>JAJJWX010000893.1:0-1320245 GCA_023529315.1 Papaver bracteatum
TGAACCGACGGCCCGTAAAATCATGAGTTTACGATTTTAGCCCTTGTTGAAAATCCACCATCTACACCGGCGGTAGCCCTTTCCCTTATGGCGGCTCCACTCGACTACTAGTATTCGATGTGGGTGACAACCATGCCTATACATAGTGCCCTCACACCTTAATCCAGCCTATAGGTCACCCCTTCCGTGGAGCTGGCATGAGTCATGGTGGTTGGCTCTGATACCACCCAACGGTAGCCCTTTCCATTATTGTGGCTCCACTCGACTACCAGTATTCGATGTGGGTGACAACCATACCCATACATAGTGCCCTCACACCTTAATCCAGCCTATAGGTCACCCCTTCCGTGGAGCGGGCATGAGTCGTGGTAGTTGGCTCTGATACCAAATGTTAGGGTACCGTCCTTTCCCTTATGGCGGCTCCACTCTACTACCAGTTGTAGATGGGGAAAAACGATTTGCTATTTTTTAAGGAATTGAGGAGACGACCGTACGGAGGGGACTCCTTGAACCGATCAAAATGTTCAAAGTCACACAGATGCACCGCTGCAAAGGGGGTGCTTTGAATTCGAGAGATCAATCTGTAGTACTCTGGCCTAAACCAAGACAATGGCCGTTCAAGGGTAAATTCGGTCACAAGAGAGGATGTGTGGATCTGTAGGAGGGAAGCTGAGAAATGTGTGGAATCAATGGTAATCAAAGATTATAGGTGTGTTGTAAATTTTGAATAAGATAAGTTCTGAATAATTGAAATTGCTCAGTTGAGAGTAGTTGCTCAATTGATGAGTTGTTGATCTTGTATTGTTAGTGAGACGTGAGATTATTGTTGTTCTTGTCATTCTTGTTTCAATCATGACTCAGAGAATTATTTTTATTGCTGGAATTGTAGACACCATGATCCCATGAAGTGTGACAGTTTATGGAATCAAAGAGTGGGGAAGTGGAAATCGTGTTTCAAACCAGTTGCTCATCGTGCGGAGACTTGGTTGATTTTCCATCCACTACTTTGTTAACTCCTTCAACTGATTGCACGACTTGCTCAAATTCCATCGTGTGTTTGAACACACTGGCCGTAGACCGCCAGACCAAAACCCTAGTTGATATCCCTTCAAGTGCCACGATTGACGTCTCGTGGTTAGTTTAGTCAGTTATTGACTTCATGATTTAATGGGAAAATGAGTCCATGTATTTACTGAGTTGAACATGATTTTGTAAAATGTTCTGAAACTCATGAATTGAACGTGGACATGATTCTCACGTTGATAGTTGAGGCGAACAAGTATTACTCATTCGATGAATTATAGAATATTGATAGTTGAACCAATATTCCTTGATTTGAGCAAGTATTGCTCATCTAATGAATCATTGTCGTCGTGACCAAAATAAGGCATTAATTAAAATACTGGAAGTTGAACCAAGCATAATTAATAAAAATTCTGATCATGAGATCGTCGTAAAATTATTAGTGTTTGAATCTGGAATCATGATCCTTGGACTCAGACTCTAATTTGATCAATTGATGACCAATTCATGGTTAATTGAAAATTAACTATGGAATGAAGGAGAACCGGCTTCACGGGACCGTGGGTCAACCATTTAGCTCCCACATGCTCGTGTGAGCAAACTCCAAGGCCTCTTGAAGATTTGGTGATTTGTTGATGAAAGAATGATTAAATGTTGGTTCAATCATTTATCCGAAAATGCTCGTCTGAACCTTAGGTGATAAAACCTAATTAATTATGAAGAGCTGAAGGACTGACCAAGGGGTCATGAAACCGTCCCTGGATGGTCACGGGATCCAATATTGATCGTTCCATGAAAATTCCAAAATTATTTGGAAGAGTTTTGGACCTAATACGTGCAATTCCGCAAATTAAGTCAAACCGTGAAAATACACGGGACCGGCTCATTGCAAGCCAAGGAGCCAACCCTGGTCAGTCAAGGTAACATGCTCACATCTTCAAAGTGTTCGTATCTCAGTTATGAGAATTTTGATATTTTTTGGCATGCAGTTGAGCATCCATTTGAGAAAATATGAAGAAATCAGGGATTTTTTGATAAAACCGTCAAAACTTCATGAGATGAAGGAAAATAATAAAAAAAATGAGGAATCATGAAGTGTGGGACCGGTCATGGCCAAGGAATGGCCGGCCGGCCAAAGGGCCCAATCCCACACATTTTCCCAATTTTTTTAAAATATTTTCTTGATTTTAGGGAAATATGATAAAACCAAGGAATTTGTTAAAACTAAGGAGTTTTGTTAAAATCAAAGAGTTTTGTTGAAATCAAGGAGTTTCCATGAGATGAGGAAAACATGAAAAATAATAATAATAAAATAAAGGACGTGTGGGACCATCTTGAGCAAGGTTGGCCGGCTAGGGCCCGGTCCCGTGAGTTTTCCCTAATTTTATGTATTATTTCATGATTTAAAGGAATTTTCATAATTTGAAGGAAATATCATGAAATCAAGGAATTTCATGGGATTATGGAATCATGAAAAATATAATAATAATAAAATGGGACATGTGGGGCTAGCTAGGGCTTGACCGGCCGGCTAGGGCCCGATCACATGGGTTTTCCTAATTTTATATTATTTTTTCATGGGATCAAGGAAATATCATGAGATTAAGGAGTTTTCATGAAATTAGGGAAATAATAATAAAATAATGAGGAACCATGAGGTGTGGGGATGGATGGGATCAAGGCATGGCCAGTTGGCCAATAATCACGGCCCACAATGTTTTCCTTAATTTTATATTATTTCTTTGGTGTGAGGGAAACACCATGAAGCTGAGGAGTTTCCTCAAAACGAAAGATATTTGTTCAAGTGAAAGGATTTTCATAAACTCAAGGAGAATAATAAAAAATATGATAAAAATATGAAACTAGCGTGGGATTGACCACAACATGTCCGGCCGTTCAGTGGACCCATGCTCCCAGCGCCTTGGTAAAATTTTAATTTTTTCCTTCTTATTTTGCATAGGTTCATCGCCTCGTCGTATTTTGAGATACTTGTCCGTACGGTGACTGTTAGTGCATCATCGTCGAGTACACTTGCACCATTTGAGTCGGGGCTTACTCGGAGGTAGCTCAGATGCACATGTGTTGAATATTTATTACTAACCCATGGAATTCTGTCGGGAAGAACCATGGATTGAAGTAACGAAATATTATAAAAGTATTTGAATACTTTCAGAAAATATTAGAATATTTTTCAGAAATTCAGTGGATGAATCCAAGAATTTAAGAATAATTAATTGATGGATCTATACTAGCAGAGCAAGCTGTCTAGGAGCATTAATTATTCTGACATGAGCTTGTTGGAGCTTCATATCCTTTATATAGTCAGGGAAAACTGTTGTTTGTATCCGGAAGACGTTATCGCTCTATACTAGTAGAGCAAGTTGTCTAGGAGCCGTCAATCTCGTGATTCTATATAGAAATAATTACTGAAGTGTTCATTATTCATGAGATATGTCGTTTTCCAGCCGAGAGACTACATATCTGCATGTACTCTGAGAGACAGTATTCTCAGTCAGAGATTTGATGAGAGACCTGTGTCTCAATACTCACATCTGATTGCTGGATCAGAAGTTCGTATAATTATGGGTTTACGATTTTAAACTTTGTCGAAAATCCACCATTTACATTAAGTCCCCTGCTTAGTGAGGAAAGCCGTGTTCCTCAGTCAGCATTGAATGGTGATTTTCCGGTCATAAATAACATAAGTAATTGAACTTAGTCATAAGTTAAGATGTTACCGGATTTCGATAGTACGAGCATACCATGAATTGAATGAAGATCCCAGTGGCATGATAGAGTGTCGTTTGGTGAACATAAATTGGTGTTGAACTGCTGATTCGGACGGCAGGACCTTGGTCGTTTAGGATTCACGAGCCGGGCCCAATAAGGAAAACCTTAGAAAATTAGGTTTTGGAAATAAAATTTGATATAAAAGGAATTGTTCCCTTTTTTTTCGCATGACCATCACCTTCATCACCTCTCCACCACCTTCATGCCAGCAACAGGAGGAGAGGAAAAAAATCTTCCGGAGCGCCACCGCCCACTATCGCCGTCCGATCACCATCCGGTCAGTTTCCGGCCGGCGTCAACCAGATTCGTTTTTTTTTTTTATGTTTGCTTATGTGCATGAGTTCTATTAGTTGTTCATATCTTGATCATGAAAAAGTTATACACATGTGCACATATGAGCTTGGGTTTCGTCGAAAACCCTCGTTTTTTGAAAACGATGTTCGTTTGATCGTTAGTTTTTGAAAACTAATAATAATCCCTGATTTAAGAGAGATTTTTTTTTGTATATGAAGATTTAGGTCCAGTGATAAAACTAAGTTTATGAACTTTCGTGTGCGTCAAGGTTTTATCATGAAAAGATGAAATTTCACAAAACCGAAATAAACCTTCGTTTTAAAGCATGACGATGATACGAAGAAAGAGTTTTTTTTTCTTCATATATATATATATATGAACTTGAGTCCAGTGATAAAATTTTGTTTATGAGATTTCATGTAAACCAAAACTTTATCTTATAATGTGTATGTTTTCACAAAATTGGAACAAACCTTCGTTTCGAAGACGTATGACGATACGAAGGAAAATTATTATTTTTTATAAAACCATGGTCTATTCATGGTTTTTTTTTTAATGAAACCGTGGAGTGTCCACAAATTTTATTTTCGTGAGCCTTGCTCATGTAAAAATATTTTTTATTTACGTGATTAAATCACGTTTTCTTTATGCAAATATATATATATATATATATTATTTTCTTTAAAATCAAAAATTGAGTTTTGTGCAGTATTACTTAGAAGTAAACATTATTTATGATGAAATAATGTTTTAGTTTTCATAATTCCATGGTGAATGTTCACACAGTAGAAATATTCATGATTTTATGAAAAATCTGAGTTTTTTTAATGTCTTTTGTAGGTTCGAAGAGACGAACGATTTTGGAATGTTAACTCTAGCATTACTATCACTACCATTAGTGGAAGCATAAAAGGTAAGAGTTAAGAGTTACCATTTTTGCCGATGGATCTATTTGCATGTTGGTAATCTTTTGTGCTTCTGATTTCAGAAAATGTCCGACAACAGAGATTACTGGTATTCCTCTTCTTCCTCTAGCTCTTCTGATGAGGATTCCAAAGCTCCTGAGCGAAATCGAAAGCTAGGGATACTCAGAATGAGGGAGCGAAGCCTAGCATACCCTTGAATGAACGAAGGGTCACTTTTACTGAACTTAGGGGAAAAAAAGCTGAAAATGATGAAAAAGAGGCTCACAACAGTAAAAAGAATCGAATTCGGTGCAAAACACAAAGGGATGAAGAGAGACGTCAATTCTTGGATGAGAAGCCTTCTGACTCTGATGCTGATGCTTCTGAAGAATAGGATACATGGGAGGTACCAGAGCACAAGATTAAGCCTGATCGATATAAACGAGAGTTTTAGAAGACCATGAAGAAAATTGAAGCCGAAATTGAAGCGGAAGATGACTCGGACTCAGATGATGATCCTGAAGCTTATCCGAACTCCATTGCTGCTGATTCTGACGAAGAGGAAGATAGTGATGACAACTCTGATGACTCAGATAATGAGAAGGATAGTGATGACGAGTCCGATGAGTAGCTTTATTTCCATCTTCTTTTCCTTTTAAACATTTGAATGTTCCTTAGGCTTCGTAGTAGACATTTCTTCGATGATTTAAACGACTTGCTTCAAATTTAAGATTTTCTTATGAATAAACACTTTACTAATGGTGATTCCTTCTGATCAAATGAAATGAACCAATGTTCATGCATCAAAAATCCATCATAATCTTTTCCGATGATTTTCGTCTTATGAGAAGTAGCATAGCACGGTTAAGAGACATATAACATGTGCAAAGCCGCGTGGCTTTCCTTTGACTATGTCATTGTCAGTCCCCAATGTTTTATTTTCCTCCACGTCTTCAGTATCAACCTTTGAAACTCAGGGTTTCAGTGATACTCGTAACTGAATTGACTATTCGCAGAGGATAAACCTCCACCGTGTATAATATACATCTTCAAGACTTTGAGTCTATCACCTACGCGAATATTTCTTCTATTCCAGAGTCAGTTTTATCGTGTAGAGAATCCTTGATCATACCTTGTTGTCGCTATGTCAAGCAGTAATATTTTTTCTCAAGATGATCTTCAGTCAAAACGTGAAATAGCAGCGTTCATATCAGTAAGTTGTATCTCTTTTTCATCTTTGTCTAATCAAGATTATTGATCATAAGAAAATGATTTATTGTAGGATAATCAGAAGAATGATTTTTCTCATACTTTGAGGCCCAAGCGAACCGTTAGAGCTCCTGTCTGGTATAGGTCGGCTCGTGCTGAGACTGGATCATATGTAAGTAATATTGTAACTCTTAGGATTCCACTATGCTCATGAAATTAAATACTCATTCGTTTCGTCGTAGTTGGATGTTCGTGTTGTTGTCGATGCCAGGCAAAAAAGGAGCGGAAAGTATGTGAGTGTATTCGAGGTTGAAGATAGCAACGAACGAATTTGTAAAGATTATGTAGAATCCGTGGAGATAGGAGACAGTGTTCATGCTCGTGAATATCCCATAGATGGACTCACATTTGAATCCCTTTTGATCAATACTTTGCCAGAAAATGAAGTGGTTGGCGGATTTGTAATTTCCAGATGTCACGCGCCTCTGTATACTAAGATCTGGAAGAAGTATGGCCACATTGTCACTACAAAAGTATGGAAAGGCTTTCTTCCAACCCTTTTAACCAAAATAGCTGGGTTGTTGCCGATCATTGAGGAAATGAACCAGATGCACTTGCGAGATTTCAAGAACCATGAGATGCATAAATGGGATGAGATGATCTCAAACTGTGAGACATTGCGATTTAATATGAGCTGGCTTCGTTGTCGACTCGAGATAATCAAGATTCATAAGGCGGCGGAGGCCGCTGATGTAATTTCCATTACCAATGCTTTACTGGAGGAGGAGAAGATACCGGATCTGGAATCAGCCAGGGTCGAGAAGTCAGTTTAGGATTTGAAGGTAAAGACTAGGATCTTTCATAAGAAACTTGACAAAGCTTCTTATAGAGATTATCCGCTGCTGGATGGTTTGCTCTGAATGAGCATTTATGATTGTTGTTTTGAATAGGTGTAGGCTTTTCTTAGGTACGATGATTGATGATGACATGAGGAAATTTTTGTTCATTTATGGGATGTTTTAATAAAAAAAGGAGCATTTTTCACGCTCTTTAGAAGAAAATAAATTACACTATGAAAATGCTTGAAATGATGAATTGATGAAAAGGTAGTTGTCTTCTATGGATTAGGCATAATATGCTTTGAGCCATTTTCCATTGATTATATTTCCTTCTACTCCTCCATCAATCTTTAAGATTTTGTAATACTCGCTGGATACTGCCTTGATAACTACGTATGGTCCTTCCCATTTCGGAGAGAACTTGTGAGCAGACATATCTTGTTGAATATGCTTTGCTGTCTTTAATAACAGATCCCCTACTTTAAATGTTCGAGGTCTTACCATTTTGTTGTAGGCTCTAGATATTCTTTGTTTGTAGGTTTCTACATATTTCTCCACCTTAGCCTACTTCGACTCGAGCATGTCCAGTTCAAAAATCCTTGAGTTAAACACTTCAGCTTCATCCCATTGTACGCCACTGGATGTTGCAATCCGTGCTGAAGGAATTTTGATTTCTGCCGGTAGTATGGCGTCAGCTCCACAGACGAGAGAATATGGTGAAGTTCCAATTGAGCTTATTGGCACGATTCGATAAGCCCATAAAGCCATAGGAAACTGTTCATGCCAGGTTCGAAGATTATCATGAACTGTTCGGTTGAGAATCCAGACCAAAGTTTTGTTAGTGCTCACTGCTTGCCAGTTTCCTTGGGGATAGTACGGTGTGGAGAAAATTTGTTTGATGCCGTATTCCTCGAGAAATTTTGTCACGTGCTTGTTGGAAAAAGGAGTTCCATTATCAGTGACAATGTGTTTGGGAACATTGAATCTGCATATTATATATTCTTTGATGAAGGCTGCAATCGTGACTCCATTGGTTCTTCGAATAAGAAGAGCTTCAACCCATTTGGTAAAATACTCAGTTGCAGTGATGATGTATTCATGCTGCTTCAAAGATGCTGGATTGATTTTCTCGATGATATCCAATCCCTAGCTATAGAAAGGCCACAGACTATTCACGGAATTCAATGGAAGACAGGGAGTGTGAATGAGGTTACCATGGATTTGGCATTGATGACACCTTTGAACGTGTGCAACTGCATTGTCTTCCATGGTCGGCCAATAATATTTCTCATGAATCTGGCGAAACAATTTCCTTTTTCCTTGATGTTCTCCGTCATGCATCTCCTTTAAAATCATTGGGATTTTGTGCTCAACTAAGCATCTCAACAAGTTTCCACCAAAGTTTTTGCGGTATAAGATTCCATCAAGAAAGAAAAATACCTTAGATCTCTAAACAAGTTTGATTGTTTCTTTCTTTTCTGATGGCAATTCATTGTCCCGGAGATATTTTGATAAAGGGTTCCCTCCAGTCCCCAGTGTGATGGGCTGTCAGAGCTTCCAAGTGGTGAGGAGACGTCTGACAATTAGGACATGACTTTTGCAGCATTCTTGATTGAGCCTCCATGGAAGGCCAATAGTATCCCATTATTTGAAGCTTTCTGTAAAGTGTTATCACCAGTGTTTGTCTGCATGTTTCTTCTTGTATGCGCTTGAGTTGTTCGTCCGCTTCGTCATTTCCAAGTCATCGTAATAATGACCGATCAGAGTTCTGATAGTATAATGCTCCATTAAGTAAGAAATAATTCTTTATTTCTTTGAGACTAATTTTCCCTTCTGAAAGAGAACTGTTCAGTTCATGAATGATGGTGCCCTCCAATCGTCTTCTTGAACGTCTTCGGTTTGAGCAAACCATGTGGATGAAATAATACACCTTTATATAGTGATTGTTTTCTCTGCTCCTTCAAATTGTAGTTTAGAAGCAAGAGTTTCCAGGAAGTCGTCATGCCTATTGTTGCTTCTTCCAGTATGGACAATCATTGCATCAACGAAGTAAGTTAACAGCCGTTGATCTTCAGTTTTGAATGGAGAAAATGTGATTTCTTTAAGGGAGTATGTCCCTTTTATTTGATTGACTAGTAGCTTTGAATCTCCCCTTATCTCGAGGTGCGTTGCTCCTGCTTGCTTGGCTAGAGACAATCCCAGTAATAAAGATTCATATTCTGCTGAATTGTTGGTGCAATGAAAATCCAGCTTAAATGAATGTGAGAAAACCTCGCCAGATGGAGAGACTAGAACTATGCCTGCTCCTCTAGTGTTGTTGCTATGGGTGGCGGAACTGTCAAAGTATAGAAGCCATGTCTCTTATTTGATGATTAAGACGTATGGAAATTCACCAGGTACGTCTTCATGTAACACGGTTGCATCGTCTCCTGGAAAAGCAGCGAGTAAGTCAGCCGCTGCTTGGAATTTGATTTCTTTGGGTGGTGTACATGCTATGTCAAATTTTGACATATGAAGTAGTCACTTTGATGGTCTTCCTATCAAGGATGGATTTGATAGCAGAAACTTTATAGGGTCAGCCTTTGAAACGAGCACGACTCTGTTGGATAGTAAGTAGTGTCTGAATTTCTGAATTTCATGTACTAACGCCAGGCATACTCTCTCAGCCTTTGGGTATCAGAGTTGAGCATCTCGTATTATACGACCAAAGTAGTAGATCGGTCATTCGATTCTTGAGCAAGGAGTGCTCCGATAGAAACATCACTAGAGGCCGTGTACAGTATCAACGGTCGTCCTTGCACTGGAGATTTCATGACAGTAGGTGATAATAGTATTTGATGTATTTTCTGGAATGCTTCTTGTTGAATGGCTGTCCATGTAAATCTTGTTCCTTTCTTTAGTAGAGGGGTGAACGAAGCAATGAGTTGATCTTACCCAGGTATGAAGCGTCGAATATAATTTACCTTGCCTATAAAACTTTGGAGTTCTTTCACAGTTCGTGGAGGAGGCATTGTGGTGATAGCATTCGTCTTGTATGGATAAACTTTGATTGCTTCTGCTGTGACTTGGAATCCCAGAAACTTTCCGGAGGAAACACCAAAAGCGCACTTCAGAGGGTTCATCTTTAGTTTGTATTCTCGGCATCTCTCAAAAACCTGTCTTAGAACTTGAAAGTGAGATACTCAAGTCTCTGAATTCACCACTACATCATCAACATAGTCTTCCACTTGCTTGTGCATCATATCGTGGAATATGGCAGTCATGGCTCGTTGATAAGTATCATCGGCGTTCTTTAATCCAAAGGGAATCACACTGTAGTGGAAGTTACCAATAGGAGTACGAAATGCGGTTTTGTTGGCATCATGTTCATACATTTTGATCTGGTTGTATCCACTGTAGCCATCCATAAATGAGAACATACCGTGACCGCTGGTTGTATCTACGAGCATATCGATATTGGGTAAAGGAAAGTCGTCTTTCGCACAACATTTGTTCAGATTCCTGAAATCAACACAACATCTGATTTGACCATTTTTATTTTTGACAGGAACAACGTTCGCCAGCCATGTTGGATGTTGAATAGGTTTGATGAACCCTGCTGCTAATAGTTTCTGAATCTCAACCTTGATTTACTCTTAGACTTCGTGTCTGAATTTCCTAAGCGGTTGTTTGACAGTTTTGGAGTCAGGGATGATGAGTAACCAATTTATCGTCTAGACCAGGCATTTCTTTGTACGTCCAGGCGAAGACATCTTGATACTCTTTCAGTAGTGCTATTAATTCCGTCCGTTCCTCTGGTGATAGTGTTGTGCTAATTATAATCGGCCTTGGATCATCCTTTGTTCCGATGTTGATCGTTTCTAGATCATCAGTAGTGGAGTCAGTGTCGTCTTGTAATTGTCGTGGAGCATCTTGAACCTCTTTTTCGAGTGATGATTCACTATGACATGATTCTTCGGGGCGGGGAGACTCTTCATCGTTCTACCCTGCTAATTGCTAATCTTTGCATCGGTAAATGATTCTCCCCTCCACATCGTGACTGGTGATGAAATTAGATCCCCGAGTTGAAATCTGATCCTTGCGGTGCTTAATTGGTGTAGCAGATGACTTAGCCGACTTGATGCCCGAAGATGATGGCTTGTCTGCAAACTTTTCGATGGACTCCCAGCTTGGGAGTGGAGCACTGTAAATCTTGTTTTGAGGTTCGGGGATGTTCTTCTGAGACTCAAGGAATGCAGCATCATATACCGGGGCGTAAGGAGATGATGAAGCCACAATATGAATAATTTTGTTATTGATTAGAGCTTTCATGCATTGATGGTATGTTAAAGGAACCACCTTGTTGTCATGGAGCTACGGTCGTCCGAGTATCATGTGATAGTCAGGTTCTTGTTCGACCACGTGGAATTTGGCTTTTGATTGAATATGCCCCACCTTCAGATCTATGTACGCATATCCATATGTATGGACCTGGCTTCCTTCAAAACCTGTCATCAAGATGGGATGACAAACGATCTTGTTTTGTGGGAACTTGGCTGCCTTGAGAGTCTTCATAGTGACAATATTTGTAGAAGCGCCTGTATCAACAAGAGCCCTCTTGAATTCAGAGTCCTTGATAAAACCGGTTACGTACAGGGCTCTGTTATGTCCTTCATCTGCCATACGGTCCTCTTCCCCAAATGTGATGTTGTGGATCAAATGCTCAAACATCATGAACGTTTCTTCTGTTGGAGATAAGGAAGTTAATGGTATCACAGATGATATCTGGTTGAGTGCAAAGAACGCGTCTGTTCGCTGTTTCCTGGAAAAATGTAAGAGTTCACACAAGTTTTCAACTAACTGTGTAATCTCCTGGTCCACCGAATTCTCATAAGTAGTGAAACTGTTTCTTTGAGGGTCACCGTGTGGAAAGTCAGTCCCCGGTGCTGGGACTTCTGGAACGGAGATTCTGCCTAACTCGGATGTCAGTTTGATGAGAAAATCGAGTATGTGATTCATTGTATCTTTCATCAGATCCGTGTTCCTGGTGTGGATCTCTAAGACTCGTGTCAACTCAGTTAGAGTGGGACTTCTCTATCTTCCGTGCTGTCAGACGTAGCGTTAGAAGGAGGAATATCGTTGTTTGAAAGATTCTGGATTGGGTTTGGAGTAGTTGAATTAGCCATAAGACCAACCATCTTGTGAAAATTTGAGGTTGCAACCGAGTGATTAATCTCCCAATGTGGTCGCTAATCTGTAGATGGGGAAAAATGATTTGCTGGTTTTTAAGGAATTGAGGAGACGACCGTACGGATGGGATTCCTTGAACCGAGCGAAATGTTCAACCTCACACAGATGCACCACTGCAAATGGGGTGCTTTGAATTTGAGAGATCAATATGTAGTACTCCGGCCTAAACCAAGACAATGGTCGTTCCAGAGTAAATTCGGTCACAAGAGAGGATGGGTCGATCTGTAGGAGGGAAGCTGAGAAATGTGTGGAATCAATAGTAATCAAAGATTGTAGGTGTGTTGTGAATTCTGAATAAGATAAGTTCTGAATGATTGAAATTGCTCAGTTGAGAGTAATTGCTCAATTGATGAGTTGTTGATCTCGTATTTTCAGTGAGACGTGAGATTCTTGTTGTTCTTGTTTCAATCTTGACTCAAAGACTTATTTATATTGCTGGAATTGTAGACACCATGATCCCATGAAGTGTGACAGTTTATGAAATCTGTAGCGCCCCCTAAGCTAGCATCTGACTAATCCAAGAGATTAACTAAATAAGAGGCACTAAAAACTAAAACATTTACTTAAACAATCAATTAAGAAATCTACTACAAAACTCAACCTAAAACTAGCCCTGCTCAGAAATATATGCATACAAGAACTCCTCTCAAATGATACATATACAATAGTCATTTGGTTTACAAATACAATAAGCAATATAACAAACATAGTAAAAGTTAATCAACTAACGAAATCAACCCTTGAAGCTTTAGTTTCGCAACTCTGATCTGTCTCTGAAACTGAAAGTGAGAATGGGTGAGAACATCATCCCTAAAAGGGGCGCCCAGTAGGAATAACATTTAACTTTTAAGTAATCATATGCAAGATTTGGAAAACAATACATGTTTTCCGAAACATTAAACAGCGACCAAATCACTGAAATAAAAAAACATGTATATGGACAAACTCCTTCTTCAATCAATGTATAACATTCGTGCTAACCACACTCAAATAGCTATTGATATCACCAATACCATGATGACCCACTCTAAGCATAAAAGCTGAATTCATGTAGATATAAATGTGAAGGAGTGTATCATATATACCATAAGTGGAAATTCTCATTTCCCATAACAATTCATAATGACCAATAAAACATTACAAGTCCTTTCCAAATCATGAAAAGATTCACAAAATCAAAAGATTTATCATAATGCAATTTATACAAAGCATGGAGTGCACAACTAGACAATGCATGAGTTTGTTAAGTATAAACTTTTGCAAAAGAAATAACAATGATTATAAAAGAGTCGAATGTATTCCCACCTCTTTTGATGACAAGCCACGCCTACCTCGAGATCCACGATCCACCAGTTCATCCTTTGGATTCGATCGTTGTTAATATAGACTAACTGTTAATCACACAAGAAGTCTAAGAATTCAGCCAAAGTGGCTCACACAAGAATCATACAAATCTATTTAATGATTCTAAGCTCATTTATGGTTCTACACCTTTTATTATCTATCTTTAGCATATCTAAGAGTTACTAAATCAATTAGGTTGTAATTATAGTCCATTAGCTAAGTCTTATGGGTATCTATAACTTCGTAGAAAAAGTCGAAGACAAATTCAAACCATAAGGTCCAAATCAAGTTCTATAGAAACTAGCTCTAAACCCAAGCCCATTAATTAAGATCCAGTCCATCTGAGTTAAATAACGGTCAAACTGATGGTCACATGTCAAAGTCCAGGACAAAGTCAAAGTCCAGGGTCAATGGTCAACGAGTAAAACTAGAACGGTCTAATTCAAGTCAAGACATGTAACTCAGTGAGTCAACAGATCCAACTCAGTCAGATACACTGAATAAGCTAACAATCGAGTCAGCTAAACTGACTGGAATGACTAACAGGCTTCAACCATGGTTTTCCAATGCAACACAACTCTAGTTATAAAACCTGTAAGTAAAACTCCTAGCAACATCATTATCTAATTCTACCAGACTAAACACAATATTTCAACCATACATGAATTCAATTAAACTTCACAAGTGCATTTCTTAATCACAATTCACCTTACCCTCAAATGCAGTTACAAGCTTCTACAAGAGAGATTTAACTCCACTAAAAACTGTAGGTTCACTCCAGCTACCAACTAACTCTGCACAACACAAACTCAGTTCATACTTATATTCCATGCAACCTCAATAATCTAAAACACTAACAATAGTACCACTTCTTTTGCGCATCCAAACCATCACTGCATCCATCTTAACCAATTCAGAACCACCATAACCATACACCCTTTCATTTAATATTCATAAGAAACACCACCAGTCTTAACATTCAACACAAACAGTTTCAAGTTCAACTTCCTATTCAATATCGAGCATTCTCTGAATTGCTACATCATCAACCACTTCAATTCTCTTAACCATTCCATAATCCTGTACTCACCAAACCACCATAACCTGCAACTCCATCTCAGCACCAGCACTACCACAGTCTAAGCATTCATCTAAGATAAACCCAATTAAGATTAACAACAACACTGCCATATCAGTTACAGTTTCTACATATGTATGTACATCTTCACCTTAACCTAAACCACCAACAAACTTCAACTTTTCTTCATTATCTCAATTTAACAGCAAACCCTAATTGCAACTCTTAATTTCATAATTAAACCAAAACTGAAACTCCATATAATCAATTCAACTCCAATCTAACAAACCCATATAAAATCCATTACTTCATGCCCAATTCTACTTAAACAGATTCAAAGTAGAAGAACTCTAAATTTAATTTACCTTTTATTCTGATTTTGAATCAAAATCTGAATCATCACCACCACCATTAACTGTTATTGATTATGTTCTTCTCCTCTTAATCTCGGACTCTTAATCTTCATCATCATCACTCCTCAGAGAAACCCAAATTTATCGATTCTTCACTGCATCTTCAGAATCACTTCATAAATCATGTACTTCAGAGCATCTGCTTAAAAACCCATCTTTTAATTTCATCTTAATCATCACCTGACCGAATCCCTATTCACGAAAACCCTAACTTCTTGATTCTTCAACAGAATCGTTTTACATCATCAATTAAACAATAACCCTTTTTCCTTCATTAATAAACAACTCAATTAACTTATCAATTTCATCTGAACTTAAAGATAAATCTATAAACCCTAGTTCTGATTCTCTTTGATTGTTACCATAGACGAAATCCCAACACTCCCTTAATTTTTCTTCATTCTGATTCACAACCTCGTCATCTCCCTCATCAATTAATTCTCTCGAACTGATTCTCAATCTCACTCTCAATCGCACGCAGAGAAAAGAAGAATAGGGGAAGAAGGAAAGAGAAGAAGAAAGAAAGAAGAAGATACGAGAGTTATCTTCACGGTCTGGGGATAAGGCCGATCATAACTACTAAAGGCACCCGAGAAACGGATAAGGGCAGCCAAGCAGTTTATGTGCAAGAAGCCTCTTTATTTCCCTTCTCACTAACCTGATAAATTCTTCTCCGACTGGTATCTGATTGGCACGTTCGAGTATTCCATTTCGCATAACTTTTCGAGATCTATCTAGTGATACTTGTTTCGTATCTAAATCGTTGTTAGATTAATTCTAATAATTAACATTCGAGTTACATGAATCGAGTAATTAACGGCTAAGATGTCTCTTGACTAGTCCAATAACGTTGATGATCTTGAGGGTCTTTACATAATCAAAGAGTGGGGAAATGGAAATCGTGTTTGAAACTAGTTGCTCATCGTGCGGAGACTTTGTTGATTTTCCATCCAATACTTTGTTAAATCCTTCAACTGATTGCACAACTTGCTCACATTCCATCGTGTGTTTGAACACACATGCCGTAGACCGCCAGACCAAAACCCTAGTTGATATCCCCCAAGTGACACGATTGACGTCTCGTGGTTAGTTTAGTCAGTTGTTGACTTCATGATTTAATGGGACAATGAGTCCATGTATTTACTGAGTTGAACATGATTTTGTAAAATATTCTGAAACTCATGAATTGAACGTGGACATGATTCTCACGTTGATAGTTGAGGCGAGCAAGTATTACTTGTATGCGTGTCGTAACCACAACAAATTAATTAATACTTTACTACCTAATTAAAGAGTAATATAGGGTAGTCAAGGTCGATCCCACGAGGAGCAAGAGATTATAGTTGTCTTATAATGTCACAAAAAGGGGGGGTATTGGTTCAAGATTTTAAAAGCAAAGGAAATAAACAAAGTAATTAAAAGTGTAAGTTGAATTCAATAAGAGAGAATAGATCAAGGAATCCTTCTTCGCTGCAAAACAATGATTGAAGTTATGTTCTTTTCCACTTGTTATTAGTCATAGATTATCACCAACCGTAGTATAGCAGGTTCTCTTAGCTAACCCCAAAATTCCTTATTTCACTTAATAACAGGTTCGCTTAGTTATCAGATTCTATTCAAAAGAACCACCTTGAGGTTCGCTTACAAGATGTAATTGCCCGAACGCATTAAGATTTATGAACTTAGGTTTAGTACTAGTAGTTAGACTCGGTTCGCTTGGTCCACTTTCTAGCGTTGTTTTCACACACAATTGCTCCACGGAATCCCTCCGCAAGGTCTTGTGTTTTCTACTTATGTAAAGAGTCAAGAAACTATTACGTATTCCCTAACATTCACTAGCTTTAGATTAAATTAACAAATTAATTTAGCGTGCACTCCAAACAACCTATCAATCAATCATAAACAATAATATTAGTAAAAACAAACGATAATCATATGAAAAACTTCAAAGTAGAATTGAAACAAAACTCAAACCATATGTTAAGAACTAGGAATTCATCCTCAATCAATAAGAAAATTAGTTACTCATAATTTGGAATTCACACAATAATAATAATAATTTAAGGAAGAAAGAAAACTTATTGAAAAGATGATGGTTGCTCCTTCCTCCAATCCTTGTGCACTTTAACTCCTTCTCTAAAGTAGATGTGTGTGTAAAAAGTTGTAGAGAACTCCTTTATTTATAGGCTTCAATACTCTCTATATCTTTGTAGGAAAAGAATCCTCATTCCAAAAGAACACCACTTTCCCAATTTGAGCCATATTTCAATTTCTAGTCCAATTCTCCAAAACTTCCAAGTTTTCATCCAATTACCACTTCTAAGTCTTCACACACATGAGAGAAGTCCATACAAAATTATGTATTTTTGCTCACCGGAAAACTGGGTTTTTGGCCGGAAGTTGGCCGGAATTTGTCGTCGCCGGCCACCTGAAAATTCTGTCCCCGGTTAAGGTATATTCCGTCAGTCAACCGTTATATTTGACTATTGACTAACGGTCTTTAACTGTTGGCTGGGTCAAGTTCTGAGTCATTGATTCAGAACCGAGTCAGCTACCTAACTCGGCTGACTTGGTTTGGTTGCCCTCTTACTCCTGCCAAGTGCTATTCACGGCCAAGATGGTCGTGCACTGTAACTCATACCATCACCTCCTAGCAACCACACTTGCAACTGTCAATCATTCACACAACAAATTCTCACCTGCACAAGCCACCAACTTCAGCTTCCAGTTCATACATCACCTGCCTTGCACAGCACCAGCAACCTCCTGCCATCTTAAACCAGTTCATGCCATTCTCTGTAGCTGCATTCCTCCTGTAATGCCAATTTAAATTCACTGTTTCCAACACAACAACACAATTCAACCTAAACCATTCCATCTCCCTGCAGCTCACAGTTACTTGGTTTAATTCATCTCAAGCAAAACCCTCAATATAGTGAACAATGGCCTCAACACCATAAGTCTGCAGCTCTTGTACTTCACTGCATCAGTACCTGTAACAGCACAGATCCATTTCAGCTATTTCCCAGGTCTTGCACTTTACACCTGCATCTCTTTCTTGTACTTCAATTCTTGCAGCACCAACCATCTCCAACTGCAAATTAAACCCATCTACCTGCAACCATTAACATATCTCTTCCTCAAGCCATTCTACAACAGAAGCAACCATGGCAGCTTAGATACCACCAACTGCAGATGCTCAATGAACAATCTCAATTCCTAGCTCATCCGTTTCTTTCACAGTTTCTAATCACCCTCAAATCATCCATCAAACCCATGAACTTCTCTTGTTCAGCAGTAATATCAATTCTTCGAAACCCATCTCCATCTCAGATACACAACAAACAATTCTTCCATCTGCTTTTGTTTTCAAGTAAAATCACAGACCCCCTTCTTCTCATTTCTGATTTCACAGTAGAACCCCAACTGCTCTCGATTCGACTTATTAGCAGCAACAGAATCTCACTCATCATCTCTATCTTCGATTGAATCTCAACCCAATTTCAGAGAACCCTTTCTTAGTCATCTTCATTACCTCAACAGCACAAACCCATCTTAACTCGACAGGAACAACTCTAATCCTTCACTGTGTTCTTCAATCACTTAACAGAACCCTTATTCATCTCTCGGTTTCTGTAAATCTCATACCCTCGATGTCGATCACGATTTCTCTACAGATCGATCTAATATTTAACAGCAGCTTTTCTCTTCTCATACTCATATTTCAGTGTAGAATAGAAATGATTGATAGGGTCTCTCGATTTTAGGGTTTAGAATAATTGGGTGGCTATTTGCGCCCCATATGCAGCCACCCAGGATACTTACACCCACTGATAACTGATAAGGGACACCCTAGATGGTAACCCCTTAACCATAGCTGGCTTGTCTATAGTGCTCTTCCAAAAGAGTTTCCCCTTAACCGTGGTTGGGCTCCAGATAGTGTTTACCCCGTGAAATGACAAATTTTCCCTTTTTGCTCAATTTTGGTGATTTCTCCTTTTTTTCGTCCGTGCGAATCCAGAGTACCTAATAACTCAAAAATACATAATTTACTAGAAAAATAGCAAAGAAAGCATAAACTCTTAGATAGTAAATTAGGTGTATTCTACACCTATCAAATTCCCCCACACTTAGACTTTGCTAGTCCTCGAGAAAATCAAACTAAAACTTACAACTCCAAAGCGTTCTAGCGTCCCAAGCATACAAAGAGTTATGAGGACATAGAGTTTCTGCATGCTAGTAATAAGAAGTTAGAAATACCAAAGAACATATTCTCATTCTTAAATGTTGAGTGAGAAATAACCACACCATAATGAGAGAATGCGTGTTTGAGAAACGATCAATAAGAATTTTGCCTCGACTTCTACCTCACCAAAAGGGTTATATGATAATTGCACTCAAAAAGACGGCTTTGTTATGGGTCTCACATGTGCGCAAGTAGGAATGAATAGAGAATTCCTGCAACACGTTGAATGGTGGGAAGTATAACTTCCGAAATTTTGAAAAACCCACATCTTTTAACATTTTGAAAAACCATTTTTCTAACGATCTCTAAGAAAGGAAATCAACCACTTATATCGAGGATGAGATTACTTACTTACCTTCACATCCGATTGCCAATTATGATAACACCACTCTCACGGAATCCAATAGAAACGTCTTCCGCTCCTTGTATTCATCTTCTTGGTATTCGGCTTCAACTATTGGTGATAAACTCTTTAGCTTCATAGATCCTTAACAATTTGTAACCTTTTCCTTGTCGCTTGAAACTTCCTTATAGATTTTCCTTCCCCACGGCTTATTCAACACAAAACAATAATAGATATTTCTCTTGTCTCATATATATATATATATTTATTTATTTATTTATTTTCTTTTATTTTCTTTTATTTTATTTTCTTTTTCATTTTTTTTTAGACAAGAGAAACACAATACAAATCAAAGTGAAAAATAAAATAAACCATGGCCGTGGAAAAGTACTTTACCGCTTGATTCTTCACAACTTGTATCTTCTCGAAATCATAAACTTCAATAATTTTCACCTTTTCCTTTTCTTCCCTCTTGTAAATAAGTCTTAATACTTGAATATAGAATTACCTCATTGCATTTTAAGTCTTCAACATGTATGTAAAATCTGCTCATTGTATGTTGCTTTACTTGGATATAAAAATTTGCTCTTTTCTTGTTCCATTGTTGCTTACAAACCTTACACCTTTTCAACTTTCCTTGTAGATTTTGATGTCGCTCCCTTGTTGTTGATGATTATGCTGTTTCTATGGACCCGTTGTTGAGAGAATGGTGCTAACTGCAAATCGAACTACAAGAAGGAGGCTTTCATCCATAGACGTCACCCTCATGATTGACAAAAATTAGCACTCAAGAGATCAAAATAGTGCTGAAATTGGTGTGAAATTGGGTAGCTCACCATTCTACCCGAAATTAACGTACGGTGACACACACTCAAAAGAAGCTCTTTAGTCATGGAAGAATTTCCAGGTCGGTGCCTCTCATGATATGAAAATGGGTAGTCTCCACTAATGATTGATCAACAACTCTAATAACGCACTTCTTCCTGCACCAAATTTGCATCACCGGCATGATTAAATCCATTATTTAACACTCTTAACAAGCAAGAAATCGAACGTAGTTCCCTAACACTTCCAAGTTCAATTATGTCGGTCAGAATTCTCTATGTAATCATACCTAGAAGTATGCTAGTGACTCTAAAATCTCTAAAAGTTGAAAGTTTTATGCAAAAAAATTTCTTTTTTTTTTATGCAAAAATATATGCTTAGCCACTCCCCCATACTTAAACCTGACATTGTACTCAATGTAATTGAATCCTCCTAGTAAATTCAAGGTGGGAAATCCTAATATGATATGGAACAAGAAAAATAAACACACAAAACAAAAAGCAAATAAAAACAAAAGGATAAGAGATACAAAACCGGTGGGTTGCCTCCCACTTAGCGCTTGTTTTAAAGTCGACGGCCCGACATAACTCTTGCTTCACATTAATCCTCTAGAGGGAGCAAATATCGAAATCCAATCACGTCCACATGCTCCGTTGGAAAGTTTTCATAATATGGCTTCAACCTATGGCCGTTGACTTTCAAGGGTTGTCCTGTTTTTTCACTAACAATTTCAACTGCACCATGATCATAAACATTAGTAACAATAAATGGTCCCACCCAACGGGACTTAAGCTTACCCGAAAATAAACGTAAACGAGTATTAAATAAACGAACTTTTTGCCCCACAACAAAACTTTTCCGAGAAATCATCTTGTCATGAAAAAGCTTGGTCTTTTCTTTGTAAATCCGGGCATTCTCGTAAGCATCATTACATATCTCCTCTAGCTCATTTAGTTGCAACTTTCTTTGTTTCCCCGCTGCATCATACTCCATGTTGAATTTCTTTATCGCCCAATAAGCCTTATGTTCAAGTTCAACCGGAAGATGACAAGCTTTGCCATAAACCAACCTATATGGAGACATACCAATCAGTGTCTTGTACGCCGTTCTATACGCCCAAAGTGCATCATTGAGCTTAAATCTCCAATCTTTCCTTGTGGTATTCATCGTTTTCTCAAGGATGGATTTGATTTCACGGTTTGAAATTTCAGCTTGTCCACTAGTTTATGGATGGTAAGGCGTACCAATCTTGTGTGTTATGTTGTACTTCTTGAGGAGAGCATGGAAAGACTTCTTGAAATACGAGCCTCCATCACTTATCACTACTCTTGGTGTGCCGTGCCTAGTGAATATGTTTTCTCTTACAAAATCACAAACAACTTGAGAATCATTAGTTTCGATGGCTCTATCATCCACCCATTTGGAAACATAATCTACGGAAAGAAGTATATAAAAATTTCCATTCGAATTGACAAAAGGGCCCATAAAATCAATTCCCCACACATCAAAAATCTCTACGGCGAGAATTGGTGTGAGTGGCATTTGATTTCGAGCACCTAGATTGCCCGTTCTTTGACATCTATCACACGATTTACAAAAAACATATGAATCTTCAAACAAGGTGGGCCAATAAAATCCACTTTCAAGAACTTTGAGAGCGGTACGTTTAGAACCAAAATGGCCACCACAAGCAAAAGTATGACAAAAGGAGAGAATAGATTGAAATTCGGAGTTAGGTACGCACCTTCGTATGATTTGATCAACGCCATATTTCCATAAGTATGGATCATCCCACACATATTTCTTGGCTATCTTCTTAAGATTCATCTTTTGGAAGTTAGACATTGTGCTAGGTACCTTCCTTGTCACCAAGTAATTCACTATATCCGCATACCAAGGTGTTGATTCTTCCAAGGAGAAAAGTTATTCGTCCGGAAAGCGATCTTGTAATGGAAGTTCTTCTTGATACATAACAAGTCTACTAAGATGATACGCAACGGTATTCTCCACACCTTTCTTATCTCGAATTTCTATGTCGAACTCTTGTAGTAATAGGATCCGCCGGATTAGTCTTGGCTTAGCTTCTTTCTTCTTTATTAAGTATTTAAGTGCCGCATGATCGGAATACACGATAACCTTTGTATCCACCAAGTATGATCGAAATTTTTCCAATGCAAACACTATAGCCAATAACTCCTTTTCCGTGGTAGAATAGTTGATTTGTGCATCATTGAGGGTCCTAGATGCATAATAAATAACATGGGACAACTTGTCCACTCTTTGACCCAAAACGGCTCCAACCGCATAATCACTAGCATCACACATTAGTTCAAATAGAAGATTCCAATCCGGTGACTTGATAATTGGCGCACTTGTCAACATTGCCTTCAATTTTTCAAAAGCATCCTTGCATTCCTTGTTGAAGTCAAAAGGTACCTCCTTTTGTAGTAACTTGCACATCGGCATGGAGATTTTGGAGAAATCCTTGATAAACCGCCTATAGAAACCTGCATGTCCAAGAAAAGAACGAACTTCCCTCACCGAAGTGGGATATTGTAAGTTTCTTATTAAATCTATCTTTGACTTGTCCACTTCGAGCCCTCAAGAGGACACAATGTGACCAAGTACTATGCCATGGTTTACCATAAAATGACATTTCTCCCAATTAAGAACAAGGTTAGTGTCTATGCATCGTTTAAGAACTAGTTCAAGGTTATCTAAACAAATATCAAAAGAATTGCCATAAACACTAAAGTCGTCCATAAATACCTCAATAATGCGCTCCACGTAATCCGAGAATATGCTTACCATGCATCTTTGGAAAGTAGCCGGTGCATTGCAAAGACCAAAAGGCATCCGTCTATACGCAAACATTCCAAACGGACAAGCGAAAGTAGTCTTCTCTTGGTCCTCCGGTATAATAACAAGTTGATTGTATCCCGAATAACCATCCAAGAAACAATAATAAGAATGACCCGCTAACCGCTCCAACATTTGATCAATGAAAGGTAAAGGAAAGTGATCCTTTCGGGTTGCGGAATTAAGCTTTCTATAATCAATGCACACTTTCCAACCGGTTTGAACTCTTGTAGGAACAAGTTCATCGTCTTGATTTCGAACAACCGTAACACCAGACTTCTTTGGAACCACTTGTACCGGACTTACCCACTTGCTATCGGAAATTGGGTAGATCACCCCCGCACTTAGAAATTTGAGTATCTCTTTCTTCACAACCTCCATCATGGGAGGATTAAGACTACGTTGAGCATCACGTACCGGCTTCACGTTCTCTTCCATTAGAATCCTATACATGCATATGGATGGACTAATGCCTTTGATGTCCGCAATTGTCCACCCAATAGCCGTTTTGTGCTCTTTCAAGACTCTAAGCAGATGGTCTTCTTGTACCGGTGTGAGGTTCTTTGAAATAATCACCGGAAGCTCATCTACATCTCCCAAAAATGCATACTTCAAATGGTCCGGAAGTGGATTCAACTCTAGGTTAGGTGCCTTCACAATAGATGGTACAAGTAATTCATCATTCACGGGTAAATAAATATAGGAAACATTACACTTAGCTTCTTGTAATGCCGTCAAGGCACCACACGTCTCCACCAATTCCGTGGAAATTTCAACATCCAAGTTAGAAATGCCGTGGAAGTTCAATTCAATGCTCTTTTGCAACACCACATCAAGTTCGTCCTCTCAATTCAATTCCACCATTTGTTGCGCTAATGAACCAACCACATCAATGGAGTAAGCGGAATGCACATCACTTGGGTAGCGCATGGCTTCAAATATGTTGAAGTGGATTACCTCCTTGTCGAATTCCATATTGAGTGTACCCTTGTCAACATCAATCTTCGTCTTTGCGGTCTTCATAAATGGCCTCCCAAGAAGTAGATAAGTAGACGAACGATTCTCATTGTTGTCCATATCCACCACAAAGAAATCCACCAGAAAAATTAACTCATTCACTTGCACTAGAACGTCTTCTACAAGCCCCTTTGGATATATGTTAGTCTTATTTGCTAGTTGGATAATAACTCTTGTCTCTTTCAATGGTACAAGATTCAAGGAGTCATAAATATCGGCGGACATCACACTAATGGAAGCTCCCAAGTCAAGTAAAGCATGTTCAAACATTTCCTTACCAATAGTAATTGGCACCGTGAAACCACCGGGATCCGTGCACTTTGTAGGCATCTTCTTCAAAAGCATAGCCGACGCACTCTCGCCAACTTTAGTAATTTCATTATCAAACAACCTATCCTTTTTTGTGCATAACTCCTTCATGAACTTAGCATACCTTGGCATTGTCCTTATGGACTCTATGAATGGAATGTTGATTTCGATCTTCTTGAAGATATCCATGAGTGCCTTGTCTTGAGCTTCCTTCTTGGAATTAGAAAAACGACTAGGAAAATGAGGTGGAGTACTAAAAGTAGGAACTGGTTCCTTGGATTGGGCGGTTGGTGTTGAAGTCTCCCTTGGTTCGGCATCCTCCTTCTCTTTGACTACCTCTTCACTAGCTTCTTCATGGCGAGTTGGACTCTCCACTTATCTTCCACTTCTTAAGGTAACCGCACTAACATTCTCTCTTGGATTCACAATTGGTTGCGAAGGAAGCTTTGTGGACGCTTGAGCTTTCATTAAGTTCATATCGGTTGCCAATTGTCCCATTTGAGTTTGTAAATCCTTGATTGCTGAATCGGTCTTTTGTTGGTTTTGTTGTAACATAGAAGTGAGACCTTGCATGCTTTGCATTATCACATTCAACTTGTCATTATTCGAAGAATCTTGCTCCTTGACTTGTTGTGGTTGGAATTGTTGTTGTTGAGGTTGGAAACGTGATTGTTGGAATCCACCTTGTTGCGCATATGGATTAGGAGCCGCCGCTTGCTTGTTTGCATAGCTAAAGTTGGGATGATCCTTCCAACCGGGATTATAAGTATTTGAGTATGGATCGTACCTTGGCCTTTGATTTGGATATAAAGCATTTACTTGTTCGGTTTCATCATCCGGAATAATTACCGCGGCCAACCGTTGCACTACCCTCTCTATGTTGTTTAACCGTTGATCGGATTGTGAAGACGAGTCACTAACCTCATGCACCAACTTAACCATTGAATCACCTCTTGCATAGAATTATTGTGAGTTTGCCGCCATACTTTCAATTAACTCGGTAGCTTCGGCCACCGTCTTGTTCACAAGTGCACCACCACCGGCGGCGTCAAGAAGATATCTATCACTTGTTTGGAGACCTTCATAGAAGTATTTGATTATCATGGCGTCACTAAATTGATGGTGTGGACAACTTGCCACCAATCTCTTGTATCGATCCCAACATTCATATAATGACTCTCCCACATGTTGCTTTATCCCACAAATTTCTTTGCGAATTTGAGTAGCCTTTGATGCAGGAAAATATCTCTCGAGGAAAAGTTTCTTCATCCCATTCCATGTTGTGATACTTCCGGAAGGCAAATAATATAACCATTCCTTAGCATTGCCCGCCAAAGAGAACGGAAAATCTTTCAACATTGCTCCATCCGCATTAGTATTCGGTGGAAGCATGGCCGTGACTATGGTGTTGAAGTCCATAAGATGTTTGTTTGGGTCTTCATTCACCATGCCATGGAACTTTGGTAATTCTCTAATCAACCCCGAATTTATCTCTAAAGTTGAGTTAGTTTGGATACACCATTGTTGTGTATCGATCTTGTGAGAAGCTAGGTCCTTGAGTGTACGATCACCCATTGCTTCTTCTTCAATGTCCGAATCTGCGAATTCACTTGATGTAAAACGAGGAAGCAGAGTGTTAACCGCTCGAATAAAGTCCTTTAGTTGAGTGCCGGATCGAAGACGTATTCCAATTGGACTCGGTCTTCCCCCTTGAAGCATTCACCAAAGATATAGCACCTACAACAAGGTTCAAAAACTAAGTTAGATACAATATAGAATCTAACAAAGCAAGAATAATGCAAAAAGTAAAAAGAAAACAACTAAAATCGTCCGTTGCTCCCCGACAACGGCGCCAAAATTTGTATGCGTGTCGTAACCACAAAAAATTAATTAATACTTTACTACCTAATTAAAGAGTAATATAGGGTAGTCAAGGTCGATCCGACGAGGAGCAAGAGATTATAGTTGTCTTATAATGTCACAAAAAGGGGGGTATTGGTTCAAGATTTTAAAAGCAAAAGAAATAAACAAAGTAATTAAAAGTGTAAGTTGAATTCAATAAGAGAGAATAGATCAAGGAATCCTTCTTCGCTGCAAAACAATGATTGAAGTTATGTTCTTTTCCACTTGTTATTAGTCATAGATTATCACCAACCGTAGGATAGCAGGTTCGCTTAGATAACCCCAAAATTCCTTATTTCACTGAATAACAGGTTCGCTTAGTTATCAGATTCTATTCAAAAGAACCACCTTGAGGTTCGCTTACAAGATGTAATTCCCCGAACGCATTAAGATTTATGAACTTAGGTTTAGTACTAGTAGTTAGACTCGGTTCGCTTGGTCCACTTTCTAGCGTTGTTTTCACACACAATTGCTCAACGGAATCCCTCCGTAAGGTCTTGTGTTTTCTACTTATGTAAAGAGTCAAGAAACTATTACGTATTCCCTAACTTTCACTAGCTTTAGATTAAATTAACAAATTAATTTAGCGTGCACTCCAAAAAACCTATCAATCAATCATAAACAATAATATTAGTAAAAACAAACGATAATCATATGAAAAACTTCAAAGTAGAATTGAAACAAAACTCAAACCATATGTTAAGAACTAGGAATTCATCCTCAATCAATAAGAAAATTAGCTACTCATAATTTGGAGTTCACACAATAATAATAATAATTTAAGGAAGAAAGAAAGAAAACTTATTGAAAAGATGATGGTTGCTCCTTCCTCCAATCCTTGTGCACTTTAACTCCTTCTCTAAAGTAGATGTGTGTGTAAAAAGTTGTAGAGAACTCCTTTATTTATAGGCTTCAATACTCTCCATATCTTTGTAGGAAAAGAATCCTCATTCCAAAAGAACACCACTTTCCCAATTTGAGCCATATTTCAATTTCTAGTCCAATTCTCCAAAACTTCCAAGTTTTCATCCAATTACCACTTCTAAGTCTTCACACACATGAGAGAAGTCCATACAAAATTATGTATTTTTGCTCAGGAAAAATGGGTTTTTGTCGGAAGTTGGCCGGAATTTGTCGTCGCCGGCCACCTGAAAATTCTGTCCCCGGTTAAGGTATATTCCGTCAGTCAACCGTTATATTTGACTATTGACTAACGGTCTTTAACTGTTGGCTGGGTCAAGTTCTGAGTCATTGATTCAGAACCGAGTCAGCTAGCTAACTCGGCTGACTTGGTTTGGTTGCCCTATTACTCCTGCCAAGTGCTATTCACGGCCAAGATGGCCGTGCACTGCAACTCATACCATCTCCTCCTGGCAACCACACTTGCAACTGTCAATCATTCACACAAAAGATTCTCAGCTGCACAATCCACCAACTTCATCTTCCAGTTCATACATCACCTGCCTTGCACAGCACCAGCAACCTCCTGCCATCTTAAACCAGTTCATGTCATTTTCTGTAGCTGCATTCCTCCTATAATGCCCATTTAAATTCACTGCTGCCAACACAACACCATAATTCAACCTAAACCATTCCATCTCCCTGCAGCTCACAGTTTCTTGGTTTAATTCATCTCAAGCAAAACCCTTAATATAGTGAACAATGGCCTCAACACCATAAGTCTGCAGCTCCTGCACTTCACTGCATCAGTACCTGTAATAGCACAGATCCATTTCATCTATTTCCCAGGTCTTGCACTTCACACCAGCATATCTTTACTGTACTTCAGTTCTTGCAGCACCAACCATCTCCAGCTGCAAATTAAACCCATCTACCTGCAACCATCAGCATAGCTCTTCCTCAAGCCATTCTACAACAACAACAACCATGGAAGCTTAGATACCACCAACTGTAGCTGCTCAATGAACAATCTCAATTCCTATCTCATATGTTTATTTCACAGTTTCTAATCACCCTCAAATCATCCATCAAACCCATGAATTTCTTTTCTTCAGCAGTAACATCAATTCTTCGAAACCCATCTCCATCTCAGATACACAACAAACAATTCTTCCATCTGCTTTTGTTTTCAAGTAAAATCACAGACCCCCTTCTTATCATTTCTGATTTCATAGCAGAACCCCAACTGCTCTCGATTCGAATTATTAGCAGCAACAGAATCTCACTCATCATCTCTATCTTCGATTGAATCTCAACCCAATTCAGAGAACCCTTTCTTATTCATCTTCATTACCTCAGCAACACAAACCCATCTTAACTCGATAGGAACAGCTCCAATCCTTCACTGTGTTCTTCAATCACTTAACAGAACCCTTATTCATCTCTCGGTTTCTGTAAATCTCATACCCTCGATGTCGATCACGATTTCTCTACAGATCGATCTAATCTTTAACATCAGCTTTTATCTTCTCATACTCATATTTCAGTGTAGAATAGAAATGATTGAGAGGGTCTCTCGATTTTAGGGTTTAGAATAATTGGGTGGCTATTTGTGCCCCATATGTAGCCACCCAGGATACTTACACCCACTGATAACTGATAAGGGACACCCTAGATGGTAACCCCTTAACCATAGCTGGCTTGTCTATAGTGATCTTCCAAAATAGTTGCCCCTTAACCGTGGCTGGGCTCCAGATAGTGTTTACCCCCTGAAATGACAAATTTTCCCTTTTTGCTCAATTTTGGTGATTTCTCCTTCTTTTCGTCCGTGCGACTCCAGAGTACCTAATAACTTAAAAACACGCGTAAAATACATAATTTACTAGAAAAATAGCAAAGAAAGCATAAACTGTTAGATAATAAATTAGGTGTATTGTACACCTATCATTACTCATTCGATGAATTATTGAATATTGATAGTTGAACCAATATTCCTTGATTTGAGAAAGTATTGCTCATCTAATGAATCATTGGTGCCGTGACCAAAATAAGGCATTAATTAAAATACTGGTAGTTGAACCGAGCATAATTAATAAAAATTCTGATCATGAGATCGTCGTAAAATTATTAGTGTTTGAATCAGGAATTATGATCCTTGGACTCAGAAACCCTAATTTGATCAATTGATGACCAATTCATGGTTAATTGAAAATTAACTATGGAATGAAGGAGAACCGGCTTCACGGGACCGTGGGTCGACCATTTAGCTCCCACATGCTCATGTGAGCAAACTCCAAGGCCTCTTGAAGAGTTGGTGATTTGTTGATGAAAGAATGATTAAATGCTGATTCAATCATTTATCCGAAAATGCTCATCTGAACCTTAGGTGATAAAACCTTATTAATTATGAAGAGGTGAAGGACCGACCAAGGGGTCATGAAACCGGCCCTGAATGGTCACGAGATCCAATATTGATCGTTCCATGAAAATCCCAAAATTATTTGGAAGAGTTTTGGACCTAATACGTGCAATTGCGCAAATTAAGTCAAACCTTGAAAATACACGGGACCGGATCATTACGAGCCAAGGAGACAACCCTGGTCGGTCAAGGTAACATGTTCACGTTTCCAGAGTGTTCATATCTCAGTTCTGAGAATTTTGATATTTTCTGGCGTGCAGTTGAGCATTCATTTGAGAAAATATGAAGAAATCAAGGATTTTTTGATAAAACCGTCAAAACTTCATGAGATGAAAAATAATTAAAAAAAAAGAGAGGGAATCATGAAGTGTGGGACCGGTCATGGCCAAGGCATGGCCGGCCAAAGGGCCTAATCCCACATGTTTTCCCATTTTTTTTTAAATATTTTCAGGATTTTAGGGAAATATGATAAAACCAAGGAATTTGTTAAAACTAAGGAGTTTTGTTAAAATCAAAGAGTTTTGTTAAAATCAAGGAGTTTCCATGAGATGAGGAAAAAATGAATAATAATAATAATAAAATAAGGGACGTATGGGACCAGCTTGAGCATGGTTGGCCGGCTAGGGCCCGGTCCCGTGAGTTTTCCCTAATTTTATGTATTATTTCATTATTTAAACGAATTTTCATAATTTAAAGGAAATATCATGAAATCAAGGAATTTCATGGGATTATGGAAACATGAAAAATATAATAATAATAAAATAGGACGTATGGGGCCAGCTAGGGCTTGATCGGCCGGCTAGGGCCCGGTCACACGGGTTTCCCTAATTTTATATTATTTTTTCATGGGATCAAAGAAATATAATGAGATTAAGGAGTTTTCATGAAATTAGGGAAATAATAATAAAATAATGAGGAACCATGAGGTGTGGAGCCGGCTGGGATCAAGGCATGGCTAGTTGGCCAATAAACACGGCCCACAATATTTTCCTTAATTTTCTATTATTTCTTTGGTATGAGGGGAACACCATGAAACTGAGGAGTTTCCTCAAAACGAAAGATATTTGATCAAGTGAAAGGATTTTCATGAACTCAAGGAAAATAATAAAAATATGAAACTGGCATGGGATTGACCACGGCACGTCTAGCCGGTCACTGGGCCCATGATCCCAGCGCCTTGGTCAATTTTTAATTATTTTCCTTCCTATTTTGCATAGGTTCATCGTCTCGTCGTATTTTGAGATACTTGTTCGTACGGTGACTGTTAGTGCATCATTGTCGAGTACACTTGCACCATTTGAGATAGGGATTACTTGAAGGTAGCTCAGATGCCCGTGTGTTGAATATTTATTACTTAGTCATGGAATTCTGCTGGGAAGAACCATGGATTGAAGTAACAAAATATTATAAAAGTATTTGAATACTTTCAGAAAATATTTGAATATTTTTCAGAAATTAAGTGGATGAATCCAAGAATTTAAGAATAATTAATTGATGGCTCTATACTAGCAGAGTAAGTTGTCTAGGAACATTAATTATTCTGACATGAGCTTGCTGGACCTACATATCCTTTATATAGTCATGGAAAATTGTTGTTTGTATCCTGAAGACGTTATCGATCTATACTAGCAGAGCAAGCTGTCTTGGAGCCGTCAATCTCATGATTCTATATAGAAATAATTACTGAAGTGTTTAGTATTCATGAGATATGCCGTTGTCCAGCCGAGAGACTACATATCTGCATGTACTCTGATAGTCAGTATTCTCAGTCAGAGATTTGATGAGTCTCAATACTCACATCTGATTGTTGGATCAGAAGTTTGTATAATTATGGGTTTACGATTTTAACCTTTGTCTAAAATCCACCATCTACACCATTATTCGACGTGGGTGAAAACCATGCCCATATATAGTGCCCTCACACCTTAATCCAGCCTATAGATCACCTTTTCTGTGGAGCGGGCATGAGTCGTGGTGGTTGGCTCAGATACCACCCGGCGGTATTCCTTTACCTTATGGAGGATCTACTCGACTACCAGTATTCGATGTGGGTGACAACCATGCCCATAAATAGTGCCCTCACACCATAATCCAGCCTATAGGTCACCCCTTCCCTGGAGTGGGCATGAGTCGTGGTGGTTGGCTCTGATACCAAATGTTAGGGTACCGCCCTTTCCCGTATGGCGGCTCCACTCGACTACCAGTATTCTACGTGGGTGACAACCATGCCCTTACATAGTGCCCCCACACCTTAATCCATCCTATAGGTCACCCCTTCCGTGGAGCAGGCATGAGTCATGGTGGTTGGTTCTGATACCACCCGGCGGTAGAACTTTCCCTTATGGCGTCTCCACTCGACTACTAGTATTCGATGTGGGTGACAACCATGCCCATACATAGTTCCCTCACACCTTAATCCAACATATAGGTTACCCCTTCCATGGAGCGGGCATGAGTCATGGTGGTTGGCTCTGATACCAAATGTTAGGGTACCGACCTTAAACTCGTCATAAGCCCATGGGTAGAACTCAACTAGAAAATTGGTTGACTAGATGAGGGATCCCATTGACTTATAAACTACCCAATTAAGTCCCATCTAACCAATGTGGGACTAAGGTCCCAACAAGGTGGTACTGTTGTGAATCATGAAGAAGAAATAAATGAGAAATTGTTAGGTTTTATGTAAGTGAATTCAAGAATGCGATTAGGGTGAATAAGGAGAAGTTAGAAGATGGGTTTGTTCTTAATTGGTGTTTGATGGAAGTTGTGTGGTTGTTTGAGGATTGAATCATTGAAGTTAGGGTTTCTGAGAGATGAAATTGATTGAGGATTTAGGGGATATTGAGTATGAAATTAAGTAATTGGTGACGGGTTTTGTTAGTTGAGAACAAGGAATATGATTTAACAATTTAATTTCATTTCACAGTGAAGAATCGAAGACAAGGATTATTTTGTTAGGTTTCTGAGAATTGGGTTTGCAATTGAGATCGAGTGGGGAAGAAAAAGATTAAGGAAAGATTGATGAGGATGGTGTTAATCTGAGTATTTAATCCAACCTCAGGAGAAAAAGGTAAGTTAGAGGATTTGAATTAAAGGTTTTATATTTGGATTATATGATATGTGAAATTGAATTTATCTATTTGATTATCTATGGTATTGACTGGAATTTATCTGTTTCAATATCCAAGTCTGAAACCCAACTGGGATCCATTCATCAAAAACAGGTTCAACAAAGAGAGATCGTTCATGGTTCTTGTGTAACATTCATCAAAAACAACAATATTGAAATCTACCACTATTGGGATCCATGGTTTCAACTGTATATTCCAGTAAAAGGAAAGAAAAGAAAAGAAAAGAAAACAAAAATTAGAATATCACCAAAAAAGTTGTATCATTTACTAAACATTTCAAATATCCGGCTACAGTTAAAGTGGAGATACAAACCATATGGTTAAAACAAGAGGGAGAAACTGAATTTTTAGGGCGTACAAAATTGAACGTAAATTATGATAATGCGAATAACATGACTAAATGAACGTTAATAGACTCGTCCATCGGTTTGCAGCTTGACGACTTTCTGTTTATCCAATCTATTTGTAATGCCTGAACACCCACCATCCATAACCAATTTCTCTTGCAACTCACGACCATCAAGCTTGCAGCAGTACAATACAATACCAGTCCATGCTATCAGCTCTATGACATACAGTCCCATATTTGTTTATCATAAATTAAATCTTTCACAAATAAATTTAGATCTATATTTTCTGGAAAATTTAGCCAAACTATCAGCACAAGAAATGTGATTCCTATTTACATAAATCACTTTGACATATTCAAAAAACCCAAAAAACTTCTTTGTATCCTTTAGAATAATAAATAATTCCCATGAGCAACTGTTTGGCAAGTCGTGACACCATATCTTCACAATCACACAAATAAACCACCCTTTTCTCCCTTGAACTTGTGGACCAATTTGCTGCTAGCTGAAGGGCTAGGGCTTCTGTTGAGTCTATAGATGCCTGAATCGAATTGGAAATCGTTAGTAATACAATTCATAATATGAACCACTGCAATTGCAAATTCTCTCGTTTTCTTTTTAAATGAAGCATCTATTTGATAACAATTATGTAGAAGCTGTTTATCAGGTGTGTCAATAACCTTGACCGGATTTCGAATCCCCAGCTGCTGACTTGCATCTAATGGGTATCTTATATCCCATTGATTCAATTGGGTATTAAACTGATTAGCAAAAACTTTAAGGTTTGGTTTAATACTATTTTTGTACTTCCATATAGACAAAATCAATATACGAAATGTCAGATTCCAGTAACCCCAAGGCTTCCTAAACCACCCATATGCCCATTAAAGAAAACCATTACTAAAGGGTGGACATGGAATAAAAAGAGTAAAGCAAACCGCTCTAACAAAAGGGCAATTAATAAACAAATGACTACTAGTTTCAGGCACACTGGAATTGCAACGAATACATAATGCATGATAAATTTAGATGAAAAAGATGCAATTTTAGCATTAAGAGGTAAAATTTCAGCAAATAATTTCCACACAAACATGTTAATTCTTGGTATAGCTTTAACTTTCCAAATTTTCTTCCAAAACCAAGAATCTGTTCTATGATGATTCATGGAAGTAAGCGCATAAGCAGGCTTCGTAGTGAATAATCCCGATTTAGTCCATACCCAAGATAAAGTATAATTATCATCTTTCTTAATCTTAATGTAAACATACCTTATTGTATTTATAGTTTGCTGGTCAAAGTATAAGCTTAGCTTATTAAGATCCCAGCACCCACTATTAATTCCCTTACTAAAGGAGGAGGATTAGGGTGATTAATGACAGCTGACCCCTCTGGCAATTATTTATCAGTAAGTATTTTAACTTAAGAGTCGGAACTGATTGACAAAATACTAAGCCTTCTTATCAAGCTTGTTAGGAACTTTCTTAGGAAGAGAGCATAGCACATCATTTGGTGGCTAAGGTAAGCTGAGATATTGGAGTGAATCGAAACTGTTTTACCATCTCGTGATAGAACCTCTGACTTCCAATCTCTCTAATATGCATAGATCTATTAAAGAACAGAGGTGTTCCAAGATATCTATCATTTTTCAAAATCCTTTTCACTTTAAGCATCCTAGCAAGCATTTTACAATGTTTATGATGAAAATATTTGCAAAAGTAAACACCAGATTTCTCAAAATTTATAGACTGATCAGAGAAACTACTAAACATTTGTAAAATATTAGCAAGATTCCTTACCTCAAGAACAGAAGATTTACAAAAAAACAAAAACACTCATCGGCAAACAGCACATGGGTTATAGTAGGGCAAAGCTTATTAACTTTAAACAAAGATGGAGATAATGGATCTCCCTGCCTAAGACCACGGACTGGTGCTAATAAAGGACCTCAAGATCCATTAAGCATAACTTGACATGAAACAGTAGAAATACATTCAAAGATTGAACTACACCATTTATATCATCAAAACCAAGCTTCCTAAAAACTAAAGAACTCATATTCCATTATGTTAAAACCTTTCTATAAATCAAGTTTAAGAGCCAAATACTCAGCTTTCTTTTGGTCGATTTTCATGATGTGATGAACTTCATGCACAATGACTATGTTATTCACAATTTGTCTTTTAGGTATAAAAAGTTGATTGTTGAGGAGATATACATTCGTCCAAAACAATTTTCAATCTATTAACAACCAATTTCAAAATCATTTTATAAATAGTATTACTCATGCTTATGGGTCTGAAATTCAGATGCGCCAACATGATTAATTACTCTAGGAATTAATGTGATAAATTTCTTGTTAATATTTTCAGGAAATTTTCCAGACACAAAGAAATTTTGTACAAACTTGGTAACGTCATCTCCCATGAGGTTTAAAAAATCCTGGTAGGTACCCATCAGAGCCAGGGGACCCCAAGGATGTATTTAAGCACCGCCCAAATCTCATCTTTATTAGGAACTATAGATAATTCATAATTCTCAGCATCAGATATAACATTAATAAACATATTATCAAAAACATCATGAACTTCCACACCAGAAGAAGCATTAATATGCGAAAAAAAATTCTGAAGAAGGTTATGAATCTGACTCTTATCTTCTATCCGAAGGCCTGAAGCATCTCTCAGTTTCTAAGAAGCCTTTTATGTGGAAATACTTTGTATTCCTATCATGTTCCTTTAAAAAATTTATCCCTACTATTTTCTAGCCAATATATATGTTCATTTTTATTCCAAACTAGTTGGTCACCCGTGCGATGCACGGTTCTGTTTAATGCTTGTGAAATATTAGATGCTCTATTTATATAGAGAATATATTAGAAAACAATCCCAGTAAGTGTGCCAGAAAATGAAAACGAAAAAAAAGGGCCAAAATTATTGATAGTAATAGAATTTATTATCTTTTTTAGTTATGCAACCAATAAAAAATTGATTGAAAATAGCAAACATTATTTGTCGTCTATGGTTTTGATGATTCCTTAGATGTATTCCCGATTATAAAACTTGTTTCGGTTGGAATAAAACCATACCATTCTTATTAAATTGAAGATTCACGCTCCTTTCACCTATGGTTTCTTTTTGTGTCTGTTTTTTTTTTTCCTTGTCGTGAAGTTCTTCATGGTAAAGATAAGTATACTTTTCCTTTTTATATTGTTCTGCAAGTCTTCTTTGTTCTTCTTTTTATGAATCTGTTGTTTCCTGCCATTTTTTGTTGTTCTTTTTGATTACCGCGTGTTGGTAGTGATACTCATACCTATATATACTGCAAAGATTTTCTAGTTTCATCATGTGCATTTCTTGGGCTAAAGATCGCTTACATTTGGTTTATATATAAAGAGGATAATTAGGGTGTAATGTTTTTTTTTCCATTTTTTGTTTCCATATTTCATCTAAATTTTGGGTTGATTCTGAAGTCATCTTATTTTGTTTCCATATTTTATCTAAATTAAGAATCCCCAATTCTTATTTAGGGTAAGTAAGTTATCTTTTTGGACGAAAAAGATTTTGGACAATGTAGCTGTTGAAATTACGACAACAAATATCTAAATTCATATGGTAATAATCACATACCATGTAAAGGATGATGGGAAGATTGATCACCCTACGATTAGTAGTCTTCATCGGTTTATTTCTTAACAATTAATAAGGGTCATTGCATTGGGAGGGCTTCTGAGATTCGTTATTGTTTGGCAATTCAGTCCATAAATAACAGAGAATATCTACATTACACGAAAAACCACTTCACAATAACATATCAAGTAAAACAAATTATTATTTTTTCTGAAAATGGTAGCATAAGTGCAAAACTATAAGAGCCATAAGATTTACTAAAAGGGAACCCATAACAAAATAGGAATTGGTTGTGATTTCTAAAAATCCCATCTAACCAAAACTACTCCTAGGGAAAACAAACAAATTCATTCCTAAGAAAAAATAAAAGCAAATCTTTAATAGGTCACTACTTAGAAAAACCACTTTAACCTTCTACTCATGATTCCCATTCCAATAGGTCATTGCTTGGAGAATAATACAGTGTATAGACCCGGAATTTCCAGAAATGTGTTGATGGACAATAATAGTTTTTGTATATCCATCTAGTAATTTTTGTTTTTGATGAATCCTTAGCTGTATTTGAAATGCCTATGTATGTCAGATTGCCATTTTCATCGAAAGCCCATGATTTCAAGTAGAACCAAAAACTGTGTAAGCTTTGTGCCTTGCATTTGTCAATGTGCATTGCAAAGGAAATTTTTACTGGAGACTGACATCTAGTTAGTGGTATGGTGTCCTTTGGTTTCATCACACTTCTTCCTATCACCACTTCCGAGACTTGAATGCAAAGAAAACTACAATAATTATTATGGATTTTTTTTTTGTTACATTGTACGGTAAGAAATAGAGAGCACCCGTGGGCGTGGATCATGTATGAATTAAATCCTCTTTGAATCTCGGATCAAAACAAAAGTAAGTTGTATAAAACCCTAATATACACTTTTTTTCTTCGTGTATATGAATTAATCTTTTGGGTGAATGATTTTCGTTGAATGGATAGGCATACACTTGGTAGAACTAAGCTATGTCATATGCCGTATAGTTAGGGATGGCAATTTTCCACACCCAAACCCATCCCCGTGGGGATATGCCCCTATGGGTTAGGGTTTTACCCGTATAAATGGGGAACGGGGCGGGGTACGGGGAATCCCCAAAAATAGTGATGAAGGATGGGGTGGGGATGGGATTCAAGGTCCCCGCCCCATACCATGACCTATTATATTTGATCAAGGAACTTTTTTGGAAGATAGCGAAGAAGATCATGATGATATGATTAACATAGAGGAAGATAGTTAACAACGGGGAACTAAGAAGTAAAAGGAACCATAATACTTAATTGTGGGTCAATTGTTTCCTTTACTTTTCAGCTTTACTTGGTTATTATAAACTTAAAATTTTAAAATACACTGCTTAGGTAAGTATCATTGGTTGAAACATTGTAATTATTTTTAAATTATAATTACTTACAAAATTTTAAATATTTATTGTAATGTTACGGTAACCCATGGGAAACTCATCCCTTATGGGGATTCCTTGTACCCGTCCCCGCCCGATTCTTATGGGGAACGGGTAAGATTTGGGTTTTGGTTTTTTGAATGGGGTAGGGGATGTGATTCAAGGTCTCCTCCCCATACCCTCCCCATTGCCATCCCTATGTATAGTCCTTGTATAGTACCTTGGTATCTTTTCATTTTTTTTCTCAGATTGTTAGAGTTTTAAAAATGTTTGTAGGTGACCATTTTACTGTCGAAGACTTTAAAGTGTAATTTCTTCTTAATTGTGAGATCGTTTCCCTGTGTTTGGCATAACTGTGATGGATCAGTCATACCTAAGGTGCTACATACATATCTCATATTCAAAGAACCAAATCAAAAAATAACCTTAGAAAAATGTATTAACTAATTCTCAAACGTAAAAAAAAAACAATTAAAAAAAGGGTAAAACAAAACTGTCAATTATATTCTAATCAGTCATCTCATCTCATAAGTATAGTTTACAGCAGTGCTTACGACATAATTTATGGATTTTGTATATTGGTATTCCCAAACCTTCTTCTTGATAATCGTGATCTCCATTTTTGACCCTCCAAATGGTGTTGTGTACACTGAAAATCCGTTGGCCAAAGCTTCGGCCAAGCAGAATCCCGTATGCTATCTAACAATGGGTATAGTTTCTTCCTACGGCCGGGGTGATACCTAGTGTCAGATAAATTCTCTTTAATAAAAATCAACATCAGGCCCTAACCTCTAAATGAAGAGAAGAATTATAAACTATTGAGAATATTACCCAAGAGGTTCTTGTCAGTAATATTACCAACATAATCTTTAACAACCAAATTGATTGAAACAACCGCAACGGTGAGTCATGCTCTTCAAATCGGCGATCGACTCGACAAAATTTTTCATCGAATTTGTTCTCAGATTCATTAATTCAGGTGGATTCAAAAGGCATTAATTCTGGTATTCTTAGTTTTCATGAATTAAAATCATTAATTCAAGTGGTCCTTAATGGATTCTGGTCCAAACACCACTTGTCCTGATGATTTTCACTCAAAAAACTTAGGGTTACCTCAACACAATTCTGTACCAAAAATTCCAACAATAGAATTACCTGATGATCTCTTCGAAGAAGGTTTCAGTCCTTGGAAATTCTCGCTCATCGGTAGATTATATTTACAGAAGATCAAATTTGTAGATGCAGCCATTATTTTGCGCTAACAATGGAATTTAGTAGGTAACTGCAAACTCATTCCTCTAGGGAGAGGTTTTTTTTACAATTAAATTAGATAATGAAGTTGATAGAATGACTATCAAATCTGGGCAATGGGAAGTCAATAATCAAGTCTTGCAAGTTCATAATTGGGTATCCAACTTTATACCATCTTCACAAAGAACATCTAAAGCTCAAGTTTGGGTTAGATTTCCTGGTCTAGGTTTGGAATTTTGGAAGGAGGATATTCTCTTTAAAATCTGTAAGGAAATTGGTACTCCTATTAAAATTGATAGTGCTACTGAAAATTGTGAAATTAGTTATTATGTTAATGTTCTAGTAGAGATAGATTTTGCTCATTCCATTCCTAGTAAAATCTAGATTGGAACAAAATTAGGAGGCTTCTTTCAAGATATCTTAATTCCAGTATGTCCTAAATTTTGTCATAATTGTAAAATCATTGGTCATTTAACTACTGAATGTAGAATTGAACATGGAAAATCTAAAGTGGATAATGCAGGTGGTGAAAATCATAAGCAATTTACAACTCCAGTTAAATAGAAGGATATTCCATTTGATATTTGTGATGTTTCAGGAAGAGCTGGTGAAGAGTCTATAGTTGATACTATTCAGGATACATCAATTTTTAAGCCATTAACTGGAAGTACCTTGGTTCATACAGGGAAATTTAGTTCTCTTGTTTGTGAAGAAGGTGAAATAGAACAAGAAGATCTTATTAAAGAAGTTCCAAATATTTCAACACCAAAGGCTATTAATAAGTCAGAAGATTCTATTATCAAATTTGTGAATGGGAAAACTGGTCAAGTATCCAATGAAACAGTTAAAGTGACTTCTTGGTCTAAAATAGTTGAGAAAGAAATGGTATCCAATACAACATCATCATCAAAAGTCACAAGTCCACCAGATAAAGCAAAGGTAACTAACCAGTTTCAAGTTAATTCTAAGTATAATTTCAGGAAAAATCAAAACCAAGGGAAAGAAGGTCCTAAATATCCTCCTCCACCTATCAAATGAAGTTAATATACTGGAATATCAGGGGCCTGAGAAGACCTAGGGCTCAGGATAAATTAAGGTCTTTGGTTAACCAGTTTAGTCCTTCTTTAGTATTCATTGCATAACCAAAAGTTAAATGTAGTGCTTCATTTTATGAAAAACTAAATTTTGCAGGAATGCAAAGCATGGTGATTTACAATTCTACTTCAGATAACAAGGGTAATATATGGTTGTTTTGGAATAAAAGCATTTCAACTCCTCAAGTAATTTCAATTTCTAGTCAAATGATTACTGTCAGTATTGGAGATGTTCTAGTATCTGGTGTTCATGCACATGTGAAGAAGGTACAAAGAAGATTTTTATGGTCTGAAATGGAAGCTATCAGTGATCTTAAAAAGCCTTGGATAGTTTTGGGTGATTTTAATGCAGTTGTTTCTCTGGATGAAAAAGTAGGTGGTAAAACCCCCAACAGAGCTTCTATGTTAGATTTTTCTACCTGTTTAGACAATTGTGAACTTCTTCAGGCTCCTAAAACAGGTCTACAGTTCTCATGGTCAAATTGTCAACAAGGAAGAAAAAGAATTTTGTGCACTCTTGATAGGGTTGTTTTTAATCACCAATGGCTTCAAAAATATGGAGATTGGGGTTACAAAGTTGGATTAAGAATAGTCTCAGATCATTCACCCTTATTGGGGGGTTGTCAGAATATTCCTAAGCTTCATAATTGTCCTAGGAAATTTCAAAAAATGTGGATATATCATCCAGAATTCATGTCAGTGGTCAATGAGAGTTGGTCTCATCATATTTCTGGTGATCCTGCTTATGTATTTATACTAAAGTTAAAAACATTAAAAAAAGTCTTAAATGACTGGAATTGGAATGTATTTGGGAATGTTCAGGTCAAAATTAAAGAAGCAAAAGAGAAAGTTAGTATTTCTATGCAGTATTCTGATGACCATCCTTTTGATGAAGAAGCTTTGAGTAATCTTGTTTCAGATCAGAATGAACATGCTAGTAGAGAAGTTCATGCTAATGTAATGCTAAAGCAGAAATCTAGAGAAAAATGGATTCATGAAGGTGCAGCTAACACTCAGTTTTTTCACAATAAGATGAAGATAAGGCAAGCAGCAAACTTGATTACTGAACTTGAAGACAATAATGGTAATATTATTTTTGATCCATCCCTTATTGCTGATACTCTAGTTCATCATTTCAAGCAAAAGTTTGAAGCTCAGGAAGTTAATGTTTCTGAAGATTTATTAGATGCCATTCCTACACTAATAAGCAATTCAGATCAAGAAAAATTAGATGCATTTCCAGATTATGAAGAAATAAAGAATATTGTTTTCCAAATGGATCCTGAGAGTTCTCCAGGTCCTAATAGTTTTTCAGGTATCTTTTATAGAACTTGTTGGCCAATTATAAGTACTAATTTGGTTGAAGCAATCCAATTTTGTTGGAAAAGGAAATACATTCCTAGAGGTCTTAATTCAAATTTCCTTGTTCTTCTTCCAAAATGTCAAGGAGCAAGAAAAGCAAACCAATTTAGACCAATTGGTTTAAGTAACTTTCTATTCAAGATTTTCACCAAAATCATTAATGTAAGGATGAACAAAATAATGGAGAAATTAATATCTCCTCAACAAACTGCTTATATCAAAGGTAGAAGCATTCAAGATCAAATTCTGCTAGCCTCAGAAATGGTAAATAAAATGAAGAAGAAAAGAATAGGAGGTAATGTGGCTTTTAAACTTGATATTTCTCAAGCCTATGACTCTGTAAGTTGGAAATTCCTTTTTCAAGTGTTGCAAAAATATGGTTTCTCCTCTTCATGGTGTGATTGGCTTCTCACTTTATTTGAATCAACAAAGGTATCAGTAATGGTTAATGGTGGACCTTGTGGCTTCTTTTCAATGAGCAGAGGATTAAAACAGGGTGATCCATTATCACCTCTTCTATTTGTCCTAATGGAAGATGTTCTTAGCAGGAATATATCTCAATTGGTGGCTCAAGGTAAAATACTTCCAATGGTGATTAAGAATGGCATTCATCCAACCCATCTCTTTTTTGCAGATGATGTATTTACTTTTTGCAATGGAGCTAAGAAGAATCTGATTAACTTGTTTACATTACTTGATGAATACCAAGCCATCTTAGGTCAGTTAATCAACAAGGATAAAAGTAAGTGCTTAATTGATGGTGTTTCTTCAGTTAGTAAGTCACAAATTTGTGAGTTGGTTAACATGGAGTTATCTAAGTTTCCTGATAAATACTTAGGAGTAATTTTGGCTCCTGGAAGAGTAACTTCACCAATGGTATGCCCTATTGTAGAGATGATTCAGCACAGATTAGCTAAATGGAAAGGTAAAATCTTATCTTTTGCAGAAAGATTAGTTTTGGTCAAATAAGTTTTGTGCAGTATCCCATTATACAATATGACTGTTTATAGATGGCCTGCTTCAATCATTAAAATTTGTGAAAAGCTTATCAGGAATTTCCTATGGTCTAGCAATAGTGAAGTGGGAAAATATAAAACTTTATCATGGAAAAAAGTTTGTACTCCATATGATGAAGGTGGGCTAGGTATTAGAAGACTAGAAACCATTAACAAAGCTTTTCTTATGAAGATAATGTGGAAAATGATACAGTCTCAAGATGAATGGGCTCTTTTCTTTATTGCAAAATTTAAAGATAAACATGGTCAGTGGTTTGAACACTGGAAACCTTCATCAGTTTATTCAGGTCTGAAATGGGCTTGGTCAGGTCTTAAAGATGATATTGTACTTGTTGGTAAAGGTGGGGTTAGCACAATAACATGGGCTGGAAGCAAAAATGGGGTTTTTTCTACAGCTTTTGCAGTGGAGAAAATAAGACTCAAGCAACAAAAAATGGTATGGCCTTCCTTTATTTGGAATTATTCCCTGCATCCTTCTATTTCTTGCAATATCTGGAAACTTCAACAGGGTGTATATGTTGATGATGAAACAATGAGAAATGAAGGGTATGAAATGCCTTCTAGGTGTTGTATGTGTGTAGCAGAGCATGACAACATGGGGCATACTCTGTGGGGGTGTGAGTTTAGTGTTAAAATCTGGAATTGGCTATGTTCAGTCTTTGTATTCCATAAACCTTCATCATACATGGATATTTGTCACATATCAAATCAACAAAGTCCTTTGATAAAAGAAGTATGGTTTACAGCAGCTTGTGCAACTATGAAGGAATTGTGGTTTCTAAAGAACTCCATTTTATTTGAAAATGGTAAGATCAATATTCATAGCTTCAAAAGCAGGATAATCCAAGTGGTGCATGAAGGAGGTGTTAGAATGAAAGGTAAAAGATGGGCTCATCAATATGATTCTCAAATAATCAAATTTTTCAATCTCAATTCTAGATTAGTGAATAGTAATCCATAATTGTTATTGGCTTCCTTTTAACTTGAGAGTTTTGCTTTTGTTGTTTTTATTTTGTTTCTCCCCCTTGTAATCTTTTTAGCTATTCAATTAATAAAAAATGTGATTGAGCAAAAAAAAAAAACAACCAAATTGATTTGATCATGGACAAAGAGATCTAAAATATAGGAGTACATGCATCAAGTCCAAACAACAGATATCAGACTTTTTTTTTTTTTTTTTTTTACGTTCCTTTCTTAATTGGTTGTTTTGTTCTTTACTTTAGTATTCTATCCCATATTTTATAGATCTTTGTTCATATTTTAATATGTTTGCCAAGCCAAACAAAAAACTAAAGAAATCATGGAACTACCGCATCCACTACCATTCTTGTCTCTACTCAATAGTCAATAGTTAACCAAGGTGTTTAACATAAAATTTAGATTTATTAGGTGGTTTAGATGTAATCATCTAGTTAAATTACATCACAATATCCTTTGATATAACCTATATAAGACTACTATGAAATACCAAGTACGTAAGATTGATGACCTTATTGAAGTTCTCATCCACGAATTTGCACAACTGTACAATATTTGTTACACTTTAATAGATTGATGCAGGAACATGAATAATATCACCTATTTCCAATAAAATAAGAACAAAAGAAAATTCTGAATCAATTACGGGGAAAAATATTTTTACCTTTATTGATCACTTCGAATTTTCTACATAACAATTTAAAAGCCCAAATGGAAAATTATGGAGTACTTTATCATGTTCAAAATCTTGTATCATAGTTTAGATCCTAACAAACCCTGTAAACTCAATGAAAACCATTTTCATTATTATTATACAACAAATAATATACTTCTAGTAGCAACAGTGAAATTAGTGGAATCAACAAAGACCATCAAAAAAGAATTCTAAAAAAGCATTGTACTTGGAAAATAACTAATATATCAAGAAAAATCCCGATTATATCATATAAATGGGTCACAGATTTTTAAGCTTTATGCATACAGTTTTAGCAAGCATAAAACAAATACTACAGGAAGTGATCAATTTGGAACCTTGGCTCACACGCTTTCTGCCATCATAGACCATCTCGGTTTCAGATAACTTTAGAATCCGAATAATGGTGGCACCGTAGCAACACATTTTTATTTTGTATGTTTCCATTCTTCCATATAAATGGCAATTTTCCTACCGGCTGAATGAAAATCACATTTTTGTATATGAGGCAGATAAAAGCATTGGTGTTTTTGGTATAATGAAAGATACCTACCGATACATACTTCCATTACGAAAATGTTCATTTATCATGGATAGGATCCCCGCAATGATCAGACACCAGACACTAAAATAAGATTCTTAAAGTTCATGGTTTTGGAGAGAAAAACGGAATTAGGAAATCAAGTAAGAAATAAGACATTTTATATTGCAGATTAATAATCTACTAGTATGTAACCCATGCTATGCACCGGGTCTGGTAGAAATTATCGATTGTTGTGGCGGGGATTCGCCCCGCACCCGTCGCCCAAATTCATTGAAACAACTTTAAATCGAACGTGTATTTGGTTATTATAAATACCCAAACGTAAACTTTATGAAGTGTTAACTTTGATATATTGTTGCAAACTTCTTAGAATATATCTTAAAAAAATAATATCACTTTATTGATCAAAGAATAACCGGATACAACAGATCAAAAAAGAAAACAAAAGAAAGGGGACAACATGTCCTGATTAAAGCAAAACAAAAAAAGGACAAAAAACAACAATAAGCAAATCATCCCTTAATCCTTTACACAAATCTGTAGTATGTAAGATCTGGATTTTCCATTCTCTGCATATTTGCAGGTTTTTCATTGAACTTCAGAACTTGACCTTTGGCTAGAAGAACCCTTTCTTTGCAAATAAATCAACTGAGAAGTTGATTTCTCTATAAACATGATTAAAATGAATAGATGATAATTTACTGCAAACATGTATCCAACGATTCCATATAAACCAAGGGAGTTTGTTCTTACTAAAAGTAGATATAGCATCTTTGGAATCAGAGTTGATAGTTACCTTGCTTTTAAGCTCCTTCACTACCTATTCCAATGCATATCGAATCTTCTTCTTTATTTGATAAACCTGGAGGTCCAACTGATATGCATATTAAGATGGCGTTAGCGTAAAAAATTTCCCGTAAAAATTGTTTCACGTAGGCACATTTTTTAATACTGTCGACATAGTTTTTATGATAAACATCAACCTAGCTACTTGTCCGGCTATCATAGTTAATGTCAAAGTCTTTGTACCACATCATTTTCCTCTTACTTACAACAACAAAAGACACCCAACATCAACATTAGAATTTGATAAATCTCTCATCTTAGATAAATAAATGGTAGGCTAGTATTGCAAGTACATATATAAATATCCATGCAATGGAAGCAGAACCAAAATGCCAACAATAAAAATACCAAGAGACCTGCATAGAGACTAATAGAACTCTGATACTTGAATACTTGAAAAACAACTACAAATCCATAAAAAAAAAAATCCCCGGTGAGTTTAAGGGAGTTTTTTAGTTAGATATCTTAAGCTTGATACAAAGAGGGACCTTCCCGCATCACTAACATCTGCGGAAGATCGTGCTCTCTTTTCAGCATTTGCCATCTTCTCTCTTAACATTTCTACCTCGTGAGACTCTGAAATTATTTTCCATTGCCTGCCCATGCTCGAAATTCTATGCATGTTATATCTTCTCATATTCAATTACAGACATGTCCATCCATAGATGCATAAGCAATAAATCACGTCATTTGAACATCAAAACATATTATTGGATCGAAAAATACCAACAAAAAAAAAACTTATTACAGTCCCCAGGGAATTCTTTGAATGTGTTCCCATAAAATCATCTTGAAGAAAGTCTGAATTTCCTGAGTTTTAAACTTCCTGCACACACCATCAAAGATCACACCATATTTCTTTATAAAACCCGTGAACTCACCTATTTAATCTAATGTACATAAACAAAAAATTAATTAGAGTTTAATGTGTTATAGGGAATACATGCGAAGGGGGTAATACACTCAGGGGAAGAGCCATGTTTTGAGAATTGGGTGGGCAAGTTATGAACGGGTGGACATTTAAGGGGTTTCAAAGAGGATTAAAATGGGTAAATTGGGCTAAAATATGAAAAATTAGGCTTGGAAACTAAATGGGCTGGGTAGGAAATTGCACACCCACCCTTCCATGTGGCTCCGCCACTGAATGCACTCTCTATTTATATCTATTAACCTAAATCAAGACCAACCACTATTATAGAAAAAGATCGTGGTGAATAGTAATGCATAAAACCCCACCTTAATTCACTCTATACAAAATCAAAAAATTGAATAAAAAAGCAACCAAGCAAGAAGATGATTAATATTATTATCATTAACATAGAAGATAACCAACTTAACTAAACAACCATTAAAATAGTCATACGCGTACATGGGAGAACAAATAACTCGAGGACAACAAACAAACCTACAAAATTAGGGGTAAAAAACGTTACTGAGTTAGCGTTATGATCTTTGGAGGGAGATGATAATGAAAAAAACATGAACACCATAAAATACTCGCATAGGAAGATATATATATATATATAAATATGATTTTTAACTTTCAAAGTCTTAAAATTCCAAAATTAGTACCTTATGTATCTCAACTGTTGAAATCCGTGCAAAAAATATCCTCCACAATGAATAAGATAAACAAACTGTCAGTCGAGTCGGAGCAAAAGAAACCAACCAAAAGTGCAATTGAAAATAAAAAACCGAGAAATAGAATATGGTTTATGTATAAGTTGAAATTCACCATATACATGGGAGATGGCTAAGGAAGAAATCTAGGTCTTCATATTATAAGAATTATGGTTTATGGACATTTAAACTACAAAACAGGAATTTTACGATACTATTGTCATTTGAGAATATAATGTTTTTCCTTTTCTGCCAAATTTTTGACGCTTATCAATATAATTTTCTTTATATTAATATTCACGGGTTAATGTATGTCATCAGAGGATATTTCCATGATTGGAATTCATGCGACCTGTGCTACGCACCGGGTCTGGTACAAATTTTCGATTTGTGAGGCGGGGATTCGCCCCGCACATGTGGCCCAAATTTATTGGAACATCTTTAAATCAAATGTGCATTGTGAAGTGTTAACTTTGACATATTGTTGCAAGCTTCTTAAAATATATTGAATCTTCAACTTTCTTTGATAAACCTGGGGGTCCCACTGATATGCATATTATGTTGCATTATTTAAAAGGGGAGCCCATTACTTCACATATACTTACGTTTTCTTGTTCTCCGATTCATCAAAACTTTTTCTTTACTAAATTTTAGTATTAACCCACACTTTTTCTGAAGTTGTGACCAGTCCATTCCAAGATATTAATAACTTCCACCACTCGTTACAAATTAGGATTCACTTAAAACATACTTTAGATCCCATAATCATCCCATGTGGTACCTGCTGTTGAATAAAAGTATGATACTATAATATCAAGAAGAAACATATATATTTAATTCAAAATAATTAAATATATTAATTTTTATTTTAATTAGTGAACGATAATTTCAAAGTATTATCTTGAAAAAAATATAAATATGCATAAATCTAGCTAAAATTTTGATAGTCAATGAGAACACATGTCTATTTTTTTAAAAGAAACAAAAATGAGAAAACTTGTCCCTTGTATCAGCTTTAGCTTAGTTTGGAAAGACCCGTGAACGAATTTTTTTATAGTTCTTAAAGGAGAAATCTTAGAAGGCTAATTTTTAATCATGTTTTTTTTTTATTCCTCCAAAGTTCACTTGAAAGAAACGATCGATATATCTAAATTGCTTTCCTTATTTAGGATTTTGAAAACGATCGAAATTGCTTTCCTCATTTAGGATTTTGAAAATGGAACTCAACTGGTAGATCATTATGTTATTTATACATGAGAGACGGAATTGGATATTATTATGTTACATATTTAGGGTTCACTTAAAACATACTTAAGGTCCCATATTTATCCCATGTGTCACAGCCTTTTCCTATAGTGTGAAATGAAATTATGATACTATGATATTGTTTATGGGTAAAACCTACTTCTGCTGGTTATGGTAATTTGGGGTGTGTGGATGAGAAATGAATCTAAACCCTAAACAAATGCACTGCACGGGAGTTCTTTTGATTTGAGAGATCAATCTATACAATTCTGGCTTAAACCAAGAAATGTTCGTTCCAGACTTGTTTTGGTCACAAAGTGAAGGAGATGGGGTTGATCTTAGGGAGGAAAGCGAAGAAGGTGTTGAGATTGTGAAGGTAAATGATGTGTTATGACTTGTAACAGAAAGGTGAGAAGGCTTACGAACAATGCAAGTAGGCTCTGGGTGTTTTAAATACGATTGTATTAACACTTGATTTCTGTGTTGTGTTCTCTTCTGTTTAGGAAAAAGGGAGGAGAACCTATTTATACAAGTCATTTGAGCCTTATTCACGTCTCTCGTCGGAAGTGGAGTGATAGAGTAGTGGAGTTGTGTGTTAGTGTCACACGATCAATCTTGCCCACTTCTCCTATCATCACTAACCGTCCATGTCTTCCTGACACGTTCTTGTGATGGCACGTTGCATGATGCACGTTGTAAACCTCCAGAACAATACCATAGTATGTATCCCCCATTTTGTGACATGATTGATGTCTCGAGTGTGTGGATCATGGGACCCATATAAGGTAGCATGTAATGCTAGTTAAATAAATAACTAAGTTATTTGGGAAGTCGATACTTGTAAAGTATCGTGTGTATTATATGCATGTTATGCATCGAGTGTATTCGGCATATATGAAGCATCGTTGTTGAGAATTATGCCCTGCCTACTTCACGTGAGGGTTTGGAGGCTGCATTAGCAAAACCTCCCTTATCTGACCACATGGTGTGGCAGAGTGGTAGACGGTGATCACGGTGATACCTCACTAGTCGCCTAACTCCTATCCTAGGCCATATGTCCGAGCTGGCGAAGTTGGACGGACGAGATGACTTGAGACCCACATCTGCGACCGTCGGATTAGGGTTTAGGAGGTGCGCGAGTGCACCCTTTCAGCTTGATCGAATCCAAGCATGGGAGGAATTTCATGGAGGACCGATCACGCATGTATGTAGACAGCATGCTAATGTCCATGTCCATGCTTCACTGTCCTACGAAGGTTTTATCTAGGCCACTCAAATTTACTGGTGAAGTTGAGTGGCTAAGATCGATTTGCGACAAAAATCCTATGCCGCAAAGGATTCCTATAGGGGCGCGGTATGCCACTTCAAGGAGCGCGTTTCCAGACGACCAAGCTTGGTCTGTCTCGGCCGTTTGGTCCAGCATGTAGGTTGTAGGCTGATATTCATGCCTATACCTGACTGTCCCATGGAAACATGATCTAAGCCACTCAATTTTTCCGGCGAAGTTGAGTGGTCGAGATCAGTTTGTGATTTGGGAAGCGTGACCACGGTAGTTTTGGCGTGCGATTTGGAGAAACCAGGCATGGTATGCCTTGTTCGGTCGGGTGAGGAGATAGATGGTTCCATGGTGATCATGTTAATGCTCACTGAACCTGCTCAATTGTCTCCTAATCCCTTCATTCGATCAGGAGAAATCGGACACTCGTGATCGTTACAAACCCTAATTAGGGTTTTGGCCGGCCGTGCGTTATACTTGGTTTTGTGCGCACGAATTGGGACAACAAACCATGGTTGGTCCTGACTGACTGGTCATGTGTGTAGATGGGCTTACGGTGATTATGTTGACATGCTCCGGGCCCTTTAAATCTACATCCACACCCTCCATCTATGCCTGCGAAGATGGATGGTTGAGATCGTTTTGCGACACATGTAATGTGCCGCAAACCCTAATTTAGGGTTTCTTGTCCATTCCGCTTGGTTTGGAAGGTTTGGAAAGCTTTTCCACCCCTTATGGGGAGGCCAACCATGTGGGACCTACGTTGGGTCGGCAGTGAATATTCCAATACCTGCTTGGAGGTATTGGATTCGATCTGGGCCATCCAATCATGCTGGTGAAGTTGGATGATCGTGATCATTTCTAGACTGCTATGGACAGTCTAGATGCTCAATCGGGCTAGTATAACACACCGAGAGTTATATGCTCAATCGGGATAGTATAACACACCGAGAGTTACATGCTCAATCATGCTAGTATAACACACCGAGAGTTATAGCCTGTATGGGCATTTCGTGCATGCCTCACTGTTGGTACTTGGATATTCATGCTACTCTGCTGCGAGTAACAATCAGTTATCATGTCGCACCAACAATGAGAGTTCTGCTAGGAACAACACAGGAAATACAAGGCGTTTTATGCATTAATCAATAATGATAAATTCACAGAATATTCGGGGGATTGTTTCTACATGCTCCATTCTAGGTGAATTAATAAAGCGAATAAGCATTCATCACTTATAAAATAGTCTCATCCTCTGCAGGATGGTTACACAAATATTGGTTTTAAAACTTTAGCCCTGAACTAAAATCCACCATCAACATTAAGTCTCCTGCCTAGCACATGATGGTTACACTACTTTGGGGTATGCATGAGATGGTGACATATATAACATAAGAGGACGAGATGAAGGAAGTCTACCTGGAGGAACTATGACCAATCGTAGGAAATCCTCCATGTGTGACCACGGGACTCTGACCAATCGGCTTCCTCCCTTAGACGTCTTCTTCCACTGGGATTCCCCGACGTGGGTGTTTACACACTGCTCTTGTAAAATCGTCGTTGTTATCTCAATCTTTGATTAGGGTTTAAAAGAAAGTATGACCTGGTCAACGTTGAATCCTCATATATCGGGTAGGCTTCGCTGCGGCTGCTTTACTCTTCCTTTAGGGTTTCCTCGGAATATATGCATGCGTGGAGATTTTGAACCACTTTTTGCAATTTTACAATAGGTTTCTCTGGTAGAAACTCCGTTTCCTCATCATGTAGAACAACAGTGGGTCATCTTCTTCATACCACTCAGGATCTTCTGTTAAGCATGCACGATCTGCGTCTGGGATTCATGATGATTCCCCTGCTCGTGTTCTCCGAGTCAATAAGGTCATACCGTTTTGTCCCTCTTTCCCTTTTATTCTACGCACAGTTGCTTGTTATTCCTGATGATCAGGCAAATGATCTTTTCTTTTTGCAGAGATACCCTACTATAACATGTGTAATGGTTATCGATGATGATGACTTAACCAGTCCTCTTCCTTCAAACTCGAACACACCTGATGTTGCGGACCTTTAAGATGATGATCTGGGTATCTCATCTTAGGAATACCCCAATGCGGGTCTTGTATTTGATGTACACATGAAATGCATGTCTTCTAGTTACCGACATGTTGGTGGATTCTTAGTGCGGAAGGAGTTTGTGCCTCTGTATACAAAAGTGTGGAAAAAGTATGGCCACATCGCAACCAGGAATGTAGTTCGGCAATTCTCATCTGCTCTGGTTACTACAGTAAACTGTCTTCTTCCCATGATTACTGAGATGGAGAATATTTCCATTCGTAACGTCGCTGAATCAAATATCGAAAAGTGGGAGGACATGGTATCTACCTGTGAATCCATGGAGTTCAATGTGGGCTGGCTGCGGCAGCGTCTTGATATCATCAAGTTTAATCGATCTGGTATCCTCGTGAATGTTGTTACTGCTATAAAAGCTATCTTGGAGGAGGAAAGGGCTCTGGATGCGAAATCGAAGAAGGTGGAGCAGGCGGTTCAAAACTTCAAGGATAGGACAGAGAGGTATCATGCTATGTTGAAGATCATATTTTCAAGGAACTATAATCTGCTGGACGGCCTCTTCTAGGCTACGCTCCTTTATCGTTAATTTTCCTTTTGAATATTCTTGATTGCATCGGCAGATGGATGAAGTTTTTTTTTATTTATAAGCATTTTTTTTCTCGAATAAATTGACAATTCAAACTTATAATGAAAATGTCTGCATTGTCATGTCGTGAGACAGTTACGGGACAATGATCAGGCATGGTATGCCTTGATACATTTTCCATTAATGACTGGTTCTAACTTTCCTCCATCCTCCTTAATGATCTTGTAGTAACCGGTGATGTAAGCCTTGGTAATCACATAGGAACCTTCCAACTTTGGAGAGAACTTTGGTGCAGACATGTCTTGTTGAATGTGCTTGGATGTCTTCAAGACCAAATATCCTATTCCAAAAACGCGTGGCCTTACAGTCTTGTCATACGCCCTGGAAACCCTGTTTCTGTATACCTAAGCGCGCTTCTCTGCCTTGCTTCTTCTGGAATCCAGAGTGTCTAACTCAGCAATTCTCGATTTAGATGCTTCTACCTCGCTCCAGTGGACCCTACTTGCTGCTGCAATTCTTGCTTACGGAATCCTGATTTCTGCTGGGAGGACTGCATCCGCACCGTAAACAAGTGAATATGGAGAAACTCCAATGGAACTTCTAGGTGCCGTCTAATATGCCCATAGTTCCATAGGCAGCTGTTCGTGACAGTTCCTGGGGTTTTCATGCACTGTTCGACTGAGAATCTGGATCAGTGTCTTGTTGGTTCTCTCAGCTTGTTCGTTTTCTTGAGGATAGTAGATGGTGGAGAAGACCTGTTTAATTCCATATTATTCAAGCAACTCCTGTAACTGTTTGTTTGCAAAGGGGGTGCCATTGTCGGTGATGATCTGCTTGGGTACACCAAAACGACAAATGATGTATTCTTTAATGAAGGCGGCAATCGTTGCTCCGGTAGTTCCCCGTAGAGGGATAACTTCAACCCACTTGGTAAAATACTCCATCGCAGTTATGATATACTCGTTCTGCTTCGACGATGACTGATTAATCCTCCCAATAATATCAAGTCCCCAGCTATAAAAGGGCCATGGACTTCTTATCGAATGTAAAGGAGTGGAAGGTGCGTGAACGAGGTTCCCGTGAACTTGACACTCGTGACAGTGTTGCACGAATGAAGATGCATCATCCTCCATGGTCGGGCAATAGTACTTCTCATGTATCTGGAGAAATAATTTCCTCTTCCCTTGATGTTCCCCTTAGTGCATTCCTTTCAATATAGTCGAAACCTCTTCCTTAGCCAGACACCGTAATAGATCGCCTCCAAAGCTTTTACGATATAGGATCCCCTCATGAAGTGCGAATCGCTTTGCCTTTTGTTTCATCTTGATAGCATCCCTTTGATTTGCAGGAGTTACTCCATCGCAGAGATATCTTATGTACGGTTCTCTCCAGTCCCCAGCATGGCTTACGTTGAGGACCTCCCGTTGGTGTGGCGGCACTTGGAAATTGGTGCAAGACTTCTGGAGTAAACGATATTGAACTTCCATTTCTGGCCAATAATAGCCCAGGCGTTGAAGACGATGGTAGAGCATTACCACCAATGTTTTTCCATAGGTTTCAGTATGAACACGGTTAAGCTATAACTTCTCCTCTTCATTTCCGAGACTTCTCGATAGGGAACCATCCGGGTTTCGATGATTAGCATACCATGAAGCATAAAATAGCTCTGTAGAGTTTTGAGACTAACCTTTCCTTGAGAAAGTGAGCTGTCGAGTTCTTGAATTATAGGAGTTCGCCAATCACATGTATTAATGTCTTCGCATTATGAAAGCCATGTTGATTCCACTGTCCTCCTTCTTACCGTCATAGTCTCCTCCAAACTGCAATTTTGACGCCAGTGTGGCTAAACAATCGGCATGTCTGTTGTTGCTGCGACCAACATGGGTTATGGTTTCATCTGCAAAGTAGTTCAACAGCCTTTGTGCTTCTGATCGGTATGGGGCCAGTGTTGCCTCTTTCAATGCATATACTCCATTCATCTGATTAACCAGTAGATTTGAGTCACCTCTTATCTCTAGGCGAGTGGCCCCTGCTTGTTTGGCTATTGACAGTCCTATGAGAAAGGATTCATATTCCGCTGACTTATTGGTGCACTGAAAGTCCAACTTGAAACAATGTGAAAAGACCTCGCTAGTTGGAGATACTAGGACCACGCCTGCTCCTCCGGTGTTATTGCTAGGAGCGGCAGATCCATCAAAATACAATAGACACGCCTCTCTTTCGACAACGGAGATCTATGGAAATTCTACGAGAAGATCCTCGTGTAATGCAGTAGTGCCTTCTCCAGGGAACGCCGCCAGTAAATCAGCAACGACTTGTCCTTTGATAGCTCTTGGTGATGTGCATGTTATGTCTAGCTCCGATATTTGGAGAATCCACTTGGCCGTCCTTCCCATCAAGACCGGCTTCGAAAGTAAAAACTTTGCAGGGTCGGACTTAGATATGAGTACTACCTTGTTGGTCAATAGGTAATGTCTGAACTTCTGAATAGAATGAATCAGGGCTAGGCATGCTTTCTCCTCTTTGGGATATCTGAGCTCAGCATCTCTTACTACTTGACTAAAATACTATATGGGATGTTCGACTCCTTTATCATCCTCTTGTGCGAGCAAAGCCCCTACGGCAGTATCGCTGAAGGTTGTATAGAGACGCATTGGTCTCCCTTGGACAGATGACTTCATGACCGCTGGAGACGACAACATTCGTTGAATCTTCCGAAACTTTTATTGTTGAAGTGCGGTACAGATAAATCTTGCTCCCTTCTTCAACAAGGGAGTGAATGAAGCAACGAGCTGGGCCAAGACGGGTATGAAACTCCGAATGTAGTTCACCTTGCCCATGAAGATTTGGAGTTCCTTCACAGTTAGTGGCGGTGGCATCGTGAGGATGGCTTGAGTCTTGGACAGGTTTACCTCGATTCCCTTAGCGGTTACCTGGAATCCCAGAAATTTTCCTGAAGAAACACCAAAGGCGCATTTCAATGGATTCATCTTCAATTTGTACTCACGACACCTTTAGAACACTTGCCGTAGGACACCTATGTGATCTGACCGAGCCCTCGATTTTACTACTATATCATCCACATAGTCTTCTACTTGCTTGTGCATCATGTCGTGGAAGATTGTCGTCATAGCGCGTTGATAGGTCGCACCGGCATTCTTCAAACCAAACGGCATTACTGTATATTAAAAAAATTCCGAGAGGAGTTCGAAAAGCTGTCTTACTTGCATCATGCTCGTACATTCTTATCTGATTGTACCCGCTATATCCGTCCATGAAGGATAACATGCCATGCCCACTGGTTGTATCTACTAACATGTCGATGTTAGGTAGAGGAAAATCATCTTTGGGGCAACATCTGTTCAAATATCTGAAATCCACGCATCATCTGATATGCCTATTTTTCTTTTTTACTGGAACCACATTAGCTAACCAGGTTGGGCGATGAATGGGTTTAATGAAGCCAGCGGCTAGCAGCTTCTGTATCTCGGTCTTGATCTTCTCTTCCACTTCGTGCCTGAATTGTCTCGAATACTGTTTGACCGGATTGGATCCAGGTATGACATGCAGGTGATGGGTGACCAACTTTTTATCTAAACCGGACATTTCTTCATACGTCCAAGCGAATATGTCTCGGTATTCCTTGAGAAGTTGCACAAGTTTCGTGCGTTCATCTGTGGACAGGGTTGAACTGATGGAGATAGGCCTGGGGAATTCCTCACTCCCTGTAGTTTCAGGAATTCCCACACTACACCCTACTCAAGAATTTATCAATATTTATGACACAAATTGAAGATTAAGGACCTTTTTTATTAATATGATCTTAAAAGAATTACAGTAATCAAGAATTCAATTCACTTAATAAGATTTTCTCTCTCCTAAAAACTTTCTTAGCACTCAAAAATTTCATCCCTTCTCTGGAACTATTCATTTTCTTTTATATAGGCGTTTACATAGTGGATTACATCTCATGACAGCTCATTTACAGCTAAGAGCATATTTAATTAGTCGGGTCATATTAGAACGATCCCAATATTGAGTTGGTCGTGTCATATTATAGTGTGTTAATTAGTTTGGTCATTATAGTGTGTTTAATTGGTTGGATCATAGTAGACGGAGGGGGCCAAGTCCTACGGCCCCGACGGTCGAGAAAATTTAAAGGCAGATGTAGTGCTACATTTAATTTAGAACGCGCAATTGGGGGATATCAAAACTAATTGGGGGATATAGCTACAGGACAAAAACGGTGTCCCAATAGCAATTTTGGGTGACCCCCTATGTAATTATTTTTTTAATTCCTAATCTAGCCCTCACTAATCCTAATTAGTGACTAATTTTAATTAGTAAATTCTTAAGTATTTAGGGGATAGATTAGTTTGATTTTTTATTTTAATTTGTGTGAGTGAGTAGTAGAAGGAGGGAAAAAAATTTGAGTGGAATTCTTTTTTTGAAAATGGAAGATGATTGTGATGATAGAATTGCTGCTAAGAGGTTAAAAATTAGATTTTTTTACTTTGAATCCACCATTGTTGCAGCCGAAAAAGCTCGGTGCCGGCATGGTATTCAACCAAAAAACCATGCCGGCATTTGTCGGAAATTTTCAAAAAAAATTTACCACTATCCGGGGGGGGGGGTTCGAGGGCGTAGCCCTACAAAATTTTCTGGTTTTGATCTTCAAAACCTATTTATTTATTTTTAATCAGTCCACAGCCGGCATAGTCTATAAATTTTCGAGCATGCTGGTACTACTTCCGGCATGGTATTCAACCCAAATTTCTATGCCGGCACAGGATGAAAAGTATCCAGAAAGGTTTTTTTTTCACTTGACTACCGGAATTGATAGGTCGAGCATGCCGGAACTTGACTACCGGCATGGTCTTCATCAATTCCGGCATGGTATTCATCACTTCCGTTATGAACTTTTTCTTTTTTTTTTTCCTGGTTTTTTCTGATTTTTTTCACTTGACTACCGGAATTGATAGGAATATCTCGAGCATGTCGGCACTTGACTACCAGCATGGTCTTCATCAATTCCGTCATGGTCTTCATCACTTCCGTTATGAATTTTTTATGGTTTTTTTCACTTGACTACCGGCATTGATAGGAAGTTATCGAGCATGCCGACACTTGACTACCGGCATGGTCTTCATCAATTCCGGCATGGTATTCATCACTTTCAGCATGATCTTCATTACTTCCGAATTAAGAAGAAAAAAAATCGTTTCCAAAGTGAGGAGCCGGCGAGAATTTGATAGGGAGTGGGGAGAGTTTAGAATTTGAAAGGGAATGGGGTATATTTGGGTGTGGGGAGAGTTTAGAATTTGAAAGAGATTAATAAGAGGTGGAGATGGAAATGGGGGATATGATTTTGTTTTTTGTTTTTTGATTTTAAGTTTTTTGATTTTTATTTTGAAGGAAGGATATTTTAGTACTTTCATACAAAATGGTCACCCCTTAGCGGAAATCATGGGTTCGGGGAAGTAATTCATATCCCCCAATTAATAAATGTATCCCCCAATTGCTCATTCTTAATTTAGTGTGTTAGTTGGTCATGTCTATAATAGTCGGCAACATATTTAGTTAGGCGGGTCATAGTGAAACGGCCTCAATATTTAGTTGGTCATGTCATATTATACTGTGTTAGTTAGTCGGGTCACTGTAGCGTGTTTAACTGGTTGGATCATAATAGCCGGACGGGACCTGGTCCTATGGCCCTGGTGGTCAAGAAAATTAAAAGGCAGATATAATGCCCACATTTTAATTAGTGTGTTAGTTGGTCCTGTCTATAATAGTCGAGAGCATATTTAGTTAGTCCGGTCGTAGCAGAACGGTCCCAATATTTAGTTTGTCGTGTCATATCATAGTGTGTTAGTTAGTCGGGTCACAGTAGCGTGTTTAATTAGTTGGATCATAGTATCTGGATAGGGCCGGGGCCTACGGCCCCGGCGGTGGAGAAAATTTAAAGGCAAATATAGTGCCCACATTAAAATTAGTGCGTTATTTGGTCCTGTCTATAATAGTCGTGAGCATATTTTCTTAGTCGAATCATAGTATAATGGTCCCAATACTTAGTTGGTCGTGTCATATTATAGTGTGTTAGTTAGTCGGGTCACAATAGCGTGTTTAATTAGTTAAGTCATAATAGCCGGTTAAGGCCGGGGCCTACGGCCCCGGCGGTGGAGAAAATTTAAAGATATAATGCCCATATTAAAAATAGTGAGTTAGTTGGTCCTGTCTAATATTGCTTACTTGCCCAATATTTAGTTGGTCGTGTCATATTATAGTGTGTTAGCTAGTCGGGTCATAGTAACGTGTTTAATTAATTAAATAGATGACATTTTTTATGTTTTTCGAGAAGGAGAAGCAGATATATAATAAAAAGTAATGATTGTTCGTAATTAAGAAGAAAAAATATAAATCAATAGAAAATTAATCATGGAAAGGAAGAAAACTAACCTTTAATCTGAGAAAAGTCATAGCTTATGAATTGGTTTCAGCACAAAGTTTGGCTTATCTTTGCCTATTTAATATCGATCATATCTAGGGGTGTTCATGGTCGGTTTTGGTTCGGTTTCAAGCCAAACCAATATTATCGATTTTTAAAAATTGAAACCAAACCAATCCATTAACCATTGGTTCGGTTTCCAAATGGTTCCAGCCGGTTTCGGTTTTTCCCAGTGGTTTTTGGTTAACCAATAATTATGTCAAACCAAAAAAAAAATTACACAAATTTACAGAAAAAATAGTATTGGTTTACAAAAATTTAAAGACCAAAAATAAATAAAAAGAATATCAAGAGTAGTTAAAGCTTACCTAAATCTAGAGATCAAAAGAATATTTAACTAATGGTAGGCTATACAGTGACATCTCTAATGAAAATTTAATAAATGATTTTTTTTTTATCAATATTCGGTTAACCATTGGTTATTGGTTCGGTTTCTCTATCTTACCAAAACCAAACCATTAATCTCGGTTTTCATCTTTTATAAACCAAAACCAACCATTAGTTAATGGCTTGGTTCGGTTTCCCCATAATCGGTTTGGTTTGGTTCGGTTTCTCGGTTAACCATTAACCATGAACACCCCTAATCATATCAGTAACTATCCCAATGTCCTGCCTGATTTACTGGAACCTCCGTCCATAACAATAAGAAAGTAAAATAGATACTTATTGTTGAATTGCACAAAGAGCCATAATAACGCTTGTAGATTATGGATCAAATTTAATGACCTCAGATAGGTGTTACTGAATCGTCTCTACAGTTTGCAAACAAAATTAGTACTTGCAGTAACAGAATGCTAATGTTATCTCCTGCTCCTACTTAAAATCAGTCATGTGGTCCCAACTCCCCCGACTGTCTTATTCAACTACACCACTTCCAGTGAAGTACTTGTAGGAGGAAATATGCATTGTTGAGAAAGTTATAGTTAGTTAAATTTCATAATCTTATTCTCACCATCGAACCACATTACTACCATTAACGATAATTTTTGGACAACAAAATTTGCACAATAGTAGTAATTACAGAGGATTTGAGTTCTACGAAAGTTTATTAATTTACAGAAGCTTATTTGATTGATCAAAAAAACTCCTCTTTCCCCCCACAGTGATCCCCTTTGACTCAGTCATCCTCATCAATGGTTACAGAGATTACTTTAACCTGTGACTTTTCTGAACCAAAAGTTGGACCATTACTTGTGCAATTTAATTACCCATATCAAACCTATGTGCAAATCCTGTGGTACTTGAATTATTACTTGTAAGTCAGCAATGCAAATAACAAACAATATCCATAGAGGACTGAATCTGGTGTGAGTCGAACACACAATCTTATGACTTGATGCCATACGCACTACTATTGTGCCACAGACTCATATTTATTCCCTAGAAAATCCTCAGATGAAATACATTATCCGTCGATAATCTGCAGGCTCTAGAACTCGGAGAGAGAATCAAGATGATGGGGCAAAAGTGAGAATTCAGAAGATGTGCAGAGGTGGACCGGAGGACACCAAAGAATTTTAATGATGTTGAATAAAAAACATTATTTAGAATTTAGATGGTAATGGATTGATGTCCTACCAAAGTTTCTCAGGCAATACAATACGTTACATAAGCACGCACCAGCATTATCCAAATTAGGCATGAAAATTCAAACATAAGACGTTGTTAGGATTGCAGAGAATAATGGAATCGCAATAGTAGGTATTCATTGAAGAACTAATGAAAGAAGAAAAAAAAAAGCAACAGATAACGCCTTGATGTGCGAAAACTTATCTTTGGTCGGTTCACGTGCAAAGTTTGTGAGAGTAAATTCCTGCACTTTCCAAATAAAAAAACATTCTATATAATCAATAATTCAATTCATAATTCTGATAAGGGAAACTAATAAATTTTTAGTACCTAATTGCTTCCCTGCATCAATCTTATTGCAATAACCCTTAAAAGCGGAACACCTTTCTGATTCTACCCTACTTTTCTTAGAAACACCTCTGGTCCCTTATTTTCTTAATTGGTCATCAATGCAAAGAATGTAAAATATATCAATCCATGAACAAACACTATCTGAAAAGATTAAAACTTTGATTGTAAATACCTCCAACTGATTTATAGAAACAGAAAGACCATTCCCAGCAACTAATTGTCAATATCTGAGACAATAAGATGCTCTTTTTGACTTCCCACATCCTCATCTAGAACATCCCATCACCAATTTTTGATAAATTACTTCTTACTCATTTATTCTATTCATGAATCAGCAATACTTTAGGCACAGATCATAGGCATGAAGGGAAAACCTAAGATTTGATTCATCATTTCTCAATGTCCTAGGATTGAAACCCCAAATAAACCATTAATTAACAAAGACATTAATTAAGAAAGGTATATAGTCTTTACCTAACAATATAAACTGTGAAAACATAACATTATAACTAAATAGGGAATCCACGAAACGTTGATAGATAATAATGCCTTTACGGTAAAGACTATATACCTTTCTTGATCTTTGTATGCATTTCTCCAACTTTGCACTCACCACCAAACACTTCGTTTCCGAGAACTATCCAAAAGAACATGAAACATGAATGACTAAATATGGGAGATACTCAACATTCATAGATAAGAATGCTATGACGGTGAAGTATTTTGTACCTTATATAGAGGTACTTGATACCCTTTGCTCTGGTGGAAGTATATTATTTTGCTCTGATGGAAGGCTTACAACCTGGCGAAGCACTTCTCCATATCCAGTGTCGAGTACTAATCGAGGGAGGAAAAAATCAACCAATATGAGAGAACCACTATGGGAACCTCACGAATCATGTTCTCACCATAATTAGAAAGTAAAATGTCGATAAGAAAGTTGGTTATGTTTGGCAGGCAAGGGTCCTGATTTCCCATCTGAGTACCAGTCATTGGCGTGTCTGGAAGGTGCACCGGGAATTTTTTTTATTTTAACTTGGTGGGCGCGGAGTTCGCCCCGCCCTGCGGCGATGTATTTTTCAAACATGATGCATCTAGAATGTCGTTAGTTTGTTAGTAACACGGCATGCAAAATCATCCAATCTTTCAAACAGGGTGCATCCAAAATTTCTTTAACTCTATCAAAAAATGAATTTCATATTGTGTCAATAGTTCGTTTTTATTTACATCTATAGAAGTCTGTAGAAATTTTAAGGGAAATAAAAAAAAAATTAAGACTTGAATGCGACATACCTTCTAAGCAGCCCACGATACTGCAACTAAACAGAAAAAATCAGTCTAATTGCTGAAATGTAATTACAACCAGAGTTTTTTTGGATTTAGCCTGCACGTAAATTAGATTAATAAATAATACATAGTACATCGATACCTGACATGCATAAGTCCTCGTCCATGAGTACCTTCATCTGGCTGAAGAATGACTTAAAATTAATCAACCGTTGCAGGAAGATAAGGTAAAATTTTCAAACTTCACCTTATATAAGTTCAATGCAATGATTTTAGGTTGTGCTTTTCCATTCAGAGACACTACATGGATATGTACACCTAAGAAATTTCCTGCATCAAAATTGTGCAATCTATTTGAACTTTTTATCCATGGTTCTCGGCTTCATAACTGCAATGGTAGTATCTTAGAAAAAGATCTAAACACATATTGAAAACATTAAATTAAATTTCTCGCAATACATCTAAACGGATTCTATATGAACTGTAAAAATTATTTGGTCATGACCAAGTCCTCGTGCATGAGTTGATCTTTACCATCTAAGGCTCATGTTTTAAACTTCTTTATGCGTAGAACTGTTTTAATATCATTAGGGCACACGTTTCATTATCAGAGTGCTCCAGGTCATTAACCATATACCACATTCAAAATCTGGTTACATAAGAAGAAGAATAAGTACATGGAACCACTAAAAATCTGAGGTATGGAACATTACCTGGATATGTTTTAAAATCATACACAGTGATTTATTTTTCAGTTGTTTCTATGGAGCTTTCACCGTGTACCAAGGCCATACGAATCCAATAAGGAATAAATATATAAGAAATAACATTCACCGAAAAATATCTGAAGCATAAAAAGTCTCGATCAAGCATAATATAATAGAACTCGCCGAATAAATATCCTAAAGATCAAAAGAAGACTTGATTGAGAACATGAGATAAGCTAAAGATTAAGGGAGCAAGCCTTAGAATTTGTGTTATAGCACATAAGTGATCTCAATATCTATTGAGTTTGTTCTTCACTGTTCTGTCCTCTGACCCCATTATGTTCTGGGTACTTAACATTGATTATAGATTAAGCTCATATTCCATAAACATCGACGACTTCAACTGCTTGTTGCTAACAGTACAGCTCCATCCATCTCTGCGATTATAGCCACGAACCCAGACCACCACTGTTTCAGACCCCAACTTCTCTGCCATCTTCTTCAACCACCTCCAGAAATCCACTACCATTAATGCCAGCCAACCAACCATCGCCATGGAATACCAGCAACACCATTTACTACTATTAATCACGGCAGCACCTCCTTGTTCTTCTCCATCACTAATCACTGCTCTTACTTGAGCTTAACAGCTCCATTAGTCGACCATAGCTTAACAGCTCCATCAATAATCCAGAATTCTTATAACTCTTTCTACGAATTGATTTCCCTACACAGAATTCCATCAAAAAACAAACCCATCATCATCAGGAAAATCATTAGTCATTAGGATTGATAACAACAATATATAGCAATAGCAACATTCAAGTGATTGTTTATGGCTGCCAAATCGAAAAAAACTGGGTTCAGATATTAGAACAGGGTGATGAACTGAATCAGATGAAAAAAAGATAAGCAAAGAAAACTCTTACGGATAGAATTATAGGGTTTTCATATGTTTACCTTTTTCTGTTATTTCTCCTCATCGTCTTTCCAATTCAACTTCTCCCCCTAAATCATTAATCTGCAATTATTTCTTGTTCAAACCTTCTCCAACACCATCACCAAGAACCCGCAATCTCACTGCATCTAAATCACCAAACCCAAACCCTAATGTCAATTTTTCTGGACAGAGCACATCACCAACATCTCAAAAACTAATTCAGACAAAACCCAATTCCAATTCCTCGTTGTTAACACCAGTATTATCAGAATCATCTTTATATCTAAATCCAAACCCTAATCTAGAAAATTTCCATCAATTAATCAAGAGATGTACCTGCAATTGATTGTACCTGCACATTATCTTTTCTTCTTCCCCTGCAAATCGAACAAACAAATAACACACTAATCAACACCAATTCATCTAATAGAAATAATAGAAAACGATATTTGTAAACGAACTCAGAAAAATTGTGCTCAATCACATCTGATTTACATCATAAATTTTGATTTGACATACTCATAAATTTCGATTGATTCCCAAGAGAAAATATAGATCTCTTGCTAGGTTTCTTAGCAGTGTAATCGATTGTTGTTGATTTCGGAGATTTAATCTCTTGAGACCGAACCTAAAGAAAAGAAGAAAAAAAATATAGATCTCAAAATATCCGCGGTATTAACAATAACAATTGGAGCGGACGGATGGATCTGTCTCTCAGAATTATATCCCAAGATCGTGCGAACGTAAGTATCCCTGGACGACGATATATCCAGGCCGCTGGACGGACCGATCCTACGGACACCTTTGTCCCAAACATAAGGACCACTTTTTATTAATAAAGAGACTAGGTATCACGCCGGCCTGCGGCCGACGCTCAACCTCTCGTCGATTTTTTTCAAATTGAAAATGGAGATTTACTTAAGTTTTGTTTATTTTTCATTTATTTGGTCGGTCGATCAGTATCTTCTCATGTAATTTTAGTTTGTGGTCATAACAGAACGGTTCCAAGGTTTAATTGGTCAGTGACATATTATAGTGTGTTAGTTAGTCGGCTCACAGTAGAGTGTTTAATTAGTTGGATCATAATAGCCGGAAGCCGGGGCCGGTGGAGAAAAAATTTAAAAGCAGATATAGCGCTCAAATATTTAGGTGGTCGTGTCATATTATATTGTGTTAGTTAGTCGGCTCACAATAGAGTGTTTAATTAGTTGGATCATAGTAGCCGGAAATCCAGGACCTATGGCCCTGGCGGTCGAGAAAATTTAAAAACAAATATAGTCCTAAATCTTTAGCTGGTCGTGTCATATTATAGTGTGTTAGTTAGTCGGCTCACAATAGAGTGTTCAATTAGTTGGATCATAGTAGCCGGAAAGCCGGGATATACGGCCCCGACGGTGGAGAAAATTTAAAAGAAGATAAAATTCCCAAATATTTAGTTGATCGTGTCATATTATATTGTGTTCATTAGTCGGCTCACAATAGAGTGTTTAATTAGTTGGATCATAGTAGCCGGAAAGCCGGGACCGCAGTGGAGAAAATTTAAAAGAAGATATAGTGCCCAAATATTTAGTTGGTCGTGTCATATTATATTGTGTTAGTCGGCTCACAATCGAGTGTTTAATTAGTTGGATCATAGTAGCCGGAAAGCCGGGACCTCGGTGGAGAAACTTTAAAAGCAGATATAGTGCCCAAATATATAGTTGGTCGTATCATATTATAGTGTGTTAGTTAGCCGGCTCACAGTAGGTGTTTAATTAGTTGGATCATAGTAGCCAGAAAGTCGGGATCTATGGCCCCGTCGGTCGAGAAAATTTAAAAGCAGATATAGTCCTAAATATTTAGTTGGTCGAGTCATATTATATTGTGTTCATTAGTCGACTCACAATAGAGTGTTTAATTAGTTGGATCACAGTAGTCGGAAATCCGGGACCTACGGCCCCGGCGGTGGAGAAAATTTGAAAGCAGATATAATGCCCAAATATTTAGTTGGTCGTGTCATATTATATTGTGTTAGTTAGTCGGCTCACAATATAGTGTTTAATTAGTTGGATCATAGTAGCCGGAAAGCCAGGACCTACGGCCAGGGCGGTCAAGAAAATTTAAAAGCTGATATAGTTCCCAAATATTTAGTTGGTCGTATCATATTATAGTGTGTTAGTTAGTCGGCTCACAGTAGAGTGTTTAATTAATTGGATCATGGTAGCCGGAAAGCCGGGACCTACGGCCCCGTCGGTGGAGAAATTTTAAAAACAGATATAACGCCCAGATATATAGTTAGTCGTATCATATTATAGCGTGTTAGTTAGTCGGGCCATAAAAGCGTGTTTAATTACTTGGATCATAGTAGCCATAAATTCGGGACCTACGGCCCCGACGGTGGAGAAAATTTAAAAGCAGATATAGTCCCCAAATATTTAGTTGGTTGTGTCATATTATGTTGTGTTAGTTAGTCGGCTCACAATAGAGTGTTTAATTAGTTAAATCATAGTTACCGGAAAGCTTGGACCTACGGCCCCGGCGGTGGAGAAAATTTAAAAGCATATATAATGCCCAAATATTTAGTTGTTCGTGTCATATTATAGTGTGTTAGTTAGTCGGCTCACAATAGAGTGTTTAATTAATTTGATCATGGTAGCCGGAAAGTCAGGACCTACGGCCCAGGCGGTGGAGAAAATTTGAAAGAAGATATAGTGCCCAAATATTTAGTTGGTCGTGTCATATTATATTGTGTTCATTAGTCGGCTCACAATAGAGTGTTTAATTAGTTGGATGGAGAAAATTTAAAAACAGATATAGAGCCCAGATATATATTTAGTCGTTTCATATTATAGAGTGTTAGTTAGTCAGTTCACAGTAGAGTGTTTAATTAGTTGGATCACAGTAGGCTTAAAGCCGGGAGTTATAGCCCCGATGGTGGAGAAAATTTAAAAGCGGATATAATACTTAAATATTTAGTTGATCTTGTCATATTATAGTATGCTAGTTAGTCGGCTCACAGTAGAGTGGTTAATTAGTTGGATCATAGTAGCCGGAAAGCGGGACCTATGGCCCCGACGGTGGAAAAAATTTAAAAGAAGATATATTGTCCAAATATTTAGTTGGTTGTATCATATTATAGTATGTAAGTTAGTCGGGTCAGAGTAGCGCGTTTAATTAGTTGGATCATGGTAGCCGGAGGGGTCCGGGGCCTACGGTCCCGGAGGTGGAGAAAATTTAAATGTAGATGTAGTGCCCACATTAAAATTAGTGTATTAGTTGGTCATGTCTATAATTTTTGTGTGCATATTTAGTTAGTCGGGTCATAGCAGAACGATCCCAATATTTAGTTGGTCGTGTGATATTACAATGTGTTAGTTAGTCGGGGCATAGTAGCGTGTTTAATTAGTCGGGTCATCTAAGAGTTGAGCCTGTAGATTAATTGGGGCCTGCGGCACGCCAATTTGTTGGTTGGACCAAATAAGCCGGGGCTTATGGGTAAATTAGTCTGATTATAGTAGGACGTTTAATTTTTTAATTAAGGATACAGAACTGTATGTAGCATATTTCCCTCAATTATAGTAGAAATTAATTGACTAATTTCTAAAAATAGGTGGGCAAATACGAATTATAGACTAAAATAAGGGATACTTATCCTGGTTTAGTTGGCGGCCAACCGTTTTAATTGGGGGCATCGAATTTTATTTGCACCCTAAAATTATCAGGGGCCTATTAATCCGATTATGGAAATACTATTTTACCCTTACCTAAAACTAAAAATTAAAAATTAGTTAACCTTAATTAGAAACCTTAATTAGGCTTCTCTTCGTTTTCATCTTCCTCTCCTCCCTATTCTCTTCTCCACCACCACCATTAACGACTATTTTGAAGATTTTTTTTTTCTTCAACCGATTCATCGTGTAATCGTCGCCAAAAAATCGAAACCCAAGAAATCTATGACTCCAATTAAACCCACCTTGTATTTGATTTTTTGTTGTGTTTTGATTGTGAAAATGAGTTTGGTAACTGAAAAGTAGCAGTTACAGAGTTAGGGTCGTTAGTCTGTAAATAAAAATCCCTAAGACTTTTGATATGCATGCGGATTCTATGAAAAATCGTTAGGGTATTAGGTTGAAGATGACGACCCTCTTTCTGCTACTTCAAAAATTTCCGCCCTAGAATATAGTCGTTAGTGTTAAAGGTTGAAGATGACGACCCTGTTTTGACGACCCTTTGTTATTGGTTAACGACTCTATGTAAAATTACTAAATGGTGGGTTAGGGTCGTCAGTATATCAGAATATACCTATGACGACTCAAACACACAAAAACTTTCCTTTTTATACAGAGAGTTGGATTCGAGAGTCGTCTGGGTATTAAACGAATCAACTAATGACTCTAGGTGAACATTATAAACAGTCGTCATGGTTTAACACACCACCGTGACGATTTTTCATCACCATTAAAAGTTGCAGGTTTGAGTCGTCCACTCAACAGACTGACGACTCTTTAGAGTCGTTGGTGTATAAAACACCTGACTATAACGACCCTCACTCTGAGTAGTTCCATAATGACCATGAATCGACCACTTGGAGCACCATTCAGACAATTTGAAGAGTATATCAAGTTTACCTGATTGTTTTAATGGAGGAAGCCATGGAAAATGGTGGAAATGAAGATCCTACTGCTCATTTCTAAAAACCCTAGTTTTTCCTCTCAAAACTCCTCTTCTTCTTCTCAAAACATAAAAACCAAAAACAAAAAAAAAAACTCAAAAATTTAATCCCAAAATTTGATTTTTATGTAAACACAATTATCACACTAATCGACTTCATTAATTCTTAATATTAATCACTCAAGGGCATTTTAGCCATTTAGAAAGTTTTTTTTATAAGGGGTGACCCGAATTACTAATGGGAGACCTTTTTTGTCATCTAGTGACGCCCCCAATTAAATCAGGATACGTATATAGTTATAAAATTTTATGGGGTGGGGGCCAGAGCCAAGGTTAATTAACCTTGTCTCCACCCCTGCATATTATGAAAGGTTCCAGTGTTTAGTTAGTCGCTTTATAGTAGTGTGTTTGATAATAAGAGTGTGCTTCTTTACTTGGATCTCGGCATGCCTATCGGCCGCGATTGTAAGTTATCTGGGTTGGCCCAAGGGAATCCTAAAGTATACCATGTGCCATAATGAGGCGGTGGCTGTGGACCTGTGGTAGTGGCGATGGTAATGCTGGTGGAGGCAGTAAGCCAATAATAGCATGTTAGGAACTCATGGATCATGCCGAGTAAAAAAAAAAAGGAACTCATGGATCTTCCGCTTTTCACAAAAAATGGCCTGGCATATATTCTAGTGCAAGGCTGTACACCCAGGTATAACTTTGGATAGTTGGGCATTTCATTTTTGATATTCGGTATCACAGACTTAAACTATTATGTAATATTTCTTTGGCTTTTGATTCCTGGCTAGATTGGGGTATACCAAATGAGACAAAATAGGGTCATTTTGAAGTAAAAGAGGTCACCCCTTAACCAAATATTTTCAAAATGGCAAAAATGTCTTTGTTTAATTAACACTAAAAAACTGATTAGGTTAATAAATTGAGTTTAGATTAAAATTTTGAAAATGAAAATTCAGTAGGTTAAACCTTTAATCCGTCTTATGAGTTCGATTAAGATCAAAAAAATTGGTTTTCAAAAATGTGATAGGTCGGCAAGGTCGACGTTTGAATAAGGTGTCGGCTATATTTCGCCGGCATGGTATACGTTTGAATAAGATGCCGACCGGGTGTGGCCGGCATGGTCCTTGGATGAAGAAAACGCCGACCATTTTTTGGCCGGCAAGGTATTTAAATGAAGAACATGCCGACTTTATTTTTTGACACAAAGGAGATGGTTATTGAAAAATATTAGTCGGCAAGGTTTACAAAAAAAAAACATGAAATTTCTTTGAAAAAATATTATTAGGCAAGGTATTTAAAAATACCCTTTCAAATTGTTTTTTAGTAAGCAAGGTATTCAAAAAAATACCCCGCCGATTGTTGAAAAAATTTACGATCCGCCGCCATGGCTGTTATGAAAAGTCGGCAAGATATGCATGTTACGACCTTGCCGACCAAAAACACAGAAATCATAATTTTCGATTTCTAACCTAATATAACAATCAAATCACACAACACAATGATGTGTTTGAGTTTAAACATCATTTATAGTCTTCTTTTCGCTAGTAGAGTCAACAATATTTTTGGAAAATCAAAGTTGAAGATTTTTATATAGCTTTGGTTGATAAAAGATGAAGATGAAGAAGAAGAAGAAAAGATTAAGAGTTGGTTAGTTTTTTAATTTTAGGGTTAATGAAATTAATAAATGGGCTTATTTTTAAGATTTAATTAGTTCAAAGATATTAAAGTAAAATCACCCTTTTTAACAATGACACACAATATCCCTTTAAATTTGGGTATACCCCAATTAATCTGGGTATACTTCAATCAAGATGTGTTTTGATTTATTTTCTTTTTGTCTTTTTTCTTTTTGAAAGAAACAAAAGAAATAAAAACCACGTATACAGCAGATGTATTTAGCATTTAGTAGTCAAAACACGTGTGCAAAATGTACATAGTGTTCTTTTCTTATTATCTCCGCCTCTCCGTAATAAAGTAGTTTCTTCTTTAGCTTTTCATTGTCATTCACCAGTTTCGTTTCTGATATTATACTACCTCCTTTCTAGTACATCCAACACATATCTTCTGCTATAAGTTTGAAGAGATGAAACTTAATTTTGCAATTTCAGTCACCGGTAAATCTTGATTTTTTATTAGGAAGTACCAGTGGTACATGGAATAATGGAATTATGAATCATAAGCGGTAATGTTTTAGATTAAAGTATATGGCTGTCGAATCTTAATTTTATGATTGTGAATCAATTTAGAAAAGAAAAGTGATATTTCCTTGTACTTAAAAATTACCATGTCGTTATTGCTAATGTTTTTCAATTTGTTAAATTTGTAACACTAACAAAGTAATTTGAAAATTAGGCGTAAGGGTTGAAAATTTGTACTTAGGATTAAAGTTAGTTATTTTTTTTCGATTTTTTTTCAAACATTGCAGCCGCAAATGGTGCTACCTGTTAGTTGTTAGACAAAATTCCTGACATAAACCATGTCTCTCAGTCTGTTTGTTGTATGTAATTATCTTTTCGTTGCTACAGAACAACTCATTCAACGGGAAAAGTGATATATCCGAACTTTACAGGTAACCCGGTATACTCTTCCTCTTCCAGTTCACATTGTATCTGAATTAGTATTTATGATTTTGTTTTGCATTTTTCTGGCTAAACACCCCTTAGTTGATTTTGCATAATTAATACCCAAGTTTTTTGGTATAGCCTTAAGAAGTACACAATCCTGGATGATTTCAACTATTGATCATCAAGAGAGGTGAGTAGAAGTTCCATTGTATTACAATACACATATATGGTTGATCAAAAAATTCAAAATAAATGAAATATTTGTTCTGGACTATATATCTATTCTAACATGTCTCTTCCACTCTTCTAATCAATTTGGTTGTCAACTGTAAGAGTAGATTCTATACTCTAAGGTGTACTCATCATCCGATATTTCTGTTGATTGTTCATCAGAGACGTAATTATGCTTCGGAGTTTTTAATGTTCTTATTGTAGTTTTTAATGTTTTTATACCCTTAACATGTCTTCATTTTCATTCGGATTGATTGGTGGAGTCATTTTGTCATTGCTTTCAGTGGCTTCAGAATAAGATTTTTATTGGTTTGTTCACCAAATCATTTACACTTCTTAGGTGTTTGAATTTGTTTATGATGTATACTTGCTCCAAAATCATTGTCATATATCTGTATATAGTTAATTTTGAAATTGAATGACACGTTTTCAGTTGAGTTTTTCTGCAATCAGAATTTATTTCTTTTACAATTAGATAAAATTATTGGAAAAGTTAATATTTTATGAGAATAACTTTTATACCTCTATGTTTATGCCCAGAAGCTACATTAGTTCCTCCTGAAGCACTTTTATTGTTTAATTGTTGGGTAAATTTTAGTCAAAAAGTTAAATTTCCTCTTATTCATAGGTCCAGACAACGGTATCGGACTAAAGGAAGGATTGTTGCCGTTGAACACAAAATGGGAAGAAGAGAGGTATGTCTAATTAATGCTGATACAATATAAGTATAAATTCTCTCTTGTTGCTCAATCTGAAAGTTTTTATTTTGAAATATAAGATTTAGTAAAGTTCTATTCTACAAATTTGTCTCGCTTTCATTAATACTTGCAAGCTGAGCGAATGTCAGTGTGATCCAAATATAAAATCACAGCTTAGGTAATATTTTCTTGCCTGTAATTGTATTGGCGCCATTGCTTTTCTTTTTGATAATTTTCCCTAGATTTTACTTGTCGATGTATTTGTTCAAAATCTATTTGTACACCTTGGTTCGTTGTGGCTCATGCCTCACATGTTTTTTGTCGTTTCTCTCTTAGCCCGCGTGCTTATTGTGCCAAACATGTTGCCTGCAAATTTTAGACATGAAATTGCTTTATCTAAAAAGTTAATGTGTATTTTTCCAGAAAATTTGGATATTCTCATGATTTAGAATGGTACCGTTGATCGTTTATTTTTTATTTTTTATGCCATTTGCTTCAACTCTCTGCTGCGACGTTGTCGTTGGGCCAATTGCATCCTTTGATGTCAATTCTATCAAGTAAGTTATCAAATATTTGAAAGTAAACACGTTGGATGAAGTATTTCGACGTAACATCCTTTGTTGTCAATCATAATCCCTTTCTGATCCTATTTTGTATTTCTTTTCCAAGTCTTTCCCGGCGATCTCTATCTTTTTTATCTCTTTCTTTCTTTTTTTGGTCGTTTTCTTTGTTGTTGTGGAAGTTTTGGCACTGTAAGCTGATCATCCAACAATGATAACCTTAGAGGTGGTCTCAAACATATGATATGAGATTGTATGGTAATCCGAAGATATTTTTATTAAACAACGTTGATTACAGTAATTCAAAAAGAATTTTTTATTAAACAACATTACAGTAATTCAAAAGACGTGATTCAATGCTTACCTCATATTGAGTACTTGATACTGGCTTCACAAAGATCGTTAACTGAAATCTACAGCTTATTTTTGGCTCGTCGTCTGGGGGAAGGAACTCAGGAAGGGTTAATGAAGAAGAAGAAGAAAGCGTCAAGAAAAAAAAAAGATAAAGCAGAAGAAGAGTCCAATTGTTAATTTAATTTAATTTAATTAGGTTATGATAGAGATTTGTTTGACCCTGGCAAACGTTTGATTCTTTTTATAAAAGGAATTGAGGATTGAAAATTAAGAAATAGGCGAGGAATGGGTCTGTACTTTGGTGGCGCGACCATTCATTGGACACATTAGGTTAGGGAAGTTCATTAAACTCCTAGACACTGGTCACGTTAGGTTAGGTATATTCAGGTCGGGCCATGACATCATCCACACCGCCCAAAATATTATATGTCAAGAACGGACGAATGGATATATCCCTCGCCGACGATATATCATGGCCGCAAGATCGCCGACGATATATCATGGCCGCAAGATCGCTGAATCCGACGAACGCCTTTGTCCATGAGACAAATACAACATCTTCTTAAAGGGGTGACTAGGTATCACGCCGGCCTGCGGCCGGCGCTCAACCTCTTGGCGATTTTGGAAAAGTTGTCCTAAATAGTCAGGATCATATTTAGTTAGTTAGTCGAGTCATAGCAGAACGGCCCAATATTTAGTTGGTCGTGTCATATTATAATGTGTTAGTTCGTCGGGACACTGTAGCATGTTTAATTAGTTGGATCATAATAGCCAGAGGGGGCTGGGTCCTACGGCCCCGGCGGTCGAGAAAATTTAAAGGCAAATGTAGTGCCCACATTTAAATTAGTGCGTTAGTTGATCCTGTCTATAATATTTGGGAGCATATTTAGTTAGTCGGGTCATAGTAGAACGGTCCTAATATTTAATTGGTCGTGTCATATTATAGTGTATTAGTTAGTCTGGTTACTGTTGCGAGTTTAATTATTTAGATCATAGTAGTCGGAGGGGGGCGGGTCATACGTCCTCGGCAGTCGAGAAAATTTAAAGGCAAGTGTAGTGCCCACATTTAAATTAGTGCATTAGTTAGTCCTGTCTATAATAGCCAGGAGCATATTTAGTTAGTCAGGTCATAGCAGAACGGTATGTGGATACTGGGGTCTTACTCATGACTGCCCCAATGAAGTGATTTGGAATCGAGCAGTAGTCATAGTTCCATGAGTCCCAATATTTAGATGGTCGTGTCATATTATAGTGTATTAGTTAGTCAATACACTTTAAAGTATTTAATTAGTTAGATCATAATAGCCAGAAGGGACCGGGTCCTACAGCCCCGGCGGTCGAGAAAATTTAAAGGCAGATGTATCCCACATTTAAATTAGTACATTAGTTGATCCTGTCTATAATCGTCGGCAGCATATTTAGTTAGTCTGGTCATAGTAGAACGGTCTTAATATTTAATTGGCGGTGCACACATTTAAATTAGTGCATTAGTTGGTCATATCTATAATAGCCAGGAGCATATTTAGTTAGTTGGGTCATAGAAGAACGGTCCCAATATTTAATTGGTCGTGTCATATTAGTGTGTTGGTTAGTCGGGTCATAGTAGCGTATTTAATTATTTGGATCATAGTAGTCGGAAGGGCAGGCCCCGGCGGTGGAGAAAATTTAATGGCAGATGTAGTGTCCACATTTAAATTAATGTGTTAGTTGGTCTATCTATTATAGTCATGCATATTTAGTTAGTCGGGATATAGCAGATTGGTCCCAATATTTAGTTGGTCATGTCATATTATAGTGTGTTAGTCAGTAGGGTCATAGTAACGTGTTTAAATAGTTGGATCATAGTATCCGGAGGGGGCCGGGGCAGAAAATTTAAAGGAAGATGTAGTGCCCATATTAAAATTAGTGTGTCAGTTGGTCCTGTCTATAATAGTCGGGAGCATATTTAGTTAGTTGGGTCATAGGAGAACGGTCCCAATATTTAGTTGGCAGTGTCATATCATAGTGTGTTAGTTAGTCGGGTCACAGTAGCGTGTTTAATTAGTTGTATCATAGTATCCGGATAGGCCCACATTAAAATTAGTGTGTTAGTTGGTCCTGTCTATAGTAGTCCGAGCATATTTAGTTAGTCGGGTCATAGCAGAATGGACCCAATATTTAGTTGATCGTGTCATATTATAATGTGTTAGTTAGTCGGGTCACAGTAGCGTGTTTAATTAGCTGGACCATAGTATCCGGATAGGGCCGGGGCCGGCGCTCAACCTCTTGTCGATTTTCCATGTTCGGCCAGGGAATTTGGTATACTGTTTATTTATTTGGTCGGTCGATCAGTATTTTTCCATGCAATTTTAGCCTGTGGTCATAGAAGAACGGTCGTAGTGTGCTAGTTAGTCGGGTCACAGTAGCGTGTTTAATTAGTAGGACCATAGTAGCCGGATAAAGTCGAACGGTCGTAGCAGAACGGTTGTAGGCCTCGGTCGTGTAGAAAATATCAGTCCAATATAGTGCTGACATATTTAGTTGTTTGTATCATATTATAGCGGATTAGTTAGTCAGGTCACAGTAGCTTGTTTAATTAGTTGGATCAGAGTAGCCGGATAGGCCGGGACCTACGACCCCGACCGGCGGAGAAAATTTACAGTCAGATATAGTGCCCACATATTTAGTTGTTTGTATTATATTGTGTTAGTTAGTCGGGTCACAGTATCCTGTTTAATTAGTTGGATCATAGTATCCGGATAGGCCGGGACCTACGGCCTCGGCCGCTAAAGAAAATTTACAGGCAGATATAGTGCCCATATATTTAGTTGTTTGTATCATATTATAATGTGTTAGTTAGTCGGGTCACAATAGCCTGTTTTATCAGTTGGATCATAGTAAATTTACAGTCAGATATAGTGCCCACATATTTATTTGTTTGTATCATATTATAATGTGTTAGTTTTATTAGTTGGATCATAGTAGCCGGATAGGCCGGGACCTACGGCACCGGTCGTGGAAAACATTTTCAAGTAGATATGGTGCCCACATATTTATTTGTTTGTATCATATTATAGTGTGTTAGTTAGTCGGGTCACAGCCTGTTTAATTATTGGATCATAGTTGCCGAATAGGCCGAGACCTACGGCCCCGGCCATGGTGAAAATTTACAGGCAGATATAGTGCCCACATATTTAGTTGTTTGTATCATATATTGTGTTAGTTAGTCGGGTCACAGTAGCATGTTTAATTAGTTGGATTATAGTAACCGTATAGGCCAGGACCTACGGCCCCTGCCGTGGAGAAAATTTACAGGCAGATATAATGCCTACATATTTAGTTGTTTGTATCATATTATAATGTATTAGTTAGTCGAGTCACAATAGCATGTTTTATAAGTTGGATCATAATAGCTGGATAGGCCGGGACCTACGGCCGCGTGGAGAAAATTTACATTAGATATAGTATCATATTATGGCGTGTTAGTTAGTCGGGTCACAATAGCGTGTTAGTTGATCCCGTCTATAATAGTTGGGTGGGCCTATCTAGAATGGTCCTAATATTTAGTTGGTCGTGCATATTATTGCGTGTTAGTTAGTTGGGTCACAGTAGCGTGTTTAATTAGTTGGAACACAGTAACCGGATAGGGTAATATTATTAAATCTCATGGCTCGTGTCAGTTAATCTGATTTCTAATGATTTTGTTTTTTTACAAAATGAATAAAGAAAAGCTATGTAAGCTCAATTATCACCACCGATGACAAACACAATGTGAAACAAATTTTCCTAAACTGAAAGCAAAAAATTACCCATGCATAGAAGAGGATAAACAAATCACATAACAAAGATCACTTCCATCACAAACAACCCACTGTAATCATAATTAAAAACCCCACTAAAGTTGATCATTGTAAAAAAAATCAATGAGAATCCGCAGTAATCCATAATTTCAGGATAACATTACAACATAGACCACAGAAAGTTCCTTTTTGTTAACTTTGCATGATTTGTGTAGGCTTCTTACCAATGTTTTCATGGCACCAGACTTCTTGGGGTGTCATAGACATGCATTTTCTCTCTTGAGACATATACCAGGCATGGAAGTTCATTTCCATCTATGTCCTGCGCACCTGCCATGGCAGTTCAAATCCATATATATCATGTCACCAAATTTTCCAAGAAGGATGACAAAATGCAGTTGAATTGTCAAAATAAAATAAAATGATCCATGATCGTGAAAGTGAAAGTGTAAAATGTAAATTTCTATTAGATGATCGTTTAACATTTTACTAGCCAATTCCCCAACAAAAAAGAAATATGTAAGTGTATCAATTTTGTATTTAGTCAATTTTGTTTTATAACTGCAAGCTAGAATTTCGATCATTTGAGAAAATTATTATTAATAATTTCAAAAATATTTACCTGTCGTTCTCTGCCTCTTAAGAATATCTTTGAGAGTTCCAGTTGCAAGGCTCTCTTTGTTTTTATTTGGAGAAAAATTTAAACTTCCTAGTCGGAAGCTTCTTTGGAGTTCGTCCTTTTTCATTTTGTAATCCACTATCACGTAAGCTCTGCATTCTCAAGTCCTTGTGAATTTATCTCGAAAAGATTATATAGATGAATTTATCTCGAAAAGATTATATAGATGGTTGATGACGTTATTACTCAAAGCTACATCCGGCAAGGAAAAGCTAAAATCCAGTTTATAGAGGGGTTAGATTTATGAGTTCGTCTAAAGGATTTAGCAGCCAAAATAATACTTAGTTACGTACCTCACAAAGAGTAGAGTTTTTTTTTTTATGCAAGCAACATAGGTTGTTAGGTGATCCAAAATAATCTGATGTCAGATAATCTGCAGTACCACCTTCTCTCCATCAATCTCTGCCAAAAGCACCGCCAGAACTCTATCGCAACCACCCTTGACAGAAATTCTGAAGAAATGACATTTTATTTTATCCTTCATCTGCAAAGTTTCCATTGAAATTCTATGCGTCTCACCCAGTTTCCTACCAATCATCATCATTACTTTTGAATTCCATAGTTTTGATGGCAATCCCTTGATTTTAAACCAGTGTACTTGTTTGTAATAATCATCAACTGGAAAATTTTGTTGACCTTGAGACTTGTCCCCATTTCCATTTAGTTTATCTTGGCCTATATCTTGCTTATTGTTGAAGATGATTCCCGTGTCCTTGTCCTCACTGCCGAACCATTTACATACTTTAATTATAATGTTATTTTGAGTCCATATTAATGGTTTCCTCCATGACAAAAACAACAGAGATCATATTAATCTCTTCTAGCTCAATAATTCTGAAAGACTTGATTTTCTTTTTTATAAGCCCATCTATTTTTCTCCATGGTGCTTTATGTGAGATTTTCACCAATCCCCATCTCTGATCTGCCTTGCTCTTGGAATTTAGCTGTGGGAAACTTGAAATTGGGTCCACCGAGTTTTGAGTCTTTTTTATCCAATACGGTCCTTATACATCTTTAAAGCAAGAGATGGTTGGCTCAAAATATACCCTCGCCTATTCAGATTTGGCATAAGAACCATGAAAATCCTATTTACGCGACAATGCCTTCAAAACAGAAAAACACATCATTAAAGCGAGAAAAAGGGGAAAATAACCCAACCTAAAGAAACAAAAATTACAGAAGATAAAAAAAATCTTTAGTAGAGTAAGACATACCGCGCTCTTGATGAGGCTAGATGCGTAGAAGATCAGAACATTAACCAAGTAAATTTACAAAGATATCCAGGCTAACTAAATTTATAGTATACACCAAGATTTGGATGTGGTTGATAATAGAGTGATTTTCAACTAACATATAAAATCCAGAATTAGGTTTGGATTTGGTTGAATTCCATATTAGTTCGAAGTTAGCATATTAGGGAATTCTCATTCTTAAGTGCAGGAAAGAGATATATTAGCACATGATATAGACCCAATTTCGAACGTAAGTATGCCTTAAGGTTTTAAGCACCAAATGCACACGCCACTATAAGTTGTCCATTGACTCTGAGCACATCTCCTAGAATTATTACATCCAAACTAAAAGTAATCAACTTTTAGATAAAAAATCTCAAAGAAGAAGATGTGTACTAACAATCATTTGACGAATAAATATATGCACTAACGATATTTCAACTTCCTTGATGTAGCAGTAATATATAGTGCATATTAGTAATCAATTTCAATCTTTGCATCGTCGTATATACCTGAAAATGACCAGCTAGACGCGCATATTATCAGCATAAGAAACCAAATTCTCGTGGACCAACATCCATCCATGTCTTCAGCGGCAGATCATGCCACAACAGAGACAAAAATATGAACATTATGATGTAATAAGGCATCATAAAATATCAGCTAATTATGAGGACCCCATATAACAATGTAACTCCTGCATGAAACTTTGGCAAAAACGCACAATCTACCAACTGTAGCTAATTATGAAGGGCTATACAAATTTAAACAACAAGTGTTGTACCAGGATCATGAGAAGAAACAATTAAGATGAAAAATTAAGATAACATAGTGATAGACCATCAATACCTCGTTATCACCTTTTCCTTTGGATCAAAATCACTTCCTTTGTCGACTCCACCTATAGATATACTTGTGTCGACGAATCTACACTTAAAATTCGATGAGATTATTGACTAAATATAACCAAGACATCCCCTGCTCCTATCACGAAAAACTCAAAGACGAAAACAGATAATATGAAAAGTTCGTGAATCAAAGATAAAAATTTTACCTTTCTCGTCAGCAGTGCTTGAAATTCCGTTACCTAATAAGGTTATCTGCTAATAAGCCTTATTGGTTGTATCTACGAAAACAATAAAGAAAAACTGAATTGTTTTCATCTAGTAACCAATAATGTTATTAGTATTCCTTGGTTGCCCTAAAATAAGTCCCTCTTGTTACAAAAAGCTGAATGCAAAATTGAATCAAGAAGCATAAAAAGTTTACCGAGCGTAAAACCCTAGGATTTCATGAATAACTTCTATTTCAAATACTTTGATCTTCAACCTCGAATCATGTTTCCAAAAATAATCACTCATAGCTATATCATGTTCTTCGTTCCGTTATCAACAGTAGTACCTTTATCAAACCAAAACAAAAAAGAAAGATCAGAATTTCAGAATACAGAATCTATGAGACTACAAAAATAAAAATTCATTGATTTATTTTTCCTCTTCAGACACATATACAAAAAATTTCCATGTTTAGGAGACTGAATTCTTATTAGATATGTATCCAATTTAAACTTCCCCGTTTTTCCCTATTTACACCACCAAAGACAGACCCAGTTCCATCGAACTGTACTTCTCTTCTCCATTCTCTGAATTCCGTAGAAACCCTACCAACGCATCCATCTCAGACTAATAACAGATTTCACTTATAAAATTGCCAAATATTGTTCTTCCTTTTTCAAGATGGCCCTTCGCTGTGTTTCATTATTTAACAGATTAAACAATCACATATAGGTTAAGGAAGTACTTACACAAATAAAAGCGAAGATTGATCTTGCGGACTCTGTCATGGAATACATCATTGAGTGCACCTTTTCCAACGGGTAAACTTTATGTAGCCAAGCAATATGTCATCAATGTAACCCAAGCATCGTACATCATCCAGCAACCCCCTGTAACCCAGCAAAATGTCAACATTGAACCGATTGATTTCCGTCCTGTTATTAACAGTACTACCTTCATCAAACAATAAAAATACAATTATCAACACACAGAATCACGATTGAGATTTAGGTTTTCAGAATTTGATAGTTATTTAAAAAGAAGAAACTGATGTTCTTAATTTTTTTAAAAATATAGGTGCAAAAGATACGGTACATACGGGCTTAAATTCAAGTTTTTTGTACAGCCTTTCACCTACAATCTCTAAGTGGATAATATCACATAATAGGGCGACCTAAACTAACAAACTCACCACCTAATAGTTATCCCATAACCGCTTCAGAAACCTTATTGAAATGGTTTCATCAGGGTTTGACATACACAACGACCAAGAACCATTATAGGGGCATTCTAAAAGCATCCACAGAATTACAAAATTGCATATCAGAACACGCGTTATCCTCGCTGGTGCCTGAAGCCACTTTATGCCATGTTTGTTCTTCTATGATCTTGTTGTTCCCCTGTAATCCAAACCGGAAAAAATCAATAAATATTCCTAAATAAATTTAACTGTACTATTACGAAAATATCACAAGTAGCCATTTTATGAACTCAGAGACATGTACTTATTACTTAAATCCTTCAACTAAGGTTAAATTTTGATTATAACAATTGAAAATATAACAATCGGATATCAAGTAAGGAAGGAGTTTGAATGTCATACCGACGTCATGAATAGAGGATGATCGCGGTGGCTTCAAATTCCAGATATCAAAATCTGGAAAGACTAACCAAAATTGTGAGGTTAGGCATAATAATCAAGAAGATAGAGCCGTAGTTTGAAAGCTGCTAGACTCAAGAAGTTCAAAAGCACATAGAGCAGTAATATCGATAAACAAAGGAAACAGAATTATTCTCACCTTAAATGTAGGTTCAGGCTCTACAATCCCCGGATTATCGGAAATTTCCAATACCCACTGCACGAAATGAACCAAAATCTCATTGCTCAAAAAAAAAACACAAAACTTGCTCATAATGAATAAAAAAATATCGTAGTAGCTAATGAATTATGTAAAGTTTCATTACCAAATGAACTCCATTAACACTCTTTCCGATACTGCTCATTTTCAATCCAAGAATCCCTCAAACCAAACCAAAATAACACAAATTCACAATCAACCAAAATAACACATAAAGGAGTCGCGTTAGTATTTGAAAAAATCACACCTGTACAATCCTAAACATATTTTAGAAGGAAATAGAGAGAGTGAGAGTGGGATCTGTAAGTACCTGGGAGGAGTTTCTCCAAATAAGTGCCAACCATAGCTAGGATCAATAGAACCTGTTAAAACAATCAAGGTTAATCAAATGAGCTTAAACCCAACAAAGGGTTCTTTAATTTCATTACTGTTTTCACAAACCCTAATCTTAATAACAAAAAAAAAAACGATTTAAGCACACTAAATTGCATTCATACACAGTCGAAACTAATAAACATTAAAAAAAAAACCATTCTTGAAAAGAAAAAAAAATTGAAGCAAAGTAATTTAATTCATTATTTCTACTATAGACCCATTCACCAGTTCATAGATTCAATCGTACAATAATTACAGCAAGAGAAGCAACACTAATGGGAGAAAACCAAAACCCTAACCCTAGATTATTTATACCTATTTTTCTCGATCAAATTAGATTTGAAATCAGAAATTAAAGGAAGAGATTAATTGATCTTACCTTGATTAGAACTTGCTGATGAAGATCGTGGAAGGAATTTCAGGGCTGGGAATAAATCTGATAGATTTTTGTTTTCTGTGATCGAATCACTTCATAGAAAAGAGGAGAAAAAGTTTAGGTCCAGGAATGAATCTATCTTCTCATACCTACTCTTCAAAGAAACGAACATACACCTTCGGCAGGAATTGCTGTTGCTGTTGTCGAAAACAAAAGACAGAGGTAACGAAGAGTTAGGCTTTTTTTTTTATTCGCGTGAAGAGATTGTCGGTATTAAGAAACAGATCCGAAGGCCCCGGTGTACTCTCGCGGATCCATCGATCCCGGCTGCACGATCTCATCTGGACGGCCGCGATTCCCCCTCGTTTCCTCCCCCGACCAGCCTTTCCAGGCCCTGGGATCACCGATCCTACGGGAACGAATGTCCGGGACACAAAGACAACATCTTCTTATAGGGGAGACTAGGTATCACGCCATTCTTATAGGGGAGACTAGGTATCACGCCATCCTGTGGCCGGCGCTCAACCTCTTGTCGTTTTATTGAAGTTTTGTTTATTGGAGATATACAGGGGTTTACCCAATAAATACTTTTATCGGTTTCCAAAGAGTTTAATGGATTTACAAAGTATTGTGTTATTGGTTGTATACTTTTAAAATCTCTTTCAAAGTTTATGTTATTCGTTGTAGATTGTCAAAAGGTCTTCTAAAGTTTGTGTTACTCGTTGTAAACTTGAAAATTCAAAGACTTTGCATACTTATCTATTTTCAAGACTTTGAGTGACTTTGGTTATATATTTGCCTTGATAAAAGTCTTGCAAAATATGTAAGATTTTGGAAGACTTCCAAATTTTTTATAAAGATGTTTTTTACTCTATTTTTTTTTTCATGAATACACAATCTATAAAACTCCTATTATAGATGAGTATAAATTATATGATATGATTAAACATTTTTTTAATTTTAATTATTATGTACAAATGTACAATAATAATTATTTTAATTTATTGTTACACTTTATTGTATTTCATTGAACCAAAGAAATAAGTTATATTTTAATTTATTGTTACACTTTATTGTATTTCACTGAACCAAAGAAATAAGTTATATATATAAAATAGTAATAATTTATTTTAATTTAGTTGAAGTTACTATAATAAATAAGCTACAATAAATTTTATATTTATGTCTAACATGCATATTTCCATATAAAATTTGTTTATACAACTCTCCAAGACTCTACAAATGTCTGCAAGACATTAGACAACTCTGCATAACTTCGCAAAAGTTTGCTCAATTCTGTATAATTCTCGCAAAGTTATTAATTTTCATGACTCTTTTTAAATATCTATAAATCTACAAATCTATTTATTGAGTAAACCCCTGTTACTTAAGTGTGTTAGTTAGTCGGGTCACAATAGCGTGTTTAATTAGTTTGATCATAGTATCCTGAAAGTCGGGGCCTACGGCCAGTTAATGTGGGCAGTATATCTGCCATCAAAACAACTTGGGATTCATAATTTGTATGAACTAGGATTCATAATTTGTATGAGCAATAGAAATTAGTAATGGTAAAGCCAGAAATATTTATCCTTCAAGCTAGATGCTAAAACTGATAAAAAAATACGCCACAGAAGTCTGTTAACCCAATTCTTTGATTAAGAAATCGGTAATGAAGTTCATTCCAATTCTGTTTCCTCTTGCGAGTCTTGCCATGCTTCAACTTTTTCTTCCTACTTTATCCACAACAATTTTGTTAATCTAAACCCAAAAACTGCAAACGACAATCTACGATTCCATCAGAGATAGTAAAATCAAATTTTACACGTCGGATCATGTCGATTTATTTAAGTTTTGTTTATTGGAGACTTAATTTTTGTTTGGTGTTCATTTATTTGGTCGGTCGATTAATATCTTCTCATGCAATTTAAGTTTGTGGTCATAGCAGAACGGTCAAAATATTTAATTGGTCGTGTTATATTAGAGTGTGTTAGTTAGTCTGGTCACAGTAGCGTGTTTAATTAGTTTAATCAAAGTAGCCGGCGGTGGAGAAAATTTAAAAACAGATATACTATCCATATATTTAGTTGGTCGTGTCATATTATAGTGTGTTAGTTATTCGGGTCACTATAGTAGCGTGTTTAATTAGTTTGATCATAGAAGCCGGAAAGCCAGGGTCGAGAAAATTTAAAAGTAGATATAGTGCCTACATATTTAGTTGGTCGTGTCATATTATAGTGTGTTAGTTAGTCGGGTCACGGTAGCGTGTTTATTTAGTTTGATTATAGTAGCCGGAAATCCAGGGCCTACGGCCCCGACGGTGGATAAATTTTAAAAGAAGATATAGTGCGCACATATTTAGTTGGTCGTATCATAATATAGTGTGTTAGTTAGTCGGGTCACAGTATCATGTTTAATTAGTTTGATCATAGTATCCAGAAAGCCGGGGACTACGGCCCCGACGGTAGAGAAATTTTTAAAGCAGATATAATGCCCACATATTTAGTAAGTCGTATCATATTATAGAGTGTTAGTTAGTCGGGTCTCAGTAGCTTGTTTAATTAATTGGGTCATAGTTTCCAAATAGGAGGCCCCGGACGTGGAAATAAACAGTCAGATGTAGTGCCCACATTAAAATTAGTGTGTTAGTTGGTCCTGTCTGTAATAGTCGGGAACATATTTAGTTAGTTGGGTCATATCTGAACGGTCCCGATATCTAGTTGGTCGTTGCAACATTATAGTGTGTTAGTTAGTCGGGTCACAGTAGCTTGTTTAATTAGTTTGATCATAGTATCTGGAAAGCCAGGGCTTTAGGCCCCGGCGGTGGATAAAATTTAAAAGCAGATATAGTGCGCACATATTTAATTGGTTGTATCAAATTATAGTGTGTTAGTTAGTCGGGTGACAGTAGCGTGTTTAATTAATTTAGCCATAGTAGCCGGAGCCACGGTGGAGAAAATTTAAAAGCAGATGTAGTTCTCTTATAAGTTAGTCGTATCATATTTTAGTGTGTTAGTTAGTCTGGTCACAGTAGAGTGTTAATTAGTTTGATCATAGTAGTCTGAAACCCGGGGCCATAGGCCCCGGCGATGGAGAAAATTTAAAAGAAGATATAGTGCCCACATATTTATCTTGGTGGTCGGGTCAGTGTATCGTGTTTAATTAGTTGGATCATAGTAGCCTTAGGGGGCCGGGTCCTACGGCCCCAGCGGTGGAGAAAATATAAAGGCAGATGTAGTGCCCATATTAAAATTAGTGTGTTAGTTGGTCATGTCTATAATAGTGGGGAGCACATTTTGTTTGTCGGGTCATAACAGAACGGTTCAAATATTTAGTTGGTCGTGTCATGTTATATTGTGTTAGTTAGTGGGGCCATATATCGCATTTAATTAGTTGGATCATAGTAGCCTTACCGGCTAGTTCCTACGGCTCCGGCGGTGGAGAAAATTTCAAGGCAAATGTAGTGCCCACATGAAAATTAGTGTGTTAGTTGGTCATGTCTATAATAGTAGGGAGCATATTTTGTTAGTATGGTCATAGCAGAACGGTCCAAATATTTATTTGGTCGTGTCATGTTATATTGTGTTATTTAGTCGGGTTACTGTATCGCGTTTAATTAGTTGGATCATAGTTTCCTTAGAGGGGTCGGGTCCTATGGCCCAAGCGGTGGAGAAAATTTGAAGGCAGATGTAGTGCCCACATTAAAATTAGTGTGTTAGTTGGTCATGTCTATAATAGTGGGGAGCATATTTTGTTAGTCGGGTCATAACAGAACGGTCCCAATTTAGTTGGTTGTGTCATGTTATAGTGTGTTACTGTGTTAGTTAGTCGGGTCACTGTATCGTGTTTAATTAGTTGGATCATAGTAGCCTTAGGGGCTGGGTCCTATAGCCCCGGCGGTGGAGAAAATTTAAAGGCAGGTGTAGTGCCCACATTAAATTTAGTATGTTAGTTGGTCTTGTCAATAACAGTATCGTGTTTAATTAGTTTGACCATAGTAGCCGGAAAGCCGGAGCCGCGGTGGAGAAAATTTAAAAGCAGATATAGTGCCCTTATAAGTTAGTCGTATCATATTTTAATGTATTAGTTAGTCTGGTCACAGTAGAGTGTTAATTAGTTTGATCATAGTAGACTGAAACCCGGGGCCGTAGGACCCGGCGATGGAGAAAATTGAAAAGCAGATATAGTGCCCACATATTTAACTTGGTGGTCGGGTCAGTTTATCGTGTTTAATTAGTTGGATCATAGTAGCTTTAGTGGGACGGGTCCTACGGCCCCTGACGGTGGAGAAAATTTAAAGGCAGATGTAGTTCCCACATTAAAATTAGTGTGTTAGTTGGTCATGTCTATAATAGTGGGGAGCATATTTTTTTTGTCGGATCATAACAGAAATGTCCAAATATTTAGTTGGTCGTGTCATGTTATATTGTGTTAGTTAGTCGGGCCACTGTATCGCGTTTAATTAGTTGGATCATAGTAGCCTTACCAGCCGGGTCCTACGGCCCCGATGGTGGAGAAAATTTAAAGGCAAATGTAGTGCCCACATTAAAATGAGTGTGTTAGTTGGTCATGTATATAATATTAGGGAGCATATTTTGTTAGTCGGGTCATAGCAGAACGGTCCAAATATTTATTTAGACGTGTCATGTTATATTGTGTTGGTTAGTCGGGTTATTCTGTCGCATTTAATTAGTTAGATCATAGTTGCCTTAGGGGGACGGGTCCTACGGTGGAGAAAATTTAAAGACAGATGTAGTGCCCACATTAAAATTAGTGTGTTAGTTGGTCATGTCTATAATAGTGGGGAGAATATTTTGTTAGTCGGGTCATAGCAGAACAGTCCCAATTTAGTTGGTTGTGTCATGTTATAGTGTGTTAGTTAGTCGGGTCACTGTATCGTGTTTAATTAGTTGAATCATAGTAGCCTTAGGGGGCCGGGTCCTACGGCCCCGGAGGTGGAGAAAATTTAAAGGCATATGTAGTGCCCACATTAAAATTAGTGTGTTAGTCGGTCATGTCAATAATAGTCGAGGTATATTTTGTTAGTCGGGTCATAGCAGAACGGTCTCAATATTTAGTTGGTCGTGTCATATTATTGTGTGTTAGTTAGTTGGGTCACCATAGCGTGTTTAATTCGTTGGATCATAATAGCAGGATAGGGCCGGGCCCCACAGTCCCGGCGGTGGAGAAAATTTAAAGGCAGATGTAGTGCCCACATATTTAGTTAGTCCGTTTCATATTATAGTGTGTTAGTTAGTCGGGTCACAGAAGCGTGTTTAATTTGTTGGATCATAGTAGCTAGCTAGGAAATCGTTATGGAAGGTACCACAGTGTGTTAGAATGTGTAGGTTCATTAGTCAATATGGCTTGGAATTAGTCAGTATAGACTCTTAGTCGATCTAAATCTATATTGACAAACACATATCTAAACAGATAAAAGAATTTGTGAGAAAGAGAATTAACCTTGTGTGGTCCGTGTTTGTGATTCCAGGCGCCTGATCATTGTTGCATAATTGTGTCCAAATAGGAACCACCGATTTACAAATCTCCTTAACCACATGATTACTCACCTTAAGGGAACTGACGTCCCTAACGATTACTTCTGGCCCCATCCGTGGGAGTGCAAACCGCAGCAGTAAGTATCATGTGATACATTAACTATTTTTATAAAAATTATAATATGAAGGTATAACTATATGGCTACAGATGACAATTTAAATAAAATGGTGATGGTGATAATAAGTAGGGTTTGTACCTTGTTATTTCTTAACCACAGAAGAACTTGATATAGTTTTCAACTGCACAACCAAACCAAGGAGCACATAGTCTTGGTTGGGAACACTGTGGGTACTTTTTAAAGCTTATTTGGGATTGCCACCACCTTAGATGATGCTTCATAACTGCCAGTCCAATTTGTAGAATTCAAAAGTACTTGAGTGCAAATATCCAGCTGAGAATGGCTTTGCTGAAATCATCTTCTCAAGAGAACCTGCAAATATTGATTTTCGACTCGAGCAGGTAGTTAAAACACCCAAGAAAAGTTCCATGCATTGATATTTTTAAAATACTCGACTACAATTGACAATGGGAACAAAATGAAATCTCTAAATAGCTCAATGGCAGTTACATTTGGGTTATTGAACTTATGTTCCATATGTGGGAGTCGAACCCACACCTACATGGATGAAGGCCATGTGCTCTTCCATTTGAGCTAAGATAGTAAGAAAAACAAATGCCTACGATAAGCATAAACTTCTGTATATACAGTAGGATGTGAACATTTCAAAATCCAATTTAGACTTCGCATGTTTAGTTGATTAAAATGGAGTTCCGTATCTCAAATTTTTGAGTTTTTCTGTTTACTGATTACTCCTGCAATGATATGGTTCGTTAACAATGCATACAGCACATTTCATACTTTGTATGACTATTGAGAAGAACTTCACATGAACCTTGTCAGTAAATCTGTTGGGTACTTGAATTTAAAATACAATCACCGTGTCAGTGAAGAAGGTCATATGTCATGTTGTGGAGTAAGACCATCACGCTTTCCAAATGTTTGCATTCGATATATTGGACTTCCAACCGCTAATTATAAACAGAAATCCCTAAACCCCAAGTATTCAAATGCAGATTCTATGAACCATTCTGAAAATATATAACTAAAACGTTTTACATGAGAGAACAAAACTATACATGTACTCTTACGGATGAGAATAACAATTGAGTAGTGGTGTGAGATTCCCTTTACCTTTAGTATATGTGGCTAGAGCTACAGCTGAATTTAGATCATGATCCCAACAAAGTAAACCACTTTTCACCTTTAGGTGGGGGTGTAGTTTTATTTTTTCCGTGTTTTTCAATGTATAAATATAAAGTTAGTTAAACCATCCAACTGAAACATATAAGATTTTTTTTTGATAACCACATGAAGAAAGAGACAAATAAATATGGTTAGGCATACAGATAAGAGGTCGTGACTGGTGAGTTTAGATTCACCGCAATATGTATATTATGCTGACCAATGTATTTGTCGATAATTGGAATTATTGGACAAACGATGAGCTACTAACAACAACTTCCATGACTGTGGTCTAAACATGGAAACACAGAGAGGGGGAGATAGGTTTATGGAGGGTTTTAGGGAAGAAGAAGAGTGGCGAATTACCTCATTGTGAGCTATGGTGTATGATTACCATTTGAGCATAAAAACAGCACCACATAGAGGATTTGTAATCATAATTTTGAGTATCATGCACCAAAAACCAATCACTTACATAAGAACCCAATAATAAGCCCCACTAAGAGCGTCGAGGATCATAATCTCCAAACCATTAGGTTCACAAACAACAAATTAACAAAAAAAAATGAAGATAAAGAATACATATTTAGATAATCTGACCTTTTAAATAGAATTTCCTGCATCATTCCAGAAACTCATCAAGTTTCACAGCAAGAACAGGAAAGTAAAATATATGTGATCTGCTAGGCTGTATCATCTCAGTGAAGGAATTCATTTCGGGTTGCTGCCACTGGATCTCAAGATGATGAATTTCCGTAGCACCATGGTCATTTACACTTGCAGTTTCATCCTTGCATTTAGTAGTATATATCTCTTAGGAGAGTTGAGACATAACTGGGAGTGTATGATGCCAGAACAAACTGAAACTGACAGGCATATCATCTTGAGAGCCAAGTTTTCCGTTAGTGTTCGCACAAAAACTTTAGTGAAAAGAAAACCTTGAAATTAGGACAAAAAAAAACATGATAGAAAAATACATACATAGCCGAAATCTGTTCAGCAGCAACATTAGCTCGTTATATGTATTTCGCAGCCTTAATTGTCAAGATCACGATCTAGTGATCTGTTGGTTAGAAGATCATTGGCCCAGAAAACCCAAGATCAAGCTAGGTTCAATCCATATCATAAAGTGGAGAACCTGAGGACTTTGGATTGACGGATGTCCTAATTGACAACAAAACAAAAGAAACTCTTGAATCTAGAGCAAACTGAAACAAAAACATGTGAACCTCCAAATCCAAAAGAAAACTGAAACTAAACAAAAAGAAAATAGATATTGCAATTCTCCAAAGCCAAAGCAGTATACTGAGGTGTCCTTCATGTGACAGGGATATAAGAGTTTTGTTCATAATCGATACCACTGTTATTCTAGGGTTCATATATGACATCAAGCAAACAATCAGAAGATGCAAAAAAAAACTCCAAGAACACAATTCTAGTGTTCATATTTGTCTACCTTCATCTTCAACAGAAAGTAGATCCCTTCACTCCTAAAGCACAAAGTATATCCCTGTAAAAATCAACAAACAAAATCAACAAACCTCATATTGTAACTTCCCGATTCTGCTACGAACATTCCCCACATTACTGGAATCCACTGCATTTAGTTAGGATGATCGTATAATGTAGACTTGATGCTTCTGTCGATGTTTGTTTATTAATTATGTAGCGACTGTAGCAAGAATATACCATTGTAACACTTCGACTCAACGAACAATAGTGAATTCCGGAATCATAAAAAGACTGACATGAACCCCAACATCATCATATCTACAAATAGGTAAATCTTACCATATCTTATTCGGTCCATCCTCTTAAAACATGTCTTTCTATCCTCATAAAGATCATATACACGTTAATGGTGCGTTACTCATCACCAGCTACATCCTGGTAATCTGCAATAAGCCTTGATAGGTAAGAATTTATGGATCAAATGTATTAGACCTTCACATTAATCCAAAAACTGCTTGAGTTTATTAGATACAACATTGAGCAAAACAAAAGAAAAAATCTTAGGTCTAGAGTAAACATCGCTTACGATGAAAAGACGAACACAGTTAATTTCCAACACAATTCATAATCCCGTAAGTTATGTTTCAGTTGCAACCAAAGAGAATCAGAAATAATGATGAGCTAAGTGATTGAAATACGAAACATTCTATAGAAAAAACCCTGCAACATTCATAACCCTAGATACCTTGATTTATACCTTTGTTGTCTATCAAATTGGATTTTAAATCATACCTCAGCTAACCCTTCTTCTATGTATGTTCGGAATGCATTGCTCGCATTCTGAAGTTGAGAAATTATATCAAAACCTGGCATGGTCTCAAAAAGTGAGAATTAAGCTACAAAAATTCCAATGATCAAAAATATAAAAAAATCTTAATCCAGCAGCCTACCGGTGATGACCCAGTATAACTCATGTGGTGTACGATGGGGTATAGTTGAGTAATTAGGTATAATCCATACAAACCAGTAGTAGTGCAGGTCTGCTTATCTCCAATCTTCTTAAATATTGCAGCAAGTTCATAACAATTAACGTTAAATAACAAAAATTATCAGTGACATGGAAGAAAGGTATATCAAAAACAAATTAATCACGAATAAGTTACAGAATTAACAAAACCTTAAGCTGTGAATCAGAAGAATTTGTAGCAGGTGACTGATGAGTGCCAAATATTTCATATTCATACACCTTTTCATTGGCACTTAACTCATCTTTCGCGCTTCAAAGTCATATATTATCCCAAATTCTGCATTTTTACCATTTTCAAGAATAAATATTTGTATTAATTAATTTTGTGTTTTTAAGTACTAAATAAAGCTTGGAAGAATTGAGAAGACAAAAGAGAAGAAAGTTGGAAGCGTTGCAACCCGCTCGCGCATCGTGGAAACTTTGTTCTGATTCATGGGATTAAACAACCCATGATCCAAAACCCAAGACCCAAATCCATTTCCACCTCACCCCCATTGGATTCTTTCCAAAACATCCACCTCACCCCCATTGGATTCTTTCCAAACATCCACCTCACCCCCATTGTATTCCATTTCATCCATCAATTAAATAAAACATCCCCATTCTCTCACTCAATCACTCCCAATTTGTTTCCCACAACCAAATATATTCCATTCAATCCATCAATTAATAAAACATGTTTTGTTGAGTGGATGCTTTCCAAATTTCAAATCCAAGTGCTTGAGGGAATTTTGTGTATAAATAGAGAGGGTTTTTGTGTTGAAAAACCATCCAAGAATAGATTGTTCATGTTAGTTTATCAAATTTAAGTTTTGTTGTAATGTTCTTCATGTTCTAGTTTCATTTACTAGGGTTTAGATGAAGCCCTAATCTCATTGGTATGTATTCATATCTTGTATCTTGTTCTTGAAAGTTTAGAATTGTTTAAAGATATAATTTAATCCAAGTTTGTCAACATCTTGCTCTCACAATGTATGCTATGTATCCATTGTAGTTAGAATATCTCTATGTTGATTATGCTACAACTCATGCTTAACCAAATATTGATCTTTAGATTAGTTGTGCTTAATTAGACAATTAATCCTTTGGAGAAATACTTTAGTTGTGATTAAATTATCCATTGGAGAAACACCTTAGTTATACGGTAGACTTGAATCTACTATAAGGACAAGAATAATATTACAAGTTGAATGCATATCATAGGTTATTGGTGGATTTGAATACCCTAGTATCCATATTATCATTGTTTACATATCTTGCTATTTGCATCTTTTACTTTTATTATTTCAGTCACTTGAAAATCATATCGTCGTATCGACAAAAACAAACCCCTTTTGGTTACTCTCTGAATCAGGATTTAGAATCAACTTCTACACTCTCCAAGTCTCTGTGGTTCGACCTGTGCTTGCCCTGTGTTGCTTGTCGACACTGTGCACTTGCAGTTTATACAATAGTAGGTATCTTTCCGAGCCTACCAGGTTTTTGGCGCCGTTGCCGGGGACTCGGTAGTGGTGTAGTTCATTTCTCATCTCCTGTCACTATTCATTTTTCATCTCCTGGAACTGTTCACATATCACTGTAGCAGCGCAGCTATTCACAGTCACTTTTACACTTATTTTTGTTATTTTTGCTTTTGCTTTAAAACTTCGAAACCCTAACTACCTCTTTTGAGCTCAACAGGTGCCGGAGTAGCTGTTGTAAAGGCGAAGGAAAGGAAGCGAAAGGAAGTGAAAGAAGTTTTTATTTTAAATTAAACAAAAAAAAAGAGTTTATTTTATTGTATTAGGATTCCTCAACTCTTGTAATTTTCTTTTTCTTTTGCACTTTATTTTGGACTTTGGACTTAGACATTCTATTTTTATTTTTTATTTTTAAACCCTACGGAAGGGTATTATTAAATATCAACTGTTTGCAGAGAAGGACGGTGATTACAATATCACCTCGGCCCCTCGGGTTCGTTCATGACATAGGAGTCGTGGCCCGATTCGACAACAACGGTTCATCCCCCGTCTGGAACGGGAGGTAAGCTTGCCAAAACACTCGTGAATCCCTTGTTAGCGAGTTACTGTATTCCTTCGGTTGCATATATGTTGAGGATTTGAATACGGCTGTTTTAATTTCCTAGTAAAGGGCAAGGACTGGCCATACAAGATAAGGGATTCGGATTTCATCACCGTTCTCTTCTTGCCCGCCTTAGGAAAACGATACATACGCGAACCTAAGCTTTAAAATTTGAAGTAGAACAAGACCTATAAGGTAACGAGCTTAGTAGGACAGTCATTTGAAAAATATTGGTTACTCTTTAAGCATACTTTGAAGTTCATGACGGTTTCTGTAAATTGAATGCGTGACTGCGCCGCCTTGTAATACGGTGAGGCCTTGGGTATCAAATCTCTAGCAGCTTCCCTCGCCTCTATTCAATTTACTTAAACTCGGATTGATTCCAGAGGAGTTTGCTCAGATTGTAACGAATTCCATTTCGAAGGAATAGAAGCTGGTCTAGAAAACAATCTAAGTGGAGCCATCATGCTTTTTGTTTGCTAGAAATCAGTAGGTTTACTGTGGTGGAGTCAGCCTTGTTTGTGATTGAATAGAACTTCCCTTCCTTGTTTGTGGTATTCTATTTTTTTATTTTTATTTTCTCCATTAATTTTATTATTAAAAAAAAAAATGGTCTCTGTACCTCCCAATCTCTGCAACAAGCCTAGTGCTAGTTAGAGATCATGTCAGGATTTTGGTCACAGAACCTGGGAATGAATACAGACACAATGGACACCTTGCACATGTGCATGCTTCATATTTTGAGAACCCCATAGATCATGGTATTAATAACTTTAGGGAAAATTATGGACCTTTTCAAGGTCCCGAGACACAATATATAGACCCTAGTTGTTATCCACATATGTATCACTCACATCCAGGGGATGCGGAGCAATTATATACTCCCCTGAGCCCTTATATGCAATCTGTGATGGAAAATCTCAAATTGATGGAACAAAATAATGCTAGATCTGAATTGCAAGCATTGCATGATCATCCATATAGCAACATCCATGAATTTTCCTTCAATAGTGAATCTCATGCATCACCATGTACTGAATATTCATATGAAAATGAGATACCTACTATTGATGACTCTCCTTTCATTGAACAACACAATGAAATTTTAGAATTTGATCAAAACCTTGTGCAATATCAAAAGTTAACTGACCAAAGGTTTGCGAGTTTAGAACTCAAAATGAGTCAAATCCTTGATGCACTAAATGAGGAGAGGAAAGAAGTTCATGATGAGATGTTTGTTATCCCTACTGAATTAAATGTCGAGAATTGTATGTCAAGTCCTACTCATGTAACTAATATTGAATATGAGCCTCACCTAGAAAAGAATGAGTTGACTGAAAACAAAGTTTTTAATAGGGATGAGTATGCATACTACTCTGATGATGATGATGATGATGATGTTATGTTAGAAGAACATGTTTTTTACTGAAAATATTGTCGAACCTTTGGGTTCAGAGACATTAGGATTCTCTGCCTCGACCTTAATGAATGATGTTTCTTCTAATGTTCCATATACATGTGATGTGGTTACTAATCTTGAGCCTATGCAGTTATCCTGTGAAAGAGAGCATGCTACACAACTTGTTTGTGACTTAGAAAATGTTGAATCTTCTGTAGACACCAATGAAACTATGCATGGAAATAACTTTAATGTGTCTGATTCTTTGCCTAAGTCACAATGTGAAGTTTCTTGTGATATTCCTATGCATGAAACTGAAGTTCTAGGGGATGATTTTGAACTGGGGCTTATTGATTTGTTTTATGAGCATGAGCATGATGTTGTACTTGTGTCTGACATAGGTAATTTTGAATCTCCTGTCGACACTAATGATCTTATGCATCAAAATATAATTGACGTGTCTGATTCTCTACCTAGGTCACAACATTGTGATGTCTCTTTGGATTTGTATATTCATGAGAATAAAACTTTGGATGATGATGATTATGAACTAGGTCTTGAAGAATTGTTCTATGAATGTGAGCATACTGTCACACTTGTAGATGACTTAGGAGATGTAAATGTAACTAATGATAAGGGTACTCTTGATCTCATCCATATGAGCAACTTAGACGTACCTACTTTCCTGCTTAAGTCACCAACTGATGGTCTTGCACTGGACCTAAAAATTGTTCCTTTTAAGTGTGCTGAATCAATGTTGTTGACAATTCCAAACCTAGGGTTAGAGTTATATGCATCTCAAATTCTTTTGTACTTTTTGTCCACTAAATATCCTGTTATTGAGAAGTCATATCTGGAATACCCTCATGTTTTTTGCCCATCCTCGACAAAATCCACTTTGAACTAGATCTTGTGCATGATGAACCCCTGAAATTGTTAGATTTTGTGCTCAAAAACACATCTATTGACAAGTTCAGGTTTGGGGGTAATGTTTTCACACTTGCAGTCTTACTTGCATTGTTGTGTTATAATTGTGTAAGGCTGTTGTTGTTTTCACACTCCGTCTTTTGGGTTGATCCTCAACTTTTTAGATTGTTGGTGTATGGTGAATTTTTATTGTATATAATCCAGTAATTAATTTTTGAATCTTCTTCATATATATATGTGTGCTAACCAAACTTTTTGTCTTGCGCTCATATTGTTTGCTCTCAAAGCATTCATTCAATTATGGTTAGCACCACCCTTTCTGCATCGGGTAATCTCTTTCCTTTAAATCTTCTCTACCTTGTTCTCTTGATATGTGTTCTTATCATCTTTTGAAACATTGAGGACAATGTTAGATTTAGGTTTGGGGGTGTGTTTTGCATATAGAGTTTTTAGTCTTTTATTAAAAAAATCAAATTAGTCTTTTATTAAAAAAAAAAAAAAATCAAAATTTTCTGATGACCAGCTGTGTAGCGGGTCTTTTGTAGGATTTTTTTTTTTTTTTTTTTAGTCTTTTGCATTTTATTTGTTGTTGTTTTTAGGATGACCAGCTGTGGAGCGGGTCTTTTGTATGTTTTTTTTGAAGAATTAATTGTGGGATATGGGAATTAATTGGGGGATATAGCTTCGGGACAAAATAGGTGTCCCAATAGCAATTCTGGGTGACCCCCTATGTAATTTTTTTTAATTCCTAATCTAGCCCCCACTAATTAGGATTAGTGATTAAGTATAATTAGTAAAATGTTAAGTATTTGGGGGATAAATTAGTGTGTATTTTTATTTGTGTTTGGGTGAGAGTAGAAGGAGGGAAAAAAATATTTGAGAGGAATTTCTTTTTTTGAAAATGGGAAGATGATTGAGATGAGAGAATTACTGATAATAAGAGGTTGAAAATTGATTTTTTTTCTTTGAATCCACCATTGTTGCAGCTGAAAAAGCTTGGTGTCAGCATGGTATTCAACCAAAAACTCATGCGGGCAATTGTTGGAAATGTTCATAAATGGTTTGCCACTATCCGGGGGGGTTCGGGGGGGCGTAGCCGGTACCTGTTCCGGATGTTGATTTTTTTCTGGTTTTGAACAGGTACCGGCATGGTAATAGTTTTTTCGAGCGTGCCGGTACCTGTTCCGGCATAGTATTTTGCTTAAATACCTATGCCGGAACAGAATGAAAAGTATCCGAATGTTGATTTTTTTTTCACTTGACTACCGGCATTGATAGGAAATTATCGGGCATGCATCGTCGTGTTCCGGCATATGGTCTTCATCAATTCCGGCATGGTATTCCTCACTTCCATTTTGAATTTTTCCTGGCTTTAAAAAGCTTGGTGCCGGCATGGTCAGTTGATATGAAGACCATGCCGGTATTGTTTTTCTGCATAGGAAATAAATATGAAAACTATGCCGGAAAAAAATACCGGCATGGTCTTCATATCAACTGACCATGCCGGTACCAAGTTTTTTAAAGCCAGGAAAAATTCAAAATGGAAGTGACGAAGACCATGCCGGAATTGATAAAGACCATATGCCGGAACCCGAGACGGCATGGTCTTCTTCAATTCCGGCATGGTCATCATCACTTTCAGCATGATCTTCATCACTTCCGAATAAAAAAAAAATCGTTTCCAAAGTGAGGTGAAGAGAATTTGATATAGAGTGGGGAGAGTTTAGAATTTGAAAGGGAATAGAGAATATTTGGGTTTCAAAACACTACCCCTAAATAAGATTAATAAGAAGTGGAGATGGAAATGAGGGATATGATTTAGATTTTTGATTTTAAGTTTTTAATTTTTATTTTGAGGGAAGAAGTGGAGATGGAAATGGGGGATATGATTTTGTTTTTTGATTTTAAGTTTTTTTTTATTATTTTGAGGGAAGGGTATTTTAGTATATTCATAACCAAAAATCACCCCTTAACACACACCATGGGTTGGGGGAAGTAATTCATATCCCCCAATTAATTCCCATATCCCCCAATTAATTCTTTTTTTTTCCTTTGTAGTCTTTTGCATTTTTTTTATGACCAGCTGTGTAGCGGGTCTTTTGTAGGATCCTTTGTAGTCTTTTGCATTTTTTTTCTTCTTTTCTATGACCAGCTGTGTAGCGGGTCTTTTGTAGGATTTTTTTTTGTAGTGTTTTGCATATAGATTTTTTAGTCTTTTATTAAAAAATAAATAAATCAAAAATCAATTTTTTTTTTATGATGACCAGCTGTGTAGCGGGTCTTGTGTTTGGTATCTGATGATCTTTTGTGTAGCGGGTCACTAAAAAAATATGATGATCAGCTGTGTAGCAGGTCTTAAAAAAAAATGGTTACAAATTATCAAGGTTCTACGAAATTCCTAAGTTCATCATCTACAGTTGAAGACCGAAGACAAAGACATTTCTATGGATGCTCTGATATTGGAGAAGGGTTTGTGGGTACTTCTTTGGTAGGCCCTCACGAGACTACAACTCGTCCACACTACACCATTTTAAGGATATAGCAACATACAATAGATGTTGCTAAACCGGGTCGCAACGGGACTTCGCTGTTGCTAAACACGGTGTCGCAATTTTTAGCAACGGCATAAGCTCTGTTGCGAATCTCGGTCAGCAACGGAGATTCGCAACGGCTCTTGCCGTTGCTAATTTTTTTATTAGCAACAGCATGTGGTTGTTTCTAATCTGTTGCTAATTATAGGAATACCCTTACCCGAAACCATATACTGTTGGTTCTGGTTCTAATTTATTGGTTCTGGTTCTAATTTAGCAACAGATCACTGACGTTGCTAATATTTTGCAACCACAAAAAAAAGGTCAAGTCTATGTTTATTGACCTAGTCAAAATTCATTACCCCCACATTTCCCCACTGCAATTACCCAGTTCCCCATATTCAACATCCACACAGATACACAAACTACAATGGCAATACAAAACTGATACAAATGTAGTTGAGAATCACCACTGAAAGAAAGGATTCTTCAATTGATAAAAATGTACACAAGTAAACTTATGTATGTTGTGACTGACATACAATATTCGATCTTTGTACACAAGTAAATAGATATAATACCTTAGTTTGGTTTCAAAAAAAAGATATAATACCTTAGTTATTTTCCCCATTTTTCTTACACTTCAATATGGAACATTAGTAGCCTTCTATTCGAGTCAAAAAATAATTCACCGGCAACCGCAAATATCAAATGGTCCATCATCCCTCAAAACTTCATCCAAGCAAACCTGAGAACAATCACACATACAACATATAAATGATCAGCTGACAATTTCCACGAGTTGTACAATAATTTGTGGTAGGCTATGACTTCATTTCCATACTGAGCCAAAAAACAAAAATATCTACCTCGAAGCAATCACCACATAAGAGGCATCTTTGGAAATGTTAACCTATTGCGATGTTGATGATGGTCTGCATCCCCGTTGTAACGTGTCATGTCCCACACTCCCACTTTATCAAATCACCAACATAATATCCAACCCTTACCTTGTCCTACTTTATCAAATCACCACCCTAGATGAACAGAAAAAAAAAACTGGTCCTATTAGAATAGAAATAGGTTAACTGTACCCGGGCTTAACAATAGCCATCGAGAGAGTGGAAAACATACCTTACCACAAGTAAGATATAGAACAACATCTCCACGGCGAGCATATAGCTGAATTAGAACACTCTTTATCTGCAAAGATGAAAAAAAAGGAAGGAGTGCATTACTATGGTGGAAATAAACAGAGATCTACACCACAATCGACAACAAAAATAGTTCGAAAGACATTTCTTCAATCATATTTGTATTCAACAGTCAAGACAATCGATTGAATCAAAATAAACAAACACACAACATAAAGCCGACAAAATGCCTTGTTAAAAATAAATAAAAGGAAGATGAGAGATGACAAGAGCAACAAGCTGCATCACCCATCATTAATGCCCTGTAATTAGCAAAATTTCTTGTTTACATTCAAGCTTGAAAGTGTTGAAGGGCATCTAAAAAGATGAATCAACTTACTAGTTTTTAGTAGCTTGTGCAATATTTGACAGATTTGACCCATGAGGACCCCATGGTTCATTGCTTGTCGCATCAAGAACCTCGTAAAATATTACGCGGTAGATAGTTATTTATACTCCCCAATCACTGACTAAACGAATGAACCCGTTGCAGCTAAAAAAATCCTCAGAGACTAAGTAATTCAGATAATATCCAAGTCGAGATATAAAGGAAATGACGAAACTATCAAGATATATTTATCCACATGTCAAAAAATTACAAAAGAAAAGAAGCAGAAGCAAGGACTGTAAATAAAACTATTTACCTTCTGTTCTACTATAGGAAGAGAAGGGTTTCATGCAGAGAAACACTCACTGATAAGCAATCAGCCGAGACCATGCTCAGTGAGATGGGTGGAACAAAAAAGAGAACACAGCGGAAACACCAGTTAATAACAATAAAATATACGACTCCGAACAATTTATCCTTTCAGAACGTGTAAGAGTTACAAGTTTGTAGTAACCCTCTACTACTCTTAACATACTCTTAACATATAAACCCTTTCCAATCCCATCAAGCCGTCTTTGTCCAGCATTCATAGGTTCAGCTTCCTACTTGGTTTTCCGCATCCAAAACAGAATATTCAACAAAAGAACAATCAGCAAAAATGTGATTCTAGGTGATTCTAGAAAAATATATGAAACTTTGACCCTAATCCCATAGAGTACAGTTGCACAGATAGATAGCTGAAACTTTTGATTAACGAGAACTGCGGTGATTCGTATAAGGATATACAGATCTTGTTTGGTCACTCCACAAACTTTTGATTATATTTATCTATCTATAGTGTTTAAAATATGGCAATGTACATATGTTACATACCCTTTCCCAGAAAGCCAGTTGAACCAGTGACCAGGATACTCTTGTTCTCAAGAAACGCAACAATGCTGCCATTCAACTCCATTATACAACTAAGGAATTTATGAATATTTATATGCTTTGTTAACTTCAATAGATATACACTCAGCTAACACAGTGTTTATAGACTCAAGAAACTGTACTTGGACTTTTTCTTTTCTTTCCTTCGTGTTTGCTAACACAGTTTTTTATTAGATTAAGCGAATGCTGCCACCACAAGATCGGCAAATCTACTTATAGACTAAGAATCTATGATAGTTTTGTACTCCTTACCTTCTCTTTCAGTACTTTGTATTCCATCTTCACATCCCTACATTAACCCAAGATATTACCCCCACAACAACACATCAATGATCAGTCAAGAGTCTTAGATAAATGGCAAACTTTGACCCTAATCCCATAGAGTACATTTGCACAGATAGATATATACCTGTTATTAGGGTCGATCTCAAGAGCCTTCTTAATATCAAGCTCAGCCATATCAAAATCTATCAGGTTGATATAAGCTTGGGCCCGTCTGTAAAGTGCCTTCACATTCCAACTTTCAATCTCTAACACCTAGAAAAATAACAGATTACGCATATTCAGCAGAGCAAGAGAGCACATGATGCATCAAGGAACAAGAAGTTATATACATATGAAACTATATACATATGAAACTTTAGAAGCTTCAAAACAGAAGAATGGTAAAGTTAGGACCTTTCGCACAACTTTTCTTCCTCCTTGTAGCTTTTAAGTTTCAGCTTGCAAGCTGCATTGTTAAGGTTGCAAACCGACCTTAAGAGTCTTAAACTCCCTTTTTCCTCCTCGCTGAAAAGAGAATCGTACTCGATGAATTTTGCAGCCTAACTCCAGAGACAAGAAAAAAAAATACTTGGCAAACCACTTCCTTGGGTCACTATGTACTAGAAAACTTGAATCTATGATATTAATGAGTTGGAAGTACCTTCTCGTATCTCTTAGAGGCTCTTGCGTATTTACCAGCCTTGAACAGTGCATTACCTTCTTCATTCTTTCTGCCAGCAGCCACAATCTTCTCACCAAATAGTCAACTTACAAGTCCCTGAAAGTTTGATCAAATACCTTGTTCATGACCTATGAAGCTGCAAAACCAAGTCCACCTAAAGCACACTTAGTCCTAAACCTTCTGTTGCAACAAATATCCATAGATAAGAACCTGATTACAACATAAATGAATAAATAATCTAATTAGCAAGCCAGGTACAAACTGCTATCTTTTAATGCCCAGCTAGGATTGAAATTTATAAATGAATAAATAATCTAATTGATCGAAACTATGAGGTAGAGCTGAACTCATATTCTTAGGAAACTTAGACAAATCGTTTCATACAATATTCTAGGTCCTAGTTCAACTCCAGCGTTGAACATCTTCTAATGAGTTAATAAGTTCAAGAGATAGAATCCATTTTGAGCATAAAAAGGCACCAAACTCCTACTAAATAGCTACCTCATCTGCGAGAAGAACCAAATTTTCCTTCTTATAGAATTACACAATTGCCCTATGGTTTTCCTCTGCAAGAACCTACAAGAATGTAATGAAATCTTTAAGAAACTTGTAACAAACATCAGCAAATGACTAAAGGCAAGACAAACTCTTAAGAGGTTTTTGCTCGGGGATAATTTTACGGAAAGAAATTGATTCTCATTGTATATACCACGACCGATTGGATTGCCTGGATTTATCACTACCAAGGATCGAACCGTGATGCCTTTTGACTTGGCATCTTCCAACTATTTTTTAAGTTCAAAAACTTCTAATCCCCAACCGGTAGCTTCATCGAGATAGTAATTCACCGTAGAAAACAAATTACTCTATCACTAATTTATCAAGAGACTATAACTAGACATCGACACTATGTTTTCAAATTAAAACACGCCTCGACTCTCTGAATACTTAAGTAGCACAATTGTGTTAACTGTTAACACTTCAACTTTTAAAGAAGATAATTCTATGATACGCGTGAAGAAACATACAAGAGAACCACCATGGAGAGCAATTGATGCATAATACAAAGGGTACCGAGGAATGGGGCAAAGAACACCATCTTTCTACGAGATGATCAATAATTGCATCACCAATTGTGTTAACTGTTAAAACATATCCTACTTGTAATCATTCAATAAACAAGAATCATATTTCTTGTCTCTCAAGTAAATTAACCAAGCAACAAATAGACATAATCAAAACAACTTCACATAAACAATATTAAAGTACAATCAAAACAACTTCACTACTAGTTCATAGAACCATATACCTTGGCGAGGATCACACTTGGCCATCATAGATGAAGGCTCAAAATCACTGTTAGTGATTTCAACAACCGAAAGTTGCTCATGGTAGGCTTTCTCACTGAGATGACTGGGGCATATGATGAAAGCATGAAGTGGATTCTAGGATATGGGACCAAATTGGTCTGGAACTCGGTCACATAAACATTCAAGGCACCATCAAACCTCAATGAGGCCGTGAGGGATGAAATCACCTGAAACTCCAAAACAATGAACATGTCGAACTTGAAACTCAACAAAGCAAATGATTTTTCAAGTATTAGAAGCATATGCATAAGGAAAAACATTTAGAATCTCAAAAGGAGGGTAAATGGCAGATGAATAAGCTCCATATCAATGTTAAATTCTTTATTCAACACCAAACAATGAACATGTGAGAACTTAACAACAGCAAATGATTTTTCAAGTGTTAGCAAAGATATACACAAGGGATATTTTCACGATAACTGAAAAATATTCACAATCTTAAAAGGAGTGTAAATGATAGATGAATAATCTCCATATCAATGTTAAGAAATTTACAACCAACTTAATATAAGTGTGATTGTATTCTTTACTCGTTTTTGAAAACATTATCGGTGATGTCAAAGTTAGGAACAACAAAGAGGTGAATGTCTATGAAACAATGTGGAAGTGTGATTAGGACTACGAGAAAAGGTACTACAGCTATAATTTAAGAAAGAAAAAAACTGACTAATGTGTTGCATGGTGTTAGCAGTGATGTCGGGTTGGGAACATCAGTAGGTAAATGTCTATGAAACAATATTATGAATAATACTATGTGAATAGGTACTACAGTTGCAATTAAAGAAGAATAAAAACGACTAATGTGTCGTATGGTGTTAGCCATGATATAAAACGCAATGATCAGGTGTTATACCCGAGATACAAGACGGTTAAGGTTGGTGTAGGTAGGGAGTTCAATGTCAAGCGAGCGCCTGCAGATATCATAGATAGCTTCATTGTCGAGGAGCACAACAACATCAAGTGTGCTCGAGGAGAGAGTGGGTTGAGAGGACACTTTTTTATGGCTCAACAACAGAGGTGGAGACCTGGGGTGATGGGTACACAGTGAAACCAAGCTTTGAATTCTTTCCATAATCAACTGAAAGACTTTCCAAAAGAAGTGACCCCAATCCAGAACCAGTACCTCCACCAACTGCATTGAAGACTAGGAAACCTTGAAGACCCTTGCAGTTGTCAGCAAGCTTACGACTACGATCCAAGCAGAGATCAACAATATCTTTTCCAACTGAAATCAAAACCAAAAGCTATTAATACCACACTAATAAGACATAATAGGATACTTAAGAAATACAAATAAGAGGTTTCAATTACGAGAAACATATACCTTCTTAGTTCTTTCAAATTCAACTCGACCAGCTTCTTCTATGTCCAAACTCGATGAGAAAACCGTAATCATATAACAACAACAAACCATTAAATCAGTTCATATTGAAACCCTAAAATATAAATTAAACCCAAAATTGAAAATTGAAAGAGAAAGAAGAAACCATTAAATCGTTTTAGATTCACAAATAAAACCCTTTAAATCGAAAGAGAAAGAAGAAATCAAAAAACTAAAATTGAAAACAACAGATTCATGGATGAAACCATAAAATCGAGAAACTAAAATTGAAAAACTATATATAATCAAAATATTTAAAATCGAAAAAAGATTTAGAGATGAACCCTAAAATCAGTAAACTAAAATGAAAAAAAAAAAAAAAAAAAAAGCAGATTCACAGATGAAACCTGAAATCAAATGCCCTAAAATCGTGAAACCTTAGAACCCATAAACTGAAATCGAAAAACTAATAATGATAAACACTTACCAGATCGAACACGAGAAACCAAAACTCTAAGATTAACACTTAAGATTGATCTCAACTGAATCTTCAAGGGGAGAAAATATCATGCGGGAGCAAAAAAGAAAAAAAAAGAGCGAGGAAAAATGAAAATGGCTGAATGGCTGTGAAAATTCTAAGTATAGGTAGATAAGGCTGAAGGGGTGGAAAAATAAAGCAGAATACTGACCAAACTTTGACTTGGGCGAAAAAAAACGTCAAAGTGTTTCCGACCACACGCGTGCTTCGCATGCATGAACACCTCGTCGTTGCTATTCGCAACCGAAATTCTGTTGTTGCTAAATTAACAACAGACATATGCCGTTGCGAAAATATAGCAACAGAAATTAGCAACGGAAATTTCGCAACGGCACTAGCGTTGTTGCTACTCTGGGTTGCTATATCCTTAAAATGGTGTAGTGCCACTAGGGACACCTAGGGGTTTAAAGGCTTAGTGCATACGCTAAATGCATTCGAGAGACCAGCGACAGTGGTATAGTTAGGATTTCTGGATTTCTGTTTTACTTGAGGACAAGTAAAATTCAGGTTTGGGGGTATTTGATGAGTGCCAAATATTGCATATTCATACACCTTTTCATTGGCACTTAACTCATCTTTCGCGCTTCAAAGTCATATATTATCCCAAATTCTGCATTTTTACCATTTTCAAGAATAAATATTTGTATTAATTAATTTTGTGTTTTTAAGTACTAAATAAAGCTTGGAAGAATTGAGAAGACAAAAGAGAAGAAACTTGGAAGCGTTGCAACCCGCTCGCGCATCAGTGGCAACCTGTTTACAAATTCATGGGATTAAACAACCCATGATCCAAAACCCAAGACCCAAATCCATTTCCACCTCACCCCCATTGGATTCTTTCCAAAACATCCACCTCACCCCCATTGGATTCTTTCCAAACATCCACCTCACCCCCATTGTATTCCATTTCATCCATCAATTAAAGAAAACATCCCCATTCTCTCACTCAATCACTCCCAATTTGTTTCCCACAACCAAATATATTCCATTCAATCCATCAATTAATAAAACATGTTTTGTTGAGTGGATGCTTTCCAAATTTCGAATCCAAGTGTTTGAGGGAATTTTGTGTATAAATAGAGAGGGTTTTTGTGTTGAAAAACCATCCAAGAATAGCTTGTTCATGTTAGTTTATCAAATTTAAGTTTTGTTGTAATGTTCTTCATGTTCTAGTTTCATTTACTAGGGTTTAGATGAAGCCCTAATCTCATTGGTATGTATTCATATCTTGTATCTTGTTCTTGAAAGTTTAGAATTGTTTAAAGATATAATTTAATCCAAGTTTGTCAACATCTTGCTCTCACAATGTATGCCATGTATCCATTGTAGTTAGAATATCTCTATGTTGATTATGCTACAACTCATGCTTAACCAAATATTGATCTTTAGATTAGTTGTGCTTAATTAGACAATTAATGCTTTGGAGAAATACTTTAGTTGTGATTAAATTATCCATTGGAGAAACACCTTAGTTATACGGTAGACTTGAATCTACTATAAGGACAAGAATAATATTACAAGTTGAATGCATATCATAGGTTATTGGTGGATTTGAATACCCTAGTATCCATATTATCATTGTTTACATATCTTGCTATTTGCATCTTTTAATTTTATTATTTCAGTCACTTGAAAATCATATCGTCGTATCGACAAAAACAAACCCCTTTTGGTTACTATCTGAATCAGGATTTAGAATCAACTTCTACACTCTCCAAGTCTCTGTGGTTCGACCTGTGCTTGCCCTGTGTTGCTTGTCGACACTGTGCACTTGCAGTTTATACAATAGTAGGTATCTTTCCGAGCCTACCAGTGACGGACTGTTGTTCACAGAATTACCCACAGAGTTTGACCAATAGGACTGACATTTTGTTAACATCATGGCTGCAGCAAGAGTCTGGTAGAGTAACAATACTTTGAGGTTAACACCCTAGTTCAAGTATACCTCTTATAGTAACTAATAATAGAATTGTTGATTAAGGTCAATGTAAGCAAGAATGATGGGTTGGGGTTCCATGTCGATTGCAACCATAGAAAGATGACCTTTAAGTTTTGATTTTAACCTTATATTTTTCTATCGCTATAATTAACCACATATGATTAAACCTTACTTTGGTTGTGAAACCCAGGTTGGACCAGTGGCTGAAACACCAGATTTTATTTGCAAGATGATCTTTCTAGGACAGTCTCACGGAAAGAAACAACAAGGTCAATTTGCGCATCTCCCATGAAATCTTCCTCATGCAAGTTCTGCAAACAGATTTCACTCCAGCACCTGCAACAATATGCTCGCCCGAGTCCTCAACTGTACAAACCGCCATAAGATCCGAGTTTGACAAACGCTTAAGCCATTCCACCAGCTTGGGAAGGTCAGAGGCAACTTACACTGCACAACAACATGGACGACGGGAGAGACGGAAACTTCATCGCTCTGATAGGATGAGCATCACCTTCCTTTTCGTTTATAAGGGTTGCATTCTTGGTGATAAATTAACAAAACTAAAATACACAATCAAAACACTATGATTCATACCAACCAAAATCATGTAAACAGCAACTAACAAACCCATAATTAAAATCAAACCAACCCAAAAAATAAATAACGTATAAACTTAAAGCAAAGAACCAAAGAATATCATTTTTGGGTTTATATATGTATACCTTCTTCAGTTCTTCTTTTATTCCTCTTCATCATCATCTTTCTGATTTTACTTAGCCTCCTACAAAGTAAATCCCCTAATAAAATATCAATAAACTATAGTCAGGGATCAACGAAGCCAAGCTGAAAAATCTCAAAGATGTACATGCTATATATATTGCAGTAGGATGTTTTTTTGTAGGTTTGCATACAGTCAATGATAAATACCTGGAAAGCTATGAATTTAGCTCTGGATTAAGCTAAATCACTTAAGAAAGAAACCATAAAAAAACTTGGCAGCAGTTATGATACTTCATATGCACCAGCACGGTTATGTTACTCAGCTGCCAATCTAAGTCATACCCAAGAAAGTAGTTTAGAGACAGTAATGAAGAGAGTAAAAGCTAAATGACCTACCTGCATCAAGAAGCATCACAGGAGAAAACAGAAAGCTTACTTTCTATTAGATCATGAAACTTCACATTGAATTCTTTATGCCCATATTTAATTGTATCCATAACATAGTCACTCACCATCCTAATAATAAACGAAATAGATTAAACACCAGTATGGTTATGTTACTCAACTTCCAACATGGAAAAGTGAATCAAACAATCTAACTATTGAGCAAGTAAATCACAACCCAAATATAATTCTTTTGTGTTTCAACAAAATCATTTTCTCTCAATTATCCCAAACGCATAAGTTCCATGAAATTCTAAAGGTACATGGAAACCCAAATCGCAAAACATGATATCATTCCTACATGATATCGGTGAAGAAACTTTGTGTGTTTGGATGTATCACACTTACGAACAATAGCATAGATTAATAAGAATTCCTACTGTTACAATAAGGAGAGGAAAAGGACAATGTTATAAATCAAATAATAATACCTCACAAAATTGATTTGATGCATAGAGATTGGTTCAAACAACATTAGTGGATGCAATGATCCAAACAAGTTGATTTGAACAGGAGTAGGAGCGACACTGATCTTGCCTGAACCGAGCACCATGAAGAGGAGGAACCCCATAACTCGAAATAACCTGTTGATATGATATAAGAAATTGAAAAAAATTAGAGTTTGATACAACATATGTTTTATGTAGATTATCTTATTAGAAGGAAGAATGCCTGCAACATATTAGAATTAAAATTTCAACATTCGAAAAAACTGGTAAACAACAGTTACCGAAAGGGACCGGATAAATTTAAGGAGAAACAATGGCGTACCTCATATCATATTGATTATAGAAAACAGATTCCAACGAACTATGACAGTCAGAGTTTTTTGATATATCGATTATAAAGATCCACGAAACTTTATCTAAGAACGATTCAAAACATGGCTGACGCTTAAGATTCACATATCATAAATCGCCAATTTCAGTGGCTGCAATAGTCCTTACATTTTCTTCAAGGAAGATCAAAGATGCGGCTCAGCTCCAACAATTCTCAGCAGAACCACAACTGCCAATTTCAAATCACCATTACTGAATTTAACATAAGCTAGCAGAACCCATCACACCCATCTATTACAATCCACCAGAATCAAGACATCAACTGCAGCTATAATTATTCACCCAACAGCATCTCCACCAAAAAGCTTGAACTGAAAATCCTAGGCACTCATCTAAATCAACAAAACCTAGAAACCACTCATTGATTCAGTTCACCAACTCATCAAAACCCCATTCTTAAATAAACTTCAATTTATTTTCGGTTGAAACCCTAAATCAAACCATAACAGCAAACACCAATCGTATGAGACAAACATCTTCTTCAAAATCTTCTTAAGCAACAGCTTCCTGTGACAAATTCAAGTAAAACCCCTACCAAATCTTTAATTTACTAAACCCATCAAAATTAATTTGCTTCCAACCTCGTAACCAAATCAAATTCTTATGAATTAACCTAATTCAAATTCTTACCTGTAGCATTTAGTTACAATTAAACAGACCCAAAATTTGATAAACTCCTGAAAATATTAGCAAGCCGCAGCAGCAATTAAACAGACCCAAACTTTCTGAGATATGGCTACTCAAATCCATTGAATTTCTTCCCCTACATGTTCTCCCTTGCTGGAATCAGTTGGTTTTCTAAGGTTTATCTATCTCGGGGAAATAAAATCGGTAAACCAATACATTGATATATGATGATACGTAGATGCTAACTGAATCGTAATCGTACCTTATATCTGGAAAGAAACTGTTGTTGAACCTGCTAGTTAAGAATTAGGTTAAGAAGAAGAAGAAGGAAGACGATGTGGTAGTGGTAGCATTTGGAAACCATAATATCACGGGAAGCGGGCCAAAATCAGGAAACCTTTGAGAACGTTTGACCAAAATCTAAACAGAATCCATGACCCAAAACGTCTCTAATCGATGGCCCAGAACCACTTCCGAAAAAAAGACAATCTGGACGGGTACGAATAACTCCCCAAATCCTACGGTCACCTTTGTCCCGTACATAACCACCACTTTTTTTAAGGGGGAGACTAGGTATCACGCCGGCCTGCGGCCGGCACTCAACCTCTTGTCGATTTTTGAAAAGTTTCTCTAGGCTTATATAGATTAAAGTATAATATAGCAGAATGGTTCCAATACCATGTTTAATTAGTTGGACCATAGTAGCTGGATAGGGAGCCGGGGCCTATGGCCACAGTAGTCGGGTAATAGTATAACTGTCCCAATATCTAGTTGGTCGTGTCATATTATAGTGTGTTAGTTAGTCTGGCCACAGTAGAACTGTCCCAATATCTAGTTGGTCGTGTAATATTATATTGTGCTTGTTAGCCGGGTCACTGAAGCGTGTTTAATTTGTTGGATCACAGTAACCAGAGGGGCCAGGTCCTGCGGCCCCGGCGGTCAAGAAAATTTAAAGGCAGATGTGGTGTCCACATTTAAATAAGTATGTCAGTTGGTCCTTTCCATAATAGTCGGGAGCATATTTAGTTATTCGGCTCATTGCAGAACGGTCCCAATATTTAATTGGTCATGCCATATTATATCGTGTTATTTAGTCGGGTCACAGAAGAAAGGTCCCAATATTTGATTGGTCATATAATATTATTATAATGTGCTAGTTAGTTGGGTAACAGTAGCGTGTTTAATTAGTTGGATCATATTATCCAGAGGGTCCTACGACCCCGGTGGTCGGGAAAATTTAAAGACAGATGTAGTGCCCACATTTAAATTAGTGTGTTAGTTGGTCATGTCTATAATAATCGAGAGCATATTTAGTTAGTCAGATCATAGTAAAACAGAACAAATATATTGTTAGTCGTGTCATATTATAATGTGTTAGTTAGTCGGGTCACTCTAGCGTGTTTAATTAATTGGATCATAGTAGCCGGAGGGGCCGGGTCCTACGGCCCCGGCGGTCGAGAAAATTTAAAGACAGATGTAGTGCCCACATTTTAATTAATGTGTTATTTGGTCCTATCTATAATAATCGAGCGCATATTTAGTTATTCGGGTCATCGCAGAACGGTCCTAATATTTAGTTGGTCATGTCATATTATACCGTGCTAGTTAGTCGGGTCACAAAAGAAAGGTCCCAATATTTAAATGGTCGTATAATATTATAGTGTTCTAGTTAGTTGGGTCACAGTGGCATGTTTGATTAGTTGAATCATAATAGTCGGAGTTGTCGGGTCCTACGGCCCCTGCGGTCGAGAAAATTTAAAGGCATATGTAGTGCCCACATTTAAATTAGTGTGTTAGTTAGTCACGTCTATAATAATCGAGAGCATATTTAATTAATTATCCGCGTCATAGCAGAAAAATACAAATATATTGTTGGTCTGTCATATTATAATGTGTTAGTAAGTCGGGTCACTGTAACGTGTTTAATTAATTGGATCATAGTAGCCGGAGGGGTCGGGTTCTGGTCGAGAAAATTTAAAGGAAGATGTAGTGCCCACATTTAAATTAGTGTGTTAGTTGGTCCTGTCTATAATAGTCCATAGCATATTTAGTTATTCGGGTCATAGAAGAACGGTCCTAATATTTGGTCATGTTATATTATACCGTGCTAGTTAGTCGATTCACAGAAGAAAGGTCCCAATATTTAGTTGGTCGTATAATATTATAGTGTGTTAGTTAGTCGGGTCACAATAGCGTGTTTACTTAATTTGATCATAGTAACAGGAAAGCCGGGGCCTACGGCCCCGGCGGTGGAGAAAATTTAAAAGAAGATATAATTCCCACATATTTAGTTGGTCGTACCATTTTATAGTATATTAGTTAGTCGGGTCACAGTAGCGTGTTTAATTAGTTTGATCATAGTAGCCGGAAAACTGGGGCCTACGGCCCCGGCGTTGGAGAAATTTTAAAAGCAGATATAGTGCCCAGATATTTAGTTGGTCGTATCATATTAGTGTGTTAGTTAGTCGGGTCACAATGGCGTGTTTAATTAGTCTGATCATAATAGCCGGAAAGTCGGGGCCAATTTAAAAGTAGATATAGTGCTCATATATTAGTTAGTCGTATCATATTATAGTGTGTTAGTTAGTCTGGTCACAGTTGCATGTTGAATTAGTTTCATTATAGTAACCGGAAAATCGATATCACGGGTCCCGATGGTGGAGAAAATTTAAAATAAAATATAGTGCCCACATATTTAGTTAGTTGAATCATATTATAGTGTGTTAGTTAGTCGGGTCACAGTAGCATGTCTATAATAGTCGGTAGCTTATTTAGTTAGTCGGGTCACAGTAGCGTGTTTATAATAGTCGGTAGCGTGTCGTAAAAAAACGGTCCCGATATTTAGTTGGTCGTGTCATATTATAATGTGCTAATTAGTCAGGTCATAATAGAGTGTTTAATTATTTGGATCATAGTAACCGGGTAGCTGAGGCCGTAGAGAAAATTTAAATGAAGATGTAGTGCCCACATTAAAACCAGTGTGTTAGTTGGTCCTGTCTATATAGTCGTAGCAAAACGGTCCCAATATTTAGTTAGTCGGGTCATAGCAAAACGGTCCCAATATTTAGTTAGTCGGGTCATAGCAGAACAATCCCATATTTAGTTGGTCGTGTCGTATTATAGTGTGCTTGTTTTAGTTGGTCGTGTCGTATTATGTTGTTCTTGTTATGTAGTGTGCTTGTTAGTCAGTTCACCAACACATCAAAAAGTCAGTTGCTGAACCAACCCATGTGTGAAGCCCAGATGCAAGTATATCTGAGTCGGTAGCTGGTCTGAACTGGATCTGAGTCTAAACCGAGTCAGCTATCTGTCTCGGCTGAGTTGGTTCTGGTTAAGGTCATATTGCACAGCACGGTTCATTCTTGCACCATATCTCTATTCTCTACCTGGTTATCCACTGCATTCATCCCATTGTTCTAGCTGCAATTTCATATCACCAGACACCATCTCAACAGCAGATTCTCAATACCTGCAACACTGCATCTTTTTACATTACAACAATATTTGTAACTGCACTTCATTCCTGCAATATGCATATCCTAACATTCATCTATTTTTCCATGTTGTACTGCATAAGCTCAATGCTTCAAACACCACCTGCACAATGCTAGAAAATTCCATGTAATTCACACTGCCTAACCATTGCTACATCATCTCCTGCTTGTTCTAGTTCTCATTATTTCCTCCTGATTTTATTGTCAACAGCATCGACAATTTCTCGATCCCCAATTTCTTCCAATTCTATGTATACATCCATGAATGAACAACAGTACAACTCAACTCCATACAGCACTAACCCATTTCTTCTCAACAAACCCATTTACATACTCCACCAGTTCACTTCAGCTGCAATTCTGCATTTCCTGTTCTCAACTACATACAACTCAACTTAAACAACAGCTGCAACATCATTCCCTTAATTCTTGGCTCAACACAGCAGCCACTTCTATCTCAGGTACTCAAATGCGGCTGCAATATACATTGCTGCATCACCTGCAATTTATCAATTCCAGCACAACAAACCCATTTCTATCTCTGCATTACATTCAACATTTCTTCTCTGCCAATACAAACCCTTAGCAATCACCCTCAACAGCACATACCACCTGAATTGGTTTGTTTCTCCGCATCAGCACCAACGCCTCTTGCTTCAGTTCAGCTGCACATACCACCATTACCTATCATGCCACCACCAGAACCTGCTTTGCACTACCATTATCAGCATCACAGTACCACAACAGCGCTCTACCACTGTCTTTAGGACCATTTCCTACAGTTCATCTAATAGCACTCTGTTATCTAATGGAGCTCCATGAGTCTTACAGGACTGCACCATGAAGAATCAGATAATAGGAATCAAGAATTATTTGATTACTAAAAAACAAAAGGAACTAACTTACTTTCAAACGAATATTCAAGTAAAAATTTCAAACTGTAACAACGTCCAAATGCTTTTAGAGACTAAAAAACATTTAACCCTCTTGACCATCACAATCTTCTCCACTAAAACAAATACACCCTTTCCGTAGAGCAAGCACTATATATAACACCGTTGCTACCTTGATCGAGATTGATCTTGTACCACATGGATCAGTGCTACCTATAAAGAAACTATCTTGCAGGGATTGACGGTTGGGTCTCTTGGGAGAGCAGTACAACGCCATTCTTTTTTTTAACCTATCCCACATGCTTTGTTCTGACCACCTAATACAAATAGAGATAGAAAGAGCTATGATTCTGACAAAAAGTTGTGTAAAAGTATAAAAGGCAGGCTTTTATGTTATCTTCTCGGACATGTGGAGATTTAACTTATACAATAGCTTTATAACTCACCTTCGGTATGCCGGGTAGCACCAAATTTTTGCTTCACTAGCTGAAGTACAGATTTGAAACACTTCATCATGCTTCAAATTCACAGCCCATTCGTATAGAAGCTGATGTTCTACTTCCATTCTATCACTAAATTTATCCTCCTCTAAACCAATAACATGCTCCACATTAGCTTTGAATTTCTTAATACTGAGTTTAAGTTCCTTAAACTCATCGTCATCCTCAAATTGGCCTACCTAGTTTTCTTGGTTGCTTCTTTGAATCTGTTGCTGCCACACTGAAACTTAAAATATAAAACATTGTTATTGCAATTTTTCTTCCATAGAAGTAAAATAATTTAAAAACAAACAACAAAAAAGCATCCAAGGATCCGAGGATCCGAGACAAAAACTGCAAAAGAGCTTAAAATATGTATTTGCTTTTCTTATCCCAGAAAAAACAGTGGTGCTACAGATACTTCTTTCTGCAAATAATTGATGCGCAAGTGTTAATTATAAAATGTAAGTTCAGAAATCTATGCAAGAGAAGAAAAGAACCTGAAGATGCAAACTAAGTGTACCCCGGACATGTGCTGGCCTATGATCACTTCCCTTTCTTGTGCCCCACATGTAACAATATAAGCTCCAACTACGAATTATATGTTCTTTTTCATGATTGTGTATACCCTACAAATCCAAAGATAAAGTCACAAAGCAAGTAGCTTAGTTATCGAATTAAGGGAATCCAGAAAGTATATGTTCTATTATGATGTGAATGAAAATTCATAGTATTTGATCATTCCCATCAACTGATTTCTCGCCTAAATACTAACCCAGATCAGTGAATACTACCCAATATCCAGTTCTTTCTCCACTTCAAATTCTTCCGAACTCTTGGTGAATAGCCAATTTGTGTCGGACAATTTGTGTCCTTCAACGGGTGTCCTTGTTTCTCTCTTTATGACTCAATTTTCTTTTGCTCAAAATCGATTTCCATGCAAAGAATTCACATCGAAAACAAACCAATATCCCTTGATCCTAAATCTCATTCGCTAGTCACCTAAAAAGACGACAGTAAGATCACATTTCTATATTTCTCATTTCTGTATAAAACAACAGGCATTCTCCTTATGCAGATACCCCTCTTAGATTAGTCAAGCTTGGAAGACCCTACCAAACTTTTTGAAAAAATGAAAGCAGGATACCTAAAAGAACTTGGGTCTACCACGGGGAACAATCAAGTGGAAGATGCAATATTGAAAACCCAATAATGAGCAATGTATAAACATAAAGAGAACAATCAGAATAAAACAAAACGAAAACCTAACAATATAATCCTAGGTTTATATATATTACCTTGTTCTGATTCTGCTTTGCCTCATAAATCACAAAGTAAAAGTCCTGAAAAAAAATCAACAAACTGTTCTTTGGAATCCGAACAGAGAAGAAAGAAAACACAAAAGAAAAAAAAGGAAAAAACCAAAATTCTAAAGTTTTGAGAGAGTAATACTGGGAGGGATATTTTCATGCACTATAAGATTCCTTATCACAAATATAGTGCTCATGATTTCTTTGGCTTAAGCTTTAGTAAATTGATTGAACTTTTGCTATCTTATCTTTTCGCCATGCGTCTGCTTCTTCTTCCTCCTGTAGTTGCAGAGATTCAACTATTAAGCAACAAAATCACAAACCTAACAAAAATCTTTAATAAAATCAGTTCTTTCGTCAGCTTTACCCTTTGAGAAAAAGAAATTGAATGAGCTTACCGAAGAAATTATATTCAACAACAAAGAACAAAAGTAATATGAACAATAGGTATTTACTTGTGTTGTCAAGAAAAACAATAACTTTCTAAAATCCTTGAGAATTTTCATCATTGAGTGCGCAATACAAAAACCCCAACTGATTTCCAAGTTTAATCTCAGCACTTCTCCATCTCCGCTAAACACCAGTTTGTTACCCCTTCCAGATTTGTTTTTTTTTTTAAATCAGTTTCCATTTGCAATCTGTCATTCAAGCATATAATGAATACAAAATTGGCATGAATAGTGATGATGCTTTAAGTTATTTAAAGCAGAAGCGCAAATGGAATGTTTAAGATGCTTACTTTACCCAATTTTGTGAGTATGTTCTCAATGTCAATGAGCAGGATTCTCAAAAAAAAATATACTAATCCAATTATGCAAAGCCCTGGTAAGCAATTGATTGCCAGCTAAACAACCTCAGTTCATCTATTATCTTGATCAAAGCAATTTTCTATACCATCCTACCAAAATGACCCCTGAAACCGAACTGAAGCAATACTTATGTGTATAACTTGGGAGTGACGATGTGTATACTTTTGACATGGTACTGATCTAGACTTGCTTATACTAATATAACAATAACTAAACCACATACCTGCACGCAAGTAAGTGGCAGTTCCGACTAAAAAAAACGATGAGATTGCCTCACCAAACCAAAAAAAACTTCTCAACTTCGATCCCAATTTTTTCTTGTATTGTTAATGTTCATGATAAGTTCAGTGGTCATTTCTTTGTTGCAATATGTTTATGACCAAATCAAGCATAAGAAAAAGAGTCATTAATACGCTATCCGCGGTATAAACAATAACCATTGAGAAAAAAAAATCACGACAGTTAAACATTCATGTTATTAATATGACTTCTGGAAATCTTGGTCGGGCCATAACTCACTAACCAATGAGAAAAACAACTCACATCAATGAAATAGGCAGAGCATATATATAACCACAAATCTTCTGCAATTTCTTAGGCAACCTGCAAAGTGAGTAACATACACTAAATACATTAACTTAAAACCTTCCAATGATGCATACCTTGCCACTTTTAAACACCACATCACACTCTGCTGCTGCACTCGAGACAGGCACACCACAAAGTTATCTAGGGACCCACCAATAAGCTATCTTGTAACAAACAAATAAGTTCCTTATACAGTAAGATTCTAGGAACAGATTAATTTTCAAGCTTGAGGTACCATTTACAAATTAATACTTGTTTTTTTATATCAGTAATCTCCAGTTTGGGTTTGATGAGAAGAAACTTAATGCTAAGAGACCTATTGTCTGTAAGTAGAATCTATTACAGACAGGTCTGTGATGAATTATAAAACCCACAATCAAAATCATTGAATTCACAGAACCCACAATTCAGATGTTATCAAAATATTTTACCTAATTGAAAATTCAACTAAATTTGCTTGAACGCTAAATAATAAAATAGCACATTATGTACCTGCAATTGATTGTACCCGCACATTATCTTTTCTTCTTCCCCTGCAAATCGAACAAACACACTAATTAACACCAACATATGTTGTTCAAGGCGTCGCCAAGGCGCCGCCTAGGCACCAAAGTGGCATTATTTTCAAACTGGCGCCACGCTGTGGAAAAAGACTGCCACTTTTAAAGTGGGCGCCCCGGCGACGCCTTTCTTGGGCGCCCAGGCCTAGGCGCTAGCTTTCTGGGCGCCTAAGAGGCATTTTTCCAAAAATAAAACCCTTTTTATTTTTCAAACCCTTAAGAAATATTCTCCCATAAATGATATAATTATAACTTTACTAAAATAAATGTATAAACAGTTGTTATACAAAAAAAAATCTTGGTCAATCACATCAATTTCCATTAATTTTGGTAAGTATAACACTATTTTGGTATTTCTATATTATGTTTATATCCTAATCAATCTCCATAGATTTAGGTAGTTCAGTTAATTTTGGTATTTTAATTATGACAAATATTATACTACTTTGATAAATCCATATATAATCTGGTGTTCCTATTTGTGTGACTATTAATAGTTATACGCCGCGGCTAGTGAGGCGCGGGATTTTACCCCCGACGCCGCGCCGCGCCGCGCCTTACGCCTTGAACAACATAGACACATTTGCAAATCGAACAAACAATAAAAAACACATGAAATTAGTTTGGGAGTGACCTTGCAATTAACCCACAATATATCACTTCCTGTATCACTCTGTACATGGAATGCCTATTGTTCATAACCTAATTCCAGTCTCGGGAATCATATATCTTGAAAACCAAACCTGAAAAACCCAAAATTAAAAATCACAGGTCAACACCAAATCAATTGAAGGCCAAATAACATATAAAAGATCTCCAATCAGGTTTACTTGACCACTCTATACAGAATTTAGAATTGAAAAACTGAAAAGCAGAGAAGTAAAGAGAAAAGTGTGATACCTTATAAGACATATCTTCAATGAAGCAACACACCAGTGACCTAATATTGAAAAACAAAGAAACAACCAAAATTTTCTCATATTATATCACCAAAATTAAAATCAGCGATTAAAAGTTAGATAAAATAAATTATGGTTCAACTGATTTGAGCATATACCCATCCTAACATTGCTGATTTCACCAAAATATATCACCAAAATTTCTCATCTTTGCTGATTGCTGATTTCAGATTCGCTGTTGTAAACCCAAAATTCAAAAATTAGAGGTAATCAACACCAATTCAATTGAATCCCAAATAACTAATAAAGAAGGAATCTTTCCGAATCAGAATTCACCAACACCAATTCAGATAAAAATTCATTAATGAAACCCTAGGTTTGCATCCTCAATTAACCTAAAATCAATATAACATATGCTTCCAAATAATCGAGTTGTCGTTAATTGAGCAGAATCCATCACTGTGAAACAGATTTTTGTTTTAGATAATCGGTGATATAGAAGAGGGTGTTTTGCGTGGAATACTGGTTGGGGAAGAAGGATTCAGACCGAACCTAAAGAAAATAAGAAAAGAAATATATCTGAAAATATCCCTATCCGCGGTATAAACAATAAGAATTGGAACGGACGGATGGATCTGTCTCCCAGAATTATATGCCAAAATCGTGCGAACGTAAGTATCTCTCGCCGACGATATATCACAGCCGCAGGATCTCCGAATCCGACGAACACCTTTGTCCCGGACACAAGGACCACTTTTCCTTAATAAAGAGACTAGGTATCACGCCGGCCTGCGGCCGGCGCTCAACTCTCGTCGATTTACGATTTATATATTCTTAGTAGAAAAATATAATATGGAGATATTTACTTAAAGAGTCAATATGCAAAGTTTAGTCTATGGTCATAGCAGAACGGTCCCAATATTTAATTGGTTGTGTCATATTATAGTGTGCTATTTAGTCGGATCACAATAGCTTTTTTAATTACTTGGACCCTAGTAACCGTATAGAGGAACTAAGCACTACGGCGGTATAAAAGACCTATAGTAACTTATTTTTCAGTGCCCGTTGCATCTCCTAGCAATATGGTTTCTAAGATTGTAGCGATAAGGCTACACATACATGTCCATTTTATTTTGAACACCACATGTCTTGATGAAGTTTGCTCGTCCATTGTTTAAAGCTCCCTACATATGAAATATGCAATTTTTCGTATCATAGATTAATATGCAGAAAATGTACCATGAGTTTAGTGTTCAAATCTCCAAATAGTTATAACAATAGAACAATGGCATTGGAAACAACCACAAATTCATTGAGGTGGCGGAGGTCAGCTAGTGGGCAGTGCATTTTAGTTTACATCTGTAGAGGGATTGAAGCTCGACTTGAGTAATTTTGCTTTGAACTAATAATTACGATGGGCATTGTTCGGTTGGAAACATAATCAATTCCAAACTATTCTAAAATGTCAAATAGGGCACCATATGAATGTATTTCTTATTATTAATCAAAGCATTACCTTTGCTGATGCACTGCTGGTTACTGGTATGCTTGTCCCCCGATCCTTGATGATGCATTACTCTGTTGCATTGTGCCACTGCCGCGAAAACCTTGGAATCTCATAATTATTACGGTTAAATTATTTACCTATATATAAAAATCAAAAGAAAAGAATGGTAAAAAAAGGATAGTCACAGTTGAAAACAACATCTCATGATGCAAGAATCTCACCTTTGTTTTCAACATATACCCATCTCTTATGCAGATCATCGTAATTATCCATGATAGCTTAACAGTTAGGAATACAATTATGAGTTTTTGCATGTTTAACATTTAGCAACAATGATTGACATGCTGCTCTACTCGAGACATGATATAGTGTTGGTAGTGTTGATAGTTCGAAATCATTTTTGTCCTACCTAAACAAAAACAAAAAACTGTTAGTAACAACTCTAATCATAATGAAAATATATCCAACTTCAGAATTATCTATGATTAATGAAAGCATCCAGCTTAGCTAAATGATAAGCAACACCGTTACTTTTATGTTACACCCATGCTCTGTCCAAGATTTACATAATTCTGAAGCAAATTTGTTTTGTGCTAGAGGAACATCACCACACCTCAAAGCTATCTAAGGACTGACAAATGATATTTAGTTCATGGAGATTCAATAGAGTAAGACATACCTCTCTCTTGAGAAGGCTAGAGGCTAAGAAGATCAGAACGTTAACCAAAGAAATCTACGAAGATATCCAAGCTAACTAAATCTATAGTAACCATTGTAAGTAATCTCCACAGGGATGTCAAAATTCAGCAAGTAGATGCCATTTAAATCCGACAACACATCAATCAATCGTTATCAGGTAAAGCAGCTGTTACCCTAAAGAAAGAATGGATTAGATTATAATTCTATCTGAGAACCCAAACTATCTGATTTAAAAAAAAAACGAAAACACTTCAACCTAAAATTAAAATTATAGGATTTCTATATGTTTACCTCTTTTCTGCTATTCCCCTAATTTAAACTCATTGCTGCATCACCTGCAATTCCAGCTCAACAAACGCATTTTTATCTCACATTTTTTCTCTGCCAACACAAACCAAACCTAACAGCACATACCACCTGAATTGGTTTGTTTAATTTCTATTCCGCCTCTTGCTTCAGTTCAGCTGCACAGACCACCAGTACCTATCATGCCATCACCAGAACCTGCTCTGCACTACCATTAGCAGCATCACAGTATCACAACAGCATTGATTCCTCAAAGTCCAACCACAACTTGTCCACCATTAATCAACTTGTCCACCATTAATTAAGGAGCTCAATTATTAGTATACTGTAATTAGAAAACATATTTATGAGGACTCGACATTCTAATGCACAGACTTAACACTACAGTGCGATTGTTTAATAAAACATCTTGGAAGACGACATTAGTTGCCTTTAAGGAGTTTGATGTATCTTCAGGTAGCACAGTTATTCGTCTCGCAGCGATGCACCTTGACAAAGCAACGTAGAGTTGGCCTTGACAAAACACAGGTGTCTTCAAGTCAATGCCAACGTGTTGCACCGACTGTCCTTGAGATTTGTTGATCGTCATTGCATAAGCCAACCTAATCGGAAACTGCCGTCTCAACATATTTATGTTCAACTCTGAAATTTTTGGCTAGAAATATATTCTAGGCAGCATCACTACTTCTCCGATCTTGCTCTTCTTTCCCGTAATTTTTTTTGCTTGTATAAGAAACTTCTCGCAGTGCGTTACCAGCAACCTTGTCCCATTGCAAAGTACTTCGGAGGGAGCTAGATTTCTTATCAAAATTATCGGACATCCAACTTTGAGTTGTAGCTTAAATAAAGGCATTCCTGAAGGGTTTAGATTTTGCGGAAATTCATTGCTTATTGGTGGTATGCTACCACTTTCGTCTGGAGTCAACCTATCAGCTGCTAAATATGTGTGTGTATCTCCATCCAAAAAATTAAGTTCCTCGACATTAATCTCATTAACATCATCATTGCGTGCCGTAAGGATCATTCCGTTAGTTAGCTCCTCTTCTGAAACTTGTTCGTAACACGCCTCATACCCTCTCCAGATTTGTGTTTTTGTGAGGCAGGGATAGAGCTTTGTTATTAGTTCTATCCTGTTTTTACATATGTTCACAGCCAATGGAAGAGTAACTCAGTCAACTGGTTCGGAATCGACCTGCAGAATGTAAAATAAGATAATATTTGTTTATATAGCAAGTACAAAACTAACAACACGTACCGTAACTTTTAACGCTGAAGTGGATAATGACTGGTAATTAACGATGAAGTGGAGAATGACTGGTAATGATAAGATAAGCAATGGATATATAGTATACATTCTGATTCAATGAATACAGTAAAAACTATACATTATGTGGAACATTTCAACCCTCTGTTTTTTTCCAGTGATGTTGGAATGTTAGGAATATTATTTTTTGGGGGAATATTGCATTTGCCATTTGGATTAGGGAGGGTATATGATGTCACAGTAGTCACTATTGTTTGTCGGATCCTACAACTTTCCTGTGATACCTATTACTCTCATGAAGATAATATCAACATTACATACAATATTATCTATGTTTCTAAACTAACTGCTATGATACAAATTACTGTATTGTGTATGCAATGTTTTGTTACCCTAATAACTGACGTACTACTGCTTATCATGAAGACGAACCAAATCACTATTCAGTTCATTGACATTAAGAAGGAAGATTAATTGAGCTATCATATGTCATTTTCTGACATTTAGTTATCTTAAATCCATAAGTTTCAGTCAAATTATGTCAATTTTGTTTTACCATAAGTGCAACTATAATATATCATGGTTAAATTAAATGGGCAAAGATAATTACCTTGAGTAGGAAATCCGCGTACGCCCGATTTTCCGGTTCTTGCATATCCAGCCGCATATTCTTGGTAAGTGTCAATACCTTTATGTTATCCCATAAATAAGATCTCAGTATGCACGCCCCCACTATTTCTGCCCGGCCTCCATTCGGTATCACTGGCAAAGTCTGCCTGAAGTCTCCTCCCATTACGGCGGTCACACCTCCAAAGTCATCTTCCTTATTTTCATGAATATCCTTGAGCAACCTATTTACCGCCTCAACACAATGCCTATGCTGCATCGGCACCTCATCCCATATAATCAAAATCGCCTGTTTTATAAATTCAGCTTCTTCCTTTTATTTAGGTATTGAGCAAACGCGGGTGCTTGTTATTTCTATCGGAATTCTGAATGTTGAATGTGCAGTACGACCTCCCTCCAAAAGCAAGGAAGCTATCCCTGGTATATGTAAAACAAATGAAATTTAATAATCAAAATTAGATCAATATAAGAAATGATTTGTAAACATATAGAATATTAAGAAATGGAATATATTTACCGGACGACGCAACAGTCAAGACAATGTCCCCCTTCAAACGGCAGCTCGCAGCAATGGCGTTGTAGACAAATGTCTTTCCTGTCCCTGCACTACCATTCAGAAAGAATTTAGACCCGTCTTTTCGCTCCACAGAATTTGTCACTGCCTTGAAAGCCGCAAGCTGCTCATCATTCAAATTTGCGATAATATTCTCAAGTTGTTCCTTATCTATTTCTGCTCGCAGTTTCTTATGCTCGCATATGTAACGGTTTCCATAAGCATTATCCCAATCAATCACAGACTTAGGCATCGAGCAGAAATGCGCCATTTCCTTCCCTCCCTCGCGTAGCAATTTATCAATCAGAAAAAGTCCATAGTCTTCAACCTCCTCATCCGTTGGTTCTAGGATGCCATACTTTGTTTTAATAACGTGATGTAAATCATCGCAGATATTCACCTTGAATTTTATCCACAATAATTCTGGTTCAGCTGGATTACCATCTGACAGGATTATCTTAAAGAGTTTTCTCATCTGGTTTCCTGTCTGAACAGTCGCTGCTTCACTCAGGCAATTTACAAATTCGGCGTCGCTCTCTAATAATCCAAGCTCAACGCATGCTTTATTGTAGGTTGGATGTAGCACGCCATTCACAGTCCTCAGATGTTCGAACGACCTGGCGCCCGCCACAACAGTCAATAGAAATCTCAAGTAGAACAATTCACCGGCGCTCGGAGAGACAAAGTACATCCTAGCAATCGCAAATTGTTGTTTCCTGACTTCCCATCTGTTTCCTGCCTTCCCATCTGTTTTCCACACCATATGCTACGGAAATTCTTGATACGTGTATGCAGGGGCATCGGGATTCTCATAGTAGTACTCAAAGTATGCCATCAGTTTAGATTTATAATTCTCAGCTGTCTGTGACACTCCCTCGGTCGATGCTTCAGATGGGTATACGATTCTATGCATACCTTTAAGGTGTATTTCCAACATTTCCACGTGGGGCCTTTCCTTATGCATATGGTACCCAAACAGATGCCAAACAGCTCCTGGAGGACCTATGTACCTTGCGTCAATGTATATCTGTATCTCATCTGCCGATACAACTACAAATGTTGTTTTGTCATACCCCTTGTATATGTACTTGTTGATGTACTTGACTTCCCTTATCCCAGCACATACCTCGACGTTTATATGGCAATTAAACATCTGCAACAGATGCGGATTGTAAGGTACAACGTCAATGTTGGTTGCCTTACGCTCAACGCGAACAGCCACCTCTACGCCGTTATTCCTACGACGATAAACCGGATACCCACCTTCGTCCAAGCAAGTTGTATCGTTATAGCTCTTTGGATAATGTTTGGTGTATTTTCCTTTTTTCATGAAAGGTGATTCTTTATTCCTGTCACTGCAGGGTCCATATACCATGCATTTTCTAACCGTATCAAAAAGGACCGGGTTGCTCTTCTCGTCGGGAAATTCAGCTGACACGTATCTATCTACCTGGTCAACTGTACGTATTTTCTGTGACTTCTCAAGATATATAAGTAAATGCATATGAGGCAATCCACTCTTCTGAAACTCAATGGTATACACGTACCCTACCACATCTCTAAATACCTTCTTTTCGACTATCTCATCCAACAACGCCTTTCTTTTCATCTCAAATACTCGCGTAACTAAATCTGGACGGTCAGATACAGTCTGGTAAGGATAAAGTGCTTCTTGTATCTCTGTCCAGTTTGGATTCGCCGTCATGGTAAGAAATATATCCGGATGATGATTATAGCGCGTTACTTACATGGAGTCCTGATAGATCTCATGCATCTTCCTTGGTCCTCCGGCATGCGTAGACGGCAAAACACACGGTGTACCCCCCTTACCTGGTGATATCCCATCCTCCTTAAACTTGATTACCGAACTGTAACTATCCGCGCGCAGCTTATCCTGATTGAACCTTATCTAGCCTAAACGGTTCTGTTCGGTCGAAGCCCATGCATCCACCAAGAATTCCTGAAAAAGCTTGCACCCCCTAAGAATAGTAGAGTATTCTAGCACGCGGGGAAAAATATAATAACTATAAAAATCCATCAGGGTTGGACTACTGTTTCCAAAATATTTAATGCTTTCCTCCCATAGTCTTAATTCGCAGCTCCAACCCAGCTCACCATAAGGAAACAACAGAACATAATGCAGCGGCAGATAAAGAGGATGGCATTCAATTATCCTGGTCCAACTTTTCCCCTCTTTTAGGTGTAATATAATATAGCGAGTCCTTTGTATGTCATTTTCTTTTTCGGGTACGATAACCGACACTTCCTCCACAACCGAGGCGTTGTACCTTCGCTAGTCGGATTCTGAATTAAAATACAAAGATACCTCTACCTTTTTACCGGGTTCATCTGGTATGCTCTCCAGTATCTCTTTCGCCTGAACGTACTTGGGATAAAGTCTATTGTTAGCTCTCAACGTATCTTGTATAATACGCAGCACTTCACGTTCTAAATTGGGATTGTTCTGTTTTCGTATCTCCAGCGCTTTCTCAGGATCATAAAAAAATAGCTGTGAATAGCTTGCCTTGTTCTCCTCAGCAGGTACCAAACAACCGCTATAATGCCGCAGCTCTCCATGTATTGAAAAATTTTCAGGACCACCTCCTTTCTTAGCTCTAGTGTCATACTGGCACCCGAGACTCGTAAAGGCGTTGGTGGAATTATATTTCCTTAAATTTTTCCTGAACAGCTTTGAACTACTGTCATCCCCTTTGAACAGTTCCCCTATAGGTTAAGGAGGCTCACGAAGATCCGGCAACCTAACTTTTCCACTGCGGCAGCATCTAGTAAAAACTGGATTTTTCATAGAGGAATCGCTCCTTCGCACTTCTATCCAGCAAAGCGCCGCACCAATTACACTTATGTTCCATCTTCCACAGATTATGCTAACCTAACTCGTCAAACCCTGTGCGTCTTTTGGTAGTTCTTTTAGCAGAGGCTGAAAGCACCGGAGTCTCTTTTAGAAGTTTGTCATCATCTGATGCATAGTAGTCACTGTAATCGTCAGATGATGTATCTGCGGGCGGAATAGACCTGTTCAAAAGAATAGCCATATCAAAAATAGTTAAATCTCTTTCAAAATTTTAAAAAGTTAAATTGAGTTGTAAAATTAATGCAAGAATTAGTATAATTACATATCATCATCGTTTTCTTGGGAGTATTTTTTTGAACCCACGTGCATTTTCACAACCCCCTTTTCCATACCCAACTGCATAAGAAATTCATCGTCGAAACCAATAACTACGATTAAATTGCACATAAAAAAAATAATCTAAGCTAAATCAGAAAATCAGTCTATTGCTTAGATAACAAAAGTTCAGCTATATCATTTATTTACCTGGTCACCACACGCGGCATCACTACCCATATATTGTGCACGACATGCCGCTTCAGACCACCGAATGGATCCTCCACAACTTTTCTCATCCTTGTTTGCTTACGGAGCTATTAGAAAAGTAAACCATAATCCACATTAATGTAAGATTTGTATTTGGAAACACAATATCGTCAAGTTAAGATTTTTTTTAATTTTTTTCTACCAGTTCTTCAATTATCTTAAAAGGACCATGCATTCAACTTCTATTTCAGCACCACATAGAATTAATACGCTAAAAAAACAAAATAATGTAACAAAATATATGATCAATAATTTATCATTACTGTGTATCCTAAAAAAATTAATTAAATTCAATATAGCAGCTAATCACTACATTCATTAGCTTCAACCTATTAACAGTATTTTATCCATCTTGTTTTAAGATTCCAGCCTATTAGAAAAAAAATCATTATGTTTCAGCAGACATAAACAGACCAATTAGACGTAAGAGTTCCTCGTACACCAGGTGATCATTCCCCAAAATGAAGTTCGAACACTATAAGTTCAATGATGCAGTTAGCAAGGAGTAGTTTTTACAGTACTCTAAAGTCCCATATTTAACAACATTAGCACTTATATTGTCGAATACGTAAGAGTTCCTAAGGGTAACAAATAATCTTTAGGATGCTATTATACTTTAAGTTTTTAACTTAGAAAATAATCCACATTAATCTCACTATTTTATTTTGTTTCGATGTATTTCCACCAATAGAAACGCCATTTTGTTGTTCCATTACAACTTTCTCCTTGATTTTTCCATGTCTGGAAAGTATACTATTCTTTTCTTCCTCGGTCAAAGAAGCATACTGCAATTTTATTTTATTTTTAAAAAGAGTGATCAAACAGAGCAACCGATGTAAAAAAATAAAAAATTATTTTAAACTCACCAATGTTTCTGGCTGCACATGCACGGGTGGTTTGGGATTGAAATCCAATTTTTGAACTGTGCTCATCACTGCTAGCAGCCCTTCTTTCCATATCTGCCTTCTTTTCTCTCGCCCACCGTGCTTTCTGGGCTGCAGAACGTGTCTGAAAGTTCAAAAGTAAAAAATACATAATGAATTAGGTAACGTGTGTGCATAACATATTTTACATTTGCATCCACATAAAATTCTCACCGACGATACTTGTTTAGTTTTTTTAACTTTCTGCACTGTTTTCTTTTTAGGTTCTCTCTCGGCCTTTTTCCGTTCATTATACGCTTTTTTTTTCCTAGCCTGAATATTAGAAAAATAAATAAATTAAAAGGCGAATTTTTAAAAACTAAATCCACACAAATAAAAATATCAATCCATACCTTAGATCCCCCGAGTATGTATTGTCTGCAATGTTTTTCACTAAAAATCTGGAAAAAAAATAAATATATGTACTTAGCATATACGCATACACATATAATTATGACATAATAGCTAACCAAATAAAATGGAACTTTATTGACAAAATCAGTTTTCACCTGAGTTTGTCTTTGCTTTTCCTTTGCTACACGTTGTCTATATTCTTTATCGTCTAGTATAACATTATCTCCTTGTGTTTGCTGATGCATTGATTGTTCTCTACTCTGAGGTTCTCCTCCCAAATTAATTTCTCCACCACAGATAGCCGATGTCTGTAATATAAAAAATATAATATAACACAACCATTGCTTATAATTTAACCGTTTAACGTTGATCTACACCATTCTCATAGTATACACAGTAAATTAAGAAACAATGATTGTCAATGTACCAACCTGAGTATCTAATGGACAATTAAAAGAACAAAACCTATTATTTTTCCTTTCTGCCATGAACTGATTTTCAGGTTGCTCTTTTCTTTCCATCCTAATCCTCCACTCATCCTCCCTAGCCTGAGTAAGTTTATAAACAATTTACAATATTCTCAATACCCATAAGTTATCATACACGCTGATGTATATCAAACATGATAACTGTTCAGGTGAAGATACTTGGCCTATTTACCTGCTTTTGCGCCAACTGTTGTTGTAAAACACTGTCGTTGTATTCTTTTTCAAGCCTAATACACTCATCTGCCCTAGCCTGTAAACTGCAGTCAAAATAAACACACACATTAATTTTAAAAATGAACTGTAAAAACAAAACAACATATTATAAATAATCAAACATATTAATGTATATATATATAAAAAAGTCACTCGTGATTAGATAACGTACTAACCTGAGCATCTAATGTATTATTGATATGGTCACCCCCCTGTTCTTTTATTGCTTTCCCAGACCCTTCACTGCGAATATTTAATAATCCTTTTCGTTTTTTTTCACTCTCTTGTTCCTTTTCGTTCAAACGACGCCGGTTTTGACCCTCGACCCTCCGAGCCTGAGAACCGCAGCCAAGATATAATCAACTTTTAAACACAATAATCACTTTAAACACGTTAATTAAAAGAATGAAATCTCACCTTTGTCCTTTCTATTATGTACTGATTTTCTGGTCGTGCATTAAACTGTAAATACAAAACAATGTATTATAAATAATCAAACACATCAACATATATAAAAAAAAAATTGACAATAATAATATTGTTCCTCACCTGCTCCTGCGCTAACTGTTCTTTTAAAACACGCTCGTTGTATTCCCGCTGTTCTCTTTCTCGCCTAATATTCTGCTCTGCTATAGCCTGTAATGATTAAGTTTATAAACAATTCACAGAAATGTAAATACAAATCAAATCTCATTGAATATTAATGACAACCATTTTATATTTATAAAGTACCTGTCGTTCAATTTCAAGTTGTTGTTCAAGCTTCAACCTTGCTTCGCGCTCTTGCTGCTCTTTTTTTTTCCCTGTCACTCATTTGCTTCTCCCACCTTAACTTCGCAGCCACAGACCTTGCCTGCAATACGCATAAGATGGAAATTAATCAAATACATTGTTATGACAAACGATGTAAACAATTATATTGCAGAACATACATTAATGGTTTGCTGTCCATCCTCGGTAGCCTGCGATGATGTTTTCTTCTGTCGCTTTGAAGAACTGATACATAAATATATTCATTAAACGTACTTGTCAATAAAAACGTTAGAATTCAATGCTACATAATCAAAGACAAACCTCATCGTATTTCAAATAACTTAACATTTGCTAGACCAAAAACTCTGAATTGACAATGAAGTTATTCTTCTGTTGTGATGCTCTACGAATTTCACATATATTATGACTGTTAATCACTCTTATATAGACATAAATAAGCACTCTTGTATGTACTTTTGTATTTTCCAGGTTTAGGAAACTGAATTTCGATAGGAAATTGCTTTCCGTGCATCACAAATTGGAATTTTCCAGGTTTAGGAAACTGAATTTCGATAGGAAACTGCTTTATGTGCATCACGAACTGAATTTCTTTCCTGCGATGTAGAGTGTTTTTCTTTCTATGTAAATAATATCACCAGTTCCATGTAATTTCTTTCCTGCGATGTAGTTATTGGTCAGTTATATAACAGCAAGAATGTCACCTATCTTGGCTATTGGTTCATCCAATAAAAATATGTATGAGAAATTTTAGAATTCCAAAAACTGTACCTCATTGTAAGTATGGTTGTCCTCTATTTGTGTCTTCAACTCTTTAGGATCAGATGCTTTGTTTTTGTCTATTTTAGTTATCAACAAATCTATATCTCCTCCTGATTCATATGCTGTTATATGAAACCAAACATCCATGCCTATGTTCATCTGTTATGATCAGTATGAAACCAAACAAATAGCTTGATAATATGCTTAAATATACCAATGAAAGAGAATGATAAATTAAACCCTAATTATAACTAAATCATAGTTATAGTTTTGATAGATTTTTTACTAATTGGCAGACGGTATCCAAATCATAGTAAAAGGCTTTGATACATAACCATCCATTCTCCATTCCATGTATTTTTCATATTTTGCCTGGAATACATCAGCTGTCATGGTTAGTACTGGTGTGTGCCAGTTTGGAACATTCCCAAACAGCTCATATCAATAATAGTCTGTATTGGACCTTCAGTAACCATAGAGTGAATCTGGTGTGAATCGAACACACAACCTTCTGATTTGGTATCAGACGCACTACCATTATGCCACAGACTCATATTCATTAATGTACGGTTTCCCAAAGCCATTAAGTGAATGTAGGGAATAGATTTTTTTCTGTTTGATACTAATGATCAATTTGTGTTTGTATGCAAGATAAACTGGAGGAGGGAATACTGGTAACTGTTAAAGTGCACAATATGCGTACATTGAGATGGGATTCTGGAAAACTGGGTACCTATTTCAACGATAAATTGAGACGTGCATATTTTTAAACGGTAGATATAATGCACAACAGTAAGAGAGGAACACAGCTAATATTTTCTATTATTTATACAAAACTTCAAATTCTCATAAGAGAAAAAGCTGGATTATAACCTGATAAGCTTCTCAGTGGTACCTGTTGCCGAACTTACTCCTAGTCAATATTCAAGCTACAATTTATCTACTTTCTAGACATCCCTTAGAAAAAATTCAAAAGAAAAATCAGTCTATGTTTATAGATTTTAAGTATTTGATATAGTAAAACCCAATTAGTCAAAACCATTACAATTTCAAGAGGCTATTATTCTAAACCTTTGATTTATATTTCAGTTTTCTTTCTTCTAAACACATTCGAAACGTATCAACAATTTTTAAAAGAAGTCAATTTAAATCATGTAATTCGCTTAAAAGAAATTGCGGAATACCTCAGAAAGGATGAATACCTTCTTGACCTTTTAATGAAAGGTGCAGGCGAAGCCTTGTTGGCCATTGTAGCAACATTCAAGTCCAATTGAATTCCAACTCACAACATAATTTATAACCTGAAATCACAAAACTAAATTGAATATGTAACTACAAAGAGAAGAACCATGAAAGAATATGTGACATTTTTTTTACTTGTCGGATTTTGCTTCCACACATTAGTCCCAAGGCAATTTATGCTTTTTGGAGTTTTCCTTCACATACAAACCAATTAACATGCAATTATAGTGAAGTTCGCTACAATAATCTTTACTTGTGGCAACCCAAGTCGGTGCAATCACATGAGATAGCCGTTAGAAAGCAAACACAATTAAACATCTCATAGCCTCAATTTAAACAAAACTCATCCTTCACTTTTAACCTTTTCGTTTCAAATAACTCCATCTTACAAACTTCAGCTTTGTGACTCCTTACATGATCGGTCTGAAATATTCCATGCTCTAAAGAAGATCAATTCATCACCAAAGGATTGACTTAATTGTATCCACGATGAACATTAACTGTATGTCACAATGGCATTCTGTCATAATACTCATTTTAGATTATTTGTTCATCCTGGATACAATCAAGAAGATTATAATGTTATTGAGATAGTTAGAATCATCATTAAAACATAAGCAAATGAATGCAGCTAATGCCATGAACTTTGCTTCTTTTTTTTTTTTTTTTTTTCAGATTACAACATATTTTAGTATAGTAGAGGATTACCTTAAATCATACTATAGGAAATAACCCATCCACCTTTATTCTTCCAAGCCTCAGATGCAGCATAATACTACAGGATATGACAACATATAAACAATAAATAGAAACAAACTTGGTTATTTAGATCAGGGTCATGATTAATTCGAATAAACCTAACCATTATATATACAAAAATCTGAACTGGAATAATAACAAAGTTTCGTCTGGCCGTCAAATTTCAAAAATTAGAATGCAATAAGAAAACCCCTAATTATAAAAACATGAGAGTATGAGAGTTTACCCTTACCCTGTTAAAAATAAGAGAGAATCAGGCATTCCTGTCCATTAGGTTTTGTCATTGACTGGGCATTCACAGGGCAGGTCAATAAACCAATAACCTCTGTAGAGAGGGCCTTTGTTACAGCTTATATTGAACAACTCACCAATTTTATGTGATGTCTGTCTCGGGAATCATTTATCCTGCAAATCCCAAAATTTAAAATCACAGGTCAACACCAAATCAATTGAACCAATGGTCTATAATTCCAAGGCGTCAAGATTTTCCATACCTAAGTAAGCCAACAAAATACTGAAAATGGCGCAAGTGATTATACCTGCCTGGCTAATCTTTCTCTTTTGCAGAAAGCTCCGGCTTTGATCAGTAAAAGCAATTTAAGAGAGTGACTTCCAGAGCATTAACAATTGGAAGTTTGAAAAGTCGTATCTCAGACATTCAGCAGGAGTAAATCACAAACCTATCCACTTACCAAACCAACAGCTCCACCCTGCATCTCTAATATATTACTATCTCAGTAATTAAGGTAACTCCATCAATAAGATAAGCTGAATGTTCTATACTATCTCAGTAATTAAGGTAACTCCATCAATAAGATAAGCTGAATGTTCTAATGATAAGTTAAATGCATATAACTGACCTTTGTTGGTTAACATTCACTAAAACAAAATTGTGCTTGCCCCACTACTCCAAGATGATGCATCGGAAACATAGACAAAGTTCTTCGTGCATTGACCCATTAGCTGGTTACAGGACAATGCAATCACCCCTTGCTTTCAATGACTTTCAATTCCATGTTCACTGAACCTGTAAGTTCAAACAGGGGAACAAAGATGTTTTCACTTCTCTTTGTTCTCCGATCCAAAATAAAGTTTAGAGTAACGGGAATTTTTTTTGTTGCTGTAGTCGAGAAAACTAAAATGAAACTGAGACTGGACAAAACACACCAATCATACATTATCATAGTCTAATCTATACCAAACTCCGAATCTTTTCAGTCTCAGTACCAAATGAGTTACGCAGTAAGAAATAAATAGTGATGGGCTACGTAAGTTCAAAATGTTGTTTAGTTAACATATGTACAATTGATAATGCAAAAGAAAGAGCACCTACATCTACAGTTGGGTAACTTCCTACACATGATTGGAAGAATCAGTAAAGCAACATACCTTAGTGAAGTACTATTTCTTATGGAACTCCGATGTCCATTTTATACGATATGCAACCCTGCACAAACGGGGCCATAAACATGGTTAGTTTTGATCATAATGCTGATCTAGCCACCAACAACCGAAAACAAACCCTCTTTAATTTATGAGAAGCATCAAATTTACTAAAAATCCTTGAGAATTTCCCTGACTTAAGGTACAACTTTAGGAAGACAATATACTGAGATAAAACTCAATCAAAGAGATAATGCTCTTTGAAGAATGAACACTTACCAATGCCCTAAAATAAAAAAAACACATAATGAATAATTTGAAAAGACCGAATTATCAGTATACACATAACTCAACAAAAAAAGAAAAGTAGGCTTGCTGACAATAGAGATAATAGACTATGAAATCAGATAACGTAGAAGATAGAAAAGATTACCAAAAAATCGAATCCGATGAGACACCCATTGTTTGAATTAGCCTCTCTAGTTTCCAGCATCACAATGTATCTTGATTCTCACACTCAAATCATGGTCCTGAGACTCAATTCCTAACAAAATAAGCATGCAATTCAATCGGTTACCAAAATCAAAATCCCTAATAAAACCCAACCCACTAAACAATTTGGTCACAATAATCAGTATCCCCCTTTGATTGCTTTTATTTTTTGCCTATTGTAAATTGATAATGCATCATAGAAATCGATAAAGAATTATAAAAATACATTAAACATACCAAGAGTATTAGAGATCTCCTATCATGGAAGACAACCCTGCAAGCTGCAAGCATTACATAAATCAATTGCTAATACCAAATCTTAACTAATTCAGAAGAAGATTAGTCACCCCTGGAAATAAGACATGCGCATCTCTCTTGGCAAAGATTTGACAAAATCGGTTATACAAAATCTTTTTGTGATGAAACCTATAAATACATCCATAATTCATGGAACTGAATCTAAATCGATCTTTATTTAGACTGAAAATTAATCATCCACAATGGCTTACCTATGGATCAAATCCCTGAATAAAAGCTTTAGCTGTAACAGCTCCAACAGTGAACATTGCGGTCTCACCTAGCAGCAACATGAGCTACATGAAATTCACCAAAAACTAAACCCGAAATCTAAAGATCAAATAGAAACTTCAAAATAATTAAATTCTTACCTAAATATATTTGATTCACACAAATCTGAAGCACAAATCAGACTAACTAAAAAATCAGAAAAGCATAAAAAGAGCAATAAGAATTAACCAAAAAAAAAAACAAACTAAAATCGAACTATAAGAAGAAAACAGTAGTAACCTTACCGTGGTTCTAAGTTGAGATAAGATTCATCGTGTACATATTCTGCAATCAGAACACCCAAACATCCAAGACTGTCCCTTTTGCTGCCATGTGCATGCATCTGCTGACAAAGAATGTATCATGGAGAAGAAAAGGGTAGCACAATATGGATGAAACCTAAACATCGGACATCCTCCCCTGCGAAACGAAAACCAAAGAGACCCTGTGATTCAGTCTTATGCTTTTCATTAGCTTTACCATAGATATCTGCAATTACCGACCAATCCCAAATTTTTGCTCAAACTAAACTTGTATAGAAAAATCAACTAAAATTTGTACAGAAAAAACAAACTAAAATTTGTATACCTCCAATCTTAAAATCCAGAAAAAACATTATTAGGGTTCGTAACTTCATCTCAACTCAAGAATCAAAATTAGTACGCAGTTCAATCAACCGCTGAAATACTTTTAGGGCATAAACAGAATATTCAGAAACAACAACATTAAGAAAGTTAGAAAACTCATCAAACAATCGGCACTAACCTCATTAGATACATCAGATTCTGGGTTCGACAATCCACAACTCCTCTGTTGAATCCAATTTTTCGATGTTCAATAATAAATAACGTATAAATCGATTAGCTAAAACTCCCAATAAAATTCCCAAAATTTGTGAAACCCTAATTTTTCAATTTAGCTTAAACTCATGAAAAAACTGAATCTTAAGTACAAAATATAAGAATGATCCATACCTAATTCAGTAATAATCACTAATTTCTCCAGGTACTCATTAACAACCCGTTTTAATTTTGATAATGAAAAATCGCGAAGAGATTTGAGAGTTATGTTCGAACACCATGAACAGGAGGAACCCTTAAACCCAATTTCATTTCAGTCTCTTGTCGCTGCTTGAGATCTTAATAAAAAATAATGATACGGTACATACGGGCTTAACTTAGCCTAAACAGAACCGACAAATCTCCTCCGTTTTTTTCCAGGCCACAGAATCGTCGATCCTACGGAGACGAATGATCCGGACACAAGGACCACATTTCCTTAAGGGGGAGACTAGGTATCACGCCGGCCTGAGGCCAGCGCTCAACCTCTTGTCGATTTTCGAAAAGTTTTTCTAAGTTTATATAGCTTAAAATATAATATAGCTAGTTGTATCATAATAGCGTGTTTAATTAGTTGGACCATAGGCGGTGGAGAAAATTTAAAGGAATATATAGTGAGAACATTTTAATTGGTCATGTTAACCTTTTTAGAGTGTACATTTGTTTGGTCTGTCGATCAGTATTTTCAAGATAGGGTCACAGTTGCGTGTTTAATTAATTGGACCATAGTAGCCGGGCAGAGAAAATTTAAAGACAAATGTTGTGCCCACATTTAAATTAGTGCGTTAGTTGATCCTGTCTATAATCTTCGGCAGCATATTTAGTTAGTCTGTTCATAGTAGAAAGGTCCCAATATTTAATTGGTCGTGTCATATTATAGTGTATTAGTTAGTCGGGTCATAGAAAAACGGTCCAAATATTTAGTTGGTCGTGTCATATTATAATGTGTTGGTTAGTTGGGACACTGTAGCTTGTCGAGATGACAGACACATGTAAAGGGTCTCAACCTCTTGGCGATTTTCGAAAAGTTGTCCTAAATAGTTAGGAGCATATTTAGTTAGTTAGTCGAGACATAGCATAACAGTCCCAATATTTAGTTGGTCGTGTCATATTATAATGTGCTAGTTAATCGGGTCACAGTAGCGTGTTTAATTAGTTGGATCATAGTATCCGGAGGGGCCCGGGTCCTCCGACCTCGGCGGTAGAGAAAATTTAAAGGCAGATGTAGTGCCCACATTTAAATTAGTGCGTTAGTTGATTCTGTCTATAATAGTCAGAAGCATATTTAATTAGTCGGGTCATAGCAGAACGGTTCCTATAATTAATTGGTCGTGTCATATTATAGGGTGTTAGTTAGTTGGGACACTGTAGCGTGTTTAATTAGTTAAATCACAGCGGCCGGAGGGGGCCGGGTCCTACAGCTCCGGCGGTCGAGAAAATTTAAAGGCAAATGTAGTTCCCACGTTAAAATTAGTGCATTAGTTAGTCCTATCTATAATATCCAGGAGCATATTTAGTTAGTCGGATCATCGAAAAAAAATACAAATAATTTGTTGATCGTGTCATATTATAATGTGTTAGGTAGTCGGGTCACTGTAGCATGTTTAATTAATTCGATCATAGTTTCCGGAGGGGCCGGGTCCTACGGCCCCGGCGGTCGAGAAAATTTAAAGACAGATGTAGTTGGTCTTGTCTATAATATAGTCCGGAGCATATTTAGTTAGTCGTGTCATAGCAGAACGGTCCTAATATTTAGTTGTTCATATCATATTATACCGTGCTAGTTAGTCGGGCCACAGAAGAAAGGTCTCAATATTTAGTTGGTCGTATAATATTATAGTGTGCTAGTTAGTCGGGTCGCAGTAGCGTGTTTAATTAGTTAGATCATAGTATCCGGAGGGGGCCGGGTCCTACGACCTCAGCGGTAGAGAAAATTTAAAGGCAGATGTTTGGTGCCCACATTTAAATTAGTGTGTTAGTCGATTCTGTTTAAAATAGTCAGAAGCATATTTTAGTTAGTCGGGTCATAGCAGAAGGGTTCCTATATTTAATTGGTCTTGTCATATTATAGGGTGTTAGTTAGTTGGGACATTGTAGCGTGTTTAATTAGTTAAATCACAGCGACCAGAGGGGTCGGGTCCTACGGACCCGGCGGTCGAGAAAAGTTAAAGGCAAATGTAATGCCCAAATTAAAATTAGTGCATTAGTTAGTCCTATCTATAATATAATAGCCATGAGCATATTTAGTTAGTCGGATCATAGTAAAACAATACAAATATTTTGTTGGTCGTGTCATATTATAACGTGTTAGTTATTCGGGTCACTGTAGCGTGTTTAATTAATTGGATCATAGTAGCCGGAGGGGCCGGGTCCTACGGCCCCGGCGGTCGAGAAAATTTAAAGACAGATGCAGTTGGTCTTGTCTATAATAGTCTGGAGCATATTTAGTTAGTCGGGTCATAGCAGAACAATCCTAATATTTACTTGGTCATGTCATATTATACCGTGCTAGTTATTCGGGCCACTGAAGAAAGGTCCCAATATTTAATTGGTCGTATAATATTAGTGTTCTAGTTAGTCGGGTCACAGTAGCGTGTTTAATTAGTTGGATCATATTAGTCCGAGGGGTCGGGTCCTACGGCCCGGCGGTCGAGAAAATTTAAAAATAGATGTAGTGCCCACATTTAAATTAGTGCGTTAGTTGGTCCTATCTATAATAATCGAGAACATATTTAGTTAGTCAGTTCATAGTAAAAAAAATACAAATATTTTATTGGTCGTGTCATAATATCATGTGTTAGTTAGTCGGGTCACTGTGGCGTGTTTAATTAATTAGATCATAGTAGCCGGAGGGGCCGGGTCCTACGGCCCCGGCGGTCGAGAAAATTCAAAGGAAGATGTAGTGCCCACATTTTTATTAGTGTGTTAGTTGGTCCTGTTTATAATAGTCCGGAGCATATTTAGTTGGCCGGGCACAGAACGGTCATAATATTTAGTTGGTCATATCATATTATACCGTGCTAGTTAGTTGGGCCACAGAAGAAAGGTCCCAATATTTAGTTGGTCGTATAATATTATAGTGTGCTAGTTAGTCGGATCACAGTAGCGTTTTTAATTAGTTGGATCATAGTATCCGGAGGGGGCCGGATCCTACGACCTCGGCGGTAGAGAAAATTTAAAGGCAGATGTTTGGTGCCCACATTAAAATTAGTGTGTTAGTCGATTCTGTTTATAATAGTCAGAAGCATATTTTAGTTAGTCGGGTCATAGCAGAAGGGTTCCTATATTTAATTGGTCTTGTCATATTATAGGGTGTTAGTTAGTTGGGACATTGTAGCGTGTTTAATTAGTTAAATCACAGCGACCGGAGGGGGAACCGGCGGTCGAGAGAAGTTAAAGGCAAATGTAGTGCCCACATTAAAATTAGTGCATTAGTTACTCCTATCTATAATATAATAGCCAGGAGGATATTTAGTTAGTCAGATCTTAGTAAAAAAATACAAATATTTTGTTGGTCGTGTCATATTATAATATGTTAGTTAGTCGGGTCACTGTAGCGTGTTTAATTAATTGGATCATAGTAGCCGGACGGTCCGGGTCCTACGGCCCCGGAGGTCGAGAAAATTTAAAGACAGATGCAGTTGGTCTTGTATATATAGTCTGGAGCATATTTAGTTAGCCGGGTCATAGCAGAACAATCCTAATATTTACTTTGTCATGTCATATTATACCGTGCTAGTTATTAGGGCCACAGAAGAAAGGTCCCAATATTTAATTGGTCGTATAATATTATAGTGTTCTAGTTAGTAGGTCACAGTAGCGTGTTTAATTAGTTGGATCATATTAGTCCGAGGGGTCGGGTCCTACGGCCCCGGCGGTCGAGAAAATTTAAAAATAGATGTAGTGTCCACATTTAAATTAGTGTGTTAGTTGGTCCTATCTATAATAATCGAAAACATATTTAGTTAGTCGGGTCATAGTAAAAAAATACAAATATTTTATTGGTCGTGTCATAATATCATGTGTTAGTTAGTCGTGTCACTGTGACGTGTTTAATTAATTAGATCATAGTAGCCGGAGGGGCCGGGTCCTACGGCCCCTGCGGTCGAGAAAATTCAAAGGAGTAGTGCCCACACTTTTATTAGTGTGTTAGTTGGTCCTGTTTATAATAGTCCGGAGCATATTTAGTTGGTCGGCGCAGAACGGTCATAATATTTAGTTGTTCATATCATATTATACCGTGCTAGTTAGTCGGCCCACATAAGAAAGGTCCCAATATTTAGTTGGTCGTATAATATTATAGTATGCTAGTTAGTTGAGTCGCAGTATCGTGTTTAATTAGTTGGATCATAGTATCCGGAGGGGGCCGGGTCCTACGGCCTCGGCGGTAAAGAAAATTTAAAGGCATGTGTTTGGTGCCTACATTTAAATTAGCGCGTTAGTTGATTCTGTCTATAATAGTCAGAAGCATATTTAGTTAGTCAGGTCATAGCATAACGGTTCCTATATTTAATTGGTCGTGTCATATTATAGGGTGTTAGTTAGTTAGGAAACTGTAGCGTGTTTAATTAGTTAAATCACAGTGGCCGGAAGGGTCCGGGTCCTACGGCCCCGACGGTCGAGAAAATTTAAAGGCAGATGTAGTGCCCACATTTAAATTAGTGTGTTAGTTGGTCCTGTCTATAATAGTCGGGAGCATATTTAGTTAGTCGGGTCATAGTAGAACGGTCCCAATATTTAGTTGGTCGTGTCATATTATAATGTATTAGTTAGTCGGGTCACTGTAGCGTGTTTAATAAGTTGGATCATAGAAGCCGGAGGGGGCCGGGTTCTACGGCCCCGGCGGTCGAGAAAATTTAAAGGAATATATAGTGCCCACATATAAATTAGTGTGTTAGTCGGGTCATAATATAACATTTCCCAATATTTAGTTGGTCGTCTCATATTATAGTGTGTTTGTTAGTCCGGTTTATAGTAGTGTGTTTAATTAGTTGGATCATAGTAGCCGGATAGGGCCGGGACCGCACTAAAACATAAACCTAAAGGCAGATGTAGTTCCCACATTAAAATTAGTGTGTTAGTTGGTCCTGTCTATAGTAGTCGAGAGCATATTTAGTTAGTCGGGTCATAGCAACGTGGTCACAATATTTAGTTTTTCCTATCATATTATATTTAGTTAGTTAGATTACAGTGGCGTGTTTAATTATTTGGATGTCGTGTAAAAAATTTAAAGGCAGATGTAGTGCTCACATTAAAATTAGTGTGTTAGTTGGCCCTATCTATAATAGTCGGGAGCATATTTATTTAATCGGGTCATAGCCGAACGGTCCCAATATTTAGTTGGTCGTGTCATATTATATTGAGTTATTAGATCACTGCAAGCTGTGGTAGTACTTTGTATTTTGTGCATATTAGATCACTGCAAGCTGTGGAACAAATGATGCAAATTGTAAAATTATGTCGGTTGGGAGGCTAATATAATAGGAGATCCACAGTCACAATCGACGGCATCAACATTATTTCGTGTTCACATTCTCTTCGGAACTGAACTCTTGTAAACATCCAATGGGCCTAGTTTGGAACCTTGTTTAGCGGTGTGAATCTTGGCTACTGTAGGAGTTTGTTTTAGAAAGGAGTTATTAAATAGGTAAATAGAGAAGAACCCGTTTGGAACTTGACAGAGACATGCCTGTAATTTGTGTGAAGTGATCAGAAGCTCGAAAGTCATAATTAAAAGCAAGCAATTTGAACTAACCTTGATTATTTGTAATAGAAAATCAATAAAATTCTAAAAAACCAAAATTTGAGAAATTAAAAAGATATCTTAGATTTATTCAATGTGATTGTAGACACTGCGTTTATACAGATTCAAGATACTTGATCTGAGCACGATTCCTTCCTAGGGATCTCCATCACCAATCTGATTTTAAACAAAACAAAACAACAGCAATTGCTTATCGATTCCTACTCATAATATATTGAATCAACTTAGATTCCTACTCGAGTTACCCACCAGCGAGATGATCAACAAATGGCAGCAATTGCTTTGTTGCATCACCGATACATTAATGGCAACATATATCATTCTCGCTTTCCACCAATCACAACATCAGCGACACCACGAACTCAACCCTCCATAACATAAAACAACTTTGTGATATCTCCTCCTACCTCGGAAGTCTTACCACCATCACTGATATCCGACAGTAGCTTCTCCATCATCACCATAGATTGATTGCAACACCTCAACATTCTTCCATGTTTTCTCTTCGCTGGCAACCTTCTCCTTTCAATCCTCGAGAACAGAAACCATTACCACTGACCACGATCATCAAAATATCGCTGATTCTCTTACATATATTCTCATCACCATTCATCCATCCTTAACAGTCCAATATTAACAACTCAACAACATAGCACCAACTCCATATGCTCAACATCACCATCCTCACTACCAAGATTCATCTCCATTAATCACCAATCCTCCGTCGATGCCCATTATAATCTCTGCCATTCAAACTCAATCACCGAGCAATCATTCAACTGCAGCAGCATCAAAACAATACTCAGAAACAGATTTATAGCATAAACTGGCCAACTTCCGATGCTTCTCTAATTTCCAGTTTTGATCTTTTTAATCGAAAAATATTAAGAAACCTGTTTTCAATAGGATTACTTCGAGAAGAAAAATCGTTTATGTTGGTATCAAGCAGAAAAGAGAATTACTTCGAGCAAAAAATAAAATCTGAAACACAGTTTGGTTGTGTTACGAAGAAGTACGCAAATAGATCGCAAGAAAAGAAAAAAAAATCGATGCAGTAATAGCAAGGTATTGAAATACGGATTATGAATTATATTTATTGAGAACTAACTAATTGTTTTAGATGATGCTCGTGATCCGATGCAGGCTACAGTAGCAACTTCTGTCTCCCTGCACTTCCATTACACGCAATATTTCCATTCAAACTCGTATTTCTCCATCTAGCCCAAGCTCATATTCCATAAACATCGACGACTGCAACTGCTTGTCGCTAATAGTACATCTCTATCCATCTCTGCGATTATATCCACGAAGCCAGACCACCACCGTCTCAGCACCACTTGATGCAACCATTTCAGACCCACTACACCGATGCAGCCATAACCAGTATCTCTAATTCCTTGAATCACACAGCAACAAACCCCAACTTCTCTGTCATCTTCTTCAACCACCTCCAGCAATCCACTACCATTAATTCCATCCAACCAACCATCGCCATGGAATACCAGCAACACCATTTACTACTATTAATCACGGCAGAACCTCCCTGTTCTTCTCCATCACTTATCACTACTCTTACTTGAGCTTCACAGCTCCATTAGTCGATCATAGCATCACTTCCATCGACTGTCATGTTGAGTTTAAACTCGACTGCTCAACAGACTCGAGTTATCAGCACATGTAACCTTCTCGCAATTCCAGTAATCCATCATGTTAACTTCGATCCGGAAACAACATCTAAGCACCAGAAATCCCACTCAACCACATAAAAGCCCATATCTTCTTAGACCTTCAGGGAAACTTCTTTGTTAAGCATGACGCAGCACCAGTTCCTTCTATTCTCTTCTGCGAGTAACATCAACAGCTACATACGAATCAAATTCTGCTCACTGCCAATTTAATCGCAAGTGCCTGAAACATTGCCATCATAATTATCACTAAACAATCAGAAACCAAACACACCCCTGGCATCACTATTCAATTAACATTGTTATAAGGATGTATGAACAACTCTAGTTTCTGAAATCACAACCCTAAATAAAATAATCTACTACAGAAATAACAACAACAAAGAGAACCATTGACCATTAAAACAGATAGATACCTTTCTCAAGAGCAGGAACGATATCGTCCTCTACATCGAACCATTTACGCTGCCAATACCATATTTCTTCTGTATTCTCTCCACCAAACAATAACCCACAATTCTTATAACTCTTGCTCCAAATTGATTTCCGTACACAGAATTCCATCAGCAAGATCATTAGGATTGATAACAACAATATATAGCAATAACAATAATCAAGTGATTGTTTATGGATGTAAAATCGAAAAAAACTGGGTTCGGATATTAAAACTAAATTAAGCCAATTCCAAAGATATAATTGTACGAGAGTGATTATTTTACCATAAATTGAGCTTACCATCTTGCTACACATTCTTCACAAATTTGTTAAAGAAATCCACTTACAAAGACAAACTGATAGAGATATATACTGAAAGAATTAATATTTCGAGGCTTTGAACATCTAATGGACAAACTGACAGGGACAATGTTAAACGGTAAAAATTATTGGCTTTATTTAATTGGATTCAGAATCTGATACATGTGGTTAATATGCCTCTTTGTACCCTCTTTTAATAACTCCTGGCTCTGTCTTTCGAAGTCCCTGATATGTCAAGCACGTTAATGAAGACTTGACAATAGTTTGAAATTATCTGGAATTAAAACATAAAAGTACACCATAATATTAAGATAAATAAATTGAAACTTTCTAATACATTATAACATTCTAAGATAAGATATTATCATGGTGATGGATCACAGCCATTGCTAGAGAACCAAAAGATCACCATCGCAATACTACTACGGGAAGAAGGCATATCAAGGGACAGACTATTTGGAGGTGCAAGAACTTGAATGTAATAATAGATAATGTATTGGGGTATAAAATAAAACAAATATAGCATGAAAGAACCTACTTTGTTTCTAAGACGACTTTTTCATTGTTCAGAAAGTTTCCAAGAGCCTGCAAAATTATAACAAAATCAGGTTATTCTTACTCTATCAAACCATAACAAACTAAACCTATCGTCATCGGTTCTCTTTAAGAATGGAGGTTGACCGCCTAACACCCCTTTTAGAAAAACAAATAAACTATACAGGTTATTTATCGCCTAATTAAAGTTGAAAAGAATCTCTAGAAATATTTCATTATTAATATCAGTTCCTTTAAAAAGTAATTAAGAATATTAAAATCAGTTATTATTGGCAAACACATAAATATGCTTCATAACATCAAGGAACTGGCAGAAATATGTAATGTTGTGCATCGAGGATCTTGATACTATACAATGATCACATACCACAGTCTATGGGACTCATAATTTGCAAAATGGTCAACTAACTTGAAAGAATTACTCGAATGATAGAAGCCTGAGAAAACGAAATTGTCTTGGTCAATGAGTAAAAATGGACCAAGTAATTCAAAATTGAGCATCTCCAATAGAAATTAACTCATGTACCAAATAGCGAGTTCTCAGAAGCCCCATGTCCTTATTTACAATTACCTAAGCTCAGCGTATTTCTTAAGTGGTGCGAATCCAATACGAAGAATAGTCTACAACACCAAGCCTAGAAAAATCGGGACAAAGAAATAAGTACAACTAAATGGGCCACATGCGACCATCATCAGATTCATACGAATAATCGCGTATAAATCATTTATTAACATGATCTGATATTATCTAACACGTCATTACTGGAGGAATGCACTTGGTTCTTACTGTTTCCCAGCACATTGTGATAAACAATAGAACCCGATGTGTGGAATAGTTCAGCCTACATGATAACAATGAATAAAAGGGTAATTTATTCAAATATTCTCAGGGTGGTTTATACTACCTCGTGTTTCATATCGACATGAGTTTTCTAGTGTGTACAAAGGCTTATCGAATATCATTATATTATAGATGTACATGATATATATTGCAGTAGGATGATTTTAGCAATTACCTTCCTTTCATATTTATTTTATTCATTGGCCGCTCTTGGAGTTTCTAGTATCACGTAGGTCTGCATACAAAAATAAACCATCAGTCAATGATAAATAACTGGCAAGCAAAATCACTTAAGAAAATAACTGTGACAAAACCATCAAACCTTGGCTGCAATTATGAGATTTGTTATACGTTCTTTCGGTCTTCCTACACTTTTATTTCAGTCATTGTGATAGATTTTATCTTGGTTATGGATTCAGTCGACCCAGTTAAATGGCCAAATTCTCTACCATCCTAAAGTACAAATATCTATCCAGAGATGTTTGTAATTTTGACTCCATTCTTCACAAAATAAGCATGTAATTCAATCAGTTACCAAAATCAAAATTTGGAATAAACAACGATCATCCACAATTCCTGGTGCTAAACCTAGTAAAAGAATTGATTTTTATTGAGATCAAAAATTAGGTTTTGAGAAGGGTTGAATAAAAAAATACCTCTAAATCTTGGTGTACTTTGTTGATACTTCTTCAATCGATGTAGAATGATAAGTCTTGGTTTTTATTGAGATCAAAAATTAGGTTTTGAGAAGGGTTAAATGAAAAAATACCTCTAAATCTTGGTGTACTTTGTTGATACTTCTCTAATCGATGTAGAATGATACCTCTAAATCTTGGCATCGCCAATCAATAACCCTAGAACTGATGACGCAGACTGGTAGTGCATTGTACCGCTCATGTTGTGTTGGTTGTTGCCGAATTCAGCGGGTGGGTTGGGAAGGGATGGTGTTGCAACTCCAAGGTATTGGTGGTATTAGCCTAAGAAGGTGTAGCTGCGAATGGCGAGAAGGGCTTTTGTCGTGGCTTGAGATGCAGGAATGGTTGGTGTTGTATGAGAGTAAGGTGGTTATGAATGCAACGAACGTCAATGAGAAGGCAGTGGAAGGAGGTGGTGGATGTGTAGTTTTGGAGAGGATATATACCGGTACTCTCTGCGAACATTTCTCAAGTAGTTCAGTTGCAGGCTCTGGTAGTAAAAGACATATCCATCTTTGGTTTTCTGCGCTTCTTTTTGTACAGCTTTGTTCTGCAGATTCGTATTAGATAAAGGACCCTAGCAAATTGAATATCATTCAAACATTAAACATACATTAATCACACCCATTCCGTAGCTAGGTTCTTCCTCGATTGGTTTTTCGGGTACAACTGAATCCAAATCCAGCTCAATTGTTGCTGCGAATTTGAATCTTCAAGAGACCCAACTTCCTAATCTCTCTTTTTTATTGATTATGGAACTCCAACTCTCTTCAAAAATTTTACACGAATCGAACTTAGTAGAGAGAACCGACTTTAACTACCTGCGCACATGAAGAGAAATAAAAGCAGTTTTCAAAGATATGATAAAGGCACCGCATATTCTTACGGAACCAAGAAAGTGCTAGTAAGTTAGCACACTATACACGAAGGATAAGAAGGCAGACACTATTAAAGGTTGAGACTTTGCCTACTCTATCACCAAATTACGTTAACAACCAAAAAAAAAATCTTCCTGTACTCCAGAACAATGACATTCGACTCCATCTTCCATTAACATTCAACCCCATCACCAACTCAAGATATTTATATTTCAATACAGGTCTTAAGAGAATGGAAAAGGAAGTTATTTTGGCAATAAAAAATAATATAAACACATCCATGGTATGACTTATATCAGCACCAAACACATAATATGATGGAAACCATTGATACAAAATCTTCTACACGTAAAATAAATCATCAGCCAATTCGTGATACAACTGTCGCATTTAATTCAAGAGTGGAGTGGATGATATATTTAAGTACTGCTCCAGATCTTCCACATCTAGAAACTTGTATATGATAAAAAAAAAAACAGGCAGACTACAGTTAAACTATGGTTGCTGTGTCCACTATTTAAAATTTGCATTGTAAACCATCCCAAAAAAATGGGAGTTTCATGCACATCCAAATGTCCCAAAGCCCATAAGCCATTATCAGATTGCATCCATGCACTTCATTAATGGGTAATCATGAATTCTACTTAACTATATAGAATACAAAACACAACTACTATTAAGATGTGAAGCTCCAAATGAAAGTGCATTCTTTTTGTTCAACTAAATAACATCAAAGCTATCCAATGGACTATTTTTTTTTAAATCATTGAACTGCGGAAAAAGTGACAACAAACAAAGTGACAACAGATAAAGTGGCAATAAGAAATAGGATCAAATAGATCATCATGAATGATGTGAAAGATTAACCTAATTTAATGGTATTTCATAAAGTAGGTTAAGAAAATTAATTATATACTGTAAGATGTTAAGCACCAACTCATGCTTTCTTGTGAACATAACTTGCAGAATTAGTGCTCCATAAAACAAAATCTAGCAAAAGATATTTTTGGTCCCAAAAAAGATATGTTGTAGAGGTGGCCATGGATTGAAAATCAAATTCAGTGGAGTGAAACTGAAATAGCTAATAAGTCTAATTACCTGCCTAATTATCATCAAGGTCGAATTCAATCACACCTGGTCCATCTCCAAGTCCACTTGATTGTCTTCTCAGCTTCAGAGCATTCATTAACACTTAACTCCGTCCAATTTTTGACAACATTTATTACAAAAACATTCAACTAATAACCCTTGTGATAGAAAACCTCGTTCCACCCCAGGTGTAATATATTAAATTTGATATTCCTGAAAATTCAATCAAGTAAATTAAAAATTGAATTCTTCAATAGCACGAAGTAAAGGTGGGCAAAAAATTTATGCGTCATCAAACAGATAAACGGGCAAGCAAACCTTTAAAGATTAATCTTTCAATTCCAGTTTAAGAGTACTACAGTTTAGAAATGTGATAAATCAATAATTAAATAGTGGACCATTTCCCTTGACAAAAGATATACATCATGTGCATTTTTGGCTTTGAAACTGATCACGCCAAGAACACAGTAACTTCATAAAATTTCCATATTTCAAGATTTTACACAAACTCTCACTATACCTACCACTACTAAATCTAATTTTATATAACTTGTGACAGCGCCAGCTTCTACACATTCTTTCTACCATTCTCTCAAACATGTTGTATACGCAATGTATGCTAAACACACACAAAAAAAAAAAACTCAACTTAATATTATCTCTACACACTTATTCTTCCCCTGCAAAAAGAGACCATGACTCTTATTTATCCTACGAACGAAATCTTATAGTTTTCAAATGGCCAATCTGATAAATTGCTTAAAGAATGAAAGTTGTAAAGCCAAATAAAGAAAACACTATGTTGATCAACTAATTTCATAACAGAATGGCACACACACACACACAATATCAAATAGTAAATTCCACAGCAGGCATGTCTTCCCACACATATTTCCATAATAGTTCATGATAACTCTCAAGGATAGTTTACACAGTAGGCATCATCAATAAGTTTTATGTTCAACTTCACAGCATAATAACCAAAGTGAGAAGCTGGTTATTATCTGAAAATACAATATATAAATTACCTTATTTTTCTCTTCCTGATTCAACTTTGCTTAAGAATTTGATCAAAGAAATTACATACAAACATGAAGCCGAAACACATTATTTCAAATCTCTGTGTGTAAACAGTAAACAAAAGAAGCATGGGGTGCGTGATGAGACAGAAGTTGCCAACGAAGATGAAGGTTGTAAATCCTAAACCCTAACAAAATTAAAAATACAATTTTATGGTTTTTGTATGCATACCTTCAATTTAATTACAACTAATATATACAAAAAACATCAACCTAAAATTACAAATTTATAGAATTTCTATATGTTTACCTCTTTTCTGCTACTTCTCTTCGTCGTGATTTTGATTTAACTTCGCCTGATGAATCAAAATATCAAAATATCAAAAACCCTGAAAAGATCACCAAGCCGAAAAGCTTACCCCATTGCAATGAATGAATGCAAATTTCCAAAATAAAAATGATTGAAACAGGTGCATATCACAATCTACAACTCCAGTCCCAACTGGAACCTACTTAACAATATAATGTGCATAAAACCAAATTCCGAAAACACAATCACATTTTGGAGTCCTTACATTTTAAGCTGCGGCTCAGCTCCAACAATTCTCAGCAGAACCACCACTGCCAATTTCAAATCATCATTACTGAATTTAACATAAGCTAGGAGAACCCATCACTCCATAACACCCATTTGTTACAATCCACCGGAATCAAGACATCAACTGCAGCTGTAATTATTCACCCAACAGCATCTCCACCAAAAAGTTTGAACTGAAAATCCTAGGCATTCATCTAAATCAACAAAACCCAGAAATTGCTTCAGTTCACCAACTCATCAAAACCCAATATATTTCAACACAAACCATGAATATAACTCCAATCTATTCTCGATTAAAACCCTAAACCAAACCATAACATCAAACACCAATCGGCAACATGCCTTTTATGCATTCAAAGTAACACAATTCCACCTTGAGATTGGTGTTTCTGGTACCATTTGAATTTCTTAACTAGAATTAAGAAGATACAAATCTTACCCGGTGTTAACATAGATCTACTGAGAATTAAATTGGATTAGAATGGTTGTTAAGACTAAAACTAAAACAGACGAAAAACATCAACCGAAAATTATAAGGTTACTAAAATTATAGGGTTTGTATACGTTTACCTCTTTTCTGCTAATCCTTTTCATCGTCTTTCTGATTCGACTTCTGCCTCTTGAATCACAAAATCAAAAAAACAAAAAACTCCTGAAAAGATTAGCAAGCCGCAGCAGCAGAGATGAATCGCGACAAATAAAGAAAAATTAAACAGACCCAAACTTTCTGAGATACGGCTGCTTAAACCCATTGAATTTCTTCTCCCGCATGTTCTCCCTTGCTGGAATCAATTGATTTTCTAGGGTTTATCAATCTCAGAGGAAAAAAAATCGGTAGCATCCCTAACCAATAGCTTTGCTTCGATAGAAATTGAAGGAAACCTAGGGAAACACGGAGAGAGGGAGGGAGGTTTATGGGAGAAAGAGATCCGGGAACGATGAACTCAGATTTTTTAGTCATGTTGAGATTTAGTTTTTCAGAAGTTTAGTTAATAGTTAATACCGAAGAAAATCCGATCTTTTTTATTTTCTTATTATGCTAAATGATACGGTGCACGCGGGATCAAATTAGGCAAAAAGAACCGACCGATCTCGGCCACAGGATCCCATCTGGACGGTCACGAATGACTCTGGAGGCCGTTTTTTTTTCGGGCCACAGGAAATAGACACAATCTGGACTGGTACGAATTACTGGCCAAATCCTAAGGTCGTCTTTGTCCACGACATAACCACCACTTTTTTTAAGGGGGAGACTAGGTATCACGCCGGCATGCGGCCGGCGCTCAACCTCTTGTCGATTTTCGAATAGTTGTTCTAAGCTTATATAAGCTTAAAATATAATATAGCTGAAAAAAATATGATATGATGATTTACATAAAGAATTAATATCTAAAAATATGATTGTGGTCAAAGTAGCGTTTTTAATTAGTTGGACCATAGTAGTTGGATAGGGGGACGGGGCCTATGGCCCCGGCGGTTGAGAAAATTTGAAGGCAGGTGTAGTGCCAAAATATTTAGTTGGTTGTGCCATACTACAGTGTGCTAGTTAGTCAGATCACAAAAGCATGTTTAATTAGCTGGATCATAATAACCAGAGGGGGTCGGGCCCTACGGCCCCGGCCGGTAGCCAAAATTTAAAGGGATATGTAGTGCTCACAGTAAAAATCATATGCAGTACTATGGAAGGTATCACACTCTGTGTTAGAATTTGTAGTTTCATTAGTCAATATTGCTTGGAATTAGTCATTATAGACCCTTAATCGTTCTAATCTATATTGACAAACATAGATCTAAACAGATAAAACAATAGTGAGAAAGAGAATTAACCTTATGCAGGTTTTCTTTTATGATTCCGGGCGCCCGACCATTGTAGCATAATCATTATAGACTCTTAATCATTCTAATCTATATTGAAAACATAGATCTAAACAGATAAAAGAATAGTGACAAAGAGAATTAACCTTGTGTGGGTCTGCTTTTATGATTCCGGGTGCCCGACCATTGGTACCTTCGAATCACCTAGGCTCTGCAATGATGACATCCTCTGGAGACACAACTGTGCATTCCCAGCATCCCACCGACCATTTACATAGTTGTTTCTATGCGATCGTTACAACTGCTAGCGTAAGGACCATATACCCATTTAGACAATGATAACTCAAAATATTTTTAACATAGAAAGCTTAATACCTAGGAAAGAAGCATGACCAAGAGCATAGTCCTTTGCTAATGCTCAAAACCATGAACTAAGAGGATCAGAAATCCTAGAATAGCAAAACAGTCAAACTCTGGCTGGGCATATAGCAAAACTAAACCGACAGCAGCTAGTGACCATGAATCGACCACTTGGAGCACCATTCAGACAATTTGAAGAGTATATCAAGTTTACCTGATTGTTTTAATGGAGGAAGCCATGAAAAATGGTGGAAATGAAGATCCTACTGCTCATTTCTAAAAACCCTAGTTTTTCCTCTCAAAAATCTTCTTCTTCTTCTCAAAACATAAAAACCAAAAAAAAAAATCTCAAAAATTTAATCCCAAAATTTGACTTTTATGTAAACACAATTATCACACTAATCGACTTCATTAATTCTTAATACTAATCACTCAAGGGCATTTTAGCCATTTAGAAAGTTTTTTTTATAAGGGGTGACCCGAATTACTAATGGGAGACCTTTTTTGTCATCAAGTGACGCCCCTAATTAAAACGGTTGGCCCCCAATTAAATCAGGATACTTATATAGTTATAAAATTTTATGGGGTGGGGGCCAGAGCCAAGGTTAATTAAGCTTGTCTCCGCCCCTGCATATTATGAAAGGTTCCAGTGTTTAGTTAGTCGCTTTATAGTAGTGTGTTTGATAATAAGAGCGTGCTTCTTTACTTGGATCTCAGCATGCCTATCGGCGGCGATTGTAAGTTTTCTGGGTTGGCCCAAGGGAATCCTAAAGTATACCATGTGCCATAATGAGGCGGTGGCTGTGGACCTGTGGTAGTGGCGATGGTAATGCTGGTGGAGGCAATAAGCCAATAATAGCATGTTAGTAACTCATGGATCATGCCGAGTAAAAAAAAAAAAGGAACTTATGGATCTTCCGCTTTTCACAAAAAATGGCCTGGCATATATTCTAGTGCAAGGCTGTACACCCAGGTATAACTTTGGATAGTTGGGCATTTCTTTTTTGATATTCGGTATCACAGACTTAAACTATTGTGTAATATTTCTTTGGCTTTTGATTCCTGGCTAGATTGGGGTATACCAAATGAGACAAAATAGGGTCATTTTGAAGTAAAAGAGGTCATCCCTTAACCAAATATTTTCAAAATGGCAAAAATGCTCTTGTTTAATTAACACTAAAAAACTGATTAGGTTAATTAATTGAGTTTAGATTAAAATTTTGAAAATGAAAATTCAGTAGGTTAAACCTTTAATCCGTCTTATGAGTTCGATTAAGATCAAAATTGGTTTTCAAAAATGTGATAGGTCGGCAAGGTCAACGTTTGAATAAGGTGTCGGCTATATTTCGCCAGCATGGTATACGTTTGAATAAGATGCCGACCGGGTGTAGCCGGCATGGTCCTTGGATGAAGAAAATGCCGACCATTTTTTGGCCGGCAAGGTATTTAAATGAAGAACATGACGACTTTACTTTTTGACACACATGAGATGGCTATTGAAAAATATTAGTTGGCAAGGTTTACAAAAAAAAACCGTAGAAATTTCTTTAAGAAAAAAATATTGGTAAACAAGGTATTTAAAAATACCCTTTAAATTTGTTTTTTTGGTAAAGGCAAGGTATTCAAAAATACCCTGCCGGTTGTCGAAAAATTTTACAATCGCCGCCATGGCTGTTATGAAAAGTCGGCAAGATATGCATGTTACGACCTTGCCGACCAAAAACACAGAAATCATAATTTTCAATTTCTAACATAATATAACAATCAAATCACACAACACAATGATGAGTTTGAGTTTAAACATCATTTATAGTCTTCTTTTCGCTAGTAGAGTCAACAATATTTTTGGAAAATCAAAGTTGAAGATTTTTATATAGCTTTGGTTGATAAAAGATGAAGATGAAGAAGAAGAAGAAGAAAAGATTAAGAGTTGGTTAATTTTTTAATTTTAGGGTTAATGAAATTAAGAAATGAGTTTATTTTTAAGATTTAATTAGTTCAAGGGTATTAAAGTAAAATCACCCTTTTTAATAATGACACACAATGTCCCCTTAAAATTGGGTATACTCCAATCAAGCTATGTTTTGATTTATTTTCTTTTTGAAAGAAACAAAAGAAATAAAAACCACGTATACAGCAGATGTATTTAGCATTTAGTAATCAAAACACGTGTGCGAAATGTACATAGTGTTCTTTTCTTATTATCTCAGCCTCTCCATAATAAAGTAGTTTCTTCTTTAGCTTTTCATTGTCATTCACCAGTTTCATTTCTGATATTATACTACCTCCTTTCTAGTACATCCCACACATATCTTCTACTATAAGTTTGAAGAGATGAAACTTAATTTTGCAATTTCAGTCACCGGTAAATCTTGATTTTTTTTATTAGGAAGTACCAGTGGTACATGGAATAATGGAATTGTGAATCATAGGCGGTAATGTTTTAGATTAAAGTATATGGTTGTCGAATCTTCATTTTATGATTGTGAATCAATTTAGAAAAGAAAAGTGATATTTCCTTGTACTTAAAAATTATCATGTCGTTATTGCTAATGTTTTTCAATTTGTTAAATTTGTAACACTAACAAAGTAATTTGAAAATTAGGCGCAAGGGTTGAAAATTTGTACTTAGGATTAATGTTAGTGATTTTTTTTCGATTTTTTTTTCAAACATTGCAGCCGCAAATGGTGCTACATGTTAGTTGTTAGACAAAATTCCTGACATAAACCATGTCTCTCAGTCTGTAAGTTGTATGTAATTATCTTTTCGTTGCTAGAGAACAACTCATTCAACGGGAAAAGTGATATATCTGAACTTTACAGGTAACCCAGTATACTCTTCCTCTTCCAGTTCACATTGCATCTGAATTAGTATTTATGATTTTATTTTGCATTTTTCTGTCTAAACACCCCTTAGTTGATTTTACATAATTAATACCCAAGTTTTGTGGTATAGCCTTAAGAAGTACACAATCCTGGATGATTTCAACTATTGATCATCAAGAGAGGTGAGTAGAAGTTCCATTGTATTACAATACACATATATGGTTGATCAAAAAATTCAAAATAAATGAAATATTTGTTCTAGACTATACATCTATTCAAACATGTCTCTTCTACTCTTCTAATCAATTTGGTTGTCAACTGTAAGAGTAGATTCTATACTCTAAGGTGTACTCATCATCCGATATTTTTGTTGATTGTTCATCAGAGACGTAATTATGCTTCGGAGTTTTTAATGTTCTTATTGTAGTTTTTAATGTTTTTATACTCTTAACATGTCTTCATTTTCATTCAGCTTGATTAGTGGAGTCATTTTGTCATTGCTTTCAGTGGCTTCAGAATAAGATTTTTATTGGTTTGTTCACCAAATCATTTACACTTCTTAGGTATTTGAATTTGTTTATGATGTATACTTGCTCCAAAATCATTGTCATATATCTGTATATAGTTAATTTTGAAATTGAATGACACGTTTTCAGCTGAGTTTTTCTGCAATCAGAATTTATTTCTTTAACAATTAGATAAAATTATTGGAAAAGTTAATATTTTATGAGAATAGCTTTTATACCTCTATGTTTATGCCCGGAAGCTACATTAGTTCCTCGTGAAGCACTTTTATTATTTAATTGTTGGGTAAATTTTAGTCAAAAAGTTAAATTTCCTCTTATTCATAGGTCCAGACAACGGTATCGGACTAAAGGAAGGATTGTTTCCGTTGAACACAAACTGGGAAGAAGAGAGGTATGCCTAATTAATGCTGATACAATCTAAGTATAAATTCTCTCTTGTTGCTCAATCTGAAAGTTTTTATTTTGAAAGCTAAGCTTTAGTAAAGTTCTATTCTACAAATTTGTCTCGCTTTCATTAATACTTGCAAGCTGAGCGAATGTCAGTGTGATCCAAATATAAAATCACAGCTTAGGTAATATTTTCTTGCCTATAATTGTATTGGCACCATTGCTTTTCTTTTTGATAATTTTCCCTGGATTTTACTTGTCGATGCATTTGTTCAAAGTCTATTTGTACACCTTGGTTCGTTGTGGCTCATGCCTCACATGTTTTTTGTCGTTTCTCTCTTAGCCCGCGTGCTTGTTGTGCCAAACATGCTGCCTGCAAATTTTAGACATGAAATTGCTTCATCTAAAAAGTTAATGTGTATTTTTGCAGAAAATTGGATATTCTCATGATTTGGCATGGTATCGTTGATCGTTTGTTTTTTGTTTTTTCTGGCTTTTGCTTCAACTCTCTGCTGCGACCGTTTGTTTTTTGTTTTTTCTGGCTTTTGCTTCAACTCTCTGCTGCGACGTTGTCGTTGGGCCAATTGCATCCTTTGCTGTCAATTCGATCAAGTAAGTTATCAAACATTTGAAAGTAAACACGTTGGATGAAGTATTTCGACATAACATCCTTTGTTGTCAATCATAATCCCTTTATGATCCTATTTTGTAATTCTTTTCCAAGTCTTTCCCGACGATCTCTATCTTTTTTTTATCTCTTTCTTTCTTTTTTTGGCCGTTGTGGAAGTTTTGGCGTTGTAAGATGATCATCCAACAATGATAACCTTAAAGGTGGTATCAAAAATATGATATGAGATTGTATGGTAATCCGAAGATATTTTTATTAAACAACGTTGATTACAGTAATTCAAAAGGAATTTTTTATTAAACAACATTACAGTAATTCAAAAGACGTGATTCAATGCTTACCTCATATTGAGTACTTGATACTGGCTTCACAAAGATTGTTAACTGAAATCTACAGCTTATTTTTGGCTCGTCATCTAGGGGAAGGAACTCAGGAAGGGTTAATGAAGAAGAAGAAAGCGTCAAAAAAAAAAAAAAGATAAAGCAGAAGAAGAGTTCGATTGTTAATTTAATTTAATTAGGTTATGATAGAGATTTGTTTGACCCTGGCAAACGTTTGATTCTTTTTATAAAAGGAATTGAGGATTGAAAATTAAGAAATAGGCGAGGAATGGGTATGTACTTTGGTGGCGCGACCATTCATTGGCCTCGTTAGGTTAGGGAAGTTCATTAAACTCCTAGACACTGGTCACGTTAGGTTAGGTATATTCTGGTCGGGCCATGACATCATCCACACCGCCCAAAAAATTATATGTCAAGAACGGACGAATGGATATATCCCTCGCTGACGATATATCATGGCCGCAGGATGGCCGAATCCGACGAACGCCTTTGTCCAGGAGACAAATACAACATCTTCTTAAAGGGGAGACTAGGTATCACGCCGGCCTGCGGTCGACGCTCAACCTCTTGGCGATTTTGGAAAAGTTGTCATAAATAGTCAGGATCATATTTAGTTAGTTAGTCGAGTCATAGCAGAACGGCCCAATATTTAGTTGGTCGTGTCATATTATAATGTGTTAATTCGTCGGGACACTGTAGCGTGTTTAATTAGTTGGATCATAATAGCTAGAGGGGGCCGGGCCCTACGGCCCCGGCGGTCGAGAAAATTTAAAGGCAGATGTAGTGCCCACATTTAAATTAGTGCGTTAGTTGATCCTGTCTATAATATTTGGGAGCATATTTAGTTAGTCGGGTCATAGTAGAACAGTCCTAATATTTAATTGGTCGTGTCATATTATTGTGTATTAGTTAGTCGGGTTACTGTTGCGAGTTTAATTATTTAGATCATAGTAGCCGGAGGGGGCGGGTCATACGTCCTCGGCAGTCGAGGAAATTTAAAAGCAAGTGTAGTGCCCACATTTAAATTAGTGCATTAGTTAGTCCTGTCTATAATAGCCAGAAGCATATTTAGTTAGTCATGTCATAGCAGAACGGTATGTGGATACTGGGGTCTTACTCATGACTGCCCCAATGAAGTGATTTGGAATCGAGCAGTAGTCATAGTTCCATGAGTCCCAATATTTAACTGGTCGTGTCATATTATAGTGTATTAGTTAGTCAATACACTTTAGAGTATTTAATTAGTTAAATCATAATAGCCGGAGGAGACCGGGACCTACAGCCCCGGCTACTATGAATCAAAATATCAGAATATCAAAAACCCTCAAAAGATCACCAAGCCGAAAAGCTTACCCCATTGCAATGAATGAATGCAAATGTCCAAAATAAAAATGATTGAAACAGGTGCAGACAAAATAAATCTCAATTAGTCCTGTTGAGATTTAGTTTTTCAGAAGTTTAGTTAATAGTTAATACCGAAGAAAAACCGATCTTCTTTATTTTCTTATTATGCTAAATGATACGGTACACGCGGGATCAAATTAGGCAAAAAATAATCGTCCCATCTCGGCCACATGATCCCATCTGCACGGTCACGAATGACTCTGGAGGTCGTTTTTTTTCAGGCCACAGGAAATAGACACAATCTGGACGGGTACGAATTACTGGACAAATCCTAAGGCCGTCTTTGTCCACGACATAACCACCACTTTTTTCTAAGGGGGAGACTAGGTATCACGCCGGCATGCGGCCGGCGCTCAACCTCTTGTCGATTTTTGAATAGTTGTTCTAAGCTTATATAAGCTTAAAATATAATATAGCTAAAAAAATATGATATGATGATTTACATAAAGAATTAATATATAAAAATATGATTGTGGTCAAAGTAGCGTTTTTATTTAGTTGGACCATAGTAGTTGGATAGGGGGTCGGGGCCTATGGCCCCGGCGGTGGAGAAAATTTGAAGGTAGGTGTAGTGCCCAAATATTTAGTTGGTTGTGCCATACTACAGTGTGTTAGTTAGTCAGATCACAAAAGCATGTTTAATTAGCTGGATCATAATAACCAGAGGGGGCCGGGCCCTACGGCCCCGTCCGGTAGCCAAAATTTAAAGGGATATGTAGTGCTCACAGTAAAAATCATATGCAGTACTATGGAAGGTGTCACACTCTGTGTTAGAATTTGTAGTTTCATTAGTCAATATTGCTTGGAATTAGTCATTATATACCCTTAATCGTTCTAATCTATATTGACAAACATAGATCTAAACAGATAAAACAATAGTGAGAAAGAGAATTAACCTTATGCAGGTTTGCTTTTATGATTCCGGGCGCCCGACCATTGTAGCATAATCATTATAGACTCTTAATCGTTTTAATCTATATTGAAAACATAGATCTAAACAGATAAAAGAATAGTGACAAAGAGAATTAACCTTGTGTGGGTCTACTTTTATGATTCCGGGTGCCCGACCATTGGTACCTTCGACTCACCTAGGCTCTGCAATGATGACATCCTCTGGAGACACAACTGTGCATTCCCAGCATCCCACCGACCATTTACATAGCTGTTTCTATGCGATCGTTACAACTGCTAGCGTAAGGACCATATACCCATTTAGACAATGATAACTCAAAATATTTTTAACATAGAAAGCTTAATACCTAGGAAAGAAGCATGACCAAGAGCATAGTCCTTTGCTAATGCTCAAAACCATGAACTAAGAGGATCAGAAATCCTAGAATAGCAAAACAGTTAAACTCTGGCTGGGCATATATCAAAACTAAATCGACAGCAGCTAGACGCTTATGCTTGCTCTGGACAGCAGTAATGGAAGGTTAATCAAGAATACTAAACCAATAGAATAGACAACAATAACACCACCAATGAGGCTAACGTGTCTATCTTTCCACACAATTTAAATTACAGTTACAAACTGATTGGGAAATATATAGAGATACATATACAATTAGATCAATCCAAGCCCCAGACTATACCAATATATAACTAAGCAGTAAAAGTGACTCATAAAACACCAAATCAATTACCATGATGTCTGTTTAAGCTGATCTTCGAACTTTGCATTAGCGAACAAATTATGTTCCATCAAACTGTCACAAAATTTCCTGTTCGACTGCAAAATATTTACAGCCAAATTAGAGTTAGAATTATATAGCATCAAACAACATAGTTAGGGTATATATGTATCACATAAGGTAATCTTAAGGTAATGTACAGCAAGCACATGCCATTTAAATCCAACAAACAGAACAATCAAAGATGGGAACCAGTGTTTATTTAGAAAATTTACCTGAGATAGATGCTAGATCTTTATCACTTTGTCTCATTGTCTTTCCACACAACTCTTTCTACACAACAATAGACTCCATTAACACTCTTTTCAATACTGCTCATTTTCAAATCAAGAATCCCTCAAAAGAGAGAACCAAAATATCAAGTTAGTGAAAGCTCCTACACAAATTCACAATCAACCAAAATAACACAGAGAGGAGTTGCCTTTGTATCTGAAAAAATCACACTTGTATAGTCTAGTAATGTCACTGCATTTATGAGCAAGGCTCTCAAGATCTGTATTGCTCATATACCCATGACTTAAATCAACACTGTTGTATTACAAAACCCAACATTAGAATCCTATTCATATTTTAGAAGGAAATAGAGGGGGATCTGTAGGTACCTGGGAGGAATTTCATCAAGAGTGGAGTGGATGCTATATTTAAGTACTGCTCCAGATCTTCCACATCTAGAACTACTACAAAATGATAATGAATCGATGATATAAAAAATAAGCAAAGTAAAGGAGCCAAAGCTGGAATATTAACTAATATGCGTGAATCTATTTCCCAGTAAGCATTTCAAGGCATAGGGGTACCTCAGGATAAAGCAACCACTTCGATCAAAACCACAATCTTCAAAATTGGTTGTCAGAAAATATTGTCTTGCTAGATGGTCGGTACTGCAAGGTAACTTCATTTGTAGTCTGGTGTTTCCCAATCTCTCATCTTTATAATTTTATTGTGTAATGCTGTAATTATATAAAATCTGAGCAAGAATTAGTAAAAGATTATGCACTGATGAAACAGTTGAAATTGAACAACCAACCAACTTGAACCTCGAGAGAGTTGCCAAGACCAAACAAATATCGAATATTAAGAATGCAAAAACTTTGAGGTACCACGTTCTTGAGCCACCACACTATTTCCAACAAAAAATGGAGTATATGAACCAATGTCACTATAATTATTAGGCAACAAACTGATAATACAACATTGACTCAAAATTACCCTGAAAATAGTGAAGTTCAATAAGTATTACGCTTCATTGGAAATTCAAAGTTAAAGAGACGAATGATATAAGAAACTTACAATTCAAAGAAGATGTACACCTCTTTGTCCCGACCAATGTCTGTAAACCTCATGTCAAAGGACTTACGATCTCTGTTGTGATATTCATATTGAAACAATCCAATCCGTGGGGCTAAGGGAATCTCAACTGCACAACAAAAAATGAACATAGCATAGAGAAAGAGGACTTGCTACAATACTGGAAACAGAACTTATATCCGACACTACCCCTGAGAGGCTGAGAGTTTACATAAGATTAGAATAAAAGAAAGAATAAGGTCAAGGGGTTTCTTTACTACCTCGATTCTATTTTCCGCTTGCCAATTCGAGTTCGAGAATAACCCATTTTTCATAGTCTTGATCTCAGCTCAACACCAGATTCAATGGACGCAACCTCTCATTCTGTAAGTTTTGAGATTATCAATTAGTATGCTCTCAAATACGAATACAGGATGTTCAAATTAAGAAGTTCCATCGTTGATCTGTAGGTACCTGGGAGGAATTTAGGAAAGAAATAGTGTGCCAGCCATGGCTATGATCAACAGAACCTGTTAAAATCAAACAATCAAAATTAATCAAATCAGCTTAACCAAACAAAGGGTTCTTTAATTTCATCAAATCAACTATCTGCTTCAGTTCACTAAATTCCCTCCAAAATCAGGGTATGTTTTGCTTCATAGAGGGTAAACATAGTTTTCTCCTGACTCCTGAGGCCCATTTCTTTCTCATGGCAAACTAAATTAGAGAAAAACTAAAAGAAAAAAATTCCTTCATTATCTAGTAAGGTTAAGGTGAACATAGTAGCGGAAAAGAGAAATTGGTAGCAAGGTTAAGGTATTTCAAAAAACATAGCAGGGGACATTGCAGCATTATTATGTTTATGTATGGGACATTGCAGCACAAAGGAGTTAGCACATACTATTCACGAAGATCAAAAAAATTAAGCTGAGATGTCAAGGAGAAGAAACTTTGCTAAATTACTTTTCTCCCCTGTCAAACATTACTTTGGTATCAATGCTCATTTATATTGTAGAATTTTCCACCTTCCGCTTCACATTCCCATGAGAACATGTCATACATAGATCTAAATTGGCAAACCTGGAAGACAAACATATCGACAGGAGGCAACGTGAATTTTTATTCAGCTAATATGAGCAACCAAGAAGTGATACAATAATTTGAAATAAATAAACAAACCCAATTTTATGGATTAGCCAAGCCTGTGTTCAAGGATAAAACATATTTTAGGTCTACTGTTGGGCTTCTCACATGGAAAATTTCAGATGAGAGTCATATAGTTTCTTACAAAATCTAATTAAGGGAACCAAATCAATAGTGCAAAACGTGCAAGGATATCAACCGCAATTATTAGCTACTCGAGATCATAAAAGGAAAAGCTCTTATTACATAAGAATCATCATGCTCAGTACTCAGTATTCCATAGATATATTGGATTCCACCTGAAAAATAATGAGATGCATGGGTATATAACACGAAAATGTAAGAGAGGGAGGTTAGATTTATGACCTGCAAAATCAAAATATAGACAAAAAGACACTTACTTGGAAATAGCACGGCTAATTGTACAGGTGTCAGTCAAGAAGAGGACGCATCTGTGTCTTTGCTCCTCTACATAACAACTGAAAATAACTTATATGAGTCATTCATAATCGTCGATCACTGAAGTAAATCTAAACTCTTATCTGATAAAAGATCACCTTTTATGTTTACTACTTCCTAACAGTGCTACAGATTCAGGTGTAGTTGAAACAAACCTCATGTAGGGAATTCTATCCTTTCTAACTGTTGGCATCTTCTTCGAAGCTATAATTGATGCATCTCTCGCTCCTCGAGTAAGTTCGCATACACCTATATGATTCAAACAGTTTAGTGGCAGCTCAATGTGAAGTAAAATAAATTACCTGAATTGAAGTAGAAGATAAAACAACTAACTGAAAGAGACCGGAAGTTCAACTATAAAAAAAATTCAATGGAATTAATGTAAACCCATTCAAGCAATACTCATGAATCTTAAAAATTATAAACAAAGCCCTAAATTTGACATAAGAACCCTAATTTCTGTGTAAATCAGAATTTCTATTCAAAGAAGAATTTAAGCAAAGATCGAAAGTGACTTCATGAACCCATAAGAATTACTTATTCATTCGAGTGAAAAATAATATTACTGCAACAGGGTGCAAACCACAAAATTTCTACTTACAAAAAATTTCTCAAACAGAATCGGCTGAAAAGCATACCAACCCATATGTAAACAATTTTGATTATGCAAAAATATCACGAAAACAAAATTGAAGAGTTTGATTCTCTAACCTATTCCTTGTGTTCTCCTGTCTCTTTTTCAAACCTAGAATAGCTTTGCTTCAATGGAATTTTTTAAAGGAATCGATATGCACGTAACTCTAGCATATCAATATGGACACAAAATAAATTGTGTGATTCACAATACAGAGGAGGATGGTCGTCAAGCGCAATCCATATAACTAATCCACTGTTATCTTTTGAACTTTATTCACTTATTATAGAAACTAATTTTGATGTAAATTTAATTTTTACTAAGATCTTCCTTTCTTTCTTTTTATTTCCCTTAACCCTTGCTGATGTTACTTCTATTGAACATAATACACAAAAGACCTTAAAACCTCAACAAAGAAATTCAATATGAAAAATTAACGAATTTGTACCTCATATCATTACCTGCAGCAAATAGGACGTTATGCTATTAGAAAAATCGAACAAAAAAATTAGTTGTCTCTCTCGAAACCCAAGATTTTGTTTGAAGCTTATGAGAGACTAACCTCTATCGATCCATGAGAATATGAGAGGCTCTGTATTACACTACAGAACCGCAGTAAAACCAAAAATAAGGGTCCAATTTCTTGAACAAAAAATATCAAACTTTACTTTCATCAGAAACCCTAACTCCAATTTTACCATTATCATCTTCTCTGAACTGTTGATTCGAGACAAACCCAAACCTACTTCAATCAAAACCACTTCAAATCCTCGTTGTTGTTATAAATTGAAATCTTCATCCCCAACACTAACCCATTCTACTGATTAATGGTTGATTCAACTGATTTGAATCAAATTCAAAAATCTCAATTACAACACAGCTCCAGAAATCCCCAATTACTGTTTCTCAGTGTATGAAGTTCCCAATTACTTTGACGAAGATCCAAATTACAGCATAGCCCCATATTCGATTGAAACAGGAAAACATCTGAAATTAGGGTCGAAGGTTAAAGATAAAAAAGGAGAAAAAGATTAGGGCTAAGTTTCTGAATAAGAATTAATCTATCTTCTCATATCTATTCTTCAGAGGAATTGTTGCTGAGAATCGGTGAAGGAGACGAAGAAATTACTGGAAAATCAGCGTTGAAATCATAAATTGAAGGAAGAGATTGATTGATTTTACCTTGATTATAAGAAATTGATTTTTCATTTTAGGGTTAACAGAGATCGAATTTGTTGTTATAAGATTGATTTCCCCTCCAAAATCAGGGTATGTTTGAGGTTTCAAAGAGTTTGAGATCGAGGCAAGTTTGAAGAGAAAAGAGGAGGAAAAAATAGCAGGTTTATGGTTCTCCATCGGGTTTCACTCTCTGCTCGTGGTTCTGAGAAAATAGTGATAGGCGTAGGTTTTTTTTTGAAACATTTAGGAGTAGTTAATAACGAAGAAAGATTTTTTTTTTATTCTCTGAAAATATATGTGCGAAAATATACGGTATGTATGGGCTTAATTTAGCCAAAACAGACCCAACCGATCCGGGCCACATGATCCCATCTCGACGGCCACGAATTACTCCACCCGCCGTTTTTTTCCAGGCCACCCGATCCTCGATCCTACGGATACGTTTATCCCGACCATAACCACCATATTTCCTTAAGGGGAAGACTAGGTATCACGCCGGCCTGCGGCCGTCGCTCAATCTTTTCTAGATTTTCCATGTTTGCAAGGGGATCAATCTTTCTAAAGTTTTGTTTATTGATGGGTATGTCGGTAAGTATCAACCTCTTGTCGATCTTCGAAAAGTTGTTCTAGGCTTATATAGTTAAAAATATAATATAATCCAAGGAAAAAAAAAATATGGAGATTTACTTAAAGAATCAATATCTAAAGTTTATATTAATTAAATATTTAATACATAAACAATAATAGAATTGAACTTTAACTAAAAATACGAAGACAAATCCCTTAATGTTCATTTTTTTTTGGTCGGTCGATCAATATCTTCCCATACGATTTTAGTTTGTAGTCATAGCAGACGGTCCCAATATTTAGTAGGTCGTGTCATACTGTAGTGTGCCAGTTAGTCGGGTTAAAGTAACGTTTTTAATTAATTGTACTATAGTAGCTGGATAGGGGGTCAGGGCCTATGGCCACGACGTTGGAGAAAATTTAAAGGTAGGTGTAATGCACATATATTTAGTTGGACGTATCATATTATAGTGTGGTAGTTAGTCGGGTCAAAGTAGAGTTTTTAATTAGTTGGACCATAATATAGCTGGATCGGGGGCCGGGGCCATAGGCCCCTACGGTGGAGAAAATTTAATGGCAGGTGTAGTGCCCAAATATTTAGTCGGTCGTGTCATACTATAGTGTGTTATTTAGTCGGGTCACAGTAGAGTTTTTAATTAATTGGACTATAGTAGCTGAATAGGGGGCCAGGGCATATGGCCCCGGCGGTGAGATAATTTAAAGGCAGGTGTAGTGCCCAAATATTTAGTTGGTCGTGTCATATTATAGTGTGCTAGTTAGTTATGTCAAAGTAGTGTTTTTAATTAATTGGACCATAGTAGCTGGATAGGGGGGCCGGGGCCTATGGCCCCGGCGGTGGAGAAAATTTAAAGGCACGTGTAGTGCCTAAATATTTAGTTGGTCGTGTCATACTATAGTGTGTTAGTTAGTCGGGTCGAAGTATCGTTTTTAATTAGTTGGAAGGCAGAATCGACGGCTCCGAATTACTCTCACACAGAATGGACGGACACGAATGACTCTGGCCGACGTTATATCCTGGCCCCAGGATCGCCCGATCCGACGGCGGCTATGTCTCCCGTATTACTCTTTTTGCCTCCCCAAATTACTCATTCCAAATTAAATAGCGTTTTTAAGTAGCCTATGGCCCCGCCGGTAGAGAAAAATTTAAAGGCAGGTGTAGTGCCCACATTAAAATTAGTATGTTAGTTAGTTCTGTTTAATAATCGGGAGCATATTTAGTTAGTCGGGTCATATAGAAGAATTAATTTTTTTGTGCCCCACCGGTTGTATCTGTACACATACATTGGAACCTAATGTATTAGGTATCACGCCGGCCTGCGGCCGGCGCTTAACCTCTTGTCTATTTTCGAAAAGTTGTTCTAAACTTATACAGATGAATGTGACATTCGTTTATATGAATTCAAGGGAAGTCTTGTTGTAGTATTTATGAATTCATTAAACCATTAATTCACAGTAATTAGTTGAAAAAAACTTAAATATCAACCGCACCAGTGTTCTCTGCTGTTAGTTGTTTTCTGCCCAAATCCCCGACAAAATTCAATCTCATTATATTGTTAATCCAGCTCAAATTCCAAGCCTCTAGACCATTTTGAAATGCCTTGACATTTTTATATTTTGAAATGTCGTAGAGAAAATTTATAGGCAGATATAGTGCCCAAATATTTAATTGGTCGTATCATATTATACAGTGTTAGTTAGTTGGGTCACAATAGCGTGTTTAATTAGTTAGATCATAGTAGCCGAAAGGGGCCAGGGCCTACGGCTCCGGCGGTGGAGAAAATTTAAAGGCAGGTGTAGTGCCCACATTTAAATTAGTATGTTAGTTGGTCCTGTATATAATAGTCGGGAGCATACTCAATTAGTTGGCCCAAATATTTAATTGGTCGTGTCATATTATAGTGTGTTAGTTAGTCAGGTCACAGTAGCATGTTTAATTAGTTGGATCATAATAGCCGTAAGGGGCCGGGGCCTATGGCCCCGGCGGTGGAAAAAATTTAAAGGCAGATGTAGTGCACACATTTAAATTAGTGTGTTAGTTGAACCTGCCTATAATAGCCGGGAGCGTATTTAAGTAGTCGGTCCTAATATTTAGGTGGTCGTGTCATATTATAGTGTGTTAGTTACTCAAGTCACATTAGCGTGTTTAATTAGTTGGATTATAGTAGCCGGATAGGACCGCGGCCTACAGCCCCGATGGTGGAGAAAATTTAAAGACGAATATAATGCCCACATTAAAATTAGTGTGTTAGTTGGTCATGTCTATAATAGTCGGGAGCATATTTAGTTTTATGGAATTCAATGGTTAAGTATAATTATATTAAGAAACGTGAACAACGACAAATGAGGCCATATAGAGATCTGATGATCTGCCTATAAACATTTAGTCTCTTTTTGTTGCATTGCAGTTTGATGTTTCTAGTGTCGTGGTCTAAGGTCTCTTGCCCCATTAGATCCTACACCTCTTGGACGTTTTGCCTCGTCAACATATTTGTATTTGTTCTTTATTATTTCTTAATAACTTTATATCCATAAGAGTATCTGCAGTGGTAGGACTAAAATCAAAGAGTAAAAACCAAAAACAAATTAAAAAATTTGGTTTAGTCCGTGGTCGGGCGCAATGGTGAGTTCCTAAAATTTTGAGTTGCGCCCTAATCAGGCGAACTTTAAAGTTGCGCCCCATTTTTTTTTAATTCGGGCGTAACTTAAAGTTACTCCCCACCATCAGGCGTAGTCCCACCATTCCGCCCAAGCATCAGGCACAACTATAAATTATGCTCCATCAGGCGCAATTTTAAATTATGCCTGACTAAAACCAAACTAAAGACCATATTTAGTTTGGTTTTACTCTGGTCTTTGATCTTTACTCCTTCTCCATTGCGTTTGGTTTTTGGTCTTTGATTTTAGTTTTGGTCACCCATTGTGGATGCTCTAAAGGAAACAAAATATTTCAGTTCGTGAATACGTGGACTTCTGGTTTTGTGTGCATTGAAGATTTCCAATTCATTTTCTCATGAATTGTCTAGAGGATCTCCCCTCTATGGCGACACATACGTCGTACTTGATTTCAATGACATCACTATCAATCTTATAGATGGTTGAACTAATTAAGTAAAAAAAAAAAAGACTTTTGAATCCTGGCTTGATTGGGTATACCCCGATTAATCTGGGTATACCCAATTTTAAAGGGACATTTTTTGTGGGTTTTAGGGGGAGGCTTAATGGGTAAGTTACAAAATACCCTTACTCTTTAAAAACCTATTACTCTAAATCAGTTTTAATTTCATTTCATCTTCTTTTCTTTTTCTCCTCCCTCCACAACCCTACCGGCTCCATCACCCCACCACCACCAAAACGCGTCGATTAATTCGTTAACATCGTCGATTCAAAAACTCTGATTAATCTTCATCAATGGATCCACCACGGAACAAGGCAACTCGTATGAAAGAAACTAATCGCAAACCCAATCAATACAACCCTGGAATTGCAAGTTTGGTTCAAAAGAAAGTGAAGCAAAAAACGGTTGAAGAAGAAGAAATTGAACCCGCTGAAACACGCGAAATGGTGCGCTTAAGAAAGTAAGGGCTTGTTTAAACTCACTCTAGTACTTCGATTTCATATTTGCATGTCAAATTAGGTCAGAAAATTCGAATTTGTGAATTTGCAGTTGCGACGCCGGCAAGGTTATTTTTATCGACCTTTCCGGGATTTCATAGTTAGGGTTTGGCCGTAATGGTATAAGGTTGAAGAACCTGCCGGCTCTATGTTTTCTGTAACTGCTACTAGCAGGGCCGGCAGGTTATTCAACTATATACCTGCCGGCGTGATATTAGTTTTAACGAAGCCGGCATCTTATCCGTTTTTCACCCTGCCGGCTACTATTCTTTGAATGTCTCCTGATGCCTAGAATGTTTTATCCCGGAAGGGTATGGTTAATGTACCTTGCCGACCTGTTTAGTGAAAATTGTATTTAGTGTGTAAATTTGTATGTTGGCCGGAAGGCTATTTTGATGACACCTTGCTGGGTTATATTAGCCGGTAAGCATATTTTGGTCTACCTTTCCGGCTATGTGTACGCCGGATATGTTGTTTTTGTAGACCCTGCCGGCCTTTGATTATTTTTTTCTGAATTATTCTTGTTCAGATTGCGAACGGAAAAGAAGAAAGCTGCTCTGAAAGCATCTCTTAGTAGTCCTCCTTCCAAACCTCCTCGTGTTGGTGATAAACTCTTGTCTTCTCAACATCGAGGGGCATATGTTGAGCCGGGAACGACAAAGATCATTATAAGCAATAATCCAGAACCACCATCTGAAACCAGTGAATCAGACGACACTCCAGATGAAGACCAATCAATTCCATCTGGTAGAAGAGGTGTTGATGATGATGTTGATGAAAGAATTCCGGCTGCTGGAGGAGGAAACAATGATGATGATGATGATGATGATGATGGTGATCAAGACATGCCACCTGTTGGAAGAGGTAATGATGATGATGATGGTAATAGAGATAAAGGTAAGAAAATCGTCGAAGAGGAAATTGTTGAAGAGGAAGAGGAACAAGAAGAACAACAACAAGAAGAAGAAGGATATGGAGAACAAATCGTTGAACCCATCGAAGCTTCGGGTTCAACTTCAACCAGAGCGACGAAGAGGGTGATCACTAAACCACAGAATTCTCACATGCCTCCCGAACACTTGATGGTTAAACTGAAAAAAGATGAGGACCAAAGGGGTACCCCAAGAGATGGTGGCAATGTTCTTTTTGGATACAAAGACTCATGGGCATGTACTATCCACAATACTATCGTAAGTAATCTTTATCCGTCTTTGTTCTTTATTCAAGTGTGTAACTATCTTAATTAAATCTGCGTCAAGTGTTTGTATTTCTTTTCATTTTTTTTTTGTATTTAGGATCACAAGCATGCCATCCGTCTCATGAGGAGCCAAGATTCGTGTTCAGTGGCTCATACTTGGGATCTTGACAAGGAATGTGAGGATGTGAAAGTGATTGTGAGGAACTCCGGGTTGATGCCTGCGATTGAGAGTTCGAATATTAATATTGACAAAGTTCTGATCTCGCATCTTTGTGAAAGGTTCTACGGAGAGACTGATACCATGTTATTCCCGTTCGGTGAGATGGCGATAACTCCCGATGATGCTCAACAAATTCTAGGCCTCGAGGTTGAGGGAAAAGCAGTATGTGAGGGGATGGATAATTTGATATCTTTCGAGAAGATTTACGATTTGAGAAAGAAATTGTTCGGTTGGAATCAGGTTACTACGGAGGCTGTTCTTGACATGAAGGATGGTCGTCTAACCAAAAAGTTTAATACGAAGAGGTTGAGGGACACATTATGGGATACACAGTCAATCCTTGACAGGGAAGGAATGGTGAACCCGGTGCGAATCAATGCTGCCGCGGCCGGTTATTTGCTATACGTCCTGGGAAAATGTATCTTCCCCGACAGTTCCGAAAACCAAGTGGAGGCCGGTTACTTGCAACTATTGGATCCCTTAAATAAGATGCGTGAGTATTATTGGGGTACTGCGGTGGTCTCCTTCTTGAACAATGAGTTGACAAAATGTTCTAGGGCACTCACTAAGCAAGTTAACGGAAACACATGTCTCTTCCAGGTAATTTTTGATCTAAAACATTTATATTACCGAATATTCTCGTAAGATAAGGCTCTTACTTAACTTTTTTTTTTTGCATAGGTTTGGATATATGAGCACTTCCCTTCCTTGTTCAAAGACAGCTCCTACATCAAAGTGGATGAGAGTGTTGCGGTTAATAGGCCAAGAGCGCAAAGGTACAGTTTTAAGGGTACTCAGGAGAAGGATATGCCGCAACAGCTTCTGAAACTCCGAATTGCCATCGACGAATTGACTGCGGAGGAGGTGATTTTTGATCCGTATCGGAATGCTATAAATCAAGGTTTAATCCATCCTAGAAATGAAGTTGTTGCATTATACTATGGACCCTTGATGAATGTGTTTGAAGGATATTCAATGTACGACCCACATCGGATTATGCGACAATTGGGTTACGTCCAAGAAGAACCTCATTTCGATGAAGATAAGACGTTCTTTACTGTGAACCGGGATGAGTGCACCACGTCCCAAAAAAAAATTAACGTCTCTTACGCTCCACCGCCGGCTCAAGAAAATTGGGACAATAGACGTGGCCGTAACATCGATGTGAGTCTTTTGGACGAGGTGACCAACGGTCATGAAGCTACTCAGAAATACATGGCGTGGTACTTGGAATGGGCTCGTCCTACTGTGATTAGGAAAATGACTGCTGAAGAACTGGCTCTAAAGAAGAAGTTGGAAGCGAAAGACCCATCAACATTTCTTAAGTTCTTTGTAAGTATATTTAGAGTTGCTCTTACTATTTTAAGATTGATTGCATTACCGAATCATTCTATTCATTGTTTGTTGTTTAATTGAAAATAGAAGGAGCATTTGAAGACCTTTGCAAAGGTGTTGTTGTGCGAGAGAAAAAGGAGAGCCTTTGTCGATTGAAGAGCAAAGCAAGCACATTGACTATGTTAACGTTGTTGGCAATGAGGATGCCAATGAAATGTTCAAGAAACTTGAGGCTCAAGTAAAGGCTGAACAAAAAGATAGGAGAGAAGCACAAGCCAATATGAAGGCTGATAAAAAGAGGACTCGTGGTGGTGAAGGTAGCAGCAGTGGTCGTGGTGGTGAAGGTAATTCTCCAAAACGGGGTCGTGGTCGTCGTGGACGTGGTCGTAGTCAATGAATGCTTTCGTAGTTCATTTCTATATGTTATGGTGGACAAATGTTTAAGTTAATGGTGTGGACAAATGTTTTTTGAAGGTTTATGGGACGTGTTTTCATTTTGGACAAAAAGTGTTGGATTTCTAGTTGTTGAATGAATGGTTTGTTTTGCTTTGTAAAGTTTTAATGCATAAGCCGGAATGCTTCCGCAAAACTAAAATGCCGGCTGTACCAGGGCCGGCAAGGTTCGGAATCGTCAGACTGCCGGCCTTGACAAAAAAATTATGTAGTTACCAAGGCCGGCGTTGTATAAAAATAATAACCTTCCGGCTTATGTATGGCCGGCAATGTATTGACCAAATATAGTTCCGGCGGTTTTGTTGCAAAAACACAATTCTTCTGATGCCTAAAACATATACAACCGGCACGTTAACACATTTGAGACCCTTCCGGCTGGAACCTAGCCGGAAGTGTAGTGAACCAATACGGTTCCGGCGCGTTTATGAGAAAAAACCTTCTCCTGATGCCTACAATTTTACACGACCTGCATCTTGGAGAAAACAAACCTCGCCGGCGAATTTAAAATTCAAATTTTGTGCAAGTACAATTTCATTGATTGACTTGTACTTGGGCACTATAACGGCCAAATTTTTCCACCATCCTATAAATACACTATTTTTCTCTAAAAAACAACATACACATAGTTCCATATACTCTCCAAAGCTCATACCATCATACACTCCATCTAACAATGGCATCATTTGATTCAAATGAAGATTTTGCAATCACCAAGGCTTGGTACATGGAAGATCGACTTAGACGTCAATCCTCCCAAAGGGAAGATTCCAAAACCTTTTGGGCTAGGGTACACAACAAATTTAGCGGTGAGTATGGGAATCCTAATGTAAGAAGTATTGAACAAGTCCACGCTAGGCACCTAGTAATCGAAAATGCGATACTTGTTTATTTAGCCCTCCAACCTCGAATTTTTAACGCTCGCCCCTTCACCTTGTCCGTTGCAGAATTTGTAAGTAATTTTGTGGTTTTTTTTATGTAACCCATGTTGTTTTATCTTCCAACGAAACACCACTAACAAATGTAAGCTTGTTTTTGTAGCACGAAGCCGTGAAAGCGCGCTACTTGGAAGTAAAGGGGGAAGCATTCGCATTCGATGCAAGCTATCACTTTTTGGCCAATAGAATCCCGTTGGATAACCCGGACTACTTGGTATCGTCTTCGTCGGAGGAAGATTGATGGTTTTAGAAGTTTTAGTGTAGGTTTTGTGGGTATACCTCTATGTAAGCCCTCACGAGACTATAACTCGTCCACTAGGGTCGCCTAGGGGTTTAAAGGCTTGATGCACATGCTAAGTGCATTCGTTTTTATGTTTGAATCAATGTAGTAACCAAAATTGCATGAATAAAGTGAATTACATCATCCATATTTGCTTTTTTCTGTTTTGTATAAGTACACGTCGGCAAGGTGATAAATAATTAACATGCCGGCTACATGTCAGCCGGCAGTTATAAAAGATATTTACTTGCCGATGGTATAACCGCCGGCATTTTAGTAAAAACTTTCATGCCGACCGTAAAACTCTGCTCCAATATAGTCGGCGTGTTCTTCAACTGAGAACATGCCGGCAAGCACAAGGTCGGCAGGTTATTTAAAGTAGACATTGCCGGCCATATAACAGCCGGCATTTTGTTCAAACCTAGACCTTGCCGGCGTTGCGCATTTTCAAAAACAGTTTTTTTTTTTGATCGAAATCGAACTCATAAGAATGATTAAGGGTTTAATCTACTGAATTCTTATTTTCAAAATTTTAATCTAAACTCAATTAGTTAAGCTAATCAGAATTTTTAGTGTTAATTAACCAAGGGCATATTAGCCATTTAGAAAATTTTGGGTTAAGGGGCGGCTTGACTTTACTTCAAAATAACCCTATTTCATCTTATTGGGTATACCCCAATTAATCTGGGTATACCCCAATCAAGCCAGGTTTTGAATAAGGATTGTTAATTTTGTTGTATATAACTTCTTTTCGTACACATAAAAAAAGGAGCAGACACTAAAGTAATTGAGCTCAAAGAATGAGCGAGCTACTGTCAATTGCTTCAATTCTTTATGAGAATGGATGACTGAATGTTTGGTTCCTGTCAATGCTTCCGTTGCAGCAACATGCTCTTGGATCAATTCATGAGTGTGAGAATAAATGTGAGGAATTTTTTTATTTTTTTAGAAAGAAAAAGGTGTAATAAAAAGGTGCCCTGCAATTTGAGAATCTAGCACTGTTTACCTTTACTGTATTTCCTTTATATAGTTAGCTTTTTCATCGTCAAGCATTGTCACAACGCTTAGTCGATCCTCGACTACTACTGACGCCTCACAAATGCCTGCATTACTTACCATCCTCATTCATTTTTAATATGTTATTCGTAATCTGTATTCGCACAGGAGCCCCTATATCAATCAAGGATTTCATAAATGCCAAACATACCAAAATTAAAAAAGTTTTAGCAATTATAGAAGTTCAGACAGTACAGAACATCGACTGACAATGAACCCCAAACAAACCAAAAACTGAAAACGGTAACAAAAAGAAAAACAACCTTTGATTCAAAATCTTAAGAATCTATTACATGAGCGCGTCAGCAGCTTCTAATACTTTAAATCGAATTGCATATAGAAGGTTAAAGATTAATTAGAGTATAATTGCATATAGAAGGTTAAAGGTTAATTAGAGTAGTCGGATACAAAAAATAGGATGAATACAGTATAAATTATTGAACAAAATAAAGAATATCCAATATAGGTTCACACCTCCATGTTCAACCTCGAGTTCCAGAGTTTTGAAACAGTCGAGCATCAACCGAAATCAATCAGACAAAGCAATTTAAGCAATCAAAGAAAAATTCATAGGGCTAAAATTATTAGAATACCAAGAAATAAATCCTTGTCTCTCCACTATTGTCACCCTAGTACGTGGACCCTATCAATATTCTTCCTATTGAAAATATATATGTTCGTCTCCACTATTGTCACCGTGGTTCGTGGACCCTATCAGCATCAAAAAACAGATATTAAGGAATGGGTACCTTAATGTTTCGTGATGTGTAGTACTTCAAATAGAATTCAAAGAGAATCATCCAGCACTGGTATACATGACCTACAATCTAATACTATCTCCAGATCTCCTCACACCCATCATCACCAGCTAGAAACAAAATTCCAGAAAATTTAACAGAGGCATGAGTAAAACAAACTAAAGATGGAATATTGTTTACAATAAGTACTGATGAATGGTGTTCATTATCAAAACTTAAATTTGCCAAATCAAGCTCACTGAAAATCCGTCACTGCCAAATGGTGTTCATTATTATGCTTCAAATAATCCTGTCAGTTTTGTGAGACTGGTTGTTAATTTCTACATACTTTCCCTGAGGCAATAGATCGAACATATAAAGAGCATTTCTGTTTTTGCATGCCAACATAAATGGGTGGTATTTCTATCATCAATTCATCTCCTCTCATGCAAGAATTCCATCTCTTGAACAATCATCTTTTTTTAACAGCGAAACATGACTCCATCTCCAACGGTCTTTTACTGATTTCCGGCTAACAATCAAAAACCCAAGACACACAACACTTCTCTTCTTCACGCCAGACAACTCCAAACCTCTTAAACAATCATCTTTCCAAACCTACCAAATCTTCTGCTTCCCAATTCATCTCAATGTCTTCACGGAAAAATAATTTTTGTTCAACATAACTTCTTTATTCTTTATGATTTTTGATGTACTAAAAATATCAACATACAACAATCATTAAAAAAAAAGAATTGCAGGTAAAATTCTACGTAGGTTTTTACATGTTTTCCATCTTTTTTTCTTCCTCCCAATTTCCTGCAGCAAACATACAATAATTACAAATTAATAATTACATAAAGAAACCTAAAGAATAAAGAGCAATCACCGTAAGAAAACCAGAAAAGAAAGAGTACTGGCGGAATTGGTACTGATTCAGAAAACCAAAACATAAGGTTGGATGTTTTTTCTTGGATCTTTCTTCGTGATATAATAGTTATGACGTCTTATGGAAACAGATTGAAATCAGGAAACCTAAGCGACGGGAGAATTTCTTAAACACGTTTGGTGCAGCGAAAATTCATTAAAGTTAAACACTGGTCACGTTAGGTTGGGGAAACTTTGGTCTTGTTTTACAGAATGCATCAATCATGCCTGTATACAGAAACTTATGTGTTACAGATGACATCTTTTCATGTAGCAATTAAAAATTATTGTTATCCTCAACGCCTTAACAGTTTGAATAATAGAGTTGGATACATTATTATACATGACTACACCAATAAATATTTTACACAATATGCATAGTCTATTAGGTACGATAATTTTTACCTCCTTAAAATCTTCCATTAAAGAATTCGTGCTTGCAATATAGTCATCCTTTTCTCCTATTGGAACAAAGGTAAGAATTAAGGGCATGAATCCAAAATTTTGGTAGGGTATGAAAGAGATTAATGGTATGTGATGTTGATTAACGGTTATTCCCCACCTCCATAGTTAACAAATTGATGACACACTAATAAACCTGTGTTTCAAATTGATGAGGAACCTACTGGCATTTAAATTTCAATAACAATTACATACCTTGTAATTTGCAAACATATTTCAACATGGAGTTCTCCAGCACCCGCAACAATGTGCTCGCCCGAGTCCACGACTGTAAAAATAACCATAAGATCAGAGTTTGACAAACGCTTAAGCCCTTTCACCTGCTTAGGCAGGTCAGAGGCAACCTTACACTACACAGCAATATGGACGACGGGGGAGACGGAAACTTCATCGCTCTGATAGGATGAGAGCATCACCTTCATTTTCGTTTGTGAGGGTTGCATTCTTGGTGATAAACTAACAAAACTAAAACACACAATCAAAACACTACGATTCATACCCACCAAAAACCTGTAAACACCAACTAACAAACCCATAATCAAAATCAAAAACCCAAAAAAATAAATAACGTATAAACTTAAAGCAAAGAACCAAATAATGAAGAACGTATAAACTTGAAGCAAGCAATGAGAGGAATAAAAAACCTAAAAATATAATTCTAGGGTTTTTATAAATATACCTACTTTTTATATTCCTCTTCATCTTTGTGATTCTGTGATTCTGCATTGCCTCCTAAAGCACAAATTAAAAACCCTGGAAACAAAAATCTAACAAACTTTAGTTAGGAATTATAACAGAGAAGCAAGGAACAAAAAAAAAAGAAATACTAAATTAAGGTGCATAGAGATACTGGATGATGTTTTTACGGATATATGCTGGATTAATTCCTGATCCTTTAGACGCATGCATACGATTACAACAACCCTAGAAAGCTGCAACATAAACCTTGTGAAAACCCTGAAAAAAATCAACAAACATGTAATCAATACAATTAAATTCAGAGAAATATATCAGAGAAGAAGAAGAATACAATCGAAAAAGAAGTGTTTCTTGATTAGGAATGTCTTTTCAAACCTAAAGTTGTAGGTTAATTATCCTAGGACGATCCAATTAAGAAATTTGAAATTTGATTGCGCATAACATTCTATTTAAAATTGAAATTTCCAAACCCTAATGTCGTCTCTGACCGTGAAAACTGATTGCGTATAAAATTGTTTAACCAGAAAACCTAGCCTAAACCAATCCAAAGTCAAAACCCATACTTCATGAACTACTGAGTTGGGTAACCATTATTTACCCAATTATCAACACACAGAACCAAGAAAACCTTAGAATACATCCACAATTGAATCCCATAAATCAATGGAGATAAAAAAAAATGATGGAATTCTTACGATGAAGAGAAGAGATGAAGAAAAGATTAGGGCTAGGTATCTCCGCCGGGTTTCAAAATCGGGAAAAAAAAGATAAAAGAAGGGATAGACAGTTACGTTAGGAAACGCAAGGACGGACCACGGCATGAGATCAGCTTTGCTACGGGCCACGACATAATCTATGCCGTACAAAAAAATAAACTTTAAATACAACGGACGAACCGATATATCTCTCGCCAACTCATACTCCTGGCCTCAGGATCGGCCGATCCTACGATCACCTTTGAAGCTTGTGCACGCGTTGAGAAAGTCGAATAAGCCTTATTCAACGATTCCCTTTTCACCTAATTAAAATATCAAAGATGACATGAATCAGTAATGTTATCCGATCATAATTGAGTATTTTATCAAATTTAGCATAGGAACATAACTCTGTAATCAGATTTGAGACTGCAACCTAGAGATGCAACCTTCTATAATTAATGTTACAGAATAGACTGCAATCTTCAAGTAATTACCTAATCCAGTTTCTCGATCTAGCTATAAAATGGCATAAGACAAATCCCTCAAGACTATCACTTCCATCTGCTTCTCTATCAACCATGTCCATTATATCCTCTTGAACTTGCTCTCCCTGGTTAAGGTTGTAGTATTCTGACATGCCCAAGAACAAAAGTGTAATATAATACAGTAATTCAAAAAACATAATTTAATTCGTACTTCAAATTGGTTACAGAAAGAATGATATTATCATACACGATCGATGAACCATTATCTGTAGCGGTCATGCAAGTATAGGTTAATTCAGGAAAGGACACTGAAGAATTAAATTGTATCGCGATTCAATATAATCCTTAGCAAAGTAGAAACATCTTGAATGAAAGATGTTAAACCATAATTGGATATCCAACTATATTGTAAAAAAGAAAACCCCTGATAAGATCCATTTCTTTGGTTACAGTGAGATTGAAATTTGTACACATATAGATGGATACTTTCAGAACGTTGAATAAGAAAGAAGAAACTGTAGCATTTTTTTTTTGATCGGTAAAGAATTTGATGCTAGCGAGTTTCGAACTTTTGTCACTGGTATCATCACCCAGTAACTTTACCACTGTACTACAGTGACACCGGCACTGTAGCATATATGTCTGCAATTACCCACCGATTGAAAATTCTCGTTAAAACAACATTTGTGTAGAAAAATCAAATAAAATTTGTACAGAATTTGTATATCCCCAATCAAATAAAAATAGTATACCATAAAATGATTGTTAACAAAGATATATTGGGATTATCTTAACTGTGTTAGCGAACTTATCTTACCTGATAAGTATAGGCATATCGCATATCTGAATGGGTTGCTAGCTGGTGGTGCAAACTGCAAAGGTTTACCATCTCATCAGTGCTTCTCCGAGTATGTGGCTTCACATAATAGATGAGTACATAAAATATTCTCACCCTAAAGCAACTGAATTTCTCATCGCGTCATGAGTATCTATGTAATAAGCACCATCAGAGTACAACTATGGTGAGAGATAACCAATTCTAAGTACAACGACCTCAATTATTTGGTAGTGGAAGTGTCCGGCGACAATAAACCTTTAGCTTGTACCCTGCGGTGATTCCTAAGTCATCAAATCACAAAAATCTTAAGCATAAAACTTAATATTCATGCATACATGTAGTTGTAGAGCTCAAGATTTTCAGCACAGGAAAAAGGACTTAACTAAGCCCATTAAATGGAAACCTTGCCATGTCCCAACAACAATTCTTCGTTAGTTTCCATTTAATCATCTAAACCTTCTACAAAACCTCCATACAGATGGAATTGTGAAAAAGGAACCCATGTTCTTCTATTCAACATCTAGATTTTTTATTACTCAAATATTTGATCGACATACACTATAAGAAACCACCTGAACAATGATATTGATCAAGAAAAAACTTAGCTAGATTCAGAAATTGATCTGAAACACATTATTGGAAACCAAATCAAAACATTAAAACAAAACCCATGTGATAATAACCAGGCAACGGGCCTTTTCCGCATTCAAAGTAACACAATTCCACCTTGAGATTGGTGTTTCTGGTACCAATTGAATTTCTTAACTCGAATTAAGAAGATAAAAATCTTAACCGGCGTTAACTTCGATCTATTGAGAATTAAATTGGATTACACTGGTTGTTATTTGAGAACCAAAACCGATTTGATAAGATTATAAATAAAACATACGAAAAACATCAACTGAAAATTATAGGGTTCCTAAAAAGAAAATTATAGGGTTTGTGTACGTTTACCTCTTATCTGCTAATCCTCTTCATCGTCTTTCTGATTCGACTTCTGCCTCTTAAATCACGAAACCAAAAAAACAAAAAACTCCTGAAAAGATTAGCAAGCCGCAGCAGCAGAGATGTACCACGACAAATAAAGAAAAATTAAATAGAAATAAACAACAACCCTAATCAAAACTTACCAACAACGCAAATCAAAAATTGAAACACTAAAAAAGGGTTTCAACGATTTCAAAGCTATAAGAAGAGAAAAAGTGAGAAACTGGAAGATTTTCGTCGGTAAATTTCCAATAAATAAATAAAATAAATAAATAAATTTCATACCTAATCGTTTTGATGTATCAATCCGATTATAACAACCATAAAAAGATCACATCCTTCTGATTCAACTTTGAACCCTGTAAAAAAATCAACAAACCAAAAATCATCACCATATCGTATTTTGCAGATAAAGAAAAAAAATGGTGATTAAAAAGAGAACTTCTTAACAGTTCCAGGGATGCATAAGATAAAAAACAAAAGAGCCTAGGTTTGGAGTTCTAAGAGAGAAATCTAAAAAATGAAATCAAATCGAGTATTTCTCGATTGGGAATGAGTTTTAAAGATCTGTTTTTCAGATTTTGGAAATTCGGGAGAATTCAAATAGCTACGAATAGCTAAGAAGCGCAACTATTAGGTAACGTAATTTATGGAAGCCTAAAGTAGGGACCGGACAGATGTCTACATAAAACAGACTGATGGATCTTTCTCAAAAAATTATATGCCAAGATCGTGCGAACCTAAGTATCTCTCGCCAACCCATACTCCCAGCCGCAGGATCGTCGAATCCGATGAAAAACATTGTCCCGTACACAAGGACCACTTTGAAACGCCGGCATGCGGCCGGCGCTCTCAACCTTTTCTCGATTTTCCATGTTTGGAAGGGGCTCAATCTTTCTAGAGTTTTGTTTATTCTTTGGTATGTCAGTAAGTATCAACCTCTTGTCGATATTCAAAAAGTTGTTCTAGGCTTATATAACTAAAAATATATATAATATAATCCAAGGAAAAAAATAATAATATGGAGATTTACTTAAAGAATCAATATCTAAAGTTTATACTAATTAAAGATTTAATACATAAACAATAATATAATTGAACTTTAATTGAAAATACGAAGACAAATCCCTCAATCTTTTTAGAGTTTTGTTTATTGTTCATTTACTTGGTCGGTCGATCAATATCTTCCAAATATTTAGTTGGTCGTGTCATACTGTAGTGTGCTAGTTAGTCGGGTCAAAGTAATGTTTTTAATTAGTTGGACTATAATAGTTGGTTGTATCATGTTATAATGTGTTAGTTAGTCGGGTCACCATATCGTGTTTAATTAGTTGGATCATAGTAGCCTTAGGGGGCCGGGTCCTACGGCCCCGGCGGTGGAAAAATTTAAAGGCAAATGTAGTGCCCACATTAAAATTAGTGTGTTAATTGGTCATTTCTATAATAGTCAGGAGCATAGTTTGTTAGTCGGGTCATAGCAGAACGGTCCAAATATTTAGTTGGTCGTGTCATGTTATAGTGTGTTAGTTAGTCGGGTCACTATATCGTCTTTAATTAGTTGGATCATAGTATCCTTAGGGGGTCGGGTCCTACGGCCCCGGTGATGGAGAAAATTAAAAGGCAGATGTAGTGCAGATATTAAAATTATTGTGTTAATGGTCATGTCTATAATAGTGGGTATCATGTTTTGTTAGTCGGGTCATATGAGAACGGTCCAAATATTTAGTTGGTCGTGCCATGTGATAGTGTGTTAGTTAGTCGGGTCATTATATCATCTTTAATTAATCGGATCATAGTAGCCTTAGGGGGTCGGGTCCTACGGCCCTAGCGATTGAGAAAATTTAAAGGCAGATGTAGTGCCCACATTAAAATTAGTGTGTTAGTTGGTCATGTATATAATAGTCGGACGCATGTTTTATTAGTTGGGTCATAGCAGAACGGTCCCAATATTTAGTTGGTTGTGTCATGTTATAGTGTGTTAGTTAGTCGGGTCACCGTATCGTGGTTAATTAGGTGGATCATAGTAGCCTTAGGGGGTCGAGTCCTACGGCCCCGGCGATGGAAAAATTTAAATGCAGATGTAGTGCCCACATTAAAATCAGTGTGTTAGTTGGTCATTTCTATAATAGTCGGGAGCATATTTTGTTAGTCGGGTCATAGCAGAACGGTCCAAATATTTAGTTGGTCGCGTCATGTTATAGTGTGTTAGTTAGTCGGGTCACTGTATTGTCTTTAATTAGTTGAATCATAGTATCCTTAGGGGGCCGGGTCCTACGGCCCCGGCGGTGGAGAAAATTAAAAGGCAGATGTACTGGGCACATTAAAATTAGTGTGTTAGCTGGTCATTTCTATAATAGACGGGAGCATTTTGTTAGTCGGATTATAATAGAACAGTCCCAATATTTTGTTTCTTGTGTCATGTTATAGTGTGTTAGTTAGTCGGGTCACCGTATCGTGTTTAATCAGTTGGATCATAGTAGCCTTAGTGTGTCGGGTCCTACGGCCCCGGCGGTGGAGAAAACTTAAAGGCAGATGTAGTGCATATATTAAAATTATTGTGTTAATGGTCATGTCTATAATAGTGGGTATCATATTTTGTTAGTTGGGTCATATGAGAACGGTCCAAATATTTAGTTGTTCGTGTCATGTGATAGTGTGTTAGTTAGTCGGGTCATTATATCATCTTTAATTAATCGGATCATAGTAGCCTTAGGGGGTCGGGTCCTACGGCCCTGGCGATTGAGAAAATTTAAAGGCAGATGTAGTGCCCACATTAAAATTAGTGTGTTAGTTGGTCATGTCTATAATTGTCGGACACATGTTTTGTTAGTTGGGTCATAGCAGAACGGTACCAATATTTAGTTGGTTGTGTCATATTATAGTGTGTTAGTTAGTCGGGTCACCGTATCGTGCTTAATTAGGTGGATCATAATAGCTTTAGGGGCCCGGGTCCTACGGCCCCGGCGATGGAAAAATTTAAATGCAGATGTAGTGCCCACATTAAAATCAGTGTGTTAGTTGGTCATTTCTATAATAGTCGGGAGCATATTTTGTTAGTCGGGTCATAGCAGAACGGTCCAAATATTTAGTTGGTCGCGTCATGTTACAGTGTGTTAGTTAGTCGGGTCACTGTATCGTCTTTAATTAGTTGGATCATAGTATCCTTAGGGGGCCGGGTCCTACGGCCCCGGCGGTGGAGAAAATTAAAAGGCAGATGTACTGGGCACATTAAAATTAGTTTGTTAGCTGGTCATTTCTATAATAGACTGGAGCATATTTTGTTAGTCGGATCATAATAGAACAGTCCCAATATTTAGTTTCTTGTGTCATGTTATAGTGTGTTAGTTAGTCAGGTCACCGTATCGTGTTTAATCAGCTGGATCATAGTAGCCTTAGGGTGTCGGGTCCTACGGCCCCGGCGGTGGAGAAAACTTAAAGGCAGATGTAGTGCAGATATTAAAATTATTGTGTTAATGGTCATGTCTATAATAGTTGGTAGCATATTTTGTTAGTCGGGTCATATGAGAACGGTCCAAATATTTAGTTGGTCGTGTCATGTGATAGTGTGTTAGTTAGTCGGGTCATTATATCGTATTTAATTAATCGGATCATAGTAGCCTTAGGGGGTCGGGTCCTACGGCCCTGGCGATTGAGAAAATTTAAAGGTAGATGTAGTTCCCACATTAAAATTAGTGTGTTAGTTGGTCATGTCTATAATAGTCGGACGCATGTTTTGTTAGTTGGGTCATAGCGTACGGTCCCAATATTTAGTTGGTTGTGTCATGTTATAGTGTGTTAGTTGGTCGGGTCACCGTATCGTGCTTAACTAGGTAGATCATAGTATCCTTAGGGGGTCGGGTCCTACGGCCCCGGCGATGGAAAAATTTAAATGCAGATGTAGTGCCCACATTAAAATTAGTGTGTTAATTGGTCCTATCTATAATAGTCGGAGCATATTTTGTTAGTCGGGTCATAGCAGAATGGTCCAATAGTTAGTCGTACCATATTATAGTTTGTTTAGTTATTCGTGTCACAATGGCGTGTAGAATTATTTGGATCATAGTAGTCGGGTAAGGACGAGGGCCTACGGTCCCGATATTAGTTGTTCGTGTCATGTTATAGTGTGTTAGTTAGTCGGTCACAGTAGCGTGTTTAATTAGTTGGATCTTAGTATCCCGATATGGCTTAAGTTGGTGTTTTATTTGTCGGATCAAATTAGATACGGCATTCGCACCTCGTGTTTCGCCACTTTCCTTTTAACACCATAATTGTTTTTCAGTAACCTTCTTTCTTTGATCAGCATTCCCCTCGTGTTTTACCACCATCTTCAACTGATGTTTATGTTCGTAATCCTCTCTCGAGTCTCTCACTATAACTTCCAATTAGTGATGAGATATTAAAGATTTTAAGACCAAGATGCAACAGAGGAATGGATAATCAATATTATAGATAAAGGTTAACGATATATAAGGCCCTTTATAGTGTAAGAATACTATGGACCATTAAAATATCTTTCAATCACAATCCCAATATTAGTTACAACCCATCTTGACATCTTCACTCGACTCCATATGAAACCCAATAAAGTTTAGCAGGATGATTACAGCTGATGTGAAGATAGGTTTGGAAGCATATTGCATCAACCATGGTTCTGGTCATAAGCTACACAAAGCTTAAATAAACTTTCTTATTGAGGCCTCACATCATGTTACGGGAGAAAGCTTTCAATTTATCGAAGCCACTCCCTCGATGACTATTTGTTCCCCTTTTAGTCCCTGATCCTCCACTTAATTAGATGCTGCCATTAAGCACTTGGGTGAATTTATATCTATACTTCGAAGTGTTGTACTGTAGCTACTTGATAGCAAATTTTCCATGGCATCAACATATTTGAGCACTGAGGAGAGAGGCCTGAAATTCGACTGGAAAAATTTTCTTGAGCCCACACTGCTTCTTATAACTGCTCAGCCATATGGGCATCTTCTCCTTTACTTTCACAATCTTGATAAGGTTTCATTCAATATACCGGTGACCTGCCACAGAAGATATCATATCATATATTCCCTATGCATGGAAAAAAAATGTAAACGAAGAAAGACGGAGTAATTTACAAACTCATGCAAACTCGCAGTGGTCCTTTGCAGTGCCATTACCTTTTCAGCAACGATTTGATTTCTTCAGGAAAGTTCCAAAAGAATTTCCTAGTTCTTCCAACAGTAAACCACCTAATACTTCTGCATCCCTACGAAAAATAAAAAGCCCAGAGAAATTCAAATGAAGTTCTATTGTCCACACATTCAATCATATCCATTTATTGTTTGACGTAGATATCAATAGCATAATGTCCTGAAAAACTTTAAGTTTGATAGCTTGTTGTAGTATTTTGAAATACCCAAGAACAAAAGTGTAATGTAATACAGTAATTTGAATGAAAGATGTTAAACCATAATTTGAAAACCAATTGTATTGTAAAAATGGAAATCCCTGATAAACCATATTTCTTTGATTACAGTGAGATTGAAATTTGTACAAAACATGGTGTGTTTTCCTCAAACCATGGTTCCTCTAACAATGAATGTTTATAATCATCGAGATATACCTGTATGGTCCAATATCATAATAGACTATGCAATCACAGAATATACTTGCAAGAGAAAGACAGGAAAAAAAAATACTTTTTTTCTTATCGATATAGGCAATAAGTTCCTCCTGTAGGATATGGGCATGGATAAACATGAACAATCAAACCAAATCTTATTGATTGTGTTGTTAAACCGTGTCTATAGTTTTTTAACAATCTCCAGCATGATAAGTATTGACAGATTTCTCTACCTTTTTGGTCGTCGTGATATCCAGATCCAAAGCATTCACGCATACCACAACATTACCAAGTCGTTCCTTAGGTTTCGCGGGATAAAGATCACTCAGTGAATCAACTGGAAAAACCAATAATCCCAACCGAGTTAGTTACAGAGCATATAACATTACATCAACTGCTGATAATCAAATCATGTTTCAGACCTTTGTGTCAAGGCAACGGATATTGTAGATTAGGGTGCATCTTGAATCGCAACCCTCTTACGAAACATTTCCCTAATTCGAATTAAGTCACAAATCAGATGCTGGAAAACACAGTTCAATGGTATTCTACATACTATATATATGGTACCATCAACATCAAGAGGAGATAGAGATTAATACCTGAATTTTTAGACTTTGTCTAATTTTTCGAAACTCTTCTCCCAATATTGGATCCTCAATTGCGATACCCCATCCGTCAACATCTTACATTCCCTTGCAATTGGCATTGTGGTGGTTTCATTGCCTCCAAGGACTACATGATTTTTTATACCAATAATGCCTATGTAATGATCTGGTTCACTTTTTAAGAACTTTCCTACAAAGAAAACAAATACATACCCACAGGCCTATAGAAAGCAATGCCTATTCAAACCCAGATAGTATTCTCATGCACATTTTTGAAGAGATAGCTATACCGAACAATAATACACTTCAAACTAAGTGACTTAATCCCATATCCCCGGAATTACAGCCCCAAGTCTTTTGCATTGATTCATTGATATACTTCTGTCAACAACATCATAGTTAAAACAATGTAGGAAAGTAAGTTAAGGATATTTCACTATGATATATAGTCTTTGACAAATCAGATGTCCATACAACACCCTTTGTTTTCGTATTGATATATAGTAGGCACCGTACCTGAAACACACAACCAAACTATTTGAGTACCAATTAAATTCATAGTACCCAGAATAAAGAAATACAAATCTACCTAAGCAAAGACGATTTCCTCGATTAAGTTCTGTAATATAATCAACCAATATTTCGAAGTCCTGTAATGCCTTACAATTGTACACAAATAAAACGGAAAATGCCATTCATTAAAAAATCATGTTAAACGATATTGGTTCAAGCACTCTAGAATTATGGTTTTAACTCTTCCCAGACTTGGCTTAGATTATTTCAAATTCTTTGAATTCACCCAAGAAGTTACTTATTTTACTGTAATAATTTGTGGGACATAAACACTAAAAGATCACACTGATAAAAGATCACCTGTTATGTTTACTACTTTCTAATAGTGCTACAGATTTAGGTGTTCAGGTGTAGTTGTATAATTGATGCATCTCTCGCTCCTCGAGTAAGTTCCCATACACCTATATAATTCAAACAGTTTAGTGGCAGTTCATTGTGAAAACCGAGAAAAGTGAAATCACAAAAGAGATACATAAACATGGTAAGCCCCTGAGCAAGGTACTGCAACTATATATAAAAATCACAAACCAAACACACCCCAGAACCAAAACAAAAACCAGTAAAATAAATTACCTGAATTGAATTAGAAGATAAACAACTACCTTAAAGAGATCGGAAGTTAAACTCTAAACTAACAAATTCAATGGATGGAATTACTGTTAACCTATTCAGAATTTGACAAAGCCCTAAATTTGACATGAAAGAACCCTAATTTCTGGGTTAAATCAAAATTTCTATTCAAAGAAGAATTTAAGCAAAGATCGAAAGTGATTTCATGAACCAATAAGAATTACTTGTTCATTCGAGTAAAAAGAATATTACCGCAACATGGAGAAGAAAGCCAATTATTCCGCAACAGGGAGAAGGAAAGTTATAACATATCAGCAGCTGAAGATGGCGGAGTAACATCATAATATTAGTTTTCCTAGCTTGATTTGGGTTAGCGTTAGTACATCTAACATGATATGTTTTTCGATGCAAACAAACACAGATGTACGAATGCTAACCAAGTTTAGCAAGGAGCAGCAGTTAGCGTCAACACCAGTCGGCAAAAAAATGGAATTTCACTTTTGGTCCAATAAATGGATCTTGTCTTCTATCCTACATACTGATTTTGCTACATCCAGAGACACACACAGTTTCGAATTAGAATTTTCACGCACCTCATATTATCCACCATCCATAGCATTGATCTCGCCCTGCACTTGAATTTGAAAGAAAAATATCTTTAAAAATAAATAAGTACTTTGAAGTAATAATCTAAATAAAAATAACAGAAATAAGCATTACTATTGCTCAACTACATGTGTGTAACACCCCGCAGCAAAATTCTGGTGTCATTGTAAACACCCAAGACTATAAAATTGCATGTCTTTCCTTTAGTGAGAAAATATTTCTCTGGACATGTTTCAACAAATTCATGTCGTATCTAGGCGTTTAAATAAAGCTAATTAAACGTTTCGTAGAATGACTAACGTTCCATGTCTCTTTCTGCATAGATTTTTTGGTGGCATCCATTGCAAGTCAGATAGTAACATCCCTTTCTCTCAACCAACCCAACGTTTATTTCCTTGCACATGGACGTCTTTCCTTGTTGTTATGTAAAAATCATCGAACATAGTACAATAGGTACATCATTAAGTTCTTAAAGCATGTGAGACGATATGAACTACTTTGTTATTGAGATCTCTTAACATATTGGTCGCATCAAATACTGATGTCTTGCATCCTGTGTGATTCAACGAGATCACTGATTAGGATGGAAATTCTTAGAGTAAAACACAATGAAGATACGATCGACAAATAGTACGTACATGAGCTATAATTTGCTATGTTGTGCTTTTGCTTTTCTTTGACATCTGCACCCGTGGTAACGATGTAGCTGACGCAACAAATATTGATATGTTATTGTGAGAATCAGAAATACAGGGAAAACAAAGAACTATAAAAACCGCAAAACCCTTATAGAACAAATAAAAGTACACCAATAATCAATTACCTTGCAGTGGATTGGAGTTGAGATATTTAGATTCATTACACCTGATCTTTTGTTCTCGATAAGAATTTGATTGTCATTGTTAGGGTGATAACTCAGCTATGGAGATATTCAAAAGAAACCATCTTTCGTTCTGTATCCCTCTTTCCAAGCATACAAATCAAAATTAAATTCTTAAGAAAAGTATATAATCATTAAGCACATATGCTACGAAGGAAAAAAAAATTCAATAGAAGCAAAACAGAAAAGAAAAAGATTACCAATATAATTCAGGGCTTATACGTTTACCTCCTTCTTCTATTCTTCTCAATCGCCCTTTCTTTTTATTAATTCAGGAAACGAAACTATATTTACATCCATGTTCAGGAAACTGGCAGAAAATCAACGAAAATGTCTGCATTTATTGCACATATCCCAGTTTATCTCCATCAATCACATCACAGTAGCAGCTTGAAATCTTCCCCGAGTCACTTGAAAAGTTGAAACCCTTCTTATACATCATCAGAGGTTCTAACTGCAATTCAGATCCCTCGGGCTTGGATGTCTCTCTACTGCACATACCACCAGACTCCATACCTCGTTTGAACCAACAGAACCAACACCATCACTGTCTCTTATGTAGCCAGTAGCTACAAACCAACAACAACATTTCTTCATCACCAACTTCAATGCTGTCAGCTCCAACTCAGATTCAAATCCCATTCAAGATTAACACACAGCATCAACATCTACTTACCTATATCTGCTCATCCATCACCAATAGTTGCAATCCCAAATTCAGTCCCTACAAGTCTCAGAGCACACACACCAGAACCCATTGCCCCATTGATGTAACTTCTCTGGTAGCAACACCAACAACATCTCTGCAACCCATTCACCAAAGCAAGCTCCATTCTCCTCTTCTCAGTACTTCAAACACCAAAGACAAAGCTCACAGCTGACAACTGCACCTGCAATCTTCTAGTCTTCTCAGCACCATCACCTGTCATTCATTGTTATCCGTGGCAACACTAAGAACAACATCAGTTCCATATTGAACAACCATTTAAAATGTACCAAAACCAGTAGAATAAACCCCCATCTTCAGAACTTCCAAATTCATCTTAGTAACAAAAAAAATAAGAAACTCGATACAAATATTATCACCGCGTCAGCAGCGTCTATATAGGGCTAAATCAAATTGCATAATGTAGGTTAGAGAAAAGGATGAATACAGAAAAAACCAAAAATAAGGGTTTATCACATTTGGGTGATACACATTAAACCTAAAACTCAAAAAATAAATAATGAATTCTGAAACTCCGGTGATAAAATAGAGTAAATTACATTGAACAAAATAAACAATCAAGTATCCAGTATAAGAGTTCACACCTGTAAGATCAACCTTGAATGCTAGAGCTTCGAGAGAGTCCAATATCAACCTAAAAAATCAATCATACAAAGCAATCAGGATAGACTATCGAGAGAGTCCAGCATCAACCTAAAAATCATTCATACAAAGCAATCTGGACAAAACCAAGAACAAAATTGAATCTCAAAATTACACAAAAATAGAACATCGGAAGCAAATCAGATATAGAAAATTGAATCTGTACATCGAATGCCTATGGTTCAGAACCTAGTTCTAGTCTTGGGAATCATATATCATGAAAATCAAACCTGCAAAACCTATCCCAATCAATCAAAAACCTTAATCAAACGAAGAAACATAAACAACATTTGAAACTAATGTAATTCCGACAACAATATTTCAATATACATCTTTTTCTCCACCAACAAAATAAAATCAAGATCCTATATCACCAAAATAAAATCAGCGATTAAAAGTTGGATAAAATAAATTAGGGTTCTTCATATTTCGCTTTGAAGAGGAATATGCTACCTATGAGATTACAATCGAACCAAAAAATCATTGTTGTCTCCCTTGAAACCCACGATTTGATCTGCATCATATTTGGAATTTATTATTCAATTCACAAAAACCCTAACTTAAGATTTTAATTTACAGTTAAAACCATTGAATCGATGGCCTAATTCGTTATCTCAATTAAAACCATTTCAATCAAAAACTCAATTGATGCTCTTACAGGTCTCAGATATCCTAGATAATTTTGGGTTTAGTTTATCTCGGATCTCCTAGATAAAATTAGTTGGTTTTTTAGGCTTGAAAAAAAAGATGGAATTGCAGCCCTGAACTGGTGGTGCAAGAGGTTGTGTATGAATGAATTGCAGGAGCTGGTGTTCCAATTGCAAGTGCAGCAAGGGGATTGATCTTAGATTATGCTGGTGAAGTTGAAGAGTAGTAGCAGGAAGAGTGTGCTACAGATGGTTGCAGAACTGATGAGTGGAAGGCACGTCCATCATGGATGCACTTACTCAGGACAGTGCAAGAGCCAAGACTAGTCAGCCGAGTTAGCCAGCTGACTCACTCAGACTTTTTCCCGGTCAACTGTTAAGGACCGTTAGTGTGGCAGTTAAGTATAACGGAATCTTGACGGAATATTCCATCGACGGAGGTGAATTTTCAGGTGGCCGGCGGCGAATTTCCGGTACGGATTTCGGCCAATTTCCGACCAAAAACTCAGTTTTCCGGCGAGCGTTTTTGGGACATAATTTCTACATGGGTTTTTCTCACTTGTGGGCCGGGTGAATTTCCAACTAATGGACTTTGAAGACTAAACTTAATTTTGGAACAAGAAGAGTTATAAAAAGGAAGTTTTCTACAACTTTTGGACATCACGTATTATTACTGGAGTTTTGGAGGAGAGCAGCAACTAGGGTTTGATTTCATTTATTTTTCATGTTCTTCATCTTATTTTTTATTATGATTATGATGAACTCAAAAGTTATGAGTAACTAAATACTTATTATTGGTTATGGGATTAAGTAGAGTTCACAAATAAGATTTGATTCAATGTATTAGTTTTGTCTCAACTTTATTGTTTATGATTCATGGTTTATATTGTTATGATTTGATTGTTTGTTTGGTTGAGTACGGAATCAATCCGATTTACTTTCATATCTAGAGCTATATTAGGGTTTTCAATACGAAAACGTTGTTTATCCCTGATTCTTAGTAGCATAATGCCATTATTCCTTGTAGTGATACATCTCTATAATTGCATATGAATCATAACCTTGGTTAAATTGAATTAGTGTTTTTACACATTTTGATTGCCTTGATTAGTCTTATTCCATAGAACTTATTGCTTTTAGGGAGTTAAATCTAATTGTGCTTTTACACTTTAGGTTGCTTTCTAGGAAGAATTCACATATGCATCCTTTAATTTGGTTGTGATGAAATCAGGGAATTAGCGGGATATACTTGCGGTCAAGGTATCCTAGGATTTTTAGTAAATGAGAGATTAAAATTTTAATTCTAGTCATTGATGAAAATACATGTTTGTGAATGAAACTATCCCGTGACCAATATATTCTCCTTATTGATTATTTTAATACTTTATTGCTTTCAATTTATTTATATTTCTTTGATAAATCAAACCCCCCCCCCCTGGTTACTAAGAAACTGAAATTTTCATAACAACAAAAGCCTCTCTGTGGATACGAACTCTTTCTTATCGCATACTAATTTTATTTTAGTTAAGTAAGAAAGTGAAATTATTTTTGCTCGGCTGAAAACCGATCAAATTTTGGCGTCGTTGTCGGGGAGGCATCGGCTTGTTATATAGTTTTGGTTTCTTATTTTTACGTTGTTTTTAATTTCGTTTTGAGAATTATGTTTTAGGTACCTTACTGAAATACAAACTGGGAGAAGCAATGGGTGATGCAAATCGCACACTCAAGGAGTTAGCTTCCCAGAAGTTGGATCAACAACAATGGTGCATTGAGGCAACTTCTACTTTTGATATTAAACCAGGGTTGATTAGTCAAATACCAAATTTCCATGGATTCGCATGGGAAGATCCAAACAAGCATCTTACGGAGTTCCAATGGTTAATCATAAGCATGATACCTAATGGTGCTGATGCGGATGAAGGAATGTTGCGTACTTTTCGTTTCTCTTTACTTGATATAGCTAAGGATTGGTTATATTACTTGCCACCTGGTAGCGTTACGACATGGAAAGTTTTGAAGAAACTTTTTCTCGAGAGGTATTTTCCTGCATCTAAAGCGGCTCAAATTCGTAAAGAGATAAGTGGAATTATGCAGATGGAATGTGAAACATTGTATGAATGCTGGGAGCGTTACAAGAGATTGGTGGCAAGATGCCCTCATCACCAATTCAGTGACGCAATGATCATCCAATACTTCTATGAAGGACTCCAAGCAAGTGATAGAAATCTTATTGACGCTGCAAGTGGTGGTGCACTTATGAACAAGACGGTGACCCAAGCTAGAGAGTTGATTGAGAGTATGGCAGAAAATTCTCAACAATTTTCAAGTCGTGGATCAAAACCACCTACCAAGGGAGTTAATCAAGTTGACGATATTATTGAATTACGTCAACAAATGAGCAATATGATAGCAATGATGCAACAAATTGCAGCAGTGGTTGTAAAACCATCACGTACATATTATGAGAACGTAGAGCATGTCAATGCTATATTCTCAACTCATCCGTATGGTATTTACTCCAACACTTACTAGCAAGTTGCAAGTGCAAGTTTTGTTTACAACCATCTGAATGAGTTCCAACAATAAGTGCAACAACCACAACAAGGGCATAATGCAGAATTGGAAAATATGGCTACTTTGGTGGAGGCTCTAATGTTCGTGGTACAACAAAATCAACAACTAGCGAACTTAAATCATCAGAAAACGGATAATGCAATTAAGGAGTTACAATCACAAGTTGGTCAACTGCAACAACAACAATTCCAACAACAACAACCACCTCAAAATCAAGGGTCCAATATGGAAGAGTTGCTGAAATATTTTATGCAAATAACGGAGGGTGCGGTCGAGGACTTGCAAACACAAGTTGGTTCAATGGCCGAGGAGATTAATCAGTTGAATGAACAAAATGGTGATAAACTCTCTTCCCAACCTCTTAACTCAAGAGAGGGTGTCAATGCTATTACGTTGGTAAGTGGTACATAATTTGTGCAACCCGAAGTTACTAATTCGGGTGAAGAAGAAGCCCCAAAAGAACCAATTTTGGAGGAAAAGAACGCAGATTTTCCCCAAACTCCCGAGGTAACTAAATCCAACTCTAAACCTCTTATTTCTAATTATGTTCCTCCTCTACCTTTTCCTGGCAGGTTCGCTAAAGCTAATGAGAAGGTGGAACAAGATAGGGATATTTGGGATGTTTTTAAGAAGGTCCAAGTGAATATTCCACTCATTGAAGTAATTAGGCAATCTCCTCGCTATGAAAAGTGTGTAAAGTAATTGTGCACTAACAAGCAAAAGCTAACCGGTAATGAGGTAATGAGTGTGGGGGAAAACGCTTCGGCGTATCTTACAAAGAAACTCCCACCTAAATTGAAAGATCCCTGTAGTTTCACTATTCCATGCACTATTGGTAAAACAAGGTTTGCAAAAGCTATGTTAGATTTAGGAGCGTCTATTAATGTTATGCCTACTTAGATTTATGATGCTTTAAATCTTGGTCCTCTCAAGAAAACTGGCATAGTTATTCAACTTGCCGATAGATCTAATGTTTACCCTAAAGGGATTGTTGAGGATGTTTTGGTGCATGTAAAAGGACTAATATTTCCAGTGGATTTCTACGTTTTAGACATGAGTGATTTGAATTCATCCTCGTCTACACCTTTACTGTTGGGTAGACCATTTATGAGTACCGCTAGAACGAAGATTGATGTCCACAATGGCACCTTGACTATGGAGTTCGATGAAGAAGTCATACACTTCAACATCTTTGAGGCGAGGAAACATCCAAGTACCATTCAATCAGATTTACATAATGTGTTGGAAGCCGGCTAAGGCGTAACAAGCAAGGAGTAAGTCGGGCTGACGACTTTAAACCAAGCGCTAAGTGGGAGGCAACCCACCGGTTTTGTATCTTTACATTTATCTTTTTATTTTTAAGCATTTTATCTTGATTTTCTTTGTTTTTGCATATCATTTGCGGAATTTACCACCTTGAACTTTCTTTGGGCGATTCAATTTTACATTGAGGACAATGTAAAGTTTAAGTGTAGGGGAGAATTTATATGTTTGTATAGTTTGTTTTATGCCTTTAGTAAAAAAAAAAAAAATCTGAAAAATAGAAAAACCAAGAAAAAATTTGTGCTTTTTGAACTCCGAAATCTAGAAAATTGTGCCTTTAGAGTGACACCATTAGTGGATGGAACCATCTTGAATGCAGGAGTTGAGGAACCAATTAACTAAAAGGATGGACATAGCTCAGAAATTATAAATAACATGATAGTTGTTACCATATCTCGGAATATCACCATATCACATTCTATTTTTATTTTTTTTTTCCATTTTTATCTATTGTTCTCTAAGTGCTTTGGTGGGTCACTAAACATCGACTTGTTATTACTGCTAGGATGAAATAGAGTGATTGAGTTGCTAAAAAAAAAAGTGAGACCGACCAATTAGACCAACCGGAATAAAAAAGACACTTGGATAGCAGTATGTGTGAAACGTTGTCCCTATCTCCGTCGCCTAAACAAGCGTGGAATGCAGGATCCAAGGCAACTATCACATACTTGCTAACAAAGAAGCATGCGCTTGGATCCAAAAGATTTAATCATGCTGTCTAAAAAATAAAAAGAAAAAGAAAAAGAAAAAGAAAATATTATATTATATTTGTTGAATAAAGTCACTCCTGGTTCCCTTGTATTTTCCGGTTGAGTTGATGTAGAAATAAGATTGTTGACCACTGGTTCCCTTGTATATGCCAGTGTGTTGACACTAGAATTCAGACCAGTAGCTCAATCCAATAGGATGCATCGGTTCATATTGGTGGTGACCTTCAGACAGATATGGGAAACACCAATCACTTGTGAACATTCGCCAACATCTACATCTATATCCATCTTCTTAATCTTTTCATTGTGATTGTGGTTTGTTAGTTTCCGAGTATTGTGGCTTGTTCGACTATCTAATTAGAGCTTTATTTACTTAAATATGAACTGAATTTGCGCAAGGTACCTCCTCCTGTAGTCATTTTGGATTCGTTCATTGATTTTTCACAAATAGACGGAGTTAGAAATATAGGTTTTGTAGGCAGTCCTCTTGTAAACCTTCACGAGACTAAAACTCGTCCACTAGGGACACCTAGGGGTTCAAAGTCTTGTTATTTATGCTTAAAGTAACCGTAGCCTCGACGAGACGGAGTTGTATGTATGTTTTATAATTATTTTGTTTGATTTGCTCGAGGACTAGCAAAGTCTAAGTGTGGGGGAATTTGATAGGTGTCTAAAACACCTTAATATTTATCTATTGTTTATGCTTTCTTTGCTAAGTTTTCTTGTAAATTATGTATCTTATGTTTATTTTTGAGTATTCGGGTACTTTGGAGTCGTTTGGAGAAAAAGAAAAAGAAACAAGGAAAAAGGTGCAAATGTTATCGGAGGCAATTATTTCTCATATTTGCTTTTATTTCTTCATCCCTGTCTGAAAAGTTTGTCGGCTTTAGTGATGCGAATTTTGTCTGAAAAGCATGACTGCTTTAGTGATGAATAGAATTGAAGGAAAGAAGTGGATATGATAAGTAAAGGATGGTTGCTGCTGGTGGAAGAATCCAAAAGAAGGAGAAAAAATCCATCTGGAGCGTAAAGGGCAGAGCCGTCATTCTACTGGAAAACACTATATGGATTCGACCAAGGTTAAAGGGCACCTCTATTTAGAGGGGTACTAAACAAAGACTAGCTTGATTGGGATGTTAATGGGCAACCCATATTAGTGCCCAAATCCGGACCCAGTTTTTATAAACCTAAAATTTGAGAAATGTTTCTCATTCATTCCAAACATTCACTTGAAAGTGATAATTAAAAACAACGGCTGCTGTTGTTGTGTCAGAGAGAAAATCGAGATCCAAGAGATTTGTATAAGGTGACGATCGAGGATTAACTAAAGGGTTAGTTCAAGAAACAGTGAAGAAATTAGAGATAATTGATTTTGTGATGGGGTTTGAAATGGATCTGTGAGTCGATTTAACAGAGAAGAATAGATGGGTTTCTATTGGTGGTGTAGTGCGGTTGAGCTACAAAGATGTGAAGGTGCATAAATTGAATTACAAAGTGGGTTTAAAAACCAGTAGAACTGAAGCTACAATGGGTATGTGATACTGTGAACAGAAAAGAGATGGGTTATGTGGTGGTGTTGCAGGATTGATTTCATTGTGAGATACATGAGATGGTGGTGGTAGAAATTGATGTTACTGTTGAGAATGGAAGCTGCAAAGATGGATTTCGGTGATATATTAAAGAGAACTGGAGAGCTTGGTTGAATTGTTTGTGGCGATGAATTGAAGCTGTGTGATAAGAAGGCCCAGATGGTGATGAGTTGATGGCAGTATTGGTGATGGATGGTTTAACTGTGTATGAATCTGAAATTGGCAGTTATTGTTGTTAGTTCTGGTGGAGATGCTTCATTGCAGGTGGATATGGCTGCCATATGAGCCTGCTGTTGAGGTTTTTGTTCTTGAGAGTGATTGATGCTGCCATGGATTTGCAATTTGGTTAGGGGTTACAGCTACCAATGATTGGAAGCTGATCTGAAATGGCTTGCACAGATGGTGGTCAGGTTATGTAGCTGATGATTGAACTGATTGCAGGAGATGGCTGCAATCTGGTGATGCTCAAGTGGATGCGTAGAGTGTGTAGCTCAGTAACAATGATGAAGCTACAGAAGGTGGAAGATGGTGTTGCTTGCAATCGAGTTGTGACTGCAGTTGAATGGAGAAGGGTATTGAATTTGATATGGTTTGGTTGGTGTTGTAAATTAGTATTGCAGTTGCTTGCAACTGAGATTTTGAGAACAAGACTTGGACAGGGATTTGAGGCAGCAATGTTGTGAACTGTTGTTGATTGATGGTCTTGTTGCTGCAGTGGTGAAAAATGATGGAATGCATCTTGAAATTAACTGAGATGAATGCTATGAAAAGCAGGCAAAGAAGAGCTGGGATGTTGATATGATTATGCTGGTGATGCTGCAATGCAGAATAGGTCTGAGTCTGGAAAATGAATTGATCCAAACGAATGGGTTTCTTTTGCTCTCAGGTTTGAATGAGAATTGTATCCCTGAACTGGTGGTGCAAGAGGTTGTGTTTGAATGAATTGCAGGAGCTGGTGTGCCAATTGCAAGTATAGCAAGGGGATTGATCTTAGCTTGTGCTGGTGAAGCTGAAGAGTAGTAGCAGGAAGAGTGTGCTACATATGGTTGCAGAACTGATGAGTGGAAGGCACGGCCATCATGGCTGCACTTACTCAGGACAGTGCAAGAGCCAAGACTAGTCAGCCGAGTTAGCCAGCTGACTCACTCAGACTTTTACCCGGTCAACTGTTAAGGACCGTTAGTGTGACAGTTAAGTATAACAGAATCATGACAGAATATTCCATTGACGGAGGTGAATTTTCAGGTTGCCAGCGGCGACTTTCCGGTACGGATTTCGGCCAATTTCCGACCAAAAACTCAGTTTTCCGGCGAGCATTTTTGGGACATAATTTCTACACGGGTTTTTCTCACTTGTGGGCCGGGTGAATTTCCAACTAATGGACTTTGAAGACTAAACCTAATTTTGGAACAAGAAGAGTTATAAAAAGGAAGTTTTCTACAACTTTTGGACAACACGTATTATTACTGGAGTTTTGGAGGAGAGCGGCAACTAGGGTTTGATTTCATTTATTTTTCATGTTCTTCATCTTATTTTTGATTATGATTATGATGAACTCAAAAGTTATGAGTAACTAAATACTTATTATTGGTTATGGGATAAAGTAGAGTTCACAAATAAGATTTGATTCAATGTATTAGTTTTGTCTCAACTTTATTGTTTATGATTCATGGTTTATATTGTTATGATTTGATTGTTTGTTTGGTTGAGTACGGAATCAATCCGATTTACTTTCATATCTAGAGCTATATTAGGGTTTTCAATACGAAAACGTTGTTTATCCCTGATTCTTAGTAGCATAATGCCATTATTCCTTGTAGTGATACATCTCTATAATTGCATATGAATCATAACCTTGGTTAAATTGAATTAGTGCTTTTACACATTTTGATTGCCTTGATTAGTCTTATTCCATAGAACTTATTGCTTTTAGGGAGTTAAATCTAATTGTGCTTTTACACTTTAGGTTGCTTTCTAGGAAGAATTCACATATGCATCTTTTAATGTAGTTGTGATGAAATCAGAGAATTATCGGGATGTACTTGCGGTCAAGGTATCCTAGGATTTTTAGTAAATGAGAGATTAAAATTTCAATTCTAGTCATTGATGAAAATACATGTTTGTGAATGAAACTATCACGTGACCAATATATTCTCCTTATTGATTATTTTCATACTTTATTGCTTTCAATTTAATTTTATTGATTTGATAAATCAACCCCCCCTGGTTACTAAGAAACTGAAATTTGCATAACAACAAAAGCCTTTATGTGGATATGAACTCTTTCTTATCGCATACTACTTTTATTTTAGTTAAGTAAGAAAGTGAAATTATTTTTGCTCGGCTGACAACCGATCAATTAGCTGTAGAAAAGCCTGGAAAATCCTAGAGATATTAGTAATGATAGTAAATCTTATAAGTATGATACATCTCTTCCGTCTAAAGTATATGGTTGGTGTTATTGTTTTTCTTTGTTTTTTGCTAATTTGGTGTTTGTGAAAATGGGCTGCTGATCTTAAAGAGACCCTAATTGAAAGGATCCCTTTTTGTGCAGATAGTGTTATAATCGATGTAAAGACTTTTGCGTTAATTTGCTTCTTATCATCAGTAAGTTGCTTCCTCACTACATGAACTAATTAGTCAAGGTAATAAGATCTTATGTCGTCATATGTGCTTTAGTAATGTTGACTGTTTATGGGATTCATTGTGGGAGTTTTGCATGTAATTAGCATTTTTTATGGACCCACAAGCTTTAGGAACAAAGTAGGGAAAATGTAATTACCCCAGATGCTTTTCCAAGTTATTTTCACATTTTTAAGTGTGAGTATTTTTATCAAATGAGATTTTAATTGCTCATTTACTTTCTTTTTTCAGTGAGACACAAAACCTAAAGAAGGAAACTGTATAAGAACATTATGAATCGGTAAGAGTCTACTGGGACATGGAATTTTAATTTAGTACATAGTGTACAGTACATATTAACCCGATTACCCTCTCAATTTTTACAAACCAACCACTTTTGAAACTAAATGGAAACTATCCTGGATATGTGACAAAATGGAAATCTCCTTGCTTATTCAGTACGCAAGCAAATTTGTCTATTCAATAAGGGTTTCCTACTTTGTGAATATATTTATTTTTTTACGAGATCAGTTTAACTCATTTTCAATGTTCTATCTAGATAGGTTCAGGCCTTATTTGGTGTTAGCATCAGTGATCAAGTTTTTGTCTAAGCAGTCTAGACACCAATGTTAAAATTGACATCAAATGTCTAAAATTAGCTTGTTTTTATGTATTGTCATCAGTTCATGCTATTAAAGGAACCACTGTCAGCAGGATTCACCAAAAATGTAAATCGTTTAACAAATTTGCATTAGTCGATAATATTGTCTCTGATTATGCAATTTATTGTTATGGATTGTGTTGTCCGCTAAACGCAACTTCAAAAATGAATTATGCAGGTTTAAGAGACATGGAATATATGAACAAAACACCATTAAACTTGCCACTAGGATGGAAACTTTATTGGTTCCTAGATAAACTCAGTTTTTTTTATAATGCATTAAAAGATTCCTCATTGGAGGTCAAAGCTGCAATGTCAAAAGACATAGGTATGTGCGCATTCCTCTACAGTAAAGGTTTATTAGGAACTTTGATTTTGTCTAGCAGATCATAGCGCGTCTAATATCTCAGGCTATTGGTATAGCATAGGGATATATGAAATTATTTGCCAAGTTTTTGGATAGAAGTTAAATCTGTAATTCTTTGCACAACATATTTTGAGTTGTTTGTGTACATTTCTAAGCGAAGTATTAATTCAATGTACACATTAAATAACTTGAGTACATGGTATATAATTTGTTGGTTTTGTAGGCAATGGGAAGTGCACTGTAAAGAGGATACAAAGATTGAGTTGGATACGAATCGAGTGAAATACTACTTTGGGTAATGCTATGTCTTGCTAGAGCAAACTTAAACATGCACATTCAGTCTGCATATGTAGGAAACTCTAGCTGCACAACGGCATGCAAAGATTATTTATTCACAAGTTCGCGTTCCAAGTGGTCATAAATTAGGTCGCATTCGATTTCAAAGGAATTGAAGCCAACAGCCTATCAAATAAGACTAAAAGTTTCTGTACGGAAAGTACAACTATATCTATAAAAGATCATTCTTAGTCTAATTAAAGGTTCTTTATGAATGTAAACATACTATTGGATTGCTTTATATAGTCTTCTATACACGTTCAAATTATTTTTTTCCTTGGTTGCTATTATTATAAATGGAATATTTGTAAAATCATTATGTGCGAGTGTGAGAAATTATGTGGGAGTGCGAGAAATATTATGGACAAAATTAGGTACGAATTAATTGGGTGCCTTCTCTAAGATAATGTGTTGTTATATATGATCGCTATCATTTCTGCGTGTATAACATCTTTAATGCCCCCTTTTTCAACCGGTATCTTACAGTGTTAAAAACCTAATCTAACTTATATTGGACCAAATAATTCTATTGAGAAACTCGCATTTAGTGGGAGGAACTAAACCTTTTTTTACACCATTCTTAGAGCATCTCCAATATAGGATGTTTTATTTTCTTTTGACACATATGATTTTAGCACCTAATTTAGATTAAATCCATCTCCATCAGTATGTCTTATAAAATAGTAAAGGTGTCAAAATAAATATGAAGGTCTTAGATAAAGTCTTATTTAGACCTTGGGAATGACCTCTATGTAATCTTTTTGACTACTTTTTTAATTATTGTTTTTAAATAAATTTTTCTACACCAATAGGAAAAAAAGAATCATTTTTATTTTTATCCAAAAAAACAAATCCTAAAACTAACACCCCACACTACTGGAGATGATTCATGAGAAAAACATTTCTCTTTTTGATGCATGTATATAACCCCACAAATAAGGATCTAAAAAAAATCCACATAGGATTTATAGCACCCACTGTTGGAGATGCTCTTAAGGGATACCGATTTTAGTGGGGCTAATATCGAAAAATACCTACACCATTAGAACGTTCAAATGACAACCCCTCCATAAATATAAATCATGACCTTTTTGGACCGAAACAAAAGATAAAGGAACGAGTCCGGCTCTTAGAAGTTGTTCAACGACACAGATTAAGACAATGTGAAATATCCCGTGCCGTTACGGAATGGGTCATTCCCTAGTAGAAGTATACAAGACACAATCGAAGTAAAAACGGTTTTGATTCACTCGAATCGATTCATGAACATTATAGCCACAGTTTGCAAAGATTGCATTCCTTAATTTATAAATGTCTTAGTTCACGAATTAAACTGTTTTTAGAAAATAACCCACTTACGTACCCGGATTGAGCTTATTTTCAGTTCACAAACTCCAGCAGAAATTCACGGGATGTGAACTTCCGACAGTACGCGGACTTAGCTCCGGTCATCATGAACAAGCAAAGTACGCATACTTTGGTTCAAGGATTTTGGACTTCACAAGTATGAATTCACATACAATGTTTATATTCAAACATGGTTATATATTCTAAACTCTCATCAATCTTTGAAACATTCTTAGAGGATGTTATATAGTTGTTATTCACAAAATATTTTTCATCAAAGCGATTTTCAATTTATTAAAATAATCAACATGACTTTCGTCACTAGTAAAGATGAACTTGGCCAAAGCAAAAGCTTACCAGCACATATTTCGAGAAATGGATAAGCGAGATAAACTAGGATCGAAATAGCAAATGTGTACAATCGAAGTATATATAGCAATACGTCTTTTGTCTCAAGATAAGAGATAAAGTAGATATACTTTTGAGTGATAGATAAGTTCAAGTATCCACACCTTTTTGTCGATGAAGTTCCATCGGTACCTTGAGTAGTTCTTCGTATTTGCATGATGAACACCATGGAGTCTAGAGCTCAACTATATTTTCTATCCTAGTCAGAGACTTAGCTATAAGTAGATTAGAAATCAAGACTTATAGTTTTGGCAACTAAACTTGACAAACAAGCTTGAGATAGCAATTCTTGAGAGTTCGACCGAGCAGTGCTCTAACAATCTCACCCTATGTCAATTTTAGTGAAAAAACTATCAATACATATTGAATACAAAATAAATAAACTTTGCATCTTTTCATCCACATGCTTAATCTCCTTGGTTCTTCAACATTACTCGAAATCTTCATCACTTCCAAGTACTCCAATGATTCCAAAGATATTCAACACAGCATCATCGTTGTTGAAGATCCGTAGCCATAACAATGAGAAAACAATAACTCTCAATCATTGTTATACAGTGTCATAGTATTATTACACAACATTAAAGTTCAATTGTATCACAACTTCGACAACAATACTATGCTATTATGTATCACTCCCCCCTTAGTCAATACTTCATCTCACATGAAAACCACTCCCCCTTACATAATGATCCGGAAACCATATGTATTTGTAGTGTGAACTACACATTAATTCTCCCCCTTTTTGTCAATAAAATTGGCAAAGGTACGAAAACTAGTGGGATCCTAATGAAAATTCCATAGAGACACTTCATGACCAAAACAAAGTACATATCAACTTTTTAGATGCAATCATATAGTCGAAACTAAATGCATTCATCAAGGAGTTTATAAAAGATAACCCCTATAATATTCCACAGCCGCACTCCCCACAAAGATTTGGCAATTAAGAACAAGTTCAATTAAGAACTCCCCCCTATAAAATGTCATTCCCGAAAGAACAACAAGAGTGACCTTACTTTCACAAGAAAAGAAGGATTTGTTTGGACATCAACAAATCACATAAGAATATGAATTTGTATCCAAAAATCTCAATTAAATTAATCACAAGAGAACCCATAATTAATTCAATCGGAAATGCTCACATAAGAGAACTTACGGAGCCGCACAATATATACATAAAAATATGGATCAGGGAAGATCAATACTTCAGAATAAACAAAGATTTATTTTATTCTTTATCACCATTTGCACAATGACATATAATATACTTTAATCTTTGTAAACAAAAGTCCATCCTTTCTCAATCAACATTTGCATAATGACATAAAAGGCTTAACTTTTGTTTTTCAAAAGTTCATTAAATATTTTATCAATACATGCATATAGACATATGAAAGACTTGAATTTTGACCACATATGGGACACTCATAGTTTACGGACACAAACACACATATACCATAACAAATTGCAATATACGAAATCATAAAGATTAAAACTGCAAAATCATCTTCCAAATAATAAACTTTAGAATTTAAACAAATAAATCTAAAAACATTAAAGATTAAAATCGTTGGACATAGCTATGTGTACTCACAATAATGCCTATTCCAAACCCTAGTTATCCTTTTTAAAAACACAAGAATAAAATTCTCATAAGAAGTTTCCTAGACATTGAGAAATCAAAACAAAATCTAAAGCCCAAATAAAACCGATAAAATATGAAAAACTAATCATCATCTTCATCATCAGAGACCATAAGAGTGGCTTGAATCTTATCCATGTCATCCTTGATTTCTGGGAACTTAGTAGCAATCACAAGTAATTGTTCTTGCACATACCTTGCCTTGGAACTAATCTTGTCAACACCTTTAAGAATTTGATGAAGAAGATTCATGGAGGAAGTGTCACATGAGCCATCAAGGTTATCACATCTTTGTCTCTTTCAAGCATTCTCCTTTATAGTTTGAAAGTACATGGATGAACAAGCTTGGGGAGTTCCAATGGAGTTGCCAATCGAGCAATGAAGAAGGTGCGACAATTTGCTCCATCAAGCATGGATAACTTAACTTCTTGTTGGGAGATGTCATTGACAACATTTGATAAATGATAAACCCTCAAATGTCGAGACTTTGAGTTCCCAACTTAAGGAAATAGACCAACTCCGCAAACTCACGACTCCAACGAGAATTTTCAATTGTGGAGGGGCAAAGGTTAGATATACCAAGTTTTCCAAAGGACATCAAAGAAAGACTAAGACTATTTGTAGAAATGTTTTCCATATTCCAATCAACACTCTTACTACAGAGACCAATAGAAATGGTTTCATAAGAAGGTCTTTCATCACTAGGTCTTGGTAGGCGAAAACTCCATAAAAGAATTTTTGTAGTCCTTGAAATCAACTCTCTATTCACATGAATCCTTTATCTATTTATCATGGTCTTGAATTCCATGTCATTACAACTAACATCATAGATGTTAGCATAGAAGATTCTTGTAAAAGTGTCAAAACCTTCACCAAGACCATCAACGATGTTACCAAGATTAAATTTTTCAAAACAAATCAAATCTTCTTTATGCCCACTACTAAAATCCAACTTATTTTCTAGAATAAACCCTTTAGAAGAAATTCTTTCAAAAACCTTCTCACAAGAATCATTGGAAAATCTAATTCTAATGGAATTTTGATTTATTAGTAAATTCATGCTTGAAGAAGATGAAGAACCCAAGTTTTTTGAACCCTCTTTTGAAGATTTGAAATTATTCATGAGATCTTAAAATTCAAGAGATTAGTGGAAGAGATGACTTACATTAAATGTTTCTTGAACACCTATTTTCACCTTTTGACCTTCAAGACGGATTAATGGAGAAAACACACAAACCCTAGAACGTTCATGAACGCGGACAAGATGGGTGGAATAAGAAGGTACGCATACTCTTCTTTTAAATACCCAATAATGGGCTTGGACCAGTGTTCGAACCGCGACCACAAAAGGAATGAGGGATTTCTTAGGTGATCAAATACCAATGTTATGCAACTTGTGAAGACACAAAAATATGCGAAACGACAGTGCAGAAGAAAAAACAAACTTAACCCAGGTACAAACAAATCAAACCATTTCTTGCCCCATCTCAAGATATATATAAATGGGGTAATGCCAACAAGTTACCAAGTGGCGAGATGTGCAAAGAGATCCTCATGCACTATTTCTGTAACACCCTGTATTTTTAGCTACTGTTTCGGGTCGGGTCATACCCGGATTAGTTAACCTCGTGGCTTATGTTGTTTCTTTTGCCTTAGTCTAGTTGGGATGTTTGGACTAGAAAAGCTACAAGTTAGGGTGGAAATAAAGTCACCTAATTTATTTTAATATGTAAAATAAAATGAATAGAAATGAAAAGACAATTAAAAGAAATATAAATATTAGTTTTCATTATGAATATTAGTATTAGTATTATTAAGGTTTTTATAACTAAAAGCTTAGGGAAATAATTTTACAAGTTAGAAAACATAAGGCTAAGGAGAAGAAGAAAGGGATGTAGCTAGATATTTTTAGAGAAGAAATCAAGAGTATTTTGTAGCAATTGAGAGGTAGAACGTGAAACCCTTTTCTCTTTTGGTGTTTTCTTTGGGTGTTTACTTTGTATGATTTTGTATTGTTGGGTTTTAGTAATTTAATCACATACATATATATATATATATATATATCTCCTAATGATGATCAGGATTTTGAAATTCTTAGATAACATGATTATGTAACTATGGTTAAATTTTGAGAACAATACACTATAAATTCACCGTTGAATGTGTTTTTGAATTTGGATGATAGTTTCTGAAATTATGTACAGTTCCGCTTTTCTATGTTTTTGATATTCTTAGGAAGTCTTAATGATGTTAAAACGATTTGAGTCCTTAACAAAAGTTGTAGATTTGTGATTTATCTATCAGTGTGCTTTGGATTGAGTCAATTTGATATTTCTATGAATTTATCATGAATTGTTTGGTAATGACATGTAATATGTCCAGTTTTTAGGATGTCCTTGTAAATTCGATAACTTTTGTTTGAACCGTTGGTTTTCTGTGAAATTTGGATATGTTGTTTCCTATGGAGCTATGTATGTTCTGTAAAAGGTATTAGGAAGATCAGATGAATAAATTACCCAAATATGTATGATGCAAAATGGATGCAGTTAGCTTGTTTGTAGAAATGCTTGAAAGAAAATTATGTTCTTATGACATGGTTGCTTGTGTTGTGTGTAAAAATGATTTATAAAAGGAAATGAGTTCATGTTTTTCCGTTAGATGGAATATCGTTTCATGCTAACGGCGGGTAATGATCCCAGAGAGTTAAATAGGTAATGATCCCCATGGGAACTTGTGTTTCCCAACCATCGATGATTTACTGTCCGTCTTGGGTAGAACGATAGGTGGTGTACGAACCAAGGTTTTCGTACTGTGAATGAAACGGGTAATGATACCTGAGAGCAAATGGGTATGATCCCCATGAGAACTTTTGTTCATGACCATCGATGGAGGCTGTCCGTGCCGATAAACGATAGGTGGGTGTACGAACCAAGGTTTTCGTATCGTGAACTCATGGTTTGAGGTGACTTATAAATATGTGAATAATGTGTTCGGAATATAAATTAAATGAGTTGTTGGAAACATAATCGGTGTTATGAACTCATTTGTGAAATTCAAATGGATGAATTGATGAGTTGAATCCTAAATGGATGATTTGTTGAAAATAATATTAATGTTGTGAACTCATGGCTTGTTGGTGACAATATTAATTTGTGAATCGTGTGTTGAAATCTCTATCGAATGATTAGTGGAAACCTTATTGGTTTTATGAACTCAAGCATTGAAATATGAATTGAAGTATTTGTAGGAAACATTAATAGTGTTCTGAACTCACGTGCGAAATCTATTTCAATAAATTGTTGAACGCGTAGACTGAAATCTAGATTGGATAATTTATCGAAAATATTGTGACATTATGATGGGTGTTGAATTATGGATTTTGATAATATTAATTTGTGAATCGTGTGTTGAAATTTCGAATGAATAAATTAACAAATATTTTGGATTCCCAAATTAATTGAGAACTTTTGTTCATGACCATCGATGGAGGCTGTCCGTGCCGATAAACGATAGGTGGGTGTACGAACCAAGGTTTTCGTATCGTGAACTCATGGTTTGAGGTGACTTATAAATATGTGAATAATGTGTTCGGAATATAAATTAAATGAGTTGTTGGAAACATAATCGGTGTTATGAACTCATTTGTGAAATTCAAATGGATGAATTGATGAGTTGAATCCTAAATGGATGATTTGTTGAAAATAATATTAATGTTGTGAACTCATGGCTTGTTGGTGACAATATTAATTTGTGAATCGTGTGTTGAAATCTCTATCGAATGATTAGTGGAAACCTTATTGGTTTTATGAACTCAAGCATTGAAATATGAATTGAAGTATTTGTAGGAAACATTACTAGTGTTCAACTGAAATCTATTTCAATAAATTGTTGAACGCGAGACCTGTTATTGTGATTGTATTGTGATTCATTATAAATATTATTTGGTGTATGATTCTTGAATATATCATGGATTCGTTGAAGTTGTACCATGTTCTTGTCATATGTTTTTCTTTGATAAAAATGATTATGTTTTCACATCTTTAGAGAATTGGTAATGCATTCTACGGAGCTGTCATCTCATCCCAATTGACATCCTTGCAGATTTATTAAAGTTGCGCAGCGGAATCTAATATTGAGTAGCTTAGTGATTTGAATCTTTTCATTGTATTGATTGAAATGTAATTTCAATTAATAAGTTTACTGGAATGTTGTTACAAATGATTAGAGAATTCATATGTTTAAATTCATATTAGAAAGGCTAAATTATATTTGTTGTAATAAAAAAAATTAACTAAGAGAAATATATATATATGTAAGTCTCTTTCCGACCCATAACACTTCGAGTTCGGATCTCCATATGGGTTTGACCCTGGTCCGGAACTCGGGGTGATTGAGAAAACGTTCTTTACGCTCAAAGATACGGAATCTCACTAGATTAACTCTAAATCTTTTTCAGGAATACTATCATGATAGATCAATTGACAAAGATATATTTAGAGCGTTTGAAAATGTTTTTAGTTTCTTAGAAAAGCTTAACTCAGTTAAGAAGAAGAATCGATTCGATAAAATTTTGGTACATATAAAATCATGCAATCATGATGTACGAACTAAATAAGATTTCAACACATCGGAAAAATCTCGTGTTAATCTAGTGAAACGGGCTCTCGTATTGTTGTCACAGGTTTAAAACATCGGAAAAATCTCCTTTCTGGTCACATGAAAAGGAAGCTAGAAAGCTCTATTAATCCTGAATATCATCATTACTATAATTATATCATTGGTACTATTCTGAACAAATTAATTAAGGAGTTCTGGCATGCGTTACAGATGCCGAGAGCAAGTTTCCCAAAGAAATTTCCCATAAGAGCAATATTTAAGGATCAGTCAAACACAAAATTATTAGGTTTAAATTATTTCCCTACTCTGATACCAATTGAACAAGTGGGGGTACAACAACCTCACCCAATATTTCGCTTAGCAATTTGTATGGACTAACTCCAATATATTTTTAAGAGAATCAACTAGACAGTTAGACTCAATCTTAATGAAAAGTATATCAAAGAGTTATATCTCAATTTCTCGATTCAATCCTTACTCAAACAAATAGAAATATGCGAGCTTGATTGAATACAAGAGAAATAACTTAAACGGTACCAAAGACCAATCAATCAATTTCAATCAACAACCTAAGGTTGGATTTACCAATTGATCGATTCAACGCAAAACCTATGATATTTCAATTATATAACAAAATAAAATGCGAAAAAAAAATGCGAAAAAAAAATAACACAGACACCAGAAGTTTTGTTAACGAGGAAACTGCATATGCATAAAATCCCCGGGACCTTGTCCAGATTGAAAACACACTATATTAAGCCGCTACAGACACTAGCCTACTACAAACTAACTTCGGTCTGGACTGTAGTTTAATCCCAATCAATCTCACACTGATCCAAGGTACAGTTGGGCTCCTTACGTCTCTGATCCCAGCAGGATACTATGCACTTGATTCCCTTAGCTGATCTCACCCACAACTAAGAGTTGCTATGACCCAAAGTCGAAGACTTTAATAAACAAATCTGTATCACACAAAAAAGTCTACATGAATAGATAAATATGTCTCCCACAGAAATACCTATGAGTTTTGTTCCGTCTTTTGATAAATCAAGGTGAACAGGAACCAATTGACATACCAGACTTATATTCCCGAAAAAAAGCCTAGAAATATCAATCACCTCTCAATAATATTAATTGACTAGCGAAACAAGATATTGTGGAATCACAAACGATGAGACGAAGATGTTTGTGACTACTTTTCTATCATGCCTATTGGAGAAATTAATCTCAAGCCAATCTTACGATTGTACTCAAATACGATAGAAACAACAAGATCAGATCACACAACTACAGATAAAATAGTTGGGTCTGGATTCACAATCCCAATGAAGTCTTTAAGTCGCTAACCTACAGGGTCTCGATAGAAACCTAAGGTTAAAGGAGAATCAACTCTAGGTTACACAACTAGTATCACACAGAAGGTGTGGGGATTAGGATTCCTAGTTGCTAGAGTTATCCTTTATGTAGTCTCCAAATCAGGGTTTGCAATCTAAGTTTTCTTGGTAACAAAGCATTCAATATATACCGTTAGATGAAAACCTGATTATATTCAAGCTAATATCTTTCAACCATTATATCGAACTTATATTGTTATACACACATGAAATGTAATTTCATTTAGGTTTGACTAACCGTACCTAAACGTGTACAATTCGTTGGTTCAACAGTAGTTAACTAATGGTTAGCCATATGATCACTTTCAACTCAACCTTATTCATCTTCACCATAACTAGTTCAAATGACTCAAATGAACTAGTTAGAGAGTTTTTCAATTGCTTAGATCTCATAGAAGTATACAAGACACAATCGAAGCAAAAATATTTTTGATTCACTCGAATTGATTCATGAATATTATAGCCATGGTTTGCAAATATTGCATTCCTTAATTTATAAATGTCTTAGTTCACGAATTAAACTGTTTTTAGAAAATAACCCACTTAAGTACGCATACTGATACGCATACTTAAGTACCCGGACTGAGCTTGTTTTCAGTTCACAAACTCCAGTTGAAATTCACGGGATGTGAACTTCCGATAGTACGTGGACTTATCTCCGGTCATCCTGAACAAGCAAAGTATGCATACTTTGGTTTAAGGATTTTGGACTTACACAAATATGAAGTCTTTGAAGTCGTTAACCTACAAGGTCTCGATATAAACCTAAGGTTAAAGGAGAATCGACTCTAGTTATGCAACTAGTAACACACAGAAGGTGTGGGGATTAGGTTTCCCAGTTGCTAGAGTTCTCCTTTATATAGTTTTCAAATCAGGGTTTGCAATCCAAGTTACCTTGGTAACAAAGCATTCAATATTCACCGTTAGATGAAAAACCTGATTCAACCAAGCTAATATCTTTCAACTGTTAGATCGAACTTAGCTTGTTACACATAAATGAAATGTACCCTCATTTAGGTTTATGTAACCGTACCTAAATGCGTACACCATGTTGGTTCAAAAATAGTTATTCGAGGTTAGCCATATGATTACTCTCATATCAAACTTATTCATCTTAACCATAACTAGCTCAAATGACTCCAATGAAACTAGTTAAAAAACCGTTCAATTGTTATATTCTCATAGAAGTATACAAGAACACAATTGAAGAAAAATCGGTGTGATTCACTCGAATAAATATATGAACATTATAGATACGGTTTGCAAAGATTGCATTCCTTATTTTATAAATGTTTCGGTTCATGTACACAACCGATTTAAAAAGTAACCACTTAAGTATGCGTACGGGTATGCATACTTAAGTAACCAGATTTGAGTTTGTTTTGGTTTTCAAACTCAACAGAAATTCACGGTCGTGATCTCTCCGCTAGTATGCATACGACATACTTTGGTAACTGGTTTGAGTTGGTTTTGATTTCCAAACTCAGCAAAAATTCACGGACGTGAACTTACGCCAGTATGCGTACGGGTACGCATACTTATCCAGTCTCCATCAACCATTTAGTACACACACTAGTATGTATACATTTGGTTCCCGGTTTTGGACTTATACACAAATGTGTGAACACACTATATGCTTATATCTATATATGTTTATATGATTCTAATTTCTATATTTCAATCATTGAAACATTCTTAGAGGACGAGAATAGCCGTTTTCACACACTATTAGCATCAAAGCAATTTTCAAGATATTGAAATAATCATTATCGAAATATTCCAAGTCTACACCAAATGATTGTATCACACAAACCATGTAATATGTTACTCTACAATTTTCTCATGATATAAGTGTTGATGGTGGATTTTAGTTCAGGGCTAAAGTTGTAAAACCAATATTTTGTATAGCAGTCCTGCAGAGGATAAGGTTGTTTGATAAGTGATGAATACTTTTTCGCTTTATTGATTCACCTAGAATGGAGCATGTATCAACAATCCCCAAATATTCTGTGAATCTCAGCATTACTATTTAATGCATAAATTCCTTGTATTTCATGTGATGTTCTCAGCAGAACTCTCATTGTTGGTGCGGCATGATGACTGATTGTTACTCTCAGCTGAGTAACATGAATATCCAAGTACCAATAGTGAGGCATGCACGAAGTACCAGTACATGCTACACCATTCTCTAACAAAGAGAATCATTTCTCGGAGTGTTATACTAGCCCGATTGAGCATCCGGACTGTCCATACCAGTCTAGAAATGATCACAACCATCCAACTTTACCAGCATGATTGGATGGCCCAGATCAAATCCATAACCCCCAAGCAGGTATGGAGTATTCACCACCGACCCAATGTGGGCCCCACATGGTCGGCTTCCCCAAGAGGATAACATAACTTTCTAATACGTCCAGCCAAGGTAGCGCGGACATGAAACCCTAAATTAGGGTTTGCGACACATTACATATGTCACAAAACAGTCTCAACCATCCATCTTTGCAGACATAGATGGAGGGTGTAGATGTAGATTCAAAGGGCTCAGATCATGTCAACATAATCATCATGGGCCCTCCTATACACACGACCAATCGGTCAAGACCAACCATGGTTGGTAATCCCAATTTGTGCGCCCAAACAAGGCATGACGCACGGCTGATGAAACCCTAATTAGGGTTTGTATCGATCAAGAGCGTCCATTTTCTCCTGCACGAATGAAGGGTCAAGTATTAGACTAAGCAGGTCTGGTGCGCATCAACATGACCACCGTGAGCCCATCTATCTCCTCACCCGATCGACCAAGGAATACCATGCCTGGTTATTCCAAATCGCACGCCCAAACTAGCGTGGTCACACTTCCCGATCACAAACTGATCTCGACCACTCAACTTCTCCGAACAAATTGAGTGGCTTAGATCATGTTTCCATGGGACAGTAAGGTATAGGCGTGAATACCAGCCTACCACCTACACGCCAAACTAATCGGCCAAGACCGACCAAGTTTGGTCGTCTTGGAACGCGTGCCTGAAGTTGGCATGATGCGCGGATTTTGCGGCACCAGTTTTCTGTCGCAAATTGATCTCGACCACTCAACTTCACCGGACGAATTGAGTGGCCCAGATCACACTTTCATGAGACAATGAGGTATGGGCGCCTATACCGTCATGCCTTCTACACGCATGCACGATCGGCTTGGCCATCATCATGTCCCAAGCTTGGATCCGACCAAGCTTAAGAGTGATGCTTGCACACCTCTTCATAAACCATAATTCCACTAATGGTCGCAGATGAGCGTCTCAAAGATCATCTTGTCCGTCCAACTTCACCTTCTTGGTTATACAACCCTAGTCAGGAGTTAATTGGTCAATGAGGCGTCATGATGATTACCATCCGCCACTCTACCACACCATGTGGTCATCCAAGGGAGGGCTTGGTAGCGCAGCCTCCAAACGATCACATGAAGTAGGCAGGGCGTGATGCTCAACAGCGATGCTTCATACATGCTGAATACATTCGATGCATAACCTGCATAGATTACACTCGATACATCACAAGTATCGACTTTCTAAATAACTTAGTTATTTAACCTAGCATCACATGCTACCTTCTGTGGGTCCCACGATTCACACACTCGAGACATTAATCATGTCACAAACTGGGGGATACATACTGGGGTATTGGTCTGGTGGTTTACAGCATGCAGCGTGCAACGCACCATCACAAGAACGTGTTAGGAAGACATGGACGGTTGGTAATGATGGGAGAAGTGGGAAAGACTGATCGTGTGACACTAACACACAACTCCATTACTCCATCACTCCACTTCATCCACTTCCCATGAGAGACGTGAATAAGGCTCAAATGACTTGTATAAATAGGTTCTCCTCCCTATTTCCAGAACAGAACACAGAAACCAAGTGTTAATACGAATCATATTCAAACACCCAGAGCCTTCTTGCATTAATCGTAAGCCTGCTCACCTTTATGTTATATGTCATAAACAAGCCTACACCTTCACAATCTCAAAACCTTATTCGCTTCCCTCCCTAAGATCAACCCCTCTCCTTCACTTTGTTACCGAAACAAGTCTAGAACGACCATTTCTTGGTTTAGGCCAGAATTGTATAAATTGATCTCTCGAATCAAAAGCATTCCCGTGCAGTGCATTTGTTTAGGGTTTCGATTCACTTCTCATCCACACACCCCAAATTACCAAAACCAGCTGAAGTAGTTTTTACCCATAAATAATTGGTGACCACAGCGGGAGATTAATCTCTCGGTTGCATTTCCAATTTCCAATTTCATTCTTCAATTCCCATTTCAAGATGGTGGAACTTATGTCTGGATAAACAATCAACCCTGAGGGAGCCAGCACCGACAACACTCTTGGTATTGCTGTCCCTGTCAGTAGAGCTGCCGTGCAGAACGTGATTAATACATCTCGTGGAGCCGTCTCCTCTACCACTAACCCCAGCGGAGCAGGGGATATTCCAGTAGGCGTGACACCTCCCACCACCAGAGCCAGAGCATCCGCAAATCCCGGCATTTCTTCAAGTGTAACGCCTACTGTCGTCACCAGGGAAACTGCTACTCCTCTATCAGGACGAGGGGCTGGAGGAACAAGAGGAGGACAACCCCCTATCACCATGGTGGATTTGATGGAAAGGCAAGAAGTTCTTGCTAGAGCCCAAACGGATATGGCTGCGACTCAAAAATAGGTACTTACTTTTCTTAAAACTTTAACCGAATGATTGCCGCAGGGGCCACGACATCCCCTGGAGCCAACAAGGTACATGTTCGATGCACCCGGAGAAAGCACTTCAATGGCGTGGGACCATATGGACGAAGAAGCTCGTGACGTTTCTGAACACCCAAGAGGAAGAGACCAGCCGTACAACTTCATTACGCGTGAGGACCTGGAGTGACTCCTTCAAAAGCGGGGCAAAGGGACTGCAGCAGACATGCACCAACATCAGCCGCCATACCCTCAAGATGTACAATGAATTCCCCTTCCAAGATGCTATACTTCTCCTCAATTCTCCCTTTATGACGGTACTGGTAATGCTCGTGAACATATCTCTCGATTTTTGGAGTCTCTAGGAGAACACGAATACAATCATGTTCTCCGCCTGAAAGAGTTCTCGAAAACACTTACCGAAAGAGCATACACTTGGTACAACAACATTGCGCCCAATGGTATATCCAATTGGAGTGAGATGGTCAGTGCCTTCTACATGAAGTATTTATTCATGTATGAACAAGTCACCTTTTCATATTTGGAAACAATCTTTCAACGAAGCAACGAACATCCGAACGACTTCGTTAAGAGATTTAAAACGCAGGCGTTGGATTGTCATGATCCGAATATCACCGAACGTCAGCTGGTAGAGCTATGCATTTACAGAGTGATTCCCATATACCGTGTTTTTTTAGAAAACCTGGGCTTTCAGACATTCTCAGAGCTCCATGAAGCCGCTAAGCGATCGGCCATAACATCCCCAGCATTGCTGGAAAGAACTAAGATCGTCCGAAATGAAGACGCACGTGAAAGCCTAGGAAGCAGGCGTCTCATCAACAAGCAATATAATACCGGTCCTTCTGTGAGTATGGTATGTGAATGAGGAAAGATGAAAGCGTCAACAGCAGAACAAACGCCCAAGTGAGCGGCACTAGCACATACGACTTCATTTCGAAAGGGGTCAGACAAGTCTCCTGGGCAAGAATCCGGAGACGCAGTTCCAAACTTCCCATTTCCCATGAATGAAGTCATATATCTCCTGGAAGCATGGATTCAAGATGATGCGATCCATCTACCTCCTATCAGACGCCCACCGACCGAGGATGAGATGGCAAACCCCAAGTATTGCCGCTACCATAGGTTTTTCCATCACCCGACCAAAGATTGCAACAAGTTGAAACAAATCTTCAAAGAAAAGATGGAAACATGAGAACTCCAGTTAAGAAATGAGGGCGTTTATAGGGATCCTCTTCCCATTAGAAGCTGCATGATCTCGGGGGATTCCGTCCGCAAGACTGTACAGACTATGATGGAGCATTTATGTGAAATCTTGTATCTCTCAAAGGGACAACGTCAAGACGTGTTCACATCCCTCAACCATGTTGTGTCAGGAAGGCGTTTGTATCCAGAAAAGGAAGAAGTCTCGAGGCCGCAGTCTTTCCTTAAAGAAGTGACCAGCAAAGGGGACTGGGGACTCTTAACCGTCACTCGTTTGAAGGATGTCGAGTTCGACAACACATTGATTGATACAGCCTCCGAGTTCAACATCATCACTGCCAAGACTCTGAGGTCCGCAGGGATTTCAAAACAAGAAGTTGCTCGCAGCCCAACTGTGATTAGGAGCTCAGAAGGAGAATTCAGAGACGCCTATGGATATATTGACCTCGAAGTTAAAATCGGTAATGCTCTAACACATGCTAAATTTTATGTAGTGAAAGAGTATCTGAATTACGACATGATCCTAGGACGCCCGTGGATACACAACAACAAAGCAACACTATTAGTAAATCCTTTGCCGATTTCAGTACCTGAAAGAATCTCCAACAAGCTGTCAAATCCTGAAGATTGTCTGTTGCCGTATCGACACCTTGCAAATGTGACTCAACTTCCTAGAGAAGGCCCGAATTCATACCTTAAAATATTACGAGCCCATGTAAGTCTCATCGAACAACCCTTTTTACAAACAGTAAATCCTCTTCCTGCTGAGGCTTGAGGACTTGTTTCAATCAACAACCTAACCACCACTAAGAGATGTGAGTGGGGTGCCGGTTCTTTCAAACGTTTTGCCAGGAGCTTGGAAGAAGTTAGAGAAAATGTGTCCCAGAAACAAGATAATGTTCCAAGTCCAAATTCGTTTCAAATTGGAGATATGGTAGCAAAGAGGACCACGTTTCAAGTTGGAAACGTAGCGGTGAAAATGACTAACCAGCCTGATTTGTTAGCAACAAAGGAAGATGAACCATATTTGGTAGCAGATGTCATCTTAGGCGGCTACTGCAAGATCATCAACGCTGATAAGCTTGAGGGCGTGACGATCCACTCACGATGGCTTAAACCCTACAGTACCTAGAAACGTTGTGTTAATCTTCTTCTCCAGCGTTCTCCGTCATAGTTCCTCCAGCATTCCTCCAACAATTTCCATTTCCTTGTTATTTTTGTAATTCCTTCAAAAAATGATTGCAATACTTGCATTCATAATTATTAGGGTTCCAATTCCTCAATTAATCAAAGAATTATTTAGAAATTCTTACCTCTGGGCATGACACAAAGATCTAGGTTCAACCTGAGTCATCATTACCCACCATATTAAACCAGAGAACCCTAAAAGGAAAACACTTCACACCTTTCGGGAAAGTCGGAGGAATAAAATGTATGTAAAGGAAAAATGAAAGCATCTTGAACAGTTTGTTCCAGCTTACATCAGGAGAGCGCCGACGAACTTACACCAGGAGGATGCGGACATATCCGTGGTATTTCATTATGGAATTACTTCTCTTCTCACAAGGATCACATACAATCATATGAAGGCACAACCACTGTGAAACAGTCCTAATTAAGGATTTATCTCAAAAATAAGAAACTTGTTCAAACAAGTAAACAGAAATAAGAAAACCTCGAACTCAGCCACTGGGTACAAGGAGAAAAGTGTTCACAAAATCACGGGAAAATACTCAGAAAAGAAGAAAAGAGAAATAACAGGGAGATTTAGTTATCAAGAAGATCGACTGTGTTTCCTTCACCATTAGGGTCTTCCTTAATGTCATCATGTGCCGCCGCTGCTTCTTCCTTCGGGTCTTCCTCAGCTTCCACTTTGGGTATTTCTGCAGCAACATTCTCCACAACATCCTCAGTAGGGGCAGCTTCCATATCTTCCTAAAAAACCGCCGCAACATTGGAGATTGTGTTGAAAACTTTTAGAAGATCAGGCTTGTCCGAGTTAGAATCAAGAATAATCACACCATCGCGGATCGGATAATCACATATATCTTCCCCTAGAGGACGTTCATGTTCAACCCTTCGCTTCTTCAGCCGTGCATCAAATCTCTCAGCACTCGCGCTTACTGGTGGTTGCGACGCTTCCTCGAGCCTCCATTTTTCCTCTATGTCGATTAAAGTCAGAAGATCACGGACGCGTTCTCGAGAGACACGCAAGTACAGAATTGGCATGCCCCGTATGGCACGATCATCCTCAAGAAGCGGAACATCAATTTTAGCCATCACCTCCTCGAACGGACCATCAGTCTCAGGTTTATTCACTTCGAAACTTCTTTCAGGAGAGATACCAGAACAGTCCTTGCTAGCCGCATCCATTCTGCAAAAGGAGTCTATGATTATGTTAGCAAAAAATCATCACTAAGAAGATCAAGTTATACGATGGATGTGGAGCAATACCTGAACAAAGAAAGAAATAATTCTGCGATGAGAGAAGACTCAGCGTCTTCTTTATATTTCATGAGTTAACAAGATCCCGAAGAAAAAAGGAGTCTTCACTTACCGTATGCAAAGGCTACAAACGCGGGATAATAATCAGTGGACATTTATCGAATATTTGGAGGCAACTGCCGTGCAATGGAAAGAAACGCATTCGGTCCAAGAAACGGGTCAAGTTTTATCTTGGGGACTTGATTATGTCGATGTTTGGCTAATGGAATAGTACGAGCACACTGCGGGCCCATACTCGAATGAAGCAGGTATTGGGCTACTTCATCAAGCCAAGTTGGTCGAGGTCACAAGACTGGTATAAGGTCGATGTTCGATCAGGCGTACATAATGGAACACACGTTCAATCAAGCATGTATGAGGACCCGCATTCATTCACACGTATCATAGCACGATTTTTCTTTATTCATGGGAATCGTGTCTACGAAATCCAAGCCAAAGGTTTTTCAAGCTACAACCTAAAAGTGATCGCTATCGTAGGCGTCAAAAATAAATTACACTTTCTTACTACTCAAAATATAAATATAGCAAGGGCAAGAAAGGATCGTTCCCACAGAGAGGACTAGGTTGTCAAGTTGTTTCGGTTTCCTATATAAAACAATTGGGTATTTTTCTGATTTTTATATATTTAAGATAAAATAAAAGTAAATAAGAAAATAAACACGCAAATCAAGGATAAAGATATTGGTTAAGGATTTCGTTTTCATTCACTAACATGCTCTTGTCATAATAACTAGAATTGATATTTAATCTCTATTTTATCAATGGCCCTAGAATACCTTGATCGCAAGAATATCCCGCTAATTCCCTCTTGTCATCAACAAACACATTAAAAGATGCGAGTATGAGTTCTATCTAAGAGAACAACCTAACATGTAAAAGCGCTAATCAAGTTTAATTCCCTAGATGCATTAAGTTTTATGAAATCAGGCCAATCAAAGCAATCAAACGTGGAAAGCGCACTAATCCGATTTAACAAAGGTTATGGTTCACATATGATCATAAGAATATATCACTACAAACTATAATCATATTTATGCTACTTGCAATCAAGAATTTATCACATTTGCATATAACAAATCCTAATCTAGCAATAGAGATGAAAACAAACTCAACCGATTTGCGACTCGATCAAACAAGCATTCAAATCATGTGACAATATAAAAAGTGAATCATAATTGATAATATGGAGACAAAACTAATTTATCATATCAAAAACCATATTATGTGAAATCCAATTATTCCATTACCAAAAGAAAACTAGGTACTCATATCATAGGAGTTCATAACAAGAAGAATAAGAAATTCTATCATATTGTAAACCCTAGAAAACAAAAGTAGAAGATAAAGATTTTTTTCTCCCTAATGGAGATATATCTAGGTTTAGAGAAAGACTTCTATTTATATGCTTTTACAATTCCCAAAAGGATACTCTCTTCTCAAAACCCATCTCCAAGTAGTCCACCAAGCCCGTGTGTGTAAACATCTCTTCTGGAAATTCTGGATCCAAAATTGGGTCGTCGGATTGCTGACGTTATCACCGGAAAACTATCTCCGGCCATTGAGCCATCAGAAACTGTCACCAGGTAAATATGTACTTCCAGCAACTCATCTCTCCTTCTATATAGTTCATACATTCACAAGAATAATCCAAACCAATTCCTTATCTCTTGCGAAAACGTGCCCAAAAGCGTTTACCCGTAGCTCATATATCCAGTCGTCGACTCTTAGGTCTGACTCATACCCCCTTCATGATTCACTGAAACTTTACAATCCCCACTTTCGGTTCCAAAATCCAACAACCGGTAATAGTACCACCAACTGACCATTCTCCCTGCGTTTTCGCACTGTTTCTGCGGAATCTCAAACTGGTACAGGCATTCATTATTTCCTAGCTCAGGCCATAACTCACAGCCACTGCACCAACCTATTTCCTCCTGCAAGGCATTTATTCAACCACATCGGCCCCTGAAGCTTCACCAAAATCTTTGCCATTGCTTCAGCTTCACCACTAGACCACTATATAACTACCAGTCTCTGTAGTCCTTCTCTTGCATTGGTTTTCCTAGCTCAACTGCAAAGTCCAGCTGATCCATTCCTGTAGTTGATATCACCACCATCTCTTGACTCATCACCTCAAGCAACACATACCCTTTGTAACAATCTCCAGAGCTTGTGTTCTTCTTGTCATTCCTTGCTACAGCAAGCCAAATCAACACCACCTGAGCCATCTCTGTTAATCTCAAAACTCCGTTCATCATTCGCAGTGACTGCAGCTCCTTATCGAGAGTCTCCGTCTCCACTATTCAAACACAACAACAGTACTTGCACACAACATCAGTACCTGCTATATCATTCATGCCACCTGCATCTCAGTCGCACACTCCAACAACTGACCTGATCTTGTAAAGCACCATCATGTTCAGATGCAAACTTGAGCCGCTTCTGTCTCATTCCAAACCTCAGTTCCATGGCCATCATCTTCTTATATGAACAACAGCGACAGATCTTCTGCTTCCCTGTAGCTCATACCCAATACAGACAGCTTCTTTGTTAACACAGCACTACCGTATCCAAGCTGCCAAGACAAATCCAGCTACAACTCAGTTCCCGCAATATCACTGCATTCATAGCAGCAACTTCCTAATAATCACAGACCAACTTATATCTGAGTTCACAATCACTTCATGACCACCACCAACTGTAACACGGCTAGCTCAGTCACCACCAATGATGCAACTTCCATTTCCTGCAATGTTCTCCTATGTTGTAGCTTGTCCTCTGCACAGCGCATACCACCAGTTCCACCTGCAATCTCATACTGATCTGTTTGCTCAATAGCCAACACCATAACCCTGAGCTGCACCAACAACCTTCTCAAAACAACATCAGTAGCAGCAACATCAACTCTTCCAGCAAACTCTGCCTCAATGCACACCTACAGCTTCAACTCAGCTCCAACACAAACCCATTAAATCCCTGGCAGCAACATCTTCCAGCTGATTGTAATTTCTTAGTCTTCTTCACTATATCCTCTTCCAAAACCTGTGTAAAGACTCATTATTCCATGTCATACTTGGAGCAGTAAGCTAGTACAACTGAACTTGATTTGTGAAGAAAATAGTATTTCAGGAATTTTCTCAAACATCATGTGTGCCACAAACTGGTAACTCAGTTTTAACCTTGCTGGTGATTCCTAATTCCATTGCTCCTTTCCTGCAAGCAATTTCACCATTGTGACACAAACCTATTCATTTATAATCATTCATAATTCAGAAACATACATTAATCGCACCCATTCAGCCTAAAGAGCAATGGCATCAGCACTCTGTCTTGGATGTTTTGTTCTTGATCAAATCTTCATTGTATCTTCATAACTCGCTGTACATTCGAATCAGCAAGAACCCAAATTTCTACCTCCTTCACAAACTCTAAAATACTTCTATTCATAGCCATTCAGGCACAAATCAAATGGCAGACAACACTTTTCCTCCATGTATTTCCGGTGTTAATTCTGCCCAGACTCCTTAAAACTCATGATGCAAGACCCTTCATTGCCTTAACCTTCTAATCCTTGTTCTAATCACCCAGCAACCTTGGCTAATCCTCCCCTGAATTACTCTCTGGATGATAATGTCGCCATGGCTCTTTTATGTTTTCTCTGAATTTGAGAAGTAAATGATTGAGAAATAACCTCTCTCAATTTTAGGGTCACGTAGGAACCCAAAAATGTTATCGGCACTCATTTTCTGGATAAGGGCAACCCAGAATGGCTTGTATGCTTGTTATCTCCGCATCCATCAATGCGCAATGACTCCGAGCAATGAATTGAGCCCTTAATCCCCTTTTTTCGCTCCAATGACTCCAAAATATCTAATAAACTCAAAAGTAAACAAAAGATACATAATTTACAAGAAAAGTAGCAAAGAAAGCATAAACAATAGATAATAAATCTAGGTGTTTATGACACCTATCAAAAAGCTAGGTTTGCATGTAATAATGAGAAAGTAGCAAAAGCGTGGAGTTAATCACGATACAACTTGTGAAGAGGTTTCATCTACGATGGGATAATTCTCTCGAGAGCAAAAGAAGTTTACCTAAGGAACTAGGGTTTGTAAAAAAAAAAAACGACGAACAAGGGGAGGATGATGAAACACCAACCTGACAGACAAATGGCAGCGGCGGCGATGAGGTCCAGCGATGTACGGCAGCGTCAACAACAAGTCCAGCAGCGACAGTCCGGCAAAGGGGAGGAGCTAAAAAAAAAAAGGGGTCGGTCCCCTTTTATACAAGAACAATTAAAGAATCCTAATAGAAGCAGTATTCCTTTACTAGCTCGAATACCCAAGGAAAGAAACCGGTCCCACTCAGGATTTCATGCTTGCAACGACGTGTTCACATGTGCAATTTCTAGCGGACGATCGAGGATCTTCCGGGTAAGCTCCTTTTATCTTGTTTCTTTTCACTGTGTATTTGTCACTATCTCATGCCTACTCCACAATAGTGTAACCATCATGTGCTATGCAGAGGACTTAATGTTGATGGTGGATTTTAGTTCAGGGCTAAAGTTGTAAAACCAATATTTTGTACAGCAGTCCTGCAGAGGATAAGACTGTCTGATAAGTGATGAATACTTCTTTGCTTTATTGATTCACCTAGAATGGAGCATGTAGCAACAATCCCCAAATATTCTGTGAATCTCAGCATTACTAGTTAATGCATAAATGCCTTGTATTTCCTGTGTTGTTCTCAGCAGAACTCTCATTGTTGGTGCGGCATGATGACTGACTGTTACTCTCAGTAGAGTAACATGAATATCCAAGTACTAACAGTGAGGCATGCACGAAGTATCCGTACAGGCTACACCATTCTCTAAAAAAGAGAATCATCTGTAGGAGTGTTATACTAGCCCGATTGAGCATCCGGACTGTCCATATCAGTCTAGAAACGATCGCAACCATCCAACTTCACCAGCATGATTGGATGGCCCAGATCAAATCCATAAACCCCAAGCAGGTATGGAGTGTTCACCACCGACCCAATATAGGCCCCACATGGTCGGCTTCCCCAAGAGGATATCATAGCTTGCTAATACGTCCAGCCAAGGTAGCGCAGACATGAAACCCTAAATTAGGGTTTGCGGCACATTACATGTCGTAAAACATTCTTAACCCTCCATCTTCGCAGGCATAGATGGAGGGTGTAAATGTAGATTCAAAGGGCTCAGAGCATGTTAACACAATCATCGTGGGACCGCCTATACACACGACCAATCATTCTAGACCAACCATGGTTGGTCATCCCAATTCGTGCGCCCAAACAAGGCATGACACACGGCTGATAAAACCCTAATTAGGGTTTGTATCGATTACGAGCGTCCATCTTCTCCTGCATGAATGAAGGGTTCAGGATTAGACTAAGCAGGTCTAGTGCGCATCAACATGACTATCATGAGCCCATCTATCTCCTTACCCGATCGACTTAGGCATACCATGCCTGGTTATTCCAAATCGCACGCCCAAACTAGCGTGGTCACACTTCCCGATCACAAACTGATCTCGACCACTCAACTTCGCCGGACAAATTGAGTGGCTTAGATCACGTTTCCATGGGACAATAAGGTATAGGCCTGAACACCAGCCTACCACCTACACGCCAAACTAATCGGGTAAGACCGACCAAGCTTGGTCGTCTTGGAACGCGCGCCTGAAGTTGGCACGATGCGCGGCTTTTGTGGCACCAGTTTTCTGTCGCAAATTAATCTCGAACACTCAACTTCGCCAGACTAATTGAGTGGCCCAGATCACACTTTCATGAGACAATGAGGTATGGGCGCCTACACCGTCATGCTATCTACACGTATGCATGATTGGCTTGGCCATCATCGTGTCCCAAGATTGGATTCGACCAAGCTGAAGAGTGATGCTTGCACACCTCTTCATAAACCCTAATTCCACTAACGGTCGCAGATAAGCGTCTCAAAGATCATCTCGTCCGTCCAAATTCACATGCTTGGTTATACAACCCTAGTCAGGAGTTAATTGGTCAATGAGGCGTCATGATGATTACCATCCGCCGCTCTACCACACCATGTAGTCGGCCAAGGGAAGGCTTGATAGTGCAGCCTCCAAACCATCACATGAAGTAGGCAGGGCATGATGCTCAACAGCGATGCTTCATACATTCGATGCTAGTGATGATGGGAGAAGTGGGCAAGATTGATCATGTGACACTAACACTGTAACACACCACTCCACTACTCCATCATTCAACTTCCTCCACTTCCTACGAGAGACGTGAATAAGGCTCAAATGACTTGTATAAATAGGATTTCCTCCCTATTTCCTGAACAGAACATAGAAACCAAGTGTTAATACGAAACGTATTCAAAAACCTAGAGCCTGCTTGCATTAATCGTAAGCCTGCTCACCTTCCTGTTACAAGTCATAAACAAGCCTACGCCTTCACAATCTCAACACCTTCTTCGCTTCCCTCCCTAAGATCAACCCCATCTCCTTCACTTTGTGACCAAAACAAGTCTGGAATGGCCATTTCTTGGTTTAGGCCAGAATTTTATAGATTGATTTCTCGAATCAAAAGCACTCCTGTGCAGTGCATTTATTTAGGGTTTAGATTCACTTCTCATCCACACACCCCAAATTACCAAAACCAACAGAAGTAGTTTTTACCCATAAACAATAAGATGAACTTGGTCGAAGCGAAAGCTTGCTAACACATATTTCGAGAAATATGTAAGCGAGATAAACTCATCTCAAAATATCAAATGTGTATATAGAAAACTATATCGTAATACGACTTATGTCTCAATATAGGAGATAAATTAGAAATAGACTTTCCAAGTGATAGATGAGTTTAAATCTCCACATACCTTTTGTCGATGAAGTTCCACAAGCTCCCCTTAGTAGTTCTTCGTATTCAAATGATGAACACCGTGAAAACTAAGCTCAACTACACAATCTATGTCCTAGTACAAGATATCTATATATATGCTAGAAATCAAGACTTATAGTTTTGATCACTAACATTGAAAAACATGCTTGAGATAGCAACGCATGCTAGTTCGATCGAGCAGTGCTCTAACACAAAATATACGTCCAAAACATATTCGTATTCTTTATCGGATACCAATATTGAACCTGTTATGAATTACAATAATTCTACAACTGAATTATTTGAACTCGTTTCAATTATTAATATTTAGACTCTCATTGAGTAATATCGAACTTATCTCAAGTGGAAAAACTTCTACGGATAAAATCCTTGAACTTTTTCTGAATAATGTATATATATATATACATCAATGTTCATATTCTTATTTGAACAATATTTTCATTTTACTACCTTTGGAATGGAAGCAACATCTAAGTGCCATATTTTCCAAATATGGTGCCATCCCAGTGCCAGTGATAATCCCAAATTTTATGTGATGCGGAGAATCCTAAGGCATACTACAACACTAAAATGTATCACAGTGCAATCCGTGCCCGCCTAAAACCTCTATGGACAAGTATACCACGATACCAAAACATGTCAGCGCCAATAATCCCTCAGGTAAGGCTGCACATCATGACCACGACCACCACTTCCTTGGACAAATACAAAACCAACATTCTCTCCATCATGGACACAACGTAATCGTTGCCTTGGACAAAGGGAAGACCGATATTCCCATGGCCATGGCTAACATTTTCCGGTCATGGTCACGGTATCATGGATAACAATTCTTTCCTCCTTGGCCAGCATTTCCTCGACCATGGCCACGATTATTACTGCCTTGTCCATCTTGTTTGTTGGTCATTATTTCTTCGATTCTGAGCCACCTCCTTGAGTCCTGAGTCATAAATGAGTCACGGGATAATTTCCAGTATTAATACATAAAATACCATCCTTGATTATTAATGACATCTGAAAACGCGGGGGTACAACAACCACACCCACCTATTTTGTTCGACAATCTATATGTACTTAACTCCAATATAATTCCGAGAGTATCAACTTAATGAAACTCAATCAAGAAATATATCAAAGAGCTTTATATCTTTCTCAACACAATCAGTAAATCAAATAGATAGGAATCCATGAACCTGATTGTTATTAGAATAACTCGGATGGTACCAAGTGTCAATCAAGTTCTATCCAACAAACAAGTTCGGATTTATCAACTGTGACTGAAAAATACACAACCTGTGATATTTCAATTATATAATGAAAATATTATGCGGAAAAGAAATAACACAGACTCCAGAAATTTCATCAACGAGGAAACCGCAAATGCAGAAAAACCTCAGGACCTAGTCCAGACTTGAACACCACATTGTATTAAGCCATCACAGACTCTAGCCTACTACAAGTTAACTTCGGCATGGAATGTAGTTGATCCCTAACCAATTATCATACCGATTAAGGTACATTCGCGTTTCTTATGTCTTTTGAATCTTGTAAGACTCTGTGCACTTGATTCCCCTAACTGACATCCTAGAATTTGCTACGACCCAAAGTCAAATACTTATAAACAAATATGTCTCCCACAAATAAGTTTATTCTATTTATTGTTTTCGTCTTAAGAAAAGATCAAGGTGAACATGAAACTCAACTATTAATCCGGTCTTATACTTCCGAAGAGCAGCCTAGAATATTAGTCACCTCACAATAACCTTACTGATTAACAAAAGAAGTTATTGCGGAACCACAAGAGTCTGAAGTGAAAAAATTGTTGTGAACTTTTTATATCTTACCTATCGGAGATAAATCTCGAAAAAATCTTAGAGAATATTAAACTCAATATGATAGAAAAAGTAAAATTAGGATACATAACTACAAAGAAAATAGTTGGACCTGGCTTCACGAATCCCAAGAGAAGTCTTTAAGTTGTTAAACCTAGTAATGGTTTTCAGAAGAACTTGAAACCTAGGTTAAGAGAGAATCGACTCTAGTTTGCAACTAGGACACATGAAAGTATCTGGATTAGGTTCCCCAGATGCTAAAGCTTCTCCTTATATATTCATTCAAATCAGGATTGCTTACAATCAAAGCTAAGATAGCTTAGTAACAAAGCAGTTAATATTCACCATTATATGAACTACTGATTTAAGATTCAAGCTAAGTTTGCTTAGAAAATAAGGAAACAATCTCTACTGTTAGATGGTTTAGCTTGATACACACAAATGAAATATACCTATATTTTTATATATAGACCTAAACGTGTATAACAAGTTGGCTCAGTAACAGTTAACCGAAGTTAGCCATATGAACACTTTTAGCTTAGCTATGTTCATCGAACACTTTTAGACTCAGTCTGATAATCAACCAATCATGATAGATAATCAAATATATCTATATGTGCTTTAAGAGAGTTGTTCAAATATTCACTATCTCATAGAAATATTCATGAACCATTTGAAACATATCCGGCTTGGTTTGTAAGTATACACAATACTTATACAAGAACCAATTCATGAACATAATGCCACGGTTTGCAAACAGAGTTTGCATACCTTAAAGCTTAAGAATAAGGGACTTCAGTTTGCAAACGAACCTGAGTTCATGAGTATAGACAATAATTAGCATACAGAGTATGAGAACAAGTTGTCATACTTACCGATTTTAGAACCTAACCACTGAGTTCGCGAACTACCATTCCGGACCTTTCCTAGTTTTGTTGTTCGGAAACCACAGTTCCGGACCTATCACAGATAATCTCGTTCGCAAACAAGAGTTTCGGACCTGAACTAGTACTTTATAGTTCGCATACTGTGTTGTATCCAAACATTCGTAGTAGTTCTAAAACTCTCGTTAATCCATTTGAAATATCCTTAGAAGACAACAATGGTAATCTTACACATACCACTAGCTTCAAGTAATTTTCAAATGATTATATGATCAATACGAAACGTCTCAAGTTAACATCAAATGATTGTATTGCACAAATCATGTAAGATGTTCAAGGTAATTTTCACATGATCATCTTGAATTGTTTATAACTAAAGTTGTCAAGTAGATGATGAAGCAGTCTAAGCTTGAAACTCGTATTTCGAGAATTATATAAACAAGATAAACTCGACTCGAAATTTCAAATGTGTATAACACAAAGTATATAAAGCTATACGATTTAGTCTCATTAATTAGTAGATAGAATTGAATATAATTTTGAGTGATAGATAACTTTTAGTATCTACATACCTTTTGTCGTGGAAGTTTCTCCAAGATCTTAAGTAGATCTTCTTCTTCAATCGGTGAATGCCGTGAAGTCTAATGCTCAACTAAAAACTTCTATCATAATCCAAGACATAGATATAAGTAGACTAGAAATAAAGATATAGTTTTGATCAACTAAACTTGAAAAACAAGCTTGAGATAGCAACACTTGAGAGTTCGACCGAGAAGTGCTCTAACAATCTCCCCCTTTGCCAATTTTAGTGATAAAACTATCAATACATATGGATCACAAAATAAATAAACTTTGTAGCTTCTGATCCATCATGCTTGATTTCCTTGGATCTTCAACTTCCTTGAATTCTTCGTTACTTCAAGTTCTCAGTCAATTATGAATGTGTTCAACTCAGCATCATTTTTGTTGAAGATCTGTAGCAATAACAATATGAAAACAAATATTCTCAAATTATTATGTTACTCGAAGTCCAATTATATCACAACTTTGAAATAATACTACGGTGATATGATTTGCTCTTCGTTAATCAATGCTTCCATCTTTTGCACAATAGGTAGAACCTATAGAATGGAATCCACTCCTCCTTACATAATGATCCGTAAACCATATGTATGTAGTGTGAACTACTAAATGATTCTCCCCCTTTTTGTCAATATAAATTGGTAAAGGTACGAAAACTATGGGATCGTTATGAATTCTCAAAAGATAATTCATGCCTAAAAAGCATATCGACTTTTCTTTAGATGCTTTCACATAGTCGAAAGTTAGTATATTCATCAAGGAGTTTATTAAGATACAAGTTAACCCCTACATATTCCACAACTGCTCTCCCCATAAAGATTTAAAAATTAAGCACAAGTTCATTTAAGAACTCTCCCCCATTTGATGTCATTCCCAATAGAACAACATGAGAGACCTTACTTTTACAAGAAAAGAAGGATTTATTTGGACATTAACAAATCACATGGATTTGTATCCAGTAAACATCGAGTAAATTAATCGTAAGAGGATCTTTTTGATTAATTTAACCGGAATCACTCAACATAAGAAAACTTATGGAGTAAATACAGTACTTTCACATAAAGTGGATCAGGGAAAGATCAATACTGAGGAATATCTCAAAAAGTCCATTCTATGTTTTATTAATATATGCATAAAGACATAATGGATTTAACTTTTAAGTATTTATGAGATAATAACACAAACCACAAAAAGTAAAGGCACATATCTCATAAGACATTTGCAATATATAAAACCTGTAAGATTAAATACTGCAAGTTCATCTTCCAAAAACTTAGAATTTAAATAAATAAATCTAAAAACATGCAAGATGAAAAATGTTGGAAATAGCCCGTGTAATCACAATATATGCTATACCAAACCCTAGTTATCCTTCTTGAACACAAGAATAAGTTATCACAAGAAGTTTCTTAGACATTAAGATTCTTGAAAAAAAAATTATCGTTCCGAACTCCTTGTCGCCAACAAAACATTGGAACATAAGGTTCATGAAGAAAGGAGGCAAGTCATACAAACATTTTTGGTTGTTGTCGAACCAGGGCCTTTTGAATCTCCAGAGATCTTAGTACAATAGCCTTTATTTCCTGAATCTCCATCCTGGTTTGTTTTAACTCTGCAAGAACAATAGAAAACTTCTGAAGATTTGAGTTGTTAGCTCTTGGTTTCTTCATATTGTTCCTTTTTTTCTTCAAAGTTGAATTAGAGGAATGAGATTTCTATTTTTCCTTTATGATTGAAAAATTGAAAATCACACAGACATCTTTTCCATCAGAAGAAATAGTGCTTGGAGTCTCCATAATTTTGGAATATGGATTAACACAAACTCAATTGTTAAATGGGTTGAAATTTGGATATCTGATCCTAATTTCTCAAATTTTTGTGAAAAAATTGCAACAATCATCTGGTTTCTATAGAAATATAGATGTGAAGTGGTTTTTAGAAAAAACAACCCAGATCCATATCATTGATTCAACAGATTAAGAACTTCATACAAGCTTAGCCGTATAAAAAGGAGAAAATCAATAAAGATATTCAGTAAAAGAAAGCAACTAAACCTGCTTGGAACAACTTCAAAGTGGATTGGATAATTTTTACAGATGTGTCGTTTAACAAGGAGAACTTATCCATGGGTTACGCCTTTATTCTATATTCGGTAGATCAAGAAGTTTTTACACATCTTTCCGCAGGTTCAGATTGGGCGTCCTCGGCTTTACATGCAGAAGCAAAATCTCTCTTAAATGCTTTAAAATGGCCAGAAGACAATATTCTTTCTAGCGTCTTTATTGCTACAGATTGTAAAATTCTGGCAGATTCCATTAATAAAAAAGGAACAGACGTTTCTTGGGCAGCAGAGAATACTATAGAAGAAACTACTTCTATTCTAGGCAGACTACCACAAGCTAAGGTAAAATTTATTAACAGAGATCACAACGCAACAACAGACTCTGTGGAAAAAGAAGCAAGAATCAGAAGACTCCAACACATGTCGAAACATTTGGAGCAGCAAGGGAAAAAAGAAAGTATCCTTTCTAATATGGATTTTTGGAAAAAATGAAATTGTAGACCTTATGTATTATACTGCTTAATTAATATGTTCACATTTCCTATAAAAAAAAAAAATCTGTTTTTTGACATGGTGCATAGGAATAGGCCTTATCTTCCGATAGAAAAAAAGAAAAGAAAAACCTGCTAATTTTCTTACGGTAACATGAAGTGGTAATTTAGGAACCCCCAATTGGGGGATATTGATTACTTTCCCCAACCAGGAGTGGCTGATAAGGGGTAACTTTTTATTATAAAAATACCAAAATACCCTTTCCCTAATTAAAAACCTTTATGAAAAGACTGTTATACTCTTTTCCCTAAAACTTTAAAACCAAAAACCAAAACATATATCCCCCATTCCATTAAATCAGTAGCTGCACTCTGTTAGGGTTAGGGTTCGAAATTTTTTTCTTCTTCTTCATCGTTCTTCAACCGTTCTTCGTCGATTAATCGTCGATTAAAAAATTTCTTCGTCGATTAACCTACCCGAATCATAATAATGCCTCAATGAAAGAAACCAAAAGCCCCATCGAACTCACAATCGATTGGTAAGGAGAAATGAAAACAAAGACTTGCTAAGATTGATGAAGAGCAAGAAGAAGAAAAAGCAACGCTCTCGGAAAATCAACCGATCGCAAAGATGGATTCTGTGAGAAGGTAAGTGATTTTAAACTCAGTTATGAGTGTTTGAATCAATTTATATCAATAGGTTTAGGTTAGAATCGCGAAACCTAAACGAAACAGTTTAGTTTCAGTAGATTCCAGCATTAAATAGTTTATGAATACTATGTCGGTTGTGAGTTATGGCATTCAATATAGGATGAACGCAGCGCCGGTACTCATTTACGGCTTATATGTTAGAATGAATATAATGCCGTTTCCAAACCCTGAAACTGAATATTTTGTACCGGCATAAAAAAGTCTTTGAATACTATTCCGGTTTATGTTACGACATTCATTAATGAAAAATCTTGTATGTCAGTAGTAGACTAAAAACATACAGGAACATCTTTGAATTTGTCTATTGTGCTGGCATAAATTTTCGGTTGCATTGTATGCCGGTACTAGGTTACGGCATATAATCGATGTATTTAAGGATTGTCGATAGTTGGATTTTTGTATCCAGGAGAATTACACATGACTACCGGCATTGTCGATAGATAATATTTACCGCCGGAAAAATGTACCGGAATTACATATTTACTAAGTTTATATGCCGGGAGTTGTGTACCGGCGTGGTTTGTTTAATTAAGTGTATGCCGGTACTAAAAGTGAGATGTCTTATATTCATTACGTGTGCTTATGATAAAGGTCAAAATCCAAGGAAGCTAAGAAAAGAAAAAATAAAGATGTTGTCACTAAGAGAAGGAGGAAGGACGGTCTTGATACTCCTCAGACTCTGCCTCCCCGAGGTAAAGATGAAGGTCGCAAAAAACGTTTGGGGGATGATTCAAGAGGAATAATTTTGGAGAGTGGTGGTGACCGTAGTCTACTTGTAATCCATGAAACTACTACAACAGTTGAGCATGATGGGCAATATGAAGAGGAAAATGAGGAGGAAGGCAATGAGGTTGATCCAAGTCAATTAGCAAGCCAAAGCGAAGTTGGTGGGGCAAGGGTAAAGTAAAAGTTAAAGGTTCCCACCTTCCCCATGTTGATGACATGATACCTGACCTTGATCGTGGTAGAATTTGGGGTGAAGCTCACGATCCGACCCATCTATTTGGCTACAAGCACTCGTGGGCTCGTGCTATCTATCAAACCTATGTAAGAATTTTTTTAATCTTGTGCATATGTATTCTTGTTTATTTATGTAAAATCTTTTAACCATACTATCTCATAATTGTAGGATCACAAGAAGGCTGTGCGTGTTTTCCGAAACCAAGCTGCGTCCGATTGGGTTTTGTCTTTGGAATGTGAAGAGGTCCAAACATTAGTAAGAGATTCTGGTCTATATGCTTTGGTTGAAAATTATGTGAAGTGTGATTCTGTGACAATCAATTGCTTCGTCGAAAGGTATCATGGAGAAACTGATTCCATGCACTTCCCGTTTGGGGAGATGATCTTGATCCCGGATGATTCTCAGAACATTTTAGTCTTGAATGTTATCGGAAAATCAATTGCAGAAGGAAATAACTATCCGGACCTAGAATGGTCGAAGTTGCACACCCTGACTAACAAGCTGTTGGGTTGGGACTACAAAACTTCTATGGAAAAATTATATGTATCTAATGATAGTAGGACAAAGAAAATCAAGCTGACACTGCTTAAGGAGAAGTTTGAAAAAACCCAGGAAAGAAGTTTGAAGGATGGATGGGACCCTGCACAGATTCGTTATATAGCCGCTGCGTACCTTTTATTCATCTTGGGCACTAAGGTATTCCCCGACACTAGTGGCAATAGGGTTAGCGCAAGCCTCCTTCAATACTTGGATCCATTGGAAGAGGTTTTTACCTATTCTTGGGGCACCGTTGTAATGGCACATTTGATGGCGGAGATGAGAAGGGCCTCTAAGGCTGTTACAAACCAATTTGTCGGGAATTTCACTTTGCACCAGGTAATTTTGTTCTTAAACTTATGTCCTTATGTATATTGTTCACATATACCCTTTTTATGAACTCATGAACAAAATTTACTGCTTCTTATGTGTATGATTCCACATTGGTATAGGTGTGGGCTTATGAACACTTCCCAACATTGTTCAAGGACTACTCCTCTTTGAAGATTATAGACCTTATAGAACCTGATGCGCCTAGAGCTAAGAGATACCAGTTCAACAATACTCCGAAACCTGGTAAAAATGGTCGACTAATAGATATGAGATTGGCTCTAGACATGATGACTACCAAAGATGTTGTGTTCGACCCTTACAAGGAGGCTAGGGAAAACCGCCAAATTTTGAGGTATCCGAACGTTGCATTTTACAATGGACCGTTGTTCCACCCAAAAGGATACGTTATGGAAGATCCTCGACGTGTGATGCGGCAACTTGGATATAAGCAATTACCTACATTCATGACAGCCTCTACTGAAAGGTACGCTCTTGACTTGGGTGAGTGCATTAAAACTCCCTCAAAGTTGAGGGTAGTGTATGATCCACTTCCAGAACCAATACATTGGAGGGATAGGGAACCAAGTCGTCTGGTAGATATCAGTAATTCGGAGCTTGTGAACAACGGTGATGAATCCGATTCCTCATACATTGATAATTACCTAGATTGGTCACATCCTTTTGTCGTGCGGCCGAACGATGGCAGAGTTCTACCCTTGAAAAACCCTCAGGTTCCAACTCCTACTGAGGCACCACTTACAATGGTCAAACTTAATAAGATTCTTGGATTGCTAGTAAGTATTTTTAATTCCTTAGTCGTTTAATGCACACATACTCTTATATTAGCATATATATACTAATTATGTATTGGATGTACGAAACCAGCGGCGTCGGCTTGGAAAGATGAAGAAGATGTTTGGTTGAAAGTACGAGAAATGAGAGGTGCTATCCCTTGAATAAATGAAGGAAGTCGAGGAATTGCTTGATAAAGTTGAAGTTCCAAGTGCAAAAGATTTGTTCGGGGAAACAAGGAAGATGTATGTCCAGAAGAAGCAAAAAACATAGTGATTAACTATTTAGTTGTGTTTCTTTGGTTGTTAAGTTTTAAACAATTCCGAACTTGATTTTGGATTAACTCTTGAGTTGTTTGGTTTACTTTTGGTACCCTGATATATGGCTAGATTAAGAACATTTAAGCACAACCCAGTTGTTTGTTTATCTTGAACATGTTTAGATTTATACTGAAGTGCATGTTTTCTTTAGACCATGGGTGCCGGCATTAAAACATTGTGGTTTTACTGCGCCGGGTATGTACCAGCATTGTATGTTTTTTCTAAAACCATATCGGAAAAATCAGATGAAAGTCACCAAGGTCCTGTGAATAATTTGGGCAGTACTGGCGTTGCATTATAGATTGCAACTATGCCGGAATTCTGAATTTGTTAAACTTGGATAGTTTTTATAGAAAACCGGCACTGATTTGGATAAAACAACAATGCCGGAATTGAATTTGTAAGTTAGATTATTCCAATACTTTTTGAACTTTTTCCGAATGCTCTTTTATTTCATCCCTAGGTAATCTATTACATTAGTTTTGAAACTTAAAATTAAAACAAACTAAAAAACATGGAATTGAGTAATTTTGGTTTGAGATGATCTCATAATCTATTTCCATCCCTTTTCAACAATTACGGAACCTTTGAGCCTTTCACAAATATCTTCGAATACATCGTCAAGAATATCGGTGTCAAGGACCATCTTCATTGGTTCATCTTCACGTTCAACATATTCCTTTCCATTTATATATAACACTCATCACACCCATCAATAGGCTCTCAATGGCCCTTGTGGTTTTCTCTTGCTTAGGCTAGTGCAACAGCTTTGTCAAACCATTGAAACTCTTCGCACTTTGGGTGATTCAAACACCTTAGAAACGTTCTTCCATTTTCAGCATCATCAGTTTTTGCAACCCAAAATCGGCATGTTCAATCACAACATGTACACTTAGAATAAATAAAAGGACAGTCCATGGCTAGATGGGAAGGTGACTTGCATATTTGATAGCTGCAATGATGATTCTGTAAGAGAAGATTATATTTGTGATTCGTCCTAGTATATAAGATTATAATTTTCCAATTAATCCTTAGTAATGTTGAATGTACTTACTTTGCAGGTAGAGGTTGTTGATGAATCTCCCATCGCTTGTGAACCTCGAACCGTGCTAGATTGATCTATTTTTTGAGGCTTGGTTTCTTCATAGAAGGAAAATTGCTATTTGGTGAGTCCTTGGTGTACATTTTTGCAAAGGAATCGGGAGGTTATATATAGATTGAAGTCCCAACGATCTTATTTTTCAAAAAAATAGCCATTTTTTATTGAAATTTCCATGTACCGGCATTTTCGCCGAAAATAATCAATGCCGGTACTAACTCCCGGCATACTACATTCTCATGAATACTAAACCGGTACTATATGCATAGTACACATAATTGTAAGTAAGAAAATAGGTTACCGACATACACTTTTAATGGTGATTCATACCGGAAGTGAGTACCGGCATAATTTATCATAATAATTTACGCCGACACTGGTGATTTCAAAAAAAACTATCCGTTGAGATTTTTCTCTATATATAGAGACCTAATACTTGGACCCCATAACCCAAAACTCGTGTGTTCGTTAATATCTCCCTGAGACTCTAAACTTACGAAACCCTAAATCCTAGAAGTGTTATCTATACATAACTTAGTATAGAACCTACTCCCACATACAACAAATGGCATCGTTTGAATCTGAGGAAGATTTAGCAATCACCCCAGCATGGTACGCCGAAACTCGTCCTTCAAACATAGATAACATTACGAGGGATTCAATGTGGTTGAAATTTTTTAACAAATTTACTCACGATTATGGGAACCCGAAAGGAAGAACTGCTCAACAAATCGAGCAACGACATGACATCATCCTAGGTGCGGTGGTTGTGTATTTTAAAATCAAACACCGGATCGTGCACGCTACCCACAATAGATTGTCCCCTCAACAACTCGTAAGTATATTTTTGATTAATTCGACAAAATCCATTATTTTGAACTTTTATGTAACAAACTAAGTATGTGTCTTGTTTTTGTAGCATGTAGCCATGAAAGCGCGTTACTTACAGGAAAAGGGGGAAGTATTCATGTTTGACGAAAACGTGGACCACATGGTAAACAAAGTCACGGAGTACCACCAGCTGGGTGAATCAGAGACAGATTTTTCTTAACAAGATTGACAGGTTTATTGCATTTTGGTTAGGTTTTTATCGTAGTTTTTGGTAAGGTTTTGTGGGTAGATCTCTATGTAAACCATCACGAGACTATAACTCGTCCACTTGGGTCACCAACTGGTTTAAAGGCTTGATGCACGTGCTAAGTGCATTCTTTGTTCCATCGACAAGGATTACATCTGAAATAAATTATTGTTCCGGCACATGCTCTTTACATAATTCCACTCCGGTAGTAATGCCGGCGTCTTTGTTTTGCACATTTCTATGCTCGTATACAGTATAATTTTTTTATGGTTTCTGTGTACAATAAAAAAAATTACGACATTCGTTATATAGGTGACCAAACTCCGACACTTGGTTCCGGCGTAACGTAATCCTTATTACAATGCCAGCTAGTTTAAAATTCAAAATTTTGCAGGTACAACTACATTGATTTAGTACAATAACGTCCATATTTGGGCACCATCCTATAAATATACAAGTTCTCCCTACAAAACAACACACACATGGTTCCATATACTATCCAAAGCTAATATCATTATATACTCTTTCTAGCTATCCCAATTCCTCTACATACAAAGCAATGGCATCATTTGATTCAAATGAAGATTTGGAAATCACGAAAGATTGGTACGTGGAAACTCAAGTTAGAAGGCAGTCCCCCGTAAAGGTGGATTCCGAAACCTTTTGGGGTAAGTATTCCATAAATATAGGCAAGAGTTTGGGAATCCCAAAGGAAGAAGTGTTGAACAAATTCATGATAGGCACCAAGTCATTGAAAATGCGATACTTGGTTATTTAGCTATCCAAAAACCGATTTTCAATGCTACTAACTTTAACTTTTCCATTGAACAATTTGTAAGTATTTTTGTGGTTTATTATACATAAGTTTGATCTTCGTACTAAACACCACTAAGTAAGTAAGTTTGTGTTATGTTTTTGTAGCATGAAGTCGTCAAAGCACGCTACTTGGAGGAAAAGGGGGTACCATTCGCATTCGATGCAAGTTATAAATTCATAGAAGACAAAATCCCGGAGTATGCGCATGAGATGATGGAGGGTGTATCGTCATCGGACGAAGATTGATGGATTTAAAAGTTTTAGTGTAGGTTTTGTGGGTAGATCTCTATGTAAACCCTCACGAGACTATACTCGTCCCCTAGGGTCGCCTAGGGGTTCAAAGGCTTGATGCACATGCTAAGTGCATTCGTTGTTCCGTCGACAAGGATTACATTCGAAATAAATTACACTTGCGGTATAATATGATAACATATTTCAATGGTAAAAGATCTTCTTATTCATAAGTTGGTCGACCATCCTCTTTCTCGCATATCAGCATGGTGTCGTACCTCTACTAACCACCGTCTCAAAGATTCCTAATTGTTCGGTTACGGCATGATACCCGTAATTTCCATCTCCATCGACATCATCCATATATACAATATACTCGCGAATAACCTCAGGAAGTTGGTCTATGTAAGACTGTAACTTCGTATCAAAACTTCTAATGGTCCTACCTGTTTTGCGATCCTTATGCATCTTCATATTACCATTTTGTTGCTTATTTATATCCAATCCATCCTCTCCAATCTCTACACTTCCAATGTCTTCAGTATGTGATGGAGTCCGTACTTCCTTGGCCTACCCCTTCGCTTTTGAACCGAAAAAACATCAACTTCTATGGAAGGCACAGAGTTGTCACCCTCGTGTTGTTGTTGACTAGATATGGGTCCCTTACCTTTTCTATCACTTACCTTTTCATGTTGTTGACTTGATGTAGGTACCTTATTTGGCCTTACCTTTTTGTTTGGCACCGCCGTCTCTTCGCCTTGTTGTTCTTGGTATCTCAATATTGGTACCTTTTCTGGCCTACCCATTTTCCTTGGAACCTCTTCTACATCGACTATGGGTGTGGCCTCGGAATTCTCAACTTGTTGTTCTTGGTAGCTCAATGTAGGTACATTTCGCGGCCTACCCCTTTTTATTGGAACCTCCGCTACATCGACTATGGGTGTAGCCTCGGAATGCTCACCTTGTTGTTCTTGGTAGCTCAATGTTGGTACATTTCTCGGCCTACCCCTTTTCTTTGGAACCTCAGCTACATAGACTTTGGGTGTGGCTTCGGAATGCTCACCTTGTTGTTCTTGGTAGCTCAATGCTGGTACCTTTGCCGGCCTACCCCTTTTCTTTGGAACCTCCGATCCATCGACTATGGGTGTGGCTTCAGAATGCTCACCTTGTTGTTCTTGGTAGCTCAATGTTGGAACCTTTGGAGGCTTACCCCTATTCTTCGGAACATACGCTACATCGGCTTTTGGTGTGGATACGGAACCCGTCGTTTGTTGTTGAATTGATTGCGGTTCCTTTCTCGGCCTACCCCTCTTGTTGGCAACCGGCGCTTCCGCGAACCTTGCTTCTGAAATCTCACATCCGGATAAATCTCATTTCTTACTTTCCGTGAGTTCTTCTTCACGTTTAGTCATTGATTTCAATTTTTTCCTCTGTTTTCTCCTTGACGTTTTTAGTTTGTGGTCTACCGGGAGGATCTCCAATTGTTGGCTCTTCACTTTGTGCTATCCATGTCCGTGTAATTATCCTTAGTTGGCTCAACAAGACTTGCCGGCTAACCGAGGTGCACATGAGTAATCTTCAAAGAATTCCTTTCCTTCGTTCGTATCCCATGGTGATTGTCCGGGATCTTCCGTAGGGGGTGGGGGGTCGAAAGATAGATGCTTCTAAAATGGATCAATAACCTCAAGAGGTATCACTTATTCATACTTCACAAGCATATGACGACACGGAATCCCCAATGAAGACATGTCGGTACAAATACATACATCACCCGGTTTTCCATAGTTTCTCTCATATTCCATTTGTCTCATCATATGTTTTATTGCCCAATGAGAGACATTGAATTCTATTCCTTGGAGCAACTTTCCATATCGAAGAAATTGAGTCAACCTTTCCATTGAGATTTTCTCAAAAGCCTCCTTGATCCTGTCGATATCACTCTTAAAGTATTGCTCTATTGCCTCGGTGACCGTAACCACGTTGCCTTGGCCGGAATGGATGAGATCTTTAAATCTCCCATGAGCGGACTCCGCTACACTGGTTGCTTCATTCCTGTAGTGTCTATACCGGTTTTTCTATGCACGCACAAATTTTTCCTTGAACTTATCCAACCATTGAGTTCGACAATACCAGACGGCAGTCGGATAAACCTCGTTCCAATCGGCAATAAACTTCTCCAACCTCTTTTCGTACATATCCTCGCTGAGAGACCAATAAACTTTCTCCAAATCTCTTAGAAATTCCAACCACTTTTTATGATTTTCCGCATGTTCTTTATCCACTCGCTCTGTTATCTTGCCTTTCTCATCCTCTACTTCTTCGGGGGATAGTATTTTCTTGCAAACATCTTCCGATAGTTGAACAATCATTATTTTCTTAATATCCGCCTTGGTGGGTTCAAACAAGGCATGACAAGTTTTTATAACATTTTGACGTATATGAAATTTACATAGGAACTTTTGTGCGCCCGGGAATACGTCAAATATTGCATTCATTAAGGCATCATATTGATCGGTTATGATGACCCTCGGAAGTTTATCTTCCCGGAAGAATAATTTCAATTGTCGTAATGCCCAATGATAAATATAGTCCCTCTAGTTTTCCATTAAACACCAAGCCAATGTGAATGTTACCTTGCCCGATTTTTTCCCCACGATGTTGAACAACGACATATTGTATTTGTTTGTATTGTAGGTGCAATCCATCAAAAGAACACCACAGCATGTATTTGCCAATTGTTAAAGCAAAGGATGGGAAATGAATATTTGAAGGGGCTTCTTGTCCGGCCCACTTTTAATGATAGCGTATAGTTGTGATCCCAAACTATCTTCTCAAATTCTTGCATAACGGTCCTCCCATCCCATTCCATCCTTCTAATAGTTGCTTGTGCGCTATAAATTGTACTTACAGAAGACACATTAGTCTTATCATTTTCCTTGAATCCTCTGAGAATTTGTCTCGGTTTGAAAAATGCTTTGCTCAATCTCTTTACATCCGCGAATTCATGAGGTTTTATCTTCGCAACTAGGGAGTGACCAACAAAATATTTCGGATCCCGGTGGTTATGACAACCGAACCAAACCACACAATCTCATTCCTTTTTCATGTCATTTAGATGGAATACAAGCTTAAAGGGGAAATTATCCTTCCTCGTACGAGTCTTGTATACCATATTAGTATTCTTTGGATATACATAATCCTTTCTCTTGTGGCTATTCTTCTCCTTGTATTGCCCACTTATCTCGCAAACCATCTCAAAACGAGTCTCTGAACCTTGGGTATTCCTCACCAACACACACATGTTCTTAAGAGTCGTCTCTTTAGCCCAAGTGATCGCTTGCTTTGGATATTTTATTCCCTACACAAGGACAACAAAGGGAGATTAAAAGGTTCATCACAAGCAATCCATTAGTAAGGTCAAGATACTACGTGAAAAGTATTCTTTGGTAACTTACCTGAGGCATTTTATAGTATTCCGACGTATCCCGACCAAGCGGCTTTGCATTTGTTGGATCAATATATGTCACCACCTAAGGATCGAATGAAAGTTAGTTCCAACAGAAATTATAATCAATGCCGGAACCGTGTTCCGGCATAATCGACCTATATCCCGGCAGGGTCGAACTAAAACAAAACTGAAGACCAAATTCTAAATCTTTTCCGGCATACATATATTATTTGAAATTATTGCAGGAATAGTAGATTCCGGCATGCTCATTATCTATGGTTACATGCCGGTACCTTATTTCGGCGTAACATATAATTAACAAACACTCCCTGTAATTTTTTTTAAGTACCGGCTTTGTAAAGTTATAATTGAACAATGCCGGTGGTTGTGCCGGCACTGCGTTTAACAAGGGTTCAACGCCGTTAGTCAGTACCGGCGTTGTATGTAATTAACACTCGAATGCCGGTATTTAGCTACGGAAGGCACAGATTCCTGTATGTTTTTCATGCAGTACCGGCATAGTAACCTTTGAATTTAACCATGCCGGTATCATATTCCGTAGAATATTCCTTGGTAGGTAAAAAGTAACTTTTGTACCGGCATAGTATTTTGTTTGAACGCTAGGCCGATTTCGATTTCAAATTGTGGGATATTTGGTGCCGGCGTGGTCAAAACATGAATATTATGCCGGTTTTGAGGTTGCCGGCATTGTATTCATACGAATACTATGCCGGTACAGAGGTTTTTCAGCTGAAAAAATGGCGGGTTCAAAGAAAAAAAATCAAATTTTCAATCTCTTAGCAGCTTTACCTGTGTGTTGGGGATGCTTGTATACTGGGCAAGTTTACTTTCTTGTGTAGGTTCTTCAAAAACCTCTTCATGCTCGTAAAAACCATCATTCAAGGGTGTTGGTTCCACAAAAACTTGCAATTGTGAGTTGTTGTCATTAGCAGAACATTGAGGATATGATCCTTGTTGTAGTTGAGCTAAAGATTCGGCAGCATAAATTCTCTCTTTACAATCATCCTCCATTTTCACCAAAAAAATCCCCTCCCAATTTTTTTTCTCTTCTTCGACTCTCACCTCACTCACAAAAAAACAAATAAAAACACTAACTTAATCTTATAACAAATACTTAACATTTTTACTAATTAAAATTAATCACTAATTAAGATTAGTGAAGGATAGATTATGAATTAAAAAAAATGGATAAGGGATCACCCAAAAATGCTATTGGGACACCGGTTTTATCTTCTACCTACATCCCAGGCCCAATTGGATTGGATATCCCCAATTGGGTGTTATAATTTAGTCCACTTTTACGCCACGATTCCTTGGAATAATCTGGTGGGATATATTTATTTCATTTTAGCATTATGATTCTTGTCTCTAGTCATTTTCCAGCCAATTAGGTAACAGATATAATGATCTATCAAATTCTTTCCAGACCACAAAACTATTCTCTCTATCTCCTTCCCTCCCTAACTACTACACAAAACAAAATCCTTATTCCTTCATCACTTTATTTTTCTTCTTCTGTTTCACGAAAGAGAAAACATCTGCGAAAATCCAAAAATGTTAGCAAGAGAATCACCTTCGAGTTGTTTTGATATTCCAGAAGAAATTCTATCGTTATTACCATCAGATCCATTTGAACAGCTCGATATTGCGCGTAAAATTACATCGATTGCCTTATCAACACGTGTAGCGAAACTCGAATCGGAATCGAACCGTCTTAAAGCAAAAGTTGAAGAGAAAGATGATTTAATATCTGAATTACAGTCTCAGATTGAAACCCTTGATTCTGCTCTTTCTGAAACTGCTGACAGACTAACTCAAATTGACCAAGAAAAGGCATGATGTTTTTAATTTTTTTTGTATTATTCAGTTCTACTGGTTCTGGTGTTTATCCCGTTTGTTTTGAATCCGGTTTTTTGGTTGTTGATGTAGGAGAGTTTACTGAAGGAGAATGAATCTTTGTCAAACACAGTAAAAAAGCTCAATCGAGATGTTTCCAAGGTAATTACTGATCGTCATACATTTTACCATTTGGTTATTATCATTTTATATAGTGTTTCGTCAGTTAACCGTTGATATGAGAATGAGACAAAAAGGGTTGTTCTTGGCTAGTTGACTTCCACTTTTAGTCTCCCGGTTGGTACCGGAAGCATGACAAAGCTAGGAAAATTTTCGTTTTTTTTTGGATAATTTAATCAGTCTCATCTTAAAAGAGAAAAAAGTCATGCCGAGTTACATACCCAACTGTTTTGCAGTTAGAGGTATTCAAGAAAACACTCATGCAGTCACTACAAGAGGAGGATGAGAAGGCTGTAGGTTATCAATCATTATCACTCTAATACTGATAGAAAAATTCTGCCTGCTTGTTCAAAACATTAATGACATTTTTTGAGTGTGGCTTGTGCTGCTAACAAGAACTTTACTTTTCTTCCCTTTCTCTTTAGCCAAAAGGATCTTCCCAAGTAGCTAAACAGATACAAGGAAGTCCAAATAGTATTTCTTCGGGATCAAACCATGGAGGTATATTCAAACTCGTCTTATGTCAATTTCCATCACTTAGGGAGACATTTTAAATTTGTTTCTTACAGAAGATGATGCTGACAGTAAAATTTGTTTCTTGTGTACCATTACAGAAGATGATGCTGCGGTATTGCTGCCATCTGTATCATCTTCAATTAACAAGAGTCGGTTTTCGGAAACTGAAAATTCACAAGAAGACAGTGGTAACTCAGTGGAGACAGAGGGTATGTTGCATTATCTTTCTCTTATTAAGTTCAAAATACAATACAAGATCATCTGTCTATATTAAGACCTCTCAATTTTTTTGTTAGTTCGTTATTTTGGTTTTGACCAATAAATGTTTCTCATCATCCTTCTGATTTTCATATAGTTGTGTCAGCACCAAGATTTGATTCACAAGGTCCTCTACTAGCTTCTTATAGTAACACACCAAAGCTTACTCCCCCGGGTTCCCCTCCAAGTTATCCTCCACGAAGAACGCTGTCTAAACCAACATCACCAAGGCGACATTCTATTTCATTTTCCTCCACAGGGTCAGGAATGTTTGATCGATCGTCAATATACTCTTCTATGCCATCCAGCTATCAGAGTTCAGTATCAAGTTCTCCTGCTTCTGAAATGGCATCTCAATCTGGTTAGCTTAATTTAATAAAAACTTCTAACTCGCCTAGTTGTTGTTGTTGTTCTAATAGTTTTTTGTCATTGCTGAAGGTCGAACTCGTGTTGACGGAAAGGAGTTTTTCCGCCAAGTTAGGAGCCGTTTGTCTTACGAACAGTTTGGTGCATTCTTAGCCAATGTGAAGGAGTTGAACTCACACAAGCAAACCAGAGAGGTACATAAAAAACTTGAAACAAGTCCCGATCAATTTCCTTTTCATTGTCATAGGTTTCGTTTAGTTTAATTGAGGACTTAATTCAGTTTTTTTTTTTTTTTTTTTTTTGCAGGAAACTTTAGGAAAGGCGGATGAAATATTTGGCGTGGAAAATAAAGACTTGTATACCATTTTTGAAGGATTGATAACACGAAATCTTCATTGAAGCGCACAGATGTTGTGATCCTATAATATTGCGATATATTTAAAGTGGGAGCATTTGTTACTATATTTCACTTTCTGACTCATGAATTTATCCATGTGAGAAGTTGTCGACATTGTAAAATGTCTGGTAATGGTACCATGGTAGTATGGTACATTCTGATCTGCAAGTTCATCTTCAATTGCCCACCAAGACGACCGTGGCAAAACTGAACCATATGGTCCAATTTCACTACTTTAAGCTAACACAACGGAGTAGCAAATCAAGTAATACCATCGTAAATAGCTCTACTAAAGGCTAACCCCTATGGGCAAGATTGGACTGCTAGATTGGTCAAAAAGTGTTGCAAATCATGAAAAAAGTGTGGGAAAAAAGTTAACATTCAATCTGGCTACTTCTCTCTCCTAGCATTTGCTCGCAGTCCAACTATCAACGAGATTGAAATGATGAATAGTGTGGCGCTCAAAAAGTAGTCCAAACGCTGAACCATTTGGCGATAGATAAATATTTTTAGTAGAAAGAGAAAGTGGGACGTATAATGTGATGGAGAGAGAGAGGGGGAAACGAATGAGAGAGAAGAAGAAGAAAAAAAGAGAAACGCTGAATGGTTAGGTGTTTAACGCCGAATGCTAGATTGGTCATCCCATAAGGGTTAGGAGGTTGCCCTATCTGACGTGGATGACTAATCTAGCAGCTAGATATATAACCCATAGGACTAAGCCTAACGACCGATACCAGTCAACGGAGAGACAGCTGTGTTGGATATTTTCAATAATATAGAAAATAAAATGGTTTTCATTTTTGGTTAGCCACTACGATGGGGAGCGTCCTGAGCCCAATAGATGCAATGGATGTTAGTTGGAGATGAAAAGGCATTTCCAAAGGGTGTGATGGTTTACAAGAGACACATCCATTCCCATTAGACACTATTGGTGTCTTTTGGAAGTGAAAAGGCATCTCCAATAGGCATGAATTCCCTATAAGTAGTGATGATTTGTTTTCATTCAAACTATGGAAAAACACAATAATAATATCTGATTTCTTTTCTCTCTAAGCATCATCAGAAACTTAATACTGTGTGTTCTTGGTTGGGTCAAGGGAGTACAACTCTTGAATTCAACAACGTTGTTTGGGCTTCATTGTATCCTGAAGGCAATATTTCGCTGACCGGTTGTACTCGCCAATTATTTGGGAATGGTCGAAATAATTGCTGAAAAGAATCGTAAGGCCTTGAAGCTTGTGAAACGACATTCTTTTCATTCTTGTATTTTTTTCATCCTCTGTTTTATCCCAAATTTCCAACAGTTTTCAGCAATTATCCTTCGACAAAGAAGGGTGAAACAACTGATTCAATGAACGTCGCCATGATTGAATTCTTGGAAGAAAAATGGCTTCAGATTGTTGTATTTCTTAAAGAAATTCTCCAACGAGATGTTGGTGGATGGTCAGTGCCAATGTGTGCTTAAGTGGAGAAAACGCTTACCAGAAACAACAATTAATACAAGATACTACGCGGAGAAAATAAAGCCAGGAGAAAGGAAAGAGAATTGAGAAGTGTCCTTTCAAAATACGTTGTCAAATGAAGAGAGGAATATCATACTGGGATTGTCATGCTTACCAGATAAGTACCAAATTTCTCCGTCTTGTCTGAGTTTTGATACAAGTAATATACGTTTTCTCAAAGTTCACTCCATGATGATGTGATTAGAAATATTTACAGTATGCTTTCATGATACTTGTTTAGTCGTCATAAGACCTGCATTGGTTGCATGTATAATTCAACTTGGTTAGCATCATCAGAACATATATAAATATATATATATATAGGTCATTATTGTTCTGATTTTTGTTTTTGTTTTTGTGAATGAAGAACTTTAAATAAAGAGGGTTGGTTTTCTAACTGTTTTTTGAACGAAGCGACATAATGGTTGTCGAGATATGCCATTTTAATTACAATTTTAGAAGAGATATTTCTTTTGGTGGATAAAGTAATTTAAATGTGTATATAAGTGATCCGAACAAAAAACGTCAATTAGAGTTGTTAATCATGCATAGGATTTTATCAAATTCGGAAGCGAATTGAAATTGCAAATTGAAATCTCCTGAACCATGTCTGATTCCAAGACCCGGTTAGTTTGGTGACGCATGATCAAAAGATCATCTGGTGATTTTGGATCGAAGTGTTTGGTTTTTCGAAACTTTGATACAAATAGGATATTTTTCATTTTGGAGCACCGATTCATATTTGGATTTTGCTATCTCAAAAAAAACTGACATTAAATCAGTTGTAGTTCTCATGATCATTGAATGTTCATGAAAGTATTTGGACCGAGAATTCTTGAATTAGGAAGGATCCAAAACGGTGGTAAATGAAAATATCCTAGTACAGGGATGATTTTAGAGATAAGAAAATCCAACTGTAAAATGACTATGTTTTTTTCTTATCAAGTTAAGCAAGGCTCTTCATTTGGAAATTCTGATGAGTGTTGGCAAAAGACAGCCAAATCCATAATGATGATATCCATATCGGTATGGATTTGAAGATTTCTGTTAACAAATTTTATAATGCAGCAGCCATTTGTCTCACAAGATGTTAGTTTATCATGCTTTGATACCTACCATTAGAATTCATTTACTTGAAACACACCTGGTGGAAGTAATTGTGCCATTTTTCTCGACGCATCAGTGTCGGTGGTACTATATCTTATCATACCTGTAGTTAGTACATCAAGTATGAAAACTTTTGGCTTCCGTTGTATTCACAAAACATTGATCAATTTTTGTGATTAATTTTCCCAGTTGGATTAAAATGGACTACTTGTGTATTTCGTGTGATAGTATGCCTTGCCAAGTTGTCTTGAAACAGCCATCATAGTGGCCAAAGAGAACCAAATCCAAGATAATAGTAACCCTACGTATGTTGGATTTGAAAATTTATTTCGAGAAATTGTGGGGGCATTTGGCAGGACCTGGTACCTATACTTGATACAAATAAAAAAAATGTTGTGCGCCGTGTTTCGGCAGTAATTGACACAATTTTGGTCGCGTGACAATAGAGGAATATTGCCATGAGTGCTCTAAGATTAGAGAACCAATAGAGATCACCATTAATTGATAAAACAACAATTTTATGGTACCGGTATAATTCCTGTAATAGGAGTTATAGATTTTTAAAGTTTGAAATCGTCATATTTATTGAGATAACAATTATATGGCATGAACATAATTCTTGTAATAAGAATTATATGGTTCCAAAATTTTGAAATTGGCATGTCTTAAATGACATCGAAAAAAAAAAAAATGGAATACCGGTGAATATGTGACATATTGGAAGATTGGGCGGCCGACCAAATATCCGACGAGGAGGTGTTATAATATTACCGATGCATAAATTGTGAACATTTTGCATTACATAATGTAAAATGTTAAATAGACACTGTCTATGTTTTTGGGTATAAATTTGTAGAGGATTGGGCATGAGTGGAGGAGTTTACTCATCGTGATAATGCGCTTGTTGAAATAGCAAGTAAGTTGCCTACAAATTTTCAATGCCTCTAGCGAATGGAAGTCTATAAGGACATCTTGTGAATTAACTGTTATTGTTAATTATGATTCCTAGAGAAGTTACAATTATTTTGTAAAATTAAATAAGAACAATTTTAATAATGTTTTCAGAATTGATTGCATGAGTAGATGCAATTAATGGGGAGGAATGGCTTAGAACCTAACTTGTAGAGATCCCATTTTTGGAAGAAGCCATCTCAAGTGGTCTTGATTAATTGTGAATCAGGTTATGATATATAACGTCTCTAATAAAGACTTATAATGAAAAGTAAAGACATGAAAGTCTTGGACATTGAACGGTAAGTCAATTACTCAAGAGAGGAGTAATTGCAGTTAGCCATTGAAACAGAGAAAAACTTGGTAGACCTATTTATGAAAAGTCTCCCAAAGAAAATGTTTTCAATGAAGTATACAGAAATGAGACTAAGGTCTGTGAATGAAGTTCGATCACCCATAGCAGAAACCCAACCTATGTTTTGAAAAAGATAGACAAGGTTCAATGTGGTACCAACAAGTTATGGAAGTGATTATGGTGCACTAAGTAAAACTTCTTATTTCTGTTTAGTGCAGGTTATGCAAGAGAAAAAAGGGATGGATGAAAATCCTTAATAAGTCTAACTTTTATCACAAGGTGTCTCGCAGAAACACCTTCGAGACTTACCTATATGAGTATGGAAATCAGGCCGTTTCCTAAGAGAAAAAGACCGTTCTCTGAGAGACTCATGAATTCAGGATAAGCACATGGCCATTAATGTGCTGGCTACAGAACACACAATCCATGAAATCAGTATGTGTTGAGATTCCGGTTTTATCACATGGGGTACTTGGTTCAAGACTGGTTTCACCATTGAACCCCGATAAGGTTTTGAATTTCTTACACTAAGTGAAGGTTCAAATCCAAATGATACCTATCATTTATGTATTGATTTCAACGATGATGCTTATTTCCCAATTAAGCTTGAACTACGTTGGCTTGATCCCACTCGGGTACGTAGGCGATCACTTGAGTGATGCAGCCACTCCAGTTTTGTAAGTTTTACTTTGTTTTATTTTCGTGGTTTTTGGTTATTGAAAATAGGGGGAGATTGTTGGATATTTTCAATAATATAGAAAATAAAATGGTTTTCATTTTTGGTTAGCCACTATGATGGGGAGCGTCCTGAGCCCAATAGATGCAATGGATGTTAGTTGGAGATGAAAAGGCATCTCCAAAGGGTGTGATGGTTTACAAGAGACACATCCATTCCCATTAGACACTATTGGTGTCTTTTGGAAGTGAAAAGGCATCTCCAATGGGCATGAATTCCCTATAAGTAGTGATGATTTGTTTTCATTCAAACTATGGAAAAACACAATAATAATATCTGATTTCTTTTCTCTCTAAGCATCATCAGAAACTTAATACTGTGTGTTCTTGGTAGGGTCAAGGGAGTACAACTCTTGAATTCAACAATGTTGTTTGGGCTTCATTGTATCCTAAAGGCAATATTTCGCTGACCGGTTGTACTCGCCAATTATTTGGGAATGATCGAAATAATTGCTGAAAAGAATCGTAAGGCCTTGAAGCTTGTGAAACGACATTCTTTTCATTCTTGTATTGTTTTCATCCTCCGTTTTATCCCAAATTTCCAACAAGCTGATGTAGAAACTTGGGCCTGTAAATCATATACACACAAGTCAACGGAGTTGACTACACCGGCTTCCTACCTTTGACTAAGTCTTATGGGCTAGATTGGAGGTGCTAGATTAGCACATAAGTGTTGCAATTCCAAAAAAAAGTGTAGCAAAATATTTAACACTAGTTCTCTTTCCTACCAGTTGCTAGCATGTGAAGTAGCATGCTAGATTGATACGCAGAATGATTCAGCGCTAGAAAAACTACCTTTTCGGGGAATGATTCAGCACTGGGATGACGTGGACTGCTAATCTAGCAGCTAGATTAGCACTCCCATAAGACTTAGGAGGTATTCCTAACTGCTAATCTAGGTGTTAGACTAGCACCCCATAAGACTTGGTCTACGTAAATGAAATGAATAAACCCATTCCCATACTGAGATTTTTAGACAAAGACAGGTCTGGTCTTCTCTTTGCTGATTTTGGCAGAAAAAAGAACAAGATAATTATCCCACAGTGGGATTTTCATTTTGGTTATTCATGTGGCACGTCAAATTTGCATTTCTGGTTATCTTCATTAGATTTTCCCTTAACTTCCAAATCCAAAGCATCCACTTCTCAGAAACTGGAACTCAGCATCAACGGTGCAAGAACCACAAAGTTTATCCAACTCTTAAAAAAAAAAGCATTTTTAACTCTCACGATTACACCATCACATTACTTCGACTGAAAAATAATGAATATATTCTTTTTCTTAGTCACATAGTTTCATTGCACAAAGGAAATTTAAAGATTGCTCCAAAGGTGTTTGATGAAATGTCCATTAGAACTTTCAATACCATGATATGTGATTAGTGGGGCAAGCTTATAAAATTTCTGATTTTGTTACTCTAATCCGAGGATTAAAATGTACGCACTGGGTGGTAGAATTGATGATTTCAAGAGATTACTTAAGAAGATGCTTTGAAGAGCCGTAGTTACTTGGAATACTATGATCTCTGTGTATCTAAGAAAGGTAGATCTCGCGAAGCTTTTGTGCTTTATCAATAAACAATAGACGAGAGAAATGCTGTTGCATGGAAGAAGGTGTATATTTGAAGTGACCGACCCAAAGAGTAATTGATGATTTAGAGAAGGTAGAGCTTTCAACTTACCATAGCAGTTCAATAGATGGACGGTAAGCATTACTCTTTCTGTTCTAAATTCTTATTTACCGGCTACGAAATAAATTTATCTGTCATACTTTATCACACGGAAAATAATTTTGGTATGATATGGAAAGTACCTTGTGATAGAAATTTAACCACAAATTTAATCTCTAAACTGCTACACCATGTATGTCACAGTTAATAAATTTCTTATGCTTCGTCTTATATTTTCTTCCCTATTAGGAATTCTGGTAAGTCAACAAAGTTAGCTACCAAATACTCAAATATATGCAGCTAAATAGAATTTGGTCTTCTTTTGAGTTATAATCAGAAGTAAAAAGAACTTGGCTTCTGTTCAACGTCACTCTTGTCCCAGTTGAAAATTATCGTGGTTCATCATTTATAATGGTTGACGATTAAACGAGTCAATTGATTAGACTAGTTTGATGGGTATATCTGCCTCTAACGATGCATTCTAGCCCCCAAGGATTTGTTGGATATTTTCAATAATATAGAAAATAAAATGGTTTTGGTTAGCCACTACAATGGGGAGTGTCATGAGCCTAATAGATGTAATGGATGTTAGTTGGAGATGAAAAGGCATCTCCATAGGGTGTGATGGTTCACAAGAGACACATCCATTCCTATTAGACACTATTGGTGTCTTTTGGAGGTGAAAAGGCATCTTCAATGGGCATGAATTCCTTATAAATAGTGATGGTTTGTTTTCATTCAAACGATGAAAAACACATCTGATTTCTTTTCTCTCTAAGCATCATCAGAATTTAGATACTGTGTGTTCTTGATTGGGACAAGGGGTGCAAACCTTGAATCCAATTTCTATGTTGTAGGGCTTTCATTGTATCCGAAGGCATTATTTCGCATACCTGTTGCAATCGCCAATCCAGTATTGGGAGGGTAGAAATAATCGTCTAAAAGAAATCGTATGAGCCTTGAAATTTTTTGAGTACAACAATTTCTTTTAGTGTTATCATCCTCTGTTTTATACCCAAAATTTCCAACAGTTTTAGACGATTAACTTCTGACAATGGAGGATGAAATTTCAACTGTTCCAACAAAAGGTTAAACAATCTTAAGAACACGTTCCTTTGTTTTTTTTTCGAGAATTTTGTGGGAGATATACAAAGACAGAGTTTTGGTTTAACGCAAATTCTTAAGAGAATAATTGATGTTACTCAGCGGGACCGGGTTTGAAACTCCTCTCTATGATCCGTATAAACAGTTACAAAAGGTGTGGTTATTTGGGTCTATCTATTCTCGTGAAGAAAAGAAGAGAAGACAAAACCTACACGAACTATGGAAAGTGTTATGATACCTTCCCGAAATACATATACCATAAGAAAACGGTTAGTACTACAAGAAGAAGAGAATGATTCATAAATCTGGGTGTTAATTTATGAATCAACGTCTTTCAAAATTCCCAAGTGGTGTAAGTCTAACAACAAAGAAAGGTTAGTACCAACTTTACTGTTCTCAGAAAAAATCCTTAGTAGTGACATGGTAATGATTGCCATTAATATGTATCTACGTTGCATGATCAATGATTTTGGATTAATGGCATCATGCATATCAGTAGAACCTATTTGCACTGATCAAGTATGAGCATTATGTAGTCTAGTGTTATTATCAATTCACTTCAGTTTTGAGTTCGATCAAATAAATATCGGTGCATGTATTCGGTAATCACCATGGCGAAGGAAAGCCTAATCCTAAGATTTTAAACTTCATAGGATTGGAAGATTTCACTCTTATTGAAGTTGGATTAGTGGGATTCATAAGATGGCTCCTTTTCGATGACTGGTCATGTCCTTTTTAGAATTATGACTGAAATGATATAAGATTGCTTCTGGAGAGTGGTCTGTGTTTTCAGTGAGAGCCAAATCGCATAATAATTTGTATTATCGGATTTGAAGATTCCTTCTTTGGAATTATAAGGACATGGACTAGTGGAGGAAATGACTTGATGCCGTGAAGAACGGTCCTCATGTGAGATTAAGTCACCAGGGACCATCAACAGATCCATGATCTCACTTGTGTCATATATTCATAGTCATGTCCAGATTGTGTTTCATATGGTAGTTTGAGTAGGGTGTCATGAAACTAGACATTTTGGCAGGCCTTTTGTTCCTCGTTTTAATGAGACATTCTACGTATATGGATCATAACATGATACATGTTAAATTATTGTTTATTACACAACTGAACTTATTGCGTGATTATAATGTATGCATGTGGCTATTAGTTGGCTTCTATAATAATTAGTAGTCAACAACTCAGTACAAAGCAGTAGGTTACTATTATTGTCTTCTGTCCTCTTTCATGATTGGTTGAGTATAGTGGAAGGCCAACTTCTGTAGCCGTCGTTATAATACTCAAAAATAGCCAAATCCAAAAAACGGTACATGTACCAGTGCAATGGATTTGAAGTTTGTTCTCTCTGTTAAGAAATTATGGGTGCACGTGTTTACCATTTGAGAACTGTCATGAAAGGGAAGGGAAAGATTCAATATGAGACTGTCATATTAATTTTCTCTAGTTGTGGTCAATTCGCCGATAATTGTTGAGATAACAATCTAACGGCATGGGAATAATTCTTGTGACATGAATTATTGGTTCCAAAATGTGGAGATTGGAGCAGTGGACCTGTTGTCATCTCGATTTTTTTTTTCCTAGTGTAGAAAGTAAGATCAGACATTTTACAGTTCCAATCTTACTGAATTAGGCCAGCAAGGGGGAAGTTTTATTCAAAATCCTTTGGTAGGCATCTTGTTCACCGATTGTTTGATGGATTTTCCACTGGTTGGTGGTATATGGAAATGATACGTACTGCATAGTCACTTGCGGAAAGTAGAACAATCCAGTACGTTTGACATTTGTGAACGGTGACAAACTTTGACAGTATTAAGAAGTTCATAATCCCCTTTGGTGTACACAAGGCATGACAGTATTATGGGGACGTTTTGGTTCTCCAAATCTGTTGTTTCACGACATTAAGAATGTCATGAAAAGTGGGGAAAAACATGGTATCTCCAGTTTCATTATTGGCAGAAATAAGAACTTGCTGTTGAATTCAAATACAAACCTTTTTACTGGTGACTGTTTGTATTAGAATTAGATTAGTGGAATACCGGTGAAAATGTAACGTATTGGAAAATTGGGCGGCCGACCAAATATCCAATGATGAGGTGTTACGATATTGCCGACGCATAAATTATGAACATAGTGTAAAATGTTAAATAGACATTGTTTATGTAATTGGGTATAAATTTGTAGAGGATTGGGCATGAGTAGAGGAGTTACTCATCGTGATAATGTGCTTGTTGAAATAGCAAGTAAATTGCCTACAAATTTTCTATGCCTCTAGTGTATGCAAGTCTATAATGACTCCTTGTGAATTAACGGTAAATGTTAATTAGGATCACTAGAGAAGTTACAATTATTTTGTAAAATCAAAGAGGAATATTTTTAATAATATTTTCAGAATTGATTGCATGAGTAGATGCAATTAATGAGGAGGAATGGCTTAGAACCTAACTTGTAGAGATCCCATTTTTGGAAGAAGCCATCTCAAGCGCTCTGTGAATCAGGCTATGATCTATAACGTCTCTAACAAAGACTTATAATGAAAAGTCAAGACATGCAAGGTCTTGGACATTGAACGGTAAGTCAATTGCTCAAGAAAGGAGTAATTGCAGTTAGCCATTGAAACGGACAAAAACTTGGCAGACTTATCATGAAGAGTCTCCCAAAGGAATTGTTTTCAATGAATTATACAGAAATGAGACTAAGGTCTGTGAATGAAAGTTCGATCACCCATAGCAGAAACCCAACCTATGTTTTGAAAAAGATAAACAAGGTTCAATATGGTACCAACAAGTTATGGAAGTGATTATGGTGCACTAAGTATAAAACTTCGCATTTCTGTTTAGTGGAGGTTCTGCAAGAAAATAGGATGGATGTAAATCCTTAATGAGTCTGTGATTAGTAAAAGGTGTACCGCAGAAACACCTTCGAGACTTACCTATATGAGTATGGAAATCAGGCCGTTTCCTAAGAGAAGAAGACCGTTCTCTAAAGAAGACTCATGAATCAAGGATATAAGCACAAGGCCATTAACGTGCTTGGCTACAGAACACACAATCCATGAAATCAGTATGTGTTGAGATTCCGGTTTTATCACATGGGGTACTTGGTTCAAGACTGGTTTCACCACTGAACCCCGATAAGGCTTTGAATTTCTTACACTAAGTGAAGGTTCAAATCCAAAAGATACCTATCATTTATGTATTGATTTCAACGATGATTCTTATTTCTCAATTAAGCTTGAACTACGTTGGCTTGATCCCATTCGGGTACGTAGGCACTTGAGTGATGCAGCCACTCCAGTTTTGTAAGTTTTACTTTGTTTTATTTTCATGGTTTTTTGGTTATTGAAAATAGGGGGAGATTGTTGGATATTTTCAATAATATAGAAAATAAAATGGTTTTGGTTAGCCACTACAATGGGGAGTGTCATGAGCCTAATAGATGTAATGGATGTTAGTTGGAGATGAAAAGGCATCTCCATAGGGTGTGATGGTTCACAAGAGACGCATCCATTCCTATTAGACACTATTGGTGTCTTTTGGAAGTGAAAAGGCATCTCCAATGGGCATGAATTCCTTATAAATAGTGATGGTTTGTTTTCATTCAAACGATGGAAAACACATCTGATTTCTTTTCTCTCTAAGCATCATCAGAATTTAGATACTGTGTGTTCTTGATTGGGACAAGGGGTGCAAACCTTGAATCCAATTTCTATGTTGTAGGGATTTCATTGTATCCGAAGGCATTATTTCGCATACCTGTTGCAATCGCCAATCCAGTATTGGGAGGGTAGAAATAATCATCTAAAAGAAATCGTATGAGCCTTGAAAGCTTTTGAGTACAACAATTTCTTTTAGTGTTATCATCCTCTGTTTTATACCCAAAATTTCCAACAGGATTCAGCCAGCAAGTCTTGTACTTTTATTTGACTTACCAATACCATGTTTGAACCCCAATTACCTTGCTACACTTGATGCACAGATTTATATGAATGTGACCAATTTTTTTCATGAACCTTTCTAGTAAATACAATCTAACCTAGAAAGGTATCTTCCAGATCAGATGTGCTTTAATTTACCTTCAAATTCTTAGAGAAGGCAAGGAATGAAATTTATGTCAAGACAGAAACCTCAAACTAGTATATATTGAGTTGGATCCTTTTGAGTCAGGTGTCCCTTTGACAGTGGTAGTAGGGGGCGTAAAGCACAACTTGGTCGCAACTTTGGGATTTTGTGATGATTGATGGGTAGATATATCCATTAAGTTCTTTGTCCATACGGATATAAGTCTTGAAGAGTGTCAAGAACTAACATGCAATCACACGAAAAATTACTATTATTTTTACCAAATATAAATATACAAACCCTTTACTTATTACCTTAAAGCTTAATCTGTGATTACATGGATCTAAAAGAGAGATTTAGAGAATTATACGAACTCGGAAGAATAATATGGAATTTTCTTCATATGTCTCAGTATCTTTTCTGCCATCTGCTTTGTTAGCTCATCTCCATGGTGAAATGCATTCACAAGTGTGGAAGGCAAAAACCTATCCTGTGATATGTCAGAATTTGACCTGTTCCCACCTTTCATTAAGAACTTCTCAATTATCAAAAATGATTTCTGCCACAACCCTTCTTGTTGTTTTTGTTCTTTCAATACACTCAGTACATGTTTTACAATATTCATCTCATTTAACATGTTTACACTCATTTCCACATCGACTTTATCATCTAACAACGTAGTAATGGCTGAAAGAGCAGCTTCAACCACCTCACCGTTTTCATGGTATAAACAAGCTAATAACCTCTCTACTGCATTCGCGTCAACCAAGCAAAAGGTGGTTTGTGAAGAACATACCCCTTTGTGAACTGAACACACCTGTATCTTTTTCCGCTTCTGCTTTGTAAGAAATATAAGAAGCCTTGGTATGTAGAACAACTTCATGAACTTGGTTCTCTTGATTTGTGGTGGTTTTGATAGAGTTATTGATTGTACTGACAGCTTCTCTAATCCAATTGCTGATAACCTCTGAACTTCATCACTTGTTCCTCTCATTAGTAGTTGTGTCAGTACTAATGTGAAGTTGCAACTACTTGCAAGCTGTAATATCTGTCTTTCATATAACATAGTTGTAAATCTGACAAGAATACCCACTAATCCTTCTAGGTAAAGATTTGTAAACCTGCTTGTTCTTGTTCCACTTATTTGGATTTCATTGATTATCTGTATAACTGCAGGTATTCTTCCCGTGTACAAAAGGGCTAGATTGAGTGGTAAGTTCTGGTGGGGCAACAATGCTAGGAATTTTGCAGCTATCACAATCTTTTCAGTCAATTGGGCGGTTTCAGGTGGTATTTTAATCAGGTTTTCTGGTTGGCCTTTAGTGTTACATAGTCTGTCTGCAAGTGTATGGCCCATGTAGGTTGTGAGTGTGAGTAAGAGCTTAAGGGTTTCAATTCCAAGTTCCTCAGATGGAGAATCAAGAAATTCAATTAGGGTGTAGCTTGCATCTGTTTCTTTAATCGCAGATACCACAGTGGATGTTGATTTTGGATATTTGATCAAACAGTGAAAAATCTTGATGAGGTTAATGCACACTTCATGTGAGGTCGAATTTCTTAGCAATTCATTGAGATTATACACAAAATAATGTGATGTCATTGTGTGTCCATGGGTGTTTACTTTGATGTTCTCGAGAAGAATACCTGAGTCGAGTAGGTTCGCTAGGATTGCGACTGATTCTTTCTTAGAATTCAGTCTTCCGCTATCAATTTTTCGTGTAAACATCTCTACAATCATGATTGGGACAATACCTGCTTCTACAAGTGTATTACTGTTTCGTTGGTAGGATGAGATTTTTGCAAGACCGTTGAATGCTACTTTTCTTGTGAGAGATTTTTCACTCTGCACCATTTTGATAAGAGTTGCGGAAGCTCTTTCAGCAACATAAGTTTCAGAGTCATGCCCGAGAACAATTACCCCGAGGTATGCCCCCATCTGCATCTGCATGTCCTCGGATCCTGTTTCACTTATTCGTTTTAGAACATCTCATGGTTATTCATGCTACTATTATGATAACTTGCAAAGGGTAGTTTGGTTATTTTAGTTTATGCATTATGGTGGACATGAGACCAAGTAAGAAAATTAATTGATAGTGAACATTTTGCAGGACTGAGGAAGTTACAAAGGACATACCGTCAATAAGATGATTTAGAAGGGGTTCCAGGAGACCATTTTCGGCCATGCACTTTATGTTCTTCGGAGATTTCTCTAAGTTCCTTAGAATTTTGTTTGTGCTCTCTGCAGTAAAAGCATCTAAGGACTGGTTAAATTTAATAGTGATCAGCATCAGAATCGCCCCGGCTATAGAACCAATTTTCTCGCAAAGTAGTTCAGAGGTGGAAAGTTCTAGCAGCAATGACAGGGATGCATGCCTCTCTGGAAGGTGATTGCTTGACAACATCGTTATTATAATCGTTATAGTTTTTTTCTTTGCAATCATATCCTGCACACATGCACCCACAACACAAGAATATTTCTTTAGACTAACAAGACGAACAATGTTGGCGTCATGCACACGCTGTGGTATTAGACTTAACAGGAGAAATGTTGATCGGTAAACCAATGGCTAACTTCCAAGTTTATGCCCATAACAGCCATCTTATAGAGTGTATTATGTAAGTTATTTTATGTAAAGTGAAAAGCTCATAAGAATATATGTAAACCTTGGCCTCGTCATCGTTTTATACCAATAGCTGTAGTGTTGCAAGTGTCATGCACCTCACTTTCTTGTCCTTGTGAATTATTAACTGAGAAAGTAATGGTAAAACTCCAATTTTACGCACTTGAACCTTGGTATATGGCTTCTTCCGGCAGAGATACTGCAAATCTTTTAGTGCTTCAATTATCATAATGTCTGAGCTGCACAATGACAAAGCTGCCCGGGCAACTCTGATTCTTGCTGCTTCATTTCTCTCCGTCCACTCTTGAATTGTAGTCTTTAAAGCTATGTTGGTATTCACGTCCGTAGTCACTAGTTTCTCCCCTGTGGTTGGACAGACAACATCCTCTGCAGTATCGCCTAGCTTTTTGAACCACTCTGTTATCGCCCTCCTCTCATAGGTCACTCCATTTGCTACAGTAACTGGGTCGTTCATGATGTCTTTAGTTAATGGGCAGAAAAATGTCTCGTATAAGGGTTCCATATACTCGGCCAGTCGTGGAATTGTCTTTGATGACTCTGAACTACTGTCATGGTTACGTTGCCCCGAGTAATCTCTTCCACTAAGAAAATTGATTGTATTTGGCATGTCAAATGATTGAGAAACCTCTGTTGAGACTTGATCCACTGTGTAAAGATCAGTTTCTGTTGATTCTGATTTTAATACAGCTAACTCAAATGGTGGAAACTGTAATTGTGACTTTTCGGCTTCTGATACTTGAATTTGATTGTGGCTAATCTCAAAATGAGCATCTTTCATCTCACGTGATATAGACAGAACAGCAATTTCTGCATATTCTTGGTCGGCAAAAACGATGGTATTAAGTTTAAGCTCTCTCCTATATTTCGTATGACACCAGTTAACTGTTCTATGATGCTACTGACTTCAGGATCAGGAACTGATGAGACCTGATTACTGCATTTTCTTACCAGGAACTTTGCATGAACTACTTTTTCAGAGAGAGATTTTAGAATCTGTGTTGCATTTGGTGGTGAATAATCTGATGTCAGCAACTCCATTATAACGGGATTAGTTCGTTGAAAGTAGCATCCAATTAATATCCATGAAGGTCTCGTTTTCTATTTTCACACACAACTAATTCTGCGATCTCTGAAATAGATGCCAACAGGGACTGAGCAAGAATTGTATTACAGTTTGGATCATCCTCCAGCTGCAGAACAGAAGGAGCTCCATGTTATTCATGATCAAGTTCATAATCGATAAAAGTGATTATAAAGACAGCGGTTAGTCTTCTTTCTAATGTTTACAGGTAAACCGAGTAATACTGAAGTCTGACGCAGACTCCCAAAGAATGTAGTGTTTCAGTACTTTAATGTTTACTATAAAGAACAAAATCAAGAGGTAACTAACTTTTCCCATTAAATTTGCAAATTTAGCTGAATGAAAAAAATAGAAACTAAGGTTTTAGTTTCTACCAAGGTTTTAGTTTCTATTAAATTTGCAAATTTTCCATTAAGGTTTTCATTACTGGAGGAGAGTGTGAAGGTTTGAACAAATATTTGAAGACTGAAAGGTCAGGAATACTTACTGCTGATATCTTTTCCATGATCCTGTCTGAACTGGCTTCTGTATCCGAGCTTTCCTGAGTCATGTTAGAGCGAAAAATAGTTTGTCGAAAACACATGAAACTAGAAAGAATGGAAATGTCGTTTAAGTGTTCACATAACTAGCAAATTGTCTGTATTGTATTCAATGTAAAACTAAGAAAGCTACGTGTGATTTAATATAAACTCACAGTGATAGTTACTCTATCCGTTTCAGGAAAAGTGTTACTTTTACTTTTTCAATTTGGCCTATTTTTAGGCTAAAATGAAAAAGTGATAGTAACCCTTTTAAAACCCCTACAATATTCCACAGTTGCACTCCCCACAAAGATTTGGCAATTAAGCACAAGTTTAATTAAGAACTCTCCCCCATAAAATGTCATTCCCGAAAGAACAACAAGAGCGGCCTTACTTTCACAAGAAAATAAGGATTTCTTTGGACATTAGCATATCACATGAAACATGAATTTGTATCAAAAAAATTCAATTAAATTAACCACAAGAAAACCCATGATTAATTTAATTAGAAATGCTCAACATAAGAGAACTTACGGAGCTGCATAGTACTTTCACATAGAAGTGGATTAGGGAAAGATCAATACTGCAGAATATTCATTCATTCATTCTATTTTTCATCAATATTTGCATAAAGACATGTAATAGACTCAATCTTTGCAAACAAAAGTTCATCATATCTTCATCAATATTTGCATAATGACCTAATGGGTTTAACTTTTGTTGTCAAAAGTTCATTTTATCTTTTATCAATATTTGCATAGAGATAAATGATAGACTTAACTTTTGAGCATGTTCATATGTATTTCTTATGGATTTGACACGCTTAGCAAATTAATTGAAAGAAAGACTCATTCAAGGCTAAAGTATCATAAAAGATATTACAACCATTAAAAATAACAGTTTTAATGAGATCAACATAAGAAGTTCAACAGAAATAACATAAGAAATAGTTTGAACAAAATGAAGAGAAAGACACTAATCCAGATCGCGATAAAAATCCTCAGCAATCTTAGATATTGGTTCAGCTAAGTCAGGATGAACTGTCACAGCGTGAGCCAACTGTCTCTTCAAGCACTAATTCCTTTGAAGAAGACGAGCAACTTCAGGATTGACAGGTTTCTTCATTTAGTTAATGTCTATCTGGCTCAAGAGAGATGGAGTACCAACACAAGTTCCAAGCTGATCAATATTAAATTGACTACTTATTCGGCTGATGAGGCATGGAAAACCAGGGTTTTTCTTTTACGAAACCATGTGAATCATTTGAGGAACAATTAATCCACATAAATCAACCTCTTCACCAGAAACAAGATGGTAAACTAACTCATCCAGAGTTCTGCTCCAGAGATTTTTGTCGAGCATACTTGGGATTAAATTAGCCACATCCAGCTTACCAAAAATCTTCAAATGAAATCATATATTATCCACAAGAAGTTTGCTTTCAACCCATGCATGGAACATTCTTTCCTATGAGAAGTTCATACAACCGAGTCTTATTCGGTCTTTGACCTTCTGGTTGAGGAACATCAAAGGAATGATGTAAAGGAAAGTTAAGTAACTCAGCTGTGACACAATGGTTAACCTCAATCATTGTTCCTTTGACCAAAGTCTTGACATAGCAGTTGGTATTGTTGGGTGCATGAAGATTAGCATAAAATTCACAGGCCATCTCAGGATATGATTCCCCTCCCACACAAACTGGTCCATGAACATGTGAAAATCTGGTTCCTGAACCGACCGATCATATACTCTTTCCATGACCAAATGGCCACTAGATTGTTTATTATATTTATCCCTGGCAGAAGTGTTGATAAAACTAAGTCGACGACTAGCATCAAAGTATGGTTATTGACCGTCTATACCAAAATCATCATCAACAAATTCATCATCACTGTCAACGAACCTCCTATTTGAACTAGAATTAGTACCCGAACTCTCACCACGATTCAACCTTTTCCTGGGATCCATAGAAACCAAAGAAATATGAAGTACTTACCAAGTACGTGAACAGTCGTAATGGTGAAGCTCCGGAACTAGAGAATTTTAATAATTAAGGACAACCCTGTCAAAAGATTTCATGTTGCCAACATAAAGGAACAAGGAACACTTAAAAGCATTAAGGTTTGAGAGTTTACACACTCTTGGGTTTTCTTTTTCGAACTCGAACTTGTAGAGAAGAAGTGGTGAAAATAATGAAGTGAGTTATTCCTCTTTTATATGTCGCATGGTGGTATATGAACCGCCACAACACGTTCTGGAACACGTTTCATATACGTAATGGTTACAAGACCAGGGTACTTGAACCGTACGTGTGTGACAAGGACTCGTTTGTTTTTTGAGTCATGATATTTTTATTAAACAAATATGAAAAAAATAATTGGATCAAATCTCAACAACCCTTTAACGAGCAACTCATTGTGAACACAAGAGAAAAACATCCTTGCACACCATGATACCAAGATAGAGTTTGCTTCCAACAACTCTTACAACTTCCAGTATTGGGGAAAGACCAAATGACTGTTTTTACAAGTTTTTGAAAGAACTTAAAAAGAGCACAAGATAATTTGTGTTCCTGATTTCTTCGTTTACACTTTATAACACACGGTCTCTGCAGATAATGTTACGTACTTCTTAAGAAAACCTTCAAAAAAAGAAGAGACATCCTGACTTCCTTACAAAAAAGGGCAATACTATTATCTTGAGAAGGTGTATCAGGGTTTGACTGATGAACATAGTCAAAATCAGAAAAGGTACTGACTGGTAAATGAGGTTTAGATGCTTCCTGAATTACTTCAAGTTTGTTAGAGACACAAGAAGGAGAAGGAATATCCTTACTCATAAGAAGATCAATATCAACCTCAACATGAGAATTATTCATCATAACTTGATTTAGCTTATCAAGAGACTCTCTCTTTCTGGAGAAATAACTCAACATCAAGAGATAATTAAGCTTTCAAGCCTTTTTTCAATCCCTGAAAACACTTCTAGGGATTTTAAACCTGGCGGAGGTTTAGACAGAATTTCTTCTGCGGATTTTACTAAATCAGTAATGGGAGAGAATTCTGAAATCCATGGATCTGGTGGGGCATTTATAGAGATATCACTTTTTTCCATAGAGTCAGATCGCTACAAACACAAAGTTATAAGGTCTTAAAGGTGTTTGCCTGCTCTAATACCAATTGAAAAAGGGGGGGGGGTCTAATAACCACACCCAATATTTCCCTTAGCAATCTGTATAGACTAACTCCAATATACTTTCAAGATAATCAACTAGACAATCAGTCTCAATCTTAAGAAAAGTATATCAAAGAGTTATATTTCAATTTCTCAATTCAATCTGCAATCAAACAAATAGGAATTTACGAGCCCGATTGAATATAAGAAATAACTTGGACGGTATCAAAAACCAATATCCAAGTGTCAATCAATTTAATCAACAAAAAAAAGGTTGGAATCACAATTGATTAAACTTACGCACAACCTGTGATAATTCAATTATATAGAAAATATAATGCGGAAAAGAAATAACACAAACACTAGAAGTTCTATTAACGAGGAAACTGAAAATGCAGAAAAACCTCGGGACCTAGTCCATATTTGAACACCACACTGTATTAAGCCGCTACAGACACTAGCCTACTCTAAGTTAACTTCGGACTAGAATGTAGTTGAGCCCTAACCAATCTCACACTGATCAAGGTACAGTTGCGCTACTTACGTCTTTGAATCCTAGCAGGACTCTATGCACTTGATTCCCTTAGCTGATCTCACCCACAACTAAGAGTTGCTACGACCCAAAGTCGAAGACTTGACAATATGTCTCACACAGAAAAGTCTATTGAATATATAAATCTGCCTCCCATAAATATACTTATGAGTTTTGTTCTGTTTTTTGATAAATCAAGGTGAACATGCACAAATTGATATACCAGACTTACATTCCCGAAGAACATCCTAGAAATACCAATCAACTCACACTAATCTTAATCGTATGGTAGCGAAACAAGATTTTGTGGAATCACAAACGATGAGACGAAGATGTTTTTGACTAATTTTTATATTTCCTATCGGAGATTAAATCTCGAGCCAATCTTAGAGAAGATAATACTCAATCACGATAGAAAACAGCAAGATCAGATCACACAACTACATAGAAAATAGTTAGGTCTGGCTTCACAATCCCAATGAAGTCTTCAAGTCGTTAATCTACAGGGTTTTGGAAAAACCTAAGGTTAAAGGAGAATCCACTCTAGTCGCAACTAGTATCACACATGAGGTGTGGGGATTAGGTTTCCAAGTTTCTAGAGTTCTCCTTTATATAGTCTTCAAATTAGGGTTTGCAATCAATGTTACCTTGGTAACAAAGTGTAATGACTCGTCCCTCCACCGATATTGTCCCCACTTGGCCACTGCGGTTATCCGGCAGTGTGGGGTTTTCAAGGGGCATCGCTGCGGTAATCCAGCAGAAACTTCCCAGATGGTCACCTATCCCTGGATTGCTCTCGACCGAGCACGGTTAACTGCAGAGTTTTCTGCCAATTTTGGAGCCAAATGTGTTGAAAAATCCTCGGTGTTAGGAAAGGACAAATCACTACCTATATTCCATTTCATCGACGAACCACTGTCGAAATCGGTGTTTTATAATACCACCACCTTAAATTGGATCCATCCTCGGATCTGGAATATATTTTCAATCCTAAATCTCCGACGTTCTCTACCCCTCATTAGAAGCACCTGGACCAACCCTGTCCAACGTACCTTCCCACCCTCTGCAGGTGACCCATCCTCAGCTTTGATACCATTTTTAATGACCCGTCTCTCCACCGATACTGTCCCCACTTAGCCACTGCCTATCGGTGGAGGGACGACTCATTACACAAAGCATACAATATTCACCATTAGATGAAAACCTAATTAGACTCAAGCTAATATCTTTCAACCGTTAGATCGAACTTAGTGATAAGCACGTAAATGATACATTTTATACCCATATTTATATTAGCCAGGACTCGATATTTTGGCTAATGACTCTATTGGAAAATAAACGATTAAAGTTGAAGCTAAATGGCGTTGCAACAGAATATTCTCAAGACTACTACTCACTGCACCAATGAAACTTATTTAAATGTGGCTAGCCTGGTATTTATATATCAGCGGCACTGAAGTGTTACCCAGACAATTTATTGTGGTGTCATCTTATCACAGAAAAGGAATCTGAGTATAAATTTAGGGGAGTGTTTTCACTTCTTGAGCAGCTGCTACCTTATGGTTTTATTGGGAGTTATATTTGAGACAGAAGTAGGATCAGAATATCGCAGCAAGAAAATTCTTGCGAAGTTTTCACTAAAGACACTGGCGAGCGTCGCATAAAAGATCAAAAGAACGACGCAACAAGTAACGATTGGTAGAAACATGAAGAAAACGTAAAATATCCTGCGGAGATTAGAGTGTTTGCGAGATTAACATTATTTCACTCGCGAAGATATCACAAGTTAAATCCGAAATTAAGGGATAGCTTAGCTGTCTATGAGCTGTCATCCATTATGTAATACCATATATATAGGGGATGAGTAATCTTGAGAGAAAGAGAGAGAATTTTTGAAATGCTAAGAAAGTTTTATGAGAGAGAAAATTCTAAACAGAGTGATTGTATTTTAATTTCCTTTTTTATTTGTAATTTTCTAAATGTCAATTAATGAAAATAGTTGTTCATGATTAAGTTGTCATAGATTGATTGTGCAAATTCTTGTGAGGGGTGTAGTGTGGGGTTTTCTGCTACTACAACAGAGAAGATCAGTTGCCGAGTTTATGAAGCTGTACTATAGAGTCCCTATTATTCGATGTGATGTTAAAGTGACTGCAGTGTTTTCTGAGATAGACTGCATGTGAATTGGTTTGAAGGCAACGGATAAGCAAAGTTGGCAGTGGTCTGGAACTAAGTTCAACTAGCGGCTCGTAGTTCTCGACTGGGATGGAGTTTTATTGGCAGATGTTAGATGGTATGGAACTGATGTTGGTAGCCGTGAAGGAATGGAAGGAGCTGGTCATTACTGCAACCAGCGAGGACGATTGGTGTTGGTTATTGAATAACGAGTGGTGATCGACTCTGTCTGGGATTTCAAGAAGCACACATGGAGCTTATCTTCTACGGAAAGTAGAAATGGTGACTGGTTATATACATGGGATGTTTGATATGAGAGTGACTTCAGACTGGGATGTTGCGGCTACTGAGCCAAAACCAGAGAAGGGAAAAGAGGCGACGAAAACAGGCTACAGAGCCATAGAGAAGAAAGACGGTTTGAAGTTCCATTTCCCCGATTCCGTTTCGATTTGCTATTGATTTTCTTTCATTTGTTTATGGCTTTTGAGAAAGCCATGTTTGGATAGAATTTTGTGACTAGGGTTTATGTTGAAACCACTTTGAGCATAAGAACAATTTGATTTGATATACTTATGTTTTGAAGGCTATTATGAATTGAATATGATTAATTCTTGATATTATTTATCGATTTATCAAAATATGAGTTGTCTCTTCACCGGTTTTGTAGAACCTTTGTGCATAATTGTTAGGATAACAAATATATTTGTCTTATTGTCTGATATTTCATGCTTGGGGTTAATTCCTTTGATGGGGTATGCTTAGAATAGCCAGATATTATTCGTGAACATATTTAGTCTTGTATAATTTTCTCACTAATACAATTTGATGGTGCATGCTTGGATTTAGTATTTTGATGTGCCATGATTAGGGTGTCCCAGCGATATTTGCGAGTCTAATACATATAATAGGTGATGTCGATAGAACGGACGATAAATACATATTCATGAGTTATGTTTCATTTCAGTAATCGAATAGAAATAGTGATGGATACTATAAACCCTGGTTACCGACTTTTCCATTGGTCTCATTTTATTAGTTTAATTTTATTATTTCATCATTCTCATTATAAAAATTCAAAAACATTATTGTTGGTTACTCCTTATTGAGATATTGATTACAGTATTTCCACTGCTCCCTGTAGGTTTGACCCGTACTTGCCTATGTCTACTAGTTGGACACCGTGCGATTACGGTTAGTACATATAGGGTTTTTCCGAAATCCTATCACTTAGCTTGTTACAAACAAATGAAAAGTGACTTCATTTAGATATGAGTAACCGTACCTAAACGTGTACACCTTTGTTAGTGAAAAGACGAGGGTACCCAAATACACCACAATCTTTAAATTATCCTCCTATAAGTCCTCCTACCGAAAGTGATTGTCTATGGACAAAGTCGATACAATATGAAAAATCGGTATTCACACTTTGTGTGATCATCTATGGATATGAGATCGATATAATACAACAATCAAAGTATGATTACTTGATAATAGGTTTGGACTTAACCAAACTCTATAGGATCACTATCAAGTAATACGGAGTTAACGTTTGTGTATTTTTCTTTTATATATAATTACGGAAATAGAAAAGTAAAAGACACAACAAGATTTTGTTAATGAGGAAACCGCAAATGCATAAAACCCCGGGACCAAGTCCAGAATTGAATACTCTCAGAATTAAGCCGCTACACAAAATCTAAACCAAAACTTCGTATAATTGAGACCAAGCAACTAAACCTAGTTCACTTAGTTTCTTCAGTATCTATGCGCTTCCGACATTCGATAAGTGCACGCACTGGACCAATTATTTTGGATCGTATTCCAAACAGTAAAGATACATCAAATCTTTTTGGTAACAACTCTCCTAATTCTTTCAGATAAAAATATCTCAAGTCATATGCAAAGTCTATTCCGTTTAAACTAATAAATTTCTTTGCCTGGTTAGATCAATCTATCCAGCAACTACCAAAGATTTGCAATCAATCAATATAGAACCCAAAAAGGAACTATAAGGCAATGCTGATCTTACGCAACTAATTAATCGAATAAATGCGATTATAGTTGGATCCCAGCCGATCAAGGTTTGTGCTACACAAAGATATGAGAAATCAATCATAAATCTTATTCGCCTTTAAATCTTTTTTAATCTTCAATTAAACCTGCACAATACCACTTGAATCTCTTGTGATAAATCACACACAGAACGAAATCTGTTAACAATGGATTATCACAAGATGTCTTTAGATCTACAAACAATTCTAAATATCCCGTCGACACTTCGATCTAGTTTGAGTGAATCTTATATCAGAAGAGAAGATTCTCAAGAATAAAAAAACTAGGTGCAATCAAAGCTCAACAACCGTTATTCAATCAAATCAATCGAAAACTATTGAACTGTAATTATCTAGTTTCTCACCAACGGTACTTGTAGAGCTTCTTGATTCCTCTCCGGATAGACAGCTCCACCAGAAACAACAAAAATATGAATGTTTTCCTGGCTCTTAGGATAGTTTGCTAGAAATGTAAACTTTGGTATTTATAGATCAAGAATGTTTGGACACCAAGGAATTTCCAAAACCGAATATTCTTAAGATATGCAATAAATACCCAAATCGGTTTTCATAATTCCTGGAAATGCTTTGTCCAATATTTTCCGAAATCTCTCAATAGAAAATGTCCAATTAGTAAATGCACATTACTAATTTTTATTCTTTAGATATATGCATTTAATTGCTGGTAATTAAAGCATATAAAACTAACAACCTTAATTAAAAGATTCTTAACTTATTTCGGACCGGGATCTCCTTGAGTAATTAAGGAATATCTTTGAACAATAAAAGATAAGGTTATTGTTCGTGTTCAAAGTATGTTGGCATATTTTCTTTGTAAATCCTCTTTCATATTTACAATCTTGGAATTGATTATACCACACTTCCAAACAAGTTTAGAATTGGTTCATCTGTATTCCAAGATAACTATGTGATTGATCAATTATCAAATCACAATCATGGGTTCAATCGATTCTACCTCAATATGGATTACTTGTGATCGAACGCACAAGTTACCATGACAGGTTACGTCATTTACCAGGATCGATTACCTCAATTACCAGGACCGGTTACCATATACTCATGGTATTTCTTGTGACCGGTTACACAAGTCACTTCGGTAACACCAATTACTAGGAATGGTTACACCAATTACAAGGATCGATTAAATAATTATTTTGTGATCGGTCAAACCAATTACTAGGATCGGTCACACCCAATTAAAAATATCGATGATACCATCTCAGATGATTACTTAGGATCGGTTACACTAATTAATTAAAACCAGTCATACCAAATCATAATTCAGGCACTTTGAGTAGTTATACCATGATATATAAAAATTTATGATCGTTTCTATTAACTCACATATATTAGTAATCCAAAGATATGCAATGAATAACAATACCAATAAGCATAGTTTCCCTTTTGAACATAAAACAAGTTCATGAATGTACTTGCTTTAAACAAATGTAAACATTGTTTCCTAGGATAAAATCTTCACCTTTACCCATACACATAATCATAATAGCATTCATACGATTATGTCGATGTCATATATATGAAGTTCAAAATATCAACGTTATACTTCGTATCTTAATTCCTCACTATGATCATGTGATCATGTCTCACTACTAGAGTATAATCATTCACAACTTCACAATTATGTTTTCAATATAGAACGACTTGAAATATACGTTAGGAATGAAGCGGTTCAAGTCAATATTACTAACCTCAAGATGAAGGATGATGTCGTCGTTGTATCTTGTTAATTCTTTACATTTTCAGGCCCAGACTTTCTAGTCTAACATATATGAAGTTGTCTCTGGTACATAATCAAGCGACTCTTAGATTAGTTTTGATTCATTAAAAATATAACAACCAAACTTGACATAGCAACTCTTGGTGAGTTCAACCGAGCTATGCTCTAACAGTTAGCTCAACAATAGTTAGCCAAAGTTAGCCATATGAACTCTTTCGTATCAACCATATTCATCTTAAGAATAACTAGTTCAAATGACTCAAATGAAACTAGTTCTTGAGTTATTCAATTGTTTATATTCTCATAGAAGTATACAAGACACAATTGAAGCAAAATCGATTTTGATTCACTCGAATCAATTCATGAGCATTATAGCCACTGTTTGAAAAAGATTGCATTCCTTATTATATAAATGTATTAGTTTATGAACAAACCGATTTTAGAACATAACCTACTCAAGTATGCGAATGGGTATGTATACCTAAATGACCAGACTAAGTTTGCGTTCACTAGTACGCGAACGTGTACACATACCACTAAACTCAGTAAAGTCCCGGAACTTGAACCTCACGCCAGTACGTGTACCGGTATGCCTACTTAGTTCCTAGACCTCTACTAAACCAATAAATACACATACGGGTATGCATACCATGGTTCCCGGACTTGGAATAACTTGCAACATTTAGCATATAAGTATGCATATTGTTCTATATCCAATCATGGTTATTTGTTCTAAACTCCCAATTCAATATTAGAAACATTCTCGGAAGACGGGAATAACTGTCTCACACAAACTATTAGTTTCAAAGAAATTTTTAAGTGATCGAATGATCAATACAAAACATTCCGAGTTTATATCAAATGAATGCCTCACACAAATCATGTAAGATGTTTCCAGGTGATTTTCACATGATCATATTTTGACTTTCGTCAAGAATAATAGATGAACTTGGTTAAAGCAAAAGCTTACCAACACATATTTTGAAGTTAAACTCGGCTCGAAATATCAAATGTGTATAATCGAAGTCTACATAGCTATATGAATTTTGTCTCAAATAGGAGATAGAGTAGATATAATTTTGTGTCATAGATGAGTTCAAGTATCCACATACCTTTTGTTGATGAAGTTCCACAAGCTCCCCTTAGTAGTTATTCGTCTTCAATCAATGAACATCGTGAAGTCTAATGCTCAACTACACTTACTATCCTAATCCGATACTTAACTATAAGTAGACTAGAAATCAAGACTTATAGTTTCGGAAACTAAACTTGACAAACAAGCTTTATATAGCAACACTTGCGAGTTCGACCGAGCAGTGCTATAACACATATGATAGTCAGGTTCTTTCTCAATTACGTGAAATTTAACCGTTGACTGAATTGGTCCCACTTTCATGTCTATATATGCATTCCCGTATGTACGACTCTGGATTCCTTCTAAACCCGTCATTAAGATGGGATGACGAACAATCTTGCTTTGTGGAACCGTGGCTGTTCTGAGAGTCTTGAGAGAAATAAGGTTGGTAGAAACACTTGTACCAATGAGAGATCTCCTGAATTTAGAGTCCCTCATAAAAGAAGTTACATACAAGTGATGTTGTTGATCGAATGTGAAAACACCATGGATATTTCCTCGATAGCTAGAGATGACGGAGTTAGTTGCACATCATATGATATTTGGTTGAGTGAAACAAATGTGTTCGTATGTTGATCTCAGAAGAAGTGCATGAGTTCACAGAGATTCTCTATTAGGTATGTGACTTCTTTCTCCATCGAATTCTCATAAGTAGTGAAACTATTGGTTTGAGGATGAGCATCAGTAGTAGAGTCTGGACGTTCCACCACTTCGGCTCCCCAAAGTCTTGCCAAATCCACCATGCAGGTGAATATGATATCGATTGCTCCTTTCAATCGATTTACATTTCTTGCAAAAAATTTTTGCCTCCATGCTAGTTCAGCCAATGATGGAATTTCTCCATCGAATACATCAATAGAAGGGAATATATTAGTAAAGTAGGAATAATGAATATTACCAGAGTCGTTCGAATGAACATGAGGGGTGCCACCGTTCGAAAGGCTCTGACCAGAATCTTAGGTTGTTGAATCAAACTTAAGACCGACCATTTTTTTGAAAATTGAGATTGTGAATGAGAGTTTAATCTCCCACTGTGGTTGCCAATCCGTTGATAGGGAAAAACGATTTACTGGTTTTTTAGGAAGTGAAGAGACGACTGTGCGTACGGGGACTCCTAAACCGAGCAATCTGCTTAACTTCAAATAGATGCACTGCATGGGAGTGCTTTGAGTTCGAGAGATCAATCTGTAGGATTCCGTCCTTAACCATGAAGTGGTCGTTCTAGAGTCAATTAGGTCACAAAAAGGGAAGAAGGTCGATCTGTAGGAGAGAAACTGAGAAGTGTGTGAGAGCAATGGTGACCAAGGATTTTGAATGTGTTGTGTGTTTCTGCAAATGAACTGATGGGTTAGAATAAGTTTGAATTCTGCTTAATTAAGAGTGATTGTTCAGACGAGAATTCTTGCATCAATTCCCATATATTTGAGATTGTTAGGTTGTCCTTCCAAATTGTGAATCTAGTAACTTATTTATATTGCCAGAATATAGACACATTGATCTCCAGTAAGTGTGATGGTTGATCGAGTGAAAAAGTGGGAAAATGTGAAATCGTGGTTAAACCAGTTCCAGGTCGTGCGGAGACTTGGTTTATTGTCCACCCACTACTTTGCTAACTCCCTCAACTGCTTGCACAACTTACACACGTGTCTTAGGCCTCCAGACCAAAACCCTAATTAATATCCCCCATTGTGACATGATTGATGTCTCACGGATGTGGAGTCTGCAAGGCAAACATGTATTTAATTAGTCAGTTATAAACTTGACTAGACGATGAATCTAAGTTATGTTGAATCGAGCATGATTGACGAATGCTCTATGATACATGGATTGAATATATTAGTTGGGACATATGTATAGTTATCGAATGCATGTTGATAATTGAATTAACATGAAGAATATTGCTCATCTGAGCGAATATAGCTCGTTTAAATAATTACTGGTAGCATGACCAAATAAAATATATAAAATTAAAATATTGGCAGCTGGACCGAATACTATATAATCAATCAAGATTTTGATTGTTAGATCAAAATAAATTTATTAGTACTTGAACTTGCTCAGAATTATGATTTGCCGAGCATTCAGTTCAAAACCCTAACTTTGATCGACTGTTGATCAATTGATGATTTTTTTAAAATGAATCACTGAGTGAGAGAGATACCGTCTACATGGAAGTATGGTCGACCATGTAACGTCCAGGTACTTAAGTGAGCATGCACCAAAGTCATTTGTAGACCAGTTGGTGAAAAGATGATTTAATTTTGGTTTAATCATTTATTGAAATAGTGCTCGTCTGAGCATTATGCAATAAACCCTAATTATGGAGAGATAAGGGACCGACCAATAGGTATGAAACCGGTCCTTGGTGGTCGCGGGACCAACTGATGATCGATTGAACAAGTTCCAAGTTGGTTGGAAAGAGTTTGAACCCAAATAAAAAGTAATTAGGTCAAAGTTGTTAAAGTATGTGGGACCGTCTCCTTGCAAGTCTAAGGGCCAAACTTGGTCGGTGAAGGTGGCATGGCCGTGCCACCATAGTGTCCGTGTCTCAATTCTGAGAATTTTTGTATTTTCTGGTGCGTGTTCGAGCAATATTTTTGGTTTTCAGAAGAGTTTGATCTTTGACTGAAACTCTCGATTTTGCTCGAATGAGCAAGTAAAACTTTTCTTGTGCGACCAATATTTTTAAAAATATTACAATATAATAATATTAATATTTACGTGAGAAGCCTAGCCAGTCATGACCATTTTACTTTTTGACTTTTGACCATTTGAGCAATATTTGAGGAAATATGGAAAACCAGGGTTTTTGCTCAAACAGAGGAGTTTCATGAGATGAAGGAAATAATAATAATAATAATAATAACATAATTCTTGCCCCCAGGAGAGAGAGAGACTCCGGCGAAACCCAGGAGATTGAAAACCTGGTTACTATTTTGATTATTATAACATAATTCTTGCGCCCTAAAATCTTCACATCGTTTATCGATACATACTATTGGTCTCGCCTACTTCTTGTCAATAGATTGAGGTAAGTACTTTCGTTTTTCATCAAGTTTTCCCTAGCCTGTAAAATGGTTATTGCAGTTACCATTGGTTCTGCAATGCCCAGAACCACTCGTGCTTCTTCTTCCCTGGATATGGAAGTTTCCTCATCAGATGACGATGACCCATACATTGACAGATGTGGTATCTCGCTGGAAGACACAATGGATCATTGTCCCTTTCGAAACTTTGATGATTGCAAAGATTGTCAAGGAAAAGGATATGCCAAAACCTCTATTCTGCGGCACATTAAGGATCAACATTGGCCTACTCAAACTAGGTTAATGACTTGTAAAGAAAGGATATAGACTCATGCTGGGGTGTACCAGGCCTGTGAAAACTTGTTGACTTTAATGGAGATGTGGCTTTGTTGTGACTGCATGAAAGTGCAATCTTGGAAGCGTCCTTGCCGCCCTCATGGTGGTAACGTACTGCTAGGTCCATTCAATAGTAGGTCTGCAGATTTTCTCATCCATGGTATCCCTAAACCGCAGGCAATGGCAGACTCTTCTTTAGTGGCTAATGCACCACCAGTGTCTACTGAGGAACCAATGCCCTTGTCTTTGGACCTACTTCATTTTATTTACCAGAAGAACTTCACAACCACTTCCAGTATCCCACCTCCATGTAGGCTAAGCTTTTCTCAAACGTTGAAAGCAGCACTTGATAGGGTGATCGCTCGTCCCATGGATTTATCCCCTTGGCTTCAACAACTGCTGCTTCCGGTATGCACGCTGAGTTTATATGTCCCTAATAATGCCAGTGAGGCACGTTCGAGCACTAGGAAAAAGCTGCAAATTGCAGCCATCAATAAAGCACTTGCAGAATGGGGGTCACCTAACGGCTGCTACACCATCGTTCAACGCCTGTTGGCTTTAGCACGACGTGATCAACAGCAGAAACAAACTGTCAAGCAGCCCAAGCGAAAAAAACCCAAAACTAATGCAGAAGCATGCCAGAAGAAGCTGGAAGAAGGACACTACACCGCTGCAATCAGAATTATGTCTTCTGGTGGTGTTGCAGAGTCAAACCCAGCGACCCTGGAATATTTACAGCGTAATCACCCTTACTCTCCTCCTCCTTCCATACCTGCAGATGCTCCTAGTATAGCTTCTGTCCGTGTTGATGTGCAATCCGTAGTTAAAGCCCTGCGCAGCTTTCCGAAAGGAACATCTTGTGGATGAGACGTCCTCCGTGCACATCACTTGCTTGATGCAACAAGCGGAGCGGCTGCGGCGATAGCTGATGAACTACTTTCGTCCATCACTGGTGTTGCTAATCTATGGCTCGATTCCAGATGCCCTCCAGCTCTCGGTGAATTCATCGCTAGTGCTCCACTCACACCGCTTCTTAAACCTGATGGAAACATTCAGCCGATAGCGTTAGGAACAATATGGCGACGGTTGTGCTCTAAGTTAGCAGCATCTGCTGTGCTTAAGGACATGACACGATATCTGGGTAACCATCAGATTGGCGTCGGCATTCCTTGTGGGGGAGAAGGCATATTGCACTCAGTGAACAGGTTTCTCGAACTCAAGGGTTCTCGTACTGACATGACTATGCTATTAGTCGACTTTACTAATGCTTTCAACTTAGTCAGCCGCACTGTTTTGATCCGAGAAGTACGAAAACAATGTCCCAGTATTGCTAAATGGGTTGAGTTTTTCTATGCGCACCCGGCGAGGCTGTATTACAATGAGCATTCTTTGTTATCTTCACAGGGAGTCCAGCAGGGAGATCCGTTGGGGACTCTCCTATTTTCTTTGGCTCTGCATCCGGTGATTTGCAAAATTGCAGCAACCTGTGAATTAGACTTCAATGGGTGGTACATGGACGACGGGACTTTAGTTGGGGAATTGACAGAAGTTTCCAAGGCTCTCAAAATCATACGGGAAGAGGGACCTAATCGGGGCCTTCACCTGAATTTGCAAAAGACGGAGATCTTCTGGCCATGTCTAGACCAATGATGCACGGACCTCTTCCCTGATTCTATAAGCAGGCCTACATCTGGTGTTAGTATTCTTGGAGGTCCAGCGAGTTTGAGTGAAGAGTTTTGCACTAGCATCATCCAATACAGAGTTGATAAAACGCTGCGTCTAATGGACTGCGTCAAGAAGCTGGAGGACCCCCAGGCCGAGCTTCTCCTTCTCCGGAATTGCGCTGGATTCTCCAAGCTGTATTTTTCAGCGCGTACAATGAGGCCTCAGTACATGCAATGGGCACAACAACGATACGACGACGCCCTCATTCAGTTCCTGCAATACTTGGTTACAAGTGATGGACCGGGGTTTGGTCAGGTGCAACAACGTATCGCTACACTTCCAATCAAATCCGGTGGTTTAGGGGTATATACTTTACGGGATACCATCCAGTACGGTTACTTAGCCTCTTTCTACCAAACACAGCACCTGAAGTGTCAACTCCTATAAGGCATTCCAGAACTTAGCCCACATTTTCAGAATGCACTAGATCACTACATACAAGTATGTGGTTTAACTCCCTTATCTTTCAATATTAACGAAGTCGCCCCATAACCCATGCATTTACTGGCCACTCGTTATTATGATGCTATCATGAGGGATGTACCATCTAACTTCGTCATGTCTGAGCGTGACTCAATCCTATAGCAGTGCAACAAGAAACCGCATGCTCAAGATTACCTAAAAGAACTTCCAATCCGTGGTTTGAACCAGGCCTTAGGTTCTAGACAGTTTAGATCGGTGTCGCAGTATCGACTTGGTATACCGCTTTTTGCAGAGGACAGTATTTGTTCAAGTTGTATCCGCGTTATGGATCGGTTTGGAGATTACGCCATTTATTGTGCTAGTGAAGTAGGGCTCAAATATCGCCACGATATGGTTCGAGACCTCTTCGCTGAACTGTGCTATAAAACGGGAGTATCGGCAAGGAAAGAAGCACCACTGGGCTTTACCCTTAAACCTGCAGATTTTTTGATATATAGCTGGGAAAATGGCAAGGATATTTGCTTAGATGTTACCGGTGTTTCACCTTTCTCTAAGGGGGGAAATCGGACATTCACACCAGGCCATGCTATCTCCGCGGCAATCACACGAAAACGCACCACATACGCTGACCTATGTTCTACCCATGGCTACGGTTTTGGAGTCTTGGAATTTACCACTCTTGGGGAGCTAAGCGAAGAAACCGTAACACTCCTGAAAAGATTGAAGAATTGCATGGAGAGTCACGATGTCAACAATAACTTGGGAAATTTTCTTTTCCTTAGGTTAGGCATTATTATTCAAAGGGGCATCGGGGCGCAACTTGTCGCGCGTCTCCCTGCCAAATCTCTGTAAAATTTTATTTGTTTTCTCTTCTTAATAATAATAATAATTTTTCGTTAAGGTGGAGAACTGAACCAAGAATTCTCTTTCTTCATCATCAATCGAATCACTGTTCGCGACCCAGGATTCTATTTTATCATCAATCCAATCAACATTTACGTTTTTTCTTTTTCTTATCAATGAATAGATCTCTTTACTTGTACGACTTAGATATCTCGTATTTCTCGAAAAAGTGATTCGATTGATGGGATTTGGTATGATACTTATGATATCGATGAGATTGATATTCAAATATTTCTTCTTATAACGTATTGATTTGACCCCATAAGTGGGACTACCACCCAATAGCATGTTGCCACAAGAAGCAGAACCCCATATTTCTTCTAGAGAATCTCCTAATTGTTCCAGAGCAACTAGAAAGAGATTATTTAACCAGAAAGAGTTCAGTTCAGATGTAGGATACCTATCCAGAAGTTTTCGCAACTCAATCATGTATGATGGAATCATCAAAGATTTGATCTTTTCGAACTCTGTCTGTAACTCACTAGAGGCCCGAGAAACAAAGAGAAGATGTGTACGAACGATATATCCAGCAACAAGAAGAAACAAAAGGATTGAATAGAGGAACTCCCGAGCATTTGGTGATCTCAGATGTATCCATATCAATGGAACGGGTGACTCATTATTTCGATGAATCATTTCTTCGGACAGAAGAAGATTATGTAAACACTTACTCGAAATCTCACTTATCGGATTCCATTGTGGAAGAATCACCCACAATTTTTTCTGAGGAATTGGCCATGATGTATTTGATCCATGCATAATATCATGAAAAACGGATACAAATTTTTGACTGCTACTTAGTATCGGCAATAGGTCTGAAAAAGTATCTAAAAGGGTGAAATTTAGATATTTGCACCCTGCCGAAGTAAGGAACCATGGCATATATGTTTGTAACAGATTCCATTTTGAGAGATTTGAAAAAGCACTATCTCGTTGAAGGGTTCTATACATCTGCCATTTCTCAACGCATTTCTTTAGACAAAGACTCCGTTTTTTCCTCTTTTCGGATGGTAAATATTTATCAAACATGGAGTGTGAATCAAACCCATGTTTGAATTGAAATTGAGATACTGATGCAAGTTATTCCCTTCTGAATCAGAGAGATTCATATCTGAAATAGGTTGACAATAAGTTCTTTCAAAATTGACTATTTGTCCCTCTGTTAGAGGTGTTCCAGAAATGTCTGGGATCGAGTAAATAGCTCTACGAACGAAAGGATCGAATCGAATTGGAAAATGGAAAGATTTGTACAAGTTATACCTTTCGTCACCACTTTGTGGAAAATCGTTAGGTATGAATATGTTAGACACCTGTGACTCGATGGATGAAATAGTATCTCTCTCCAAAAAAACATGTTTTTTTGGACCGACGCACAAAGAAAAATGTTGTTGCGAATGAATGGGTCCTAGCTCAGCTGGTCATCCCCGTTCCCCGAAGTTTCATGCGTTCCAGGAGGTCCCAGGTTCAAGTCCCCAATGGCGTAATATTGTAGGAATTAACATGGAAGGTAGTGTTAGTTTACCCCCCTTGTGACACAATCTCGCCCCCCCTCCCGCTTCGGCTCCCCTTGGAAAGGTTACCCATGAGGCTCGCTGGTAGGCTAACACAGCAACCTGTTCAATTAATGTAGTAGTACGTCGTTGGATCCTAGCTTGTTAGGCTTCCAACTAGTTTCATGTAATAATATATATATATATATATATATATATATTCTTTAAAATAATAATAATAATAATAATAATAATATTTTGAAGAACCCACCGACTGCAGATCTTGGCCCTGATTTTCACAGCGCTTTGTCGTGTTTCAAACAAGCGTGTGGGAGTTCCTCCTCGGATTTCAACATCAACGATACCGCCCCCCTAGACTTTGGCGAATATCTATTTTGATGTTGTTCGGGACCAGGTACCCTCTACCTTTGATTTATCTCCACGTGAGTTAGCTGTGTGGCAATGTAATAGGGCTGTCCATGAAATGGATTTCCTTAAAGAAATTCCAATTCCCGGCCTTAGTCAGGCGGTTGGGCCAAGACAGTTTATCTCGGTGTTGCAATATCGCTTGGCTATTCCACTTTTCGATGATGGAAGCAAGTGTTCCTGTTGTGGCAAACCCATGGATATTTATGGAGATCATGCAATCCACTATGCTAGTGAAGTTGGGCTCAAATTCAGACACGATCTGGTGAAAGATATTTTGGCAGACATATGCTACAGAGCCGGGGTGGTAACTAGAAAGGAGGTCTCTTTGGGGATAATCAATGGCAAGGAATGTCGGCCTGCTGACATTATGACTTATAATTGGGAAGACGGTAGAGATGTTTGTCTTGATGTCACTGGAGTTTCTCCCTTCACTAGCGCTCGTACTCGCAGCTTCGTCACAGGACATGCCATTTCTGCAGCAGTCACACATAAGAATAATAAGTACCTGGAAGTTTGTACCTCCCTCAGCTACGGTTTTGGTGTTCTGGCCTTTTCCACCTTTGGTGAACTTGGTACGGATTTTGTAGTTTTTTTGATGCGAATAAGGAATTGTACGGCACGTCATGATGCCAATTATGGGCAATTCTCTTTTTCATAGGTTAGGGATCGTAATTCAAAAAGGCATTGGCGCCCAGCTTGTTGCTAGGTTGCCTACCATCCCTTGTAATGTTGATTTTGATATTGAGTTATAATAAATGCCTCCATGGCACCTTTTTATAATAATAATAATAATAATAGAACGGGCCCTAGCTCAGCTGGTCATCCCCGTTTCCTGAAGTTTCATGCGTTCTAGGAGGTCCCAGGTTCAAGTCCCCAATGGCGTAATATTGCAGGAATTAACATGGAAGGTAGTGTTAGTTTGCCCCCCTTGTGACACAATCTTGCCCCCCTCCCGCTTCGGCTCCCCTTGGCAAGGTTACCCATGAGGCTCGCTGGTAGGCTAGCACAACAACCTGTTCAATTAATGTAGTAGTATGTCGTTGGAGCCTAGCTTGTTAGGCTTCCAACTAGTTTCATGTAATAATATTAAAAAATTAAAAGCCATTTTTTTTAAAATAAATAAATAATAATAATAAAATTAAAAAAAATAAAATAAAATAAAATAATAATAATAATAAGCCAATTTTAGAGGAAAGAGAAGTTCCGGCGACAGGAATGGCGACTTTTGGCGATTGAAAACCAGATTTTTCTTCACTTTGTTGCTCGTGATTTCAACTTCCATCTTGTTTTCCTCTCCGTTTTATTATTTTTCTGCATTCAGGGATGCTTCTTCTGGCATTCACTTCTCTCTTTTTAGGGTTTGTTCTGTTACAGACTTTGCTTTGAGGAAGTATGTCTAGAACTCGTCGATCAGCTGCATCATTGGTTAGTACTCACCATGTCCGTGACTCGCTTGGCTCTTGTCTTTCCTCTCAGGATTCCTCTCACGGTCCATCATCATCTCAGGGTTCTTCTCAGGGGGGCAAGATTGCTTGCTCGTTTAAAAAATTTGATGGTTGTTTGGGAGGGAGAGGGGGGTTAGGCTATGCTAGGAGTGCAATTTATAAACACATGACAGATCACCATTTTCCAACTGAGGGTGACAAAGAAATTTGCAGAGAGAGGATAAAAACTTTAGAGAATTGCTTTGCTGCCTGGGAAAGTGTTTTGCAAGACATGCAGGGATGGATGTGTATTAAATGTATGCGAATTCATACGTGGAAAATGCCTTGCAGATCTAGTGTTCATCTGGCAGATGTTATAGCAGGTCCTGCCAATGGAGTAGGCGTTGATTTCCTCATTCATGGGGTAGAGAGACCGCACGCTGTGATTCCTGATACAATCGACAATGCTGAGTTCAGTCGATGACGAAGCTATAGGTCTCACGGTGGAATTACTTAACAAGGTTCTGAAGTTACAGACTGTCACAACTGTAAGCATTCCACCACATTGCAGGTTACATTTCTCTCATACTCTGAAATCTGCCCTTGATGCTGTTCTTTCCAATCCGTTGAGCCTTGCTTCTTGGATTCGCTTACTTCTATTACATGTTTGCACATTACACTTGTATATGCCTCAAAACTCCAGGGAAGAACGGTCTGGCTGTAGACGCAAGTTGTAGGAAGCTGCAATCAACTCAGCTTTGGTGAGTTGGAAGGAAACATCAGGTTGTCTAACTTTAGCTCACCAGTTGCTTGACCTAACTAAAGAAACTTCTAAACAGCGGCCACCAGGTAAGAAAAATAAGAATAAGAATTTGATGGCATGTAGGAGGAAGATGAGTCAGGGTCATTATAATGCAGCTGTCCGTATTCTTTCGTCGGATGGTGTTGCCCCTTCGACTTCGGACACTCTTTTCGAACTTCAACAAAAGCTTTGCTCGGACCCCTGCTATACCCAGTGAAGACATCTCTGTACCAGCCTTATCAGTTGTGGAGAAGGATGTTCTTGCTGCTATCAAAAGCTTTCCCAAAGGAACTTATTGTGGAATAGACGGCCTTAGGGCTCAGCATTTGTTAGACGCTATGAGTGGTGCCGGTGCTGCTGTTGCTGACGACTTGTTGGTGTCGATTACTGGCGTTGTTAACCTCTGGATTGCAGGTAAATTCCCCCCAATTCTAGGTGAGTTTATAGCTAGTGCTCCCTTAACTCCCTTACTCAAACCCGGCGGTGGGTTGAGGCCAATTTCTGTTGGCACCATATGGCGCAGGTTATGCTCGAAACTTGCTGCCACCTCTGTTTCTAAGGAAATGACCAAATACTTAGGGACTTTTCATTATGGTGTTGGCATTCCTTGTGGTGGGGAGGGTATTTTGCATTCTGCCAATAGGTTATTGGAGTTACATGGAGAAGACAATACTAAGACTATGCTGTTGATAGACTTTTCAAATGCATTTAATCTTGTTAATCGATCTACCATAATTCGGGAAGTGAGAACTCATTGTCCTAGCATCTCTTATTGGGTTGAGTTTTGTTATTCGAAACCAGCCGGGCTATATTATCAGAATCATGTTCTTTCTTCGGCTTTAGGTGTTCAACAGGGAGACCCCCTTGGTCCCCTATTATTTGCTCTAGTTCTTCATCCACTTTTTGAGAAAATTGCCGCTAATTGTACTCTAGACTTACATGCGTGGTACTTAGATGATGGTACCATTGCTGGGGATACCATGGAGGTATCTAGAGCTTTTAAAATTCTCCAAGAAGACGGTCCTAGATGTGGCTTGCATTTGAACATCACGAAGACGGAAATGTTTTGGCCTTCTTATGATCCGAGAAGAGATGTGGATGATGTCTTCCCTACCAATATTGGCAATCCGGTGGGTGGTGTTAAAATTCTTGGTGGCCCAGTCAGTTTGGATATGGATTTTTGCAGTGGCATTGTTTTAAAAAGGGTGGATAAAACCATACAACTCATGAATAAAATTCAGGAACTGCATGACCCCCAGAGTGAACTCTTACTTTTGCGTAGTTGCTCGGGGGTTTCTAGGTTATATTTTTCTCTTCGTACAACATGCCCCGAGGCGCTTCGATTGCTGCATCTCGTTTTGATGAACATCTTATGGGTTATCTACGCCGATTAGTGGTTGGAGATGGTGCTGGTTTTGGTTTGGTTCAACAACGATTAGCTACCCTCCCCATGAAAGACGGGGGTCTTGGTATTCTAACTATGGCAGATACTACGAAGTACTGTTATTTAGCATCTCAGGCCCAGACTCAACATTTGCAGAACTCAATTTTGAAGCTTCCAGCAATAACAGATTTTTCGCACGGTTTTCAACAGGCGCTACAGGGATTCACTCAAGCTTGTGGTCTTCCTTTACCTGGTTTCAACATCAATAATGCTGCCCCCCCATTTTATGAAGTCTCTGACAGTTACTTATTTCGGTGTTGTCAAGGAAAAGGTACCTTCTTGATTTTCTTTATCTGTACGCGAGTCTAACATATGGCAGTGTAATCGAGCAGATCACGCAATGGATTTCCTTAAAGCGGTTCCGATACCTAGGCTTAATCAGGTAGTTGGACCAAGACAGTTCAGTTATGTTTTGCAATATCGCTTGGGAATCCCTCTCTTTGCGGAAAACATCCAATGTCCTTGTTGCGGGAAGCCAATGGATGTCTGTGGAGACCATGATATTCATTGCTCTAGTGAGGTGGGGCTTAAATTTTGACATGATATGGTCAAAGATGTATTAGATGATATTTTTTATAAGGAAGGTGTTGTTGCAAGGAAAGAAGTCTCTTTAGGGCTTGTTTCTAACGACAACAAGGAGCTCAGGCCGGCAGATATCATGGTCTATAAATGGGAAGATGGCAAAAATGTTTGTATGGATGTCACAGGCGTCTCTCCTTTCACAAATGCCAGGACTCGCAACTTCGCTCCAGGATACGCTATCTTTGCCGCTGTCACTCGCAAGAACAATAAGTATTTGGACAAGTGTACTTCACATGGTTATGGTTTTGGGGTACTAGCATTTTCTACCTTTGGTGAGCTCAGTGATGATACCATTTCCTTCCTTAAGAGACTGAGAAATTGAATGGCTAGACATGATGCTAATTTTAAGATTGGCAATTCTCTTTTTCATAGGTTAGGAATTTTTATTCAAAAAGGTATTGGTGCCCAGTTGGTCGCCAGGTTACCAACCATTTCTTGTAACTTCGATTCCGATTTATAATAATATGCCTTAGTGGCGCCTCTTTCATAATAATAATAATAATAATGATAATAATAATTAATGTAGGTTAGGTTACATAATTAATGTAGTAGTATGTTGTTGGAGCTTAGCTTGTTAGGCTTCCAACTAGATTCATGTAATAATATTTATCTAGCGAGAATAAAATAAATAAATAATAATAATAATAAAATAAGGGATCATAAGGTGTAGGACCGTCCACGGCTAGGGCATGGTCGACCGGCTAGTAGGCCCGATCCTGTGGCACCTTCCCTTATTTTTAATTATTTTTCATCTTGTGAAGGAATATGGAGAAACTGAGAATTTTTCTTAAACGAGGGAATTTGCTCAAATGAAGGAGTTTTCATGAGATTAGGAAAAATAATAAAATAAAAGGGAGAGGCGTGGGACCGGCCACGGTGGCATGACCAGCCGGCCACTGGGCCCGGTTCCCTTAGGCGCTTCTTTATTATTATTATTTTTCTTCCCTATTTTGCATAGGTTTCATTGTTCGTCCATATTTTTGAGTGCTCGTTCGTGCGCTCGGGTGTTCGTTCGTGCATTAATTTATAAGTACACTTACACCATTTTCTCGGGGCTTACTTGGTGGTGGCACATATGCCCGATCAGTGAATATTTACTACTAATTCATGGATTTCAGCTAAGAGTCAGCCATGAAACAGAGTAATGAAATAAATGATTATCTATTACTAATCTATAAAATCCAGCTGAGGATTAGTCAAGGAACGGAGTAATGAGATGAATAGATTTTCTTCTAGGAATTCAATTGATGAATGACACACTAGAATTAACCGATGAGTTGCAGAATCGAGATATGATACAATGGAAGCATCATACTCGTTCTGAGGGGGTGTATAGTCAGGGAACAACAAATAGTGTGACGTCCTGAAGACGTTAGCGCTGTATACTAGCATGCAATATGTCTAGGATCCGTCCAATCATTAAGCGATTCTATACACGTTCTCTCTACATAGTCAGGGGAACAACGAACATCCTGAAGACGTTAGGCCCTATACTAGCATGCAATATGTCTAGGAGCCGCTTAATCATTTGATTCTGTGTAGAGGTGATGATGAAATGTGTGGAGCATCGAAAGCTCAACTAAGATGCTTTTCGAGAAACATATCCATCATAGCTCTGAGAAGATATTCACTCAATCAGAGATCGTGAAATAGTTCACAGATCATAAAATATGAGTATCACATACATTTCTGAAGCCGGGTCAGAAACATGCATCATCATGATTTTACGATTTTAGCCTTTGTCGAAAATCCACCATCGACAACTAGATCCAACTTTTCCCTTACCTTTTTCCTCTGATTTGGATCTTTTGATATCACCCATTGAATCTGTATTGCTACTTAATCGTTTAGAACCATTTTTTTGGAAAATCAAAATGGACGATTTGCAGAGAGGTTGATGGAAGATGCAGGATGAAGAAGATTAAGAGTTTTTTAGGTTTTTCATTTTAGGGTTAACTGATTAAGAAATAGGTTATACTTTTTATGTTTAATTAGTTCAAGAGTATTAAAGTAAGATCACTAATTTTAACCACCCCTTAGCAAGGGTGCTAGGTCCATTTAAATCTAGGTATACCATTACCGTATACCCCAATTTGGCCGGGTTATGATAGGCCTCAATTTAGGTAGACAAATTATTGGGCCGACCGATCGGAGGGCTCGAAGGGAGGGAGTCCCTTTTATGGCCACTTTTTTGTAAATTGAAACCTAACACAAATGTGCAATTTGATAAAAAAAAAAAGCCCATTTGGTTCAATTATTATAACACTTTATGTATCATATTCTTTTAGGGGTATAAATGGAAAACAAACTTTAACATAACATATCTAAAAATCCGTACCTTGAAATTTTACAAATTTTATATCGTTGGAAAGTTTATAAATTTTTTTTTCGCCATGAGTACAAACAACAATATCAAATTTTGAGTTTCTACGAAGAATTCGAAATATTTATCATTTTAGGCACAATTTTAGAAAATTAAATGTATATTTATTATGCAAACCACCACAAATGGTACATATACTTTATGTAGCCATATTTTGGTTTATGCATCAACTAATTTTTCGTTGAAACTAATAAAACGATGTACTCCCTTCGTTTTAAGAAAAGTGATACTTTATGCACAATTCTCGAAAACTGAATGCATAGCCATTATGCAAACCACCACAAATGAATCATGCAACCATATTTTGGTTTATGGATCGCCTAATTTTCCGTTTCTGGAAAAGTGATACTTTCACATTCCGTTTCAGGAAAAATGATACTTCCACTACGTTTCAATAAAAATGATATTTTCAATCCGTTTCAGAAAAAAAATGATACTTTCGCTCTGTTTCTGAGCGAAAGTATCACTTTCTCTGGAACGGGACGAAAGTATCACTTTTTTTGAAACGGGCTGAAAGTAGTCGCAGACAAACGCCATCTTTAGATTCTTCGTCGGTCGGCCCTCCCACCTTAGCAACGGTTGTACTAGTTTATTTTATTTTTTGATACAGTATGGGCAGACAGTTTTGAAATTTAGGGAACATTTTTTCTTATAATAAAACCATCTCTATTCAGAATAAATTAGAATCAGGGAACATGGAGAGATAGGGGCCGTGAGATACTAACAAAACTTTCTTGAGAAATCTTACTATTTTAGAAGATAATCAGGGGAAAATTAGAAATCCGTTAATTTAGTTGGAAATGCCGCAAAATGTAGAAAATGAATTCAAAGAGTTGAAATGCCCCTTGTTTCCTATCTCTTATTTTTAGTTCTCCTTCACTTTTTGCATTTGCTCTCTCTTTTCTGAAAAGAATAACTCATGGAAGAAAACCTTGATCCTTCACCTGAATGGTACTTTTTCTTTCTTTTTTCATCTAAATTTCTTTTTAAATTTCAATTTGATTTCCATTTTGTGGGTTGTTTTAATTTAGATGCGAATGTCGTAACAAAGTATGCATTTTTATGATCTCGTTAGCCATTCCCTCTTGTATTTGCAATTAGTTTTTCCAAAAATAATATTTTTAGCTCTTGTTTTGATTTATATATTAGTCACCGTCGTCTTTAGCTCTGGTATCAAAATTCGTGTCGGGGACAATTTATGAGTTATTTTTGTGGCCATTTTTTGGTTCTCCATGATGGCATTATATCAGTATGCTATCGTAGGCACAACTTTTAACGGTTTCTTATCTTTGTTTAGTTTGGTGCACGTTCAATACTGAAATGTGTTGATGTTATCATGTCCAGGCTTCCTCACCTGCATTTTAGTATGTATTAGCTCTATTTTCCTCGTTTTTTGTTTAAGATTGGGCTGAATATATGATCCTTTTTTATCCTTTTCCCCTGTAGTGAAATTGGTAGTGCGTACTGTGGTCTAGCTATAAGAACATCACCAAAAGATGAGCTTTTTTCGGTTATCGATAAAAACTCGATTTCCCCACTAGCTTCATCTGCTTCTGCACAAGGTAAAATCCAATAATTACTTGATTTTAACAAATTTTCTCACTTAATTATGCTTGCTTACGTTTACTATTGAACTCATATGCCTTCTTAGACTTTAGTTCTTTGGATTTGGAGAGGGCCAAGATTGATGAACATTCTCCTAGAGGAGTTCTTGGAGATTGCATAAGCAGCTTCGAATCAGAAATAGGCTCCTCCAATGCCAGCACATCAGATTGTGAACCTCAACCTCAACATCGCTGGAGAGGATTCGGTCGCTTACTAAAAAGTAGATCCATGAGACGCTTACCTAGCATAGGGCCTATGCGTGTTCCAAAATTAACACGAAGACACAGCAGAAGTGCCAGAGAAAACCCGGTTACTACGTCCACTCCTGCTGAAGATAATGATTTTTGTTTATTAACCACATGGAAGAACTTCAGCCTCTCTGAACTTCAAACCGCGACAAACAATTTCAGTCCTGGTTTGTTATTCTTTCTGCACAACCAGAACTATTTAGATGTGGTGGTTAAACATTAACTTGATTTCTTTTATCCATTAGAAAACTTGATCGGCAAAGGCGGCTACGCCAAAGTTTATAAAGGGTGTTTACAAGATGGAGCACTCGTAGCAGTTAAGCGGCTGAACCGAGCAACAACGGAAGAGACAGTTGCAAACTTTTTAGCTGAACTTGGGATTATAGCCCATGTTAACCACCCTAATACGGCAAAGTTGATGGGTTATGGCGTTGAAGGGGGAGTGTACATTGTTCTTAAATTTTCTCATCTTGGGAGCTTAGCTTCTATACTTCACGGTTTGTCCCTTTAACATAGTGTTGCTATTGCTTCTAGACCAAAAGGTTTCCTGTTTAATCCGCTATATGTATCATTTTTTAGGAGGATCAAAGGGAATGCTAGATTGGAGTGTTCGATATAAGGTTGCTTTGGGGACTGCTGAGGGCCTTCTATACCTGCATGAGAGCTGCCAACGGCGAATCATCCACAGAGACATCAAGACTTCTAATATTTTGCTTACTGACGATTTTGAACCTCAGGTATTGGACACCTTTGGTTGCCCTATCATTTCCCTTGTATATTCCTGCCCTCCATATAAAGCAAGTCAAATTTCAAATTTAATGCAGATATGCGATTTTGGGCTTGCAAAGTGGCTCCCGAAGGAGTGGACTCACCTAACTGTCTCAAAATTTGAAGGCACAGTCGGGTCTGTAATCTACAAGATTAGCATGTTTTCTGACTCGTGTTACATTTCTCAAGTTTGTTTTTCCTTTACCTATCGCTATCGCAGCTATCTGGCTCCTGAGTACTTCATGCATGGGATAGTAGATGAGAAAATTGATGTATTCGCTTTTGGGGTACTACTGTTAGAGCTTGTTACTGGACGCCGAGCTTTAAGTAGCTCCCAGCAAAACCTATTGATGTGGGTAAGTTTGAATCTGCTCTAATTTTGATTCTTATTTTAAATTGATAAATTGAGGATGTAAAATGTCTCGTTTTACGTCTTGTTTTTAGGCAAAGCCGTTGCTTGATAAGAATGATAGAAAGGAGCTTGTAGATCCTTCCCTCGGTGACGAGTATGATCCACATGAGCTGAATCGTGTACTCTTGACAGCGTCTTTATGTGTACAACATTCTTCTATACTTCGGCCTCGAATGAATCAGGCATGTTTAAATTCTATGACTGTGCTTAGTTCGCCAAGTCTTAACTAATATACTAAAAGTCGACCGTAAATTAATCATGAATTTAGAATCTGATGTCTTCATACAGGTGGTACAGCTATTAAGGAATGATGCTACCAGCTTGGAATGCATTAAGAAGTTTCGGAAGCCTGTATTCAAGAGAACATACTCTGAGGAGCTCTTAGATGCAGAGGAATACAACTCCACAAAGTATTTGAGAGATCTTAACCGACATAAACAGATTGCTCTTGAAACATGATTTAAATGACAATCCATTATATCTTACTGTATGTTTATAGGAGAACCTAATTTTTATGAGTAGTTGTACACAACAATTTTGGATGATGTTTCAAAAAAGAAAAAAGAAAAAAGAAAAAAGAAAAAACAATTTTGGATGATGAAAACAGATCTCTGTGCTGAGTGAAAAAACACTTTCTACTATGTCCTGATTGATAAGGTTTCACATTCTGAGTTCTGACTCTGGCAGGTAAACTTTACTTACAAATCAAAATCAGCTTGATTAGTGATTCTTGGCCATCTTTTATCCTTACTCTATCTTTAGAACCGGGGACGAACAACGGTTTGATTGATTCGAATTTATTCCAAAAGTGAGAATCAGTTGGTGATCAGCATTCATTTCAACACGGTAATGGTCTAGAAGATGCAGGAAAAATCTAATACTGCAGAAGCTTGTTGAGTGCACTGCCACCACATACAAAAGGAACCATATCCATGAAACCATTTAATGTGAATCTGTAAATCATATAACATCAACTATACTGACCATAGGAGAATTATCTCCTGGAAAATTCAGAAGATAAACCAAACTGAAGTAAATTATAAAAGCAAGAGAAAAATTATGGTATCAGAGCTTTATTTTGCCCTCAAAAAATAGTTTTAAAACAGGGAAACAAGTCTCGTAGTTTGCCGTTGTATGTAAAATGCCAGGTATTACAGCATCACTAATCTTCTACACACCCATTATTGACATTCTAGTAACCACTCCAGCTGCATAGAGGAAGGAAGTCCAAGCAGATTAGTTGACCACATCCATGACAAGCTTGCGGGACTTCAGGACAGACCACCTCATTCGACGGTAATAACCAGCTTGAAAAAGGGCAAGGGAAAGCACAAAAATCCATTTGAATCCCATCTGCATCAAACAATCATATTTATATTGCCAAGACAACAAGATAAGTTAGCCCCAAATGCTAAGCAGATTAAATTGAGCATGCCCAGTTACCAGTTTCCGCTCTTCCATTTCTGGTTCTGCTGCCCAGGATAAAAATGACACGACATCTTTACCCATCTGCAGTAATATCGTGCACAAAAAAAAAGAACAGTTACATTCTGTTTCACAAGTGATACTGTAATGAATAGTGCTTCTAAATCTACTGAGCTACCTACAAGAATATATTACAGCATGTATTAGGTCAAATTACCTGAGCTTCTGTGGCAGGGGTGCCATCTTCGTACTCTATAGCACCATCGATAAGCATTTTGGGCATAGCTATTGCTCCACCGGGGAAGTAAGGGTTATAGTGTAGTCCTTCTCGAATCTACAGCGTCATATTAAGGACAACTTCAACACACTAAATAAATGAATAGGACACACCAGCAACTAACACAAATTAACTTTGCCATTCTTGAGCAACGCCATAAACACACGATTGCTAAAGGCTGATACCACAATTAGCGGAGCGGGTACCAATTCATAAAAGACAAAGTAATTCTGGCCATTGGATTCTGGATTGGTACCCGCCTTTAGCAACAATGGTACCAACCTTTAGCAATCACGCATAAACATTACACAGAAGAAGAAGCAACCAGATTTTACGAGATGACACAAATTCAAAACCAAAGGGAAAGGACTAATTAGTGTATTTGTGGATGACATTGACATCCATTATAAGGCTAAAACGCTAAAAGTGCCCAGGGTATGCCTCGGGTTCCTGGACAGTTAGCACCAAAGCACAGGTACTCCAAATGCAAAGACATGCATCACTAAGATGCAGTGAAAATGCAAACATGGTAGAACTAACGGAATAACTAAAAACCCCAAATTTTGAGATGTGCAATAAACGCTAAGAAACTGTTCAACCTTTCTCTCGCCTTACGAAAACCCTCAGCTAAAATCAGAGCACCATTTTAGCTCAGTCATTGGTCTTTCTTTGACATGTGAAATCGCCCAATGCTTTTTTCGCTTGAAATTCTATTAATTCATTACTACAGTACAGTAACACTTCTTCAAGTGCAAATATTCCATAATAACTTTAACTAATTTCGCTCCCATCTATCAAATGATCTGGTGCACCCATTTGCTAGTTCAGTCATTGGTCTTCCTTCGACATGTAAAACCAACAGATGATTTTTCTCGATTGACATTCTACTGGATTCATTACTACACTCCTTCAATATTCCATAAAGTCTAACTAATTCTGCTGGTATCTCAAAAAATCTTGATAGATAACAGCACTCTGTCGTCAGTTCTTTTTTTAAACTCTTTCAGGAGCAAATACAGAAAGCATGAGTTGTCTCGTAGCATAAAAAACTTGTATTTCTAGGCTGGTACATCCGCACTATACCAGTTGCTACTTGCTAACCTTATCAAGATGGGAATTGCAGTGCACACCTAGTTTTCAAAATACTGCATTTTTATCCTCCAAATGCCTAAGCAAAAGACTGAATTGAGAAGTTTTGATATACATCCACATGGGTTTTTAATAGATGACCTACTAGCTATTACTAATACATACAAATGTCCGAAAAAGGTGGAGACCAGAACGGAAGACAGACATGCATTGCTTCAACCAGTAAATTATGATTTTACAGATACATTATCGAACAGAGAGGAAATAAAGTTACCGTAACACCAGCAGGAGGATCACGGTAGCCTGTAAGAAGGGAAAACACATAGTTCTGACCATTGTGACGAGCCTGAAAGCAAGATGGGTTAAGACTCTGATGGAATAGAAATAGCGGCATTAGAGGAAATCAAAGGTGGGAGTACAATAAGTAAATACCTTAGTTATGAGACTAAGATCAGGAGGATATGCTCCTCCATTAGCAAATCTTGCTGCCTGTTCATTTGCATATGGCTGCGGGAGACGATCACTAAGCTTCCCCGGACGGGTAAACATCTCACCTTCATCGTTTGGCCCATCAACCACCTCAATCTCTGCTGCCATAGCCTTGGTCTCCTCTTCTGTGTATGCAACACCCACAAGATCACGGTATGAAATCAAGGACATCGAATGACAAGATGCACAGACTTGCTGGTAAACTTGATGACCACGGCGAATCCTGTTCATGTCAATTTGAAGTTAGAAGTGTTACGCAATACTCTCGATAACTCCGGGATTGTATAACAATTGCCAGCATTTAATTCACCAGAACATTGACATCACTCTAGTAGCAAAACAAACTAAGAAAACAGTTCATGATTTTGATAACATAACTAGTCAATTGAACACTTTTGATTAACTGAAATAAAAAGGAAGTCATATACTTACGAGGAATGGTCATATGAACTGAGAATGCCTTCGTGTGGCCATGGATAACTTGGACACTCCAAGCCATGTTCTGCCTCATCTGCAGATGCTATTGTTGTAAAACCCAAAAACCCAGTAACACCAGCACCAAGAAGTGCCAACCCTCTTAATGACTTAATTCCAACAGATCCAACTCCATCTTGATCTTGCTTTGAACCAAGGGATGACAACACTGGAGATGCCTGCAAATTTTATTTTCACTCCTTTAAGACAGAGAAAGTAGAACCCCTACAGCAAATAAACCACCCTTAACAGCTAAAACCTAGCGATGATGCCATAACTAGGACTTGAACAAATCATTCAATTCAATTCATATAATAGGGAGTCACTAGGGTTAATTAGACTCATCCTAACAATCATATCCACAAACCAATTTCTAAGCATATCAACCAAATAATTACCACTTCAAATCCTAACAACATTGTTTTAGTTGACAGTTAACCCAAATGAACACTTTGAAAACATTACTTCACATAATCTACTCTTATTTAGTTTTTCATTTTAAACACGTCACTCCTTATACATTGATGATATATCTTGACCTCAAAACACAAAATTGAGAAAAAGAAATAGATTATCATTGAGTTGATTTCAAAGGTGGATTTCAATCTTATTGTTTCACAAAAATGGTGAACATAATGATATAACCTAATTGAGATCCCATAGAATAACACCACGCAATCCATATGAGAGAGAGAGAGAGAGAGAGATTCTTACAGAAGATTGAAATTGAAATTTTCTTCTGAGAAGTTGATGAATCGCTCTACCGGTAGCCATTTCAATCAATTTTTCTATAAATTCATCAAAAATAAACAACTCTAAGATCCAAATCAAATGAAAAAAAAAAAACAAATTAGATCAAAAATTCTAGGGTTTGGTATTACCTGATTGGGATCACCACCCAATAATACGAACGTTAAATCAATTTCCGATTCTTTCCGATCCCAAATACAAGGAATACTGAAAAACAAAAAGAAAAGAAAAAAGAAAAATGGGAAAATGGGAAAATACTACTAAAAGCTGTGGTCTCGCTCTCAGAGAGAGAAACAGAAAGACGGAAACTAGGGCAGTTTAACCAATGGTAAGGGTAATTTAGTCACTTTAAGATTATTATATTGTGTGTAGACCACAAGTCTAGGGTTGGATTTCGTCCTTTGTATAATTTCCACGGAGCACAATAAATACTTATGAAGTAGCCACTAATTTAAACTCTCATTTTGTTCACCAGATTTAGGTAGGTGAAGAATACACTTGAAGCCAATCCCGTTAAAGCGTTGCAAGGTGTACAGTCTGAGTGGTGACATATGTCCGTCCTCGTGTACAAAATACATTGATTTTGACTCAGGGGACTAGAACCACACAAATTTGGCCACTTGATGAATGATTTTACCAAAGAGTTCAGTCAAAAGAGAGATTCATCTTCTCTTCAACCAGTAATCATCAGAACTGGTTCTTCTGAATCACTGCATATATATCTTGCTAGTTAACTAATCAATCAATGTCTCATTTAATCACTTGCCTCATCTATGCTACTGCTACTACTACAAATGTCACAACCCTCAGAAATTCTCTTCCATTAGTCTCTATAAAGGAACTTACAAGAAGTAGTAGTAGTAGAAGAAGACCCATTGTCGTCAGTGGCTCATCAGCATCATATCCTTCTGACGCTTCTGCTTCAGTTGTTCCCGACGAAAGAAACTCCAATTCTTATCCCAACAAGAAAAATTCTTCCTTTGTCGAACCCACTACAACTAGTAAAGTCCCATCGGCAGCTAATAATTCCAGCTTCAATCATGCCTTGCCGGCGAAACCGACTGGTGGTCCCCTGTTCCGGTTCCTTCAATCTACTGAAGGGAACATTGAGAAAGTAAGCATGATCACTATTATGTAACATTAGGTATACGTGTTGTTATGTCCTCTTCTTTCTTCTGATACTGTTTCTTGTTTGTCCTCTGCAGGCAATTTTTGACTTTCGGTTCTTGGCACTCTTTGCTATTGCAGGTTCATTAGCCGGTTCATTGTTGTGCTTTTTAAACGTAAGTCAATCCTTTATGCAGACCCTGAATTTACTTCTATTGTACTACCCAAGTAGTCTTTTTATATTGCTATTGCATCCTTGTCAAACCAATCTTGCTATTTGCTGCTTTGTTCATAGCTCCATTTGTCGCCAAGTAAAATCTCGCCATCCTAACCGAAGATAAGGATGTACGAGACGAGTAGTGCGGCTAATAACATTTTTGATATTTATGAACTAGGAATCCTTTGAGCAGGTAGCAATTGCATATTGAACTTTGGTTTACAATAAAGTGGATGCTTGCTTGAGAATAAGATGTTGAGATAATTAGTCCCACATTGTCTGGGCATATAAGATCCCGCGGTTTATAATTCTTAGGGCCTCTCCACTCATTGCCAATTGGTTTTGAGTTGGATGCCCGTATTCTAACTTAGTATCAGAGCAGGCTATCCTGCGGTTTATAATCCTTAGGGCCTCTCCACTCATTGCCAATTGGTTTTGAGTTAGATGCCCGTATTCTAACTTAATATTTATTAAACCATTCACATCTTGCATAGAATAGGTGGTTTCCAAGGAAATGCGAGAGTTATTATAACTAATTTCTTAGTTAATCTACTAAACAAAATGCAATGGTTGGGTAACAATTTTTGTTCTGGCCGTATTGCATCTTGTAAGCATGTGGCATTAATAGTATTCCGAAACCAATCAGACAGTTCAAAGGGAAAACTTGGTAAATGGCGATTTTTTTTATGGGCCAAACAATTTCTCTGTTCTGAACCAAATTGGAGGAGAGCTTATTATGAAAATCTGAACCAGGTGTAGAATTGTAAGACAAGACTACCTGCCATGGCATATGGAATGAAATTTTGATAATTGTTAAGTCAGCCTTACGGAAAGCTTTTGTTTGTCTTTCAACTTTTGGCTGAGTGAACACTATCTCAAATTGTGTCTGTTGTTTAGGGATGTGTTTACATTTTTGACGCATACAAGGTTTACTGGACAAGCTGTGTCAGAGGGAATCACTCTGGACAGATGGTTCTACGATTAGTTGAAGCTATTGGTAAGATGCAAATATTGAGTTTAGGGGATAGTTTCTGTGGTTATGTAGTCACTGCTCTTATGAATATGCATTTAATTGATGCTAAGAATCATTGGTGCAGATGTTTATCTTGCGGGTACAGTGATGTTGATATTCGCCATGGGCTTGTACGGACTGTTTATAAGTAATTCTCCTCATGATGCACCTCCAAGCAAAGACCGTGCTCTAAAAGGATCTTCGTTGTTTGGCATGTTTGCCCTAACAGTACGTGCACTTTCTTGAACTTCAAACCTTTACATGTGAATCTAGCAAAATGAAAATTCTAGTTCTTGATGTGATTATGTTCCTTCACCAATTTCAATTTTCCAAACGGTGTTCTGGATTGATTCCATTGTGGAGCTCATTCTCCTGGGTGCATTTTTCACCTTTTATTGTAGTTCAGTTTACAGTAAAATTCTAGTCCGGCTGCGGGTAAATCATGCAACAGGCAGAGGTCTTTCATACATAATGGATCCTCAATATATGGAAATAGCATAAGGGATGTTGTGTCTAGTCTGCGTCGTGGAATCCCATTCCTATATATTAATCGAGTGAAAGCAAAAGTTTGTTTGACAATAAAAAATGATCTATTACTTAATATCTGTACTTTATTTTGTTCGGTAGGAGAGACCTACATGGATGAAAATAAGCTCACTTGACGAGTTAAAGACGAAAGTGGGACATGTTATTGTCATGATTCTATTGGTAAAGATGTTTGAGAGGAGCAAAACAGTGATAATAACTACAGGAGTGGATCTGCTAAGCTATTCTGTATGTATTTTTTTCTCCTCTGCTTCCTTGTATATTCTCCATAATTTGCATAAATCAGATTAGGGATCTTACAATAGCTGTTTCATTACACTATAGAAGAACTTGAGAAATTACAGTGTATAAATTTGTAAAAGGTGATAAAGAAGAAGAAATGGAATACTTTGCAATGTCAGAGTTTGGTTACAAATGCTCTTCTTTTTTGTTCTTCACTGGTCTATCGTCGTCGAAACCTTTATACCGAGCTTGATCGAACTATCTTACTAACTTGCCAATAATGCTACGCCTGTACATGTCTGGGTTTTGTACACTTCAGTTATTAGATGTTCAACAGAATTACAAGCAATAGAATTACAAGTCCTAGGTTGGAAAACGAAATTACAAGCAATAAGTTTAGAAGAGAAGAAAAAAATGTCTTTAAAGATAGCATCCGTCCTAGTATCTTCCTCAAAATCTCCAGCCGAAAACTTGTCAATGAGATATTTAGCATCACTTTCAACAATGATGTGGGTTAGCTTTTGTTCCATAGCTTTCTTTAGAACTACCCAGATGGCTCTAGCTTCAGCTTCTTCAGCAGAGGCAACATCAAACACTAGGGAGGCACAAAAAGTAGCTTTTTTAGAGAAGTCTCGCATCACATATCCTGCACCATTAGCTCTGGTTAAGGTATCAAAGGCACCATCAGTGTTACATTTAATCCAGTCAAAGGGAGGGGGCATCCAGTGGTCACACAAACTAACAGCAGGACTAGACACAACAAGCACATTAGAGAAAAAAGACCTCCTAGTAAGAAGCGTGGTTTTAACTCTAGCAATCACAGTAGAGAAATTTTCATTAGTATTATGGAAAGCAAGGTTATTCCTACTTGTCCATAGGGACCAAAGGATAGCCACAAAGAGACATTGATTTTCATCAGAAAGCTTAGAAACAGGATCAACAAGCCAGAAGATTAACCAGTCAGTGAAAGATTTATTCTAAAAAAACTGGGTGTTAATATTGAAATCAGATAAAAACCAGACTCTGCTAGAAAAAGAGAAATTAACCAAAGCATGCATGATGGTTTCAAGAGGGTGAGAACATCTAGTGCAGTCAACACAGTTCATAGGCATTCTAGTTTGGAGGACAACCCTACTAGGTAAGGTATTTCTAGCAGCTCTCCAGAGAAAGACTTGTATTCTGTAAGGAACTTTTACTTTCCAAATACAATTCCATAGATTTTTACAAGGGGAGGGCCTCATGCCTCTAATCTACATGTAGGCAGACTTTGAAGAAAATTTGCCAGTCTTAGAAAGTTCCCAAGCCCTCCTATCAGTAGTGCAAAGCTGGCTTAAGGGAATGGTGATGATCTTCTGAACAGAAGCATCATCAAAATGAGTAGTAAGTCTAGGGACATCCCAAGACCTATAAATGGGATCAATAAAATACACAACCTTGATACTTGGATCAAGGGGACCAAGTGGGTTGGGTGTGGCAGATCCCATGTTGGGAATCACTTGTCACACCAAGGGTCAATAAATTGACCATCCCCAACAATCCAAGAAATAAAGGGTTTTATAAGTTCCTTAATGGCATAGAGGCATTTCCAGGTCCAAGAGGAAACATCAGAACATTTGGCATTAAGAAAATCAGTGTTGAGAAAATACTTAGCTTTCAGAACAGTAGCCAAGAGGCTATTAGGTTTTTCCAGAATTCTCCAGGAATTCCTAGCTAGCATAGCAAGATTGTTCAACTCTGCTTTCCTGAACCCCAGACCACCTTCACTTTTAGGGGAACATAAGATATCCCAGCCTAGTAGGTGAAGTTTTTTATCTTTAGGGTCCAGGGTCTCTCCCCACCAGAATTTGCAGAGATGAGAGTCCATTTTCCTACACAGATATTTAGGTATAAGGAAAGCTCCCATCTGGAAAAGAGGAATGGCTTGCCCAATATGCTTTATCAGGGTAGTCCTGGCAACCTGGGATAAGAGCTTGTGGAGCCAGATAGAAATCCTAGCATCCACAGCTTGGAGAATTCCCATGTGAGTTTGTATTTTAGAAGCTTGAAAAACAGTAGGAGTGCCAAGGTATTTTTCTCCCAGATCTCTACTCTGAATATCTAGTATATTGCCAAAATAGCTTTCCTATGTTCGGGAATTTTCCTACTAAACAGGATACCAGATTTCTCAAAATTTATTTCCTGCCCAGAAGCTAAACAATATTTTTTAAGATAATCCTTGATGACATTAAAGTTTTTTTCAATAGCTTTAGAAAACAAAAGCGAATCATCAGCAAATAACAGATGAGTCATTTCTGGGGCATTTTTGCAAACCTTTATACCATCTAACACACCTTTACTCTGAAGGGTATCTATATAGGACGATAGAGCTTCAGGGCAAAGAATGTATAGGTAGGGAGATAGAGGGTCTCCCTGTCTAAGGCCTCTCTCAGGTTTAAAGAAACCAGTAGGACTACCATTCAGGAGAACAGAATAAAAAACAGTAGAGACACATTAGTTTATTAGTTTAACCCAATGTTCTGACATACCCATCTTAGTTAGGACTTTCTCAAGAAAATCCCACTCTAGCTTATCATAGGCCTTAAACATGTCAAGTTTGATGGCTGTCATGCCTTCAACTTTATCACAATAATTAACAGCATATATAGCCTCATTAGCTAGTAAGATATTATCAGAGATGCTTCTTTTCGGTACAAAAGCACTTTGGTTTTGAGAAATGACTTTATCCATGAAAGGCTTAAGTCTGTTAGCCAAAGTTTTAGACAAGATTTTATAAATAAAATTACAGAGACCAATTGGTCTGTACAGGGTAACCAATTCAGCTAAAGGGACTTTAGGAATGAGAGCAATGTTGGTGTGGTTGAACACTTTATCAATGTTTCCAGTTATAAAGCAAGTCAGAGTCATGTCCACAACAGCATCTCCCACAATGTCCCAGTGTTTTTGGTAGAACAGACCTGTAAATCTATCTGGTCCTGGAGCCTTTTTCCCCCCATTTGAAAGACATCATTCTTAATCTCCTCTGGGGTAAGAGGAAGATTTAGAGAAGCATTATCTTCTTCAGAAAACTTAATAGGGAAATCAACTAGGATATCATCTTGGAAAGATTTAGATTGAGAAGAGTAAATGGATTTGAAATAATCTATAAAGGACATCCCAATGCTATCTCTGTCAGTTATGATATCATTTTGGAAGTTCTTTAACCAACTAATGGCATTTATTTTTCTTCTAAAGAGGGTTACTCTATGAAAATATGGTGAATTTCTGTCACCTTCCAATAGACAGACTTCTCTAGATTTGTCCTTCCAATATAACTCCTCCAGATTGTATAGTTATTCCAATCTAGCTTTGAGTCTGGAAGTATTAGTGGTGTCAGTAGGATGATTTATCTGGAGATCAACTAGCTCCTTCCTAACGTTAGAGATATTAGTTTGAATATTTCCAAAAGAGGACTTATTCCATTCTCTTAGGCCATTCTTGGTGTTTAATAGTTTTGCTTTAATCTTATAAGCAGGAGATCCTACCATATTGACAGACCAAGAGTTGGCTATAATATCTCTGCAAGTAGGATCCTCTATCCATATAGCCATAAAATGAAAAGGTCTAGGCATACAAACATCCTCATAATTGAAACCAATATGCATGGGACAGTGATCAGAAGAATCCCTAGGTAAGTTATTGACACATAATTTAGGACAGAGATCTTCAGTAGTTTGGTTGATAAGACATCTATCTAACCTTTCAAGAATCAAATCAGGTCCTTGCTGCATGTTAGACCAAGTAAATCTTGGGCCAGAAAAACCAGGATCATGCAAGTTAAAAACATAACAAAATTGTCTAAGGTTTTCAAAATCAGAGTCATCGACTTCTAGACCACCATTTTTATCCTCATTACTTAAAAGGGCATTAAAATCTCCTATGACAAACACAAGTTGATCTGGTGGAGCTATAACTAGATTGCATTGTTCTTCCCAAAAAGCATGCCTCAGAATACTATTAGGTTCACTATACATAAAGTGAATGTGATAAATTTTAGAATTGATGATGTCAGTAGAAGTAACATAGATGCCCCTTTGGCTAGAAGATATGACATTTAAGTGGATTTATTTTTTCCAAGCAAGAGCAAGACCTCCACTTCTACCAATACTGGGCACATGGAAAGTGAAAGGATACCCCATGTTTCTAAGTTTTATAGCTGCCATGTATTTGTTCATTTTTGTTTCAGATAAGAAAATAATATCAGGGTTGATATTTTTGCACAACAGACTAAGCTCCTTGTTGGCAGATTTTTTGTCAAACCCCCTAAGGTTCCAGGCAATGCAGTTCACATTATTATCATGGAAAGTATTCATGGTGGTAGGTTCACACACAGATATAAGGAAAATTTGAGGAAGGTTTGCCTAAGTGTTTGGATCAGATCCACCATTGAGTAAGCCATTAGTGGTACCTCCATCTTGAGAATCCATTTCGGTAGAATCCAAACTAGAAGAGGCAGCATGGAGATGATAATTGTTGCGGACATCAGTATTTCTTGGAGAACCAGAAGCAGGAACATTGAAATTACCAAATGAATTGAAGATAGGTTGGGTATTGAAAGAACAGGTAGAAAGATCTATATCTGGTAAATCTCCCAGGTTGGTGATTGGGGGACATAGTTGAGTATAGTTGGTCTCAGAGTGAGGATTTTCTTCATCTGGTGTTACAGGGCTAGTGGAATTGGAATTAGCTCGAGTTCGTTTACGTAACTCAGCTCTGGGTTGATCTTCCTTTTGAGGTTAGATAAAGCTTATTGATCAGAGTTATTAGCATCTCCTCTAGTGAAAATGGAGCTGGGATTTAGGGAAGCTGCCGTTTTGAAACGCCTAGACGAGTTGGTGGTTCGGATCGAACCTTTTTGGTTCAGCTCAGCACCAGTAATGGAAGCATCCACAGAGACATTTTGAGTAGTAGTTTGTTTGAAAATTACTGGTAATCCATTTTTCACCGAAGTAGTATATTGTTGAACCGGTCCAAGGTCAAAAATTTTTAGAGCTGATGATATGTTAATGAATGGGCCCATTTGGAACACATTAGAGAAACTTTTGTGAATGGAATTACCCATTTGTTTATCGACCTCTTCTGTTTTTCCTTTATCCATGGTTTTAGAGTTTGTAGGTAAGATCTGAGTATCTGAGATGATAGCCGAAGATATGGAAGAAGTATCAATTTCGTCCAGTGGAGCAGATTCCTCTTGAGCAGCAATTGGAGACAACATTAACTTATAAACTGTTGGTAGAGTATAGTTACTGCATGAAGCCTTGAGTTCTGTAATTTTCTTCTATTTCTGCTTCCAAGCTGGGCAGTTTTGGTCCTTATGATCAAGAACACGACAAGAAGTGCAGAAATACCTTGGAATTCTGATGGGTCTACATTCGATCAAGAAAGGTTCCCTTCTTCCACTTGTGAATAGTGGGATGCCAGTTGGAAGGGATTTTTTAACAGATATGCTGTTACATACCTTTACATTCTTCATGAGGGGGTGCTTTCCAAAGGGGTTTTGGGCTTCCACTAACTCTCCCATCTCCATTATGAGGATCTTGAGATCATTAAATTCAGTACATTCATTCGGAATGTTACACAAGATGAACTACATAATTTCTTCATCAAAGGAGAGTTGGTTATTGATTGGCCAACCTTTAGTAGGAACTTATTTTAACACTGCCAGATAACCACAGAAAAACCAAGGTTTCTGAGACCTTATTCTATTGAAATCTTCTTCAGAGAGGAAACGAATGAGACTTTATTCCTTTGGCCATTCTAGGCAGATACTGTAGGGTGTTGGGCAAGAGGCCAGTTGTTACATATGTGGTATCTGATAGAAGCAGTAGGAATCAATGTCTCACAGCTGATGTATCCCACACTACACCATTTCCAGTTAGAATCATCTTCAGCCAGAATAATTTTTTATCTATGAATATAGGATTAGCAAGGGAGGATGGTAATGTAAGTTTCTCAGACATTTGTAAAGAAAGGTTTTGGATATCTTGATTCAAAGATTGTTTTTGGTTAGGGGTTTGGGAAGCACTCATCTCAAAGGAGATATGGATATGAAAAAATATAAGTTGATAGCAATTATTTTTTTGGGTAGTCAGGATAAAATAAAATTTCAGGGAGAAGATACCATGGTACATACTGAGCTGATATTGACCCCAGATAGAGTATTGAGGGATGACGTAAGGCTTTTTTGTTTGGTTATAGTTACCATCCTTAAAAGGGGAATGCAATACTTGTTGACTATGATTTGGGGGGAGTGAAGGAGAAGATTGATGCAAAGTAGTGATAGCACGATTACAAATATTATTCTGGAGAAGACTTTTGGGACAAGGTATGTCATTCTCATATCTGGGAGAAGCAAGTTGGTGTGGATTTAGGTGATTTATGAGAGAGGTTGAGATACAAGACCACTTGTGAACAAATCCAATAATGAATCGATGTTCCTTTTGAGATATAAAAATGTGGATTTGAACAATATGAAGGGAGTACCCAAAGCATTTAACAGTTTTGGCAGTATTTGGGTGAAGCAAAAAGATAGTGGTTATAATGATAGAAATTTGGGGGGAATTTTTGAGTTGTGAGGGGGAGGGGAATGAGTGTGGTTGTCTTTAGTAAATTTAGCACTGCTTCTGCCAAGGGTTCTCAAATCCACAGTGGTGCCTCTCATCTGATGCTGCCTCCAACTAGTCTGCATTAAAAATGAAATGATTTTTAATTAGACCCCAAATGTGAACCACGAAGAGAAAATACTTACCAATGCGACACTTAATAGTGCTCCGGTTAGGTGGAGGGCTAGTGAGGATGGTTAGGTATTGACAGTAAGGGTCAATAGGATAATTATGGTTCTTAGGGGGAAGGGTGCACGCATGAAGTTGCATGGGTGAAGAGAATGAAGCGATTTGACGATTAACCAACCTCCATAAATGGCAGTTAATGGTAGAAGTTATGCCTTTAAAAGATGGGTTTTGATGGTGATTAATAAATTCATTAGTAACTTTACTAGAAAGGGAAGGCTTAAGAAAGAGATCGAGAAATGGAAAACTCCGGTAGTACTGTTCCGTTAATCCCTTCCATCTCAGAAATTTGCAATCAGGTAAGAACCCATTTACCCAACTTTGGAATTGATGAGTTACATCAGTTGAAGGTTGAAGTTCAGGCAGAAATAGATCGTCGTGAGATGGTTCAACAACGCCAGAGGGAGGAAGGGTATCATAGGAAAAGAGATGATCAACGAAAGGAACGGATGTATGCTGAATGGGTGCCTCAATACTTGAAGAGGAGGGAGAGGAAGGATAGTGAATAGGAGGCGAAACAAGAGGAAAAGTCTGAGCATAAGGCCAAGGGACCACGATATGGGAGTGGAACTGATGAAGAAACTGACTCGTCCGGAGGATTTGATGCAGATGGACAAGGTGGAGAAGAAATAGGGACAAGCGATCTGGATTCAGATTATGGGGAAAGCAGTGAAGAGATGGCTGTTGAGCAACTTGTGTATGACTCTGATCATCTAAGGTCTCGATTTGAGAAGCAGATAGCCAACCCCAAGAAGTACTCTCGAACCATGAACGAAGGAGAGCAGTTTCCATTAAGTGTGAGTGCCCGAGTTCCTTTTTCAGATGAGGATTCAGACTCCAATGGTACATCTCCAGCCCCATCAAGCAGTGAAGATAGTGAACGGTGAATGGAGGGAGGGTAGCAAGAAGTGTGGTGGATGCCGCAAAGTCACCAGGAGGAGCAAATTTTTTTGGCTGTTTGAAAATATTGAAGATGATTAGCAAATTTTTTGTAAATAGACTCCTCTGGTGATTCCCCTGACTACCCGACTTCTTGAAGCTGCGATTGAAGGTAATGGATAGTTTCCTGCTCTTAGTTTTTTCCTTGATTTTGTTGGATATTTTGTTATGGTGTTTGGGTTTTATAATTTGTAAAAAGTTTGGTATGTGTTTGGACCTGGTAGTAGTGATTGTGTAAGTGTTAAGAAGTTGTTCTTTTTTAGACTCAGTGATGCTTGTGTAACTAAGTTGCTGATGATGATGGGTTTGTTGGGTTTTTCTTTCTTGGTTTGTAATGGTATTGAAAAATATGTGGTTATGTCTGAAAGTGTTTCTACTTGGAGCACAACTGTTAAAGACTTTGTTGGTTTCTTGGTTAATGGTAGTAGTAGTGTTCTGGCAGAAATTTTCCTTAGTTTTGGTGGAAATAGAAGTACTTGGTTGGTCTATTCTGATTATAGACTTGATTAGGTAGAATAATAAACTGTAGAGAATGTAGCTAACAATGAACAGCGCAAGATGAATGGTATACAGAAGTGATTCTTTCATAAACATAGAACAAGAACAAAGACTGAAACGAAGCTGAGGTTAGAGACCGATTTGCAGAGCAAAATCGTACTAGCTTTCCAAACATGTATAGTTGAAGATATTAGTACAACCTAGTTGCTTGACGAATTACATGAGTTTATACAAACAAAACTAGTGACAAAACACCTAGGTGACCAACTTAAAGGTATAAAAAAACCTACCATATTATTTTTAATAAATAAAATCAGTTTCAATAAATAGTGGCACAAAAACCCTAGGTCAAACAATAATTAGCGAATTTAGTTTTGTCCTAAAATATAATTTCCCAAACTGACCTTTTGTATAAAAAGATCTAATTCAAAGAAATTGTGGCGGAAATCAGATTTAGAGAACGAAAAAATACCTTACAGAAATCTAATTCCCAAACTGTTCTTCGTTTAGGTTTACATCTTCATCTTCATCTTCTTCGTATTTTACAGATTCAGAAAACGAAGAAGCTACAGATTCAGAAATCAAATCCTAATTCAGAAAATGAAGAAGCTACAGATTTTCGGTTTACATCTTCCTCCTGATTTAGATTTAATTCATAGAGTTCTTTGAATTAGGTTAGTACTGATTCAATTGGTTACGACAAGCTAAAGATTCAAAGATGTGGTGTTTAATCGAAGAAGATTATAGAAACCGTATTAATTTAGTCTTCAGATTAAGCTGTGTGTTATATTCCGATTATTCATCAACGAAGAGACCTAGGTGAAGAAGAGAAGAATCCAATTCAGTTATTCGAGATCTGGTTGCAATTCAGTTTATCTGAAATCATATTTTGTCTTTTCAAGTTGAAATTGAATCTCGAATTGAAGAATCCAGCTGAACAATCAATCAATTTCGTGTTGATCATCTTCGTCTTCATATTAATCTGTGTGTAGTATTTGGATTATTCATCAAGGAATCAATCAACTTTTCAGGTATTCAATTCTCTTTTTTGTGTTGATTTTTGATTTGTTTTTGTGAATTTTCTAGTCACTCTAGACGAATAAACTGAATTTATGTTAGCATATGATTTTTTTTTTATATTTGTGTTGATGTTCTTATGAAGGATTTCATCTGTTTGGAATGACTGGTTTTCAATTTTTGTTGTTGTTGATATTCACATCTGGTGAAACTGTTTTTGGTTGCATCATTTTGTTCTGTAGATTATGGATTCTGTTCTCGCAGTTGTTTGCTACAAAGAAGATTGTTTAAATTTTCGTATTGGCCTCCAAGAGTCTTTTGCTAATTTGAAGACTAGTATATGCTCAAGTTGGTGTGATTTCTCTCCTCCTTCTATGGAAATTTTTCATATGGTTGATGATCAACAAAAAGTCATTGATTCTGATTTTGATCTTCAAGCATTGGCTCTATATAGTCTGCATAATAAAGAAGGAATTATGGAGTTACATGTACGTCACAAAGCTGAGTGTTCTGGTTCAATAAGTTCAGGAATTATAGCTTTTGATGACCAGCCATGGAGTTCTGGAATTATACCTTTTGAGAAGCCACGAATTGATTATGATGTTCCAGATAAAGTGAAGGAACCATTGAAGTCAGCTCACTGGTTACATCTTTTTCAAGGAGTTGAACAGTTGTTTCCGGGAGGTGTTCAACAAGTTCGTTGTGATTTACAGAAGGATCACGCAGCAGCCGGTTATGCATTCAAGGTCTACAGGAATAAGAAGTTGAGGATTGGTGCATGTTGTTCTAATAAGAAAGAGGAGAAGTGTAATTGGCACTTATATACTGTATTTGTTGATGGTGTTGTAGGAAGTCCTTTTATTATCAAGGAACTAAATAATGAGCATACTTGTGTTGGTGGATTTGTTAACAGACCACGGATATCGAAGAAACTAGTTAGTAACAGGATCCTAATAAGAAAACTAAGCATATTATGGAATATTTTACGAGAGACTACGACTTTGACATTAGTCGTTATTATGCATACTCAGGGAAGAAGCATGCGCTGAATACTACATGGGGAGAGAATGAGAAATCCTTTATGTTCTTGAACTGGTATAAAAACAAGTTGATTGAAACCAATCCTGGATATCATGTGGTTTTGGAAGTCGAAGAAGGGACTCAAAAATTTCAGAGGATGTTTATCTGTTTTGAAGCTTGTAGTCGTGGATTCAATTTCTATCGTCCTGTGTTATTTGTTGATGCGGCCCACTTGAAAAGCAAGTACCTTGGTCATATGATGGCAGCAACGGGTCTAATTGGAAATGATGGTAAGGTTTTCATCATTTTTTTTATGTTGGTTTCATCATTTTTTTTATGTTGGTTTCATTATTTTCTATTTTTGGTTTCATCATTTTCTATTTATTTTTTCATCGCATCTTATGTTTGTGTTATGTTTTTTTTCCATGTTACAGAAATCTACCCTCTTGCTTATGATGTGGTTTCATCGGAGAATGAAGCGAACTGGAAATGGTTTTTGGAAAATTTGAAGCAAGTCCTTTCTCCTTTGCGACCAAAGCTTACTTTTGTGAGTGATCGAGGTATTGGATTGGTAACTCAAATTCCTGTTGTATTTCCTGAGGCTTTTCATGGTTGGTGCTACTGGCATATGGAATGCAATATCAAAACATGCTTACCAAAGAACTGCAAGGTTTATAACAAATATGTATTGGGACTGTTTAAGAAATGTGCATATGCTTCTACTCATAAAGATTTTACAGAGAGTTGGGATAAGTTGAGGAAGGTTGAAAATCAGAAGTTACAAGACTATCTAAGTAGAGCTCCTGTTGATAAATAGGCAAGTTTTTTCTTTAAGGGTCAACGATATGGTAGGTTGTGTTCAAATATTGCTGAGAGTTTCAATGGTTCAGTCATTGAAGAGAGAGATAATCCTATAGTAATCATGGTTGATGAGATCAGGGTGAAGCTTATGGACCAAATGTGTACACGTCGCGAGGACTATGCTAACTTGATGAATTGGCGTCAAACTCTATGTCCAGAATATGAAGTTCTGCTCCACGACAACAAGATTCGTGGCTGTAACTACCAATCACCAAGTCGTCGGAATATGTGTTTGAAGTTCATGCTTCGTTAACACAGATAGTCGATTTGAAAAGAAAAACATGTTCTTGCAATCGTTGGCATATTGACGGTTTCCCTTGTGCCCATGATGTCCGTTGTATCATGGTGAACAGAGAAGATCCTTACAAGTATGTTGAACACTACTTTATAGTAAAGTTATATCGAGAATCATATAAACATGCAATCAATCCTGTTCCCACAGTTGAAAAGCCCGTGACAGTGTCGCCGAAATCAATGGTTTTTGGTCCGAATAATGGACCACAGCCAGGACGTCCATCGAAGAAGAAGAGGATTCCTAATACAGGTTCAGTTCCCAATAAGAATATGAGAACTTGTGGTTCCTGCAAGGTTTTGACCACCCATAATAGAAGGACATGCCCTTCTCGTCATATTTCATGAGAACTTGTAGTCATTTCGACAATAAGTCATCGAATTTCGCTGTTAGTTTCGTTTTTAGAATACAATATGTGTTTCATCTACTATTTCATATTTTTGTTTTAGAAGTTAATGTGCTGCAGGTGTTTTCATTTTATAATTTGTCTAAGAATAAATAAGTTTGATTAAGTTTTTCATATTTTTTGTTTGATTAAGTTTGTCAGAATTTTTGCAGGCCTTTATAGTTTGGTGTAATTGAATTAGGTTTCATCATTTTTTGATAAAACCAGAATAGGTTTCATCATATTTTGGTGGAACCCTTTTTGGTTTTACCATTGTTTTACTGTCAATTTTTCTTCTACATTTTTTGACAACACAGTAGATGTTGTTTTGTCTACTGTTTATTGGTGCCCCAAATATATGATACATCATTTATGGATACTGTTTTATAAAAATGAGACATCATATTTATGTAAACATAAGTTTTTAAGGGAACACAACTGAAATCGCACGAAATCATTTTTTATATAAACTGTAACCATTTCAAAAGTACTTTAAACTTCAACTAAAACTTGAATCTGCAAGAAGAACTATATGTCAAGGAGTATCATCATTACAATAACCATTTCAAAAGTAATTTAAACTTCAACTAAAACTGAATGTTCAAGAAGACGGGCACGACACGCGAGTATTATTCTATATTGTCGAGGAGTATCTTCAATGCCAACTTTGGTCTCATGTTATTCACCTTTTCTCGTATATCATCTTTACGAGACATGTTTCCTTTCAAGAGGCTCTTCATGTAATAGCAAACATGCAGGCCACAATCGTTCCTGAAAAACCAAAAAAATGTTTCAACTGTTATAAAGTGACTAGCTGAGAGTGTTCTGATATTAGTAGCTATATGTAAAGCATGCGGTTTCTAACTTTTTACAAGTGATGTAATGATTTAAAGCATATTCATATGTGAACTAATAAACTTCAAAACATAGCTTACCCCATTTGTTGACAACATGAAGGGGTTTGCAGAGTGTACGGTGTTGGTTGACTAGTCTTCTCGTCACGGGGGAGCTTTGCGTCGTGTTGTGAAAATGCTGATATTATTCGTTGTCTCATGCTTTCAGCACTTTTTCCGCATTCTTATTCGGTGGAAGCCAAGGAGTTGTAGTGATAAAATTCTCCGTTTTCAAAATCAAAAGCAAGCAACGTCCAATGGTTTACATCTCCAATTGGTGTCAGCAATGGAATGAACAAAAACCGCACGCTATAATCCATGTTGTCGATGAAACCTTCTATTACATCACCACATTTATTTCCTAATGAGTGACATGTCTGAAACAAAATACCAGATAACATCTCCTTGATGAGTTACACACATGCAAGTTTGATGAAACCAAACTTGGTTCCATCAAAATTAACCATATAGACAACAACATTTTTTGTTTTCTACAACCATTTTTTCTGCCAAAAAAATTACATTAAAGAATTTCAGAGGTAAACTTACATAGGCGAATGTGCTTAGAAACACAACTCTCTGGTACTTTGGAGAACCATCTTGTTTCAACTCATTTTTTTGATGTTGTTCTGCAGCTTCAAAATATAGAACTCAATGATGTCTCCTGCGACGTCACCTTTTCTCATCAAGCTATCCATATTCTTCCCCGATATATGTAAGTGAAGATTTAAATGCTCCCACGCCATTCACCTGTTAATTTTATTTTTAAAAAGCTAGTCAATTATAGATCAAAAAATGAGAAACAATGCATAACTTGGAACAAAATTTTGATGAAACCAGTCTTGGTTTCATCAGTTATTTCCCACTTACCTTTCATTGTTCTTTCTGAAACAATTGGTCACGACGGGTTTCTCATTTCTGTTGAGTACCTTCAAGATCTTAAAGTTATCAACTGGTTTCAACTTCACCCCCTGTACTTCCTGAACCTCCTTGTTGTCCTTGCAATTACTAGCTATAACCTTTCTTCTTTTTTTCACACTGGTGTTGTAATCCTACATTCTGATAGGTGGTCCCAAATTCCTTCTGTCTTCCCTCATTATTGTAACCATGTTAATCATCCTCTGTTCAACACTGACTTCTCCCTGTCCTTGCTCTTGACTGTCATGCTGTGACAGTCCTAAATCAAATCCAGGTTGTTCATTTTCTGACTCAAGTAAATCATTCGCCATTTTTACGGCTGAGTAGTAGTATATGCTTCCAACATTTGGCTTTGATGACGAACAACTTTTCTTATTGTATTCGTCTTCCATTCTCCGAATTTCATCTTTATCAATTACAAATTGAGTTTCATTGTCTTCTTGCTCAATATTTATCTTAGATAAAGTTGCTTTCTCAATTTCAGATTCTACCCGCTCTGCTGCCTTGATATCCTCGATAGTATTCGGAGTCAACTCAGTACCATATCCTTGTTGTTCTTCCTCGGTCACTGGCTTCGACGAGGTAGGTTTCTCAATTTCAGATTCGACCCTCTCTGCCGACTTGATATCCTCGATAGTATTCGGAGTCAACTCAGTACCATCTCCTTCTTGTTCTTGCTCGGTAACTGGCTTCGACGAAGGAGATATGACCTGCTATTTTTCTACTCCTTCTATTTGGTTTGACAAATTTGTAAGGTCAACATCTGAATAAACACTATCTAGTGTAACGGGATCTTCACCTTTTGCAGATTCGTGTTTATGTTCCTCATCTTGTGGTGTTTCTCCATGGGTTGAATCCTTTTCTGTTAAATCTTTTTCTGGTTGCATCAGAAAATCTTCAAGATTTTCAGCAGCATCTTCCTATGTTTCAAAACTTGAAACCTTTTCTCCAGGTAGCAAAACCCCACCTTGTTCCATCACAACATTGTCATCATGTGGTATCTTTTCTCCAGACGGCGAAACTGCTTTTTGTTCTATCACGCGATCCACCATCGCTGCATCTATCATGTTAACATCCCTTGTTATCACCTGCAATATTAAGATATCTAAGTCATTTTTTTTCATCTTCCTGTGTTTGAAAACCTAATGCTGTAAAATATAAAACTTCTGAAAGAAAAGAAAGAACATGCCAATTCATCATTAACTTTAAATAATGAAACCAAATCTGGTTTCATCAAAAAAATGATAAAACTAAAATTGGTTACATCAACAAAATGATGAAACCAAATACGGTTGCATCAAAAAAAAATGAGTTGAAACAAACATTAACTTGAACTGATGAAACCAAATCTGGTGACAACAAATCAAATATGGCAGAAACCATATATAATACCACACAAGTTTATGAAAGACTACCAATAAACTGAAATTTAAGAAAGAAGTTAGAAATTTAAATGTTCTCCTCAATTTAACTCATACAAGTTTCTTAAATTTAAGAGTCAACAATGTTATTCATAGGCAATGAAACCATTTTTGTTTCCATCAAAAAAGAATTTTCATAGTAAACAACACACAAAGCAACCTAATAAAACTAGATCTAACATATTACCTCAATATCTTCTTCACGGTTCGAAACCGCTTCAGTTACTATTGGAACATCCGCTTGTTTTATTTTACATCTCAAATAAGTGCTCTGTACCAGTTGTTGTTCCCTGTCCTCGGTATCATATTTTTCCAGCGGTGATTCTTCTTCTTCGGAAAGAACATTTGTAGCATTGGTCCTAAGCTTTTCAATCAAGGCTCGCGCAAATTGGTATTTGGCTTTGTAGGAGTTAGCTTCACTGCTAGAACCAATATTTTCTTCAACTGGCACTTGACCCGGCACTTGATTTTCATTATCACCACCCGTCACTTCAGGTTGAACATCATCTTCAACAACAATTTCCACTTCATCTACAGGATCAGCCAAGCGCATTTCGGTTTCATCATACTGAAGCAAGAATGATCCCTTTCGGTGACCAATATTCTCCTGCAGTACACAAGAAAAATTGGTTTCAGCTAAAAAATTTGATGAATCCAAAACTGGTTTCATCAAAAATGTAAATCCAAAACTGGTGGAACATGGCATGATATACAATTGAGACATGACATGATATCTAAAACATGGCATGATATACAATTGAGACATGAACGATATCTACAACATAGAAGATTTCTAATATTGTCTAACAAACATAAAAGATTTCGAACATGGGATGATATACTAACCAAATTAATCATATAAGAACCTCGAAGTTATCTAAGAAACAAAAATTCATCTAGAATTTTTGATGAAACCAAAATTGGTTTCATCAGAAAAGTAAATATTTACCTCAGACAAAAGTTCTTTTTTATCTTTAAGATCCTCAAAATTAGACAATACTTGGTGATAGATGTTGCTTAGGTTACATCTAGCAAACCTCAGATACTTGTCGAGCCCATCATTTCTTTGTGAAATCATTGTCATCTCTGCCAACCAATACTGGAAATTACAAAAAAAAAACAATATTCAAATTAATCATCAAAAACAAGTCGATTATTAATCAACAACCAATACAGAAAAAAAAACTTAACTTATGAAAAAAAAAAGAATCTTAACTAACCAGAGGGTATATGACGCAACCAACTACTTTTTCTACTTCTTTCCTTTTTTTCATTAGATAGTCATGGAAGACTTCCGACCAACACACCCTGTTCATATCGAACACCATGTACAAGTACTTTGTTGCCAGAGTTTGCCCACATTTGTTAGGGACAAATAATGAAACCAAAAGGAACATGACGAAAAACTTGACAAAGTCATTCGCTCTGGTTTCATCAGTTGCGGCTTCCAACATACAATTTTAAATATCACCTTTGTTCGTCTTCTTATTTCCACAAAAATATTTAGCCACGAAGACGTTCACCTTTTTGAGCAGCTCTTCATCAATGTTGTCTGCTTCTACATAATCCACCATTTGTAAACCAAAAGTCACAGCGAAATGTTTGGGAATGGTCCGCAGAGTCATTTCCATTGATCTTGTTACTTTGAAACAATACGGACGCTTACCATCGTGTATGTTTTATATTGAACTTAAAAACATAATTATTGCTTTTATCTTTTTTATGAGATCTTCTTAATTCATTACGCCATCATAGAACGGATCAAAGAAGCGCCAGAATGGACATGCTTTAAGCGCTTTCAAATGCAGTTGCTTGTTTGCTATCAAATCCTTAATTTTCCCTGCTAGGTAGCACAAATGATGCAATGAACACCTGTATGGTTCTGTATCTCTTTTTTTACCTATTGTAAAACCAAAAGTAAACCATAAGATAATAATAAACAAATAATAATGATGAAACCATAGGATTGCACTTGAAAAATGATGAAACCATAAGCACGAACAAAGTGATGAAACTGTGCATAATTGAAAAGTGATGAAACCATAAGCTAAACACTTGTAATGATGAAACCATAAACACGAACAAAGTGATGAAACTGTGCATAATTGAAAAGTGGTGAAACCATAAGATATACACTTGTAATGATGAAACCATAAACACGAACAAAGTGATGAAACTGTGCATAATTTAAAAGTGGTGAAACCATAAGATATACACCTGAAAAATGATGAAACCATAATCATTTATAGGTGATGAAACCATAAGCATAATTAGGTCCACAAACAATATCTCTAGAAGTAAACTAACAACTAAAAAAATGATGAAACCAATTTTGGTTTCATCAAGAAACAGAAAATGAAATGTGGTTTCATCAAACATCTGTTTACTCCAACAACAATAGAAAACTGTTTTTCACCATTAACTGAAGATGATGTAACTCGAATTTGGTTTCATCAAACAGAATACACAAGAAATAAACACACCCAAAATTGAAATTAGTTTTCAATTGAAACCTAAACCTAACAAATGAAATCTAAAACTAACAGATGCAACCTAAAATCAAACTGAAAACCCAAAAAATGACGAAACCTAAAATCAAACTGAAAACCCAAAAAAACAAATGAAACCTAAACCCAAAAAATCTGGTTACATCAAAAAAGTGAAGAATAATGATAAGATTTCTTACCTTTTGTTGCTGGTTTCGCAGTTTTCCTAAGCTTAGTGTTGATGGTGGATTTTCATTTAAGGCTAAGATTATAAAAGCCAGAAATTATGCGCTAACATCTTGTAAAAGATAAGGCCATTAATAAGTGATGAATACTCCTTCACTTTATTAATTCACCAAGAATGGAGCATGTGGCAACAATCCCATTCTGTGAATAAAATACACGAAATTCATCCAGGTTGGAGCATGTAGCAACAATCCCATATACCCTGTGAATTTACAACATTATTAATTAATGCGCAACCAGCCTTGTATTTCCTGTACTCATTATCAGTGCGGCATGACGACTGAGTGTTGCTCTTAGCAGAGCAACATGAATCTCCAAGCATTATAATGAAACATGTACGAAATACCCATACATGCTGCAACTCTCGGTGTGTTATACTAGCCCGATTAAGCCACTCTCGGTGTGTTATACTAGCCCGATTGAGAATCCGGACTAACCATATCAGTCTGGATATGATCACGACCATCCAACTCTACCAGCATGATTGGATGTCCCATATCGATTCCATAACCCCCAAGCAGGTATGGAACACCCGCTGCCGATCCAATGCGGGCCCCGCATGGTCGGCCTCCCCAAAAGATTGGCCTAGCTTGCCAAAACGTCCAAACCATAGCAGTATGGACGCAAAACCCTAAATTAGGGTTTGCGGCATATTACATGTGTCGCAAAACAGTCTCAACCATCCATCTTCGCAGGTATAGATGGAGGGTGCAGATATTGATTCAAAGGGCACGGAGCATGTCAACACAATCACCATGGGCCCACCTATACACCTGACCAATCGGTCAGGACCAACTATGGTTGGTCATTCCAATTCGTGCGCTCGAATGGAGCATGACGCACGGCTTTGAAACCCAAAGTTAGGGTTTTGAAATCACGATCGTCCATTTTCTCCGGCATGAATGGAGGGTCCGAGATTAGATCAAGCAGGTCCGGTCATACCAACATGACCATCGTGGAACCATCTATCCCCTCACCTGATCGTCCAAGGCATACCATTCCTGGTTATCCCAAATCGTCCACCCAAACTAGCGTGGTCGCACCTCCCAAGCTGCAAACTAATCTTGACCACTCGATTTCACCGGACAAATTGAGTGGCTTAGATCATGTTTCTATGGGATGTCAGGGTATGGACGTGAACTCCAGCCTACTACCTACACGTTGGAGCAATCGGCCAAGACCGACCAAGCCTGGTCGTCTTGGAACGTGCGCCTGAAGATGGCATGAAGAGCGGCTTTTGCGGCACCAGTTTTCTGTCGCAAATTGATCTCAACCACGCAACTTCGCCGGACGAATTGAGTGGCCCAGATCACGCTTTCATGATACAATGAGGTATGGGCGCCTACACCGTCATGCCGTCTACACGCATGCATGACCGTCCTAGCCAAAATTGTGTCCCAAGCTTGGATTCGACCAAGCAGAAAAGTGATGCTTGCGCACCTTTTCATAAACCCTAATTTCATCAATGGTCGCAGATGAGTGTCTCAAAGATCATCTCGTCCGTCCAACTTCACCGGCTTAGTTACACAACCCTGGTCAGGAGTTAATTTGTCAGTACGGAGTCATGGTGATCACCATCCGTCACTGTACCACATTATGTGGTCGGCCAAGGGAGGACTTGCTTGCGCAACCTCCAAATCATCACATGAAGTAGGCTGAACATGAATATATTTTGAGACTCTCAAATAGTGATGCTTCATACATGCTGAATATACTCGATGCAGTACCTGCATAGTATACACACGATACTTCACAAGTATCAATTTCCTAAATAACGTAGCATTACATGATACTTTCTGTGGGTCCCACGATTACACGTTCAAGACATCGATCATCTCACAAACTGGGGGATACATACTGGGGTATTGGTATGGCGGTTTACAGCGCGCAGCGCATAACGCGCCATCACAAGAACGTGTCAGGAAGACATGGACGGTTAGTGATGATGGGAGAAGTGGGCAAGCCTGGTCGTGTGACACCAACACACTACTCCACTACTCCATCATTCCACTTTCTCCACTTCCCATGAGATACGAAGGTTAGGATAAAAGACTTGTATAAATAGGTTCTCCGCCCTATTTTTCACAAGAACAGCACAAGACGAGATAACAGAGGCGAGTGTTGATACAATCGTATTCAAACACCGGAACTGATAACTTACATCCTGCAAGCCAGTTCAGCTTTCTGATACAAGTCATACACAGCCAACACCTTCACAATCTCAACACCTTCTTCGCTTCCCTCCCTAAGATCAACACTGTATCCTTCACTTTGTGACCGAAACAAGTCTGGAACGGCCATTTCTTGGTTTAGGCCGGACTTGCACAGATTGATCTCTCGAATCTACAAGCACTCACCGCGCAGTGCATTTGTTTAAGGTTTAGATTCATTCCTCATCCACACACCCCAAATTACCAAATCCGGCAGGAATAGTTTTCACCCATAAACAATTGGCGACCACAGTGGGAGGTTAATCTCTCGGTTGTAAAGTCAATTTCTTCGAAATCCGTTTCAATTTCATCAATTTCAAAAAGGGTATATCTTAGAACCAATTCTATTAGCAATTCATTTCAAGATGGTGGAACTCATCAATGGATCAGCAATCAATTCTGATGGAGCTAGCGTGGATAACACTCCCGATGTCGATGTACCTATCCGTGGATCTGCCGTGGTCAATACATCTTGTGGAGCCGTCACTTCTACTACCAACTCCAGCGTAGCAGGAGATGTTCCAGTAAGTGTAACACCTCCCATCACCAGAGTCAGAGCAGCCGCAAATCCCGAAATCTCCTCAAGTATAACACTTATGGTAGTCACCAGAACAACAACTTCCACTCCTTCATCAGGACGAGGAGACAGAGGGACGAGAGGAGGACCATCTCCCATTACTATTGCAGACTTGATGGAGAAGCACGAAGTTCTTGCTAAGACTCAAACGGATATGGATGCAACTCAGAAAGAGGTAATCACTTTTCTTAAGACATTAACAGATCTATTTCCACAAGAGCCGCGACAGCCCCTGGAGCCAACAAGGAACGCATTCAACGCACAGGAGAAGGTACTTCAACGGCGAGGCCCTACATGGACCTGATCAAAGAAGCGACATCAGATATGAGCGGTCATGTCATGGAAACTCCTACACTGGGGACTGATCCTCACAACAATCCTCCTCAAGTCAATAGTTTCACTATGAACCAGAGGCCGGTGGATCGGGAAGCGGTTTCTCTAGTGGAAAGTTTATGTGAACTTTAACACCTCTCGAAGAATCAGTGCGCGGAGACGTTTTGCTGCAATCAACCAGAGGAAGGTCACAACCATGCCCTACATGTCACCGCACGCATCAAGGATTCAGAGTTCAAAGCGGCCCTTATCGACACAGGATCATCTTCGACTGTGATTGATCCCGAGACTCTCAGGACATCCAAGGTTCTCCCAGGCAAGGTCGTACGGAAGCCTACCACAATGACGGACTTCGAGGGAAACCAAACCAGCACATACAGGAAAATCTCCGCGGAAAGAATCAGACAAGTTCGTTACGTCCCACTCCCCACGTGGGCGTTAATTCAGGAAGAAGATCGGCTTGCATCATTGAGGGCTAAAACCCACGATGCATCTTCGCTGACGAAGAATTCTTCTCCATCCTGTGAAGCCACGACCCACGTTCACACGAAGAGGGAACGAACTTTTGTGGCGAGTCGTGACCAGAAAGGGAAAATGGTATACCGACGCTGCCATTATCAATTAGCAGGGGAGACTGTTACCAAGTCTCTCCACCCAATGGAATGATAAAACATAAACGAACCACAAGAACAAGTGCTAGATGCCCCACAACAGTTGCAAGATGGCACCAACTCCACAACTGATGTGATTTAAATCGCTGAGGAATCTCTTAGGGCTATCTCCATCAGCTCAACCTTATGTATGGATAAACGCACGAAGCTCGTGGAACTTCTCAATGAGTACCAGGATATATTCGCTTGGAGATATGAAGAAATTCCGGATTTAGATGAAAATTGGTCACCCATCATCTACATGTCATACCTGGATCCAAGTAGGCTAAACAGTTGCAGTTTAGACACGAGGAAAATGGATAAATCAGGTGCTTCATAGACTTCAGAGACTTGAACAGGTGCAACTCCAAAAACGATCCTCCTCTACCTAACATCGACATGTTAGTAGATGCAACCAGAAGACACGGCATGTTCTCCTCCATGGATGGATGTAGCGGCTACAACCAGATAAGGATGTATGAGCATGACGCAAGTAAGATAGCTTTTCAAACTCCTCTCGAATTTTTTTATTATATCGTACTGCCATTTGGTTAAAAGAATGCCGGTGCAACGTATCAACGCTCTATGACGGAAATCTTCCACTGGAGCCGATACCTCAAGGAAGCAACCTCAAGAAGATAACGATGTCCACGCATCATATCGAGCAAGATCCGGGCGAGTCACTTTATCAGACAGTGGTACATGTCTATCATGCTATGTTGGAGAATTCGCGCTTTCGGTCATCCTATGGAGCTGTTGAACGCTTATCTACAACAACATATGCCCTGCTAGAAAGAACCAGGCCTTCCAGTAATGAAGAGCCTCATAATGTTCGTAGGGGCATTTATCTCACCAATAGGCGATACAACCTTCAGCCATTTGTAAGCAGTTCCCTGAAGCAGCAAGAGGAAAACCACCGAGATACAACATCCTGCGCGTCCGCCAACTCCAACTCCAACTCCAGTACCACATGCACGACTCCCACAATGATGAAACAACATCCAAGATATTCCATATCTGGCTCGATAACAACCACTACGAGCAAACCATGTAAACCACGCTTGGGGACTGAGGCTCAGCATGAAGTTCCTTAATCTTCAGTCAAAGACTTCTTCAACACGAGAGAGATGGTCAGTCAAGAAGCATGGAATTCGCAAGGGTAAATCGAACTGAAGAGGAAGCCACTTCAACGCTCCCTCCAGCAGAAGCTGCTTCAATGGTCTATTCAAGAGTCGCCTCAACGCTCTCTCCGGGACCCACGTTCGCTTCAGAATCCTGCTTCAACACTCTCTCCAGGATCCACCTTAACGTTCGCACCAGAAGCCACTTTAACATCCTCTCGTGCCGTTTCAACACTCAAGATACATCAATAATATGCGCTCTGGTCAAGTTATCTTTGGTGTACTCTTTGCCAAACATACGTCTCATCCATCCTTCATGAGGGCCCAACGGAGCATGAAAAACCTTGAAGTCGATAGAAGAAGGGTTATCATGTGGAACGGATATTTTCATATAGTTGAAAGGGCGCGGTGAACAACTCATCATCAATGTTCGGCATATCTTTAAAGTTGTCAACACCTCCTGACTTGGCACCAGAATTATCCCCAGAAGATATCTCAACAGGAGTTCTTTTCTTCATTCTACAATAAAAGACAGGAGTCAGTACTTGTATAAAAACGAGTGAGATATGTAGTCACACACGACAGAACACACATTCACGTTGAAGTACACAAGGCCGGTAATAGGTCCATATACCGGTATTGATCAAGTTTCAAGTCCGGTATTGCTCAAGTTTCAAGTCCGGTGTTGATCAAGTCATAAATCCGGTATTGCTCAAGTTTCAAGTCTGGTGTTAATCATGTTTCAAGTCCGGTATTGCTCAAGTTTCAAGTCCGGTGTTGATCATGTCACAAGTCCGGAGTTGATCAAGTCACAATTCCGGTATTGCTCAAGTTTCAAGTTCGGTGTTGATCAAGTTTCAAGTCCGGTGTTGATCAAGTCACAAGTCTGGTATTGCTCAAGTTTCAAGTCCGGTGTTGATCAAGTCACAAGTCCGGTATTGCTCGAGTTTCAAGTCTGGTATTGATCAAAGTCACAAGGATGGTATTCGAATAAAATAGACGCACGAAGTGGGCGGTTTTGATCGAAACACGTGAGTCGACGTTGATCGAGCACGCGGCGGGTCCCACTTGATACCATCCCCATATTGGTCGAAGTAGGCACAGCCGGCCCCAAGCAAAGCAGGCACATGGCACGCAGTGGACCCACGTTTAACCGAAGCAGGCGCATGATGAGTCCCACGTTCAACCAAAATAGGCACTCAGTGGACCCACGTTTAACCGAAGCGGGCACATCAAGCCCACGTTCGATCAAGCAGGCGCAGCAGCCCCACGAACGAAACATGCGTAACAGTCCATCGAAGCAGGCAAGATCGACATCATGCTAGGGGAACACTCGCCTGGACGCCTCTTGAACATGACATGCTCCAAGGATAGGATGACCCATTTCTCCTGGTAACATCTAACTTTGTCTCATAAGATTTGTCTTTAACTGTCACCATCTCATGCCTACCCCACAATAGTGTAACCATTATGCGCTAGGCAGGGGACTTAATGTTGATGGTGGATTTTCATTTAAGGCTAAGATTGTAAAAGCCAAAAATTATGCGCTAACATCTTGTAAAAGATAAGGCCATTAATAAGTGATGGATACTCCTTCACTTTATTAATTCACCAAGAATGGAGCATGTGGCAACAATTATTATGTGAATAAAATACATGAAATTCATCCAGGTTGGAGCATGTAGCAACAATCCCATATACCCTGTGAATTTACAGCATTATTAATTAATGCGCAACCAGCCTTGTATTTCCTGTACTCATTATCAGTGCGGCATGACGACTGAGTGTTGCTCTTAGCAGAGCAACACGAATCTCCAAGCATTATAATGAAACATGTACGAAATACCCGTACATGCGGCAACTCTCGGTGTGTTATACTAGCCCGATTGAGCCACTCTCGGTGTGTTATACTAGCCCGATTGAGCATCCGGAATGACCGTATCATTCTGGATATGATCACGACCATCCAACTCCACCAGCATGATTGGATGGCCCATATCGATTCCATAACCCCCAAGCAGGTATGGAACATCCGTTGCCGAACTAATGCGGGCCCCGCATGGTCGGCCTCCCCAAAAGATTGGCCTATCTTTCCAAAACGTCCAAACCATAGCAGTATGGACGCAAAACCCTAAATTAGGGTTTGCGGCATATTACATGTGTCGCAAAACAGTCTCAACCATCCATCTTCGTAGGTATAGATGGAGGGTGCAGATGTTGATTCAAAGGGCACGGAGCATGTCAACACAATCACCATGGGCCCACCTATACACATGACCAATCGGTCAGGACCAACTATGGTTGGTCATTCCAATTCGTGCGCTCGAATGGAGCATGACGCACGGCTTTGAAACCCAAAGTTAGGGTTTTGAAATCACGAGCGTCCATTTTCTCTGGCATGAATAGAGGGTCCGAGATTAGATCAAGCAGGTATGGTCATACCAAAATGACCATCGTGGACCCATCTATCCCCTCACCTGATCGTCCAAGGCATACCATGCCTGGTTATCCCAAATCGTCCGCCCAAACTAGCGTGGTCGCACCTCCCAAGATGCAAACTAATCTTGACCACTCGATTTCACCGGACAAATTGAGTGGCTTAGATCATGTTTCTATGGGATGTCAGGGTATGGAGGTGAACTCCAACCTACCACCTTCACGTTGGAGCAATCGTCCAAGACCGACCAAGCCTGATTGTCTTGGAACGTGCGCGTGAAGATGGCATGAAGAGCGGCTTTTGCGGCACCAGTTTTCTGTCGCAAATTGATCTCAACCACTCAACTTCGCCGGACGAATTGGGTGGCCCAAATCACACTTTCATGATACAATGAGGTATGGGCGCCTACACCGTCATGCCGTCTACACGCATGTATGACCGGCCTAGCCAAAATTGTGTCCCAAGCTTGGATTCGACCAAGCTGAAAAGTGATGCTTGCACACCTTTTCATAAACCCTAATTTCATCAACGGTCATAGATAAGTGTCTCAGAGGTCATATCGTCCGTCCAACTTCACCGGCTTGGTTACACAACCCTGGTAAGGAGTTAATTGGTCAGTACAAAGTCAGGGTGATCACCATCCGTCACTCTACCACATTATGTGGTCGGCCAAGGGAGGATTTGCTTGCGCAACCTCCAAATCATCACATGAAGTAGGTTGGACATGAAGTTATTTTGAGACTTTCAAACAGCGATGCTTCATACATGCTGAATATACTCGATGCAGTACCTGCATAGTATACACGCGATACTTCACAAGTATCAATTTCCTAAATAACGTAGCATTACATGCTACTTTATGTGGGTCCCACGATCCACACGTTCAAGACATCAATCATCTCAAAAACTGGGGGATACATACTGGGGTATTGGTTTGGCGTTTTACAGCGTGCAGTGCACAACGCGCCATCACAAGAACATGTCTGGAAGACATGGACGGTTAGTGATGATGGGAGAAGTGGGCAAGCCTGGTCGTGTGACACCAACACACTACTCCACTACTCCATCACTCCACTTTCTCCACTTCCCACGAGATACGAAGGTTAGGCTAAAATACTTGTATAAATAGGTTCTCCGCCCTATTTTTTACAAGAACAACACAAGACGAGATAACAGAGGCAAGTGTTGATACAATCGTATTCAAACACCGGAACTGATAGCTTACATCCTGCAAGCCAGTTCATCTTTCTGATACAAGTCATACACAGCCAACACCTTCACAATCTCAACACCTTCTTCGCTTCCCTCCCTTAGATCAACCCCGTCTCCTTCACTTTGTGACCGAAACAAGTCTGGAACGGCCATTTCTTGGTTTAGGCCGGACTTGCACAGATTGATCTCTCGAATCTACAAGCACTCACCGCGCAGTGCATTTGTTTAAGGTTTAGATTCATTCCTCATCCACACACCCCAAATTACCAAATCCGGTAGGAATAGTTTTCACCCATAAACACTTAGCATCTTTCTTTTTCTCATGTTGATTTTTTTCCTTCACCATTTTTGTTGTTTTTAGACAATTTAGGTCAGATTTTGCTTCAATGGTTGAAATACGTTACCATCGAAGAAGATAACAAGTTGAAATCGAGAATCAGTTGACTAATTTCGCTACAGGATGAAGATGTTTTTGTAGATCTGAGAATTTTCTGTGTTCGTTTTGAAGGAGATACGGATGAGGAGCGGAGGTTTCTGTGTTTTTTGTCCGTTATGAAACGTTATAAAGCAATAAACGAGAAGAGGTGGTTTGTCGGTTTTTTTTTTGGGTTGGGGTAGTTTAGACAGTTTATGATATTTGGGGTTTTTGTGTCATATTTGTTTGGATGGGTTATAACCCCAAAGGGGTTATAACCCGCGCGCCGTTATACAAAATCATGTAGTTGTTACAAGGAATACACTGCAAGTTTCAAAAGATACCTTAATCTTGTTACAGCCTTACGTCCCTCTGCATAGAGATATAGATTGTTTTCTATAGGCTTCATTAGATCGTCTGTTCCCAAGCTCAACCTCTTGTATCCACTTAATATTTGGACTTGTTCGATCATGTGTACCTACATGTAAAGCTAATATATAATAGGGAGACCTCATGCGCACACAATTTGAGACAACTCCGGAAGGAAATAGAACGCTGTCAAACACTGTCTATTTCGTTTGAGATAAAACCATGTAAATCCAGGAAAAACCAACACACTACAAATAGAATAATTCTAAAAAGATGAAACAGACACCTAAAATCATCGCTTGTGTAAGAAACATCAGTTTTGTTTACAAGGTGATCCATACACTGCTTCGATGACCAATTCATGATTTTTGGGGAATTGCCATAGTATAATTTCTTATTCTAAAATTACTTTGCATTTACATTGCACAAACTAATCACAAAATGTATCTACAACGCATATACTCCGAGATTATCTGTAGCACTAGCATCTCGCAGTTTTGCCAGGGAAAATCCTCGTATCTGTCGAACCCTCTCTCTAGAAAGATGCAAAACCCTCCCAATCTCATCGCAGGATTTAGGAGTATCCCCATTGAGTCCAAAGTGTAGATACAAGACAAACTCTTCTCTTTCTGTAAGCGTTGTCTTGAGAAGCTCATGTAAATTTTGCTTCATTTGTTGCCTTCTGACCATTGTTTCTGGTCTTGTTTCATCTGGCCCTGGTATGATCTCCTGTATTAATTTATAAAAACCAATTAAGTTGTGCAAGTGGTTCCAAGGTGATCAAATTCCTGAACATTTCAACTTTATAGAACCAAATTGATGTGTGTGGGTCTAGTATAATTATAATTTAGGAATGAAGAAGAAAAGAACCTTTAACGTCACGCATCCATGAAGTGTTGGAGGGGTCTGATCCAGTGAGATTGGAGTCCTATTGCTCTGAGATGCCAGTCGTATGACTGAGACATCGATGCCGGCTGTATCTGCAGTTTCTTCATAGGTAGGCCATCTCCCTAATTTGCTGGTTAATGCAGTGTTAGTCTTTGCAATTTTTGCCACCATCTCACACATGCTTCCCTACACACATGACAAGCTAACCATGCATTCACTGATTACCAGCTTAATTAAGGATGTTAAAACACCGAGTGATATTATATCACGAAATATTGTATGGAATTAATCCACATAGTCTATGCAATGCTGTAATGGTGGGATTTGAGGTGGCCGAACCAGGACAAGCTACATTTTTATTTGCTAAAAACATTGAGGGAAAATTTCAACAATTTCTGTAGAGCTAGCTTACAGTTGTGAAGATCTTAGGATAATGAAAATACTTTAAAAATTACTTGTACACTTATTCTCTCTTAACATGCTTGTCCAGGGTAGAAGTTGCTCGAGTTGGCCCTTCTTAAAGTCCCACCAATACCCAGGCATTATGGAGTTGATGCATGATGCAATAATAAGTAGTGCTTACCGGTAATCTGATTGTCCTGGATTTTTGTTCGATTGCTCGGATGATTGCTTGTTTGATCCACCAATAAACATATGTTGAGAGCTTAAATCCTTTTCCTGGATCAAATCTTTCAGCTCCTCTGAGCAGCCCTATGCTGCCTTCCTGTCATTGCCATCACCACATTATCCATTTTAGTAAAAATCGACCATTTATCTCCTTTTCTTATGTTATAACCATGTACAACCAATATACCTGTACAAGGTCTTGAAGGCTTAATCCCCTGCCTTGATAAGCCGTAGCTATGGAGACAACAAGTCTTCTGTAGCTGAGAGTGATCCTATTTCTAGACTGGCTTATCCTTAAAATTGCCCTTTCAAGGCTGCTTCTCTTCATCCCTACGGCTTCAGCCCATTCTGATATTGTTGGTTCCTCCTTTCTCGTATCTGCGCATAATTTTTTTCTTGCTGCTTCCAAACGTGCTCCTTCCTGTCCAAAATGTACCAATGAAATATTTCTATTGTTTCATTTGAAGAGAAAATGAAAGTAAGCATTACCTTGAGATCCATGGAGAACTCAGCTTCTTCTTTTGCTGTTAGATAATTTGATGATGAAGACCTGGATGATCTTCTTTTCTCCAAGTATTCATTCCTTGCATCCACCTCGAAGAAATTTACACCCTTCCGTCGCTTTCTCCTCCTATATCTGCTACTAACGATATTACTAACACTACTATCACGAACCACCACCGGCAAACACCTCCAATCACTTAAAACTGATACCTCATTGTCAAATGTCGTGGCATCCGTTTCATGAAATGAGGCAAGACTAGTTTGTGAGGAAGAAACTGAAGCAGCATCTTTCGCAGCCTGAAGGGCTGCATTTGCAAGAGCTACGGCGTTGGCTGATGTTGTTATCAAGTCGTCGGAAACATGGATCAATCCTAGTTTGTGTGAAACAGAAGAAGATGAGGATTGAGATAGAAGGGGTTGTGGAAGTATTAAAATTGATGATGGTTTTGTTGGAAGTGAGCAATAGAAAGAGATGCTAGGAAGGTGTGGAGAATGGTTTGAAGATGAAGAACAGACACTGGAAGAAGCCATTATTATGAGCGGGTTGATTCCATTGATGAAGGTTACATGTTAGTAACTATAAGAAATCAAAAATACATCATATTAAAGTGTTTCCATTGGCAAATGAAGACAATTCGTTTTTTGTCCATAAGAAGAAGATAAGGTAACGAGAGCCAAAACCATACCATTTGGTTTTGGTTTTGGTTTTGGATGTGTTTCAGTTTCTTTGTACCAAAACCTAATCCATGGACAATTGAGTAATGGGACCTGTCACGGCCCTACTTAGCAACTGGCGAGCCGCAAAAATTCGTTTCAGGAAAATGCGCCCATTAACCTAGATGGAATGTGCAAGTACATATTTCCACCACTCGCCACGTGTCCTCGGGTAAGCACGTGGAGAGCATGTGATGCGGGGCATCAAAAGACGATGCCACATGGATATAGCCAAGAAGCGTGTACCGTCAGAAAAGGACCCTCATCTCGCAGATCCAACGGCCACAAATGAAGGAACACCGAAATAAAGCACCACTGCGTTGGACCCAATACACCCTCGGAACTGCCTTATCCCATCTCGAGAGAAATCTTAGATCAACGGCCAGGGCCCAACTGACTGACACGAATAAGACAATGGCAGGAGACCGTGGTCTGACGCGTGCAGAGGACCCAACCACCCGCATTAAACACCTGGGGCAGCACACGCGTCAACCAACCAACGGAACAGACGATCATGCCTCTGCGGTAATAACGAAGAAACGAAGGGGGCCTCGTAGGAACCGAAGACGTCTGCGTATCGGCACAAAGCATAAGATGATAAGGTTACAACGGCTCCATCAGTGGACCCCACGGAGGAACCCCTATAAATACCCCCCCCCCCTCACTGAGAGAGGAGGGCAGGTTGATTCAAGAAGGAAAAGGAGAGAGAATTAGGAAGAGTAAGTAGTCCCCTAATCCCGCAGCCTAAGTTAACACACCCAAAGTCATTTGACTATACTTGTAACCAATTTACATATAATGAAACCCCTCTTTTACCCCATGGATGTAGGCCTCAGTGCTGAACCACGTAATTACTCGTCTCATTTACATTATGCACTTTACATTCCGCACTTACATTATGCACTTTACATTCCGCACTTACATTATGCACTTTATATTCCGCATTTATATTATGCACTTTACATTCCGCACGTTATATCTAATCTATGGATTTCACTATGAGAGAACATTGTTTGTGGACACGTAGATACCATCGTAATTTACGTGTTCACAATCTGGTGCTAGAAACATAGACTTTCTCCCGGTAAAAGATTTATCTTATCCTGTGATTTGAACGCTCTGGCTGTTCCGAGCATCGCTCTCTGAAAATAACGATGCTTAGAGCATTTTATTTGGGTTTATCCATGTATATTTCAGTAGATCTACATCTTCAAAATGGTTTTCAAGTTCTTATCTTTAGAAAATCAAGCGTGTGGACATATCCACGTATTTTACAGTAGGTCTACATCTTCGAAAGTATTTTAAACAAATAAATCCCTTCGCGGATATACTTTCCGTCATGTCTGCGTTACTTTTATGAGCCATACCTGCTCATGGTCTTATTTTGCGACACAAACCGAAGGAATCAAGAGATCCGATACCCGTGAAAAGGGGAATAATAGCCGGATAATCTCTTAAAACCTCCGAATCGATTTCAGGGACTCTACTAACGGGTTCCCCATGAACCACTCTTTTCTTTTGTACATGGTAACTTTTTCAGAAAAATATCAAAAATGGAAAAGAACAAAGATGCAGGAAAAACGAAAGCCTCATCAAAAGAAACACCGCGGACAACACTGGTAATGACTAGGAGAAAGCAAATGGGCGAAAATCTCAAAGCCGCAGACAAAACGCATAATGGAGCGGAAAGCTCAAGGCCTTTGGATGCAACCGCTATTGCAGCGGAGGCCCTAAAGGACGTGGCTTCCAAAGCCGCAACATCAAAGACCGGGTCATCCAAAGGAGCGACCTCCAAAGTAGCCGCTGCCACCCGATCACACGAACCGCGTGAAGGGGTGGCAGAGTCAGGAGCACAGCATCCACTCTACGGGATGCCTCGCAACAATGAACAGAATGTACTCCTCCAAGTAAACTAGCCGCTCCTAATAGCAAACATACACGCCCATCAGCCAGCGGAGCAGCTACACCCACAGACAGATCCACCTGAGCCCCTGATTCAAATCATCGACGAAGATCAAACGATAGCCGCGGAAGAGGAATTGCCGGAAAGGACTCCTAATCAGGAGTCGAACCAATATGCCCAGATGGGGGTAGAATTAGAAGAGTTGAGGAGAGCTCATAAGACATACGCGGAGGCGGTAGCTCTGTTGGCATAGGAAAATCAGCAACTCATAGCTACCCGTAGTAGGGGCATGGGAGTCCAGCGCGACGAAGCCAGCTCAATGGAACCAAGACCAAATCAGGATCGCAGGATGGTGCTGGCCAACAACCCAGACCCATTGAAACGAGGAGATACGATAAGAAGACAAAGATACGACCCGGATTACAACCCCCAAGACTCGGACTACTTTGACAGCGATTACAACCCCCAAGACTCGGATTACAACCCTCTGCCCAGGAAGAGCACCAGCGTGCAATGGAAGATCTCCGCGCCGAGATGATGGCGGAGATCAAACTACTGAAAACTAGGCAAGGGGGGTGGAGATTGGAGCAAATAATGAAGGAAGCAAGCACTACCCCCCTAACACAACACCTAGCCAAGGCTCTCATTCCTAGAAATTCCCAGTTCCGGCATTCGAATTCTATGAAGGATCTAGCTACCCCGCCGCCCATCTTCGATATTATAATCGAATGATGGCATGATGGAATTATGACGAGGCCATATTGTGCAGATACTTCCCTTCAAGTTTGAAGGGATCCGCGCTCTTATGGTTCGACAACTTGCCACCAAATTCCATTAACTCGTACGATCAACTTACTGAGAAGTTATTAACAACTTACATGTACAACAAGGTGGTGAACACCGGGATGGATAAGCTTTTCTCACTAGCAGTCCAGTACAAGGAAACAATCAGGGAATACACAGACAAGTGGCACAAGATCTGCCAAGCCATCGAAAATGTAGACCCCATGGTCAGCATCAACTGCTATAAGTGGGGGCTCAACAGGATGAGCCCACTGTTTGTCGAGATCCACATAATCGTCCCTGCAACCGAAGGAGATCTTCGAGTGATCATAGAAAAGCATGCCAGACTAGAAGAAATACAAAGGGAGAACCCCAGAGCTCAGACCCAGCATCCACCATGAACCAACTCTACGGAAAAATACAGCAGACCTATGGGGGGAGACTTAGGTGAAAGACCCAACGAAGATAGAAGAGAAAGCAGAGATGATAGACGAGGGGATATTAGAAAATTCGAAGATCAAGTCTATACGAAGATGAATGCCAGTTATTCTCGCATCCTGAGAGAAATCAAGGGCCGCGAGAAGTTGGAGTGGCCATGGTCTAAGGGGAAACAACCCCCTAGATCAGAGCATGCTAAAGAATACTGTGAATATCATTGTTTCAACGGTCACTGGACAGAGAAGTGCAAGAATATGAAGATGATGATTCAGAAGCTGGTAGATGCAGGAGACCTCCAACAATTTGTGCAGAAGACGGCGAGGAAGATAAAGCTAAACGAAGCAAGCAAGTCCAACTGCTTGAAGGCAATCACACCCTTAACACCATCTCATGTTCTGAGTCCGTGGGACCTTCCATAACGGCTCAGATAGGTAAGAGGTTGAGGAAGCAATTTGAAGACTATTGCGAGCTTTATAAAATCTACGGGGAAGAAGTTGACGAGCACGAACATTGGATGGACGCGCCCCTGAATTTTGTCACGGACGATGTAGGTGAAGACATGGAAGATCATAACGATCCCCTTGTTCTCACACTACCAATTGCAGGATGCAATATCAATAAAATCCTCATCGATGGTGGAAGCTCCGTCAATGTTTTATTCTAAGATACATTCAAACGGATGGAACTCAATGATGAACAGCTGCTATATTAGTACTACACCATCTACAGATTCAATGGAGCAGCCACGAAGCCCTTAGGGGACATTATCTTACAAGTTGATGCAGGACCAATGAATGTCGACACCCGGTTCAGTGTGGTGGACGCACCCTCACCATACAATGATATAATTGGCCGAAGGTGGGTGCATAAACTGAAAGGGGTGGCCGCTACCTAACACCAGTACCTTAGGTTTCCAACCCCTCAGGGGGTAATGGGGATAAAAGGCGATCAAGTCTTGGCACGAGAGTGTCAAACTCTACAAAACAAGCTCAACAACGAACAAGATGAGCAGAGAAAGAACCGAAGATCCCGAAACAAGGAGAACGCAAAGGAAAAAACCATCAATGCTTACCTAGAAGAAATCTCCGGAAAAAGCCTTCAAAAGGGACATACGACTGGAAACACGGAGGCAAGTACCCCATCCACAAAGGAAAGCGAGGAGTCTTCCAAATAGCAATCAAAGAAAATTCCTCTCCTAGGGGAATCAAAGCCCATGTTTACACCTGTAGAAGCTGTGAAAGAAATAAACATAGGAACTAAAGAAGAAGCAAGGATAATCAAGATCGGAACACTGATGGATAAGGAGCGCGATGCATCCTTAATAAGGCTGCTCACGGAGTATGCAGATATCTTCGCATGGAAACTAAGAGACATGCCTGGGATCAACCCTAAGACTATCCATCATGAGATCTGCATAAAGAAGGGCACACCACCCTTCAGGCAGAAGGTACGAAAAGTCGCCTCAGAATATCACAAAGCCGGCGAAATAGAGCTTTGTAAGCTACTAGAAGCCGGATTCATCAAAGAAGTCAAGTATCCAACATGGATATCAAATATGGTCATCGTACCTAAAAATAACAGCGGGGTGAGAATATGCATCAACTTCACGAACCTCAACAAAGCGTTCCCCAGGACAGCTACCCTTTACCAAGCATCGATCAACTGGTCGAAGCGGTCGAAGAATACGAAGATATGTCATTTATGGATGGATACTCCGGGTAGAACCAAGTGTTCTTATCAGAAGAAGGCCAGCAGCATACATCATTCTACACCCCGCATGGCCTCTACTGCTACGTAAGGATGCCCTTCGGACTCCGAAACGCAGGAGAAATGTACCAAAGAATGGTCGACGCCATTTTTAAGCCATGGATTGGAAATACTTTGGAAGTCTATGTGGACGATATGTTGGTCAAAAGTAAGATGCGAAAAGATCATCATCAAGATCTGAAAGATATTTTTCAGGCAATGAGAGAACATAACATGAAGGTAAAGCCGGAAAAATGCACCTTCGGTGTCACTTCGGGGAAATTCCTCGGATATCTGGTAACAAAATGAGGCATCGAAGTAGACCCTGCCAAAATTCAGGATACTATGGAAATGCCCTCTCCAAAGAACCTGAAAAATTCCAAAGGCTCAACGGCTCCCTAGCGGCGCTAGGGAGATTCATATCCAGGTCCTCAGATAGATGCAAGCCCTTTTTTAACATCCTTAAAAAAGGGACCAAATTTGAATGGACAGCAGAGTGCGAGGAAGCATTCAAAGAAATCAAAGACTACCTTGATGGAATACCCATCTTACAAAAACCCGACCCCGGTGAGGTTCTGGCCCTATACATAGCAGCAACGAAGAATGCAATCAGCGCGGTGTTGGTCAAAACCAACACGAAGATAGAGCAGCCCATCTACTACATCAGCAAAACTCTCAATACAGCGGAAAAGAACTACACAAATATCGAGCAACTCATCTTGGCGTTAGTATGGGCCACCCAGAAGCTAAACACCTACTTCCTAACGCACTACATCCGCGTCCCCTTCAAAGCCCCTCTAGAGGCTGTCCTCAAAAGCGCGGGAAAAGCAGGGAGAATCGCAAAATGGAATACTCATCTCGACCAGTACAACATCATACACGAGCTCCAGCATTCCCAGAAGTCCCAAGTCTTAGCAGATTTCTTGGCTGACCTACCACTAGACAACGATGAAGAAATCCTTATTGAGGGGCTTAACACAACAGGGTTACCCAAGGGCAGCGAAAGCAAAGATCCCGTCGATATCCTCGAGCCGACAAACCCAAGACAATGGGAAATCTTTGTCGATGGCTTGAGGAACAAAGAAGGAGAGAGCATTGGCATCGTAATTACTACACCCACTGGAGACCGAATCATCCACGCGTTCAGACTAGAGTTTAAAGAACACACCAATAACATCGTCGAGTACGAAGCCATTGTACATGCTCTGCGATTGATAATAGAAATGGGTATAACAAATGTACGCTTGACCAGTGACTCACAATTGGTCATCAGGAAAATAGAGCTGGAATATAATGTGTATGACGAAACCTTATCGGCATACATGACTTTAGTCCAGACACTGGCACATCAAATACCAAATATTATATTCCGGCACTTAAGCAGGAAGGATCTCAGGAACGCAGATTCTTTGGCATACATCTCATCTATGTTGAAAAATAAAGATATAGAAGCAATTAAAATCACTAGGGTTTACGAGCCGTCAATCCCTCCCCGAGAGCTCTGCGCTACAAACATGAAGCATAGCGCAGATGGGGAAATGTCAGACGATGATGTGGGAGAATACATCGCGGACGATTTCCAAGAGGATGACATCATGACAAGAGCGTATGAAGATGAAGACTTCAGCAAAGAAGAAGACTGGAGGTTGGGTATCCACCAACTTCTCAAGGAAGGAACATTACCTAGAGACATAAAGCAGGCCAGTAAGATACAATCAAAAGCAGGGAGGTACGACTTGAGGGGAGAGATTTTATACAAATTTTTTTTTCTCGGACCTTTGTTACGATGCTTGTCCAGATCCGAAGGCCACCTAGTGCTAAAAGATATCCATCGAGGAGACGCAAAAAATCATAGCGAGATGAGATCCCTAGCCGACAAGGCAAAAACACAATGGTATTATTGGCCAACAATGATACGAGACACCGCAAGGATGTCAAAAAGGTGCGAAGAATATCAGCGGTTCGCTATACAAATCCACGCACCAGCAACAATGCTAAACTCAGTAGATAGTCCTTGGCCATTTTCAAAATGGGGCATAGACATCGTAGGACCCCTGATCGAAGGATCAGGAAAAAGAAGATTTTTGATAGTGGCCACGGACTATTTCAGTAAATGGGTAGAAGCTAAAGCCTTGGCTAGAATCCATGACTCGAATGTCTTCACATTCATCTTTCAGAACATAATCTGCCGGTTTGGAATCCCGGCAGAAATTTTCTCTACAATGGTAAGCAATTACAAGGTAAAAACATCGATTTACTATTTGATACTTTCAAAATCCGTAAAAACAAGTCAACACCAATATACCCTCAAAGCAATGGACAAGTAGAGGCTACAAACAAGACCCTCGCTCTCATTCTCAAAAAACAATTAGATGAGCACAAAGGACGATGGTGTGAGAAAATGCATAATGTGTTATGGGCATATCGAACAACCCGAAGGTCAGCTACGGGGGAATCCCCTTTTTTGCTGACCTACGGAGCCGAAGCTGTCATCCCCACGGAAATCATCATGCCAACCACAAAGACAGAATCATGGGAAAAGAACCTCACAACGGACATGATGCTGGAAAGGCTCGATGATCTCGAAGAAAGAAGAGAAGCAGCGCTACAAAATATGGAGAATTACCAAAGAAAATTAGCAAGGGAGTATAATAAAAAGGTTAAACTTAGGAACTTCGTATAAGGACAATATGTGCTAAGAACCATACCCCAATACTAAAGAGAAAAGAACTGGGGCAAGTTGGCACCAACATGGGGAGGGCCTTTTGTCATACAAGATATAGCAGGAAACGGATCCTATTACCTGCGCAACCTAAAAGGGGAAGTCCTCCGCCATCCTTGGAACGCCAAGTATCTCAAACCATACCATCCTTAGATCACATCGCAGCGTTGCAACTGTGTAAAGAATACCAAAAGAAGAAGACGATGCTTTTTCGATATGTTTCTATCTCTGGATGAGGAGCAACATGCCTCAATAAATCAATAAAAAACTTTTTTGAGAATCTGTGAAAAGTAATCAGCTCAGGGTAATACAAGGGGAAGACATCCAGCAGAACGAAATCTCCAACTATTCTAAGTCAGCTGGTCGACGGAATGAGGGACATGTACATAGTGACACCCCATATCCTATAACGCTGCATCGACCCCCACTAACTATTCTAAGTCTGCGGGTCGACGGAATGAGGGACATGTACTTAGTGACACCCCATATCCTAGAATGCTGCACCAACCACCACCGTCTGGGAATCCTCTGGCCAAGGATTAGCCAGCGGGGTCACAGGTCTCAAGATGTTCACGAAGGCACATACCTTCGGCATCACACTCAAAAACAAAGCCAGCGGGTTGACGGAATGGGGACATGTATATAGTGACAACCCATATCCTAGAACGCTGCACCAACCCCCACCATCTGGGAATTCTCTTGCTAAGGGTTAGCCATCAGGGTGACATGTCTCAAGATATTCACAAAGATAGCCAACAAACTATGATCTATTCCATAAAGGTTGATTACAAGTTCAACAAAATAAGCAAAAAGGAAACAAAATAAGCTAAAGAAGTTCGACAGACGCAGCAAAAACTCTATAATCAACAAGGATCAACTTTATATAACTGGTAGAAGAATCTACTTAGATGATTCAGTACCACCAGTAGGGATTTCCCTCTGCAGAGAAGGTACGCTCCCACCTGAAGAAGGCCCCGAAGATACAGACATGGCCGAAGTTTTAGGAAGACGAGGATAGTGCTTTTCAATACCGTGCTCAGTCAGGAGGTCATGTTCTATCTTGGCAAGCACCTTGTTCGTCTCTTCGACCAGCTGACAACGATACTTGTACGTAATAGCGGTATTATGCATCTCGACCTAGGACAACAGGATAGATAGACGGTTCACTTCCAAAGAGGCCAAGTTAGCTTCATGTTTGTTGGACGTAGCCAAGCCTTTGAAATACGAGGTCTGTCCCTCCTGTTGCAACAAGGCAGTCTGAGATTGGTCTAGATCATATTGAGCCTTGTCAAGTTTTTCATTTGCAGCGAGAAGATGTCCCTGGAGCTCTGAAAAATAAAATGAAGAATTAGGACAATGAAGCACTAAAATCACACCCGGCTAAGAAAATATATACCTTCGACTCTAGCCGAAGCAATTTCATATCCGTTAACAACCGCATATCGAGCCTCGTCAAGAAAGTCATACTCGTCGGATATTTTCTTATAATCCTGTTGAAGAGTGGAAAGAGCAAATTTACTAGCGTCTAACTCTACCTGCTTCATTGAATCCAAATGACGAAGATGATTGACTTCGTTATTCAGCTCCTCCATTCCTTTATTAAGTCTGTACATATTAACTTCGAGACTTATCTCGGACTCGGCTTGATGAGATACGTCGGCCCGGGAAGCGGCTAAGGCCTTGCCAAGGGCAGAGGCTTCGTCCCGAGCATCGTTTATTTCTTTGGAAAGACGTTGTATGTACCCCCGTACGTCGGAATCCTGGGAGGAATGAGCCTGCCGTAGCTCTTCCTCCAGAAGATTCATCTTAGCAAACAAAGACGAAGCAATCTCGCGGGCTTCGCGAAGATTATCGCGCGTCCACATCAAAGTACCATCAAAGAGACGACGATATACTTATTTTGCATATCAACTATCTGGGTATGCCTTAGACGCCATACCTCGGCCTTGGCATCACACCTCTCGGTCTCACTCTTAAGTTGTTCCACTAGCTCGGAAATACTGGTCTTCTGCTAGTTTCTCTCATTTCGAAGCCATATCAACTCGGGGACTCCGCCCACTGAAGGTAGGGTGGGGATACTCAGACGGAATAGGAATTACTAAGAAGAAAACAACGATATAAATAAGAACAAGGGACAAACCTGTGAAAGATGAAGCATTTTTTCGAATATCCTCCAGCTCACTTCGCACCATAGCAAGATCCAAACGAAGACTCTCTTCTTCGTTACCCAGATGCTATTTCCCCTTAAGACGGTTCTTCAGCTCACTTATCTCCTTATATCTGGTAGAGATGACACCCTCGGCAACAACCAACTCCTCCTCTCTGTGACGAAGCTTACCCTCTAACTTAAGGGACTTATCTTTGAAAAACTGGTACAAGTTATGATTGCAGTATTCACTCCTCATCACCTACGAAGAGCACCATTTCATATTACCGCGGAGTACCCATGAAAAATAAAACAAAACACCACGTACCTCCAACATCCGCTGGTGAGGGTAACCATACTGATATCCATCATCTATGGCCATCATGTCAACAACGGTGGCTGGATGGTCAACCACTAAGGTAGCCTCCAGTGACCTCAGATTCCTGTCCCACACCTCCGTAACTCGATCTTCAGCAGATAACTGCATCATCTTACGGGTATAAGAGTCGGAATCTTTCTCCCCAGCAACAACGGGAGCAGGGTTTGGGACGAACGTCAAATTTTTCTTCTTTAGCCAAGCAAAGAGAGCGTCATCACCCTCCAACATCAAGGAATGTGGGAAATCATCCGAAGGGGACCGAGTAGAAGATTCCCCAACAGTGGGAACCTTCTCCGAAGCATCAACATGCGAGGAAGTCTTCTCCAAAGCTTTCCCCTTACAAGAAGAACCCAGTACGTCCCAATCATCGCTTGGGGAAAGCAGAGAAAATTCATCATCAAAACCCATGGCAGCATTCACATCAAAGGACTGCCCCACATAGTGGACTCGGCCAAAGGAGAATTCCTGGAAAATCGGGTCCCCACCACCACCGCCAGCAACGGTATTATCCTCGGCATCATGACCACCAGGGGTACCCTTCGTACAATCACCATCACCATCAGCGTTGGTATCCTCAACATCATGACCACCAGGGGTACCCCTCGTACCATCACCATCAGCGGTAGTATCCTCAGCCTCATCACCACCGGGGGTACCCTTTGTACCATCAACATCAACATCATCTTCACGGATAGGGGGAGAAGTTTTAGTACATTCTTCCATCGGACATATCCCCATATTCATCAAATTCCTCATTAGAAGGACTAGTAACCTCCTCTTGGACCTCTTCCTCATCAACAACAATGGTAGAAGAGCGCTTGGGACCGATCCTCCTTTTCTTCGTCACCTACAGAGTAATAAGGGAATCAAGTCAACGTTTTTTCCTTGACTCAAAGATTTCCTTTGAGTAAAGAAAAAAGGGGCAACTAAAGGAGTAAAGGATCCGCACCTTCACAGCCGCAGTACTCTTCGAGGAAGGGGAAGCACCCGAAATCTTGTCATCAGCATCAACAACATCGAAGTCATATGGAAAATTCATACCTTCGAAGTTCAATTGGCAAGGGAATTAATTTCCATAACGAAGAGGGGGAATCTCACGAGAAATGCTACCAGCAGTAGGACGCCATCCGTCGGGACCAGGAATCCAACCCCAAGCCCACGGACCAACAATCTCGATAACAGTAGCATGCCACTCATAGTCATGGTCGCGCTTGATCCTCTCACGAGAAGGAAAATGTTTCTTATTAATAGACCATTCAGTACCAGGAACATACTTCAGCTTGGCATCGCTAACCTCACTCAAAAGACGAACCTCGCCACGGGAAGCAGCAATATTACGAAGACACACACTCTACGGCTTACGGTTCCTACTGTTGACATAATCCCCGAAAGAACTATTGAAATTCTGAGGGGTATACCATTCCCTCTCAGCAGGATCGGGGGTATAACATGTCATCATCGTTTCTCCCTTGCTGCGAAGATAGCACTCCTTCAGGGCGCGGAGATAATTCCCAGTCAACTGTGATACAGAATGATTATGGGTATTTTTCGAGGAACCCTCACGACCGGCCAACGCATCGTAATAAAAAGAATCACCTGACTTGTACAAAGGGAGCATAAGACCCGCTTCGAAGGCCCCCACAGTAGTCAACAAATGAAACTCATCAAATTGGTACCCCGAGATGAGATCGTAAGTAATGTCATCATCAGGGGAATAAAAGCGAACATCAAAAGCTTGAAGTTCATGCTTCTCCTTGAACACTTCCAGATCAATGTGTTTGAAGGTAACTTTTTTCTTACCAACCGGGACGCTTCGAATAATCAACGCAGCGTCTTCCTCATCAAGAGAGTCCTTCGCGGAGTCTTTTGAAGGGCTCGTATCCAGGGCTTTCCTTTTCAAAGGCACATTCTTAGATGGTTCGACCTTCGAAGCACTACCCCTGATAGATTTTCCTCTGGAAAGGATCGTCGGAGGAGGGGGAAGAGGACTCTGTTGAAACAATGAAGGAACCAAAGAGCGAAGGGGATGAGAGGCCAAAGCTTCGTTACGAGGATCACCCTGCGGGTTTTTAGGCTCATCGCGCGGACGAGAAGAAGCGCGGTTAGCAGCGTATCTAGAACCAAGGGGATCCCACGGAGGATCTCCCCTCCTAGAAAAATGTCTACGACTAGAAAAGGACGAAACCCTCTGAGAACGAAGATCCACATGCAAAGCCCTAGAGCCTCATGGCGGATATACATCCGGGTATCTACGCGGAGGAGATCTAGCAGGATTAGATGGCGGAGTCTGGTAAGGAACCCGCGGACAATCGGCCATATCTAAGGATATACAAACAAGTTGTAAATCCCGCAGAATCTCAAGTGAAGATCAAAAATCTGAACTTTCTAAAAAATTCTCAAAAGAAAAAACAGAACAAAAACCCTAGCTGATTTATGACACAGGGAAAAGCTCTTCTACTATGAACTTATAACCCTTATGATAAATATACTTTGTATATGTGTTCTTCATCACAAGGGTAACAAAACAGCAGCAGAAGATGAACGATTAGTAAGAAACAAGACCAAAGGTTAAACCCTTACTTGTACCAAGAGTTTCAGAAGAACGAGCAACAGCGAACGGACACACGGAATCAAGGACAGGTCATATTCAAGACAAAACAGCAGCATGAAACAGTAGCAGCAACAGTTAATGGCGTCCAAACAAAATTGAAGAATGAAAAAGCAGATAAGAAAAGAATGAAGGACCGACAGAGAATGAAATTTATTTCACATTCTCTCCCCCCTTATAAACATCCAAGAAAATCGAAACCGTCTCTTCTCCCTGTTGATGGTGGATTTTTATTTAAGGTTAAGATTGTAAAACCTAAAAAATATGCGCTAACATCTTGTAAAAGATAAGGCCATTAACAAGTGATGGATACTCCTTCACTTTATCAATTAACCAAGAATGGAGCATGTGGCAACAATCCCATTCTGTGAATAAAATACACGAAATTCATCCAGGTTGGACCATGTAGCAACAATCCCATATACCTTGTGAATTTCCAGCATTATTAATTAATGCGCAACAGCCTTGTATTTCCTGTACTCATTATCAATGCAGAATGACGACTGAGTGTTGCTCTTAGCGGAGCAACACGAACCTCCAAGCATTATAATGAAACCATGTACGAAATACCCATACATGCTGAACTCTCGGTGTGTTATACTAGCCCGATTGAGCCCCTCTCGGTGTGTTATACTAGCCCGATTGAGCATCCAGACTGACCGTATCATTCTGGATATGATCACGACTATCCAACTCCACCAGCCTGATTGGATGGCCCAGATCGATTCCATCACCCCCAAGCAGGTATGAAATACCTGCCGAACCAACGCGGAACCCGCATGGTCGGCCTCCCTTGGCCTAGCTTGCCAAAACGTCCAAACCATAGCAGTATGGATGGAAAACCCTAAATTAGGGTTTGCGGCACATTACATGTGTCGCAAAACAGCCTCAACCATCCATCTTCGCAGGTATAGATGGAGGGTGCAGATGTTGATTCAAAGGGCACGGAGTATGTGAATACAATCACCGCAGGCCCGCCTACATACCTGACTAATCGGTCAAGACCAACCACGGTTGGTCATTCCAAATCGTGCGCCTGAATGGAGCATGACGCACGACTCTGAAACCCAAAAATTAGGGTTTTGAATCACGAGCGTCCATCTTATCCGGCACGAATGGAGGGCCCGAGATTAGATCAAAGCAGGTCCGGTCATGTCAACATGACCACCATGGACCCGTCTATCCCCTCACCTAATCGGCCATGGCATACCATGCATGGCTATCCCCAAATCGTCTACTCCAACATGCGTGGTCGCACCTCCCAAGCTGCAAATTAATCTCAACCACTCGATTTCTCCGGAAGAATTGGGTGGCTTAGATCGTGTTTTCATGGGACGGTAAGACATAGGCGTGAACACTATCCTACCACCTACACGTTGGAGCAGTCGACCAAGACAGACCAAGCTTGGTCGTTTTGGAACGCCCGCCCGAAGTTGGTATGGGATACGGCTTTTGCGGCACTAATATTCTGTTTCAATTCGATCTCGACCACTCAACTTCGCCGGATGAATTGAGTGGCCCAGATCACGTTTTTGTGGGACGGTAGGTATAAACGCCTAAACCGTCACGCCATCTACATGCAGGTGTGATCGGACAGTCCAGGATAGTTCCCTAAGTCTGGTTTCGGTCAGGGTGAAGAGCAGTGCTTGCGCACCTCCTTCGAAACCCTAATTTCACCAAGTGTCGCAGATGAGTGTCTTAAAGATCATCTCATCTGTCCAACTTCACCAGCTCGGTTATATAGCCATGGTCAGGAGTTAATTAGTCAGTGTGGAGTCATGGTGATCACCATTCACCACTCTACCACACCATGTGGTCGGTAAAGGAAGGGTTTGCATGCGCAACTTCCAAACCATGTTGGATATACTCAATGCAGTACCTGCATAGTATACACATGATACTTCACAAGTATCAATTTACTTCCTGGGTTTTGCTTTCGGGATGTTTTCTCCTCGCGTATGGAATGGAGGGGCGGATCATCAAAATCCGAGTCCGTACTAGAATTCTACAATGATTCTAGTAAGGAGCGCTAATTAGGGTTTCTGGTGTAACGATCAACGGTTGCCCCTCCTCTCAAGATGTAAAATCTCGACCGTCGAAGGTCACCAAGCTAGCAAGCTTCCCGATCCTGACTTGCCAAGCTACAACAACATGCTACATGTTTTCCAAAACACTCGAGACATCAATCATGTCACAAACTGGGGATACATACTGGGGTATTGGTCTGGCGGTTTACAGCGTGCAGCGCACAACGCGCCATCACAAGAACGTGTCAGGAAGTCATGGACGGTTAGTGATGATGGGATAAGTGGGCAAGCCTGGTCGTGTGACACCAACACACTACTCCACTACTCCATCACTCCACTTTCTCCACTTCCCATGAGATACGAAGGTTAGGCTAAAGGACTTGTATAAATAGGTTCTCCGCCCTATTTTCAACAACAACGCAAGTCCATACAACAGAAGCAAGTGTTGATACAATCGTATTCAAACACCGGAACTGATAGCTTACATCCTGCAATCCAGTTCAGCTTTCTGATACAATTCCTGCATAGCCAACACCTTCACATTCTCAACACCTTCTTCGCTTCCCTCCCTAAGATCAACCCCATATCCTTCACTTTGTGACCGAAACAAGTCTGGAACGGCCATTTTTTTGTTTAGGCCGGACTTGCACAGATTGATCTCTCGAATCTACAAGCACTCACCGCGCAATGCATTTGTTTTAGGTTTAAATTCATTCCTCATCCACACCCCAAATTACCAAAATTAGCATGAATAGTTTTCACCAATAAACAATTGGCGACCACAGTGGGAGGTTGATCTCTCGGTCGTAAAGTCAATTTATTTAATACCATTCAATCAATTTGGAGATGGTTGGTATTAGGACCGTCACAACAGTCTCGAATACCGAAGGTTCCTCCAATGGAGATACCCCCCTTCCCAACGGTATAGCTGATGGCGTAACCGAAAGAGTCCCAACGTTAAGTGAACTAGCAAGGGTACATGAGATTCACGCGAGGAACATGGAGCTAATCAAAGAAGCGGTAGACGGAATCCTTAATCTCCTCATCAGGATGACATCAGAGTTGGGCGTTCCGGAGACCTCCGCACCGGGGACTAATTCCCCTCAAATCAACAGCTTTACTACGAACCAGAGACCAGTGGATCAGGAAGCGGCATCTCTAGTGGAAATCTTATGCGAACTCTTGCACCTTTCGAAGAATCAACGGGCAGAGACGTTTGCTGCGATTAATAAAATAGCTCTGGATGTACACCTGACTCCTTCACGACCAGAAATCCTAACTGCATCGGAAAGATCGGTAAATAATATTACATTTACAGAAGGCGATATGATGGCGGAAGAGGGTCACAACCGGGCCCTACATGTTACCGCACGCATCAAGGGTTCGGAGTTCAGGAGGGCCCTCGTCGACACAGGAGCATCTTCAAACGTTATTACCCTCAAAACCCTCGGGACGGCCAAGGTCAGCCCGTGCAAAATTGTACGACAGCCCACCACAATGACGGACTTCGAAGGAAACCAGACCAGCATATACGGGTATGTCAAACTAAATTTTTCGGTAGGACCTGTTCAATCCAAAGTGAAATTTGAAGTCATAGAAAAGGAGTCAGACTACCATATGATACTAGGAAGACCGTGGCTCCATGACAATAAGGTCATCCCTTCGACGTATCACCAGTGCCTGAAGACCATGCTAAATGAGGAAGTTATACGTATTCCTGCATCACTGTCTCCATACGCGCCGATATGCGGAGTGGATCTATGCAACCCAAAAGAAGCTTCGCAGGGAAAGTCAGACCAAGTATTGTGCACCCCATTACCCACATGGGCTTCAATTCAGGAAGAAGACCGACTTGCATCATTAGGGGTTAAACACCATAACACGCCTTTGTTGACGGGAGACTCATCTTCATCCGGTGAAGTTTCAACCCATGCTCACGCCAAAAGGGAACGCACTTTCGAGGCAAGACGCGATCATGGGAAGACAATATATCAGCGTCGATGTTAGCAATTAACAGGGGAGACTGGTACCCAATCTCCCCGCCCAATTGAATGTTGTAAGAATTACGAGACACGGGAGGAGGTATTAGACGCTCCGCAACAGCTACAAGATGGCACCAACTCCACAACCGATGAAATCGAGATTGTTGACATCGGGAATGAGAAGTCTCCCAGTCCAGTCTCTATCAGTTCGACTCTATCCGTAGACGAACGTGCAAGTCTTGTCTAGTTACTTAAAGAGTACCAAGATGTGTTTTCCTGGACATATGAGGAAATCCCAGGTCTAGAAGAGAAACTGGTCACATATCACCTTCACATCATAACTGGATCCAAGCCAGTCAAGAAATATCCGAGGCAGTTCAGGCACGAAGTGGAAGAACAAATCAAGAATGAAATTCAGAAACTGCTAGATGTTGGTTTTATCATACCTATCCATCATCCGACCTGGCTAGCTAATGTGGTTCCGGTAAAGAAGAAGAGCGGACAGATTCGGTGTTGCGTGGATTTCAGAGACTTGAACAAGTGTTGCCCAAAGGATGACTTTCCTCTACCCAACATTGACATGTTGGTAGACTCTACCAGCGGACATGGCATGTTCTCCTTCATGGACGGCTACAGCGGATACAATCAGATAAGGATGTATGAACATGATGCAAGTAAGACATCTTTTCGGACCCCTCTTGGCAATTTTTATTATACTGTTATGCCATTCGGCGCAAAATATCAACGCGTTATGACGGCAATCTTCCACGACATGATGCATAAACAAGTAGAAGATTACGTAGATGATATTGTGGTCAAGTCCAAGGCTCGAGCAGACCACGCCAACGTCCTACGGCAAGTATTCGAGAGATGTCGAGAATACAAGTTAAAGATGAATCCTTTGAAATATGTTTTCTGTGTATCTTCAGGCAAGTTTCTGGGGTTCCAGGTAACCGCGGAAGGCATCAAGGTAGACCCATCCAAGACCCAGGCTATCCTCACAATGCCGCCTCCCCGAACTGTGAAGGAACTCCAAAGTTTCATGGGCAAGGTAAACTATATCCGACGTTTTATACCTGGTCTAGCCCAACTCGTTGCCTCATTCACTCCCTTACTGAAGAAAGGAGCTAGCTTCGTTTGGACCGTAATCCAACAGGAAGCTTTTCGAAAGATTCAACAAATACTGTCGTATCCAGCCATCATGAAGTCTCTTGTCCAGGGAAAACCATTACGCCTCTACACCACCTTTAGTGACACCGCCGTAGGGGATCTACTCGCTCAGGAAGATGATGAGGGAGTCGAACATCCTATATAATACTTTAGCCGGATATTAAGAGACGCCGAACTCAGATACCCCAGGGCGGAAAAAGCATGTTTGGCCTTGATCCACTCCATTCAGAAGTTTAGGCATTACCTATTGTCTACTAGGGTAATACTCATATCTAAATCCGATCCTGCAAAGTTTTTACTTTCAAAACCGGTCCTTACGGGAAGAACATGCAAATGGATTCTCCAAATGTCAGAGCTGGACATAGCATGTGTGTCACCAAGGGCTATCAAGGGTCAAGTAGTTACAGACTTGCTGGCAGCATTTCCTGGAGGAGGCACTACCGGACTGCACGAAGACCTCCCTGGAGAGTTTCCAGACGTCTCCGTTTTGGAAGAGGAAGTGTGGATCTTATATTTTGATGACTCTGCTACTCCTAGCAGTAATATTGGAGGAGCGGGCGTGGTATTAGTCTCTCCAACTGGGGAAGTTTTCTCGCACTCTTTCAAGTTGGACTTCGAATGCACCAACAACTCAGCAGAGTATGAAGCTTTCCTCATAGGACTGTCAATATCTAAGCAAGCAGGAGTCACGCGTCTAGAGATAAGAGGTGACTCCAAGTTACTGGTAAATCAGATGAATGGAGTATACGCATTGAAGGAAGTAACACTAGATCCGTATCGATCAGAAGCGCAAAGGTTGTTAAATTATTTTGCCGACGCAACTATAGTCCATGTTGGTCGCAACAACAACAAACACGCTGATTTTCGGGCAACACTAGCTTCCAAACTGAAGTTCGAAGGTTCGGAAGAAACCCTAACAGTAAAGAGGAGAACCATAGAATCGACATGGCTATCACAATACAGAGACACCAAGATTGATGATTGGCGAACTCCGATCACTCAAGAGCTCAACATCTCGGTCTCCCAGGGAAAGGTCAGTCTCAAAACCTTACAAAACTTCTTCATACTTCATGGTATGTTGTATTATCGAAATCCGTACGGTTCTCTGTCAAGATGCCTTGGAGATGACGAAGCACAATTACAACTAGATCGTGTTCACAATGAAGTTTTTGGACAATTACTGGTGGTAACGCTTTACCGGCGACTCCAACGTCTGGGATATTACTGGCCGGAGATGGATACTCAATCCAGGCTACTTCAGAAGTCCTGCTCAAACTGTCAAGTGCCACCACACCAGTCGGAAGTTTTCAGTATGAACCATGCTGGGGACTGGAGAGAGCCGTACATCAACTATCTCCGCGATGGAACAACTTCTACCAATCAAAAGGACGCTATCAAAATAAGGCAAAAGGAGAAGCGGTTCATATTCCACGAAGGGATCCTATACCGTAAGAGTTTCGGAGGGAATCTATTGAGGTGCCTGACTGGGGAAGAAATTTTAGTCATTCTGAAAGAAACACACAAGGGGGATCACCAAGGGAAGAGGAAGTTGTTTTTCCAGATACACGAGAAATACTATTGGACAACCATGGAAGATGACGCGGCCGCTTTTATTCAAAGTTGTCACAAATGTCAGATTCATGGGAACCTTGTTCACACGCCCTCCACCCCCTGCACTCAATAAGCAGTCCGTGGCCATTCTACAGATGGGGACTGGACATTATTGGGAAAATCAACCCGCCCTCATCAAAGCAGCACGAGTACATCATAACCGTGACAGAATACTTCACCAAATGGGTAGAAGCCATTCCGCTGCGGGGAACTACGGGAGAAACAATTGCGGCTTTCATTAAAGAGCACATCATTTGTCGTTTTGGTGTGCCTAAGCATATTATCACTGATAACGGCACTCCCTTAGCCAAAAAACAGGTACAAGAGTTGCTCGAAAGGTATGGCATCCAACAGGTTTTCTCCACCATCTACTACCCTCAAGGGAACGGGGAAGCCGAAAGTACCAACAAGACATTGATCCGGATCATCAGTCGAACAGTACACGACAATCCTAGGGAATGGAATAAACAGTTACCAATGGCGTTGTGGGAATACCGAACATTACCTAGAAGCTCCATTGGAGTTTCCCCATATTCACTTGTTTACGGAGCGGACGCAATTCTCCCGGAAGAGATCAAAATCCCATCAGCCAGGATTGTGGCAGCAACTGAGGTCCACTGGGACGAGAACGAAACTTCTAGATCTATAATAAAGGAGTTAGACACTCTGGATTTCAGAAGGAACAAAGCGGAAGAACGCGCTCAGGTGTACAGGAACATAGTTTCCAGGGCGTATAATAAATCCGTGAAGTCGCGTGTTTTCAAAGTGGGAGATTTGGTCTTGAAAACAGCAAGGCACATCCAACAAGACATGTCCGCGCCAAAATTCTCACCGAAATGGGAAGGTCCCTACACAGTGACCAAGGCTTACAATACCGGCTACTACAAAATTGTCAAGGCGGATGGAGGAAGGATGGAAGAGGTCATCAATGGAAAATGTCTCAAGGCATATCATGCTTGACCATTTGTCCACCCTGTCTCATGACGCTACAATACATGCATCTATTTCATTACATGTTTGAATCCTCAATCATATTCATAGATGCATTAATGAAAACCTATTTCATCAATCAAAAAAAAAAAACCAGTGCCATTTATTCCGCAAAGATGTTTAAAAGAAAACTTTAACACAAACATCATTGAAAACAAGGGAACACAGCTACATACGACCTAGAAGAGGCCGTCCAGCAGATTATAGTTCCTTGAGAGCATCATCTCCAGTCTAGCTTGATACCTCTCTGTCCTTTTCTTCAAGTCCTGTAATGCCTGTTCTACCTTCTTTGATTCCATAGCCAGAGCCTTCTCCTCTTCCAAGATAGCTTTCGTAGAAGGAACAACATTTACGAGGATATCGGCTCGATTAACCTTGATGATATCAAGACGCTGTCGCAACCAACCCATGTTGAACTCCATGGATTCGCAGGTAGATACCATATCCTCACACTTTTCGAGGATTGATTCGGCAACATTGCGGATAGAAATATTCTCCATATCAGCAATCATGGTAAGAAGGAAGTTCACCGTGGAGACCAAAGCAGAAGAACAGTGTCGGACCACATTCCTGGTTGCGATATGGCCATACTTTCTCCATAATTTCGTGTATAAAGGTACAAACTCCTTCCGCACTAAGAATCCACCAACGTCTCGATAACTATATGATAAACACTTCATGTGAATATCGAACGGAAGACCTGCATTGGGGTATTCATAAGACGATATACCTAGATCGGCATCTTCGAGATCCGTAGGAGTAGGCATGTTCGAGTTTGAAGGAAGAGGACTGCTTAGGTTATCATCATCAATAACTGTCACACATGTTCCGGTGGGGTATCTCTGCAAAAAGGAAAGGATTGTTCACCTGATCCTTATGAGGAACAAATAAATCGATCAGAAAAGGAAAAGAAGACGAACCGGTATGATCTTCTTGACTCGGAGAACACGGTCCGGGGATTCATCATGAAACCCAGACGGAGATCGCGCATGCTTGACGGAAGATCCTGGGTGGTACGAAGAATATGATCTACTGTTGCTCAACATGTTGGGAAGATAGAGTTTTTGCAGAAAAATATATTAACGGTTTTTAACCCGCATGAATGCTGAAGGAAACCCTAAGGAAGAACGGATCAACTACAACGGTACTTATCCGATGAATGAGGTCCCAATGTCGACTAGGTCGTACTTCTCCTCCAAACCCTACTCAGGACTCCCAGGGCAACGCCTGACGATGTCGACCTATCCGGTAAATATGCATTCACTTTATCTTGGTCATTTCAATGTATAAATTTGTCACCATCTCATGCCTACCACACAATAGTGTAACCATTATGTGCTAGTCAAGGGACTTAATGTTGATGGTGGATTTTTATTTAAGGTTAAGACTGTAAAACCAAAAAAATATGCGCCAACATCTTGTAAAAGATAAGGCCATTAACAAGTGATAGATACTCCTTCACTTTATCAATTCACCAAGAATGGAGCATGTGGCAACAATCCCATTCTGTGAATAAAATACACGAAATTCATCCAGGTTGGAGCATGTAGCAACAATCCCATATAACATGTGAATTTTAAGCATTATTAATTAATGCACAACAGCCTTGTATTTCCTGTACTCATTATCAGTGCGGCATGATGACTGAGTGTTGCTCTTAGCGGAGAAACACGAACTTCCAAGCATTATAATGAAACCATGTACGAAATACCCGTACAGGTTGAACTCTCGGTGTGTTATACTAGCCCGATTGAGCCCCTCTCAGTATGTTATACTAGCCTGATTGAGCATCCAGACTGACCGTATCAGTCTGGATATGATAACGACCATCCAACTCCACCAGCCTGATTGGATGGCCCAGATCGATTCTATCACCCCTAAGCAGGTATGGAATACCTTCCGAACCAACACGGAACCCGCATGGTCGGCCTCCCTTGGCCTAGCTTGCTAAAACGTCCAAACCATAGCAGTATGGATGGAAAACCCTAAATTAGGGTTTGCGGCACATTACATGTGTCGCAAAACAGCCTCAACCATCCATCTTCGCAGGTATAGATGGAGGGTGCAGATGTAGATTCAAAGGGCACGGATTATGTCAATACAATCACCGCAGGCCTTCCTACATACCTGACTAATCGGTCAGGACCAACCACGGTTGGTCATTCCAAATCGTGCGCCTGAATGGAGCATGACGCACGACTCTGAAACCCAAAAATTAGGGTTTTGAATCACGAGCGTCCATCTTATCCGGCACGAATGGAGGGTCCGAGATTAGATCAAAGCAGGTCCGGTCATGTCAACATGACCACCGTATTATACGTCTCGGACAAATAATACGATTTAGGACAAATAATACGTCTCGGAAAATAAATCTTTTCAAGCAATTATTTTTCTCAAAAAATTACTAATCTTCTTCACTATAAAATGCTAGTCTCTAACATAGAATATATAAATTAATTATCAAGCATCATAGGACACATGAAGAAAATTATTACCGTTACGAATCAAGAATAAGGATCAAGAGAGTTATTATAGAAAATAGTTAAAATATTTTAGCACACATAGTAGGATTTCCTCCCTAATCCTAGATTGAAATTTAGCTACTCATAATTAAAACTGCAATTGCCTCTGCCAAAAACTGATGCAGTTTTACAAGTGGTAAGTATAGGGATTCAATTCTCGGACTTTTTTAAAGATTTGGTTTTAGACAAAAAGATGGTGATTTTTATAAAACTTATAAAATAATGGAAATGCTAAAAATGATTTTTGTGTTCAATTAAAAGAGTCTAGGATGTCAAGATTCCATCACTACTACACATGCCAAATGATTATAACTATTCCCTATAACACTCTCCAAAATTTACTCAAGACGATTTAGGACAAATAATACGTCTCGGAAAATAAATCTTTTCAAGCAATTATTTTTCTCAAAAAATTACTAATCTTCTTCACTATAAAATGCTAGTCTCTAACATAGAATATATAAATTAATTATCAAGCATCATAGGACACATGAAGAAAATTATTACCGTTACGAATCAAGAATAAGGATCAAGAGAGTTATTATAGAAAATAGTTAAAATATTTTAGCACACATAATAGGATTTCCTCCCTAATCCTAGATTGAAATTTAGCTACTCATAATTAAAAATACTAACCAATAAACAAAGAAAAAGGAATTTAAGAAGAGTATGTAGAAGGGGTGTGGGAAGAGAGGTGTGGGAAGAGAGATGTGGGATGTGGGATGTGTGTGATATCGGATTCCCCTTCAACAAAACACCACAGCCCTATTTATAGGTAGAGTGGTTAGACAATCTTTGCTTCCTCTTGTTTCTTCACGTGAACGGCCATCTCACCCATGCCTCTCTTCCTGGCACTCACATGCATGGCCATGTAGGCTGCATCATTCGAATCCCATGGCAGCAAACAACCATTGCTCTTCTTCATGTGCACTGCCATCATTGTCAACAACTCCTCGTTGTCTTCACTAGCAATCATCATAGCCACCTCGAGTTCCATCGCACCAGCCGAGCAACAACACCTTCCAGCTCATTGTAACGTCACTACCAAAGGTTAACAACGACCATCATCTTACTGCCATCACTTTCTTCACGTGCTTGGCAGCATCACACCCATTACCTTCTGTTTCTTCACGTGAACATTTCTCGAGCTCTGTTGGTTCAACAGCCGCATGCCATCTTTTCCATCATTTTCTTCACGTGCTTGGCAGCATCACCGAGCAGCCCATCAACAGCCTGTCATTTCTTCTGCCAGCGTTATCATCACTAGCTCGGATCACCCGTCAATGGCAGCAGCTCAACCACCCCGTCTCAGTCCATTGCTGTCATCATCAGCTTCACGTTCTTAGCTGTATTCTGCCCTGCTCACTGTCGAGCTCTTCCCATGCTTTCACGTTTTCTTTTTCTTCTCTCACGACCATGCGCATTTCTTTTCTAAGTGATGGGCGGACAATGCATCGATCACCAACATCAGGGGCACACTGTCTGTCAGCTTTTCACTCGTGTTGCTTTGCACGAGCTGTCTCCTCCCACGCCTGCTGTCAGCTCCGTCACCGTCTCATCATTGTCATGTCTGTTAATCTTGAGCAGCAACTAACACTCGAACCATCATTGCTGTTACAACCCGAGCTTCACAGCCGGAGCTTCATCGTCCATACTCCACTCTCTTCATCACCACGATCACTGCCAAGCTCGACCGAGTACCATCAACATCATCGAGCTTCTCCACCTCTGCCATGAACATCATCTCGAGCTCCAATAGCCGGGGCTTCCCTGAACTTGCTCGAGCCGTCCATCTCGTCCCCCTGAACTTCCTTGAGCTTCCCTGAGCTCTAGCTCCATCAACTCTCTATCATCACTAGCCACAGAACCATAGCAACCTCCATCGATCACCATTTCGTTGCCGAGCAACAAACTCCACCCGTGAGTTATAGCAGGTGTCTACTTAGGATGCCCCTTATCCAAGGTGAGGGTGCCAATAGCACTTCCCTTGTAAAATGACCATTTTGCCCCTTAACATGAGGGTATCCCTTAATGAACAGTAAAGGTGCCAATAGTATTCTCCATTGGAAAATGACCATTTTGCCCCTTTCCTTGTTTTGCCCATAACTTATTCATACGAACTCCGAATGACTCCGTTCTTTCGCCGTTGGCTTCGCCTTCTCGTCCTCTACCCCATGAAAAGTAGAAATCTTGTATTTGAACGAGTTACAATTGGTCTTTGGCTCTTCCTCACTCTTAGCTAGCTTCTTTCACTGCACAACTAAGCTCGAATTCACTTCTTTTTGGATTATTCACCTTCTAACACACAAATAAGAGAAAACACGCGTAACACACAATAATCTGCAAGAAAACCATCAAATACTAGCATGGAATTAACACCAAATATATGTGAAATATGCACTTATCAGTTTGCGGCACATTACATGTGTCGCAAAACAGCCTCAACCATCCATCTTCGCAGGTATAGATGGAGGGTGCAGATGTAGATTCAAAGGGCACGGATTATGTCAATACAATCACCGCATGCCTTCCTACATACCTGACTAATCGGTCAGGACCAACCACGGTTGGTCATTCCAAATCGTGCGCCTGAATGGAGCATGACGCACGACTCTGAAACCCAAAAATTAGGGTTTTGAATCACGAGCGTCCATCTTATCCGGCACGAATGGAGGGTCCGAGATTAGATCAAAGCAGGTCCGGTCATGTCAACATGACCACCATGGACCCGTCTATCCCCTCACCTAATCGGCCAAGGCATACCATGCCTGGCTATCCCCAAATCATCTGCTCCAACATGCGTGGTCGCACCTCCCAAGCTGCAAATTAATCTCAACCACTCAATTTCTCCGGACGAATTGGGTGGCTTAGATCGCGTTTTCATGGGACGGTAAGACATAGGCGTGAACACCAGCCTACCACCTACACGTTGGAGCAGTCGACCAAGACCGACCAAGCTTGGTCGTTTTGGAACGCCCGCCCGAAGTTGGTATGGGATACGGCTGTTGCGGCACTAATCTTCTGTTTCAATTCGATCTCGACCACTCAACTTCGCTGGATGAATTGAGTGGCCCAGATCACGTTTTTATGGGACGGTAGGTATAAACGCCTAAACCGTCATGCCATCTACACGTAGGTGTGATCGGCCAGTCCAGGATAGTTCCCTAAGTCTGGTTTCGGTCAGGGTGAAGAGCAGTGCTTGCGCACCTCCTTCGAAACCCTAATTCCACCAAGTGTCACAGATGAGTGTCTTAAAGATCATCTCATCCGTCCAACTTCACCAGCTCAATTATATAGCCCTCGTCAGGAGTTAATTAGTCAGTGCGGAGTCATGGTGATCACCATTCACCACTCTACCACACCATGTGGTCGGTAAAGGAAGGGTTTGCATGCGCAACTTCCAAACCATGTTGGATATACTCAATGCAGTACCTGCATAGTATACACACGATACTTCACAAGTATCAATTTCCTTCCTGGGTTTTGATTTCGGGCTGTTTTCTCCTCCCGAACGAGCTTAAAACCTAAATATTCCCGCGTTGGGAGATATGAAATTCTTTTCCGTATGGAATGGAGGGGCGAATCATCAAAATACGAGTCCGTACTATAATTCTACAACGATTCTAGTAAGGAGCGCTAATTATGGTTTCTGGTGCAATGATCAACGGTTGCCCCTCCTCTCAAGATGCAAAATCTCGACCGTCGAAGGTCACCAAGCTAGCAAGCTTCCCGAGCCTGACTTGCAAAGCTATAACAACATGCTACATGTTTTCCAAAACACTCGAGATATCAATCATGTCACAAACTGGGGGATACATACTGGGGTATTGGTCTGGCGGTTTACAGCGTGCAACGCACAACGCGCCATCACAAGAACGTGTCAGGAAGTCATGGACGGTTAGTGATGATGGGATAAGTGGGCAAGCCTGGTCGTGTGACACCAACACACTACTCCACTACTCCATCACTCCACTTTCTCCACTTCCCACGAGATACGAAGGTTAGGCTAAAGGACTTGTATAAATAGGTTCTCCGCCCTATTTTCAACAACAACGCAAGTCCATACAACAGAAGCAAGTGTTGATACAATCGTATTCAAACACCGGAACTGATAGCTTACATCCTGCAAGCCATTTCATCTTTCTGATACAAGTCCTGAATAGCCAACACCTTCACATTCTCAACACCTTCTTCGCTTCCCTCCCTAAGATCAACCCCATCTCCTTCACTTTGTGACCGAAACAAGTCTGGAACGGCCATTTTTTGGTTTAGGCCGGACTTGCACAGATTGATCTCTCGAATCTACAAGCACTAACCGTGCAGTGCATTTGTTTTAGGTTTAAATTCATTCCTCATCCACACCCCAAATTACCAAAATTAGCAGGAATAGTTTTCACCCATAAACACTCCCAAGGGGAAGTTATTGCAAGAAGTTATTACGTAATGGGAAACGCACCCTAAAATCAAGGGGAAGTTATTGGGCGAGTGGGGAATATGTGACGGTTTTCCGCTCACTTCAACTGACGCCCCAAGTCAGAAGAAAAGGGGCAAATTGTAAGTACATATTTCCACCACTCGCCACGTGTCCTCGGGTAAGCACGTGGAGAGCATGTGACGCGGGGCATCAAAATACGATGCCACATGGATATAGCCAAGAAGCGTGTACTGGAAGAAAAGGACCCTCATCTCGCAGATCCAATGGCCAAAAATGAAGGAACACTGAAATAAAGCACCACTGCGTTGGACCTAATACACCCTCGGAACTGCTTTATCCCATCTCGAGAGAAATCTTAGATCAACGGTCAGGGCCCAACTGACTGACACGTATAAGACAAGGGCAGGAGACTGTGGTCTGACGCGTGCACAGGACCCAACCACCCGCATTAAACACCTAGGGCAGCACACGCGTCAACCAACCAACGGAACATACGATCATGCATCTGCGGTAATAAAGATGAAACGAATGGGGCCTCGTAGGAACCGAAGACGTCTGCGTATCGGCACAAAGCATAAGATGATAAGGTTACAACGGCTCCATCAGTGGACCCCATGGCGGAACCCCTATAAATACCCCCCCCCCCCCCCCCCCTCACTGAGAGAGGAGGGCAGGTTGATTCAAGAAGGAAAAGGAGAGAGAATTAGGAAGAGTAAGTAGTCCCCTAATCCCGCAGCCTAAGTTAACACACCCAAAGTCATTTGACTATACTTGTAACCAATTTACATATAATGAAACCCCTCTTTTACCCCGTGGATGTAGGCCTCAGTGCTGAACCACGTAATTACTCGTCTCATTTACATTATGCACTTTACATTCCGCACTTACGTTATGCACTTTACATTCCGCACTTACATTATGCACTTTATATTCCGCATTTATATTATGCACTTTATATTCCGCACGTTATATCTAATCTATGGATTTCACTATGAGCGAACATTGTTTGTGGACACGTAGATACCATCGTAATTTACGTGTTCACAGAATGTAACAAATTTAAATTTAAGCCCAAAATTATTAAAATGATGTCCCTACCACCTCCGACAACCACCACCACCACCGCAACAGCCGACAACCACCTCCAACCACCACCGCCGCCCACCACCTCCGACAACCATTGATGACCACCACCGCCGACCAAAACTACCTCCGACCAAAACCACCTCCGAAAAATCACCTCTGCCCATAACCACCGCCACCGACCACCACCTCCGACCATCATCAATCACCTCCGCCCATAACCACCACCTCCGACCACCGCCAACATATGAATGTTTACTTATCAGTTACACATCCATATAGCATTGGACAGTTACACATGTGTATCCAGAAGTTACACATGTATATGACATGGGTGTCCAGAAGTTACACATCTATGTGTCATGTGTAATGAGAAGTTACACATGCATATGGATGTGTACTCCGCACTTTCACGTCCATTTGGAAACAATATGCATGTATATGTTGAAGTTACACATCCATATGAAATATGTATCCATTAGTTACACATCCATCTGGATGTGAATCCAGAAGTTGCACATTAAACCTTACAAAAAATGCATGTATTACTTTAATATTCATTTAGAATAGTTTCTTCGTTTATCAATTATAGTAATCAGTTGTTATTGAATACAATAAACAGTTGAAACACTAGATACGTGAAATAAATCCTGGAAATAAGCCACAACATTCTATAATAGAAATGTTCCCTTCCCTTATTGTCTTTCTCAATTTCAAAATGCTTTCATATCTGCAACAAAATAAACACCCATTCGATTAGGTTGGATGAACCAAAAGAAAGAAACTAAATTATTGAACAAATACAGGGCGGATAACAAAGAACACAAATAGACACTTGATAACTTGGATTAGTCAGCAGATACACATTACACATGCATTACAAGCTAACAATGAGCTATCACACCTAAATTGGTTCAGTCACATCATTTTCCCGACCAACTAAATTTGTTCATTTTAGCATATGTAATTAGAAGTTACACTTACATCTTACTAGTGTAACTCCTAGTTACACATGCATATGACTAGTGTAATTAAGAGCTAGTTACACATGCATATAACATGTGTAGATAGGAGTTACACATGCATATCAATATAGTTTCTCAAAGAAAGCAATTCCTACAAGGTTACATACTTCAGTTACACATGCAACTGACTAGAATAACTAGGAGTTACACATGCATATAAAATGCGTAATTAGGAGTTACGCATGCCTATAGATGTGTATGCCGCAATTACACATGCCTATAGATGTGTATGCAGTAGTTACACATATAATATGCATGTGTAATCAGCAGTTACACATCCATATAGATGTGTATGCCGCAGTTACACATCCATGTCTTGTTCAACTTCAACTCAAAAGGAACTTAGGTTTGAAAATAAAGAGTATGGGATAATATCAAACCTTGAAATGAGCAGCAGATTCATACTTATCAGTGAACACTCCAGTTGACTCAACAATGTATCTAGCTTCAGTCTCAGCCTATTGGATCTCTTTAGGGTTTCTGCAACTTCCTTCTCTAGTTGACACAACTCAATCGTATTAGCATAGTTAACTTGAACTCATATATATCTATTTCAACAAGTAAACCACAACATGCATTCGCAGTAAATCTACAGAGAGGCATTCAAACATATTCAAAGCATGTGTAACTAGCAAATACACATCCTCTAGTGTCAATGTAAAAAACTTTCCCATTTCCTTTATGCATGTTAATGGGAATATGTAAAACATTAATATTGAGAAAGAATTTAGACCAATACAAGAGAAAGTACAAAATTCCTTAAACTTGATACAGTAATATGTAACTATATACATCTGACTGGTGTAACTTAGGGTTACACATGCATATAGCATGTGTAGTTAGGAGTTACTCATTCAAAGTTATATAAATCCAGAAACAAAATTTTCAGGATGCAAAATCCATGAATACGAATACCACATAAATACACTAGCAACACAAAGCACAAGCAACAAAAAAGGTCGGAGACTCTAAATTGAAACTGAAGGGAAATTGGTGGAACTTTCAAATCTCGGTGACTACAAAAATAGATGTATATGTGCATGTGTATGCAGAAGTTACACATGCATATTGCATGTGTAATTAGTAGTTACCTACCAACCAAAGCAACAAAAATATTATTGAAAACTGACAAAAGGGCATACCAGCAGTGTTGCTCCAATACCTTTATACAAGCCAAATCAACCCTTTAATTTGCAAATAGTACGAAACATATGTGAAACACCTATGTAATAAACTTCATATCTCTGCAAGTTGCATAGAATCAAGGTCAATAAGCACTCAAACAGAAGTTGAAGAACAAGATGGAAAGACATCAACATATGCATATACCTCAGGTGTGACGGACCAGAAAATTACGCCTTTGGCGCGTTGCCCCGCAGGCCGTAACTTCCCCGATGCGCCATGATGAAGCTACGATCCGAGACTTAAAGCTAGTAAAATGCACGCTCATTTTCCCTATAAAGCATGCTTGTGGAGCATGATACAGATATTTAAGATTCCACACTGTTCCAACTTACCCTTGTTCCGCAAAGGGTTTATTAAGAAAATAAAAACTTTCTTAATACGGCAAAAACGATCTTTTGAGGCCCTAAACGATGAAATTTGGCTAAATTCTGGTGACCATGTGGATCTATCAACATGTCTTGATATTTGGGTCGTTTCCCATCAAAATGGACTCCTCTTGAGCTAAATTACGGCACTCTGGTTTTTAGCCTATGTCGAACGCCTTGATAGGAAATATGAGCAACCAAGTAATGGAATGCAACTAGCCTCATCAAGTATGGCCACAATCATCTCTTGCATCGAACTACCGAGCCAGATGATATGAGAGGCCAAAGTGTCGCAATCATCTCTAAAGTAGATTATATGAGAGACAACGTGCTAGACCGGCAATGATGCAACTCATTGCGACTGCCTACGTACCCTTCCCTACTCTAAAGGGATCAAGCACAGACCGTAATTGATGAACTACGTTATTTTCTTGATCCCTTTAGAGTAGGGAAGTGTACATAGGCAGCCACAATGAGTTGCAGCATTGCTGGTCCAGCACGTTGTCGCTCATATCATCTACTTTAGAGATGATTGCGACACTTTGGCCTCTCATATCATCTGGCTCGGTAGCTCGACGCAAGAGATGATTGTGGCCATACTTGATGAGGCTAGTTGCATTCCATTCCTTGGTTTCTCATACTTCCTATCAAGGCGTTCGACATAGGCTAAAAATCAGAGTGCCATAATTTAGCTCAAGAGGAGTCCATTTTGATGGGAAATAGATCAAAGATCAAGACATGTTGATCTATAGATCCACATGGTCAACAGAATTTAGCCAAATTCCATCGTTTAGAGACTCAAAAGGTCATTTTTGCCATATTAAGAAAGTTTTTATTTTCTTAATAAACCCTTTACGGAACAAGGGTAAGTTGGAATGGTGTGGAAGCTTAAATATCTGCATCATGCTCCACGAGCATGCTTTCAAGGGCAAATGAGCGTGCATTTGCATAGTTTTAAGGCTCAGATCGTAGCTTCATCGTGGCGCATCGAGAAAGTTACGGCCTGTGGGGCAACGCGCCAAAGGCGTAATTTTCAGATGCGTCACATCAGGCATGTTTTTCCATATATTTTCATATGTCATTTCATTATAAAATCCGGTATGAATCTCATCAAGCACACGCCATTGTATAATCCATTGTATTTATACAATGGATTTAAAAGTTACAATAGCTTGTTGCCACTTAAATAATTACATACTTGTAAAACAGATGAACGATGCTAAAATTGTTACCTACTATTAAGTCAGAGTTATTCTCCGTAGTGTGCTAGTCCATATCTGAATCATTCAATGACTACAAGTTATAAACTGCTTTACATGGATAATATTAATATAAACTCAGCATATTAAGTACTCTAACATTTGGAAAAGTTATAACAACATAAGAGTGATAAACTACAAGTTATAACAGTGTCATCCAATCTGCATGATATCCCATTCCATAAGAGCTTGCAAAATATTAACATAGACTTTTTATCATGTCTAATTATCATGTGTATCTAAAAGTTACACATATAGTTAGCATGTGTAACTAGTAACTACACATCCATTTAGCTTGTGTAATTAGAAGTTACACATTTAATTAACAAGTGTAACTAGTATCTACACATCTATTTATCTTTCCAAAGTTACAACACTCTGCAATTCATATGTAAAATAGATCCATAAGATAATGCAATCAGTCTTAATAACTAACTGAATGTATTAAACCTGTATTAGGTCATATTATCCCAAATTAAAAGTTACAATCAATCTTAATAACTAACTTACTTGATTTCAAGTCATATTATCCCAAATTAAAGTTCGCTAATTTCTTCACATAAAGTTCACAAGATTTAAAATGTTTCAATAAAAAATAAGCATATTGCATCAGTTTTGACCTAAGAGTATTCATGGAAGATATATAGTAGATAAGATACTTTAAAGAGAGAATGAATACTTATATTCAATGTGATTCATTATGTAACCACATATATTGATAAGATTATTTGTTGTTATATCATCTAGTATTCATTGTGAATCGGCAAAGTCGTTATCACTAATGTATTTCTGTTGAGAACATAACTGATAATAAAAATTAAAAAAGAAACTCTAGATTAGATACATGATTCAGTTCTTGAAATCAGCTAATTACCTGTGACGACCACCAACACCAACAACAGAAACTAAACATGGTGCATCCTCTTTCTTCTCATATTCTCCTTCAATTTTATCTACTTATTATTCAACCTCCCCATCAAAATTATCACCACCACCATTAATCAAACCTATAAAATCTGAAAATGAAAATATATTATGATTTCTCTCTTGTATATATACAAAAGGGTAGTGTTTGAAAAAATGGGGGTTTAAGAACCACACCCAATATTTTGAATTAGCAATCTGTATGGACAAACTCCAATATACTTTCTAGAGAATCAAATAGACAATCGTACTCAATCTAGATAAAAGTATATCAAAGAGTTTATATCTATATCTCTCGATTTAAATCTTACTCAAGAAAACTGTGATTCTCAATTTAAATACAAGAGAGATAAACTTGGATGGTACCAAAGACCAATTTCCAAGTGTGAATCAACTTAAATCAACAACCAAAAGGTAGGATATCCTAATTGATTGGACAACGCACAACCTGTATTATTTCAATTATATAACAAATATAATGCGAAAAATAAATAACACAGACACCAGAATTTTGTTAACGAGGAAACCGCAAATGCAGAAAACCCCCGGGACCTAGTCCAGATTAAACATACATTGTATTAAGCCGCTACAGACACTAGCCTACTCCAAGCTAACTTCGGTCTGGACTGTAGTTAAACCCCAATCAATCTCACATTGATCCAAGGTACAATTATGCTCCTACGCCTCTGATCCCAGCAGGATACTACGTACTTGATTCCCTTAGTTGATCTCACCCACAACTAAGAGTTTCTACGACCCAAAGTCGAAGACTTTAATAAAAAAATCTGTATCACACAGAAAAGTCTATGGTAATAGATAAATCCATCTCCCACTAATATACCTACGAGTTTTGTTCCGTCTTTTGATAAATCAAGGTGAACATGAACCAATTGATTAACCATACTTATATTCCCGAAGAACAGTTCAGTATTATCAATCACCTCACAATAATCTTAATCGACGCAGCGAAAAAAGATATTGTGGAATCACAAATGATGAGACGAAGATGTTTATGATTACTTTTTATCTTGCCTATCGGAGATAGAAATCTCAAGACAATTATTACAATTGTACTCATACGATATAAACATCAAGATCAGATCACACAACTATAAGAAAAGTAGTATCAGTCTGGCTTCACAATCCCAATGAAGTCTTTAAGTCGTTAACCTGGTTTAGAAGAAGAAACCAAAGGTTAAAGGAGAATCGACTCTAGCTTAGCACAACTAGTATCACACAGAATGTGTGGGGATTAGGTTTCCTAGTTGCTAAATTTCTCCCTTATATAGTCTTTCAAATAAGGGTTTGCAATCATTGTTAGCTTAGTAACAAAGCATTCAATATTCACCGTTAGATGAAAACCTGATTAGATTCAAGCTAATATTTATCAACCATTAGATCAAAAACATAGCTTGTTATACACACATGTAATGCACGTTTCTATGTTTGTGTAAATGTACCCAAACTTGTACATTAGTTGGTACAACAATAGTTAACCAAATGGTTAGCCATATGATAACTTTCATATCAACCATATTCTTCTTCACCATAACTAGTTCAAATGACTCAAATGAACTAGTTAGAGAGTTTTTCAATTGCAAGGAAATCTCATGTACTACACAAGACACAATTGAAGCAAAAACTATTTGATTCACTCGAATCGGTTCATGAACTATATATCCACGGTTTGCAATAGCATTCCTTAGTTTATAAAGATAAGTTCACAAACATCGTTTTTAGACATAACCTACTCAAGTTCGCGGACTTAAGTTCCCTGATGGATTTCACAAACTCCAACTGAAATTCTCGGGTTTGAAAACTTCGCCAGTTCGCAGACTGAAGCTCACGCACTTCTCCGGTTCTCTTGATCAACAAAGTTCGCAAACTTTGGTTCAAGGAATAAGGACTTATACATATATGTGTTTCCACAAAAATGGTTATATAGTCTAAACTCTCATTTCAATCATTGAAACATTCTCAGAGGACGTTATATAGTTGTTATTCACAAACCATTTTTCGTCAGAGCAATTTTCAAAGTGATTGAAACTTAAAATGACTTTCGTCACTAGGTAAAGATGAACTTGGCTAAAGCGAAAGATTTACCAACACATATTTCGATAAATAGATAGGCGAGGTAAACTCGGCTCGAAATACCAAATGTGTATAATCTTAGTCTATATAGCAAAACGACTTTTGTCTCAATATAGAAGATAAATAGACTTTTGAGTGATAGATAAGTTCAACTCTCCACATACCTTTTAGTCGATGAAGATCCACCAGTTCCTTGAGTAGTCCTTCGTCTTGTATGATGATTTCCATGGAGTTCTTGAGCTCAACTACACTTTCTATCCTAGAACGAGACCTTAGATATAGTAGATTATCTAGAAATCAAGACTTATAATTTTGATCACTAACATTGACAAACATGCTTGAGATATCAACGCATGTGAGTTCGACCGAGCAATGCTCTAATAGTGTTGTCATTATTAAAATACATAATATAAAATTACATGCCAGATCTGAAGAGAAATTGAAATTTTTGGCCTAGTTATAGCATTTTTCTAAAGTATGGAATTGAAAATGAAGGATCCATTTTGTTGGGTTTCTTAATTTTGAACCCATATAGTAAGGGGATACTAGTAGTTTTCACATTTGTAAATTCGTGTTTAATGCATTTTGATTATCTTAGTTCGGTATAATTATAAACAATCTCTTAACTATATCTACAAATGAATCTTTACAAACGATATCTATCTAATAAAAAAATATACCATTTACTTTATTATGCACGTTATATATAATCTTAAAAGTACCATGAATACTTGGTAAAATATGTGTTTATTGTCAAAATAACTCTCCATGTTGTCTTATGCCTATGTTTTCATTCTTTGTATTCTACTTATCCCACATTTTATTTTCTATGCTATCTCGCTACTGGTTTAATGCGCAAACAACACGTTACTAGGTCATCAGCTCAAACAAAAAAAGAAAAAAACATTGGCCCTACTCTCAAAAATAAATATTCCCCAAAATTTCCAAGTCTCCCAAAATATCACCACTTGGGGAGAGATTTCTAGCATGCCTATTTTCCTAAAAAAAAGTCTTTCCAAATCTCTAAAAATAACAAATCAATGACTTTCAATTCTCATTCGAACAACAGGGTTGTTGGAGTGACTCTTATGAAATCCTAATCCAATAACATGGAGTTCCAGATAATTTAAATGACTTAAAAAAAGTCTCTAACCAATAACAAGAGAATTAAGAGACTCTCCAAAAATCTCTATGGACTAACAGTAGATTTGAGAACTCTCTGAAAGTCATTTCAATTCTCATTTGACTACCCCCCCTGTAAATATTTCTTAATTACCTCTTATTATCATTTTAGTTAGAAAATATTGCCTAAATGAACGTGGTTTGTACAAAATTATAATAAATAATTAAACATCAGCGTAGTTGTTGATGGTGGTTTTTAGTTTAGGGCGCAAATTGTAAAGGTCTATCTACCTGACCCGACATCGGAAGTAATAGACCTTGATATTTATATTCCGCAAGGAATTTGAAGAATATATCAAAATATGATGAGTGCCTATGCCACTCTTCATATTGTATTGAAACTCAAGCTCCTAGATGAATTGTTCACTAGTATGGAGCCTAATGAGTATTTAATCTCCTAGTTGCATTATTCACTAATGAAATGGAGTCATTAAAAGTGTTGAGTGCCTAAGCCTCTTCGATCATATATGTATTGAGAAATTCAATATATTTATGTATATAAAATTTACTCATAATGGTATATGTAGCAACAATCCAAATATTCTATAAATTTTATCTTGCACCAGTATTATTCACTAATGCATGGCATGCCTAGTGTTTTCCTATTATATATTCCCCAAACGAACTCTCAATATTGGCATGACATGACGATTAATGTTCACTCGCAATGGAGTAGCATGAATCTCCCGAAGTATCAGTATTGAGACCTGCATGAAAATACTCACATAGGCTGCATCACTCTCTGAAAAAGAGAATCTTGTATCTACGCGCTTTTAAATTAGCTCGATCAAGCACTTTTTCCTTAAGGAAAATCGAGACTGGTAATATCAGTCTTAGAAAAGATCACGGCCACACAATTTGGCCTTATGTTTCGGCAAGCCTAGACCACTCCTAGCAGAACTAGGCAATCACCGTAGTGACCACCAGCGGGCCCATTAACGCCTTAGTTAATCGAATCATATTCAATTAACTCCAAAGAACTCCGAACATCAACTCTAAGATGGGTGTTTGCACAAGCTAAAACGAGTTAAGACCGTTAAAAGGGGTCTTAAATACATCGTGACCGTCCAACTTTGCCAGCCTTGTTGGACGGCTGAGATATTCCCTGGAACGATCAAAAAGGTACCGGCGCTCTCACCGGTGGACCAACTTCTTTTATGCTCGATCGACTTGCTTATAGAAAGTCCAGAGGATACCAAATCTCTTGCCCAAACCAGGGCAAATGCACTATTCTAAAACCCTAAATTCGAGTTGCGGCAGAACATAACTATCGCAAATCAATCATGACTATCCAACTTAGCCAGCCTAATTGGACGGCTTAGATCGCATTTCAGATGATCGGAGAAGTGTCAGTGCATTCACCGCAGGCCCAATATTATTCCCATCCAGTCGACTTGCCCATGGGAAATCAATAGCATGCTGATTCATTCGATTAATCTAGAGTAAACGCGGCTACATTGAAACCCTAGTTTATATTTGCTACAGCGAACACTGTCGCAAATTTATCATGATCGCTCATATTCGTTGGCCAAAACGTAGGACTTAGATCTAATTTTAGGCGATCCAGGAGATATCGGCATGCACGACAGCATCCCGTCTTCATGCACGGCTGATCGACCTGCTTTAATTAGCACCCAACGCTCACGTTTGATTAGTCGAACTATGGTTGGCCACACGGTTTACAAACCCTAATTTGAATCAACGGTGGAAAATATCTGCCACAGACCATCTCGTTCGTCCAACTTCTCTAGCTTGGTCGGACGATTTGGATCAAATATTAGGCGATCGATGAGGTACCACCATGATCACCGACTACCCATCATTTACAGGGAGCGATCGACCAAGGAATGGCGTGTTCATAGAGCTACCAAACGATCACCCAAAGATAGTCTAGCATGATGCCATTTTAAGATGCTCAATCCGTGACTTATCCAATCAAGCTTTAAAACAACGATGTTTCATGCATATCAATTGTTTTGAGCTACTTGCTTAAAAGCGATGCATTGCATGCATCGAGCACACACGATATGTTATGAATATCAATTCCATAAATAACTTAGCTATTTAACCTAATAGAAACGTATACTATTTATTGCGGTAGGTCCCACGACTTGACATATTCACCGGATACATCAAACATGTCACAAACTGGGGGATACTTACTAAGGTATTGGTCTGGCGGTTTATAGCGTGCGGCGCGCTACGCACTTATTACGAGAACGTGTTAGGAAATGATGGACGGTTAACAGTGATGTGGGAAGTGGGCAAAGGCATGATCGTGTGACAATTACCATCCCTAAATGACCACACTACTCCATCACTTAACTTCCTCCACTTTCTACGAAATGAGGATTATGTTAGAGCATTGCTCGGTCAAACTCGCATACGTTGCTCTCTCAAGCATGTTTGTCAATATTAGTGATCAAAACTATAAAGTCTTGATTTCTAGTCTACTATAGCTAAGGTCTCGGACTAGGATACAAAGTATAGTTGAGCTCAAGAAATCCATGGCAATCATCATACAAGACGAAGGACTACTCAAGGAACCAGTGGATCTTCATCGACTAAAAGGTATGTGGAGACTTGAACTTATCTATCACTCAAAAGTCTATCTACTCTATTTCCTATCTTGAGACAAAAGTCGTATTACTATATAGACTAAGAATATACACATGTGACATTTCAAGCTGAGCATATCTCACTTATCTATTTCTCGAAATTTGTGTTGGTAAAGCTTTCGCTTTGGCCAAATTCATCTTTTCCTAGTGATGAAAGTCATGTTATGTTTCAATCACTTTGGAAATTGCACTGACGAAAACTAGTTTGTGAATAACAACTATATGATGTCCACTGGGAATGTTTCAATGATTGAAATGAGAGTTTAGACAATATAACCACTGGGAGATATAAACATTGTTGTGGTAACACATATATGTATAAGTCCTTAGCACTTGAACCAAAGTTTGTGAACTTTGTTGATCAAGTGAAAACCGGAACTTGAGCAGTCAACCCAGTCATCGAACGTGCGTAGTTCTCGAACCCGAGAATTTCTGCTGGAGTTGTAGCTTAGTTTAGGTTCGTGAACTGACGGAAGTTCTTGAACCCGAGAATTTCTTCTGGATTTTGTGAACTCCAACCGGTTAAATTGAGTCCGTGAACCCAGTCTGCAAACTTGAGTGGTTATGTCTAAAAACGATGTGTGTGAACTTATTTAAATTATCTAAGGAATGCTATTGCAAACCGTGACTTTATAGTTCATGAATCGATTCGAGTGAATCACATCGTTTTTGCTTCAATTGTGTCCTGTGTATTACATAAGATCTCATAGAAATTGAACAACTCTCTAACTAGTTCATTTGAGTCATTTGGATTAGTTACGGTGAAGAATAATATGGTTGATATGAAAGTTATCATTTGGATAACCGTTATGTTGACTAATATTGAACCAACTATTGTACACGTTTGGGTACGGTTACACAAACCCAAAATCGTCAAGTACATGTGTGTATGGCAAGCTAAGTTTTCGATCTAACGGTTGAGAGATATTAGCTTGTATCTAATCAGGTTTTCATCTAACGGCGAATATTGAATGCTTTGTTACTAAGCTAACATTGATTGCAAACCCTGATTTGAAAAACTATATAAGGGAGAACTCTAGCAACTGGAAACCTAATCCCCGCACATTCTGTGTGATACTAGTTTTCTAAGCTAGAGTCCATTCTCCTTTAACCTTTGGTTTTCTTCTTCTAAAACCAGGTTAACGACTTAAATACTTCATTGGGATTGTGAAGCCAGACCGATACTACTTTTCTTGTAGTTGTGTGATCTGATCTTGCTGTTTCTATCGTATAAGGATAATTATAATAATTATCTTGAGATTTCTATCTCTGATAGGCAAGATATAAAAGTAATCACAAACATCTTCGTCTCATCATTTGTGATTCCACGATATATTTTTTCGCTGCGTCGATTAAGACTATTGTGAGGTGATTGGTAAAACTGAGCTTTTCTTCGGGAATATAAATCTAGTTTTATTGATCGTTTCTTGTTCCCCTTGATTTATCAGAAAATGGAACAAAACTCAAAGGTTTATTCGTGGGAGACGAATTTATCTATCTTGTAGACTTTTCTGTGTGAGACAGATTTGTTTGCTAAAGTCTTCAACTTTGGGTCGTAGAAACTCTTAGTTTTGGGTGAGATCATCTAAGGGAATCAAGTGCGCAGTATCCTGCTGGGTTCAGAGGCATAGGAGCATAACTGTACCTTGGATCGGTGTGAGATTGGGTTCAACTACAGTCCAGACCGAAGTTAATTTGGAGTAGGCTAGTGTCTGTAGAGGCTTAATACAGTATATTTTTAATCTGGACTAGGTCCTGGGGTTTTTCTGCATTTTCGGTTTCCTCGTTAACAAAATTCTGGTGCCTGTGTTATTTATTTTCCGCATTATATTTTGTTATATAATTTAAATAATACAGGTTGTGTGTTGTTCAGTCAATTAGAATATCCGACCTTATTGGTTGTTGATTTAAATTGATTGACACTTGGATATTGGTCTTTGGTACCATCCAATTTATCTCTCTTTGATTAGACTCGCGAATCACATTTGCTTGAGTAAATCAAATTGAGAGATTGAGATAATAACTCCTTGAGTATTTTCTATTGATTGATTCTAGTTGATTTTCTAGAAAAACAACTCGGAGTTGTCCATATAGATTGCTAATTGAAATATTGGGTGAGGTTGTTACACCCCCGCTTTTTCAATTGGTATCAGAGCAGGCAAACACGTTCAAGACCTCATAATTCTGTGTTTGTAGCGATCTGACTCTATGGACAGAGGTGCTATCTCAATAAACGTACCACCAGTCTTCGATGGCTCTAATTAATTATGGTGGAAAATTACTACGCACGCTTTTCTTCAAGCACGTGATTTCCAATCATGGGTATATGTTGTTAATGGCTATGATGCTCCTGTTGAGGCAGTTGGAGGTGTAAATGTTCCAAAGAATATTGCTGAATACCGTCCTGCAGAGATTTTTGCTGCAAAGCAAAACTCTGATGTTTTGAATGCAATCATACATGCCATTATCCCATATCTTCAGCACCATGTGTCTAATTGAACTAAGTCGCAAGAAGCTTGGGATATCTTATCAACCATATTTTAAGGAAACACCAGTGAAAAAGAAGCTAGGCTTCAAAACCTTAGTTCCGATTGGGAAAACCTTCGTATGGCAAATGAAGAAACATTTGATGAGTTTAATCACAAAGTGGCTGAAATTGTTAATGCATATTTTGCATTGGGTAAGACTATTCCTGAAAAGTACATTGTGATAAAAATTCTCAGATCACTGCCATCTAGATACGATGCTAAGAAGCATGCCATCGTTGAGGGAAATAACCTAGATAATCTCTCCAAAAATACGCTGGTTGGAAATCTTAAGATCTTTGATCATGAACATTCATCCAAATCTAAGGATGTTGCGTTCAAAGCACTAAAGGACACTAAATTACTTGATAAAAGTAAAAAGTGTATATCTCTGAAGATGATCACTTTGAGACAGACTTATCATATGAAGATCTTGACAAATCAGTCTCGATGATCATAAGACATTTTAGGGATCTTCTATTGAAGAAAAGTAAACGGTTCTCCAAAGATAAGCCTAAGGCATCAGTCAAACCTCATAATCGTGTTCCTCCTAAAAACAGGGATATTGATGAAAATGATGATGAGGATATGCCTCAGTGCTTTAAGTGTAAGGGATTTGGTCATTTTGCAAACGAGTGTCCAAATCATAGAAAATACACTGGGAACAAAGGTCTTGCAGCAACTCTTGATGAAATGTCTAACAACTATGACTCTAATAAAGATGGGAAATCAAGTGTTGCACTTCTTGGTGAAAATATTGATTTTGATAATTGTAGCAATACACATATCAGATTTGATATTCTTTCAGAGGATAATCCAACCATTATGGAAGAAAAAGATGACCATTTTCTTGGAAACTCTGTTTATAATGTTTCAGGATCCACTATGTGTCTAGTTGCTTGCACATTTCAGAATCCTGATTACTATCCAAGTGTGACGTGCTTATATTGTTCATTAAAAGGTCATGAACTCTCTAAGTGTTACAAGTTCAAACACAAGCAAAGACACGTCAAAAAACTTCAACGAAGAGAAAATCATCTAGCAAGAAAGCTTAAACTTGCTCAGAAGACCGCAGAGGTATGTAAGATTTTATCTTCGTATAAGAAGTTAGTTTCCAAGGAAAAACCAAGACCATTTGAAAAGAAAGTATGGTCAAACCATTTTGATAGACAGAATTCTGTGGATTTTCCACAAGAGGAAATTGGTGGACAAATTGTGGTTCACCACAACGCAACTTGATTGTGTTGTTCTTAAAATCTTATCTCATGTGCCTAATCAAAAGAGACAATAATTTTGTACCTCGCAGGCTTTAGGAAAAGTTTTTTTCTCTTTTCTTAGAAGTATTTTCCTTTTGTCTATCAAACAAAAGAAAGGGTACTATCGACAATTCTACTCTTTATAGGGATAAGAGTTGATCATCCACGAACCTGTTTTAGGTTTTGAACCCTACATTCCTTTTCCTTCTCTAAAACCTATCTTTATCTTAAGACTACTTGTTGAGCTAATTGATAATTCCTCTCACAATCTCATAGGCTTATGGACGCTCCAAGTATGATGTCTTCTAATGAAAGATAAAGTAATGTGATTGTTAAGCCATCAATCATGAAGGAAAAAGAAAAATCTACATTTCCTCCAACCTTGAAAAGAAAAAGAATGAATATGAGAGCAAGCCAAGAGTTGTTCCTTCAAATTCTCAGAAGTTTTCTGATGTTCTTGAAGTGTTGAAGGAGCTGCGAAAGGAGATTCAACAAATAAAGGCTTTTGTATATAAGACTCATGAGATTCAGAAGGCCCTGGTTCGACAACAACAACCAAGAAGGTTCATAGATATAAACTCCTTTCTTAATAAATCTTATGTTCCCATGGCTGTTGACGACAAGGAGTTCGGGGATGATAATGATTTCTTCAAAGGTCTTAATGTCTAGTAAATCTTGTATTTTTCTCTTTTGTTTAGAAGAATAACTAGTGTTTTGGAATAGCCATTATTGTGATTACACATAGCTATGACCAATGATTTTCATCTTCTTGTTTTTAGATTTTTTGGTTTAAAAATTCTAAGTTTGTTTGGAAGATGATGGTTGCAGTATTAATCTTTATGATTTTATATATTGCAATATTTTGATGGGATATGTGTGTTTACGTCTGTGAACTTAATTGTCCCATATTTTGTCAAAAGTAAAGTCGTTATGAATTGATATGCAAATATTGATAAAAGGATGAATAGACTTTTGACAAACACAAAAGTTAAGCATATATTGTCAATTATTGATGTAAAATAGGTTAAAATCTTTTGTGATTCAAGGATTATGTCTATTATGTGTCATTGTGCAAATGGTGATGGAAACATAGAATGAATCCTTGTGAATTCCGCAGTAATTGAGCTTCCCTGATCTATCTTTTGTGTATTACTGTGAGGCTCCATTGTGTATCTTATGTTGAGCACGATACGACTAAGTCAGTTCCTTATTGACATGGTTGGTTGTTCCATGAGATGCTATATAATTAGCATTAAGAACTAAATTAATCATCTTGTGTGGTTATTTAGCCATCGCTCCGTAAGCTTTCTTATGTTGAGAATCTCTTCGACTTAGTTGGTTATTCGTGATTAAATTAGTCATTGCTCCATAGAATTTCTTATGTCAAGTGTGTCCAATTAAATTGATTACTCTTGTAATTAGTTTGGTTGAGTATGCCAATTAGATTATTTGTGAGTCCTCTTGTGATTAATCTAATTGATTTATTAAGTCTCCATAAGTTTACTTGTGTTGAGCATATTTAGTCAAATTAATCTTGGTTCGCTTTGGTTAATTTGATTGAATATTTCTTGTTGGATTCCAAATTCATACTTGTATGTAATTTGTTGAGTCTAAAGAAATCCTTATTTTATTTTGAAATTAAGGTCGCTCTTGTTGTTCCTTAGGGAATGACATATTATGGGGGGAGAGTTCTTTTGAACTTGTGCTTAATTACCAAATCTTTGTGGGGCGGTTGTGGAATATTAGAGGGGTTATCTTGCGTCTTTATAAACTCCTTGATGAATGAATTTAGCTTTGGCATTATGATTGCATCTAAACAACATGATACACATTTACCTTTGGTCATGAAATGTCTCTTACGGAAATTTTATTAGGATCCCGTTCTTGTACCTTTGCCAATTTTATTGACAAAAAGGGTAAGAATTAATATGTAGTTCACACTACAAATACATATGGTTTTCCGATCATTATGTAAGGGGGAGTGGTTTCCATGTGAGATGGAGTATTGACTAAGGGGGAGTGAAGTATCACTATAGTATTGTTGTTGAAGTTGTGATGCAATTGGACTTTGACGATGTGTAATAATACTATGACATTGTATAACAATGATTGATAACCGATGCTTTTCTCATTGTTATAGCTACGGATTTTCAACAACGATGATGCTAAAATTACAACCTTTGGAATCATTGGACTACTTGGAAGTGACGAAGATTTCGAGTATTGTTGAAGATTAGACATGTCGAATAGGAGCTACAAAGTATATTTATATATTTTTTGTATTCCATATGTATTAATAGTTTTGCCACTAAAATTGACAAAGGGGGATATTGTTAGAGCATTGCTCGGTCGAACTCGCATGCATTGCTATCTCAAGAATGTTTGTCAATGTTAGTGATCAAAACTATAAAGTCTTGATTTCTAGTCTACTATAGCTAAGGTCTCGGACTAGGATAGAAAGTGTAGTTAAGCTCAAGAACTCCATGGCAATCATCATACAAGATGAAGGACTACTCAAGGAACCAGTGGATCTTCATCGACTAAAAGGTATGTGGAGACTTGAACTTATCTATCACTCAAAATTCTATCTACTATATCTCCTATCTTGAGACAAAAGTCGTATTACTATATAGACTAAGAATATATACATGTGACATTTCAAGCTGAGCATATCTCGCTTATGTATTTCTCGAAATGTGTGTTGGTAAAGCTTTCGCTTTAGCCAAATTCATATTTGCCTAGTGACGAAAGTCATGTTATGTTTCAATCACTTTGGAAATTGCTCTGACGAAAACTAGTTTGTGAATAACAACAATATGACGTCCTCTGATAATGTTTCAATGATTCAAATGAGAGTTTAGACAATATAACCACTGGGGATATAAACATTGTTGTGGTAACACATATATGTATAAGTCATTAGTACTTGAACCGAAGTTTGCGAACTTTGTTGATCAAGTGAAAACCGGAACTTGAGCAGTCAACCCAGTCCTCGAACTCAGTCCGCGAACGTGCGTAGTTCTTGAACCCGAGAATTTCTGCTGGAGTTGTAGCTCGGTTTCAGTCCGCGAACTGACGGAAGTTCTCGAACCCGAGAATTTTTGCTGGAGTTTGTGAACTCCAACCGGTTAACTTGAGTCCGCGAACTTGAGTAGTTATGTCTAAAAATGATGTTCGTGAACTTATTTAAATTATCTAAGGAATGCTATTGCAAACCATGGATTTATAGTTCATGAATCGATTTGAGTGAATCACATCATTTTTGCTTCAATTGTGTCTTGTATAGTACATAAGATCTCATAGCAATTGAACAACTCTCTAACTAGTTCATTTGGATTAGTTACGGTGAAGAATAATATGGTTGATATGAAAGTTATCATTTGGATAACCGTTAGGTTGACTAATATTGAACCAACTATTGTACACGTTTGGGTACGGTTACACAAACCCAAAATCGTCAAGTACATGTGTGTATGGCAAGCTAAGTTTTCGATCTAACGGTTGAGAGATATTAGCTTATATCTAATCAGGTTTTCATCTAACGGTGAATATTGAATGCTTTGTTACTAAGCTAACATTAATTGCAAACCCTGATTTGAAATATTATATAAGGGAGAACTCTAGAAACTGGGAAACCTAATCCCCACACATTCTGTGTGATACTAGTTTGCTAAGCTAGTGTCGATTCTCTTTTAACCTTTGGTTTTCTTCTTCTAAAACAAGGTTAACGACTTAAAGACTTCATTGGGATTGTGAAGCCAGACCGATACTACTTTTCTTGTAGTTGTGTGATCTGATCTTGTTGTTTCTATCGTACGAGTACAATTGTAATAATTGGCTTGCGATTTCTATCTCCGATAGGCAAGATATAAAATTAATCACAAACATCTTCGTCTCATCGTTTGTGATTCCATAATATCTTTTTTCGCTGCGTCGATTAAGACTATTGTGAGGTGATTGATAAAACTGAGCTGTTCTTCGGGAATATAAGTCTGGTTTTATTGATTGGTTCCTGTTCACCTTGAATTATTCGTGAAACAAAACTCATAGGTTTATTCGTGGGAGACGAATTTATCTATCTTGTAGACTTTTCTGTGTGAGACAGATTTGTTTGCTAAAGTCTTCAACTTTGGGTCGTAGCAACTTTTAGTTTTGGGTGAGATCAGCTAAGGGAATAAAGTGCGCAGTATCCTGCTGAGATCAGAGGTGTATGAGCATAAATGTACCTTGGATCAGTGTGAGATTGATTGGGGTTCAACTACAGTCCAGACCGAAGTTAATTTGGAGTAGGCTAGTGTCTGTAGCGGCTTAATACAGTGTATGTTTAATCTGGACTAGGTCCTGGGGTTTTTCTGCATTTACGGTTTCCTCGTTAACAAAATTCTGGTGTCTGTGTTATTTCTTTTCCGTATTATATTTTGTTATATGATTAAAATAATACAGGTCGTGCGTTGTTCAATCAATTATAATATCCGACCTTATTGGTTGTTGATTTAAATTGATTGACACTTGGATATTGGTCTTTGGTACCATCCAAGTTATCTCTCTTTGATTAGACTCGCGAATCACATTTTCTTAAGTAAATAAAATTGAGAGATTGAGATAATAAATCCTTGAGTATTTTCTATTGATTGAGTCTAGTTGATTCTCTAGAAAAACAACTCAGAGTTGTCCATACAAAATGTTAATCGAAATATTGGGTGAGGTTGTTAGACCCCCGCTTTTTCAGATTGCGCTCAAATGACTTGTATAAATAGGTTCTTCGACCTATTTACAAATGACACAGAAAACCAAGTTGTTGTTATCCATGTATCCAAGAAACACCCAGAACTGATAGATTACATTGTGCAAGCCAGTTCAACATTCTGATAAAATTCATAAACATCCAACACCTTCATAATCTCAACACCTTCTGCGCTTCCCTCCCTAAGATCAACCCCATCTCCTTCACTTTGTGACCTAAGCAAGTCTGGAATGGCCATTTCTTGGTTTAGGCCAGAATTGTACAGATTGATCTCTCGAATATAAAGTACTCCCTTGCAGTGCATTTGTTTAGGGTTTAGATTCGTTTCTCATTCACACACACCCAAATTTACCAAAAACCACAGAAACAGTTTTCACCCTCAAACAACTGGCGACCACAGTGGGAGATTGATCTCTCGGTTGCAAAAAATCATTTTCCCTATCCTGTTTTAAATTTCCTAAATTTATCAATATGTTTGATCTTAGGAATGGTTCAGAAACCCTCAATCCCAATTTTACTTCTCCCGGCACTGACAATACTTCACATGTTATTCATGAATCAGTTCTTTCATTCAAAACCCTTGTCGAGGCTATGTAGTCTCAATATTTAACAACTATTCATGATTTGATGAAATTCCTGAATGATATTGTCAGGAATCAAGCTACTATTGTCAAGACGTAGGACGGAGTATTTGCGCTCTTGAAAGTCCTCACGGATCAACTATTAAAGGAACCAACTCGCATTCATTCTGAAGGAAACGCCACCAACAATCCATTTTGGATCAATACTGATGGTTGTAGTCCTTCTTCCAATATTCATATTCATATTCCTATTCCTAGTGAGGAATATGAAGCTTATGATCGTGTTGAATGGAAAAGTATCCACCAACCTAACTTGTCTGCTCATGAAGATCGAGAGATGCTTCCTCAAACTCAGAAAGAAGACTCATGGGATTTAGCATGTTCTCATCAGAGTCCTCACAATGAAAATGTGATTTCATTATGTGCGTCCTTCCTGGAAAGTGTCAATTTCCATATTGCATCAGAAGTTTCTAAGAGATCCGCTTCTTCTTTACTCAGTCGATCCGAACCTTTTCAGAATGAAGAAACTTGTAAAGATGTTCAGGAAAGCAGGTGTCCTTCCAATAATAGACCCAACCTCCAATTAATCACTAGTGAGGATGGAAAGAGAAAGCATCATGGGAATAACTATTAACAATCTAAGCGTCTGACTCCCATTTCACATAGGTCAAATGAGACTCCACCATTCCCAGATTTTCCCTTTCTAATGGAAGTGGTGATTGAACTCTTGGAGGTCTGGATACAAGATGACGTCATCAAGCTACCTCGTGTCAAACGTCCTCCAACTAAATAAGAAATGGAAGATCCCAAGTACTGTCGCTTCCAAAGGTTTGTCAACCATCCTACAAGTGACTGCAACAAATTGAAGCACATCTTCCAGGAGAAGATCGACTCAGGGGAACTTCAACTAGGCACTGAAGGAGTATACAAATACCATCCTCCTATTAGAAGTTATTGCATGCTTTCTGGGGATTCCGTCTATAAAACTGTGCAATCAACCATGGAACATGTGTGTGAAATTCTATGTTTCTCCAAGGCACAACGTCAAGATATCTTTGCTGCTCTAAATTGTGTTATATCGGGAAAGCGACTACCTTCGATCGATGAAGCTTCCCCCATGCCTAAATCTTTTCTGGAATACATGATTGGCATAAGCAGCTGGGGACTCTTAACCATTGCTTATGTCATAGATGTTGTGTTGGGAAAAGCATTGATTAACGCAAGGACTATGAATGGAAGTCCATAAGCGTCATATGGTATATCCAGAGGCTCAAACGCACAAGTAAGTCTTCTCGAACAACCTCTTTTACAGTCTGTTAATCCTTATCTCATCAATAAATGGGGACTTGATCCGATCGTCAACCCAACTGCGACTAGGCGATGTGAAGAGGAAGCTGGTCCTGTCAATATTTTATCAAATATTTAGAAGAAGTCTCGATCGAGGATAAGAGGTCCAGAGGTCAAGTAGCAGGATCCTTACCTAGTTTCTTAAATTAAACAATGTGACTATTGCAAACTCCTTGGTACTGACAACTGAGAGTAGTAGCAATACACACTAGATAGCTCCCGTCAGTTCCTAAAACATTATATTCCCATTTCCCTTGTATTTCCCTTGTTTTCATACAATACTTACAATTCATCCAAAATGTTTGCACCAATTTGCATTCATATATAGTTAAGATTTAAGTGAAACACTATTTCTTTCACAAAACAAAAACCTCTATTCTTCAAGAGCAACCGCCTACCTGTTCAAAACCAAATCAAACCACAAAGGAACGTCTCATCTTTCCAAAACACCTAAAGGGAAAATTACCGGGAAGGAAATAAAGGCATTTAAAGGAAATCATTCAGCAACATTTCATCTTTTTTAGAGAAAACACTTTTTATACCCCGAAGAGTAACCTGCTTCAACTTCAACTCCTGAGACAGTTTCTCAATTTCCGATTTATGATTAATGAGATTCATGGAAGTAATCCTATCCATTTCAGTTTGCAAATTTTAGATTTTGGAAATCCTTTCACATAACCAGGAAACATTAAATCAGAAGTCTACACACATGTATTGAGGATACTTCCGATATTCTATCACTCATTCAGAAGAAGCATGCCTGATCATACTACACATTTGGTCATGAAAATATGTCCATACTTCTTCGATATTTCGGGAGTACAATTCATCATACTTCGCTGACACATTGAACGTGATTTACATGAGGAACATCAAATTCAGGGTCGAGGGCGTAGTCACATCCTCAAAATCGGCGGTCGCCTTCATTACCTCTCGGTTCTTCCTGCAATGTCATCCCGGATACATGTAAATCCAATAAATGCGTTCATCTTCTCAAAGAATTAAAACTACGAAAGAAGTTGAGCAAGATTAGTTCAAAGCTATCCAGATAATTCAGCCAGTCAAACAGAGCAAAACATGTGCATACACGTACATCAGAAGAATTGGAGATCATTGTAGCTGCTCGAGCGCCACCTGCAATCCTCTCTGATAAAACATATTTCCCATGGGGACTGCATCCACCTTGCCTAGAGGATACCACTCATATGCCCACCGAACAACTTAAAGTCAGAGCCTCTTGCAATCGGGCACAACGAAGTTCGGAAAATTTTGAAATTTACTGGAGAGGCTGGAGACAGAAATTACACATTTCAGAGAAGATCGATGGTACAATTTCTACACCCTCTGGTCCAGGAAGAAGAATCACCACGTGATTAAAATGAGTCCTAACAATCGTATATGATACTTCGAAGAATTCATAATCCATATTGGGCCTGTCTTTGGAAATATCCCCAGATTTCTTTGTTGCTATTGATACTCGCTCTACCACTGCTAACAAAGAAATCCAATCACATCGAATTAAACGTTGATATTGTACTCACATTAATAATACGAAGGCGGGATGGAATTACCTTGTTATTTTTTGGTGTACATGAAGATGGGTGGGTCTTGATGTCCGTGCAAAATAGAAAAGAGCATAAGCTCCCTTTACACCCGACGAAATTTTAAATCCGTAAAGGGTTTCTTCCTCTCGCTCATATGAACGGGATTTAGAGAATCTAGTTGATCTCCAAATACTTGACCGGACATGCCGCTTTCTTTTTCCTACCATTGATGAGAAAGAGCAGTAATTTGTTGGTATCCCCTGATTGAAAGCTGCTTCGCCAGTACGACTGTAAAGGAAGTTTAAACCAAGCTGTATACCTATGGTAACATCTATCTACTTCATCTTATTGGTTTTGTTTTTCGTCTGTCACTATCTAGTGCTTACCCCGCAACAATGTCACTGTTACGTGATAAGAAGGGGACTTAATGTTGATGGTGGTATTTAGTTTAAGGCGAAAATTATAAAAGTCTATCTACCTGACACGACATCGGAAGTAATATACCTTGATATTTCTATATTCCGCAAGGAATTTGAAGAATATATCAAAATTTGATGAGTGCCTATGCCGCTCTTCGTATTGTATTGAAACTCAAGCTCCTAGATGAATTGTTCACTAGTATGGAGCCAAATGAGTATTTAAGCTCCTAGTTACATTATTCACTAATAAAATAAAGCCATTAAAAGTGTTGAGTTCCTAAGCCTCTTCGCTCATATATGTATTGAGAAATTCAATATATTTATTATATACAATTTACTCAGAATGGTGCATGTATCAACAATCCCAAATATTCTATAAATTTTATCTTGCACCAGCATTATTTACTAATGCATGGCATGCCTAATGTTTTCCTATGCTATATTCCCCAATCAAACTCTCAATATTGGCATGACACGACGATTAATGTTCACTCGCAACGGAGTAGCATGAATCTCCCGAATTATCAGTATTGAGAACTGCATGGAAGTACTCACATAGGCTGCATCACTCTATGAAAAATAGAATCTCGTATCGACGCGCTTTTAAATTAGCTCGATCAAGCACTTTTTCCTTAAGAAAAATCTAAACTGTTAATATCAGTCTTAGAAACGATCACGGGCACACGATTTAGCTGCGTGTTTCGGAAAGCCTAGACCACTCCTAGCATTACTAGGAAATCACCGTAGTGACCACCAGCGGGCCCACTAACGCCCTAGTTGATCGAGTCATATTCAATTAACTCCCAAGCTCTTCAAACGTCAACTCTAAGATGGGTGTTTGTGCAAGCTCAAACGAGCTAAGACCGTTAAAAAGGGTCTTAAATACATCGTGACCATCCAACTTTGACAGCCTTGTTGGACGGGTGAGATCTTTCCTTGAACGATCAAAAAGGTGCCGGCGCGCTCACCGGCGGACCGACTTATTTCCTGCTCGATCAGCTTGCTTGTATAAAGTCCAGAGGATACCAAATTGCTTTCCAAAACCAGGGAAAACGCGCTATTATAAAACCCCAAATTTGAGTTGCGGCAGAATATAACTATCGCAAATCAATCATGACCATCCAACTTAGCCAGCCTAATTGGACGGCTTAGATCGCGTTTCAGACGATCGAAGAAGTTTCTGTGCATTCACCGCAGGCCCAATATTATTCCCGACTAGTCGACTTGCCCATGGGAAATCAATAGCACGTTGATTCGTTCGATTGAACTAGAGTAAACGCGGATGCATTGAAACCTTAGTTTGTGTTTGTTGCAGCGAGTTACTGTCGCAAATTGATCATGATCATCTTCTCTGTCCGAAACGTAAGGCTTAGATATAATTTTAGGCGATCCAGAAGATGTCGGCATGCACGACAACAGCCAGTCTTCATGCACGGCCGATCGACCTGCTTCAATTAGCGCACAATGCTCACGTTCGATTAGTCGAACTATGGTTGGCCACATAGTTTACAAACCCTAATTTGAATCAACGGTGGCAAAGATCTGCCGCAGACCATCTCGTCTGTCCAACTTTGCTAGCTTGGTCGGACGGTTTGTATCAAAGATTAGGCGATAGATGAGGTACCACCATGATCACCGGCCACCCCTCCTTCACAAGGAGTGATCGACCAAGGAATGGCTTGTTCATAGAGCTACCAAATGATCACCCAAAGATAGTCTGGCATGCTGCCATTTTAAGATGCTCAATCCGTGACTTATCCAATCAAGCTTTAAAACAACGATGCTTGATGCATATCAATTGTTTTGAGCTATTTGCTTAAAAGCGATGCATTTCATGCATCGAGCACACACGATATTTTATGAATATCAATTCCATAAATAACTTAGTTATTTAACCTAATCGCACTGTATGCTACTTTTTACGGCAGGTCCAATGACTTGACCCACTCACTCGAGACACCAAACATGTCATAAACTGGGGGATACTTACTGGGGTATTGGTCTGGCAGTTTACAGCGTGCGGCATGCAACGCGCTCATTACGAGAACGTTTTAAGAAATGATAGACGGTTAACAGTGATGAGGGAAGTGGGAAAAGGCATGATCGTGTGACAATTACCATCCCTACACGACCACACTACTCCATCACTTGACTTCCTCCACTTCCTACGAGATGAGGATTGCGCTCAAATGACTTGTATAAATAGGTTATTCGACCTATTTCCAAATGACATAGAAAACTAAGTTGTTGTTATCGACGTATCCAGAAAACACCCAGAACTGATATCTTACATTGTGCAAGCCAGTTCAACATTCTCATACAAGTCATAAACAGCCAACACCTTCATAATCTTAACACCTTCTTCGCTTCCCTCCCTAAGATCAACCCCATCTCTTTCACTTTGTGACTGAAGCAAGTCTGGAACGACCATTTCTTGGTTTAGGACAGAATTGTACAGATTTATCTCTCGAATCTAAAGTACTCTCGTGTAGTGCATTTGTTTATGGTTTAGATTCGTTTCTCATTCACACACACCCAAATTTACCAAAAACCGCAAAAACAGTTTTCACCCTCAAACAGTAGTATGATTATTTATTTATTTATTTATTTGTAAATGAGATATCATTAAACTAATTTAGCTGCGGTCAAAGTTGGAATTTTCAACAAAAGTAGATCCATTTAATATAGAGGATTATTGATTACATCTCCTAATATTATATTTATCTACTGAAAGTTTTGCAATAAACATAAGTGAGGGGTGTCTTCCCGATCAAAATTACAATTAAAAGACCTAACTCTTTGCAAAAGAACCTTCCTATGCACTACCAGTTCTGAAAGCAATACTAAAACCCAATAAATTAGGACAATATCTAGCTACTTATACCGCTTCTTCCAAAAGAGATCTACTATGACAAGAGATGGAAGCTCGTTTTCCATTTAAAGAGTTTACTAAGTTTTTGCAGTCTTCTTCAATACTGAAGTTGTTCATAGTCTTCTCGTTTTCCCAATTTGCTACTTGAAGTAAACCTACAACTTCCGTTTCTTGTGAATCTGGACTTATTATTGGTCCTGCTCTTCCTTTTTCGAAATTACATGTATCATCTCTACGTATTAATCCAGAACTTGCAAGTTGACTTTCTGAAATCCTAGCTGCATCAATATTAATTTTAGGATTATGATTTTCACGAGCGGTCCAGGGTTTATTCTGAATCCTATTTTCTTGTGTATTGTTTTTCCTAGAAGGATTATTCTTACACCAAAATTGCACATGTCTTTGAATCTCTAAGGCCAACTGAAGAGGTGTTTTTTCTTTTTCCTAGAGTACCTTATTACATATTCCTTTCCATATAAACCACATTTTAATTAATGCAATACCTATGGAGATTTCATATCTAGGATTTTGCATTCAATCTTTACATACGTCCTAAGTTTTGGTAGAATAACTGAACTCAATTTGTATGGGGGTTTGGATCTAATTCCCAGACAACTTTAGCATAAGAGTTGTGAAATAAAAGGTGTTTAACTGTTTTATCTTCTTCCCAACAACAAGTGCATAAAGGGTTTACATTCTTTACCATCCCGTAAAGTCTAGAATTAGTTGATAATGCATTTTGCAGACATATTCAGGAAAAAAAACTTAAATCTTTGTGAAACTTCCATATTTCATAAATATCTCCAAAAGGAATCATTCAAAGACAGACTGGAAGAGTTAATTCCTGCTTTATTTAGTTTGTTATACATAGACTTAACGCTGAATTCACCTGAAGATGTCAAATTTTATCTTGGTTTATCCTTTTTAAGATAATCGAGATTGTCTAAGAATTAGTTTATTTATAGATTTTTTGTTGCTATATTTGTAGGAAACATAACGTTGACGAGGGAAATATTCCACCTTTAGTTGCCACGATCTATAAGATCCTCCACAAGTGTTGGAGAATTATTTGTTAAATTGCGGTATATAGATAACTTACATCTTAATCCTGGTCCAATTGTCTTCACAAATACATATACTTATCCCATCTTCCACCTCTCAGGTGCTATTCTCGTATACTAGTTTCAAGCCTTTACATATGCATTTCCAAATCCAAGAGAATTTAACTGGATGTTAAGCTCTCAAAGCAGATTTATTTTTGAAGTACTTAGATATTATAGAGGTTTCCAAAGAAATTTAGGTTCATTAGCCTCATGGATACCTTTGCTAGCATAGACAAGTTAACTTTATGAGCATCTCTGAATCCTAATCTATCTTTGGTAATTGGCTTACAGAGAGTCGACCAAGCTTTTGAGGTTACACTACACCATATCCTGGTTTCAGCCACGCTTCAGTTTCGGAGGTGTGCAACGGTTATAGACGTTGCACATCTTGGAACGTCTATATCTGTTGAGCACCAAAATATCCGTTGCACAAATTAAGTAATTATGATTTATTAAAAATAAACCAGTAGTGAAATTTGTTTAAACATATAATACCGTGGTACATTATGTCCTTCTCAATAATATATGGTATTTTCTAGGGATTTTAGTGGTTATTTTCTTTTTAATTTCTGATATATTAAAATTTATTTCATTTAATTCTCATTACTTTTTTTTTTCTGAGGAAGAACTCGTTTCTCTCTCGGTCTCTCTTCCAAAACCCCTCTTTCATAACCAAGAACAGTGAAATATGCTATGATTTCAACGGAAAAAACAAAAATCCAAACAATTTATACTAACCGTGACATCCAAATCAAAACCCATATATCATAAATCCAGATTTATACTATACAAACTTGAAATTTCTTAGAAACTCAAATTTCTTTGGAACCCTAGAAAATTGAAGTTCTTCATGAAATCAAAAAAAACCCATCAGTTAGATAATCGATTATGCTTCTATTAACTAAAAATTGGTTGATTCTGGCCTACTTTATCATCAGGTATAAACCCTAATTTTAGTTTTGATTATTTTTGATGATGTTGTTTGATTTTGACCTAGTTTTGTGAGTACTTCCTCACAGAAATAATGGTTTTCTCTTGGTATCATTTATTTCGGTAAAGGTTTCACAATTTTATGGATGTTATTTGTGTTTTTCTATAGATTCAATGCGTGTGTAATTTTTAATTTCAGTTTTGTGAATTCTTAGATTTAATCTAATTTGTTGAAGTTGAAGTTGTTTTAGATTTAGTTTATTCAAAATCATGTATGTGGAAATTGTTTGAAGGTTTTAGGTTTTGCTGCTTTGTTGTAGTGGTTGGTGATGTTGTTGATGGATTTAGGAAACTGGGTTATTTTCCTTGTTTCTTAATGAAGGTCTCACACTCTTATCTTATTTCAGGGCCAAAAAATATGGACTACTGCCATTTCATGGGAGCATGTACACCTGAGTTTTCCATGTCGCCGCTTTGCAACTTCAAGTAAAGACGGGGATGTACGTATTTAGGGCATTTCATTAGGAAGATGTGTTATTGCTCTTACTGGACATACAATCGCATTAACTTGTGTTAAATGGGGTGGAGATGGAATGATATATTCAGGGTATACTTATTTGTTTTTCTTTATCTGATTTGTTTCAACTATATTATTTTTTCATGACCCATCACGGTTATTATGATCATGTTCCTAGTTCCAACATATATGTATGTGTTTTACTATTTTGTTTCCGCCACTGACTTAAGGAGCTTAGTCAATTCATTCATTAATTTTATATTATATGGGTATAAATGAAACAAATTGGTTGTACTTTGCATCATTTCTTTCCAAAATGACTGTCTATCTTTTTATAACGAGAAAACGACATTGAACTAAAGGTCTATCTTTTTTTAGGGGAAAGTAATGGATATGGAATCGAGTTGGCAAGCAATGTGATGTAGAAATTGTGGATTCAACCATGATGTTCACTCCCGAATTGACCAAGTACAGGTACAGTTTCTTTTGAAAAATGTGTCCTTGTTTTTATTATAACCCAAGGAAAATTCCATTATTAGTTGTTCGATTTGTGCTTTGGTTTATCTTTGTTACTTGATGCACTATATCTATTTGTTTGTTTCTGTGTGCAGCTGCTACTGAAATGAGATAGTGAGACGGGTGCCAAAAGAATCCACCAACATATTCTCACTAATGTTCGTGATGTTTTGTGCTGGTATATTTTCACATAAAATAATACCTCTCAAAGTTAGGTATCCTTTCTCGTAGAACTATATAAACTAGGGCTACCCCTGGTGCATTCTAAATTGCCAACTTTTACTGTGTTTGGGATGTATTTGTTAAATTTAAATACTATGATTCCATCTGCTCGATTATCAAACGACATAATGTATGTTTTTGTCGAGAATGACTTCAGCTGGGCACTGACAGTTCTGTATATTATTAGAATGACTGGGGTGTCGTGAAAAGAGGATGGGGTGCTCCAGTTCTTGGTGAAGCACCATACAAATTTAAGAGTGCTTTAGAAGCACTTAAGTGCTGAGGGCAGAACCCAAGGACAATGGCCAGTACTTGCCTCCATGGAATTTATCTTGTCACTGCCGATCATGGTAATGCCGAACACAAATCGACAAGATCGAGAAGTTAATGTGCAAGTTCTTGTCCGTTGCAGGTGAATTTTGGTTTCTTTTTCAAATTTGGAGTCTTTTCAGTTCTTTAGGGTTCATTAATTTTAGTTATTTTGTAAATTTTGATAAAATTAAGTACTAGATTCATGTGATTAGCTAAATGTATGCACAGTTTGCACAATCGTTGAGATTTTGGTTTCTTTTTCTATTTTTTTGTCCACTTTGTTATTTGCGACTCATTAATTCTCGTTATTTCGGAAATTTTGATGAAATTCAGTACTAGATTGATGATGTTTCTAATTTGGGGTCATTTTAGTTATTTAGGGTTCATTAATTCTAATAATTTTGTAAATTTTGAGCAAATTTTATACTAGATTGATGTTAAATGTGTGCACGATCGTTGCGTAAACTAGGTACGGCACTTGAGAATTGTGTTTCTTATAATCATTCCCATTTTATCTTTTCTGTAATTAACTATCCATGTAAAGGAATCGACGATGGAAGAAGAAGAGCTTATAAAGTGTGTAAAACTTAACCTTGTCGACTTGGCATGATCAGAGAATATAAGTTGGCCAGGTGCGTATTTTTATAGAGTTGATAGTGATACAACCAAAGATTATTCCCTCATTGGTATTTTTATAAATACGTTTGTAGGCTCGAGCAAGGGAAGCATGGGAGATTAACAAGAGCTTACTCACACTCGGTACTCATTTTCCCTCTTTTGACCTTGAACTACATACTCTCTCTTTTAGCTGATTTTATGATTTGTAGGTGAACCAAAAAGTTTCTAAACTTCTCAAGGACTTGTACTTGGAGATGGAAAAATTAAAATAAGGTTGGATTGAATTATTGCAACTTGAAGCTCTATTGTTCTGGTTAAAAAGCTTTAGAAATTATTATTTGCTTACACAACAAATTTGTAACAGATGTGGAAGCGGCAAGGGAAAAGAATGGTGTTTATGTTCCTGTTATTTTCTTTCCATTTTCAGGTAGAAGTTCAACTCCGTGCTAACCGGTCGGTGTGAACCTATGCTACTAGGTTTGTCACTCTCTTCTTTCAATCTGAAATTTCAATCTTTTCCCCTTAAACTGTAGTTTAGACTCAATCTAATTGTTAGAAGCTGCTTTCTATCCATGTGCAGGGTAGTTCTACAAACTAAGAACAAGAAATCAAGTGAAGGTATTCTATCGACTAATACTATTCTATACCTACATGTAGATGCTTTTTACTTTTGTCGGATTTGGAGTAATTCACGGCGCTGTTTCATTGCTTTATAATGCATCTTTTTTTTGTCCCCAGTTCTTTTCTTCTTGTTCGCATATCAGTTCTGCAATGATTCAATATCTCTACTTGCACCACTCTCTCCTTCGTATATGTGGTAATGCAGTTTCAAATTCAATTTCAGAAACGTTAATGCATTTTCAAATTATTTTACTGTTGTCCCAATCTTATACTAGGTACTGAATCACCGGCAAACTAAAAGATACTAATAACTGATAACTCTTGTCCTTCGGAACTTCAAAAGCCTCCAATGGAAGTTTGTGGCTATGTTAATCTCTTTTAGTTGGGTTTAAGTTGCAAAGTATGGGTTCAACCAATATGCATCCTGTAGAAACTTGTGAAAAGGCAGCTGCAGTAGGAAATGAGGTTGAACCCTTGCATAGGGAAGTATATGCTGTAAGAATCTTTAATTAATGCTTACAGAAAATTTCTATGGGAAGTATATTCATACTCGGGTTTTTAAGTTAATTTGTTTAGCCAATTTATTTATCCATATATCTTTCTCGTGTTGGTTCTGTCACAGAGTGGTTTCAAGTCGAGTATTTGAAGAAAAATGAGTAAAAGAAATTGAAGGAGATCGGGTACAAACGTTAGAATAGTACATAATGTTGTTGATATTGATTTATTGTATACTTGAATTACATTATTATTTCGGGATACATGCTTTGATCTTTGACTCTCAGGGATGATATAGAAGATGAACAATATCTCTTCGCTGGTGTGAAGCTCACGGTAAGAGGTCTGCAGCTCTGCAATAATGACATTGTATGGGAGGTAGCTGTAAGTTGGCTTCCTGTTTTATATTTATCATGCAAATATACAGCTGAATGCTTACATTGCCTTTGGAGTTGATATTCTTGTGATGTACCTATTCAATTATTTATTTCCGAAATATATTGTCTTTCTTATTCAGGTATTAGGGATTATGGGTGCTTTGAATCCCCCAACTCAGATTAGACTTCCCAGAATTATTTTGCACAAAACACCTGAAAACTGTTTGGATACTATCTAGCTACTTAATTTGTTGATATATGAATCGTTCTTGATGGATTGTGATGATCAATAATTTTTCTTGGTCGATTGCAATTCAGGAGCAGAAATATGTCGGAAAATATACCGGCGGTGACTTTTTTTTTAACCTGAAAATTAATTTGCAACAGATATAAACGTTGTACAATTATACGTTGCACAAATTACCGGAAATGAGCAACGGATGTAACTGTAACCAAATAAATAAAACGTTGACAAAATCAAAATGGGACCCACAAAAGTGTTATTCTATAAATTATATCTGTTGCACAAATTATTTATATGTTGCACAAATAAGAAAAGGTGCAACGGTTTTGCAACGTTTATAAGCGTTATACAAATTAATTTGTGCAACGGATAATATGTGTTGCACACCAATGCGCAACGCCGTTTTGCCAACGTTTATTTCCGATGCAAAAATTATGCGCAACGTTTATAAACGTCCCTAAATGGCCGTTTTGGTGTAGTGTTAATAAAGAATTTGTGAGCTTAGTATAGTCAACTTATATGAAAAAGAGAGAAGATTATAATTTATTCAGTATTTTTCATATAATAATTTTCCAAAAATAGTTATCTCATAGGATTTTATAAACAATTTTTGAAACATTCGTTAAAAATCGCGACTAAATCATTTGGTCCGAAAAAAACCATGTTTAAGATTTGTTGTTCAGTAATTTGCAAGAATTAATCTTAATTGACTAATTAGGCATCTAATTTGCGCGAATTATGTGCTCATTCGCTAGCTAGGTCACAACTAATGCAATACCAGTGTTTTTAGCATGGTGCATGCATATGCGCAAAGATGCGCCATGAATTGCGATGAAGCTTCATCCAAAGCTTCCATTGTGTAGTAAGGCATATTGGTCAAGGGACAATATTGTGCCAAGTGCGACATATTACGTATGCATATTGGATAAAGGCCAATAATGCGCCAAAAGTGGTGCATTATATTGGGCATATTGGTCAGGCCAATATAGCACCAAGTGAGTGAAAGATGCACGCCAATCGTGGCACATTAGGGTAAGTTACATTGGACGAAGGCCAATCTTGCATCAAATAGTGCGTTAGGCCAGTTGGATACATGACCTTGAGCGAAGTTAGTGCTAACATAATATATTACCATGTCATTTACCTAGGGCCAATATCGCATCACCATATTGCATCAGGCCAGAGCATTCTGTCTTAGGAAATGTTCAGCCATTATGGCCAGATATTGGAATTGGCATGTGGGCTAGTACTAAATGTACAACCATCATGGCCGGTTATTCAGAGAAACATGACAACGGCCATGAATAGTGAAGCAAGCACATAAGAAAATGGACTTGGTGAATGCCACTTTCTTCCCAACTTTCAATTGTAAAAATGTCTTTAAAACATATATAGGGAGGGGTAGTTAGTTCAAGGTGCATATGCGGACCGTGCATCAAGTAAGCTTCATAGCTTAGCCGAAAGAGCATAAATGATGCTTAGGCCTCATTTATAGTTGCATAGCTGATCGGTGCCTAATAATGCGTATTTCTAGATTATTTCGTTGTCTTTTATCACATCTCAAGTGTTTTGATGCCCTATTTTAAGTCAAATTGTGTATTTTGCGTCTCGAGGTATCAATAATCTTATTTTGTTGTAAATATTGATATTTTGTGTTTGTTTCATATTTGTAAGATTGATAAATATGGGAGATCCATAGAGTGAGTAGGTGACCTAAAGACTGGAATGGCAGAGGTATTATGGAAAGTGGAAATATTTGCACCAAATGGTGGGTGGCTAAGAAGTGGTAGAAGAGGGCATGTGATCATAAGGTTAAAGTTGAAGACACTGATTAGAAAAGGCCCAAAAGGAAACCAATTCCAAGGTCCACTCTCGTATACCAAAACAAAGTATACATGTCTTACACCAAGATAAACATATTTATCACCTTTCCCAATCCACATCTCCTTCGCGAGAAACAAAATGTTTCTCTGCTGCTACTGTCCCCTTCTTCCCAAGTTCACTCAGACCCACCTTCTCTTCATGGTTGTAATTGTCTCGCTATCTCTCAACTATTAACAACCCATTTTCTCATCTCTCACCCATTCAAACCTTACCCTACTATGAAATGAAGAGGTCGGCTAATTGATTTTCAAGAGTGGTGGAATTGACAACTAAATATATGAACTACTAGTTCCTTGCTACACCGACAAAAAACCATTTGTGAAAACAATATGGTGGGGATTCAGTGGTTAGTAATAATCATATCAAATCCCTAAATTTCTGTTTGTGTAATTGTTTATCATGGGGATTTGAATTTTTGGGAATTTTTGTATAAATTAAGGAGGAGTTTGTATTTTGATATCAAACCCGGAGTAGCCTGTGAAAGTTGTAGTAGTAATATTTAGGTTTTCATTTCAATCTTATTATGTTATAAAATTATCTGCTAGGGCAGGAATGAAACTCCTTTAATAAATAGAATTTGTTTGGCTTGATTTACTTGTTATTGATGGAGTTTTTAATGAAAATCATGATTTAATCTCTGAATAATAACAAATTACTTTCACCTTGTATGTGATGCATCCATGGTAATTAGGTTAATTCTTTGTGAAGTATTCAAGCCAATATAAATTGATTCAGTTCAATCTGTGATTATCTATGCCTTAGAAAGATAGGTAATGTTGGGGATTGGCATATTTTGATAAGGTTAAGTCATTCATATGTACAAGTGATTAAATCATATCTACAAAGTAGTTTGAGGCTAGCATCTCTATAGCTCCTTGATTGAAAACAGAACTAGTATAACTAGGGAATTTCTAGCTTTTAGGGGGTGGATTCAAAGCCCTAGTTTATCTTTATATTGTTTTCAATCTTGCTTCTTTAGTATAAAAATCCATCTATTGATCATTCGATACCCATTTTGGTTGAAATTAGTACTAGTAAAACCTTAGAATTTAGCATCACATAGTTCCAGCTCCCTGTAGGATCGACCGTATTTGCCATTGTCTGCGCTATTGACGTTGTGCGCTTACGGTATATTATAGTAGGTTTCTAAGCCTATAAAGTTTTTGGAGCATATTATGCATGGGCATTATTATGCCATGTTTCAGATTCAATAATGCACAACCTTTATGCATTTTGGCGGAACGGCCTACACGGACTAGGCCATTATCATTATTGGTTGTGTTAGAGCACTGCTTGGTCAAACTCGCAAGCGTTACTATTTCAAGCTTGTTGTCAAGTTTAGTGGTCAAAACTATAAGTCTTGATTTCTAGTCTACTAATAGCTAAGTCTCGGATTAGGATAGAAAGTGTAGTTGAGCATTAGACTTCACGACGTTCATAGATTGAAAACAAAGAACTACTAAGGGGAGATTATGGAACTTCATCAACAAAAGGTATGTGATCTATAACTCAAAAGTCTATCTACTCTATCTCCTATTTGAGACAAAAGTCGTATAGCTATATAGACTTCGATTATACACATTTGATATTTCGAGTTGAGTTTAACTCGCTTACATATTTCTCGAAATATGTGTTGGTAAGCTTTCGCTTTAACCAAGTTCATCTTATATTATTGACGAAAGTCAAAAAATGATCATGTGAAAATCGCCTTATAACATCTTACATGATTTGTGTGAGACAGACATTTGATATAGACTCGGAATGTTTCGTATTGATCATTCGATAACTTGAAAATTGCTTTGAAGCTAATAGTTTGTGTGAGACAACTATTTTCTTCTTCTGAGAATGTTTCATGATTGAAATGGGAGTTTAGAACACCTAACCATGATTGGATTATAATAACAGTATGTGTACTTGCATATGTGTTGATCCAAGACCGGAACTTAGTATGCATACCCGTATGCGTACTGGTTGGTCAGGTAAAGTCCGGGAGCTAGAATATGTGTACATGTACGCGTACTGGCGAAGTCATTTGAAATCCGGGTACTAGAGTATGTACCTGTATGCGAACTGTGTTCAACTGAAGTTCAGAAGTGTACGATAGTATGCACACCCGTTTGCATACTGGCGAACACAGTCCAAGTCTGGCTACTTAGGTATGCGTGCATGTTTGCATACTTGTGTGGGTTATGTTCTAAAATCGGTTTGTTCATGAACTAATACATTTATATAATATGGAATGCAATCTTTTGCAAACTGTGGCTATAATGTTCATGAATTGATTTGAGTGAATCAAAATCGATTTTGCTTCAATTGTGTCTTGTATACTTCTATGAGAATATAAACAATTGAACAACTCTAGAACTAGTTTTATTTGAGTCATTTGAACTAGTTATAGTTAAGATGAATATGGTTGATATGAAAGTGTTCATATGGCTAACTTCGGTTAACTATTGTTGAGCCAACAAGGTGTACATGTTTAGGTACGGTTACCCATATCTAAATGAAGTTACTTTTTATTTGTGTGTAACAAGCTAAGTTCGATCTAACGGTTGAAAGATATTAGCTTGAGTCTAATCAAGTTTTCATCTAACGGTGAATATTGAATGCTTTGTTACCAAGGTAGCATTGATTGCAAACTCAGAACTCTAGCAATTGGGAAACATAATCCCCACACCTCATATGTGATACTAGTTGCGACTAGAATCGATTCTCCTTTAACTTTACGTTTTTATCGATTCTCCTTTAACCTTACGTTTTTCACGAAACCCTATAGGTTAACGACTTGAAGACTTCATTGGGATTGTGAAGCTAGACCCAACTATCTTCTCTGTAGTTGCATGTTTGATCTTGCTATTATCTATCATTTTGAGTACTATCTTCTCTAAGATTTGCTCAAGATTTATTCTCCGATAGACAAGATAAAAAGTAGTCACAAACATTTTCGTCTCATCGTTTATGATTCCACAATATTTTGTTTCGCTACCATACGATTAAGATTATTGTGAGTTGATTGATAATACTAGGATGTTCTTCGGGAATATAAGTCTGGTATATCAATTGGTTCCTGTTCACCTTGATTTATCAAAATACAGAACAAAAACTTCTACGTTATTCTGTGGGAGACAGATTTATCTATTCAATAGACTTTTCTGTGTGAGACAGATTGGTTTATCAAGTCTTCGACTTTGGGTCGTAGCAACTCTTAGTTGTGGGTGAGATCCGCTAAGGGAATCAAGTGCGTAGAGTTCTGCTGGGATTCAGAAGAGTAAGGAACGCGACTATACCTTGATCAGTATGAGATTGGTTAGGGCTCAACTACATTCCAGTCCGAAGTTAACTTGGAGTAGGCTAGTGTTTGTAGTGTCTTAATACCGTGTTCAAATCTGGACTAGGTCCCGGGGGTTTTATGCATTTTTGATTTCCTCGTTAACAAAATTTCTAGTGTCTGCGTTATTTCTTTTCCATATTATATTTTTATATAATTGAAATATCGCAGGTTGTGCTTAAGTTCAATCAATTGTGAATCCGACCTTTGGGTTGTTGATTAAATTGATTGACACTTGGATATTGGTTTTTGATATCGTCCAAGTTATTTCTTATATTCAATCGGGCTCGCAAATTCCTATTTGTTTTATTACAGATTATATTGAGAAATAGAGATATAACTCTTGTATATACTTTTCTTAAGATTGAATCTGACTGTCTAGTTGATTCTCTTGAAAGTATATTGGAGTTAGTCTATACATATTGCTAAGCGAAATATTGGGTGTGGTTGTTAGACCCCCACTTTTTCAGCTTGGCCACGGTCTTGCAACACGAGTTGGCCTAAGTTGTTGTCTCCTCGAGGATGAACTAAGGTCTGGGCTTGATCCCTTCATAATAGGGAAGGGTAGCAGGTAGCCGCAATGAGTGGCAGCCCTGCCGATCCAGCACATTATCGCTCATATCATCTAATTTTGGGATGTTTGCGGCATATCAACCTATCAGACCATCTAGCTCGGTATTGCGATGCAAAAAATGATTGTGGCCAAACTTGATGAGGCAAGTTGCATTTTATTCCTTGAATGCTCATACTTCCTATCAAGGCGTTCGACGTACGCATTCATCGGCACATTGGGCATGGCCAGAAAAGTAAGCTATATTGCATAAGCCTAAGGAAAGTACCACATGATCCTGATTGACGCACCCTTGGCACGAGAAAGATCAGTGCATGCTTTCAGTAATACCTAAGTTTAAGTAAAACAACTAGAAATAGGCCGCAATGATTTATGCGTAAGTTTAAGGCATGTTCTACGCCTAGAGAGGACTCAAAAGCCAATGATGCATGAAACAATGTATCACATCATCCTTTATGGATTTAAACCCTAATGGAAAGTTGGAACAGTATGGAAGCTAAGTTAGCTGCATCATGCTCCAGGAGCATGCTTGTAATGGCAGATGAAAGTGTATTACCTAGTTTTAAGCCCCGGTTAGTAGCATCAGAGTAGCGCATCGGGGAAGTCATGGGAGCGCTAGGTGTAATTTTCCGATCTGTCATAGTTAGTATCAGAGAAAGTTTCGAGATAACTCCAGGGACTTCGTGGGAATAGCTTGTCAGCGAGTATTTCTCTTAAATGGAAAACTTAAAGTTGGAGAGTAGGCCAACTTTTGCTCGGAAAGAATTTGTAACTACTATAACAGTTACTTTGTGAATCGAGTTGAGCTTGTTTAAGTACGTTGAGTTTTCCAGGCCTCTGTAGCACCCCATTTACTAGTGGATATCTGGAAGACCATTCAAAATGGTAGGTAGACAATATGACTGATTATTCCCACACGTTGCAACTGGCCAGCGGTGTGCGTTGTCAGGTCGGCTAGCATCCCACTTACGAGTGGCAACCTGGATGACCGTCACGGACGGTGGGTAACTGGATCCTGTTCCATACAGTATTGTGCTAAGATTTTGTCATTTCGATGACATCTTCAACCTTGTGAATCTTAGGGATTCCAGGATGGTGGTATGGGACGGCATCTAGGACTAGGATACATATGAGATACCTATTTGGAAACTCGCCAAATCGATATTCTCGGTAACATTGTGGTTTTTTATTTTTTTTTGGATTTTCGAGTACGAGGGACGTTTTATCAGAAGGTCCTAATTGATGTTCCATCACAAACTGAAAAAACCTTGTGATTTCTGAGCATCTGGTATGGGGCTTTTGCTCATAAATCCAAACCAAATAGTTTGTCCATAATAGTTTTTTTTTGAATTTTGGGGACGAAATTCTTTAAAGGATGTAATGATATAACACACGTGTTTTCAGCATGGTGCATGCGCAAAGGTACACCATGGATTGTGACGAAGCTTCACCCCAAACCTTTTATTGTGTAGTAATAGGCATATTGGCCAAGGGGTAATATTGTGCCAAGTGCGGCATATTGGCTAAAGGACAAAGTGGCGTATTATGTTGGGCATATTGGTCAAGGACAGTATGGAACCAAGAGGTTGAAAGCTGCAAGCTATATTGCCCTAAAGCCAATCATAGTGCATTAGGGTAAGTTGTATTGGACGAAGGCCAATCTCGCATCAAATGGTGCATTATCCAGTTGGGTAGATGGTCTTGATCAAAGTTGGTGCTAACATAGCATATTACCATGTCATTGTCCTAGGTCCAATATCGTATCAGGCCAGAGCAGTCTGGCTTAGAAAATATTCATCCATCATAGTCGGACATTGGAATTGGCCCGTGGGCTAGAACTGAATGTACAACCATCATGGCCGGTTATTCAGAGAAACATGGCAATGCCATGAATAGTAAAGCAAGCACCTCAAAAAATGGACTTGGTGAATGCCACTTTCTTCCCAAACTTTCAATTGTAAAAATGTCTTTAAAACATATATAGGGAGGAGTAGTTGGTTGAAGGTGCATATGCGGACCATGCACCAAGTAAGCTTCATAGCTTAGCCGAAAGAGCATAAATGATGCTTAGGCCTCATTTATAGATGTGTATCCTTCCCATTGGAGCATATTATACATGGGAATTACTATGCCATGTTATGGATTCAATAATGCGCAACCTTTGTGCATTTGGACGGAACAACCTATACGGACTAGGCCATTAACATTATTTCTTGACCACGACCTTGAAACACGAGTTGGCTTAAGTTGATGTCCCTTCAAGGATGAATTAAGGTCTGTGTTTGATCCCTTTAAAGTAGGGAAGGGTACGTAGGTAGCCTCAATGAGTTGCAGCATTGCCGATACAATACATTGTTGCTCATAACATATAATTGATGGATGATTGCGGTATATAAGAATCTCATATCATCTGGCTCGGTATTGCGATGCAAGAGATAATTATGGCCAAACTTTATGAGGTAAGTTGGATTTCATTCCTTGATTGCTCATACTTCCTATCAAGGCGTTCGGCGTAGGCATGCATCGCTAGAAAAGTACACTACATTGGTATAAAGTACGTCATGAGCCTAATTGATGCACCCTTGGCATGAGCCAGATCAATGCATGATTTCAGCAGTGCCTAAGTTAAGTAAAGAAGCTATAAATAGGTCGCAATGGCCTATATGTAAGTTCAAGGCATGTTCTACGCCTAGAAAGGACTCTAAAGCCAGTGAAGCATGAAATAATACATCACATCATCCTTTATGGCGTTAAACCCTTCGTACAGAAAGGGAAAGTTGGAACCGTGTGGAAGTTAAGTTAGCTGCATCATGCTCCACGAGCATGCTTGCAATGGCAAATGAATGTGCGATTTCCTAGTTTTAAGGCCCGGTTAGTAGTATCAGAGTGGCACATCGGGGAAGTTATGGCCTACGTGCCCTGGCGTGCTATGCGTAATATTTCTCTCTGACACGGTTAATATCAAAGCAAGTTTCGATATAACTCTAGGGACTGTGCATGAATGGCTTATCAACGAGTATTTTCCTTAAATGGAAAACTTAAAGTTAGAGAGTAGGCCAACTTTTGCGCAGAAAGAGTTTGTAACTGCCATGCCAGTTACTTTGCTAATCGTGTTGAGCTTGTTTAAGTACTTTGAGTTTGCCATGTCCATATGGCACCCCATTTGCGAGTGGATATCCGGAAGACCGTGTAGAACGGCAGGTAGACAATGGTACTGATCATCACCACATGTTGCAACTGTCCAACGTGTGCGTTGTCAGGCTGGCTAGCATCCCACTTACGAGTGGAAACCTTGATGACCGTCAGGGACGGGGGGAAACTAGATCCTGTTCCACAAAATATTGTGCTAAGATTTTTTCATTTTGATGACATCTTCAACCTTGTGAATTTTAGGGATTTCTGGATGGTGGTATAGGACGCCATCTAGGATACCTAGTTGAGATATTTATTTGGAAACTAGCCAAATCAATATTTTTGGTAACGTTGTGAACTCTTTTTGGATTTCTGAGTACACATGACATTTTCTCATAAGGTCCTAATTGATGTTTCTTCACAAACTGAAAAACCCAGTGATTTATGAGCATCTGGTATGGGGCTTTTGCTCAAGAATCCAAACCGAAGAGTTTATCCATAATAGTTCTGTTTTGAATTTCGGGGACAAAATTATTTAAAGGGTGAAATGATGTAACACTCGTGTTTTTAGCATGGTGCATGCGCAAAGATGCGCCATGGATTGTGATGAAGCGTCATCCAAACCTTATGTTATGTAGTAAGAGGCATATTGTCCAAGGTCCAATATTGTTCCAAGTGCGGCATATTGTCTAAAGTCCAATAATGCGCCAAAGTGGCGCATTATGTTGGGAATATTGGTCAAGGCCAATATGGCAAGAAGAGGGTGAAAGCTGCAAGCTACATTGTCCTAGATCCAATCATGGTGCATTATGGCGCATTAGGGTAAGTTATATTGTACGAAGGACAATCTCGCATCAAATGGTGCATTAGGCCAGTTAGTAGATGACCTTGAGCAAAGTTAGTGCTATCATAGCACATTACCATGTTATCAGCCTAATTCCAATATCGCATCACTGTATTGCATCAGGCCAGAGCAGTTTGGCTTAGGAAATGTTCATCCATCATGGTCGGACAATTGAATTGGCATGTGGTCCAGAACTAAATGTACAACCATCATGGCCAGTTATTTAAAGAAACATGGCAACGTCATGAATAGTGAAGAAAGCCCTTCAAAAAATGGACTTGGTGAATGCAACTTTTCTCCCCAAATTTTAGTTGAAAAAATTTCTTTAAAATATACATAGGGAGGAGTAGTTGATTGAAGGTGCATATGTAGACCATGCACCAAGTAAGTTTCATAGCTTAACCAAAAGAGCATAAATGATGCTTATGCCTCATTTATAGATGCGTAGCCTTGATATTGGACCATATTATGCATGGGAATTACTACGCCATGTTGTGGATTCAATCAAGCGCAAACTTTATGTATTTTAACGGAACGGCCTATAGGGACTAGACCATTATCATTATTGCTTGGCCACGGCCTTGCAACAAGAGTTGGCTTAAGTTGTTGTCTCTTCGAGAATGATATAAGGTATGTGCTTGATTACTTTAGAGTAGGTAAGGGTACGTAGTCATCCGAAATAAGTTGCAGCATTGCCAGTCCAATATATTGTGGCTCATATCATTTAATTATGGGATGATTGCGGCATATATATATGCATCTCATATCATCTGGTTGGGTATTGCGATGCAAGAGATGATTATGTCCAAACTTGATGAGGCAAGTTGCATTCAATTCCTTGAATGCTCATACTTCATATCAAGGAGTTCCACGTAGGCATGCATTAATGGCGCATTGGGTATGGCCAAAAAACTAAACTATATCGGTATGCAAGTAGCGGAGGTGAGAAACAGTACAATTGGGAATATGTGTACAATTGGGCATGGGAATTAATTTTTATATCGCCATGTTGGGAATTACTAGAACAGTACAATTGGTATCAGACTTCCATTCTGGGACCTCAATCATGACAGGCGGTGAGAAACACACCATTAACAGTGTTCATACACTTTCTCAGCAAAATTCCACCGCAATCCAAGAAATACGTGATCAATTGAAGGTTCTTTCTGACGCATCAACTACTACTGAGGTTAGATCGAACGCCAATTTCGACCGTATCTTCAAAGCATTGCAGCATCTGTTACCCCCGGAAGCGCTACCTGAAGAAACAATCGACCCTGATTCTCATCAAGATTCCTCAAACGGATCTCATCGACATCATGAGCTGATTAACACTTCATATAATAAGTTTTCTCGAACTCCCAAGGTCGATTTTCCACGATTTGATGGTACTAATCCTAGGGGTTGGGCTCAAAAATGTGAACGTTACTTTGCTTTCCATAAATTTCCTGAATCAGAAAGAGTTGATATGGCTGCAATTCATTTCGATTCGAAAGTAGATCCATGGTTTTTAAATTATCAACAGGGTAAGCATAAAATGTCTTGGGATACCTTTGTTCATGATTTGTGTATTCGATTTGAGGACGTTGCACATGAAAACTATGTTGGTAGTTTTAACAAGTTATCTCAGACTACTACAGTTGAGGATTATTTTGATAGATTTGAACACTTTAAAGCTTTTATGGTAGATAACAATCCAACATTGCATGAATCTTTCTATACTCTGAGTTTTATTAGTGGTTTGAAGGATGAAATTCGTACTACAGTTCAAATGTTTAAGCTAGCAGATACTTCTCATGCTTTTTATTTAGCTAGAATGCAACAGGCTTCTCTGGTTAACACTCCTAAACTTATCAAGTACCCTTCTAGACCATTATTACCTTCACCTATTTCTGTTCCTCAGAATTCTTCCACATCCAAACCATTCTATTCTCCTTCTCATACACTGAGTAAACCTTCTACTTCTTCTTCCACCCCTTTCATTACTCACCCACCTACACCTACCAAATCTGACCCCCCACTTCCACCTATTAAAAAGCTTACCCCTCAGCATATGCAAATTCGCAGAGATAAAGGACTCTGCTATAACGGTGATGAGTTCTATAGGCCTGGACATGTTTGCAAAACTCAACAGTTATTTATGCTTATTGCTAATGAAGAGGAACTTAGTGATCAGAGTGACTTATCATCCCCTGAAGAGCATATGACAGATTCTCCTTCTAGTTCAGATACCAAAATGGAAATTTCCTTACATGCTTTGACAGGGGCTAGTGTTCATGACACCATTCATATTTCGGGACTTCTCAATAATCAGCACATTATAGTCCTCATTGACACAGGAAGTACACACAGTTTCATCGATTCTACACTGACAGATAGGCTGGGTCTCTACGTCCCACCTACAGGACATATGCTAGTTATTGTTTCCAATGGAGATAGCACCATCAACAAAGGTGTATGTCGAAGCCTATAATGGGAAATACAGGGTAACAAATTCACTGCTGACTTACGAGCTCTTCCCCTCGGTGGTTGCGACATGGTGCTTGGGGCAGATTGGTTACGCCAGTTAGGTGATGTAACTTTCAACTTTGCTCAACTAAAACTTTCTTTTATACATCTAGGGTGTCCAATTACACTAACTGGGAGTTCTTCTAAACCTTCTCTTAGCCTTATCAGTGCTACTACTCTTAAGAAATTCTTCAATAGTAAGGCTCCTGCCTTAATTGGCCAATTTTTTCATGTTCATTCTACCCCTGTACAGCAACTTCCTAGTGAAGTTTCCACCTTACTAGACTCCTTTGCTGATGTCTTTTCAAAACCCACCCAATTACCACCTTCTCGTCCACTTGATCATAAGATTCCACTTAAACCCAATTCCACACCTACCTCCCAAAGACCCTATAAATGTCCTTTTATTCATAAATCTGTAGTGGAACAGCTTGTCCAAGAAATGATATCTGCGGGGTTGATTCAAAAGAGTCATAGCCTTTTTGCTGTCCCAATCATTTTGATTAAAAATAAGGATGGAACGTGGCACTTCTGTGTGGATTATCGCAAACTAAATGACATGACTGTGAAAGACAAGTTTCATATTCCCTTAATCGACGAATTACTAGATGAACTGAATGGTGCAATTATCTTTACTAAGATTGTTCTACTGTCGGGCTATCACCAGATTTTGATTTATCCACCGGACATTTATAAGACAGCCTTCCGCACTCATCAAGGCCACTATGAGTTTCGTGTAATTCCCTTCGGCCTTACGAATGCTCCTGCAACATTTCAGGCATTGATGAATGAGATTTTTCAACCATTTCTTCACAAGTTTGTACTCGTATTTTTTGACGATATTCCTGTGTACAGTTCCTCTCTTGCAGATCACCTGAAACACCTTCATGTGGTTTTTTCCTTGCTTCATCAACATTCCATGTATGCTAAGTTTTACAAGTGCACTTTTGCTCAACCTTAACTCGAGTACTTGGGCCATTTAATTACAGGCAATGGGGTAGCTGCAGACCCTGACAAAGTTACTGCTATGGTTCATTGGCCTCAACCACAAACCTTGAAGCAGTTACGGGGTTTTCTAGGCCTGACTGGTTATTATCGTAAGTTCATTCAAGGATATGGCACTATTTTCAAACCTCTGACAGATATGTTAAAGAAAGATTCATTTGTCTGGACAGAAGAAGCAACCACATCATTTTCCTCCATCAAAACAGCAATGACTCAAGCCCCAGTTTTGGCTCTGCCTAATTTTAACAAGTTATTAACATTAGAGACTGATGCATGCTCTAAGGGTGTTGGTGCAGTGCTTCTACAAGACAACAGACCTATAGCATTTTTCAGTAAACCCTTAGGCCCTAAAGCCTTGGCATTGTCAACATACAAAAAAGAGTTCTTAGCCATTGTAATGGCAGTTCAGCGATGGAAGTATTATTTGGGCCATGCTAAATTTGTGATCAACACATACCACCAAAGCTTGAAATACCTCATGGAGCAGAAGCTTTCTTCATCATTACAACAGAAATGGCTAGTCAATCTTATGGGTTTCGATTATGTCATACACTACAAAAAAGGCAAAGACAATATGGTGGCTTATGCCCTCTCTAGGCTACCACATGTATTTTGTTCTACACTCTCATTATCTCAACCTCAGTGGACTAGTGATATTATCTCCAGCTATGATTCAGATGAGGTAGCCCAACACTTAATCACTCAGCTTCTTATTTCTCCAACCTTGCAACATTATACTTACCAACAGGGTATCTTGAGGTTCAAAGGGAGGTTGTACATTGGTTCAGGTAATGGCATTCGAACTTTTATTTTACATTCAGTTCATTCATCTGTTGTGGGTGGCCATTCGGGCATTGTGGGTACCTATAACAGAGCTAAAGCTCATTTCTATTGGCCAAAGATGAAGAGTGACATCATCCACCTTATTTCGAATTATGATATCTGCCAATGAAATAAGGGTGCTCACTCCTTTCCTAGTATACTTATACATCCTCTTCCAATCCCTGACACTGCTTGGAAGGATATATCATTGGACTTCATCGAAGGTTTGCCCATGTCTTTTCGAAAGAATGTCATTCTGGTAGTCGTAGATCGCCTTACTAAATACAACCATTTTATCCCACTCAGCCATCCCTTCACTTCCATAACAGTTGCCAAAGAATTTCTATCCAATATTTTTAAACTGCATGGGTTACCAACCACTATTGTCAGTGATAGAGATAAAATTTTCATCAGTCAGTTTTGGCAGGCTTTTTTTAAAACACTAGGCACCACATTAAACCTGAGTTCATCTTACGTACCATCCACAAACAGATGGTCAAACTGAACGAACAAATGCCTGTATAGAACAATATTTACGATGTATGACAGGTTCCCAACCTAAACAGTGGGTTCAATGGTTAGCTTTGGCTGAATATTGGTTTAACACCAATTATCATACAGGCCTCAAAATGTCTCCATTTCAGGCCCTTTATGGCTACCAACCTCCTCACTTGGTATTTCCAATTCCAACTCCTACTTCTGTGGCAATTGTTGAAGATTATTTGCATTAACGAGATCTTATGCTACAACTTCTCAGAACTGATCTTTCTAAAGCACATAACAGGATGAAATTCTTCGCAGACCAGAAATGCTCTGATAGGGAATTTGAAGTGGGTGACATGGTGTTTCTGAAGCTTCAACATATCGACAGACTTCAGTAGCTATTCGGAAGAACTTCAAGCTTTCCTCTAGATACTTTGGACCATTTGAGATTCTTCAGCGTATCGGTGATGTTGCTTACAGGTTAAAGCTTCCAGTGGGTTCTCGCATTCACCCCATATTTCATGTTTCCCAACTTAAAAAGAAGATTGGTCTTACTGCATCTACCTTGCCTCAACTACCACTTGTTGATCACAATGGCCATTTTGTTATAGAACCAGTAGATCTCTTAAATCGCAGGCTTACACTCCGTGATGGTTTGTCCATACCTCAAGTATTGATTCAGTGGTCTAATTCACCTCCTGAGGATGCTACCTGGGAGGATTTTGCACATATCCAAGCTCAATTCCCTGATTTCACCCTTGAGGACAAGGGTGCTTAAATGGGAGAGGCATTGTCATGTAACTCCTGAATTTTGGGCTTGATTAGTGGGCTTCAGAAACTTTTGTTAGTTCTTACACTTTTCTGTTGGGCTTGTGTTTTTGTATTAGCATAGTTTATATTATTTCATAGAGTTTTGTGTGAGATTCATGTAATCCTGACTGTTGAAATTGTCAACCAGGAGTGGGTAGTTAAATAACCTATGATTGTGTAAGAATTTGGCCATGAATGAAAACCTTATTTTCCTTGGAGAATAATTAGGCTCTGGTTTCAGAGAGAAGGTAGCTTGCTACCAAGTAATTCATCAACTCTTGTACTAGAACAGTACAAGTTGATCACCTAGGAATTAGATATTTGGGACCCTTCATATTAGTCACATAGATGTATGATGAACGGTTTTTCGTTAGTCCCCAGTTTGATTTATGAATAGGGATTTTTATTGACTCGAGACTCTCGAAAAATGAAGTAAGACCCTTGTAACGTATAAGATTGAGTCTTCAAGGCGCACAAATGATGATCCGTGGGTTAGAGACGTTTGTGGAGAGTCATGTCGATATACTGGATGCATGTGTATTTATGGACAAGATGAAGTTGTTGTTCCGCCTCTACTAGGTGTCTTGACAAGGATTCATGTGAACTTTTGTATCCAAGTCATCTATCAAGATCTATCTTTCTTCTGGGAGATGCTTAACTATATTTAAGAGAAATGGACGCGTCATAAGACCAGTGGAACAATGAACACATTATAGGGCTAGTGATGCAAGGGATATGTTTTAAGGATTATAGACAGCTCGTTCGTATTAAGGTTGTTGATGATGGAGTTCTTCGAAGTCCTCAGGGTACATACCAATTTGAAGAAGCAAGTGGATGTCATATCTTGTTCTTCAATCGTCGCGTCCGACTCTGATACATGGGTTATTTATCGAGCTAGTCTTTTGGAGAGAAGAGGCTTTGACTGTGGGAACTACTAGAAAACATCTGGATGAGTAGCCTAAATATTTGACCTCATGAGTATCACTATAGATTTATTTTCCCTTGATAGATTCAGCTGCAAAGATATTATCCTTTTCCTTCTTGGGTGAACTGAGGTCCCATCGGAAAATGATACTAGATAACCGTTGTTGTAGCTGAGATAGAGGCTTATCGAGACTTGGTTGTAATTGCTAGGACTCATCTTCTTTCTGACGGGACAGGTGTTGAGATAATATATCGACCGACGACTTTGCATATTCAGGTAAGTATGAGCTTTGGCTAAGCGTCATCTTAGAAGCTAGTCTCGTCTTATACTTTGTCACGTTCTGGACATGATCATATGAATAAGGAAGAATGACAAGATGTATCTTGGCTGGCAATTTATGATCTTATGTGGCTCTGCAACGCTTTTGACTAGGTTACGAATTTTTGGAGCCTTTCCAAGTTTTCGCTAAGTTTATCTTGTAGACGACGAAAAGGCAAATCCGAACTAGGTCAATTGGTTATATAATGAACTAGTTATAAGTAAAATAGTAAAGTGAAGTAAACTTCCCGAGTCCCCTGTGATCAGGTTGAGGCCTTTGACCTAAACGAATTTTGGAGAAAATATTCGTCAGAATTTCCAAATTTAGATCGTCATCTGGTCCTTGAGAGTGATAAGGTTGACTGGATGGTTGTTTATTTGCTCTGTTACGTTCGTAACGGGTTTCATATTCTCCAATGAGGTCGATTACAGACAGACCGGATCTCGTCCGTATTATTCTCGGAAGTTTTAGTACTCCTTTTTTAGGGAACGTGTACTCGATTTAGATTTATCGGATCTATCCCCACTGGTAACTCTAAAGGCATCTTCATATAAGTCTGGATGTCGATATGATATTTTGCAAGATTCTGTTGAGTCCCTAGGAGCTCGCCTTGGTCCTTGCCCAACGTTTTCAAGGATTAATAACAGATTTTCATGGAATTAGTTTACTGGTGCGTTTTAGGGAGAGATCCAGTTGATCAGGGAAGCAGTAAGCTATTTACTAAGTGCAATTCCTATGGCAATGTTCAAATGTAAATTTTTGTTGAGCCATGTGGATGGCCAAACATGTTTCTCCACTATGGGAAAAGAAGTGGGTGATTGATCTTCAAGCGCCATGTCAAAGCGCAAACGCCAGCATTGGTAGATAAAACTCTGCGTTGAAACCTGAACCACAATAGTTTGAAACTTAAACGTGGCGTGCTTCCTAAGCATGATGGCGGTTGTAGGAAAAACGCCAACGGATAGTTTTTTGAAAATTTGAGATTCACTTTTTTACCTCTATAAATTACCATCATCTTCAAACAATTCACTCACACCAAAATTCACTTCTCTTTAGTTTATTGTTGGTTAAATGGCTGAAAAGGCGATCACACTTTTTTGCGATGCAAAACTTGAAGCTGTTGTTTCTAAGATATGTGGGAGTTTTAAAAAGATTGAAAATTGTAAGAGGTAAGTGCAAGTTTTTGAAGTTTTTCCAAGAAAATGTTCTGCTAAAAGGAAAAGAAGAGCTCCAGTTTTGAAAGTTATCAACAAAAAATTCTAAAACAAAGGAGAAACTGTCAAAGAGCGCGTGGAATGGAAGATACGTCAAATGAAGATAAACAGGAGGCCAAAGCTTGTACTTGGTTTTTATTGAAGTTGTTTAGTACTTTTTATTATTGTGTAAGTTTATATCTTGTAAAAGAATTGGAAGTAATATCAGTGAATGAAAATATTTTGATTTTAAAATAGATTTCCACTTTAGATTAAGCGAAATTTATTACAATTTAAACTTGCAAATAACATCAAACTATATTTTAATAAACCATAACAAAAATATCAAATCCAGAGATATTATCTCTGTAGAGTTCATAGCATTCAAAATGCTTAATCTCTCTTTCTGTTTCTTCAGTAAACTTGGTCTGAGTGATGGTTCTCTGTAAAACAGATAAACAACAAATTTAGATTATGATGCAGTTGATCGGTGAGGACAAAGGTAAGATACTCACCAATTCTTCGTTGGATAATCCAGAATTGCTACGGTGAACCATCCAAAAAAAATTTGTATAATGTTTGACTTCCTTAGTGATGAATGTAATTCTTAGTTCTATGCTCTTACTGTTTCTTATGGTTTCGTTCCGAGATGCTACAAAATGTTCCAATACTCTTTCCCATAAATAGTGAATGTTCATTGGTATCATCATACGATGTAACAAACATCGAACAAGAGTAACATCTTCTTCCATTGTAAAGACCGAGAGAGACATTCGAGTGTAGTACAGATGTGCTTGAGATGGACCATCCTTTAGAATAGATTTACAAAGACAGAAAACTGCTGATAGGGATTTACAAAGACGGAATATGTAATGGATTTACAAAGACATAATCAATGGAAAGTTTTTGTGTTTGGATTGGTTAAATCAGCTTCCTTCCTAATATTGACCATGATTGAGATCTGTAACTGAGTTGTTAGAGCATAACTCGGTTGAACTCACCAAGCATTGGTATGTCAAGTTTGGTTGTCATATTTTAGTGTGTCAAAACTCATCTAAAGTCGCTTGATTATATACTAGAGTCAACTTCATTTAGGTTAGGCTAAAAAGTCTAGGAATATTGAGACATACAAGTATTACTATGAAGACCTGAAAAATGTAAAGAAGCATCGAACTACAACGACGACATCATCCTTCCACTTAAGGTTAGTAATATTGACTTGAACTATTTCATTCCTAACGTATCTTTCAAGTCATGCTATATTGAAAACATAACTGCGAAGCTGTATATACTGCACATATTGTATAATACTTTAGTGATGTGACATGGTCATATTTGTATGATCATAGTATTAGGGAATTAGACTACGAAGTATAATGCTTATCTTTTGAACTTCGTAGATATGGCATCGACATAGTCTTGTATATACTATTATGATCATGTGAATGGGTTATGGTGAAGATTTCATCCTAGGAAACAATGTTTTACATTTGTTTAAAGGAAGTACATTCATGAACTTGTTTCATGAATCGAAAGGGAAATCATCAGGCTTATTGGTTCAGTTATTCATTGCAAATCTTTGGATGACCAATATGTATAAGATGGCATAACTGATCTTAACCTTTGTTATGTATCTTGGTATTATGATTTGGTATGACTAGTTTTTATTAATTAGTGTAACCGATCCTAAGTAATCACCATGTGATGGTATGATTGATCTTTATCATTGGTGTGACCGATCCTAGTAATTGGTGTGACCGATCACAAGTGTTGCGTAATCGATCCTTGTAATAAGTAACATGTCCTGGTAACTGGTGTGACCGATCACAAGTAATACCATGGGAATATGAAACTGATCCTGGTAACTGATATAACTGGTCCTGGTAACTTATGTGACCGATCACAAGTATTTTCATATTAAGGTATAACCGATCCTAGTGATTGGTGGAACCGATTGAACCCATGTATGTGATTTAATATTTGATCAATCACATAGTTATCTTGGAATACATGTCAACCAATTCTAAACATGTTTGGAAGTGTGGTATAACCGATTCCAAGAATGTAAATTCATGTAAATATGAATAAGGATTTACAGTGAAGAGATGTCAACATACTTTGAACACGTACAATAACTCTTATCATTTATTGTTCAAAGATATTCCTTAGTACTCAAGGAGATCGTGTGCCAACATAAATTAAGAATCTTTTAATTAAGGTTTTTGGTTTTATATGCTTTAATTACCAGCAATTAAATGCATACTAGTGTCTAACCCGTGCTACGCACCGGACCGGTGGGATCGGCTAATTTAGCATGGCGGGTCTTTGCCCCGCACCCGTAGACAAATGCATTAATATTGTTTTGAAAAATTTGTGAGTAGTTTTATTTTTAAAGAGACAGGAAATTTTGATACCCATTACGCCTCTTATTATTGGGTGGTTTAAATTTGGTATTAGAAATTTATGTTAAGGTATTGGTTTTATGGTCATATATTAAAATAATTGAATAGAAATTGAGTTCATAATTAAATTAAATTTTATTTACAATTGAACAAAATTATACACTTATTTATTTATGTAACCCGTGCTACGCACCGGGTATAAATCGTATGATGGTGATTATATTTTAGCGAAGCGCCGCGACGTTGCACAATTACATCATAAATTTCCAAAAATCTTGATTAGTAATATTATTTTTAATGGATAAAAAATCTGATACCCTTTGATAATAATATATGCATAGTTTACAAAGTTATTTTTATCTCCTATGTTTGGCATATACAAAGTATTAATGGCACACTAGTTAATGATTCACCTGTCGTTGTCATTGTAGTACAATGGTAAAATCACTGGGTGATGAACCAAATTCTTCGAAACTCGCCAGCACCAAATTTTTTACCGATCAAAATATAAAAAAATTAATGATTCACCTAGTATATAACCCGGGGGAGACTGCTGATTTGGTGTGGCGGGGCTTCGCCCTGCACCCGTGGGCCATATGCATGGGAACAACTTTAATAGAAAGTGCATTTTTTATTCGAAATACCTAAACAATCGAAAAAGTAATTGTACTTTTAACACGTGCTACACACCAAGCCTGGTGGAGACTGCTGATTGGGTGTGGCGGGGTTCACCCCGCACCCATAGTCCATATGCATGGAGACATTTTTAAATAGAAAGTGCATTTTTTTATTAGAAATACCTAAAAAAAATAAAAGGTAATTGTGCTTTTGCATGTAAGCATGTACTACTTTTTATCTGATATATAACTTGTGCTACGCACATGCAGGTACGGTCGGAATTAAATATATTTGATTGGTGGGGTGGGGTGGCTGGGTCGCCCCTCACCTGGCTTGAAAGGGTTCCATTTTTATAGACACCATCTAGAACATTTGGTTAAACTTCCTAAGGTTAAATTTCCTTAAATTGGGTGACGATGCTTTTCAAATCGCTTTCAACAAAGTCTGTCACTTCCATAAAATGGCCATTCGAATTAAGACATTTTTGGCGCATATAGAAGTAAGTTGCACATGTATCTACTATAAGGAAAATCCATTCACCATCCCCACAAAACACCTGTGTAGACTAATTCACAAATGAAGCAACAGAGTAATGATAAAATCCCCTTGTATACATATGCACATTCTTGGTCCTGTGTCTCAAAACCTATTATGCAGAAACACGCAACTTATAATACAATATCAAACCATTAGAATAGTCTAAATTCAAGTCTGCTTACTTAATTACGAAGATATGCATAAGATTATTGAGGATGAAGATATTCTTACCACTATCCTATGTATATGTTCAATGCATTATAATCATGTCAGCCGATAGTGATACACCTGCAGATGGATCGGTGTGTTGTTCATAGTTAGTTCTTACACGATTGACAGGGAATTTCCGTTAAAATTTCATTTGGAAAATTAAGCACCTCAAGGTATGTTTTACTCCGTAGAGAATAAAAAAGTCCTTTCATTTTCAATAGTTTTTTAACTGTTAGAATGTGGGCATCCAATTCAAAACCAATTGGCAATGAGTGGATAGGCCCTAAAAATTATAAACCGCATGATCTTAAATTACCCAGATAATGTGGGACTAAGACTAATACTCTCAACATTAACTTTGAAATGGACCAATGCCCTTGAAAATGAATTCAAAATGTTTACTACTAAGTGGGAATTATCATGCAAATGAGGCAAATTGATACATGATACACCACTATCTTAATCGAGTTCTAATTTGTTCATTATTTTTTTTTATTATCTGTTACGGGAGCAGAGTCTATATCCAAAGGCATTAACAGTTTAAAAACTTTATCCTTTGATTAATGGTACAGCTACAAACACAACTAATTCAACAAATTATGATGCATAATTAAGGCTTCACAATTTGTCACTCATTTATTTATTTTCAATAACTGATGAGACATATATGAGAACTTTTCTGGAATATCCAAGGATGGATGAATGCATTCAATTATGTCTCACTGGGTCACTTGATCTTTAGAAGGTGAAGGGTAAGATATTGGCATTTCTTGGAAGCATCACTGTTCAAGCAGTATACCCACCAAGAAAGTATGTATATACCAAGAAAAAAAAGATCAAGAAAAAAGATTAGAAGAACCACATATATTTTTCGAGAAATCTTAACAATTGCTACTTTCCAACCAATAAATAGTATGTAGTATGTCCATGCTTCAACATTATTGTTGGAGAAGATTATTTTTTTTCATGGCCAAGTGAATCAAAGATAAAATTTAGATAAAATGTGTGGTATACTCTGTAGTGATATAAAATAACAAAATTTAGAAATGTATGTAATGTATGTAATATTAGTTATAGATTATGTCCATTTATGCAGAAACTCTTGGTAACATCCTTTGTGTTAGTTGCACAAACTTTGCTAGCAGAGACGCCTACATACATGCATATAGTTGAAACTAGGATGTTGCACATAATAAAACAATTTATCCTTCTTCTTCTTTCTTTTTTTTTGAAAAAGAGGCAAGCCTCATTCATTAAACAAAACCCACCACTGAAATCTCTTAAAAAACAGAAAATAAACCTAGTTCTAAATAGGGAAGAAACTAACAACAACTTAGATCTAAAACTAATAGAAGAGTTCAAACAAAACCCACCACCGAAATCAAAGGAAATATTGAAATAAACTCATAACAGAAATCTAAAGGAAAAAGAAAAAGAAAAAGAAAACACTTCTGAAAGCAAACCCAGGGGTAGAAGATTGAAAGGAAACTGCAAGGAAATGGAGATGAGATTTTGTGGATAAAACAATTTATCCACCCTGGCCATAAAGAAGATTAAAGTAGATGTGATGCTATAAAGCATGGAAAATGATGATTGAAATCACCTCTTCCTCCCCACCATATTGTTCTTCAAGTGTGCTCTTCATATTATCTTTTTTCGTCATCCCTTTACCATTAAATTTAAACCTAGAAACATCTTGCACCCTCTAAATTTAAAGATTTATCCTAAAAGAATGAAAAATGATCTGAGATTATACCAAAAACAAATTGGCCACGTCAAAAGCTTGACAGGGAAATATCTGAGGCAACATGGAAAATGCCACAAACGATTCATCAACAACATGCAAATCTCCAGAAAAAAAATTCTTGTGAAACTTTGAACCACGTCAATAATTCAAAAACTTGATTTTGCAGGCCAACCACTTTACCATTTATTGGAGAGTGTTGTCCGAATAAAAGGTGCAGTAGTGTCAACCATGCACTCCACCACTATGAACCAAAAGTGGCCATGAAATTAATCTCCCAAATAAACCACCAAGTTTTATCATCCTATGTCGAAACTGAAATACAAAAGTAAAATTATCCACGTGCATAACAAAAACGGAAATAAACTATATTTCAATATAAATTTTTTGGAAAACTTCCAAGTGAATTAACTAAAAACTTTCAAAGGAAAATTAAATGATGCAATCGAGCTGTTATGGTTGAGACTGACTCGAATTTCATATAATCTATCTTCTTTCACATCCAATAATAACTGATCCAACGGAGCCTCTATCTGATGATAATACGGAAAACACAAAAACTAATTATCCATCATGAAAACCAATCATTGAAAGCAAGCAATATTTTTCTAGTCCATAAGATCTAAACAACCATTACATATGCAAAATTTCTCAACTCAACAATAATGTTGTATGGTATGCATTTAAACTACGGTAAAGTTCATCAAGAGAAATAAAATTAAAATTAAAATGATAATGATAAAAATGGGATTAATTAAGGAGCAAGTGAAACTCACGAAAAGAAATTTTGATTGACAAATATCTAAAGCATATGGAATCCCGACCACCAACAGAATTCCGACATCTTCCTGACAACATTATACTGAAGAGTTTGGTAGAATGGAGGGATATGAAAACTAAATTAACAGCCATTGGAAAATTTAACACCAATTTCTTCATGTTAAACATCAAAGAATGAATAAGTTTCTTAAGATAAAACAATTCAAGATGAATCTAACCTCATCACCGCCACTTTTATTGTATGCCACCCACGAGCATAAGTTTATCAGTTAAATAAGGTCTAAGGTAGTCAATATTGTTTCAAACATAAAAATAACTAAACATTAGTAAGGTGGATGATCCCTAAAATGCTACCATGAGCTGAGTTTTGAGTAAGAAAGTGGTGTGCCCAAACTTTTTCTCTCATTCTGTATGTTTCTATGCAGTAAATGAAATAATAATATCTACAATGAATTAGTATGTACATGTTTGTGGCCAAGACTTGTGCTATCATCCCTTGAAATTTCATCAGAATTAAAGGATACCAATAAATAATGATGAACATTTTTTTTCTCAAGTAGCTTTTCTAAATCATGATAAGATATATGTTGAAGATATCTAGGTATCCAATTGGATGGTATCCAAGGCATGTGATTTTCTACCAATTAGACTCAACTCACGGTAGAAAGAACGATGGTACAATGATGGGAATGAATCATCTCTACTGTGTATATCATCAATATATAGTAACTGTTCTAGCTTTCCTTCAACTGTTTCATTTGGTTCAAGTTTAAGCTGATTAGCATTGAGAGAATTACAATATATCTTATACCATGACCTATTTTTCTCTTCATCCTTTCTTCGAGTACAGATCACGAAATGATTTGGCATAGGTGTTCAAGATATGCTACTGATAATAAAGATAAAAAAGAAAAAAAAAAAAAGCGCAATAACAACGACCATACCTCCCATGTTCTTGCGTTCCAAACTCTTTATACCTTTTAATTTCCTACAACACATCCGAATCTAATTTAAGCATTCAATTTATTCGTTTTTCAAGATTTTGCCTCAGTTGGCTATTTTGAACTGTGATAGAGTTGGTAAGTTGAATATGACTTGAACACCTTCTACTGAGTATCACCAATAAAAAAAATAAAAAATTTAAAAAAATTTGAGTTCAATTCATTAACAAAACTGATCACCGTAACTTGGGTTACAATGAGAAAAACATCTAAGAGAGCATTGAGGTGGTGGAGAAAGATTTATACCTGAAAACTTTATCTACTGCAGAGTTGTGCATATAGATACTACTACAGGACGGAGATCCTCTCGGATAGAACAAATTTCTTAGATTATCTATGGAATATAGTTTGGTGGAAATCTTTATCCAAGCATGTGACCTAAAATTAATAACGCCAAAAATTACAACCACACAAAAGAAGAAGAAAATCCAAAAAAATAATAAAATAATTTAACAATTCAAATGCACTGGAATTAATAGAATATATGATGGAAAGAATTACTATAATACCACAATATAACTAAACTTCTCCAATGGAACTCGAAGGTTGTGGATTAGAAATACACTCAAAAACTCCGGGAAACGACTAAGGATTGAGAAACTAAATAAAAACATACGGGAGAAAACAATAGAAATATAAAATAAAATAGAGAAAATGAGTTAACAAAGTGAGAGACAGAACGACTGATTTTACCCGGTATACTTCTCTACCAGAAACGATGGCAGGATCTCCAACTACATTTGTAATGCAAACAAAAATACACATCAATTTTAGCCAAAAAACAAAAACAAAAAATTTATTAGAGAAACAACTCACCATGTAGCATATATTGTATCAAATAAATTTGGCATAAGATTTTAAAAGTGATACAATTTTAGCCAAAAATAAAAGAAATTTTTTTATTAGAGAAACAGCTCACCGGGTAGCATATTTTCGTCGCCTCAATTTGTCATAAGATTTTAAAACAAAAATTATCATCAAAATAGGAATATGTATATTAAATAGGAGTGAATGCTAAGTATCTACATCCATATTTGTTTCTCAGAGAAGATTTAATAAGAGAGAAAAACTATGAAATAGTAATGAAATTATCTTGACTTTATTTAGCGCCATGAAGTAGCAAACAGACATGGAATAATATGGAAAAGATGACACAATGGCAGCCATTGTTATATCATTTTCAATAATTTTTTATTCAAGTCACTCTACCCTCATGTAGTCTTGCGTGAATTTGTTTCGGTTACACTTAGGGCTGCCCAGGGTTCGGTTTGGGTTGGTTTTCTGCCAAACCCAAGGACCAAACTAATATCTCTTATAAGAAACCAAAAACCAAACCAGACCATGATCGGTTTAAAATATTAGAAACCAGAACCGTCCCACCGTTTATTTTTTTTACTTTCATTTTTAACTCATAAACCAAAATTGTAATTCAAATCATCAAACTTAGATATATTTTGAACTATAATTTCTTTATTTATGGGTATACTCATTAAAATCATATATATTATACATTATAATTCAACATTAGTTACATTTTTAATTATATTTGCTTTATTTATGGGTATACTCATTGAAGTGAATATATATTATACTATGATTGAAAGTTTGCTACATATTACGGTTTTTGTCGAGTTTTTTTTTTGTTTTTTTTTTTTGTGACATCAAACCAAAACCAACCACCTAGAATCGGTTTTCTCGGTTTTTGGGGTTCCTGGTTTTTGGATTTTTCGGTCTCTGGTTTTTTGGGTTTTTTTATCGGTTTGGACCAGTTCGGTTCGGGTGGAAAACCGAACCATGGGAAGCCCTAGTTACACTGCAAGAATGGAAATCCATAATGACTCTCCTTACAAAGTATCCTCCTTGAGCTATTCTCTCACTCATATTTGGGTATGAATTTTGGGTAGATATGAATTTTGGATAACTCTGTCCAAAAATTCTTTTAAGGTTGTTGGAATTATATTAATGTCAAAATTTGATTAAAAGTCTAGTCATGGGTTTGAATATCTTTAGCCTGAGGATTTGTTTTCAAAATGGTTAAAGAAATACCGATGCATTAATCAATACCTACTATGCATTCATCAATTAACTATATTCAATGTATTAACTATATTAAAAAATGTATGTCTACTGGCCATACGGACTGTTGGCACATACCTTATTTCTAAGAACATCGTCTTGAATCCATGCACTTGCTGGACATCTATATTGATGAATACTCTTGACATAGATGTAGTATAAAGGCTAAGCGTATCTAAAATGCAACAATAATTTAAATGCATGGACATACAATATCATTTTAACACTCGACAACATAAAACATATAGAAGTTTGCTTACTTCATTGCTGGTACTAAATTTCACATCAAACATTAGATAGGTGCCAAGAAAATAACTCAAATTTTAAAACCAAGTTCCATATCAAATCTAGTTGCATCCATACTGGCCCTTCCACATGAGATATGAAGTGGAATAATTCTAGTGAAACAAATAGAGACAAAGGCACTCTTTGCAGAAGTTGGTAGGTCAGGAAGCGTCATCTAACTCTGATATTAAAGGAACTCAGCAAGTTGATGAACTAAGAAATCATATTATCAGTTGAAGCACAAAGGACCGGTATAGATAAAGCTAAATGAATTAATATCTCTTGGATAAAAACGAAAGAATAATAAGTAGCCATGGAAATTAGTCTTCAAGTCAAAAGGAAAAAAGTTACCGAGTTTTATACGTCATTACTACCACTGTCGGTATGGTTCTCTACAATCACATCATTAATTGTGTGCACCAATTCAGCCCACAACGGATGTTATTTTCATCAAAAATGTTTGACGCACCGCGGCTGTGCACCAAACACTGTCCCGCGGAGAGGGAATGTGAGACAAAAAAAGAAAAAAGAGGCGCCCACTAATGGCCCCCACCCACCTGCTAATCACCGCTCATTTCCCTCACAGCCGTTCGATTTCGTCACAGTGCACATCGCGGTGCACAGATGCGGTGCGTGTATCATTTATGTATTTTCATTGCAATTCCCCTAGTACCAAAAATAATCAACAAATATTTACAGGAAAAATAAATCCAAGCAAACATACTAACCGAGGTTTAATAATGGAAAAGCTATCGAAAATACCAGGACATACCATCAACCCGTAAGCTGTATAAGGAATAATAGCTATCAATTATAGTACACCATATAAAATTAAACAAATAAAATCAAAACCCAAAAAGTATTTGGAAAGCAATAGTACGAAAACATACCGATCGCAATCGATACACTTTGGAGGTCTTTTATGGTAAGATTTAAGAGTCCAACTTTAATGCAACCACTGCAATGTACCTTGATCCAAAATTATGAGAACACAAAAGAGAAAAAAATCTATGCCCTGATATTAAAAAGAGAAACAAAGAACATGAAGGAATAATAAAAAATAAAAAATTCAACAAAACAGAAAAATCTTAACAAACCCCGACATCCGAATATCCTCAACTGAAAAATCTTATTCCATAAACCAAAAAAATAATTAAATAACTGAAAATTATGAAACAAAAACAAAGAAAAAGAGGGGACCAAAGTACACCAGGAAGAGTATACCCTAGATGACGATCATTTTCACCCATTATATCCATCGTCCAGTACAACCACAGAACTGAAACTTGATCAAAATCAGGAAGGACACAAAACGAATCTATTAATCGTTGTTTCCTTCCACCATATGGACCAAATCAATATTAGTTGACTTGACTTTACAGGACATATTTTTAATATATACAAACACAATAAATTTACCATCTAAGAAGACGGACTGGACACTTAACTTGTGAGCCTTTCTATGAGGCAAAAAAAATTCGTCTTAAGCTATGAAGAAAAAAATGTCAATCAAAAAACATATTGCTATCGGTAAGGAGTATTAACTTTGAATACCTATATATCTAGTGAAGAAGGATCGGAGTATCTTAAAGACCCAAAGATAAAATTTAACATCTAAGTTTTTTCACAAATGTCACCATACGACTTTTCACAAATTATACAAATAAAAAATTCTGGTAGCATTTGGACAGATAGATCATATAGTGACTTCTATCTCTACAGTACCGATTAATTGTCTCAATTCTATATTACTTCAAATAAATAGGATGTTAACCTTCATATTATTGCTATGTGCAGTTCCTTGCTTCGATCATATTAGGAAAATTGGGAATATGTCTCAAAATTGGCTATCATCTTAGGGATATGTCCCATGATTCCAGTTTCTGGGAATATGTCCCAATGTAACAGTTTCCGTTAAGGAATCGTTAAATAGTCAATTTGTCGTAAATGTGTCTGAACTTTCTCTCTAATTTCTTCAAGGTTTTTTCTGTCTGGAAATGTTCCTGCACCTTGTAAAGGTTTTATTATATAGTATATCTCTTTTTTAATTCGCATATGTAATCCTAAGTGTTTGCGGATATTGACTACTTAACGGTTTTGGATAGAATTTTGGACGGCTAGGACATCTTCCCGAAAACTGGAATTCTGAGGCATATCCCCAAGATGACAGTAGATTTTGGGGCATATCCCCAAGTTTCCTATCATATTAAATAGATATCCCCGACCCCAAATTCCAAACATTCTAATCATCAAACTAAAACTGAATCCATTTTATTATTAGAAATTCGTGTAACTGTGGTACTATGACCTAAGAAAGTTTTTGTCGAAATGGATGTTGGTTATGGGACTAATTGACGTGTCTTTTTACTTGTTATTCACACTGAAGCGACGGGAACTTAAACGAACGGATGCATATTTTGGTTAAAGGTTTTCTTCAAATTTGCATTCCTAACTACGTTCACAATCAATAAGGTAGACTATGTTCATAATCAATAAGGTCGTCTACATATTTCGCATCGGAAGCATCAACACCTTATATTGATCTAGGTTCAATGCATGACGAACCCAACTCTAATGGAAAACACAAAAAGTTAGTAATTATCAGGACCTTATGTTGACCTAGGTTTAATGCTTGACGAACCAACTCTAATGGAAACACATAAAATTAGTAATTATCAGACATCCACTACCGCGGAAAACATAGAGGAGTCCCTCACACTTCAGATGAGTCTACTTAATAGCAACCACTGTATGTTTCCCAGCTTAACCCCTGTACTGTGTTAAGCTCTAAGGCCCCTTTACTATTTGATAGACTTCACAGCTGCAATACAATGGGATATCTGGCAGTCTAAAATCCAACCCTCATATCTCATGTAGGATATCCGAAAAAAAAAACTATTAATCAAAAAATTACATAACACTTCTTTTTAAACCCTTTTATAATAGAATAAAAATGTCTCAAACACCGGTACCCAAAGCACTTGCTAAATACAAAAAAAAATTGAACCTCTTTTAAAGTTGAACCTTTTATTTCTTGAATGCCTACATCAACCAGTTCGCCAAATATATAAATGGACACTGAGATGAACGAATGACACATAAAACAACATGACTATTTACCTTTACTTGAAGCTAAAGTTAGCCAAGCAGCAATATAAAACTGGAATATTAATTGTTTTCCTAGCTTGAATTGGGTTAGCACTAATACATCTAACATGATATGTTTTTCAATGCAACACACCTTAGATGTACAAATGTATGATAACCAATTTAAACTAGGAGGAGCAGCAGTTACTCCTCTTGTAGCATAAATGATATCATTTTCCTATTAGGTCTAAACACAGATGTCTGTCTGAATGATATCATTTTCATGTTAGGTCTAAACACAGATGTCCTCCATCTATGATGGGACCCGTACCACCACTTCAAATATGGGTGAACCAATGAAATTAGTAAACCATATAAGGTTGATTCAAGTAAATGTGTTGCCAATTTTGTTTATGCCAAACAGTTGAGCAGGGAAGAGAAGCCAACAACAAACATCTAAGTAGCCAAACAAAAGAAAAACAGTTCAGACAAAATGCTGATAAATGAAAAGAACCATTTAAAACTCTTCATAGAGTTGTATATTGTGTAGAGTGTAGAAGGATGATTCGAGTAAACGTGCTGCCAATTTTGTCTGTGCCAAACCGTTGAGCAGGGAAGATAAGCCAACGACAACGAAAACATCTAAGTGGCCAAACAAAAGAAAAATAGTAAAGACAAAATGCAGATAAATGAAAAGAACCATTTCAAACTCTTCATAGAAACAATTCATAGAGTTGTAGATTGTGAAAAACTATAATAAGTAATTATATATAAACTACACAAAATTAACTTAGACCAACCACAACAATACTTGATTTATACACAGGAAGATATAGCCCGTTCTTTTGTTATGTATAATGATAATCTTATTACCTTTTTCTTTCTCTTTTTCGGGAAAAGAAAATCTTATTACAATGCGCAGAAAGATGTGTTTTCTTATTAATGTAAACAGAACCAGGAAACTACATATCTTTGGTGAAAGATTTGTGTATATTCAAACCGAAATCATATTCTATAGAAAACTGATTTATACATAGCATGTATATTGCTTAATCTAGGAATCCTAAATTTATTTCCAGCCCAATAAACCATATGAGCACCACAATTATACACGACCCTATGCAACCCACCCATCGATTAGGCATTTCCTTAAATCATCGAATAAAAAAGTAGAATATTTACTGAATGTTAACTCAACACTAAAACTAAAATATACTCACGAAATCATTTGATGCATACCCAGATCTGAAATATATCATTGCAACTGCTCGGTGCTAAAACACATACAACTGTACTCCTTCACCTAACTCCATCCACTCCGCCCAAACACTCATCTAAACCTAAGCAAATCTTTCTTCCTAATTTATCTTCATATTATAGGGAGTTGTTTAAAGAATAACAACCACGAAATTGAAACAATCAACAAATTCCAGTATTTTCTATAATCAATGTACCCCATTCTTTGAAAGGAAACATATAATACTGAAAAGCTTATAAATTTATTATCATGAAGACAACGTGAGTGTATGGGAGATAGGAAAATTTGATGCATACCCAGCTCTAAAATATATGACTGCAACTGCTCGGTGCCTCAGCTTCTTCTGAGTTCATAATTGCGGATCCCAAATCCAGAAGATAAAAGAATAGGCTGGTATACATGCATGGTAAGTATTTCATACGGTTGAATCTCTCCATGCCCATTTACCTATCATATGGTTTTCTGAATAAAATTATAATAAGAGTTACAACACTAATAGTGATACAAAAGGCTATTACCATAAACTTGAGATCTGCTATTTTTTGCAATTTGATATGCATCATAGTCTCATGTAAATTATGTCATTTTTCCAAGATTTTTGTTGGATATCTATTACTTATTTGGGTGAGTAGCTAAATACGATTCCTGGTACAGTAGGTATTATAAATTTCTTAGCTCATTTTTTTTTTATGATTATCCCTACATTCTATAGATAAAAATATCACGTGTAATGAGTAAAAGGATATATCAATGTTAGTATGAAAGAGAGCAAATGATGGTCATACATGTTGGTTTCTCCGGGAGTCAAAACTACGACCATTTTATTGTGCAGTTAAGAAAACAAAAAGAGAGCAAGTTTGGTCAAAAATTAATTAAAGGTGTACCATTCAAGAACTCCAACCTGGGGTTATTGAACTCTTTTCATGCTTGAGAAAAAATACTCCTCAAAATGACGTTGGAAGGAACCCTTTTGTAACCTAATCCAAGGAGTCCTCTGTTGGGGGTACTTAAGCAAGTTCCTAAAAAATAGACAACATATTTTCAAAATCGGTTGCTTAGTGTCATTCTATAGTAAAATGATTCCTTCTATTACTTCTAAATTGTTAAGACAGAAATGTCACAATCGTTCAATCAAACTATACCTTTGGACTCTTTATTATCAAAAGATAGAGTTTCATGTTAAGATAAAAATAACTCATATAATCTCAAGGGAAAAAGAATACACACCCCAATAATCTCAAGCAATAGTACTTCACCGGATACTCAATCAATCTTTAGTAAAAATGTAAAAGTAACAAATCCCATTTGCATACCTGTTAGCATGTGAGATGAGTTCTCTACGTAATCATATAACATAACTCTTGGACAACTATTTGTTTGAAAAGAGTTATTAACTGGCTTTTCCACTTACGAAGAATATGACGGAACACATTATCCAACTTTCCAAGGAGAAGTAGATGTACCTATCTGCCATATGGATGACCATACTTTCGCATGAGATATATACCGGGTCTGTCAAGGCCTAGTAAGCCTTTGGTATGAACCCCAAGAAATATGAGTTAGCCTCTGAAATTTTAAAAGCAGTTGTTTGCAAACACAAATGTTTTCGCACATCGTAATGGAGATCCTAAAAACATTCCATTCAATATCATCCAAATATAAAGCTGTCCAGTTGACAAATTATCATTGAAAACCTCATCCAACAAATCCCAAAAATAATTAAATAACAAAAAAGAAAGAAGCGAAAAAACCAAACAGAACATACCTATTATTGAAACCTCATATTACTCTTGTGTAATGTTTGAGAGATCAGAATGCAGTTTCCTGCACAGTGAGGCAGTATTGATAACTGAAATGAGCATACCTGTTGTGTTACAAAATCCAATACCAATACAGTTGGTGGTGTATGTGGTCTGAATGAAATTTGGTTAGTAGTCATTCTCTAATCACTCTGATTTGTAAACTAAATATATAAAGACTAATTCAATTTAGTTAGGATTAATACTTTCACATGAGATTCATCTTAGAGGCGTCTACTCTCATCATTGTTTTGATGAATGAGCTTATGGAATTGGAAGTCCCTGGCAGATATCTAATAAAATCAAACATCGGAAAATTTAGTGCGTAAGCAAGAAGTAAAATTTGGTATGCCAGTTCACATTTAATGGTTCTATACAAATGGATGCAGCTTGTTTTCTAGAATTTTGAAAATAATCTTATCATGCATTTAGATGGTGGAATTTTAACTCAACTCACTTTCTTGTAGTGCAGGAGTACCTTGATGGTGTAAAACTCACAATGAGAAGAGAACCACATTTTCCGTGGAAACCCAAAGTTTCCTAGATGTTCTGTCGTTCTGCCTATACATTTGTGCTCCTATACTGAAACAAAGTTAATTATCCAGATATATCTGGACTTCAAAATCCAATTCAAAATTTATACCTTCTATCAGACATCAATGAATGCAAACATTCTAAATGGTCGGCCAGTAGCTAGATTATCCAAGGGAAAAAAAACAGAAATATGAATATGAATATATCATATATGAATATTTCAATGAAACCAGAAAACCCAAAATAAAATAAAATAGTATATCATAACCAAAAGCACTCCTAGATTATCCAAGAAAAAATGGAGTAAGCAATAAGAAATAACAACATGATGACCGAAACCCTAATTTCTGTTTGGTTGAATTGGGAAACCATTACTTACAAAATAAAAAAATATAAGAACATGCAGGAGAAATCGAAACAAAATCAAAATTAAAAAACAGAGAAAAAGAGTGTAACAAAGTGAGAAATACTGGATTTACCTGCTCTGCTGGTGTTGTTCGAAAATTAGGGCTTGGAAACACAGAAGAAACATTGAAATAAATATAAAAAGAATATCAAAACGCAATTTAAAAGAGATGAAGATTAAGATGTAAAAGAAGGAAAAAAAAAGAATTGGGGTCGAAGAAAGAGATGACGATTATGATTTTACCTGGTGTCTAGAAAAAGAGATGACGATTATCAAATCCGTGCAATCGTGCCTCATAATCATCGACAATACTCCCAGAAATAGTTTGAAGGTGAATACTTAATTTTTTTTCGCTATATTTGGCATAAAGATAAATTTGTTTCTCGAATTAGATTTAACTGCAATGGTAAGTACCTAAGTTGATATAGGAGTTCTGGTTTTGTTTCTCAAAACACCAAAATACACGATTATGGAATGAAAATATATAACTCGCATATATTGAAAAATAGTTTTCCCCAAAATGCTAAATTTGGCATAAGATAGGATTTGTTTCTCAAGTTGGATTAAACAGCAATGGTAAGTACCTGAAATTACGGAATGTATACGGTTCGCATAAATTCGTTTTTATTTTTTCTAAAAATAAAGTTTAAATGCGGTATGAAAATATTTTCCTATCAAATATTTTTTTATCGCTTAATCTGGAGCATTAGATCGAATCAATTAGATGTAAAATTAATGGTCATGAAATGTAAGGGGGCTAACTTGTTTTTCAGCCAATCATGAGCGAGGGTTTCATTGACCGGCCAATGGTAGGGGAGGTTAGCGCAACTCTCGACGTGGAGTGAGAGATGTGGTTGGGTGTTTAGGTTATTGATACATAGAGAATGAAAATTAGTAATGTGCATTTACTAATCGGAGATTTTCTATTGAGAGATTTCATAAATATAGGACAAGCATTTATTGAAATTAGAAAAACTGAATCTTTCCATTCATTGCATATCTTGGGAATATTTTCAGTTTTGGAAATTCTTTGATGTCCAAACCTCCTTGGTCTATAAATACCTAAGTTTGCATTTCTAGAAGACTATCCTAAGAGCCAGGAAAACTTCATTTCTTGTTGTTTCTGGTGGAACCGTCTATTCAGAGAGGAAAGTATCCTAATTAGGTGAAATATCTTACGACCGCTCGTTTAAAGACTTCTGTGGGATCAAGAAGCTCTACGAGTACTATTGGTGGGAAACTAGATAATTGCAGTGTTATTAGTTTTCAATTGATTTGATTTCCTAATGGTTGTTGAAACTTTGATTGCACCTAGTTTGTTTATTCTTAATAATCTTCTCTTCTGATATAAGATTCATTCAAACTAGGTCGAAGTATCGACGGGATCTTTCCATTGTTAACAGACTTTGTTCTATGTGTGATTGATCAAAAAATATCAAGTGGTGTTGTGTAGGTTATTATTGAAGATTAAAGAAGATTTGAAGAAGAAGAAGATATCTTATTGGTTTCCGTATCTTTGTGTGTGAACAAATCTTGATCGGTTGGGATCCAACTAGAATCAGATTTATTCGATTGATTAGTTACGTGATATCGGCATCGATTTATAGTTTCTCTTTGAGATCTATACTGATTGATCGCGAATTTAAAGTTAATTACCTTGGTAGTTACTGGATAGATTGATCCAACCAGGCAAAGGGGTTTATTAGCGTAAACGAAAGAGCCTTTGCGTATCAATAGAGTTTTTACCAAACAGATTCGTTGTTCCTTTGCTGTCTGAAATACGATCCAAAGGAATTGTACCAGTGTGTGACTCATCGAAGTCGGAAGCGCAGGGATACTGATGAAACTAAGTTAACTATGGGTAGTTGCTTGGTCTCAACTATACGAAGTTGGTGTAGATGTTGTATAGCGGCTTAATTCTGATAGTATTCAATTTTGGACTAGGTCCCAAGGTTTTTCTGCATTTGCAGTTTTCCTCGTTAACAAAACCTTGATGTGTGATTTACTTTTGTTTTCCGCAATTATATTTGTTTATATAATTTAAAGTAAACTGCACTTTACGATAACTCCTCATTACTTGATAGTGATCCTATAGAGTTTGGTTGAGTCCTAACCTATTATCAAGTAACATACTTCGTTGTTGTATTGTCTCGATCTTGTATCCATAGTCAATCACACAAGTTATCTTGTTGGTGTATTGTCTCGATCTCGTATCCATAGAAAATCACACGAAGCGTGAACCGATTAGTTGTATTGTATCAATTCTGTCCATAGACGATCATTTTCGGTAGAGGACTTATAGGTTGAAACAAAAAAGATTGTGGTGTATTTGGGTACCCTTGTCTTTTCATGAGTGAACAACCTCCCACTGTGGTCTCCAAAATGTAGTTACCTAAAATCGGTGAGAGGTTAAAAGTGGGATTCTAGGGTTTCTGAAAGTGAGTTACGGGAGGTTGAGCACGAACAGTCTTCGCCTAAACCATGCACATCGGTCATTCAAAGGCTGCTTCAGTCATATGATAGGTTAGGGATGATCTTAAGGAGGGAAGCAGATGAAGAGAGGGAGAGATGGGAGAATTTTAGGGTTTGAAGAAGAATTACTCTGAGATTTTATGAGAAATTTGTGTCTTAGCTTGGAGAAATAGATGACTTATTTATAGTTGAATTGTAAAATCTCAGGTCGGTGAAGATAGCAATTGCTTGTCGTGCGGAACACTTCTCCCATCTCTTCAGGAATAGATAAAGATAAACTAGGCTTGAGTTTATCTTATTATTCCACCGCCTTTACTCTCTTCTGCGGTGAGAAATAGGCCGGGTATTTCTCACACGTGTCGTAGACCGCCAGACCAAAACCCTAATTTATATCCCCCCATTTGTGTGAAGCTGAGTCAGCCTTTGTGATGATCTAATAGAAATAAATATTTTCTTTATCCGAGTTGGCCAATATAGAGAGATATTATCTGATTTGTGAGAATGAATAGGATGAGTCATGTGAAAAGACATGGAATGCCTCAGAATTCGTGTGTAGAGTGTCAGAGAAGCTGAGGTTAAGATCACTCTCTCTGTGGCCAGTAACATATGTCACATGGAGACCGTATTATTGCTTGTGGGTACCTTTGTTGAGCATGCAGATCTCAAGAGAAGTTATGCACATTTTTGGATAGATATGTACAGTTCATACCCAATTTACTAGCCATGGGTGTGTTTGAGATGCTGAGGAAGAGGCCTGAGGCCTAGATGAGGCATGTGCCTAAGTCTTGTACTTGCATAAGACTCTTCAGACGAGATGGCTCAGCTTGGATGAGGCCATATGAGATTTGGCCGACGCAGCTGGGGCATTCTGAGATTTGGCCGACGCTCTTGGAGATGTCTGAGATTTGGCCGATGCGTTTGGAGTCATCTGAGAGTTGGCTAACGCGATAAAGTTTGTTCGAGACTTAGCAAATGCAATGAAATCTCTTTGAAGTCATCCGGGACATGTTTGGGAGATAAAAGAAGGATTGCATGCCTGATAGTGTCTCTGCACGACTTTGGCTGTGACGGACCGAAAAATTTACGCCTGGCGCGCCTGTGGGCGCAGGAAATAACTCCCCCGGTACACCATGATTAAGCTATAGTCGCAGCTGACTTAGCTTCCACACCGTTCCAAACTTACCCTTGTCCGCAAAGGGGTATAAGTCCAAGGACAATGCATCTTGCATGCATAATTGGCTTCTCTTAACAACTTTGTGTAGATTAATAGGAAGTATGAGCATCCCTTTGCTGGCATGCAACTAAGCCTCATCAAGCTTGGACACAATCATCTCTTGCATCGAGCTACCGAGCTAAGATGATATGAGGGGCCAACGTGCTGGACCGGAAATGTTGCAACTCATTATGGATGCCTACGTATCCTTCCCTACTCTAAAGGGATTAAGCACAGACCGTAGTTCAGCCCAAAGGGACAACAACTTAAGCCAACTTGTTTGCGAGGCCGTGGCTAAGCAATAGTAGTAATGGCCTAGTCCGTATAGGCCGTTCCGTCAAAATGCATAAGAAATATGCATCATCGAGTATGTGGCATGACATGGTAATGCACATGCTTAACATGCTCGATTAGAGAGTCTACGTAACTATAAATGAGGCTTAGGCATCATTTATACTCTTCTGGCTAAGCTATGAAGCTTACTTGGTTCATGGTCCGCATATGCACCTTCAACCAAGTACCCCTCCCTATTTATGTTAATTTGACATTTTTACAACTTAAATTGGGGGACCAAAAATCATTCACCAACTCCCATTTTTACTATACATGGTCGTTGCCATATATTTCCTGAATAACCGGCCAAGATGGCTATACATTCAGTTCTGGCTCACATGCCAGTTCCAATGTCCGACCATGAGGGATAAACGTTTCCTGAGCCAGGTCTACTGAAGGGCCTTGATGGCTGTAATTCCGACTTTGGACCATAGGTCACTCCAATGTCCAGCTGTGATGGCTGTACATTTCAAAGGCCAGCCTGCTCTGGTATGTTGCACCATTGTGGTGCGATGTTGGCCGTAGGCCAATGACCTGCGTAATGCGCCGGTATGGTGCTACTTTATTCTAGGCCAGCCGCCCAACTGGCCTGATGCATCTTTTGATGCAAAATTGGACTTTGGCCAATATAACTTACAGCTTACACATCCTTGGTGCCATATTGGCCTTGACCAATATGCCAACATAATGTGCCATTTTGGTAGCATATTGGCCTAGGTCAATCTTACTTTTTCTACGCAACGGAGCTTGATATGAAGCTTCATCTCAGGCCATGGCGCATCTTTGAGCATGCACCATGCTAAAAACACGGGGTGTTACAATATTCACCTGTTACCAACTGTGACAGACCGAAAAAGATCTAATCATGCTGTCACAAAAAAAAAGTGAAAAAAAAAGTATTATATTGGTTGAATAAAGTCACCCCTGGTTCCCTTGTATATGCCAGTGAGTTGATGTAGAATTCAAACCAGTAGCTCAATCCAATAGGATGCATAGGTTCATCTTGGCAGTGACCTTCAGACAGATATGGGAAACATCGATCACTTGTGAACATTCGCCAACATCTATCTCTATATCCATCTTCTTAATCTTTTCATTGTGATTGTGGTTTGTTAGTTTTCGAGTATTGTGGCTTGTTCGACTATCTAATTAAAGCTTTATTTACTAATATGAATTGAATTTGTGCAAGGTACCTCCTCCTGTAGCCATTTTGGATTCGTTCATAGATTTGTCACAAATAGACGGAGTTGGAAATATAGGTTTTGTAGGTAGACCTCTTGTAAACCTTCACGAGACTATAACTCGTCCACTAGGGACACCTATGGGTTTAAAGGCTTGTTATTTATGCTAAAAGTGACCGTAGCCTCGACGACACGGAGTTGTATGTATGTTTTAGAATTGTTTTGTTTGATTTGCTCGAGGACTAGCAAAGTCTAAGTGTGGGGGAATTTGATAGGTGTCTAAAACACCTAATTTTATATATATTATTTATGCTTTCTTTGCGAGTTTTCATGTAAATTATGTATCTTATGTGTGAGTTTGAGTTTATTAGGTACTCTGGAGTCGCACGGACGAAAAGAAGAAGAAATTATCCAAAATTGAGCAAGAAAGTCAGAGCCGTCATTTTACAAGCAAGCACTATTTGTAGCCCAGTCACTGTTAAGGGGAAACTCTTTTTTTGGAGAAGTACTAAAAGACAGCCAACAATGGTTAGGGGGCTGCTACTGGGTGGCCCTTATCAAGGTGACCGGACACCGCCTATAACCCTACTTCTACAAACCTAAAATCGAACTCCTCTCGAAAATCCATCGTTCATTCACTACACTGGTAATTGAGAATTGGGATAGAAAGAAAACAGCGGCTGCTGTTATTACAGATACCTCGAGAAACCGAGAAATTGAGAGAAGGAATTTGTTTTGTCCGAGAGATTGAGGAAATGTGAATCAGAGATGGGTTTATTGAACAGTGTGAGCTAATGAGTCTGAGATTGATGGAGGAAACAGTGTTGATGGTTGGAAGAATTGAATGGGTTTCGTTTGAACTGATTGATGCAGTTAATCGAAGAAGGAAATTAGGGTCTGGAGTTGTATTTGCAATTGATCTAGGGGGATGAATTTTAGGTCGAAATCAGTGGAAACTGACGCTGCTGCTGAATTATAAGAATGGGTGTTGTTCAACTCGGGCTCAGATGAAGATTAGAGCAAGAAAATGTTGATTCTGATTCAGGGTTGAGTGAGGCAAGCAAAGACAGTAGTGGTGATATTCATGGTTCTGTGTTGGTGATGCAGAATTGAGCTGGATGAAGAACTGGTGCTGCTGCTTTGCATTGAAGGTATTGGTGGTTGAATGAAATTGTAGGTTATGGAATTGGTTGTGGCAGATAGAGCTACAGGTGTAGAGAAGCAACAAGAAGCAGCTAATGATGAAATTCAAGGAAGAATGGAGCTGAAATGAAGTTTTTGGTTCAAGTGGAATGAATTTCAAGCTTAGGTTGAAGGTGCAAGTTAGCTGCAGCTGAGCATGAGCTGCTGCTGCCATTGAGCTGTTTGTGCTACAAATCGCAGTCAAGTCAGGTTTGGTTGGAAAGGCAATGCCGCAATGAAACTGGAACTGGAAGTGAATGTCAGAGGAGATAATTGTTGGTCAGTGGTGTTGTGTTGAGTTTAAAGGAGCTGGTGGAACCGAGATCGGAATGAAGTTGCAGTCTGTAGGAGGAGTTCAAAATGGTTAGGAAGGTGGTTGTGTGACTTCTGAAGCTGTTGCTGCTCTAGGTTAAAGTTCTGCAGTTGTAGAAGCAAGGTGTTGGTGGTATTGATTGCAGTGGACTGGCTAGTGATGAGTAGCTGCGGATGGAGACTAGAAATTATGTTGCAATTGACTGCAATTGGTAAGTGAGCTGAGATGCAGAAATTATGCTGGTGGTGTTGTTGGCATTGAAGTTACATGGAAGATCTGGGTTGAGATGCAATTGGTGATTCAAGAGGAGTAGGTACTGAATGGGTTGGTGGAATTTCATGGAATGAGACAAGAGTAAGGTTTTGGTACTTTGTTAAAGTCTGTGAAATGGCCAGGCAAGTGTGCAAGAGTTGGTGATCTTGAATGAATTCAGGTGCAGGAAAGTATGGGAGTTGAGCTTGTTGCAAGGTATCCGATAACTAAGTTTTCTGGTGCTAGAGTGTGGTGGCATGAATTGAGTTACAGAATGATGAATTGCAGCTGTTGTAGAAGGCTAGAGACAGAGTTAAGAGCTACAAGAATGTTGCAGGGAAGGAAGTCCAGCCATCATGGCTGGAGAGAACTTATGCCATGGCAACTCAAACCAGTCAGCCGAGTTAGCTTTGACTCAGCAACTGACTCGGTTCTGACTCAGTGACTCCTCCTTTGACCCGGTTGACTAACGATGACCATTAGGTCAACGGTTAACCTTGACGGTGGACTGACGGAATATTCCGTCGACGGAGAAGAATTTATCGTCGACCGGATTCCGGCCAAAACCCAATTTTCCGGCTAGCGTTTTTGGGACAGAATTTCTACACGGGTTTCTCTCACTTGTGGGCTTGGTGGATTTCTATCTAATGGACTTTGAAGATAAAACCTAATTTTGGAAGGAGTATCCTTTATGGAAATTGAGAAACATATAAAAGGGATTATTTTTTATCATAAGATATTATCTCTACTTTTGTTCTAGGGTTTAGAAACATGATAGGGTTTCTCTTTCTTCTTGTTATGAACTCCATGAACATGAGCTAGAGTTTTATTATTGGTTATGGAATAGTTGGATTTCACAAAGCATGATTCTTTGATATGATAAATTAGTTTTGTCTCGTATTTATCGTTTACGATTCTCTGAAAATATAGTTACATGATTTGATTGATTGTTTTGTCAAGTTGCAAATTGGTAGAACTTCTAATCACATTTATTGCTAGTTTAGGGTTTATTATACGTAAAAGTGATATTCCTTGAATACAAGTAGCATAAATATGATTATAGTTTGTTGTGATATATTCTTATGATCATATGTGAATCGTAACCTTTGTTAAATTGAATTAGTGAGCTTTCCACGTTCAATTGCTTTGATGCCTGATTTCATAGAACTTAATGCATCTAGGGAATTAAACTTGATTAGTGCTTTTACACGTTAGGTTGTTCTCTTAGATAGAACTCATACTCGCATCTTTTAATGTGTTTGTTGATGACAAAAGGAGATTTGCGGGATATTCTTGCGATCAAGGTATCCTAGGGCTTTTGATAAAAGTTGAGATTAAATATCAATTCTACTTATTGTTTTGAAAGCATGTTAGTGAATGAAGATGAATCCTTAACCAATATCTTTTCTATTTGATTTGTTTGCTTATTTCTTTGTTTTGCTTTTATTTTACTTTTAGTATATAAAAATCAGAAAACCCCCGGTGTTATTTATAGGAAACCGAAAATATATTGACAACCTAGTCCTCTCTGTGGGATCGATCCTTTCTTGCCCTTGCTATATTTATATTTTGAGTAGTAGGAAAGTGTAATTATTTTTGACACAAACGACAGCGATCACCCAACATAATGTGCCATTTTGGTAGCATATTGGCATAGGTAAATCTTCCTTTTTCTACGCAACGGAGCTTGATATGAAGCTTCATCTCAGGCCATGGCGCATCTTTGATCATGCACCATGCTAAAAACACGGGGTGTTACAATATTCACATGTTACCAACTGTGACGGACCGAAAAATTTACGCCTGGTGCGCCTGGGCGTGCATGCCATAACTCCCTTGGTGCGCCATGATGAAGCTACAGTCGCAGCTGACTTCGCTTCCACACCATTCCAAACTTACCCTTGTCCGCAAAGGGGTATAAGGCCATAAGGCGCCAAGTCCAATGCATCTTGCATGCATCACTGTATTCTCTTACCAACTCTGTGTAGCTTGATAGGAAGTATGAGCATCCCTTTGTTTGCATGCAACTAAGCCTCATCAAGCTTGGCCACAATCATCTCTTGCATCGAGATACCGAGCTTAGATGATATGAAGGGCCAACGTGCTGGACCGGAAATGCTGCAACTCATTGAGGCTGCCTACGTACCCTTCCCTACTCTAAAGGGATCAAGCACAGACCGTAGTTCATCCCGAAGGGACAACAACTTAAACCAACTCGTTTGCGATGCCGTGGTCAAGCAATAGTAGTAATGGCCTAGTCCGTATAAGCCTTTTCGTCAAAATGCATAAGGAATGTGCATGGCATAGTAATGCCCATGCTTAACATGCTCGATTGGCGAGTCTACATAACTATAAATGAGGCTTAGGCATCATTTATACTCTTCCGGCTAAGCTATAAATTTTACTTGGTGCATGGTCCGCATATGCACCTTCAACCAAGTACCCCTCCTTATATATGTTAATTTGACATTTTTACAACTTAAATTGGGGGACCAAAAATCATTCATCAACTCCCATTTTTACTATTCATGGCCGTTGCCATATATTTCCTGAATAGCCGGCCAATATGGATGTACATTCAGTTCTGGCTCGCATGCCAGTTCCAATGTACGTCCATGATGGCTGAACGTTTCCTGAGCCAGGTACATTAAAGGTCCGTGATGGCTGTAATTCCGACTTTGTCCCATAGGTCACTCCAATGTCCATCCATGATGGTTGTACATTTCAAAGGCCAGCCTTCTCTGTTATGTTGCACCATTATGGTGCGATATTGGCCGTAGGCCAGTGACATGCGTAATGCACCGGTATGGTGCTACTTTGTTCTAGGCCAGCCACCTAACTGGCCTGATGCATTTTTTGATGCAAGATTGGCCTTTAGCCAATATAGCTTACATATTACACCTCCTTGGTGCCATATTGGCCTTGACCAATATGCCCAACATAATGTTCCATTTTGGCAGCGTATTGGCCTAGGCCAATCTTCCTTTTTCTACGTAACAGAGCTTGAGATAAAGCTTCATCTCAGTCCATGGCGCATATTTGAGCATGCGCCATGCTAAAAACACGGGGTGTTACATTGGCTCACTTGTCTTCAACCAGCGTATCTTGCAGAGTTGTGCTAGGAATCAATTGTGTACGTATTTATGGGACCGATATAACCAGTGTATCTCGGAACGATGTTCTAGGAGTCCATCGAAAGGGCCCGGAGGTAGAATAATCAGCTTATCTCGCGGGGATGTCCTAGGAATTATTCGGAAGCCTTAGTAAGTTGAGTCAAAGCCTATAGTAGACATGACCAGTGTATCTCGCAATGATGTACTAGGAATCAGTCATTGATCTCAAATAGGGTGAGTCGTGCTTACAAAAGACATGTATGTCTCCGCTCCGGGTCATAAGTCTGTCGGGGACGTTTTTACGCATCTACAGAGCCTACATGACCAGCAGTTTCTCGCGGGGATGTATACTAGGAGTCATGGCATCACAAGACATGCTGGAATTGTGGCAATTCAGGTCCATAAGTATGTCGGGGACGTTTTACGCTCTACGAAACTTACATGACCAGCAGTATCTCATCGAGGATGTGTGTTAGGAATCACGACATCACGACCAGCTGTGTGCGCGGGGACGTATACTAGAAATCGTGGATATGGGTGTCTTGAGGAGCAAGGTATTAATATCTCTTGTGAGAGTTAAGTTTTGTCTATGACCTTGCAATGATACTTTTTCCCCTTATCCAAATTTCACCATCTACACTTTGTTAGTTACAAATTTATAAAAGTATATTGTGTAGAATAAACCATAAATATACTTACAAATTGTTGAAGGGACATACTAAAGTGGCTAGCATTCAAAATTCGTTGTTTGATAGCTGTAAAGGCAACTATCGCGTCCAGGATGACTTGGTGCCTATCATGGATTTGTGAAAAAGTGGGGGTCTAACAACCACACCCAATATTTCGTTTGGCAATCTGAATGAACAAACTCCAATATACTTTCAAGAAAATCAATTAGACAATCAGACTCAATCTATAAAAAATTATATCAAAGAGTTATATCTCTATTTCTCAATTCAATCTGCAATCAGAAAAATAGGAAATTATGAGCCCGATTGAATAAGAAAAATAACTTTGATGGTATCACAAACCAATATCCAATAGTCAATCAACAACCCAAAGGTCGGATTCAAGAACCGATTGAACTTTACACACAACCTGTGATATTTCTATTATATAACAAAATATAATGTGGAAAAGAAATAACACAGACACCAGAAGTTTTGTAAATGAGGAAACCGCAAATGCAGAAAAACCCGGGACCTAGTCCATCTTTGAAAACCACACTATATTAAGCTACTACAGACACTAGCCTACTACCAATGAACTTCGGACTGGAATATAGTTGAGCCCTAATTAATCTCACACTGATCAAGGCGCGGTTGTGCTCCTTACATCTCCGAACCCTAGCAGGATTCTACGCACTTGATTCCTTTAACTGACCTCACCCACAACTAAGAGTTGATATGACCCAAAGTTGAAGATTTGATAAACAAATCTGTCTCACACAGAAAATTTTATTGGAATAGATAAATCTGTCTCCCACAAAAATACCTATGAGTTTTGTTCTTTCTTTTGATAAATCAAGGTGCACAGGAACCAATTGATATACCAGACTTATGTTCCCCGAAGAACATCCTAGAAATATCAATCACCTCACAATAATCTTAATCATATGGTAGCGAAACAAGATATTGTGGAATCACAAACGATAAGACGAAGATGTTTGTGACTACTTTTAATCTTACATATCAGAGATAAATCTCAAGCAAAGATAATACTGAATTATATCAGTAGAAGTAAGATCAGAACACACAACTACAGAGAAAATAGTTGGGTCTGGCTTCATAATCCCAATGAAGTCTTCAAGTCGTTAACCTACAGGGTTTTGTAGAAAACCTAAGGTTAAAGGAGAATCGACTCTAGTCGCAACTAGTATTACACAAAAGGAGTGGGGACTAGGTTTCCCATTTTCTAGAGTTCTCCCTTATATAGTTTTCAAATTAGGGTTTGCAATCTAAGTTACCTTGGTAACAAAGCATTCAATATTCACCGTTAGATGAAAACCTGATTAGACTCAAGCTAATATCTTTCAATCGTTAGATCGAACTTAGCTTGTTATATACAAATGAAATGTCCCTTCATTTAGGTTTGAGTAACCGTACCTAAACGTGTACACTAGGTTGGATCAATAGTAGTTAACCAAAGTTAGCTATATTAACACTTTCATATCAACCTTATTCATCTTAACCACAACTAGTTCAAATGACTCAAATGAAACTAGTTATAGAGTTGTTCAATTGTTATATTCTCATAGAAGTATATGAGAACACAATTGAAGCAAAATCGGTTTGATTCACTCGAATCAATTTATGAACATTATAGCCACGGTTTGCAAAATATTGCATTCCTTATTATATAAAGGTATTAGTTCATGTCACAACCGATTCTAGAACTTTAACCACTCAAGTATGCAAACAGGTATGCATACATAAGTAGCCGAACCAAGTTTGGGTTCGCCAGATTGCGAACGGATACGCATATCTCCAAACTCATCAGAAATTCCCGGACCTAAACCTTGCGCAAGTACGCGTACCGGTATGTGTACTTAGGTACCCGGACAATAGTTGTTTTCACGAACTATTAGCATCGAAGCAATTTTCATGATATTAAAATAATCATTACGAAACATTCCAAGTCTACACCAAATGATTGTATCACACAAATCATGTAAAATGTTACTCGAAGATTTTCACATGATCATCTTTTGACTTTCATCAAGAATATAAGATGAACTTGGTCGAAGAGAAAGCTTACCAACACATATTTTGAGAAATATGTAAGCGAGTTAAACTCAGCTCGAAATATCAAATATGCATAATCGAATACTATATAGCAATATGACTCTTGTCTCAATATATAGGAGATAGAGTAGAAATATACTTTCCAAGTGATAGATGAGTTTCAGTCTCCACATACCTTTTGTTGATGAAGTTCCACAAGCTCTCCTTAGTAGTTCTTCATCTTCAAATGATGAACGCCGTGAAATCTAATGCTCAACTACACAATCTATCCTAGTCCGAGACATCACTATAAATAGACTGGAAATCAAGACTTCTAGTTTTGGTCACTAGCATTGACAAACAAGATTGAGATAGCAACGCTTGCGAGTTCGACCGAGCAGTGCTCTAACAATTTTTTGAATATTTCTTCTATTCGGGTTTCCATAATCTTGTCTAAATTTGTTATATATCTTCGCCAAAAATCTCTCGGACGTAGAGTGATCGTGAACCCGACTTTCGGCGTACCATGCTTTTGTGATTTCCAAATCTTCCGCAGAGTCAAATGATGCCATTTCTTGTATTTGGAGGTATGAAATGAGTAGTTGTGGAGTATATGGAGTGATAGGGAATAGAATGAGCAATTTTGGGGCAAAATGGGTCCAAGGATGAGGTCTCTCTATATAGAGAAACACCCCAATTACTAGTTTTTTTTTTTAAAGTGAAATAATTTGGAACAATCGGTCTTCTCGAATGTCCATAAAAACCGATTGTGTTTTCATGCCAAACATAATTGGTCATTATGGTTGTCAACATAAATCGATTTATCGCATGCAAAAAATTTGAATTTTCAACGACATTTATCGGTTTATATATATATGCAGATGTAATCTGATTCTCACAAGAAAAAGATACAGAAAAGCAGCATTTTTAAGGCATGAAGAATCGGATTATACTGACCCCACACATAAACCATTTGCATGATAAAACCTCGACAATTGGTTTATATCAGAAGTCGTATATCCCGATTGCTGGCCTGTATTTGCAAAACAAAATTTTGAGCATGCATATACTTGTTTTCCGATAAACACATTATACACATAATTATAATTAAAACACTTTAAGTGCATTTAAGTTCAAACCATGATCATCCAAGAAATAAAACTTAAACCATCAAAAAAAAGTGTTCAAAACTTAAAACTTAAAACTTAAACCACTATAAGTCTTAAAAACTTAAAACTTATAATATCTAAAAGAGAGCATCAACATCATGGAGCACCAGCATCAAGAGCAGCAACACCAGGAGCAGGAGCAGCTTCAGCCAAGGCTTGAAATTCAGACATTTCTTCAAATAGACCTTCTGAATGTCTGTCGCGATCCCTCCCAGCTGCAATCGCATCCATCCTTCTCCTTGCAAACTTGATGACCTCAACGATCTCTTCCTGTGCAAGCTTATCTACCAGTGCGAGGGCTTTCTCCAAACTAGTCTCATGACCATATGCTAACTTGTGGAGGCTTCTGGGCACCATGGGTTGTGGGGGCCTGTGAACATCCTTATGGGTGAGTTCTCATGAATAAAATGGTAGGTAGCCGAAGTCCATATCTATAAGAAAAAAAAATCTAGTTAACAATCGGTACATAGGAAGACATATGTAATCCGATTCTAAGCACATAGGAATTTCAAACACCGAGAATCGGTTTATGTGATACATATAAAAAAACAGATTAACAAATGGAATCTGAAGAGACAATTCGCAATCAGTGTATTACCACGCAAATAAAACCCTATTGAGGGATCGCAGAGTTTAAAATAAAAATAAATACCCAGAATCGGTTTATGCTAATGCACTTATAAACAGATTCTGGTGATGTCTTTTCATATATTCTGATTTCAAACCCATAATCGGTCTACGCTAATCATCCTATAAACATATTACTCTGCATGCTCTTCATGGACGAAGAACAAAACCCAAAATAGGTTTATATGATATACCAACCTAAACCGATTATGAGTAAATCAAAGATTTTGGTTTTTCAAAATCAAAGTTTTAAACATGTAAATCAATGAATAAAATCGAATACTAGAATGGGTTGATGAAGATTTACCTTCTTGGTTAGACCGGAGATCGTTGGAGAAAAAGATCAATTTTTTTTCTTGATTAGGGTTTATGGCATTTGCAAGGATTAGATGAGAATAGAAAGTTTTTTTGGTCTAGGTTTTTTGGGTTTTTACTGAAAATGGTAAGAAATTAGTGTTTATATGTGTTAGTTTTAGGAATTAATTTGGGGCTAAATTAGTCTTTTTACAAATTTGGCACCCCATAGCCATTTGTGTAAGGTGAGAGAGGAATTTTATAGGTCTCAATTAAATGGCATAGACAGGTTATTTAAATCATTATGACCAAAAATTATTTCGTCTCATACTGAGTCGTTACGGCACGGGTTATTTCTAGTTCCATACATTTTAGACACCCCTGAACCACTTGTCTAGATGGAAACAAAATTTGGTAGGACCTAAATTAGTCTGAAAACACAAGTTTACAAGTGGAAATTCATATGCATCATCTTTTTTTTCATTTTTTTTTTTTGATAGAGAATTCATATGCATCGTTGAATTGATTTTTTTTTTTTTTATACTAACCAAGAAATATATATTAAAGGAAACCAAACTACAACTTAATTTGCAAGGTAGACCTAATATCTTTCTTGATCTCTTTTATGAAGATTTCAGGGAAGTTACATAGATAATCAAAAGAGTGTCTACCAGTTCTAGCTTCGTTTGCAATCACATGAGCAACATTGTTAGCATGTTTTCTGACATAATTTACATTAACCGAATAAACAGTAGATAGTAGATGCCGTATCTCTTGTACAAGACCTTCATTTATCCAATGAACTGAAGATTTAGTATGTTTAACCGAGTTGATGACATTAAGGCAGTCACCTTTAAAAATTACTTTCTGCAGAGCTTTTTATTTTCCCCATAGAATGGCTTCTTTAAAATCAAGGCACTCTGCATGCTCAGGATCTATTCCTCCATGGAAGAGTCTCCCTCTGATGCCTTCGCAGGAACCTGTAGAGTTTCGAAGAATTAATCCCACACCCACAATTGAAGAATCTTTATCAAAAGAAGCATCCAAATTAAGTTTCCAATAATCTGTATGAGGCAGTAACCAGTGTTGCTCTCCTTTAAGTGTTTTTTCATGCTGGTTCACCACACAGTATTTTACCATGTTTTTAATCAAGAAAAGAATATTGTTTAGGTTTTAATTTTTGTTTTCAAACTCTTTTAAACATCGATTTTCCACAAGAACCACAAAGTGATCATTTCCATAGAGATCCAGTCAGTATTAGGCTACAATGATTCTCCATTTGGTTGTTGAAACCACGAAATGATCCAGTCTTTAAGTTGTATATTATGTGATTGCAGAGCATAAATATTGACAAACATGCCTAACCACACATATCTGGAGTGATCACAATACATAGTGAGATGTTCTAAGGTTTCATCAGCTTGATTGTATCTAGCACAGGTAGGCAGAATATCTTTTTTATATTTATGCAACCTTAATATTAGGAAATTTGGTGTTCTTCGTAATCTTTAGCTTCAAAGTGTTCATTCTTAACCAATCTCACTTAACATTTTGTCGAGCTTTTGGGCAGCAATTCTGTATGAGCAATCTTCACTTCTCCCCCAATCATTGAGAAAAATAACAAAAATCAATAAAAAGTAAAGTCTCAAATTCCACTTCCTCAACAATCATTAAAAAAATGGCCCAAATAAATAGAATAGAAATCAAGTCCTTCGTATGGGATTATTTAGAGAAATTATGTGAAATACTGCATTTTATTTTTATTTTTAAGTAAGAGATGTAAACTGAAATTCTATTCATTTATTTTTTTTTTGAGGAAAAAAGTTATGTTAAGAAAATACATTTAAAAGACAAAGTTTGAAGATGCTAAATAGAAATCAAACATTACATTGTTTTCCAATGACAAAACACTTGATCTATTAAAATCGCTTCGAAAATACAATATCTTCACTAGAATTCCAAAGTCAAAGAATTATCAATCTTTTGATATATTGAATTATTTCCTCCAACTCTACCGGTTTTCTTTCAAACGACCTCAAATGAATCCTAAGAACCTCGATGAAACCATTTCAACAATGAATCCCATATTTTCAACATTTACAATGAATAGTTGGACAATAAATCTTCGGAACTGCTATTCCACTCATTTATCACAGCACTAGTTACCACTCACCCACATCTAGACCATTGATTTTGGGAGTTAAAAATTGGTGAGCGGGTGCGTCATGGACTCATGGTTGAACAACCTTGACTAGTATTATTGGGACACTTGAATTTGAGTGATGAGTACTGTTGTGAATGGAGTGCAGAATAGCATTTCCTATAAATCTTAGTATTATCCTATTATTTTGATGTGCGTAAATATGAACAATTTTTACCTTGGGATACTATCAACTAGAAACGAAAAAGTTCATCTAAAATGAGCGTAGGTCCGTCTATCCCTCCTTGAGGTATGGAACTTTGGCAAATGACTTATGTATGAGCCTCCTTGCGGTGGGATTCTTTATTCACGATCGAAGGATGATAAGACGGTAAACACCAACGAACAAGCACAATCATGGCCAAATTTGGAGACTATAACCAAATTTGGTCCGAAAGTGCAGCGCAGTGGGACGGACTAAAGCTAAATTTAGTATGGATTTCTAGGGTTTGAGACCAAATGTGGTCGTCGACCCAGACCAAATCACCTTATAGTGGGGCGTATGTATTGAGAGCGTATGAATCCAGGCGAGAATTTAGTGAGCGCTTCATACTGGGCGTTAGTATAACTAACGTATGAGCTGGGGCGGAGATAAAAATAGCGTATGAATCAGGCGCATTTATAAACCCCGCCGGACCAAACGCATTTAAAACACCCGCCCCAAACCAGGCGCTCATTATAAGTGTGCTTGAAATGAAAGTTTCTATTCCACTTTCTCAAAACCATGCGCTCAGTACATTAATACATGCGCTTGAATGGGGCGTTGTCATTCATTTCCGTCTCTTGCCAGGAGTGAGTAATACTCACGCCCAAAACCATGCGCCATCAATACTCCCGTCCCATACATACGCCCACAATACCAACGCCTGACCATTGTACGCTCATTATATATCCGCTCCATTTCATACGCTGTTATTACGTCCGCCAGACTAAATTTTAGTCTTTCACCACTGCGCTTCACCTCTAAAAATGCCAAAAAAAATTAGCTTTTGGTATGAAATTTGGTCTTTAGTCCCGCTCATGACTGTGGTTGCTCTTAGAATGCAAACTCATGTAGAAACAAGTTGAAGGTTATGTCTTTCCTTAGAGTTACGTTTTTGACATGTCTATGTTGGAAATTACTGGGCTGCAATGGAGATGAAAACAGAAACAGATTGTGGTTGTACTCTAAAACTTTCAAGGCTCTAGATGATTTCTTTTAGACAAATATTTCTACCCTCCCAACGAATTGGCGATTGCAACAGGTATGTGAAATACTGCCTTCAGGATACAACGAAAGCCCTACAACCGGAAATTGGATTCAAGGTTTGCACCCCTTGACCCAATCAAGAACACATGTAAAACAGATTCTGATGATGCTTTGATTAAGAAAGAAAAACAGAAGAGATTTTCGATTGATATGAAAACGACTCTGGGAGATGCTACTTATAGGGTTTTTCACGTCTGTTGGAAACAGACAAGTTTTTCTTCACGAAACGTCAGGTCCCTTCATCAACAGACATTAATGGTGTCTGTTGGATTTAGAATTTTCTGGAAACGTTTTCTAACGGTCCAAACAGTTACATATCAACAGTCTAATGTACCCCATATTTGCTTACTAACTTCCCGAAACCAAAGTAGAAAACAAACAAACAAACAAAGACAATAAAATCGGGGAACGGGCATAGCGTCGCTCGATTATGGCCTGCTGTGTGCATAAATCAAGATAACTGTTAGCATAACAAATGCGAGTTATCTCTAATAGAATTTCAAATATTTATCTGTTGTTCCTTCCAAAATTGTGTTGTCATTTAAACAACACCCCACCAACCCACAGATTTATAGTAATAAAAATCTGAAGCCTAAATATTGTTACCTTATTTTTAGTTATGTTACCATATTAGCATTAAATTTTCCCTCCCACGTCAAATCAATTTCACTATTTACCAACCTAATTTTCAATTAAAATCCCTAATAATATTAATAAATCCCACTAAATCGCAAACCCGTATCTATCTTCTTCTTCTTCTCATTACGCCTCTACACTACTTCTTCGTTCCCGTTACGACACCATCATCTTCTGCATCATCTCAACAAGTTAAACCTAAATCTTTTGCTTCTTTTTAATTAAAAAAAAAACCCGAATAATTGATTTCTTTAGTTTAATTTTTACTTGCAGCAGAAACAACTGGCAACACAAGTCTAAATAGAGATCAAAAGAAAAGAACAACATGCTTCAAAAAAAGAAAAGAGAAAAGAACACGTCTAAATAGAATTTGTTTCTCTCTCTTTTATTATTCCTTTCACGTCAAACCAAAGAAAAACATCAAGAATTACAACTTATTTTGGATAATCATCAACTACCAAAATCATTGTTGACTGGTCCTTGATTATGGGTTAGTTTTTTTTATTTCGAAATCGAATGATAAAGACTCGATTATGGTTGGTGGTGGTGGTGGCTGAAGAAGAAAAGTTATTCAATTTTTTTTTTGAAACATTTTGGGATTTTTTCGGAGGATGAGGAAAGGAAAAGTAAATGGTACTAGAAACAATAATGGGTTATTGACAAATTCAATAAGGATAGTATCATCTTGTTTAAAAACTGTTACTACTAATGCAACTACTGTTGCTACTACTGTTCGTTCTGCAAGTGCTTCCGTTGCTGCTTCTATCTCTGTCTCTAATGAACATCGTAAAGACCAGGTTCAATCTTTTTTCTTCTTTTTATTTAATTATTACCTAATCTGGGTTCCTATTTAATTACTTGTAATCTCATTATTTGTATTAGGTTTCATTGATCTTTAGTTGTATGACTTAAAATTAAAATAGTATGATTGGTGTATCATTATTATAGATTCTTAATGTTTTTTTTTATTCCCCCCTTTTTTGTGTGTTTGATTTCTTGTATGTATTATGAATCTGTTGACTTTGGGATTGGTTTGGGGATGAATTTGTGTTTACTTTGAAGTCATGGACAGTTCAAATGAGGGAAATTTAAGTTGTTATAAGTAGTGGTTAGTTGTATAAGGGTTGAGAATTTAGCCCTAGATGAACCCCAGGTTGTAGATTTTAAGTTCTCAAATCATGGTTTCTTGAAGCCTTTTAGGTATTGGGGATAATTTTTTGGGATGTCGAGTTTGAGGTATCACATGATGTTTTTAAGCCTTTGTATCTATCAGAGCGTCATAATTGTTTACGTGTTAACAAAATGAATATCCAAGGTTTATTCGTAGTCCGGTATTTCCATTGCAACTCTAAATGTACTGAAGCATCGGGCGTCGTGCTCGTATTAGTGAATGGGTGGGAACATGGGATTTTTGCATATCTATTGTGGACTTTTATGTTGCTCCATAACATGCAAGCTCAAGAAACTTAGAGCCTAGAGATAGGTCACCAGACTGACTAAGTAAGACATCCAGTATATAACTGCGGAAAATAGGACCTCAGGCAGTTTCAGTTATGTCATTTGAACTCAGCCACCTAGTAACTGTGTACGTTTTGACTTATATGATAAAGTTATTATGGAATAGAGTATTGAAGAATAGCAACCTTCACCGTCTGATCTCAATTAATCTGCTTCAGCTATCACGTTTTCTGTATCAGATCAGATTACTTATCATGCGAACTATCTGTGGTCAAACAGGTATTATGGGCTGGTTTCGACAAACTAGAGCTTGGTCCATCAACCTTCAAACATGTTCTTTTAGTTGGTTACTGCAATGGATTTCAAGTTCTTGATGTTGAGGATGCCTCCAATGTCACTGAATTGGTTTCAAAACGGGATGGTCGAGTTACATTCCTTCAGATTCAGCCGATTCCAGTAAATTTAGGAGGACCTGAAGGTTTTGGAGCATCACATCCTTTGCTTTTAGTTGTTGGAGGGGAGGAAACCAACAGTTCAGGAGGGGTTCAAGGAGGGGGACATTCAGGTGGTCTGTTTAAAGATGGCAATATTGAGCCTCAAGCAGGAAACTGTGTTTCGTCTCCTACAGCTGTTCGGTTTTATTCACTAAGGTCTCACAGTTATGTGCATCTCTTGCGCTTTCGGTCGGCAATTTACATGGTTAGATGCAGCCCTCACATAGTAGCTGTTGGTCTTGCAGCACAAGTAAGTATTTGTAGTGTTCAAGCTGATGATCAGACTATGATTGCACTATAAATTAGGATGCTCTGATTGCAAGTTATTTTATATTCAGTCTCTGAGAATTTAGCATTTTTCAATGTTTTGGTTCACCACTCTCAGCATTTCAGGAACACATGGACTGAAACCCATTTTTACCATGGACTGCAAATATATTGTGTATTCATAGTTTTCAAGAGTACTAATGGGGCCAAGAATTTTAACTATTCTCATCGTTCCTTGTGTCAGATTTACTGCTTCGATGCCCTCACTCTCGAGAACAAATTTAGTGTGCTGACCTACCCTGTGCCTCAGGTAGGAATACAAGGAGAGCTTGGGGTCAACATCGGGTATGGTCCAATGGGTGTGGGTCCTAGGTGGTTAGCTTATGCTTCTGTTAGTCCTCTGTTGTCAAACATGGGCCGGCTAAGTCCACAAATCCTCACCCCTTCTCCAGGTGTTAGTCCTTCAACTTCACCCGGCAATGGGAGCTTGGTGGCTCGTTATGCAATGGAATCTAGCAAACATTTAGCTGCTGGATTAATCAATCTAGGCGATATGGGATACAAGACTTTGTCTAGGTACTGTCAAGAGCTCCTTCCTGATGGTTCAAACTCTCCTGTGTCATCTAATTCTAGCTGGAAAGTTGGCAGGGTTGGGTCACCATCACATTCTGCTGAACCTGATAATGCGGGGATGGTTTGTTCTCTTTCACTCTCTACTTTCTTTTATTATTAGGAGGTTCTTTGCCGAAGAGTGACCGACTTTGCTATCAAAACTTACAAGAAAAATGCCAAACATAAATTAAAAAATGATTATACTTCTTACGCGATGGGCGTAATAGAATCTCATGGTAGTTCAAGTGCAATTTTCTCAGTGAACTAGATCTTTTATTATTCTAAGATCCCGCAATCTCTGGAACTTCATAGGAGTACAATTTCTTTGATTCTGTGAAGAACTTGTATGCAGAAAATGTGTTGGCTTTGTTGAGAAATGGTAATACTTAACTTCATATTTGCAAATGTTCATGTTCAAAATGGCCTGTTTCAGGTTGTTGTGAAGGATTTCGTCTCCAGGGCAGTTATTTCACAGTTCAGAGCTCATACAAGCCCAATATCTGCATTGTGTTTTGATCCAAGTGGGACTCTTCTGGTCACTGCATCTGTACATGGTAACAACATAAATATCTTCCGAATTATGCCATCTGTCATAAAGAATGGGGCAGGTACTACAAGCTACGATTGGAGCAATTCTCATGTTCATCTTTACAAGATGCATCGTGGATTGACAACAGCTGTAAGCACTGAAATAAATTTTCTTTTTAAGAGTTGGTCTTTCTTAAACACTTTCTTCGTTGGATACATGGTGATATCTTTTTAGTTTCTTATTTTGATATCCCATTCTCTTTAATGTTCATATTCTGAATATTCAGGTTATTCAAGACATCTGCTTTAGTCAGTATAGTCAGTGGGCGGCTATCATATCGTCCAGGGGAACTTGCCATATCTTTGTTATATCTCCTTTTGGGGGTGATACTGATTTTCAAACACAAAGTTCTCATAGTGATGGGCCCATCCTGTTACCAGGTGTATCTTCACCATGGTGGTCCACCTCATCTTTCATTCCAAATCAACAGTCGTTTCCTCCCCCACCACCCGTTACATTATCTGCGGTGAGCAGGATAAAAGACAGTTATTCTAAATGGATAAAATCGGTTACCAACGTTGCAGCTTCTGCAACAGGAAAGACATCTGTTCCATCCGGTGCTATTGCTTCAGTTTTCCACAACTCTATACCTCGCAATCTTCACTCTGTTCCTTTCAGGGCAAATGCGCTGGAGCATCTATTGGTCTATACTCCTTCTGGACATCTAGTTCAACATGAGCTTGTGCCATCTTTGGGTACAGAGCCAAGTGATGGTGGTTTTAGAAGTGAGTCAAATTCTCCGGTGCAACAAGATGAGGAACTAAAGGTGAAAGGTGAACCTATTCAGTGGTGGGATGTTTGCCGAAAATCAGATTGGCCAGAAAGAGAGGAATCTTTCTCTAAATTTGACCTGTTTGGACAAAGCGCTGCAGAGATTGCCATGGATGCTGCTGATTCTGAGGATAATGATGTAAGTTCGGTGATATCAAACAGTTCCACAGGTAGCAAAGATTTAGCAAAACCCCATGAAAGACTTCATTGGTATCTCTCTAATGCGGAGGTGCAGATGAGCTCTGGGAGGATACCGATATGGCAGAAATCTAAGGTACCCATTCTGGTGATTACTCATGTTATTTTGTTTGTTATTGGTAATAATTTCATTCACTTCTCTTGTAGATTTCGTTCTACACGATGTTTCCTTTGAGGGCTAGTGAGAGGAATTTTACAGAATATGATGTTGGTGGAGAGATTGACATCGAGAAGGTTCCTTCTCAAGAGGTTGAGATAAGGCGAAAAGACTTACTGCCTGTCTTTGACCATATCCATAGCATCAAATCAAATTGGAATGACAGGTAATTTCTCGCATCTTTCTGTTATTTACTGTATCAGACAATTTATTGTGCACTTGCTTAGTCCACACACATCAAGATTTGCTTAAGTCATCCTCGTTACCCACACCCAACTGGCAGCATGTAAATTGTGCTGTTGAATGAAGCTAAAATTTTCAGCCTACTCAATGTAAATAATTGTTTTTTACATTTTCTGAGTAATGTAGGAGCTATGTGGGTGGGCGCATTCAAAGTTCTTCATTTTCTGAGTCACACAAAGTGAAAGGCAAGCTCACAGAAGAATCTGGAGGATACCATTCTAAGCCATCATCGGTTGTGTCAGCAGAAGGCTCAAATAGAGGTAAGTTGTTGTATTCGAGTTATTGACACAAAAATCCTAAGTTATTGCAAAGTCCTTTTCCATCTTCTAGCTATTATTAGTCTTAAATCCAGTTATATAGCTATGCTTCGATGAGTTTTATCGTTTCATCCTTATATAACATGTTACTAACTTCTTTCATCCTTTAGGGTCATCAATAACATATGGAAGTTTACTTGATGTGGATCAATCGAACACAGTCAAGTCTCCTGAACATGTTGACCTAACTATGAATGCGATAGGAAATGCAAGAAGTGGCAGTAAGAAGCTTGATTCACTCCTAACGAACCCAAGCTTCTCCAGCAGAGAATATGCATCATCTCAATCGGGAAGCATTGAAAAGTTTGATTCTCATGTAGAAGAAAGTTGTGTTGCAAATGATATGTCCTCCTTAAAAAGTAACGTGTCTGGTGTCAGAGAACCTATAGCTGAAGAAGATGCCTTTTTAAGCACCAATGGGATCTCTGAAATTTCTAGTGTGTCTAAACAGTTCTCCTCAAGTCCAACTAATCTTTCAGAGGAAGCTGTGCCTACAAATTTGCATGATGAACCAGATTTCGGGCTATTCTTTCAGGAAGGATACTGTAAACCCTCTGAGCTTGACGAATCTCACGAGTTAACCGGATCTGTTACTGATGCAGACAGTAATAGTAGTCACTGTGAGAGGGAGAAACCTGAAGAAGGAGACGATGACGACCTGCTTGGGGGTATCTTTGCCTTCAGCGAAGAAGGTAAGAGTTCGAGAATTATGTACTTGACAAGAATTTATAGAAGAAAAAAAAAAAAAGAAAAAAAAAGGTGCCCATTCTTCTATATTTTATCTCTGAATCTGCAGACCCTTAACCTGGAAACCTAAGCTTTTGACTTTTCAGTTTCCTATAAACGTATCATTCTGTTTCACAAACGAATTGTTTTTAGTTATATCTCATGTCCTTTTTGCAGGTTGATCAGTACCAGTCACCCAAGGGCATTGGAAAAGCTGAAATGATGCCACCATCTCTTTGGGGAGTCCCTTGAGAAGCTTGCCACAAGAAAAGTTTATATTAAAAGACTTCCTTGATGTGAATTTCAGTTTTCAGCTTCAATTGAAGGGCAACTGCTTTAGAAAACCTGCCAGAGCCGTCATTGTTTGTGGAAACAGATTTCTTGTATTTAGACAACGCCGAAAAAAAGGCCATTTCCTTCTCTCTCATATTTCTTCTCCTGTACATGTTGTAGATGAAACTCAGTAAATTAGTAGGATGGTTTGAATTCAAACACTCTTCGTAGAAGCAGAATTTGACTTAAAGAAAACAGGAATTCCCTATCAAGTCTCTGCTTGTACAGATGATTTCACATCTTTGCTCTTTTAATCTGTGTAACAAATTGTAATTCTTCAAAGAACATAACAAAAAGATAAAAAAAAAAATTGATTAGAAGAAAAAAAGCTGATTATGCTTCTTCACTAACATTTACTGTACATTCCATGTGGAAAGTTTTTGTTCTTAGTACTGGAAGTTTGCACTTTATAATTACATCGGCCTCTTCAAAGAGGTATATCAATAAGCCATTTTGAGTCACTTGAGCAGTTTTCAGTTGTGTATAAACCTAGATTGGCTGTGATCTTAGAAGATGTTCTTTAGTTGATGCGTTGTCGAGAAGATGGGAGATCCTGTTTTAATAAAAATTCAGAAATGGATCATAGTCATTGTTTAAAGAAATGAGATTCTTCGATCGACTGAATTGATCAACGCGGCTGCTTTAGTTTTTATGTTCTGCACTTTTCTTTATGAAGGCTCATATCCATCACCAATTAATAAAATCAAAACCCCGGATCCAGAATATTTTGATAACGGCTAGTAGTAATTCCCTAATTAGATTAGGTAATCTAGTAGTATTGGTTATTAGATTAGATTTATTGGGGAAGGATCCTTTACACCCCTATTTTTACACTATCACACATTTTGGAGTCCTTTTTGCGGATAAAAACCAAACGATAACGTATTTGAAACTAAGATTTTGGGGATATATTCTTCGTATAAAGATCTACGTACCCACCAAAAATGAGCACATTCTGAAATACCAAACCTCATCATCTATCAATCTTAATTTAAACGGTTAAGAATTTGTCGACTTTCGACGGTTGAGTTTCAAAGTAGTAGATGGTAAAGTTATACGTTTCGGAATGTGCTCATTTTTGGTGGGTACGTACATCTTTATAAGAAGAATATATCCCCAAAATCTTAGCTTCAAATACGTTATCGTTTGGTTTTTATCCGCAAAAAGGACGTCCAAAATGTGTGATAGTGTAAAATTAAGGGTGTGAGGGGATCCTCCATCAGATTTATTTTAGGGTTTTATTTGTAATTATTATTTTTTATTATTGGATAAAGAGTATTACATTAACTAGTTGAAAGCCTAACAAGCTAAGCTCCAACAACATACTACTACATTAATTGAACATGTTGATGTGTTAACCTACCAGCGAGCCTCATGATTAACCTAGCCAAGGGAGCCGAAGCGGATGGGGGGCTGAGATTGTGTCACAAGGGGGGGCAAACTAACAATACCTTCCATGTTAATTCCTGCAATATTACGCCATTTGGGGCTTGAACTTGGGACCTCCTGGAACGCATGAAACTTTGGGGAACGAGGATGACCAGTTGAGCTAGGGCCCGTTCTTTTTGTAATTATTAGATAAAAAAAATAGACCAACTTTTTGTGTGTTTTGAAGGGAAGAGAGAAGAAAACAATAGATTTTTTTTTTATTTTTTTTGAAAACCACAGCATTCAACCAAAATGAGTGATTCCCAGTGATGTATGTGAATCCTTATATGATAAACGAACCAAATTTTATATATCTCATGATGGAGATATGAGGATGCTTGAATTTATAAGATTTTTAGACGTGTTTACGATTGGGTTTGGGATTTTGCATACGTAACCAACCATAAACAGTAACTCATTCACGATTAGGTTTTTGAACCAAACACCCAACTGTAACTCATTTACAGTTAGGTTTTTGAACCAAAATCCAACTAAAAAGTATACAGTTGATTTCATCACGAATCTAACCGTAAAATCACTTGGAAATCCAAAAGCCCAACTATAACAACTTCAGAGAGTAAATTTACATTAGAAATTAAGAATTCTCAATTTTCAACCCAAATATTTTCTCTGATTTCAATCAATATGACCCATTTCAAACACAAAAAAGAAAGAAAGAAGAAGAAAGAAGAGTTACAGTTGAAGAAGGGGAAAAGGTAAAAGAGACGAAATGAATTTGATTTAGATTTTAAAATTTAATGGATGGAAGAGTAATTTGGAAATTTGATAGTACATCTTTAAGGTCATCCCCAAACTAAGCTCCTAGTCATAGAAAATCGCCAAAGAACCCCTCTGTTGATTTCAAAAGTCCCTCTATTCACTGGCAGTGCCAATGCTTTCCTTATTTAAAAGTACACGGGAGGGAAAGCATAACTTTAGTTTACGTTAAAACTGAGTTGTGTTTGAAAAGACATATCTTCAAGGGGTTCGAAAATCATGTGTTGTAGAGGATCGGGCGATGTTCCGAGTTAACCAGGTTTTAAAATCGTGTCTCAATATTCTTTTTTTTTTCTCAATCTTATTGATCTGTTTGATCTTTGTTATATTAGCTAATCTTGTTTAGCATGTTTATTTACCATCTTCTCTCTGTTCATAATCATTTCTGAAGGTTTTGTTTAATACTTCTACGGTTTTGATTATAGACTTTCCTCTCTTTTGCAAAAATCGATTTTCTTTTATTTGTTTTCACCATTCTCATATTCTGCTCAAACTATTTTCTCTATGTTTATTTTTCTATCATATGCTTTTGTCTCTAATGGAAGCTTAATTTTCTTTGCAGATTCCCTCTGCTCGATTATGGACTAAAGTATTTTTTTCTAATATTCTCGAGTATTGCAGTATTGCCCTATTAACAAGAAGTTTTGCTACCCATTCACTTCGTGGTGGTTCTTATCAGTATGACACAAGTATATCATCATTGTCAGATCCATGATTACTTTTTAAATCGGTTTGCATTTCATGGTCATCAAGATCGACTCGATCGATTCAGTACGGAAATAATTTGAAATTCAAATTCTATTTTTTCCCTCTAATCTTCCTAGTCAGCACTATTTTTTTACGGAGTCAGTTGCTTATCCTCATGTCATTACATTGACTGGAAACAATCATGCACTTGGAAAACATTCATATAAATTTTAAAAGATATCATATCAATATTTCAGGAAACAGAATACCTTAATATTTTCGTATCTACTCCAAACCCCTAATTTTCTATCTGTATATCTTTCAAAGTTTTTGGAAGTCTGGTACCAAAAGATATTTTCATACTTCCTCTCTTTGGTATCGATTAGAAATCATGTCTCCATCCTCAGCAAACCAAATCTCTAGAATCACTAAGATCTTGATAACTACAAGTATCAATGATCAACCACAAAGACAACCAAGGAATGATCTTGGTTCAACAAAGGCTCTTAGTTCTGCTGTGGATGAGTGGTCTGCTTGTATCATTGGAAAGATTATGTATGTCTGCTGATCCAGTTCCTACAGCAGTAGTTACAAAACAAATCAACTAGCTATGTAGACAATATAAAAGAAAGGAAATCAGGTACATGGATAAAAATATTTATGTTTTTAAACTAAGGACTTACGCAGAATGTGAAGATATCATCAAGAAATCTCCCTGGAATATAAACAAATATATGTTAAGTTTGTAAAAGTATACAACAAAAACTACGATACCAGATTGGAAGTTCACTATACAACAGTGGAATGTGAAGTTCATGAAGCTATTGATTGATTATCAAAATGTTTCAATTATTGATGAAGCAGTTGAGGATTAGGGTAAGAAAATAAAAGTCAATCCGAAAAAATGTAAACCAGGATAGACGAATGAGATTGTCTCCCGGATGGGAATTGACTTAAATAAACCTTTAAAAATGGGAGAATGGTGGAACACTAATTCCAGGGAAGCAGTATGTGACAGGTATCGCTGGGGAAGCCAGACACACATCCTTTGCCCAAATTATTACACTGTAAATCATGATGTATTAAACTGTGCTAGAATTGCGGATGAATTAAATCAAGAATTTAATGACAGATGAAGAATATGCACTTTACTGTCATAAGGAAGATGAGGCCAGTCTTGTTAATAACACTGATATGAATAACTCAGAAGATGATGGAATATCATACACTAGAAGTAGCAAGAGATCTAGAAGTGAAGACCCTGAGCATAATTTCAAGTAGAATGAACACGACACTCTTGTGATCACTTCTGCATCTCATATTAACAATGATGTTATACTTGTGAACCACAACCACACAGTATGTACTGAGGGAGTTCAAATGAATAGAGATGGTACGTTATCATATTGCACTTATCCTAACTCCCCAAATCAGCAAGGGAATCATGCAATCTTGGTAATTTCTCATTCTCTACTTTTATATTGAATTCTAGCCATCCCAATCAAGTTAGTTATTCACTTTATTCTTTGGTTTCCATCAAGGTTTTTGGAATCTCTGTATTCTTTGACTACTCTATTTTATTTTATGGTTCAACTCTCAGTATGAGAATTTTGTCTTGGAATATTCAGGGATTTAAATCCAATGTCACTAGAGGCTACCTAGCAGACCTATTAAGAACCCAGAACCCAGATATTGTTTTTCATTACAAAACTAAACTGGTATAAGAAAAGGTTCTTCCTTTTTTATCTCGTTATTAATTCCCAAATAATGTTGTTATTGACCCGGATAGCCGATCGGGTGGATTAGTTTTATTATGTAAAACGATTTTACTATGACATTATGAATGCAGATAACAATATGTTTCATGTTGTTATTCAATTTGATACTAGTAGGCCAGAGTTCTTGTTAACATGTATGTATGGCCTATTTTAAGGTAAAAACTGATTCTGCTATTTTTGGTAAATTTGGGTGTGTTGATGAGAAACGAATTCAAATCCTAAAAAAATGCACCGCACGGGAGTACTTTTATATTCGATAGATCAATCTGTAAGACACTAGCCTAAACCAAGAAATGGCCATTCCAGATTCAATTCGGTCACAAAGGGTTGATCTTAGGGAGGGAAGCGAGAAGGTGTTTGAGATTAGAATCCCCCAGTTTGTGACATGTTTGATGTCTCAAGTAAATGGGTCAAGTCGTGAGACTCGCCGCTAAAAGCAGCACATAATGCTTTTAGGTCAAATAATAGAATTATTTGTGAAATCAATATTTATAAAACATCACTTATGATCGATGTATATAAAGCATCGCTTTTAAAAAAATAGCTGAAAACAATCGATGTGCAAGAAACATCGTTGTTTTAGAGTTCGTTCAAATTAGTCACAAATTGAACGTCTTAAAAAAGTAACATGAACGACTACCTTTGGCCGATTGTTTGGGAACCTTATGGGTAAGATACCACTTGGTCGATCACTCCCTGTGGAAGAGGGGTGGACAATGATCTCAGCGTTACCTTGTTGGCCTCCTGAATATAAATCTAAGCCATCCTACTAAGCTAGAGAAGTTGGATGGATGAGATGATTTGCGGTAGTTGCGTACTGCTGTTGGATTATGCAAACAACGCGACCAGCTTATTTTGGGTGATCGTTCAGAGGCCATATGAGCAAGCAGTGGCTTGGCCAATCGCTCCTCATGAAGAGGGGTAGCCGGTGATCACAGTGCCACGCTGTTGTCCATCTAGAATCCGATCTAAGTTGTTCGACCAAGCTGGCGAAGATGGACTGACACGATCGATTTGAGGAAGTTGCATAATGCCGCTGACTTAATTTAGGGTTTAAATAGCACGCGATCACCCTACTTTGGGCAAACGGTTTGACGTGCTCTTGGATTGCTATGTGTAGTTCGATCAACCAGGTATGGTGCTGGGTCGCCGATGAACGCGTCAGCACCTCTTTGATCATTCGAAGGAATATCTAAGCCATCCAACTAGGCTAGCTAAGTTGGGCGGTCGTGATGTTTTTGAGGTCATTTTTAAACAACGCGATCACCCATGTTTTGTTTGAGCACGTAACAGTGACATTGTTGCGAGGTAAGCAATAGATGGTGACATACGAGATGGGACAGATACGAGTGGAATAGGCTTACCGGGAAAAGTTTAATGTCGGTAGTGTGTGGGGCGGGATCGACGTGGTCTTGGGGGTGTCGGTACAGTGGGCCCAACTGCCTTTCGTCGTGTTATAATCAAAAGAGGAAACCTTCTCCCATTTGAACTCCGCCAAACGAATTTGTATAAAACGGGGGTGGGTGGGGTGGGGTGGGGTGGGGGGTGTCGATCTTTTTTTTTGTGTGTGTGTTCGTTCATTTGCTCCAACTTTTGTCTCTGGCAGCTAACATTTTCTTGTCATCGCCGATAACCGTTTCGTCGTCCAGCGTCCATTAATAGCAAGGTAGGTGCTTTTCCTCTTTCTCATTTATCTCATTTTATATATATATGAAAAAGCGGGGGTTTAACAACCTCACCCAATATTTCTATTAGCAATCTGTATGTACTAACTCTAATATACTTTTAAGAGAATCAACTAGATAGTCAGACTCAATCTTAATAAAAAAAGTATATCAAGGAGTTAATATCTCTATCTCTCGATTTGAACTTTACTCAAGCAAATGGAAATCTGCTAGTATTTATCAAATACAAGAGAGATATAAACTTGGATCGTACCAAAGACCAATATCCAAGGATCAATCAATTTCCAATCAACAACTAAAGGTTGGATTTCACAATTGATCGATACAATGCACAACCTGTGATATTTCAATTATATAACAAAATATAATGCGGAATAGAAATAACACAGACACAAGAAATTTTGTTAACGAGGAAACCGCAAATGCAGAAAAACCGCGAGACCTAGTCCATATTGAACACCACATTGTATTAAGACACTACATACACTATCATATGACAAACTAACTTCGGTCTGGACTATAGTTGAACCCTAATCAATATCACACTGATTCAAGGTACAGTTGTACTCCTTACGTCTCTGATCCCAGCAGGATACTACGCACATGATTCCCTTAGTTGATCTCACCCACAACCAAGAGTTATTACGACTCAAAGTCGAAGACTTGAATAAACAAATCTGTATCACACAGAAAAATCTACGATAATAGATAAATTTGTCTCCCACAGATAAACCTACGAGTTTTGTTCCGTCTTTTGATATATCAAGGTGAACAGGAACCAATCAATAACCCGGACTTATATTCCCGAAGAAAAGCCTAGAATTATTGATCACCTCACAATAATCTAAATTGTATGGTAGAAAAACTAGATATCGCGGAATCACAAACGATGAGACGGAGAAGTTTGTGATTTCTTTTTATCTTGCCCTATCGGAGATATAATCTCAAGCCAATTATTCAATTGAACTCGTACGATAGAAAATGGCAAGATCAGAATCCTCAACTATAAGAGATGTAGTTTCGTCTGGCTTCACAATCCCAATGAAGTCTTTAAGTCGTTAATCGACAGGGTCTCGAGAAGAAACCTACGACTAAAGGAGAATCGACTCTAGCAAACCAACTAGTATCACACATGAGGTGGGGGGATTAGTTTTTCCAGTTGCTAGACGTCTCCCTTATATAGTTTTCAAATCAAGGTTTGTAATCTAAGTTACCTTGGTAACAAAGCATTAAATATTCACTGTTAGATGAAAAACCTGATTTATCCAAGCTAATATATTTCAACCGTTAGATCGAAACTTAGATTGTCACACACACAAATGAAATGTATTTCATTTAGGGTTGAGTAACCGTACCTAAACGTGTTCATTTAGTTGGTTCATGAATAGTTAGCCAATGGTTAACCATATGAGCACTTTCATATCAACCATATTCATCTTTCTCATAACTAGTTCAAATGACTCATAAGAACTAGTTTAAGAGTTGTTCAATTGCAAGGAAATCTTATGTAACTACATAAGACACAATTGAAGCAAATTCTGTTTGATTCACTTGAATCAATTCATGAACAATATAGGCACGGTTTGCAAAGATTGCATTCCTTATTGATTTATTGTTTAAGTTCATGAACAACCGATTTGAGAAATAACCATCTTGGGTACGCGTACGGGTATGTGTACTCTAGCTACGGGAATTGGGTTTGAAAACCCAGCAGAAATTTTCGGTTGAAAACTTTTGTGGGTACGCGTACCTAAGGTGATTGGTTTGTAAGTTCGTAAACTCCAAACTCAGCAGAAATTCACGGACATGAACTTCCGCCAGTACGCGTACCCAACCTGTCTCCTTCACCAATGCCACATGCATACATATGCACGCACTTGGTTTCCGGTATATGGATTTATATACTAATGTGCGAACACACTATATATGCTTACATCCATAGGTGGTTTCGTAATCTCAACTCTACATTTCAATCATTGAAATATTCTTCTATAATGTTATAATAGTCGTTAGACATAAAGAATCGACTATCATCATCAAAGATATTTTCAAGATTCAAACGTCATCATGACTTTCGTCACGGGTAAAGATGAAAAGTGGTTAAAGCGAAATCTTACCAACACATATTTCAAGAAAAATATAGGCGAGTAAACTCGGCTCGAAATAGCAAATGTGTATGTATGAAAACTATCGTACTTATTCGACTGTTGTCTCAATAGTAGGAGATAGATAGACTTTTGAGTGCTAGATAAGTTCAAGTCTCCACATACATTTTTGGTTGGATGAAGCTCCACCGGTTCCTTGAGTAGTTCTTCGTTTTCGTAATATAATATCCATGGAATCTAGAGCTCAACTATACTTCACTATCCTAGACCGGGACTTAGTCATAGGTAAACTAGAAATCAAGTCGTATAGTTTTGATCACTAATATTGACAAACATGCTTGAGATAGCAACGCATGCGAATTCGACCGAGCAATGCCCTAACAATATATCTATATATATAAGTGGATGTGAACCCTAGTCTTAGGTGTAGCTTTCACGAACTTGGAAACTTATCCCATATGAATGACATATATCCGTTAGCAACATCATAATGAGTAAAAGTAGCATCAATAACTGAGTAATTAACATCACTGGAACTACTGGCAAGACGAGCATAGAATCGTAGATGAATGCCACTGTTTTGTTTTTATTTATTTATTTTTTCCAAAAAACTAGCTTTAGGTTTCGACCGTGGGTATAATACCCACGGTGAAACTTTGTTCTAAGGGCGCAAATCCCCATTCGTCCGGCCGTTGGCGCAACTCGGCCATGGACACTTATTATGCGGCTGAAGCAAGGTTTGCGCGCGATCTCTTCCATTGTTCATGCTAGTTTGTTATCCACATAATCCCCCCACACCTTTTTTGAGCTTCGACTAGCAGTGATTATATCGAATTCAATAAAAATTTATGTTTCCTCTTTTAGAGTGAAGTAGTCACTCTCTTTTGTTTTTGTAGGACCACAATATCGCTACAACACTATTTCTGCGATATTAACAACACTTTTGCGAGCGTCAAAGAAGATTCTTTAACAACATTTCGCGAGCGTCACGAAAGAATCCAAAAGAAGCTGACGATAGAAGAAATACAAAGAGAGTATGTTTATCCCGCGATGATTATCAATTTTGCGAGAGAGAATATTATAGCAATCGCGATAAGATCGCAAAGTATAATCGAAAAAAGAGGAAAACTTAGATGTCATCCACTATGTAAAACCCTATATAAAGGGTTCGTTAGGTTCAGAAAAGGATGATGTCTTTTGGAGAGTTGATAAGATTTTGAGGAGAGAGAAACTCTAGAAAGAAATTTGTACTTCTGAGTTCTTATGTCTTTTGTAAAGAATTAAAAAATTAAAATAATAAAAAAGTGTCATAATTCATTCTCAAACATAATTCAATTTCTGTAGATTCTTATCAGGGGTGTAGTATAGGAATTCCTGCAACTACATTTTGGCGCCCAGAAATAAGGAGAATCAAGCTAAGAAATCTCTAATTATAACTTGAAAATTTGAAGAAATTGTTAGGGTTGAAGAAATGGTTAGAAGAAGAAGAAATACATCAGAACCACCGACAACTGTGAGGAGAAGTAAAAGACTTGCAGGTGAGGGAACATGTGAATTGAAAGAATCTTTAAGGATAAGATCAGGAAGAAATAGAATAAGAAATGAAGCAGAAAGTTCAATTCAACATCTGAATCAACAAACACAAACACGAGATAGGAATGTGGATTATAATAGAGTGAGTGTGCATACTTGGAGGCCGGATTCGATGGAAGAAGCAGAAAATCGACAATTAAGAAATGAAGAAGAAAGAGAAAGAAATCAAGAAATGGTTGGAGGATTAATTCATGAAGGACGTGAAAATGAAATAGTATATGATTTGAGACAAAGAATACAGGAAGAAAGGAGATTAGAGGCAGAAGAGTGTGCGAATTTAACAAGACAAAATCATGAGCTAAGAATGGAGAATTTGAGGTTACAAAGAAGGAGGTCAAGAAGTACTGTTAGATCAAATTCAAGATCATTCAGTGAAGAACCAAGGCAAAATTCCCCATTGAGAAATGTTAGAGAAGAAATGAAAAATTTAAATGGAGAACAACGTCATAGAGAAGAAGAAATAATTGGAGATCGCTATAATCCGCATGGCGAAGCATTGGATAATAGACGTAAAAATAGAAATCAAGGAGGAAGAAACAACCAAAATGAAGAAGAATATCCAGAAGAAGGTAGGAGGATATTACATGGGCGAGAGAATCAAAGGAATCAAAGAATAATTGAAGAAGAAATTGAGAGACATTACACCGAACAAGCACGTCTGGCTTGCGAAAGGGAAATATTAAGGGCAGAAGTAGAAGAACAAGAATTCCGAGAGGAAGTACGAAAAAATAACCATGAAAATCGAGAAAGGAGACGTACACAAAATCGCTACAATGATAATATTCAGGAGGAGTATGATAGAATACAGAGGAGATTAGATATGCAACGAAGAGAAATGAGGAGGAATGAAGAAATCCGCAGAGAATAAATTAGACAGCTGCGATTTCAAGAGGAGGGTGAAAGAGAAAATCGCAGAGAAAGACGGGATGACAATGAAGAAGAAGACACACAAAATCTCGCAAGACAAGAAAGGCAAGAACACAGAAGAAGGGAAGCTGCATTAAAAAGGCCAATGGAGCAAAACTCAACTGATAATGAGCAAATATTGAGAGAATTAGCAGAAATGCGAGGAATGATAAGCAATAGAAGAGAAGGAGGAAGAAGGCAGCTCGATGAAGCTATTGAAGAATCTGCGAGAACTCTTTTTACTCAAGAAGTACAATTAAGAGGAATACCTCCAAAATGCAACTTACCAGCATTAACTAGCATCTTTGATGGGACTACTTGTGTTGTTCAACACGTCAAGGCTTATGTTAGATGTATGCTACAATGGGAAAACCATGATGCTGTACTATGCAAATATTTTGCATCTATCTTAACTGGCAAGGCATTAAAATGGTTCAAGGGATTGCCAAAAAACACCATAACTTCTTTTGATCATTTACAAGCTACATTTCTAGGAGCTTACATTAGCAACAATTCATCGCGACTAGGTATTGAAGATGTGTTTGGGTTAAAACAGAGGGTTGGCGAGAGTCCGAAACATTTAACCATAAGATGGAAGATAATGTGCAGTGAGATGGCAGGAAGAGTTGACGAGAGATATCTTATCTTGTCTTTTATCAATGCAATGTTCGCGACCAATATACTGTACATACAAATTTTCAGAGTCAAGAATACAATCACTATGACTGAACTACGAGAACTATAAGAAGAATACATTTCTTTGTAGGAGAAACAAAATGAGATGGAATCATATCCCATCGCGAACACCAATTCCGGAGCAGCAAATGGGAGTTTACTTCCTAAAATGATAAACAATGTGGCGAGCAGCTTGCAAGTGCAACAAGAGAAAGTAGAAACTGACAACCAGCAGAAATTGGTAGCTATGGGCAGTAAAGATCAAGAAGAGTATGAAAGGGAGAATAATTACTACAATCGCGGTGGAAATAATAAGATTCAAAGGCTTGATCAGCCGCAAGAATCTTATGGTGGACAGAGGCAAAACAATTTCAGAAGTCAGGGGAATCAGAAGATCATATGGGAAGAAATTAAGATGCCTCCTCTCAATGCTAGTATAGAAAAAATTTGGGAAGCTATCATTTTAATGGAAAATATACCATCTCCATGGAACATGGGAAAAGAACCACATCCTAATAATTGCAGTCAAGAATTTTGTCCTTACCATCATTTTCATGGCCACACAGTAAATGACTGCAGGAATGTAAAGAGAATAATTTTAAGGAAGATTGAACAAGGAAATCTAAATCACTTTTTAGTAGGACATCCACAATCTCAGCGATTGCCTCCTGTGCCAGAAATTCGCAGGGTAAATACTGTAAAAGGAGCCGAATCATTCGTAATAGAAGTTGGGGCTAAATCAAAGAATTTGTTTTGTAATTCCATTGTACATTCACATAGAACAATAGAGGATTTCCATGATAATGTTCTAAGCAGAGTCTTCGCGAGAGACACAGATGGAAGAGAGATAATGAAGGGCAAGAAGGGGAGTGGATAAATAAAATCTCATTATCTTCCTTGAGAATATTCAAAATAGCAAAAGTAAGTTGAATTCTAAAAGTTGCAAAAAGTTATATTACTAGCAAGAAAGGAGAAGAAAAAGAAAACGAAAATGAAATTCAAGCTTCAGTGTTGGGCTCGCCAGATTCATTATTTATGTCAGAATTGTTAGCTTCACCAACATTCTTCTCATTGCGAGTTTCTCCTTCATTATCTACAATTGCTTCGCCACCTGCATCTACTTCTTTAGGAGGACTTTCTTCTTCTTCCGTTGGGTCTTCTTGAGTAGTACCGTCTTCACTATTGGCAAATTCTAACTCCTTATCCATGGGAAGAGGAACTTCATCATCATCAACTTCTAGAGGAAAAACAAATACAGTGGGGAGAGATTGAGAAATTAGAATCTCATTCACAAGAACTTCAGCACTAAGATGAACCTTGCGAAGGAAACCTCTGTCATGGTTTCTAATCTCTATATTCTTAAAGTATTCGAGGTAATCAAATCTTCTCTCTGCATGGTCGCGAAATTTTACAAGATCAGAAGTGAGAATCTTGTTTTCTTTGTAAGCTTTATCCAGTTTGTCAGTCAGATCAGAAATGGTAGAGTGAAGATTTCTTTCAGATTCTGCGAGTAACAAAAATAACAAGAAAATATTCAAATGAAGATCTCGCAAGGAATATAACATAAAAATTTAACAGAAAAACCAACAAGTGAGGCAGTCAAATGACTACCTTCTTTTTGTGAAGTTAAATTTTGAATTAATGTTAAACAACGATTCTCCCATTGATTCATGGCATCATCAAACTTATCCCCAACTATACGCTTCAGGCGAGATTTTATGTTTTCTTCTTTAGAATGGAGATATGAGTTTTCTTTTTCCAATAAAGAATAAGATTCTTCTAATTCGGAATATTGTTCTTGAAGTTTGTTGGCTTTTAAACTAAGAGTTAATCTTCCCTTGATAAGTTTATCCACCTCAGCGGAAGATGATTCAGTTACTTCCTTTAGTTTATCCTTAAGAGAACGCAGAGATTTCTCTTGATTGTCACATATTCTTTGGAGATTACTCAATTGTTGCGAGGAAATCGCCATCAAGCTCGAATATTTGTGTTTTTCTTGAGATAAAGTTCTATTTTCATCTGATAAATATTCCGTCTCCAAATTAGCTTTGATTAACAAGTATGATAGGCGAGTAATCTCGCTATTTAATAAATGTTGGCTCTGTGATAATTGATTATTCTCATTAGTGAGATTATCTATTTGATCAACTGAATACGTGTAGATATTATCTAGTCTATTAAAATGATCCATCCAAGAATCTTTTTCAGCACGAGCTTCTTCAGCGATAGATTCAAATTTAAGTCTTTCAATGAATCGACTCTGATTTAAAACTAAATATACAAGCCAAGAATTTAAGAAAGAAGCTTAAGTACAGAGAAGATGAAAACTTGCTAGAACATAAAAACAAAAAGATAGAGGCAGAAAAGTATACCTTTCAGCTCGTTATTCCTTCTGCGAAGATTCTCGCAATCAAGTGAAGAGTTGCGAAGCTTATGATTAAGAATATCACATTCTGAAGTTTTGTTTTGAAGGTCCCTCTTTAGATCCTCAATCTCATCTTCTAAAGATGATCGCGAGACAGTGCGGTCAGGACCAAAATATTTGATTAAGGTATCGCAAACAACATGCTTGAAAGGATCAGTAGATGATTTTCTAGCATTATCTAAAATATTAGATAAAACTTCAAAAGCAGCATCAACCCCTACTGGTATTTCTTTGGGTAAGGGAAGAGGTGTAGAAGGTGAAGTGGTAATGATGGAGAGTTAAATATTTGAATTATTTGTAATAGTTGTATCATCAGAAGGAGGAGTGTCTGGAAATGTAACAGTGGAAGGCAATAAAGGAATGGAGGGAATTTCATTAACAACGGTTTTAGAATATCATTTGAAAAAGGGGCAGTGGAGAAAGGGATGATAGTATCAATGTTCTCACAAACAGAAGAAGGAGGTTCCACTTGCGAAGGGGTGGGAATAGCTCTCACAGATTTCAATGGGGGAATGATGAAATCAGCCTCAAGAGTTTTAATTTGGCGAGACCTTTTGGGAGGTCTAGCGATATTCTCGTCATTCTGCGAATAATAACTTAGATAATAAACAGAGGCAACAATATTTTTATTAAGAAATAAGAACGTGTTTCTTACTACCTTATCACTCGCAGAATTCTTCTTTTTCTTTTCAGTTGGCCTTTTGCGAGGATTAGGGTTTTGAATTACAAACTGGGCATTAGGAGCAGTTCCACTGAAGAGAAAACATAATATGAGAATTATGAAGAATCAAATAGAGAAGATTAGAAGATATGAGTAAAAATTGGTTCAAACAAATATCATAATTAAAAAACATACCTTGATGACTCCATTAGAACAGTAGCAGGAGAATATGAAGAAGGAGAAAAGTTGCAGACGGAAAACAAAATAAACAGATGAAGGAGATAGAAAAGTAAAAGAAGAAAATTAGTTTTGTAACCTAATCCTACCTTTTATAGGCAAAATGGGATGACCTGTTGAGTAGAAACGTGTCAGTAAAAAGAAGAATCTACAACACGTGTAGGCGGTTAAGCTAAAATAACGGAGCCATGTCGAGAAGAAAATGGAAAGAAAAGAAGCTGTGAGCACTATGAAGAGTTGAAGATTCTCATATCCTTTCCACTTTGCAAAGAAGACATGAGAAGAGGCAAGATGTAGGACCAGAATATCGCTACAACGGTATTCCAGCGAATAACAACACTTCTGCGAGAACATCGCGAGTTCTTTAACAACGCTTGGCGAGTGTCACAGAATAGGATAAAGAATGACGTAATGGCTGACGATTGAAGAAACATGAAAAGAGCATGTTTAACCTGCGATGGTCACAAAGCTTGCGAGAATGAACATTATAATTATCGCGATACAATCGCGGAACAAATCCGAAAGAAAAGGAAAACTTAGCTGTCTAACATTATGTAATTCCCTATATAAAGGGTTCTACTAGATTCAGAGAGGGATGATGTATTTTTGAGAGTTGAGAGAGTCTTGATGAGAGAGAAACTCCAAGAGAAAGGTTGTATTCTTTAGTTCTTACATTCCTTGTAACATTTCTGAAAATTAAAGAGTAAAGTGTCGTTTTAATCTTCAAATTTGAGTTGATTATCATAAATTCTTAACAAGGGTGTAGTGTAAGATTTCCTGCAACTACAAACATGTTGAAATAAATTAATCATCTTGTGTGGTTATTTAGTTATCACTCCATAAGTTTTCTTATGTCTGAGCATCTCTTTGACTGGGTTGATTATTCGTGATTACCTTAGTCATTGCTTCATAGAATTTCTTATGTTGAGCGTGACCAATTAAATTGATTACTTTTGTAATTAGTTTGGTTGAGTATGACAATTATATTTTTTGCGAGTTCTCTTGTGATAAATCTAATTGGTTTCTTAAGTCTCTATAAGTTACTTGTGTCGAGCATATTTAGTCAAATTAATCTTGGTTCGCTTTGGTTAATATGATTGAATATTTTGGATTCCAAATTCATACTTGTATGTGATTTGTTGAGTCTAAAGAAATCCTTTTTTTCTCTTCTGAAATTAAGGTCGCTCTTGTTGTTTCCTTGGGAATGACATTTTATGGGGGAGAGTTCTTTTGAACTTGTGCTTAATTGCCAAATATTTGTGGGGAGTGCAGCTGTGGAATATTAGAGGGGTTATCTTGTATCTTTATGAACTCCTTGACGAATGCATTTATCTTCGGCTTTATGATTGCATCTAAACAAGATGATATACATTTACCGTTGGTCATGAAATGTCTCTTACGGAAATTTCATTAGGATCCCGTTCTTGTACCTTTGCCAATTTTATTGACAAAAGGGGGGGGGGGGGAATTAATATGTAGTTCATACTAAAATACATATGGTTTTCGGATCATTATGTAAGGGGGAGTGGTTTCCATATGAGATGGAGTATTGACTAAGGGGGAGTGAAGTATCACCATAGTATTGTTGTTAAAGTTGTGATGCAATTGGACTTTGACGCTGTGTAATAATACTATGACACTGTATAACAATGATTGAGAACCACTGCTTTTCTCATTATTATAGCTACAGATTTTCAACAAGGATGATGCTAAACTTACAACCTTTGGGATCATTGGACTACTTCGAAGTGACGAAGATTTCGAGTAATGTTAAAGATTAGACATGTGGAATAGGAGCTACAAAGTTTATTTATATAATTTTTGTATTCCATATGTATTAATAGTTTTGCCACTAAAATTGACAAAGGGGGAGATTGTTAGAGCATTGCTCGGTCGAACTCGCATGTGTTGCTATCTCAAGCATGTTTTACAATGTTAGTGATCAAAACTATAAAGTCTTTATTTCTAGTCTACTATATCTAAGGTCTCGGACTAGGATAAAAAGTGTAGTTGAGCTCAAGAACTCCATGGTGATCATAATACAAGACGAGGGACTACTCAAGGAACCAGTGGATCTTCATCGACTAAAAGGTATGTGGAGACTTGAACTTATCTATCACTCAAAAGTCTATCTACTATATCTCCTATCTTGAGATAAAATTCGTATTACTATATAGACTAAGATTATACACATATGTCATTTCGAGTTGAGTATATCTCATTTATCTATTTCTCGAAATATGTGTTGGTAAAGCTTTTGCTTTAGCCAAGTTCATATTTACCTAGTGTTGAAATGCATGATATGTTTCAATCATTTTGGAAATAGCTTTGCCGAAAAATAGTTTGTGAATAACAACTATATAACACCCTCTGAGAATGTTTCAATGATTGAAATGAGAGTTTAGACTATATAACCATTGGAGGATATAAGCATTGTTGTGGTAATACATATATGTATAAGTCCTTATTCCTTGAACCAAAGTTTTCGAACTTTGTACATCAAGTGAAACCGGAGTAGTGCATGAGCTCATTCCACGAACTCAGCATACAAGCTCAGTCCGAGAACCCAATCCGCGAACTGGCGTAGTTCTCGAACTCGAGAATTTCTACTAGATTTTGTGAACTCCGTCCGAGAACTTAAGTCCCCGAACTTGAGTAGGTTATGTCTAAAAACGATGTTTGTGAACTTATCATAATAAACTAAGGAATGCTATTGCAAACTGTGGCTTTATAGTTCATGAATCGATTCGAGTGAATCACATCGTTTTTGCTTCAATTGTGTCTTGTGTAGTACATGAGATCTCATAGTAATTGAACAATTCTCTAACTAGTTCATTTGGACTAGTTATGGTGAAGAAGAATATGGTTGATATGAAAGTTATCATTTGGCTAACCATTTAGTTAACTAGTGTTAAACCAACTAATGTACAAGTTTGGGTACGGTTACACAAACCAAAAATCGTCTAGTACATGTGTGTATAACAAGCTACGTTTTCGATCTAACGGTTGATAAATATTAGCTTTAATCTAATCAGGTTTTCATATAACGGTGAATATTGAATGCTTTATTACCAAGCTAACATTGATTCCAAACCTGATTTGAAAGACTATATAAGGGAGAACTCTAGCAATTGGGAAACCTAATCCCCACACATTTTGTGTGATACTATTTTGCTAAGCTAGAGTCGATTCTTCTTTAACCTTTGGTTTTCTTCTTCTAAAACCAGGTTAATGACTTAAAGACTTCATTGGGATTGTGAAGCCAGACCGATACTACTTTTATCGTAGTTGTGTGATCTGATCTTGCATCTTCTATCGTACGAGTATAATTGTAATAATTGGCTTGAGATTTATTTCTCCGATAGGCAAGATATAAAAGTAATCACAAACATCTTCGTCACATCGTTTGTGATTCCACAATATCTTTTTTCGCTGCGTCGATTAAGACTATTATGAGGTGATTGATAAAACTGAGCTGTTCTTCGGGAATATAAGTCTGGTTTTATTGATTGGTTCCTGTTCACCTTAATTTATCAAAAGACGGAACAAAAATCATAGGTTTATTCGTGGGAGACGAATTTATCTATCTTGTAGACTTTTCTGTGTGAGACAGATTTGTTTATTAAAGTCTTCGACTTTGGGTCGTAGCAACTCTTGGTTGTGGGTGAGATCAACTAAGGGAATCAAGTGTGCAGTATCCTGCTGGGATCAGAGGCGTAGGAGCATAATTGTACCTTGGATCAGTGTGAGATTGGTTGAGGTTAAATTAAAGTCCAGACCGAAGTTAATTTGGAGTAGGCTAGTGTCTGTAGCGGCTTAATACAATGTATGTTTAATCTGGACTAGGTCCCGGGGTTTTTCTGCATTTACGGTTTCCTCGTTAACAAAATTTTGGTGTCTGTGTTATTTCGTTTCCGCATTATATTTTGTTATATAATTGAAATAATACAGGTTGTGCGTTGTTCAATCAATTAGAATATCCGACCTTATTGGTTGTTGATTTAAATTGATTGGCACTTGGATATTGGTCTTTGGTACCATCCAAGTTATCTCTCTTTGATTAAGACTCACAGATTGTATTTGCTTGAGTAAATCAAATTGAGAGATATATATAATAAACTCCTTGAGATATTTTCTAATGACTGAGTCTAACTGTCTAGTTGATTCTCTAGAAAGTAACTTAGAGTTGTCCATACAGATTACTAATTGAAATATTGGGTGTGGTTGTTATACCCCCACTCTTTCACTATCCTTGTATACTTTTATGTGTGATACATATTTGTTGATTAAAGTCTTCGACTTTGGGTCGTATCAACTCTTAGTTGTGGGTGAGATCAGCTAAGGGAATCAAGTGTGTAGTATCCTGCTGGGATCAGAGGCGTAGGAGAATAAATGTACCTTGGATCAATGTGAGATTAGTTGGGGTTCAACTACAGTCCAGACCGAAGTTAGCTTGGAGTAGGCTAGTGTCTGTAGCGGCTTAATACAGTGTATGTTTAATCTGGACTAGGTCCCGGGTTTTTCTGCATTTGCGGTTTCCTCGTTAACAAAATTCTGGTGTCTATGTTATTTCTTTTCCGCATTATATTTTGTTATATAATTGAAATAATACAGGTTGTACGTTGTTCAATCAATTAGAATATATGACCTTCTTGGTTGTTGATTTAAATTGATTGACACTTGGATATTTATCTTTGGTACCATCCAAGTTGTCTCTCTTTGATAAAGACTCACATATTGTATTTGATTGAGTAAATATCAAATTGAGAGATTGAGATAATAACTCCTTGAGATATTTTCTATTGATTGAGTCTAGTTGATTCTCTAGAAAGTAGCTCGGATTTGTCCATACAGATTGCTAATCGAAAAATTGGGTGTGGTTGTTAGACCCCCATTTATTCACAGGGGAACAACAAGAGCGACCTTAATTTCAAAAGAAAAGAAGGATTTCTTTGAACTCAACAAATATCATACAATTATGAATTTGTAATTCAAAAAAAATATTCAATCAAACTAACCGTAAGCGAACCTAAGATTAATTTAACCAAATATGCTCAACACTAGTAAATTATGGAGACTTAATAACTCGATTAGATTAATCACAAGAGAACCCATAACTAATCTAACCGGGATACACAATTAAACTAATCACAAAAGTAATCAATTTAATCTTTTATACTCTCATAAGAAAATCTATGGAGCGATGACTAAGTTAATCATAAAAACAACCAACCCAGTCGAAAATGCTCAAACATAAGATAAACTTACGGAGTCATAACTAAATAATCACACAAGATGATTAATTTAGTTCAGTATACTCGATGTAAAGTACCTTACGGAACACAACTATGCTAATCACAAAGATAATCAACTTGGTTGTCTAGTGCTCGACATAAGACACAATACGGAGTCTCACAGTAATACATGAAAAATGGATCAGGGAAGATTAATTACTGCGGAATACACAAGGATTCATTCTATGTTTCCATCACTATTTGCACAATGACACACAATAGACATAATCCTTGAATCACAAAAGATTTTAACCTATATTACATCATTAATTGACAATATAGGCTTAACTTTTGTGTTTGTCAAAAGTCTATTCATTCTTTTATCAATACTTGCATATCAATTCACGAACGACTTTACTTTTGACAAAATATGGGGCAATCAAGTTCACGGACGTAAACACACATATCCCATAAAATATTACAATATATAAAATCATAACGATTAATACTGCAAAAATCATCTTCCAAACAAGTTTAGAATTTAAACAAATAAATCTAAAAACAAGAAGATGAAAAATTTGGACATAGCTATGTGCAATCACAATAATGGCTATTCCAAACACTAGTTATTCTTCTAAACAAAATAAGAAAAATAGAAGATTTACTAGGAAATAAATAAACTACTCATCATCTTCATCGGAAACACTCCAAGATGCTTGAATAGTGTTCAACTCTTCCTTGAGCTCGGGAAACTTAGTTGCAACCACCGACAATCGTTCTTGAACGCACTTCACCCTTGAATTGACCTTACACACACCCTTGTGAATTTTTTGAAGTAGACTCAAGTTGGTATGGTCACAATCATTAAGCAAGGCATCCCTTTGTCTTTTGCATACATTTTTCCTTATGCGGCTGAAGGTACACGGTCGAACCGGTTTGGGAACCCCGAGGGAGTTTCCAATTGAATCAAGGCCACGATCACGACAATTTTTTTCCAATCAAGCATGGATAACCTAACATCTTGATAGGTGAAGTTATCGAAATCATTTGATGAATGATAAAACCACATATATCAAGACTTTGAACACCCGTATCAAGGAAATAGACTAATTCAGCAAAGTCATAATTCCACCAAGAATTCTCAATAGTGGAAGGACAAAGATTTGGGATACCGAGTTTCCCAAAAGCCATCAACGAGATACTAAGATCATTAGTAGGAAATTTTCCTTGATTCCAAGCTACCTTCTTGCCACAAAGCGCAAAAGAGATATCATCACATGATGTACGTTCATCACTTGGTCTAGGGAGACGCACGTTTCCCAACGGAATATTGGTAATCTTCGAAATTAACTTTCTATAAACAAGAAACCTTTTTCTATTTACCATGGATTTGAATTACATCTTATTAAGATCAACATCATGAATGTTGGCATCGAAAATTCTTGTGAGGGAATCAAATCCTTGACCAAGACCATCAAAGATATTTCCAAGATTGAATTTTTTGAAGCAAGCTAAATCTTCATCATGTCCACTAGAGATATCCAATTTCTTTTCTAAAATAAAACCTTTAGATGAAATCTTCTCAAAATATTTAGCACATGAATCATCTACAAACCTAATCCTAAGAGAATTTTGGTCACAAGGAAGATCCATACTAGAGGTATTTGGATTTTCAAAATTCCTTTTTGAGCCCTTAGAATTCATCATGAGGTCTTAGAAAATTAAGGGAACAAGATGGATTTAATTACTTGGAGTGAATCTTGAACACCCTTTCTCTTAGTTTATCCAAAGAGTCTTTAATGGAGGCAACACACAAAATCCTAGAAGTTCACGTACGCGGATGGGTGAGAGGAAGAAGAGAGTGCACGAACTTCCTCTTTATAAGACCAAAAATGGACTTGGACACGTTTGCGAACTTTAACCCACAAAGAACAAGGGGGGTTTTGTTAGACGTTTGCACATCAAGGATTATGCATCCTGTAACAAGATGGATGCACTAGAAATATTTATTTGAAATTTCAAGACAAACCTGTACACGATTCAAACCATTTCTTGCCCTATTTCAAGATATATACATATGGGGTAGTGTCAGTCTTGTTACCAAGAGGCACAATGTGCAGAAAGATTCTCATAAAACATTTTCGGTTGACCAGTGTGAATAGTCCCTATAATGTAATCAACATAATGAAGATAATCAGGGAAGTATGAGCTTCCTATCCTTTGTTTGATATGCCTAGAAGGAGAATTCTTCCGTTTTCCAAGTTGTACAATATTATTAAATGGTTTAATATGTACAGAACCCTTTTCAGAGTGATTCTTAGACTTAACAGAATTAGGTTTTTCTAAGCATCTAAAAACGTCTTCGAATGCTCTGAATAGATATTTATCAACCGATCCATTATGATAGTACTCCTCATAGAGATCGGTAGTTAATCTAATGAGGTTCCATATCCTTGAGCGCCATAAATGTTTCCTCAACCTCTTTTTTTTTTTTTTTTTGAGATTGACTCATATCATCTAAAACTTCCTTCTCAGATGAAATAGGATTATCAAGAGAGACCAGAGGTTTTGACCATAATAGATCTTGATCAATCTTTAAGAAATTCAAGCGTGCATTACAGATACCAAGAGCAAATTTTCCAGAGAAATTTCCCATGGGACAATTTTTAAGGAACGAAAAAACACAAACTTATCAGGTTTAAAGTGTTTGCCTGCTCTGATACCATTTGAAAAAGAGCGGGGTCTAACAACCACACCCAATATTTAGATTAGCAATCTGTATGGACAAATCCAAGTTACTTTCTAGAGAATCAACTAGACTCAATCAATAGAAAATATCTCAAGAAGTTATTATCTCAATCTCTCAATTTGATCCATACTCAAGCAAATAGAAATCTGCGAGTCTTTATCAAAGAGAGATAACTTGGATAGTACCAAAGACCAATATCCAAGTGTCAATCAATTTAAATTAACAACCAAGAAGGTCGGATATTCTAATTGATTGAACAACGCATAACCTGTATTATTTCAATTATATAACGAAATATAATGTGGAAAAGAAATAACACAGATATCCGAATTTTGTTAACGAGGAAACCGCAAATGCAGAAAAACCCCGGGACCTATTCCAGATTAAACATACACTGTATTAAGCTGCTACAGACACTAGCCTACTCCAAGCTAACTTCGGTATGGACTGTAGTTGAACCCCAACCAATCTCACACTGATCCAAGGTACAACTATGCTCCTACGCCTCTGATCCCAGCAGGATACTACACACTTGATTCCCTTAGCTGATCTCACCCACAACCAAGAGTTAATACGACCCAAAGTCGGAGACTTTAATAAACAAATCTGTATTACATGGAAAAGTCTAAAAGGATAGATAAATTCGTCTCCCACGAATAAACCTATGAGTTTTTTTTCTGTCTTTTGATAAATCAAGATGAACCGGAACCAATTGATAAAACCAGACTTATATTCCCGAAGAACATCTCAGTTTTATCAATCACCTCACAATAAACTTAATCGACGCAACGAAGAAGATTATTGAGGAATCACAAACGATGAGATGAAGTGTTTGTGACTACTTATATATCTTGCCTATCGGAGATAGAAATCTCAAGCCAATTATTACAATTGTAATCGTACGATAGAAGATGAAAAATCAGATCACACAACTATAAGAAAAGTATTATCGGTCCGGATTCACAATCCCAATGAAGTCTTAACCTAGTTTTAGAAGAAGAAAACCAAAGGTTAAAGGAGAATCGACTCTAGCTTAGCAAACTAGTATCACACAGAATGTGTGGGGATTAGGTTTCCCAGTTGCTAGAGTTCTCCCTTATATAGTCTTTCAAATCAGGGTTTGCAATCAATGTTAGCTTAGTAACAAAGCATTCAATGCACCGTTAGATGAAAACCTGATTAGATTCAAGCTAATATTTATCAACCGTTAGATCGAAAACATAGCTTGTTACACACACATGAAATGCACGTTTGTAGGCTTGTGAAAACTGTACCCAAACTTGTACATCAGTTGGTTCAACAATAGTTAACCAAATGGTTATCCATATGATAACTTTCATATTAACCATATTCTTCTTCACCATAACTAGTCCAAATGAACTAGTTAGAGAGTTGTTCAATTGCTTAGATATTTATGTACTACACAAGACACAATCGAAGAAAAAATGAGGTGATTCACTTGAATTGATTCATGAACTATAAAGCCACGGTTTGCAATAGCATTCCTTAGTTTATTAAGATAAGTTCACAAACATCATTTTTAGACATAACCTACTCAAGTTCGCGGACTGGGTTCGCGGAATTAAGTTCCCGGACGGAGTTCACAAACTCCAGCAGAAATTCTCGGGTTCGATAACTATGCCAGTTCGCGGATTGAGTTTGTATGCTAAGTTCGCGGACTGAGCGCACGCACTACTCCGGTTTCACTTGATCAACAAAGTTCGCAAACTTCGGTTCAAGCAATAAGGAATTATACATATATGTGTTACCACAACAATGCTTATATCCTCCAATGGTTATATTATTTAAACTTTCATTTCAATCATTGAAACATTCTCAGAGGGCATTATATAGTTGTTATTCACAAACTATTTTTCGTCAGAGCGATTTCCAAAATGATTAAAACATAACATGACTTTCGTCACTAGGTAAAGATGAACTTGTCTAAAGAGAAAGCTTTACCAACACATATTTCAAGAAATAGATAAGCGAGATATACTCAGCACGAAATATCACATGTGTATAATCTTAGTCTATATAGTAATACGACTTTCGTCTCAAGATAAGAGATAGACTTTTGAGTGATAGATAAGTTCAAGTCTCCACATACCTTTTAGTCGATGAAGATCCACTGGTTCCTTGAGTAGTCCTTCGTCTTGTATGATGATTTCCATGGAGTTCTTGAGCTCAACTACACTTTTTATCCTAGTCTAAGACCTTATCTATAGTAGGCTAGAAATCAAGACTTTATAGTTTTGATAACTAACATTGACAAACATGCTTGAGATAGCAACGCATGCGAGTTCGACCGAGCAGTGCTCTAACACTATAGGTTTAGTTGCTTGGTCTCAACTATACGAAGTTGGTTTATTTTGTATAATGGCTTAATCCTGAGAGTATTCAATTCTGGACTAGGTCCCGGGGGTTTTCTGCATTTGCGGTTTCCTCGTTAACAAAATCTTGTTGTGTCATTTACTTTATATTTCCGCATTATAAATATTTTATTATAATTAAAGTAAATTGCACAAACTTTAATTCCTATTTACTTGATGCGTACTCCTATTGAGTTTGGTTAAGTCCGAACCTTTGTATCAAGTAAACACGCTTCGTTGTTGTATTGTCTCGATATCGTATCCATAGACGATCACATGAAGTGTGAACCGATTTGTTGTATTGTCTCGACTCAGTCCATAGACAATCACTTTAGGAGAAAGGACTTATAGGAAGGAGTTTTTTTAGCTTGAGGTATATTTGGGTACCCGCGCCTTTTCAGATGCCATTCAAGACCAAAATGGAAACTGGATTCAAAATAGAGAGGAGATTCATGAATATTAGTACTTTTAGAGCTCTTACTATTGATGAGGGTCTCTTCATGGTGCTGCCAATACTTGTTTCAGATGAAGAAAAAACTAATCTTTGTAGGATTCCAGATGCACGGGAAATCCATGATTCTTTAAAATCTATGGAAAATTGGAATGCCCTAGGGCCGGAGGATTTTCAAGCAGGGTTCTATAAAATTTGGTGGGGCATTGTAGGGGATGATGTTTGCAAGATGGTTCATTTTTTTTCTCTCAAACTAAGCGTATTCTAAAGTAGATAAACAAAACCTACATTTCCTTAATACCAAAGAAGAAGAAAGCAATCACGCTGCAGCTGATTACAGATCCATTGGATAATGTAATACCTCCTACAAAATAATTTGAAAAATCTTGGTAAGCAGATTGAAGCCAATTATGGAGAAAAGCATCTCTCATTTCCAGACAGCTTGTGTCTCAGGGAGAATGATCAGCGACAACACCATTATAACACAAGAAATCATTCATTATATGAAGAAAAAGAGAATTGAAAAAAGTTGGATGACACTCAAGATGGATATGTCTAAAGCCTTTGACTGGCTAGAATGGAATTTCTTAATCAAGGTACTTCTTTATTTTATATTTAGTAATGATTTTTGCGACTTGGTTTACCAGCGTATCAGCACCACTACCCTATATGCCATGTTAAATGGTTCACCTTGCTCTGAATTTCATCCCACAATGGGTATCAGTTGCTCTGAATTTCATCATACAAGAGGTATCAGGCAAGGTGATCCACTTTCACCATATTTATTTATCATGGCCATGGAGTTCTTATCCATCCACCTAATTAAATCCAATAAAGACAAAACTGTTACGAGTATTAAAGTAGCAGGTGGTAACTTACCATCTAATAATCATCTTGAAAAAGCGGGGGTCTAACAATCACACCCAATATTTCGATTAGCAATCTATATAGACTATTTCCAATATACTTTCAAGAGAATCAACTAGACTCAATCTAATAAAGTATATCAAATAGTTATATCTATCTTTCTTGATTCAATTCTTACTCAAGCAAATAGAAATCTGCGAGTCTAATTGAATACAAGAGAAAACACTTGAACGGTACCAAAGACCAATGTTCAAGGATCAATCAATTTTCAATTAACAACCAAAGGTTGGATTTCACAATTAATCGATACAATGCATAACCTATGATATTTCAATTATAATGCGGAATAGAAATAACTCAGACACCAGAAGTTTTGTTAACGAGGAAACCGCAAATGCATAAAAACCATGGGACCTAGTCCAGATTGAAAACACACTGTATTAAGCTGCTACAGACACTAGCCTACTACAAACTAACTTTGGTCTGGACTGTAGTTAAACCCATATCAATCTCACACTGATCCAAGGTACAGTTGCACTCCTTACGTCTTTGATCCCAGCAGGATATTATGCACTTGATTCCCTTAACTGATATTATCCAAAACTAAGAGTTCCTGCGACCCAAAGTCGAAGACTTTAATAAACAAATCTGTATCACACAGAAAAGTCCACGGTAATAGATAAATCTGTCTCCCACAGAAATACTTACGAGTTTTGTTCCATATTTTGATAAATTAAGGTGAACATGAACCAATTGATAACCCGGACTTATATTCCCGAAGAACATCCTAGTATTATCAATCACCTCATAATAATATAAATCGACGCGGCAAAAGAAGATATTGTGGAATCACAAACGATGAGACGAATATTTTTGTGATTAATTTTATATCTTGCTTATCGGAGATATCAATCTCAAGCCAATCATTACGATTGTACTCAATACGATAGAAACAGCAAGATCAGATCACACAACTACAAGAAAGTAGTATCAGTATGGCTTCACAATCCCAATGAAGTCCTTAAGTCGTTAACCTACAGGGTCTCGATAGAAACCTAAGGTTAAAGGAGAATCGACTCTAGCTAATACAACTAGTATCATATAGGAGGTATAGGTATTAGGCTTCCCAGTTGCTAGAGTTCTCCCTTATATAGTCTTTCAAATCAAGGTTTGCAATCAATGTTAGCTTAGTAACAAAGCATTCAATATTCACCGTTAAATAAAAACCTGATTAGATTCAAGCTAATATCTTTCAACCGTTAGATCGAAAACTTAGCTTGTTACACACAAATGAAATGCACGTTTTAGGTTTGTGTAACCGTACCCCAACATGTACATTCATTGGCGCAACAGTAGTTAACCAAGAGGTTAGCCATATGATCACTTTCATATTAACCATATTTTTCTTTACCATAACTAGTTGAAAATGATTCAAATGAACTAGTTAGAGAGTTGTTCAATTGCTTAGATATTATAGAAGTATACAAGACACAATTGAAGCAAAAACGATTTGGTTCACTCAAATCGATTCATGAACTTTATAGCCACGGTTTACAAACTTGCATTCCTTACTTAATATATAAGTTCACGAATAATCGTTTTTAGAAAATAACCAACCTAAGTACGCGGAATAGGTACGCGGACTTAAGTACCCGGAATAGGTTTGTAAAAGTTTACAAACTCCAGCAGATTTTCTCAAGAAGAGAACCTCCGACAGTACGCGGACTGGATTCGTAGACTCTGTTCCGGTTTTCCTGAGCAGCAAAGTACGCATACTTTGGTTCAAGGAATAAAGACTTATAAATGTATGTGTTTCCACACAATGCTTATATCCCACAATGGTTATGTAATCTAAACTTTCATTTCAATCATTTAAACATTCTTAGAGGACGTTTATAATTGTTATTCACAAACCATTTTTTGTCAAAGTCATTTTCAAGTAATTGAAACATAACATGACTTTCATCACTTGGTAAAGATGAACTTGGCCAAAGCGAAAGCTTACCAACACATATTTTGAGAAATAGATAAGCGAGATAAACTCAGCTCGAAATAACAAATGTGTATAATGAAAGTATATATATCAAAACGACTTTTGTCTCAAGATAAGAGATAGAGTAGATATACTTTTGAGTGATAGATCAGTTCAAGTCTCCTTGTACCTTTTTGACGGTGAAGATCTACCAGTTCTTTAAGTAGTCCTTCATCTTGTATGATGATCGCCATGGAGTTCTTGAGCTCAACTACACTTTCTATACTAGTCCGAGACTTAGATATAGTAGACCAGAAATCAAGACTTATAATTTTGATCACTAACATTGACAAACATGCTTGAGATAGCAACGCATGCGAGTTCAACCGACCAGTGCTCTAACAATCTCCCCATTTGTCAATTTTAGTGAAAAAACTATCAATACATATGGAATACAAAAAATAGATAAATAAACTTTTGTAACTCTTCTTCCACATGCCTAATCTTCAACATTACTCCAAATTTTCGTCACTTCCAAGTACTCCAATGATTCCAAAGGTTATAAGTTTAACATCATCGTTGTTGAAAATCCGTAGCTATAACAATGAGAAAACAAGAATTCTCAATTATTGTTATACAGTGTCATAGTATTATTATACAGCATCAAAGTTCAATTGTATCACAACTTCGACAACAATACTATGGTTATATGTATCACTCCCCCTTAGTTAATACTCCATCTCACATGGGAACCACTTCCCTTTACATAATGATCCGAAAACCATAGGTATTTGTAGTGTGAACTACACATTAATTCTCCCCCTTTTTGTCAATAAAATTGGCAAAGGTACGAAAGCGGGATCCTAATGAAAATTTCCATAGAGACATTTCTTGACCAAAAAAAAGTACATATCAACTTATTTAGATGCAATCATATAGCCGAAGCTAAATGCTTTCATCATGGAGTTTATAAAGATACAAAATAACTCCTATAATATTCCACAGCCGCACTCCCCACAAAGATTTGGCACTTAAGTACAAGTTCAGTTAAGAACTCTCCCCCATAATATGTCATTCCCGAAATAACAACAAAAGCAACCTTAATTTCATAAGAAAATAAGGATTTCTCTGGACATAACAAGTCACATACGAATATGAATTTGAATCCAAATATACTCAATTAGATTAACCACAAGAGAACCCATAATTAATCTAATCGGAATTTCTCTACATAAGAGAACTTACGGAGCCTCACATTATATCATAAAATATGAGTCAGGGAAGATCAATACTGCGGGATAAACAAGGATTCATTCTATTTTCCATCACTATTTGCACAATGACATACAATAGACATAATCCTCATAAATAAAACTTCATCCTATCAATATTTGCATAATGACATAATAGGCTTCAAACTTTTGTTATGTCAAAAGATCATTCATTCTTTTATCAATACATGCATATCGGCATACAGAATACTTAACTTTTGACAAGGTATGGGACAATCATAGTTCACGGACGCAAACACACATATCCCATAAAAAATTGCAATATGTAAAACCATAAATATTAATACTGCAAAAATCATCTTCCAAATATTTTTTTAGAATTTAAACAAATAAACCTAAAAACATGAAGATGAAAACGTTGGACATAGCTATGTGTAATCACAATAATGGCTACTCCAAACTCTAGTTATTCTTCTAAACAAAACAAAAGAAAACAAGAAAATAAAATTCTTATCCGAAGATTTACTAGATGTTAAGACCTTTGAAGAATTATTTATCGTCCCCGAACTCCTTGTCGTCAACAGCCATTGGGACATAATGACATAATAGGCTTCAAACTTTTGTTATGTCAAAAGATCATTCATTCTTTTATCAATACATGCATATCGACTTAAGAAAGACTTAACTTTTGACAAGGTATGGGACAATCATAGTTCACGGACGCAAACAGACATATCCCATAACAAATTGCAATATATAAAATCATAAAGATTAATACTGCAAAAATCATCTTCCAAACAAGTTTAGAATTTAAACCAATAAATCTAAAAACATGAATATGAAAACGTTGGACATAGCTATGTGCAATCATTATAATGGATATTCCAAAATCTAGTTATTCTTCTAAACAAAACAATAAAAATAGAAGATTTACTAGGCAATAATACCTTTAAAGAATTCTTTATCGTCCCCGAATTTCTTGCCGTCAATAGCCATTGGAACATAAGGTTTATTAAGGTAGGAGTTTATATCAATAAACCTTCTTGGCTGATGTTGTCGAACCATGGACTTCTGAATCTCATGAGTCTTATACACAAAAGCCTTTATTTGCTGAATATCCTTTTGCGTATCCTTCAACACTTCAAGAATATCAGAAAACTTCTGAGAATTTGAAGGAACAGCTCTAGGCTTCCTCACATTCCTTCTTTTTCTTTTAAATGTCGGGGACAACAGAGATTTCTCTTTTTCCTTCATGATTGATGGCTTGGCAATCATATTAACATCTTTTCCAACAGAAGACATGATGCTCGGAGTATCCATAAAAGTATGGGTTTGTGAGAGGAAATCACAATCTCAACAAGTAGTCTTAAGATAAAAGAAGTTTCAGGGTAGGAAAAAGGAATGTAGGGTTTCTAAACCTATAAAAAGGTTTGTGTACGCACAACTCTGAACCCTAGAGAGAGTAGAATTGTCGAGAATAACCCTCCTTTATTGATAAACAAAAACAAAACTAAGAAAAGATGAGAACAAAACTTTTATTAAAGCCTGAGAGGTGCACAACCTTGTCTCTTTTTGATCAGGCACATGAGACAAGACCTACAAATCAACACAATCAAGTTATGTTGCGGTGAACAATGATTTGTCCACCATGTTCCTCTTGAGAGGAATCCACAGACCTATGTCTATCAAAACGATTTGACCATACTTTCTTCTCTAATGGCCTTGTTTTGTCCTTGGAAACTAACTTCTTATACGAAGATAAAATCTTACATACCTCAGCAGTCTTCTGAGCGAGTTTAAGCTTGTTTGCTAATCGATTTGCTCTTCGTTGAGGTTTGTTGACATGTATCAATTTGTGTTTGTACTTGTAACACTTTGATAGTTCATGACCCTTGAGTGAACAATATGAACACGTAAATATTGAATATAATTCAGGCATCTAAGATGTGCAAGCATCTAGGCACATAGTGGAATCTTAAACATCATACATAGAGTTTCCAAAGAAAGGGTCAATTTTATCTTCCAGATTGGTTGAGTTTTCTTCTGAAAGAATATCGAGATTGATGTGTGTATTGTTGCAATTATCAAAATCAATATTTTCACAAAGAAGTACAATGCTTGATTTCTCATCTTTATTAGAATCATAGATGTCAGACATTTCATCAAGAGTTGCAGCAAGACCATTGTTCCCGGTGTATTTCTTTCGATTTGGATACTCATTTGAAAAATGACCAAAACCTTTACACTTAAATCACTGAGGCATATCCTCATCATCAGTTTCATCATTATCCATATTTTTAGAAGGAACACAATTATGGGGTTTATATGATGACTTGGATTTATCTCTTGAGAACCGTTTACTTCTCTTCAAAAGAAGATCCCTAAACTGTCTTGTGATCAACGAGACTGACTTGTCAAGATATTCATATGATAAATCAGCATCAGAAAAATTATCTTCAGAGATGCAAACACTTTACTTTTATCAAGTAATTTAGTGTTCTTTAGTGCTTTGAAATCAACATCCTTACTAGATTTGGATGTATGCTCATGATCATAGATCTTTAGCTTCCCAACTAGACTATTTCTGGAAAGTGTTGTGAGATTATTTCCTTCAACGATGGCATGCTTCTTAGAATCGTATCTAGATGGCAGCGATCTGAGCATTTTCATTACAATGTCCTTTTCAGGAATGGTCTTACCCAATGCAAAAGATGCATTAACAATTTCAGACACTTTGTGATTAAAATCATCAAATATTTCTGCATTTGCCATACGAAGGTTCTCCCAATCAGAATTTATATTTTGAAGAAAAGCTTCTTTCTCATTGGTATTACCTTCAAATACGATTTCTAAGATATCTCATGCTTCTTTAGACTTAGTGCACGTTGTCACATGGTGCTGAAGGTCTGGGGTAATGGCATGCATGATAGCATTCAAGACGTCAGAATTTTGCTTTGCAGCAAGAATTTCTTCTGGACTATATCTACCAATATCCTTCGGTATAGATACATCACCTTCTGTATTAACCGAAGGATCATAGCTATTAAAAACACATACCCATGTTTGAAAATCACGAGCTTGAAGAAAGCACGCAAAAAAAAATTCCACTATAAGTAGTTTGAGCCATCGAAGACTGGTGGTACGTTTATGGAGATAAAATTTCTGTCCATAGAGTCATATTGCCACAAACACAGACTTGTAAGGTCTTTAAACGTATTTGCCTGCTCTGATACCAATTGAAAAAGTGGGGGTCTAACAACCACATCCAATATATCAATTAACAATATGTATGGACTATCTCCAATATACTTTCAAGAGAATCAACTAGACTCAATCTTAATAAAGTATATCAAAGAGTTATATCTCTCTTTCTTGATTCAATTCTTACTCAAGCAAATAGAAATCTGCGAGTCTAATTGAATACAAGAAAAAACACTTGAATGGTACCAAGACCAATGTTCAAGGATCAATGAATTTCCAATCAACAACCAAAGGTTGGATTTCACAATTGATCGATACAACGCAGAACCTGTGATATTTTAATTATATAACAAAATATAATACGGAATAGAAATAACATAGACATCATAAGTTTTGTTAACGAGGAAACCGTAAATGCAGAAAAACCCCGGGACCTAATCCAGATTGAATACGCATTGTATTAAGCCGCTACAAACATTAGCCTACTACAAACTAACTTCGGTCTGGACTGTAGTTAAACCCCAATCAATCTCACACTAATTCAAGGTACAATTGCGCTCCTTATGCCTCTGATCCTAGCAGGATACTAGGCACTTGATTCCCTTATTGATTTCACCCACAACTAAGAGTTTCTACGACCCAAAGTCAAATACTTTAATAAAAAAATCTGTATCACACAGAAAATTCTACGGTAATAGATAAATCTGTCTCCCACAGAAATACCTCGAGTTTTGTTTCGTCTTTTGATAAATTAAGGTGAACATGAACCAATTGATAACTCAGACTTATATTCCTGAAGAACATCCTAGTATTATCAATCACCTCACAATAATCTTAATCGACGCGGCGAAAGAATATATTGTGGAATCACAAACGATGAGAAGAAGATGTTTGTGATTACTTTTATATCTTTCCTATCGGAGATATCAATCTCAATCCAATCATTACGATTGTACCCAATACGATAGAAACTGCAAGATCAGATCATACAACTACAAGAAAGTAGTATTAGTCTGGCTTCACAATCCCAATGAAGTCTTTAAGTCGTTAACCTACGGGGTCTCGATAGAAACCTAAGGTTAAAGGATAATCGACTCTAGATAATACAACTAGTATCACACAGGAGGTATGGGGATTAGGTTTCCCAGTTGATAGAATTCTCCCTTATATAGTCTTTCAAATCAGGGTTTGCAATCAATGTTAGCTTAGTAACAAAGCATTCAATATTCACCGTTAGATGAAAACCTGATTAGATTCAAGCTAATATCTTTCAACCGTTAGATCAAAACTTAGCTTGTTACACACAAATGAAATGCACATTTTAGGTTTGTGTAACCGTACCCAAACATGTACATTCGTTGGTTCAATAGTAGTTAACCAAAAGGTTATCCATATGATCACTTTCATATTAACCATATTCTTCTTTACTATAACTAGTTCAAATGACACAAATGAAATAGTTAGAGAGTTGTTCAATTGCTTAGATCTTATAGAAGTATACAAGACACAATCGAAGCAAAAATGATTTGATTCACTCGAATCGATTCATGAACTTTATAGCCACGGTTTACAAACTTGCATTCCTTAGTTAATATAAGTATAAGTTCACGAATAATCGTTTTTAGAAAATAACCAACCTAAGTACGCAGACTAGGTACGCGGAATTAAGTACCCGAAATTTTTTTTTTAAAAGTTTACAAACTCCGGCATATTTTCTCGGGAAGAGAACCTCCGACAGTACGCAGACTGGATTCACGGACTCTCTTAGCAGCAACGTACGCATACTTTGGTTTAAGGAATAAGGACTTATACATGTATGCATTTCCACACAATGCTTATATATCCCACAATGGTAATATAATCTAAACTCTCATTTCAATCATTAAAACATTCTTAGAGGACGTTATATAGTTGTTATTCACAAACCATTTTTTGTCAAAGCCATTTTCAAGTAATTGAAACATAACATGACTTTCGTCACTAGGTAAAGATGAACTTGGCCAAAGCAAAAGCTTACCAACACATACTTCGAGAAATAGATAAGCGAGATAAACTCGGCTCGAAATAGCAAATGTGTATAATCAAAGTCTATATAGCAAAATGACTTTTGTCTCAAGATAGGAGATAGAGAAGATAAACTTTTGAGTGATAGATAAGTTCAAGTTTCCTCATACCTTTTTGTCGATGAAGATACAACAGTTCCTTGAGTAGTCCTTCGTCTTATATCATGATATCCATGGAATTCTTGAGCTCAACTACACTTTTTTATCCTAGTCCGAGACTTAGCTATAGTAGACTAGAAATCAAGACTTATAGTTTTGATCACTAACATTGACAAACATGCTTGAGATAGCAACACATGCGAGTTTGACCGAGCAGTGCTCTAACACATCTATTATTTGCAGATGATTGCTTGATTTTAACTCAAGCAACACTTTCTTCGATTAACAATCTCTTGAAATTACTTCAAGACCTCATCTCACAATCGGTCAGGTTATCAACTTTGATAAATCTTTTATTTATTTCAGTAAGTTCACTAATCCAGAGGTTGGATCTACTCTTACTCATATTCTTGGTGTCAAAATAATGAATACAAAAGATATGTACTTGGGTTCTCCACTTTTATTGAGACACTCTAAGCATGAATCATTTGAGGCTATTAAGGATCTGCGGAGGTATCCTTTGCTGCTTAGGTTCCTTTTGTCTAGCAAAGGCTATACAGCCGGTTAATATGCGGCCACTACGATCGTGACACATGCTCCACAGAATATTGGTATTCACAGGCGGAGTCACAGTATGCGGACCGGTTTGGAAACTTATATGCAATTACAAAGTTCCGGAGTCTACATAACTTTTTCAGTTCATAAACCGGTTTGCAAACTTATGCAATTACTAAGTTCCGGACTCTACAAAACTTTTCATTTCACGTACCGGTTTGCAAAATTTGAAACAATTCAAATTTCTGAAGTCTACAGTTCTTTTTTAGTTCACGTACATGTTTGCATACTTAAGACCTTTGTCGGTTCCGTAGTTCACAGAACATCCAATTTGCCTAACGGTTTGGGTACTAAACTGGTTCTGGAACATAGAACTGTTTTGGCTCGCATACCGATTTGATAATTTAACCCGGTTCCCTTACCACAATTCCACAATGGTTTGTATACGAATATACATACTTCTCCGGGTCACGAAAAAAAACAGATTTTCCCATGATGTACACACAAATATGCATATCACACAAATCTGAAAGTCGATATACAGCTACTCTGCTACGTGTACGAATACATGTAATACGATTTCAGACATATAATGGTTTTCTCATTTTGTAAGACGGATAACACTGTCTTGTATTCTGAATATAGTAGTTATATATTTCTATAAATCAATTCGAAACATTCCAGAATAATACTAATGACACATATCACTGTTCCAGGCTATTTTTGAATGACAAACTTGAATCAAGATTTGGTTCCGAACAATAAATTGTTCTCCACCAAATTTGATCAAGTATGAACAAATGTTCATTAAGATTAGTCATTATATTTCGAGTAATTCGTAAACTAAATAATTAGTTCCCGACTCGAAATTCTTGTCTATGCAAGCTAGTCTAATTAGTTATGCGACAATCGTCTCACAGATAGAATGGTGAATATAACTTGAGAAATAGGTGGTTTAGTCTTCACTTACCTTTTGTCGATGAAGTTCTCCAAAAGCTTCGGTTGATCTTCGCCTTCAAACGGTAGAACGCAAATGATGACTGGCTCGTTTCTAAACTCCACTATCCTAGACCGAGACCTAACTAATTGTAGACTAGAAATCAAGATATAATTTTGACAACAAGCTTGATATAACAACACTTGTGAGTTTGACTGAGCAATGCTCTAACAGAACCGGTTTGGTTTTTCGAGATCATGCAGGACATTGTGGAGGGATCAAATGAACTTTCTCGACAGATTGCTTAGACCCTGAAGAAGCAGAATGCAAAGCGGTTCGGGAAGCACTTGTATGGGCTAAGCTTTGCATATTAGGAGAAATCATATATAAGGGGATGCTAAACTAGTTATCCAATCCATCACTGAAGATTTCTATTTCTCTCATTGGAAACACCGGATTATCATCAAGGAAATCAAACATATTAGCTTTAGTTTTGAATTTTGCAAGTTTTCTTGTATTAGTAGGAACGATAACCAGGTTGCTGAAGCTATCTCTAAACTTGTTAGAGAAGATTCAGATGACCTAGTAAGTTACAATAACTTTCTTGTAACCTTATAGCCAGAGACCAAAACTTCTCCGTTGGCTAGTTCTATTTTTAATAAAATCCTTTTCAGTTATAAAAAAAACTGAGCTGTGTCCCGTACTCTCCCGTACGACGGAGCGTGATGCTGGTCAAAAGATATTGACTTAATTGGGAACCGCATTCGAAGGTACCGGTTTTTCGGGGAAAAAAATTAAACACCAATAAGACGGTTGTTGTATCATTCGCATGTTTCGTAAGTAAAACCCTAATAAAAGCCTACACAGAAACAGAATCAATCCCACCGTTATCTTCTGTCTAATATCGAGAGAGAGTTTTTTTTTCTTCCTCTTTCTCTCTTTACTTTCAGTTCTTCATCCAAGAAGAAGGAGAGGAAGAAACCTTAGACAGGTAAAATTGAGATTCTGTTCTGTTTTTACTGTATAAATTTTAGTATCTCTAGTTTACTCAGAGTTTTTTTTTTTTTAGATCCATTTTCAGCTACTAATCTTATTCAACAGATCTAGAAAACTGGTTTATATTCGATTGCGTCTCATATGTTTTATGTTTTAATCTAGTATTTTGATAGATCTAGGTTCAATTTTGATTGTTTGTGTTGTTAGATTTTGGACCATACTGTGTTAGTGGCTGCTGCTGTTAAGTTTAAGTAATATCGGAAATCCTAGTTATCAATTTGATACAGAACAAATGTAAAAGATGGTCAATAGTTCCCTTTCCGTTTGTGTTACATCGGATTGTAGTTTGTCGTTGTTGTTGTGAAGTTGTTTTTATGAATATCTGTTTTGAGGACTTCACGTGGATTAGTAAGTAGGTACTTCATCGACTTGATAATTTGCATTGCATTGTCTTTAGACTTAATCATCTTGACACATATTCGTATTGGCCTAGAGTAGTTATGGTTGTTAGCAAATTGGACTCTTATATTGTTGGGTTGCAGATTGAAGAGGCTCAGTATTTAAGGTTTATCTTAAACTTTTCAATTGATGCATGACAAACAAATATAGCGTCTGTGTTTTGTATGGTATTATAAATATAAGCCTGGAATTGCAGACAGTGAAACATTAGAAAATTAATTGAATATGGTAAGAGCAATAACAATTTGTTCAAGGAACCCCCAATTTTATGCGGGTCTTCTTGGCGTATGTGCTAAGGTGGATATCTATTTTTTAGTCATTGTTATACTTTATAGGCAAGATATAGTCTTATTTTGTGTAATTTGATTTTGTTCATATGGTAGCTGCAAGCAATCAAAGTGGTGTATTATAGTAGTTTTGGGTATCATCACATTGTGGTATTTTGGTAATTGCAAACATACATGGTGTTGTATGATATAGGTATTCATTTGAAGTTCTGGTTTTCCTGAGTTGTTTTCTTGGGCATCTTCATGTTAAGTATTCACGAATTTTGAATTGCTTTGAACTTTATGGCTAGAATTGAGTCATGTGAACTGATTGTATGGTTTGGTCTCCAGGTTGGTGGTTTCTTCGTGCTTGGTTATATTTCAAATCTCTTGCAATGTCAGACTGTCAGGATACTGATAAGAATATTGAGATATGGAAGATCAAGAAATTGATTAAAGCTCTAGAAGCTGCTAGAGGTAATGGTACAAGCATGATTTCTCTCATCATGCCACCACGAGATCAGGTTGCTCGTGTCACTAAGATGTTGGGTGATGAATTTGGTACTGCCTCAAACATCAAGAGTAGAGTTAACCGTCAGTCAGTATTGGGTGCGATTACCTCTGCTCAACAGAGATTGAAACTTTACAATAAGGTTCCTCCAAATGGTTTAGTTTTGTACACAGGAACTATCATGACAGATGATGGGAAAGAGAAGAAGGTTACAATTGATTTTGAGCCTTTCAAGGCAATTAATGCGTCATTGTACCTTTGTGATAATAAGTTTCATACAGAGGCTCTAAATGAACTTTTGGAATCTGATGACAAGTTTGGTTTCATAGTCATGGATGGAAATGGTACACTTTTTGGGACATTAAGTGGGAACACTCGTGAAGTGCTTCATAAGTTCACAGTCGATCTCCCGAAGAAACACGGTAGAGGAGGACAATCTGCTCTGCGTTTTGCTCGTCTTCGAATGGAGAAGCGTCACAACTATGTGAGGAAAACTGCCGAGCTTGCAACACAAATGTACATCAATCCAGCCACCAGTCAGCCTAATGTCTCAGGGTTAATTCTTGCTGGATCTGCTGATTTCAAGACAGAGCTGAGTCAGTCCGATATGTTTGATCCCCGTCTTCAGGCCAAGATACTGAATGTGGTTGATGTTTCTTATGGAGGTGAGAATGGTTTCAATCAAGCTATTGAGCTTTCTGCTGAGATTCTATCTAATGTGAAGTTCATTCAGGAAAAAAAATTGATTGGTAAGTACTTCGAGGAGATTAGTCAAGACACAGGGAAGTACGTATTTGGTGTGGAAGATACTCTGAAAACCCTAGAAATGGGTGCTGTAGAGACACTTATTGTGTGGGAAAATCTGGACATCAACAGATACGTACTGAAGAACAGTGCCACTGCGGAGATAGTTATCAAGCATTTGAACAAGGATCAAGAAGCTGATCAAAGTAACTTTAGGGATTCCGAAACCTCTGCAGAATTGGAGGTTCAAGAAAAGACTTCATTGTTGGAGTGGTTTGCTAATGAGTACCGAAAATTTGGATGTACACTTGAGTTTGTTACTAACAAATCCCAAGAAGGGTCCCAATTTTGTAGAGGTTTTGGAGGCATTGGAGGTATCTTACGTTACCAGCTTGACATCAGGCAGTTTGATGAGTTGTCGGATGGGGAAGTATATGAAGATTCGGATTAGAAATCTATCAACCATATCTCAGAGTTGGTGTAGGAAATAAATACAAGTCGTTACCTGGAATTTATGAGGGCTTGAACTTATTGCTGTTATGCTGCTGCGGTGTACATGGCAATGGTTTCAGGAAGGAATTGAACTGAAGGTTTTGCCTACTCTAATTTCTTCTTCTATGGTTGATTGCATGTTTCATGTCGCATTACTCACACAATAAGAGTTTCCTATTGTGTGTGCAACTGAACCTAGGGGTTTTGTTTAGCTAGAGGTGGATTTTGGTAATGCTCTAGTGGGAAAAAGACATTTTAAGTTATTGCTGTTGTGATTGTTGCACCTTCCATTTTGATGTGGTTAAATCATATACTTTTTTTTTCTTTTCGTGATCTTTTACCAATTTTTCTTGGAATGTGCCACCAGCACAAACTTTTAACTTGTGAGACTGTCAGTATCATTCCTGCAGGCGGATATGCAATAAAGTAGCCATTCTACTGGGATAGTGAAAATGTTTTTGATGTTGTGAGAGAAGAGACACAAAACAGGGAGAAGAAATAGAGAGAGTTTTCTATTAACACTTCCCCTAATGCTAAGTCAGTAAAAATATCAGGAAAACTCAAAAGAGAAAAATCTGAAATCGCATAAGCATATAAAGACTCAGACAGCGTTAGACATGCATATGTTGCCTCAAATCGCATAAGCATGTAAAGACTCAGACAGCGTGTGACAAAACTTTGACGAAGGAAAAAGAGTACAACGCGATAAAGTCCAGTGAATGCACCTTAACTTGATGATGGCGCTCCCCCTGATAAATACTTCAGTCAAATCTTGGCGCGCAAATCTTTGAGTCGAGACTTTCCAATTTTGAAGAACGAATTTCTTGAATGCAGAAGAGGATTGTGCTTTCATGAAGATGTCGGATAGTTGATGAAGTCTTCATTTGTGTTGCACAAGCGAGAATGCCTTCGATTAATAGTTTTGCGGAGTCTACATTCTTCTTTAACACATTGGGAACTTGTGTCATGGATTGCTAGCTTCCCGAGATGATTTGCAGAAGTTGTTGATGTAGTTTCTTCAACATAGAGCCAAGATATAGATAACTTACCATAAGTGAACAAAACTGAATTTGTGGTCATACCTTATGTGGATCGGAATGACATCCAAATTACTAATGGTGGGAATCCACCAAATAACAAAAATTATACAACTCCCCCTTGGGTGACCACCATGTTGAATAAATTGTCTCACTAAAACTTTTCAAGTTAAACCCAATGGGAATTTGGACAAAGGAAAAAGAGCACAAATATCAACATTTTGAAAGAAAATTAAACGTCAACAAGATGTTGCCTCGTTAAAACCTTGTCAAGAAAATCACATGGGACAAAACCTGAAAACGAAGGCAAAAGAGTACAACTTTTGACGATTTATGGATGCTAACTCAACTATATGAGTATTACAAAAAGCAACCACAAAATAGATACTTAAATCTATATCATGTATCACAATAGATAACGTTCATGCAAGTATAATTCTTAAACCGCAGATTTACGAAAAAAGAAAATAAAATAAAATGCTGCAAAGGCGTGGATTTCTGTGTTTTTAAGGACTCTTCAAGAGACCTACAAAATTGGTATCATCAACTAATCCGGATTTTGTTACTTTGCAAAGCTTTTGAAAAACACTTAAAGGATTGTTAAACCTGATATAATCGAGTTAGGTGGCTGCCTGAATATCATTTGAATCCTCCAAGGATTACAAATTGAATATGTTCTCCGAGCACATGCAATATGAGTCATTCAATGACTACCACGCAAAACACATCATCCACGGAGAACAAAATTTATTTAAACAATCCTAGGGTCTGAGCAAAAATGGAACCCTCAAATCGTTTTTACAACGAACATATTTCTCGTACAACACATTATGACTACTCCAGCTTGGCAATTTTAAGGTGTTACGTCTTGGATCCAAAATTGCATTAATCGAGAATTTAATCCAGTCTAAGTTAGATTGTATGCAAACCAATCACATATGTCGATATTTCTCCGCAAAGGGGTTAACAACCACCATCATTTATCATTTCAGTAGCTACTGTAAACGAATATTCGACAATACATAGCTTATCACGACCCCACAAAATTCTCAAGTGTATGCATATCATGAAAAATATTCTTAATTATCGTAGTACCGGCGCATGGCATTATAATCTCCTTATCTTCCAGTGAGGAGATATGAATCATGAGAATGTGGATATTGTTTTGATAGACTCAATTGGAGCACTATCTGTAGACTCTTACAAAATGCTACGAAATTCATAGATGTGACTGGATTTGCCTTTCGAAGAGGCAAAAGCTTATATAAAAGCAAAATGAGACATTTCGCACCAATTGACAGTGACAGCCTTTTTCGATTTGATCATGTTGGGAGAGAAATTGATATAACATTTAAGTTAATTAACACAAGCTTCTGATAGTGTATCTCTCCCCTTGATCATGGTGGAATTTTTCATCTCATAAACAAAAACTTTAAATTTTGTTAAGTATTATCCGATCAATTCTAGACATATACTTATCATGAAATATGTCTTTCGACATAAAAAAAAAGTAGTCTTAATAGACATTCATATTTACCATCAACCATGGATTACTTTTGGAGCAAAAATATTTCAAAACCAAAAACCTTGAACATATGCAAACAAATCTCCGATAACTTCAAGACCTCAAGGGACAACGAGATATTAATTTAAAATGAAATTATGGGCACTTTCTTCATGAAAAGAAAATTAAATTAAGATCAATATAGTCCAAGGACTAATAATATTGGCTAACAAGCAGGGTGTGCACCCATTGATCTTTTATGTCCTACCATATTCCAACATAAAGTTGAATGGTCTCAGTTTAGGAGATTAGTATTAGGAAGAAGAAAATAATAATATATAAATTTTTTGCTCAATATCTCTCAGGAATGCAGCAATTAGTGTTTGCAATTGTGAATAAGTAATAATCAATCTCATCCTTTTAGGATCCATAGAGGAATCTAATTCCAATTGGTTTAAATGATTCTTTTGAGAAAAATAAAGAAATCATTATCGTATTATTTGTAGAGAAAAATCTACTTTTTGGTTGATGCAAATTTCTATGAAAGAATAGAAATCAATAACCGATATTGGCTAAAAGTTTTTAGAATGGAAATTTTTACATATCATTAAGGAGAATTGATGGGGGGAAACCAACTTCAATTGGTTTCTACAATTAACAAAACAGTGTCGACAAATTAAACGAATATTGTCGTTTTCATTATTGCATAGTTGGCTGACGGATGGTTTCTTATATAAAAAAAAGAAACCATTTGTAAATCGCATGATCCTTGTCTAAAAGACAATGATACCAAAATTAATTGGTCGTAGGTTTTTCAACCATGCACGTGATTAATTACCGTAAAGGTAAATAAATTGCGATAATACCAATTTGTTTGGTGATTGCAAGTTTCATTAAAGGAATAGAAACTGTAAACCATTTTTCAATGGTTTTTTTTTTTTAAGAAGAGGACCAGAAAAGAAAGGAAATCAAACTTGAAAAAATGATCATCCAGTAATAAAAAGAGGAAAAAAAAATGCAACAAAAAGAAGAAACAAAAACCCATTATAGATGTTCTGAGTCAAAGACGGGCTTATGTCTCCACCGTCCCTCGTCTGTCGCCGAAAAATACTTTTTGCTCGCTGATATGTCATGTGCACATCCGCTAAAAGAATTAAATCAAACGCCGTATGTAATAGATTCGAAAGTTATGTAATCAAGGAAAGAAACGAAAAAAAAATCTTTACAACTTCTCAAGTGCTAAGAGAAGTGCGACTATCTTGCGTTCAACTTTTAACCAAATCATAAATAACCAACAGTAGTGATTCGTAGCCCACAAGTTTATATAGTCTAAAAATAATAAACTAATGAAACAATGTAAATATAGAACATAAGTTTGAAAACTTTTTTTGTAGCCATGTTTTGCGTATGAAAACGGAGATATATAACGTCCGCTAATCATCTTGAATGTAGAGCGTGCTGATTACATGTTGTGAGAGAGAAGGAGACACAAAATAGAGAGAGATTTCTATTAATGTGTGTGTAAGATACAATGTTTAAGCCTCCATTTGTATAGATAGAAGATTTGGTGTCCAAGATATGTAAACCCTAAACTTAGACACAAAGGGTATCTTAGTAAATAAATTTGGTTTATAACATTTGATAATAACTTTTAACCTTGCAATCGGAAATAAATTTTTTTATTTCAGGCTTTGAATTCTTTATGACGGTTCATTAAAGTTTACAACGAAGCTTTTCTTCTAAGAGCTTAATCTTTTGGCTTTAATTCAGTGTGGAAAATAATTCCAAAACCGTTGTAGATGTGGCGCCTAGCTGTTTGTGATGAGTTGTCAGAAGAAGAAAAATGCGTTTGGTTCTTTAAGTTCTAAACGGAGTCCGAATTCGTGTACACTCCTTAACGAGGCTTTAATTCAGTGTGGAAAATAATTCCAAAACCGTTGTAGATGTGGCGCCAAGATGTTTGTGATGAGTTGTCAAAAGAAGAAAAACACGTTTGGTTCTTTAAGTTCTAAAACGGAGTCCAAATTCGTGCACACTCCTTAACGAGTGCGCATGTAACATTTAAATCCCTATCATTGATTTAATTTAGAGAGTTATGTAATGAGGGTCGTTATTCTAAACATGGAGGGTAATGGGGTCATCAGTTAAATAATCAACCAATCAGAAAAATATGTGAAATATACACTCGTTAGAGGAGTGTGAACAAATTTGGACTACGTTTCTGTTTTTTAAAGGTTTTTGCTATTCGAATCTTCATAGGAAAGTTTTGTTGGGTGTACACCTGATTTTTTTTTTCATTTCTCGTCTCTGTTGTATCTCCATTTTGCTGGGTTAACTGCTCTAACCGTGCTAGTATCGGGTCTAGCGTGGTTGGTATTGCGTTCTCTTGCAACTAGTTTTGCCGGAGGTCTCATTTTCATTTGCCGTGCTCTCCTTGGGATCTTTTGCTTGCCTTGGTGTGCATGTTGTGGTATACACTTTTTTGTATTGCATCTAGTCTTCGTGCTACTGATTGTTCGTCTGGTAACTCATTATCCACCTGATGCGTTAAAAATTGATTTCATGAACATGGGAGAAACTTAAATCTCCAGTACCTCGGTCACAAGCACGACCTCATGAATGACTCTTCTTAGTACATCCCCTCGAGATATACTAATCATCTATGCTCCCGAACCTCATGACTGACTCCTAGTACATCCTGCGAGATATACTTGTCATGAGCCTCGTGACTGACTCCTAGTACATCCCTGCGAGATATATTTGTCATGTCTGCTCTATAAATGAACACGTTCATGACTCGTAGTAACATCCCCGTGAGATTACTTGTCGAATCAAGTGTTCCTAGTATCATATCACTACGCCAGAATATGTAATATCTGATAAGGGACATTCCAACAATCATGGACGGAGCTAGAAGTTTTGTTTAGGGGGGACAAAATATATATTGATAGTGATGAACTAAAACTGGCTAGGTGGCCGAAGGCCGCAAAAATTTGTCACCTTTCCTTAACTGTATTTTGGGTTGATATCACAATGAAATGCTTGTTAAGTTGTGTTAATATATGAATTCGCGTATAACACATACCATCGAAGAGTTTAATTGATTGTTTTGAAGTTATCCGATCATTTTGAATTAGTTAACTATTTTCATATTAGGTATCTGACTCTTGAATTTGCTAACAATATGTTATTTAATCCTGGACCTGGAAAGCAGCAACTTTCCGTTTTTTCTTTCTTGATATAGCTAGTATTCAGCAAATTCATAAATTTTCACTAAATTTATCCCCGAATGTCCTAAAATTACCAAATTACTGAACATATTCTCTATATATAAATAGAGTTTTTTCGAGCGACGTGGTTAATCGGAGCTTCTAGTTGATTCTGGCCCCATCATTTTTATTTTTATGGCAATTGTGAAAAAATCTGGAAATAAAATTCAAGAAGATATATTTTTCTCCACAATATATTTTATAGACAATCACGTTCAACAAAAATTATTTCCGAAAACAGCTAAATCTTGAAAAAGTCGTATAAAATTACCAAAAATATATTGAAAAATTAATCATAATATATTTTATTTTAATTTACTCTAACAAACAAATTAAAATAAAATCACATAAAAATATGCATTATAAATCATGATTTCATCACAAATTAAATCAATCATACAAAAAAAAAAGTATCCAATGTCCATCGTTCAATTACATTTATTCCAATGAAACTAATTTTAATTATAGTTCCAAATTACTAATAATTAAATAAATTCTAATTCTAATTGCAATTTACAATTACAACTCCAAATGAAATTACAAAAAAAATTCAACAATGAAGCTAAATCATGCTTGAACCAAATATGAGTCAACAACCCAAATTAAAAATAAAAATGTTTAGAGTCGTGGATACATACCAATAATTCGAATTTTCCTCCCCTTTGATAAAACATTTAATTATTGGTCCTGTAAAATATTAAAGATACAAAATAATTAATAGAAAATCGTGATGATCAATACATGATATCAAACAAAAAGTTTTAGGATAGAAAAACAAAAGCTTTAGTAGAAAAATGCGATAATAATAATGATTTTAACATTAATTTTATTCATTCCGTAAATACAAACCAAAAAAAGATTTGATTATGAGATGTAGAATATGAAGAATTAATTGGGGGATATGGGAATTAATTGGGGGATATGAATTACTTCCCCCAACCCATGGTGTGTGCTAAGGGGTGACTTTTGGTTATGAATATACTAAAATACCTTTCCCTCAAAATAAAAAAAAAAACTTAAAATCAAAAAACAAAATCATATCCCCCATTTCCATTTCCACTTCTTCCCTCAAAATAAAAATTAAAAACTTAAAATCAAAAATCTAAATCATATCCCTCATTTCCATCTCCACTTCTTATTAATCTTATTTATGGGTAGTGTTTTGAAACCCAAATATTCTCCATTCCCTTTCAACATTCGGAAGATCAAAACCAGGAAAAAAATCGTCGGGGGGCTACGCCCCCCCGAACCCCCCGGATAGTGGCAAACAATTTATGAACATTTCCAACAATTGACGGCATGAGTTTTTGGTTGAATACCATGCCGGCACCAAGCTTTTTCAGCTGCAACAATGGTGGATTCAAAGAAAAAAAATCAAATTTTCAACCTCTTATTATCAGTAATTCTCTCATCACAATCATCTTCCCATTTTCAAAAAAAGAAATTCCTCTCAAATATTTTTTCCCTCCTTCTACTCTCACCCAAACACAAATAAAAATACACACTAATTTATCCCCCAAATACTTAACATTTTACTAATTATACTTAATCACTAATCCTAATTAGTGGGGGCTAGATTAGGAATTAAAAAAAAAATTACATAGGGGGTCACCCAGAATTGCTATTGGGACTCCTATTTTGTCTTGTAGCTATATCCCCCAATTAATTCCCATATCCCCCAATTAATTCTTCTAGAATATGCCAAATATCTTTTAGACAAAAAAATTGCAATAAATACACGCAAGTATCCAAAAATAGTGGCTATCCGAAGTATAAAAACTACAAAAAAAGAAATTGCACATAAGTGCGGAAATAATATCTTTTTTCTTCCGAATATCCTGATTTTATTACTATGCTTTTTAATATTGCTTATTCAGAAAAATATTAAATTAAATGCACTAATAAAGATACTTTCAACTATGATTGGCAAAAAAATATACTTCAATAGGTAAATATGTGGTTTTCTTTGCTTTAGGTTGCCAAAAATATTAAAATAGATGGATATAATCGGGAAAAATGCAGACATTGCTTAATATTATGTTCAAAATAAAAAGAAATTCCAGATAATTTTAGATATTAATTAATATTATATCAAAAATAAAATCATTTTATTTTTTGGTATAGTGTCTCTATATAAAGCAATCAAACAAACCCAAACTCCATTTTTAGCCAAACCCTTTTGTTTCCACATTGCTTTTTAAAATTTTGTTGTTATTTCTTTTCTTTTTCCTGCGATTTAGGATTTTTTTGTGACATTTGTCTTTTTTTTTTGTAGGTATCCTCGATCATGCACATGTTGCAGTTGTTCCAAAAGAAGCAACATCAAGGTATACCCCTATTAATTCTTGCAAATATTTTTGCGATATCAAACCAAACACCATATGTTTTGGGCGTAAAACGTGTTTTGCTCTTGCCATTGTTTATTTAGGTTGTAACATCTTCACATGTTGCTAAATCATCAGGAAATTAAGGTTTTTTGATCAATTTTATTATCAATCGTGTATATATGATTGTTGTTTGTTTATTTTCCCTTTTTATGTTATTATAGGTAACTAAATAGATCTTGATTGATGAAAGAAAGATAGAAGTAGCAGTGAAGAAGACTCATATATTATGGTTGCAAAATTTAGTTTGCCCTTTTATAGTTATATATATATAGCATATACATTATCTCCGTGCGATAATGGCTGGTAATATGTACATACATGCATATTCTTCTCATCTATTATTTTGTTATGTTTTAATAATTTTGTGATAATAAAAATATGAAGTCATCCTTTTTTTTTTTTGCAATTCTTGATGATATTTTCAGCTTGCGGAGGACCAAAGGTATAATTTAAGTTGGATTCCATTTGGTGCTAAGTTTTTGTATGTTAACCGGATCATCTACGGCTATGGCGGTTAGTCAGACAGTTTTTCCTTTCCATGGTATATGCTTAATTAGTTATTTGTTCAATGTTTTGTATCATCGATGTTTGTTGGAAATTTAATTAATTATGACAAAAATGGAACTACAATGTTGGTTGAGTTTGTAAAGGGCATGTAATTGGGTTTGTTCAGTGCCGAATTTGCATACTCGTGATTGACTTTTGGAGGGAGGAAGTGTGCGTGGTGTTTTTGTTCTTCCCTTCCACTCATAAGAAAATCCATCATTTTCTTTTGAAAATATAAGAATTGTAGCTGTATTTTTTTTTTCTTTACATATAATTAGATTGAAAAACAAAAGACCACTGCAGGCAGTTACATCAAAATCCCCCCCCCCCCCCACCCACACACACACACCCCACACACCACAAAAAAGAAAGAAAAGAAAGCTAACTTGTAGGACAGGGTATCTCAAGAGCAACAAAAACTTGAGACACCTCAGCCAAATACAAAAAAAAAATGCAAGTCCACGAATAACGCTAGACATGAGAAAAATATTCACATTAAATTTCCACAATGTTAATCTCCTTGTGATTATCTGCAAGATTATTAAAAGTATCTTGCCCCTCTTCCTTTGAAGAGGGAACCATTCTCATTGCAGAGAGAGATTCCATCAGGCCTGCAAAAGAAACCTTATTAGAATATTTATAGTTTTTAACGTACTAATTGCAATTACACTTTGAGTTGGTATTAAAAGAAAATACAAAATTTATATTGATGATTAAAAGAAAATATTTGATTTGTGGATGTCACACATGAGTCAAGAAATCTTCTTTCGAGGGTTCTTTTAATCCTGTATAGATAAAAATAATACAACATCATTAGGAGTAAAAATCACCAGAAAATAAAATTTGCGAAGAGGAAAAAAAAAATACAAAACAGGCGGCTAAAGGATTCTCAACCCCACAAATTAGGAAAGCTATTTCACCAACTTTATTAGGGAAAATAAAATTTAGGAAGTTTCATTTTTCGTGTAAGATGAAATCTGATAAGTATAGAATTTTTGGACGTCTAGAAGATATAACTATCCAAAAATAATATTTACTTATTTAGTTATGGAAATAAAATATTACATAAATTAGGTAAACTCTGATTTTTATAGTCTGAACTTGCCAAATGTAATCCAAAGTACACAATATGGGAAAAAGAACAGCTAGCCAAAAAAAAAAAAAAATCTCAAATATATTTAGATATTAATTAGTATTCATTTAAAAACAAAATCATTTTATTCATGGGAAGTGTCTTTATATAAATTATTATAGCATAAGCCAAGCAACATCTTCAATGCCGCTTCTCACTTCCTATAACATCTTCGTTTTTTATTTTCTTCTTTTCCAATATGTTATTTTGTTGTTTAATCCGCCATCTGGTAATTTGCAGGTATCCTTGAAACCTTGGCGCTGCAAATGTCATTCCAATGGGATTCCTAATATATTTTCGCGCATGGTACTCTTTCTGTTTTGTGCCGGTTCTCGCTTTACTTTTTTTTGTATATTCTTTTAGGGTTTTGTCATCTTATTTTTATTTCTGAAGCAATTTGTTTTTGTCATCTGATGTTTGTTACTATTTTTTTTAGCAAGTATCATTCAAAAATGTATTTGATTGCTTTTTTTTTTTTGGTTTCCAGCTGGTGTTGCTTCTTTTTTTCCTACTGCTGCTATCGAGTATGTAATCTATTAGAAATATCTTGATTTCTGTTGATTTTTAAGCTTTTTGATTTTTCTCATTCCACTGTACGTTTATTTTTTTTGAAATCTATTGCAAATCAATTCAAGAATTTGGCGTTGTTTTGTAGAATGCAAATAGAAGAAAACTTTGCTTCGTTGGTGGCATGGAAAGAATGATTTACAAGATGGATACACCAAAACTATTGTCCATCAACACATTTGTGAAAATACCGGGTCTATAAAACGGATTATTCTTAGCAGCGACCTATAGGAATGAGAATCATGAATAGAAGGTTAAAGTGATTTAGGTACTTAATTAGAGAATTGCTTTTATTTTTTCTTAGGAATGAGTTTTGCTTTTATTTTTCTTTGGAATAGATTTTTTTAAATGGGATATTTTGAAATCACAAACAATTCCGACTTTGTTATGGTTTCCCTTTTTGTAAATGTTATAGTTCTTATAGTTTTGCTCTTATGCTACCATTTTCAGAACATATAATAAATTATTTTACTTGAAACGTTATTGTGAAGTAGTTTTTCGTGTAATAGAAGATATTCTCTGTTATTTATGGACTGAATTTCCAAACAATGACGCATCTCAGAAGTCCTCCCAGCTCATTGACCCTTAATTTATTAGTTTTGTCCATAATATTTACAAACTGATCGTAGGGTAATCAATCTTCCCATCATCCTTTACATGGTGTGGGATAATTACCATATGAATTTAGATCTTTACTGACGTAAATTTTAAATAGTAAATCAAGTAGTAAATTAATTTCAATAACTACATTCTAGATTAGGGTAAAATAAACCACCTGTAAAAAGGTATCTTTCGTACCCTAAATATAACATGTCTACTTAGAAGCCCTAAATAAACACGAAAGATATCTTTAGAATTTAACCAAAAATTAGATTAAATATGGAGAAAAAAAAACGTTAAACCCTAATTATCTTCTATATATAAAAACCAAGTGTAAGCGATCTTTAGCCAAAAAAAAAAAAACGATAAAGCTAGAAGAGCTTCGTTATATATAAGTACGATTATCACTACCTACACGCGGTAATTAAAAAGAACAACAAAAATGGAAGAAAACAACAAATTCACAAAAAGAAGAACATAGAAGACTTGCGGAACAGTATGAAAAGGCAAAGTAAACTTATCTCTACCTTGAAGAACTTCATATCGACAAAAAAAAAAAGAGACATACAAAGACAACAAAGAAACCATAGGCAAAAGGAGTGTGAATCTTCGATTTGATACGAATGGTATGGTTTTATTCAACCAGCCAAAAGAAGTTTAATCCTGACCAAATAGTTTAAAATTACCTTGCTTCCTATTTTCAATCAATTCTTTATTATTTGCAGAGTTAAAAAAATAATAAAATTTCATTACTATCAAGAATTTTGAATTGTGCTTTAAAATTTGTTTTTGTTGAACAATAGCTTATAATAAAGATAACTCTGATAAGAACTTATGAAATTTTGTTTATTTTATTTTCTTGCACAATTTGGTTTTGTAATATATTCCCTATTTAAAAAGAGCAATAAATATTCCATAAGCAATAAACAGACCCGTGAGAAACTAGTATAGCTAATAGGGAAAATTATCTATATACCCCTACTATGAGATCCCTTGCAAAAATACCCTTATGAACTTTACAAATACCCCTAAGCCTAATACATTACTAAAATACCCTTTTTTGTATAGTGTATATACAAAACCACCACCACCACTATTAAAAAAAGAAGACTACATCTACTGTCCACCACCAACCACCACCACCACTGTCCACCGCCAACCACCACCACCACTGTACACCACCACCGCCGCCAACCACCACCACCGCCGCCGCCCGCCGCCGACCGTTGCCACCGACGATCGCCGCCGCCGTCGCCAACCACCACTATCCACCAACGCCGCCAACCACCACCACTGTCCACCACCGCCACCGTTGTCCACCACCACCGCCACCAATCACACCACCACCATCGCCGCCGTCAACTACCATCACCGCCGCCAACCACCACTGTCGACGACCACCACTACTATGTGGAGTCAACTTGCTGAAGTTGTGTCCATATAGGAGGCAACTAGCTCAAGTTGTCTCCAATAAATAATGTCCACATCGGAGGCAACTAGTTCAAGTTGTCTCCAAAAGTGGAGGCAACTAGCTCAAGTTGTATCCGAATCTAAGGCAACTAGCTCAAGTTGTCTACAAATGTGAAGAAAACTAGCTCAAGTTGTCTTCAAATGTGAAGGCAACTAGTGTACAAGAATAAGTTGCAAAACAAAATGGAGGCAACTGGCTCAAGTTGTCTCCGAATCTAAGGCAACTAGTGATAGGTGTAGAATACACCTAATTTACTATCTAGTAGTTTATGCTTTCTTTGCTATTTTTCTTGTAAATTATGTATTTTACGTGTGTTTTTGAGTTATTAGGTACTCCGGAGTCACACGGACGAAAAGAATGAGAAATCACCAAAATTGAGCAAAAAGGGCAAATCTGTCATTTTAGGGGAGAACACTATCTGGAGCCCAGATAATGTTAAGGGGAAACTCTATTTGGAGGAGTACTAAACAAAGGACAACTGAGCTTAAGGGACGTCCAACTTGGTTAGCCCCTATCAGATGACCACCTATTATTAAGCACCCCAGTCTGGGGTGGTTGCTGTCCCTGGGGTGTACCATCCTACCTTATGCCTAACCCTAAATCGAGATACATTCTCTTCTCCATAATTTGTCACTGAAGTTGAGAAAGAAATATAGGCGCAGCTTAAAATTCGAGAGATCGTGATGCTGTTGTTTGATCGAGAGAAGAAACTGGATCCGATGTTACCAAGAACAGACATGGAAGCTTGAAATGGAGCTTAGGTGATTGTCGCTGCAATGGGCTTAGGGATTGAAGATAATGAAGCTGAATTTAAGACAAAAGGCAGCCACTGCTGCTGTTAAACCGAGAAGCTCGAGATGATGTTCTAAATCGAGAAAGGTGCAAATGGGTTTGTTGGTGCTGTTCGCTGATGAGAGTTTCTGGATTTTGTTCAATCAAGAGATGGATGTGAATTGAGATGATTTCATGGAAGATTAGGGTTTGTATGGAATTACAGATCGAAGATGGGTTTCTGGAAATAATTGAGATCGAAAAGGGTTGAAGCATCGATGGAGAATATGAATATGTTCTATCAATGGGTGCTATCGAAATATATATGGAGGTTCAGAGAGATCGAGAAACGCAGAGTTAGGGTTTCCATTGGAATTTGTTGCTGCTCTCAACTGAGGCTAATTCAGTGATGGATAAGACCATGATCGAGATGGTGATTGTTTGGAGTCTCAGATGAATATGAGTTATATTGTCCCCTGAGATGGGTTTGTGGCCGGAAATCAAGAAGCAAAGAATGGTTCATGGGTGGTGATCTGTCGAGCTACAAGATTGAAATTAGAAGCTCTGCTTGTGAACTGTTGAAATAGATGTATGTTAGGGTTCTATGAGTTGCTGGTAATATGAGTGATTGTTACTGTACAATTGCAGGTGAACTAAACAGAATGACTGCGACTGGAGTTGGGGTGGCAGTTGCATTGCACATCCATCATGGCTGGGTGGCAGAGAAGGGTACCAGGTGTGGTTGCATAGAAATTACAGATGGTGGATATATAGCACAGCCATCATGGCTGGGTGTGCAGGGGAAGCATGGCCATCTTGGCCGTGAACAATTTGGTTCTGTGCAAGTGGCTTTGTCAGAACTAGTCAGCCGAGTTAGACAGCTGACTCGGTTCTGACTCGTTCTAACTCAGTCCCGTGACCTTGACCCTTGACTAACCTTTGACCGTTAAGTTTGACCTTTGACCGTTAGTCCTAACGGTGGACTGACGGAATATTCTGTCGCCGGGTGAGAATTTTCAGGTTGCCGGCGGTGACGAATTCCGGCTTATTTCCGGCCAAAAACCCAGTTTTCCGGTGAGCAAAAATGCAGAATTTTGTGCGGACTTCTCTCATGTGTGCGAAGACTTAGAATTGGGAATTGGATGCAAACTTGGAAGTTTTGGAGAATTGGACTAGAAATTGGAATATGGCTCAAATTGGGAAAGTGGTGTTCTTATGGAATGAGGAATCTTTTCCTACAAAGATATGGAGAGTATTGAAGCATATAAATAAAGGAGTTCTCTACAACTTTTTACACACATCTACTTTGGAGAAGGAGTTAAAGTGCGCAAGGATTGGAGGAAGGAGCAACCATCATCTTTTCAATAAGTTTTTCTTTCTTCCTTAAATTATTATTATTATTGTGTGAACTCCAAATTATGAGTAGCTAATTTTCTTATTGATTGAGGATGAATTCCTAGTTCTTAATACATGGTTTGATTTTTGTTTCAATTCTACTTTGAAGTTTTTCATATGATTATAGTTTGTTTTTGCTAATATTAATGTTTATGTTTGATTGATAGGTTGTTTGGGTGGCCAACTAAATTGATTTGTTAATTAATCTAAAGCTAGTGAAAGTTAGGGGATAAGTAATCGTTTCTTGACTATTTACATAAGTAGAAAACACAAGACCTTGCGGAGGGAGCAATTGTGTGTGAAAGCAACATTAGCAAGTGGACCTTGATCTAAGAGTCTAACTACTAATATCAACCTAATAAATTCATAAATCTTAATGCGTTTAACTAAATTATATCTTGGGTGATCTACTACTAGGTGGTTTGGTAAATAGAATCCCGTAGTCGAGAACTTCCGTATCCGGTGAAATAAGGGATTTTGGGGTTAGCACTGATCTAGCTGCTATACCTACGGTAGGTGATAATCTATGACTAATAACAAGTGGAAAAGAACATAACTTTAATCATTGTTTTGCAGCGAAGAAGGATTCCTTGATCTATTCTCTCTCATTGATTTCAACTTACACTTTTAGTTACTGTGTTTATTTCTTTTGCTTTATAAATTTTACAACAAATACCCCCCTTTTGTGACAATTTTACAACTAATAATCTCTTGCTCCTCGTGGGATCGATCTTGACTACCCTATATTACTTGTTAATTAGGTAGTAACATATTAATTAATTTGTTGTGGTTACGACACGCATCAAATTTTGGCACCGTTGCCGGGGAGCAACAGACGATTTTAGTTGTTTTCTTTTTACTTTTTGCATTATTCTTGCTTTGTTAGATTCCATATTGTATCTAACTTAGTTTTGTGAATCTTGTTTTAGGTACTATATCTTTGGTGAATGCTTCAAGGGGGAAGACCGAGTCCAATTGGAATAAGTCTTCGATCCAGCACTCAACTAAAGGAATTTATTCGAGCGGTTAACACTCCGCTTCCTCTTTCGCAGATTCGGACATTGAAGAAGAAGCAATGGGTGATCGTACACTCAAGGACCTAGCTTCTCACAAGCTCGATACACAAAAATGGTGTATCCAAACTAACTCAACTTTCGAGATCAATCCGGGGTTGATTAGAGAATTACCAAAGTTCCATGGCATGGTGAATGAAGACCCAAACAAACATCTTATGGACTTCAACACCATAGTCACGGCCATGCTTCCACCGGATACTAATGCGGATGGAGCAATGTTGAAAGCTTTTCCGTTCTCTTTGGCGGGCAATGATAAGGAATGGTTATATTATTTGCCTTCCGGAAGTATCACAACATGGAATGGGGTTGAAGAAACTTTTCCTCGAGAGATATTTTCCCGCATCAAAGGCTACTCAAATTCGCAAAGAAATTTGTGGGATAAAGCAACATGTGGGAGAGTCATTATATGAATGTTGGGATCGATACAAGAGATTGGTGGCAAGTTGTCCACACCATCAATTTAGTGACGCCATGATAATCCAATACTTCTATGAAGGTCTCCAAACAAGTGATAGATATCTTCTTGACGCCGCCGGTGGTGGTGCACTAGTGAACAAGACGGTGGCCGAAGCTACTGAGTTGATTGAAAGTATGGCGGCAAACTCGCAACAATTTTATGCAAGAGGTGATTCAATGGTTAAGTTGGTGCATGAAGTTAGTGACTCGTCTTCACAATCCGATCAACAATTAAATAACATAGAGAGGGTAGTGCAACGGTTGGCCGCGGTAATTATTCCGGATGATGAAACCGAACAAGTAAATGCTTTATATCCAAATCAAAGGCCAAGGTACGATCCATACTAAAATACTTACAATCCCGGTTAGAAGGATCATCCCAACTTTAGCTATGCAAACAAGCAAGCGGCGGCTCCTAATCCATATGCGCAACAAGGTTGATTCCAACAACCACGTTTTCAACCTCAACAACAACAATTCCAACCACAACAAGTCAAGGAGCAAGATTCTTCGAATAATGACAAGTTGAATGTGATAATGCAAAGCATGCAAGGTCTCACTTATATGTTACAACAAACCCAATAAAAGACCGATTCGGCAATCAAGGATTTACAAACTCAAATGGGACAATTGGAGACCGATATGAACTTAATGAAAGCTCAAGCATACACAAAGCTTCCTTCGCAACCAATTGTGAATCCAAGAGAGAATGTGAGTGCAGTTACTTTAAGAAGTGGAAGACAAGTGGAGAGTCCAACTCGTCATGAAGAAGCTAGTGAAGAAGTAGTCAAAGACAAGGAGGATGCCGTACCAAGGGAGACTTCAACACCAACCGCCCAATCCAAGGAACCGGTTCCTACTTTCACTACTCCACCTCATTTTCCTAGTCGTTTTGCTAAGTCTAAGAAGTAATCTCAAGACAAGGCACTCATGGATATCTTCAAGAAGATCGAAATCAACATTCCATTCATAGAGGCCATAAGGACAATGCCAAGGTATGCAAAGTTCATGAAGGAATTATGCACAAAGAAGGATAGGTTGCTTGATAATGAAATTACTAAAGTTGGCGAGAGTGCGTCGGCTATGCTTTTGAAGAAGATGCCTACAAAGTGCACGGATCCCAGTGGTTTCACGGTGCCAATTACTATTGGTAAGAAAAGGTTTGAATATGCTTTACTTGACTTGGGAGCTTCCATTAGTGTGATGTCGGCCGATATTTATGACTCCTTGAATCTTGGACCATTGAAAGAGACAAGAGTTATTATCCAATTAGCAAACAAGTCTAACATTTATCCAAAGGGACTTGTAGAAGACATTCTAGTGCAAGTGAATGAATTAATTTTTCCGGTGGATTTCTTTGTGGTGGATATGGACAACAATGAGAATCGGTCGACTACTTCTCTACTTCTTGGGAGACCATTTATGAAGACCGCAAAGACGAAGATTGATGTGGACAAGGGTACACTCACTATGGAATTCGACAAGGAAGTAATACACTTCAAAATATTTGAAGCCATGCGCTACCCAAGTGATGTGCATTCCGTTTACTCTATTGATGTGGTTAGTTCATTAGCGCAACAAATGGTGGAATTGAATCGAGAGGACGAACTTGATGTGGTGTTGCAAAAGAGCATTGAATTGAATGTCCATAGCTTGACTAACTTGGATGTTGACATTTCCACGGAATTGGTGGAGACGTGTGGTGCCTTGACGGCATTACAAGAATCTAAGGGTAATGTTTCCTATATTTCTTTACCCGTGAATGATGAATTACTTGTACCATCTATTGTAAAGGCGCCTAATCTAGAGTTGAAGCCACTTCCGGACCATTTGAAGATGCATTTTTGGGAGATGAAGATGAGCTTCCGATAATTATTTCAAAGAACCTCACACCGGCACAAGAAGACCGTTTGCTTAGAGTCTTGAAAGAGCACAAAATGGCTATTGGGTGGACAATTGCGGACATCAAAGGCATTAGTCTATCCATATGCATGCATAGGATTCTAATGGAAGAGAACGTGAAGCCGGTACGTGATGCTCAACGTAGGCTTAACCCTCCCATGATGGAGGTTGTGAAGAAAGAGATACTCAAATTGTTAAGTGCGGGGGTGATTTACCCAATTTCCGATAGCAAATGGGTTAGTCAGGTACAAGTAGTGCCAAAGAAGTCCGGTGTTACGGTTTTTCAAAATCAAGATGATGAACTTGTTCCTACAAGAGTTCAAACCGGTTGGAGAGTGTGCATTGATTATAGAAAGCTTAATTCCGCAACCCGAAAGGATCACTTTCCTTTACATTTCATTGACCAAATGTTGGAGCGGTTAGCGGGGCATTCTTATTATTGTTTCTTGGATGGTTATTCGGGATACAATCAACTTGTTATTGCACTGGAGGACCAAGAGAAGACCACTTTTACTTGTCCGTTTGGAGCGTTTGCGTATAGACGGATTCCGTTTGGTCTTTGCAATGCACCAGCTACTTTCCAAAGATGCATGGTGAGTATATTCTCGGATTACGTGGAGCGCATTATTGAGGTATTTATGGACAACTTTAGTGTTTATGGTAATTCTTTTGATATTTGTTTAAACAACCTTGAACTAGTTCTTAAACGATGCATAGACACAAACCTTGTCCTTAATTGGGAGAAATGTCATTTTATGGTAAACCATGGCATAGTACTTGGTCACATTGTGTCCTCTCAAGGGCTCGAAGTGGACAAGTCAAAGATATATTTAATAAGAAACTTACAATATCCCACTTCGGTGAGGGAAGTTCGTTCTTTTCTTGGCCATGCAGGTTTCTATAGGCAGTTTATTAAGGATTTCTCCAAAATCTCCATGCCGATGTGCATGTTACTACAAAAGGAGGTACCTTTTGACTTCAACAAGGAATGCAAGGATGCTTTTGACAAATTGAAGGCAATGTTGACAAGTGCGCCAATTATCAAGTCACCGGATTGGAATCTTCCATCTGAACTAATGTGTGATGCTAGTGATTATGCGGTTGGAGCCGTTTTGGGTCAAAGAGTGGACAAGTTGTCCCATGTTATCTATTATGCATCTAGGACCCTCAATGATGCACAAATCAACTATTCTACCACGGAAAAGGAGTTATTGGCTATAGTGTTTACATTGGAAAAATTTCGATCATACTTGGTGGATACAAAGGTTATTGTGTATTCCGATCATGCGGCACTTAGATACTTAATAAAGAATAAAGAAGCTAAGCCAAGACTAATCCGGTGGATCCTATTACTACAAGAGTTCGACATAGAAATTCGAGATAAGAAAGGTGTGGAGAATACCGTTGCGGATCATCTTAGTAGACTTGTTATGTCTCACGAAGAACTTCCATTACAAGACCGCTTTCCGGACGAACAACTTTTCTCCTTGGAAGAATCAACACCTTGGTATGCGGATATAATGAATTATTTGGTGACAAGGAAGGTACCTAGCACAATGTCTAACTTCCAAAAGATGAAGCTTAAGAAGATAGCCAAGAAATATGTGTGGGATGAACCATACTTATGGAAATATGGCGTTGATCAAATCATACGAAGGTGCGTACCTAACTCTGAATTTCAATCTATTCTCTCCTTTTGTCATACTTTTTCTTGTGGTGGCCATTTTGGTTCTAAACGTACCGCTCCCAAAGTTCTTGAAAGTGGATTTTATTGGCCCACCTTGTTTGAAGATTCATATGTTTTTTGTAAATCGTGTGATAGATGTCAAAGAACGGGCAATCTAGGTGCTCGAAATCAAATGCCACTCACACCAATTCTCTCCGTAGAGATTTTTGATATGTGGGGTATCGATTTTATGGGCCCTTTTGTCAATTCGAATGGAAATTTTTATATACTTCTTGCCGTAGATTATGTTTCCAAATGGGTGGAGGCTAGAGCCACCAAAACTAATGATTCTCAAGTTGTTTGTGATTTTGTAAGAGAAAACATATTCACTAGGCATGGCACACCAAGAGTGGTGATAAGCGATAGAGGCTCGCATTTCAAGAAGTCTTTCCACGCTCTCCTCAAGAAGTACAACATAACACACAAGATTGGTACGCCTTACCATCCACAAACTAGTGGACAAGCGAAAATCTCAAACCGTGAAATCAAATCCATCCTTGAGAAAACGGTGAATACGACAAGGAAATATTGGAGATTTAAGCTTAATGATGCACTTTGGGCGTATAGAACGGCGTACAAGACACCGATTGGTATGTATCCATATCGGTTGGTTTATGGCAAAGCTTGTCATCTTCCGGTTGAACTTGAACATAAGGCTTATTGGGCGATAAAGAAATTCAACATGGAGTATGATGAAGCAGGGAAACAAAGAAAGTTACAACTAAATCAGCTAGAGGAGATACGTAATGATGCTTACGAGAGTGCCCGGATTTACAATGAAAAGACCAAGCTTTTTCATGACAAGATGATTTCTCGTAAAAGTTTCACCGTGGGGCAAAAAGTCATTTTATTTCATTCTCGCCTTAAACTATTTCCTGGAAAGTTAAGGTCCCGTTGGATTGGACCATATGTTGTTACTAATGTTTTTCCTTATGGTGCAGTTGAAATTACTAGTCTTAGAGACAACTCGGTTTCCAAAGTCAACGGCCATAGATTGAAGCCATACTATGAGAACATCGCCTATGTGAATGTGGATGAACTTCCATTTGAAGATTTGCTCCCTCTAGAGGAGTAATACGAAGCAAGAGCTATGTCGGGCCGTCGACTTTAAAACAAGCGCTAAGTGGGAGGCAACCCACCGGTTTTGTATTTCTTATCCTTTTTATTTGCTTTTTGTTTTGTTTGTTTACTTTTCTTGTTCCATATCATATTAAGATTTCCCACCTTGACTTTGCTAGGAGGATTCAATTACATTGAGGACAATGTAAGGTTTAAGTGTGGGGGAGTGGCTAAGCATATATTTTTGCATATAAAAAAAAAAGAATTTTTTTTGCATAAAACTTTCAACTTTTAGAGATTTTAGAGTCACTAGCATCCTTCTAGGTATGATTACATAGAGAATTCTGACCGACATGATTGAACTTGGAAATGTTAGGGAACTACGTTCGATTTCTTGCTTGTTAGAGTGTTAAATAATGGATTTAATCATGCCGGTGATGCAAATTTGGTGCAGGGAGAAGTGCGTTATTAGAGTTGTTGATCAATCATTAGTGGAGACTACCCATTTTCATATCATGTGAGGCACCGACCAGAAATTCTTCCTTGACTAAAGAGGTTCTTTTGAGTGTGTGTCACCGTACGTTAATTCCGGGTAGAATGGTGAGCTACCCAATTTCACACCAATTTTCAGCACTATTTTGATCTCTTGAGTGCTAATTTTTGTCAATCATGAGGGTGACGTCTATGGATGAAATCCTCCTTCTTGTAGTTCGATTTGCAGTTAGCACCATTCTCTCTCTCGACAACAACGGGTCCATAGAAACACCATAATCATCAACAACAAGGGAGCGACATCAAAATCTACAAGGAAAGTTGAAAAGGTTCAAGGTTTGAAAGAAACAATGGAACAAGAAAAAGAGCATAATTTTATATCAAAGTTGAAGACTAACAATACAATGAGGTAATTCTATATTCAAGTATGAAGACTAATTTACAAGAACGAAGAAAGTAAAAGGTGAGAATTATTGAAGTTTATAATTTCAAGATGATACAAGTTGTGAAGAATCAAGCGGTAAAGTACTTTTCCACGGCCATGGTTTATTTTATTTTTCACTTTGATTTGTATTGTGTTTCTCTTGTCTAAAAAAAATTAAAAATTAAAAAATTAAAAATTAAAAATTAAAAATTAAAAATTAAAAATTAAAAATTAAAAATTAAAAATTAAAAATTAAAAATTAAAAAATAAAATAAAATAAATATATAAGACAAGAGAAATATCTATTATTGTTTTGTTTTGAATAAGCCGTGGGGAAGGAAAATCTATAAGGAAGTTTCAAGCAACAAGGAAAAAGTTACAAATTGTTAAGGATCTATGAAGCTAAAGAGTTTATCACCAATAGTTGAAGCCGAAGACCAAGAAGATGAAGACAAGGAGCGTAAGATGTTTCTATTGGATGCCGTGAGAGTGGTGTTATCATAATTGGCAATCGGATGTGAAGGTAAGTAAGTAATCTCATCCTCGATATAAGTAGTTGATTTCCTTTCTTAGAGATCGTTAGAAAAATGGTTTTTCAAAATGTTAAAAGATGTGGGTTTTTCAAAATTTTGGAAGTTATCCTTCCTACCATTCAATGTGTTGCAGGAATTCTCTCTTCATTCCTACCTGCACACAAGTGAGACCCATAAAAAGCCGTCTTTTTGAGTGCAATCATCATAAAATCCTTAAGTGAGGCAGAAGTCAAGGAGAAATGCTTATTGATCGTTTCTCAAACACGCATTCTCTCATTATGGTGTGGTTATTTCTCACTCAACATTTAAGAATGAGAATATGTTCTTTAGTATTTCTAACTTCTTATTACTAGCATGCAGAAACTCTATGTCCTCATAGCTCTTAGGATGCTTGGGACGCTGGAACGCTTTGAAGTTGTAAGTTTTAGTTTGATTTTCTCGAGGACTAGCAAAGTCTAAGTGTGGGGGAATTTGATAGGTGTAGAATACACCTAATTTACTATCTAGTAGTTTATGCTTTCTTTGCTATTTTTCTTGTAAATTATGTATTTTACGTATGTTTTTGAGTTATTAGGTACTCCGGAGTCACACAGACGAAAAGAAAGAGAAATCACCAAAATTGAGCAAAAAGGGCAAATCTATCATTTCAGAGGAGAACACTATCTGGAGCCCAGATAATGTTAAGGGGTAACTCTATTTGGAGGAGTACTAAACAAAGGACAGCTGAGCTTAAGGGACGGCCAACTTGGTTAGCCCCTATCAGATGACCACCTATTATTAAGCACCCCAGTCTGCGGTGGTTGTTGTACCTGGGGTGTACCATCCTACCTTATGCCTAACCCTAAATCGAGAAACATTCTCTTCTCCATAATTTGTCACTGAAGTTGAGAAAGAAATAGAGGCGCAACTTAAAATTCGAGAGATCGTGATGCTGCTGTTTGATCGAGAGAAGAAACTGGATCTGCTGTTACCAAGAACAGACATGGAAGCTTGAAATGGAGCCTGGGTGATTGTCGCTGCAATGGGCTTAGGGATTGAAGATAATGAAGCTTAATTTAAGACAAAAGGCAGCCGTTGCTGCTGTTAAACCTAGAAGCTCGAGATGATGTTCTAAATCGAGAAATGTGCAAATGGGTTTGTTGGTGATGTTCGCTGATGAGAGTTGCTGGATTTTGTTCAATCAATAGATGGATGTGAATTGAGATGTTTTCATGGAAGATTAGGGTTTGTATGGAATTACAGATCGAAGATGGGTTTCTGGAAATAATTGAGATCGAAAAGGGTTGAAGCATCGATGGAGAATATGAATCTGTTCTATCAATGGGTGCTATCGAAATATATATGGAGGTTCAGAGAGATAGAGAAACGCAGAGTTAGGGTTTCCATTGGAATTTGTTGCTGCTCTCAACTGAGGCTAATTCAGTGATGGATAAGACCATGATCGAGATGGTGACTTTTTGGAGTATCAGATGAATATGAGTTATATTGTCCCCTGAGATGGGTTTGTGGCCGGAAATCAAGAAGCAAAGAATGGTTCATGGGTGGTGATCTATCGAGCTACAAGATTGAAATTAGAAGCTCTGCTTGTGAACTGTTGAAATAGATGTATGTTAGGGTTCTATGAGTTGCTGGTAATATGAGTGATTGTTCTTCGTACAATTGCAGGTGAACTAAAATGAATGACTGCTTAATATTGATCGGATTTGGGGTGGCAGTTGCATTGCACAGCCATCATGGCTGGGTGGCAGAGAAGGGTACCAGGTGTGGTTGCAGAGAAATTACAGATGGTGGATATATAGCACATCCATCATGGCTGGGTGTGCAGGGGAAGCATGACCATCTTGGCCGTGAACAATTTGGTTCTGTACAAGTGGCTTGGTCAGAACTAGTCAGCCGAGTTAGCCAGCTGACTCGGTTCTGACTCGTTCTAACTCAGTCCATTGACCTTGACCCTTGACTAACCTTTGACCGTTAAGTTTGACTTTTGACCTTTATTCCTAACGGTGGACTGACGGAATATTCTGTCGTCGGGTGAGAATTTTCAGGTTGCCGGCGGTGACGAATTCCGGCCTATTTCCGGCCAAAAACCCAGTTTTCCGGTGAGCAAAAATGCAGAATTTTGTGCGGACTTCTCTCATGTGTGCGAAGACTTAGAATTGGGAATTGGATGCAAACTTGGAAGTTTTGGAGAATTTGACTAGAAATTGGAATATGGCTCAAATTGGGAAAGTGGTGTTCTTATGGAATGAGGAATCTTTTCCTACAAAGATATGGAGAGTATTGAAGCATATAAATAAAGGAGTTCTCTACAACTTTTTACACACATCTACTTTGGAGAAGGAGTTAAAGTGCGCAAGGATTGGAGGAAGGAGCAACCATCATCTTTTCAATAAGTTTTTCTTTCTTCCTTAAATTATTATTATTATTGTGTGAACTCCAAATTATGAGTAGCTAATTTTCTTATTGATTGAGGATGAATTCCTAGTTCTTAATACATGGTTTGATTTTTGTTTCAATTCTACTTTGAAGTTTTTCATATGATTATAGTTTGTTTTTGCTAATATTAATGTTTATGTTTGAGTGATAGGTTGTTTGGGTGGCCAAATAAATTGATTTGTTAATTAATCTAAAGCTAGTGAAAGTTAGGGGATAAGTAATCGTTTCTTGACTATTTACATAAGTAGAAAACACAAGACCTTGCGGAGGGATTCCGTGGAGCAATTGTGTGTGAAAGCAACGTTAGAAACTGGACCTTGATCTAAGAGTCTAACTACTAATATCAACCTAATAAATTCATAAATCTTAATGGGTTTAACTAAATTACATCTTGGGTGATCTACTACTAGGTGGTTTGGTAAATAGAATCCCGTAGTCGAGAACTTCCGTATCCGGTGAAATAAGGGATTTTGGGGTTAGCACTGATCTAGTTGCTATACCTACGGTAGGTGATAATCTATGACTAATAACAAGTGGAAAAGAACATAACTTTAATCATTGTTTTGCAGCGAAGAAGGATTCCTTGATCTATTCTCTCTCATTGATTTCAACTTACACTTTTAGTTACTGTGTTTATATCTTTTGCTTTATAAATTTTACAACCAATACCCCCCTTTTGTGACAATTTTACAACTAATAATCTCTTGCTCCTCGTGGGATCGATCTTGACTACCCTATATTACTTGTTAATTAGGTAGTAACATATTAATTAATTTGTTGTGGTTACGACACGCATCAACTAGCTCAAGTTGTCTCCAAATATGAAGGCAACTAGATCAAGTTGTCTTAAAACGTGGAGGCAACTAGCTCAAAGTTTCCTTCAAAAGTGAAAGCAACTAGCTCTAGTTGTGTCCAAATCTAGAAGCAACTTGTTCGAGTTGTATCCAAATATGGAGGCAACTAGCACAAGTTGTCTCAAAAAAAAAAATACTAATAAGAGATGTTAAAATGATGAAATATTTAGTTTTTCAAAGAAAAAGAAAGCTCTCGGGCAGTCAGGGATCTTCTCCCAATCATTTGAAGCAGTGCCAAAAGGCGATAATATGAAAAATGAGAACTTCCATTGATATTTTATAAACACATAAAAGGCAAAGCATACCTACAGTACCAAAATTGCACCATCAACATGTATCTAGCAATCAGTTCAGACTCAAATGCCTCATTTCTCTCGAACACATTTCCGTCGAATGCAATTAATCCAGCACATACATCTTAACTTCTCACAACTTCATTTGTCAATTACTTCATCGGTTCAACCCCACTGGTCGCTTTACATTCTCTGCGCAGTACGTTCGTCCATTGTCCATATACATCCAGTCAAGCTAATATCCCACATTCAATCAATATCGTACAACAACGAGCCACCAGCTTCTCATAATACGGACCTCAGCAGTTTGGTATTACAGAAATCTTGCGATCTCTAGCCCCTTTGTAGGAACCAAAATATAACTAGACTCGAGCCAGTCTATATCCACAACTGATTCAAATAACATACAACATTCTCCATCTTTGTTGATTACCTCCCTCCACGAATACAATCAGCTCAGCCACATTAGCAAACTCCAGCCACAACATCTTGAACTTCTAAGCACCATCCACAACAAACTCTCTCCATTTTGTACACACCAAATCAATTACTAATTCAGAATCATTCTTTCAGAATTGAAATGCAAATATCTCGACATCGCCACGAGTTACTCCATCCAACACAGACCATGCCAACGGATTGGAACTTGATTCCACCTCTCATGTCTACATAGCCGCCAAAACCAAGTTTGGTTCACTGAACTTCTAGATTTAGGCACTCATTGACTGCAATTTCTATTGCCCAAGTCTTGTCCATCACTGACTGACTTTGAAATTCATACAACAAAAACCACCATCACAACCTCCACAACCACTACCAACACCAATGATGCAACCAATACCATCATTTCTAGTTTTCTACTACAACATCATTCACCACTACTACACCAACAACAACCACCACCACCACCACACTAACAACCACCAACACAACTGATATATAACATCCACCACTGTGGCTGCTACCTCAACCTCCACTGCAACATCCACTACCACCACTGCGACAACAAACACCTACCACAAGCACCACTAATTAACATCATTGACATAATAAAAAATACTATATATGTTGCCAGTAGAATTAAAATTAAGAAAAGCAAAAAATTAAGATGATTATACAGTAAATATGGAAAGATTACTTTATCCCAGTAGCACTGTTGCCTAATATGTTAACTTAAAACCTCCAATTCCCATTCAAATCTAACAACCACAAAATTAGTGAAGACTTAAAAATTGGGACAAAAATCAAAACCTAAAACAAAATGATAAAGATACATTGAAGCAGAAACCATATCTAACAGCTTATATTATAAGAAAAATTTACATTTTCTTACCGGAATATTGAGAAATCGAATCCGAAAATGATATCTCTCAACAGATTGGAGCTTCAGTTCGGTGATGATGAAGATGGTAATAAGAAGATATTGTTGTTTTGGTAGTAGTGGTGGTGGATTTGGTAACATTGATTTTTCGTTGTGGTGGAGACGGTGATGGTGGCGATGGATATCGTGTTGGTGGAGTTCATTTTGATCATTGAACCCCATCAAATTTAGAACAAAATCACCAAATTCAACTGCAACCTTCTTCTCAACTCTTCTAAAATCTCGTAAATCCATCAACCAAATCAATCAGCAACTTCCCATCTCTGAACTGGATCCAAACCCTAACTTCAAATTCATCAACAATAGTATTTCATTCATCCCTGTTCATCACCATAGACAACACTAGCAGCTCAGTTTCGTCCCTGTTTTGACAAAACATAAGATCCCATCTACAATAATTCAACAATTATTAATCAGCGTCTCCATCGTCAAAATCAAAATCTATACTTGCCAGAAACCCAAACAAAAATCGAAAACCTAAAACTATATCTTAATCGCTTTAATCTTCATTTGATGTAGAAATTAAAGCAGATCTCTTGATGATGTTTATGAAGTTTCATTTCCAGATTTGGTTGAAGTCGAGAACCTAAATCTCGATTTCTAGATCTGTTGAAAATGAAACATACAAGATATAAAAGATCTGCTGATGGTAGTGGCGGCGATGTAGATGGTGACGGTGGTGGGAGAGATGGTGGTGGTGGGAGAGATGCAGATGGTGGTGGTAGCAGTTTAAGTCGAGGAAGAATAAAGTGAACGAATGTGGAAGGGTAAAACGAAGGTGGAAGGTTAGAAAAGGAATTATGAAAGATATTTTTTTGTTGATAATTTCAATTCTGCCATCAGGGTATTTGTAAAGACCTATAAGGGTATTTGTGCATGACCTATGGATAGTAGGGGCATAAATAACATTCCCACTAGCTAATATCACAGAATCTAGGGGGACAACTGTCCCCACTACATCGTTAGTAGCTCCGTCCCTGCCAACAATTTGATAGCAAAATCACGTCGTTTTATTTTTGATACGGGTTTGCTATTGGATTATGTATATGGGCCCCAATTGGGCTTCTATTATCGAGGAATCAATAAGAGGGCCGCTGATTTTCGTGTCTAATTCTTTTATTCCCCAAAATTCATTTTTCTATTCACTCAGAAGGTGAAGTCTCTCTTCTCCACCAACACATTACTTAAGACACTCGAGAACGAATGAAATTGAGTAAAGAAAAATGGAATCTGAATTTAGGTTTTCATAGCTAAATCTGAGGACTAATTTTGTAACATGCAAACTTCAATTGGACGTCAACAACCTGTTTTAGTGTTTTATATATAAAAACAAGATTTGACACTCTCTAGCACATATAGGCCTCACTCTCAACCTCATGTCCGAGTAGACACCATGAGACCCGAGCCTCATGAGCATGTCTTAACTGACTCCATGAGCCTTGAGCCCATAAGCTTATGTCGATTCAAGCGTACTAAGTCTTGGGTACATTATTGGGCCGGCCGAGCGAAGCGAGGGAAGATCTTATATATGGTGATTTTATGTCAATGTGAAGCGTACCATTTTTTCCAATTAGACACAAAAGATTGGATTTGGTTCAACGATGAAAGGACGACACTGCCCTTCTAAATCAAAATTTTCTTTTTTTCCTTTAGACATTTTTGTAAATAAACCGAAGAGGAAGGGCTAATATGTATTAGACATTTTCGTAAATAAACCGAAGAGGAAGGGCAATAAGGTATTAGGTATTTTCGTAAATAAACCAAAGAAGAAGGGAAACTTGATATAAGAGCCAAATTTTATCATAATTCTTTATGTATCTTATTTCTTTAGTGATATAATTGACAACCAAACTTTAATAGAGTATAACATATCTAAAAATTCGCGCCTTAGAATTTTATAAATTTTATCTCGTTGGAAAGGTTTTAAAAAAATCTACGCAATGAGTACAAACAACAATATCAAATTTATAGTTTTTACGAAAAATTCGCAAGTATTTATCATTTTAGGCAAAAATTCAAAAGTAAATTAGAATAAACATTGAAACAGATTCACGAGTTATTACATAGAAGGCAAGCGAGCAACAAGCTGCGCCGCAAGCCCTTTTTGAATGGCAAACCCTATCCTCTTAAACACAAACTCTCTAGAATCGGGAGTCATGACATTACTGTGCATGACTCTTTGAACTCTCGCTAGGAGTCCAACCGATACATAATACAAACTACTACAAAGGATACATAATACTTTATGTAACCATATTTTGGTTTTATGCATCAACTAATTTTCCTTTGCAACTAATAAAACGATATATTCTCCGTTTCAAGAAAAGTGATACTTTCACTTTAGGCATAAATTTTCTTTTACAGTCCAATTACAGCAGTGTTTCTTTTTTTCTTCGGTCGGCCCTTCCCACCGTGGCAGCAGTCATCTAGTTTAAATGGTAAACTTTTTCTCTAGCCCAAAATTATTTTTTCAAATACCAAAAACCCATCATTAAAGTTTCATATATAAAAAGCCCATAATTATTTATAAGTATAACATGATTACAAAAATAACCTTTAATTAATTTCATTATATAAAAACAAAAACGTGAAAAAAACAAGGTGGTGATTAGTTGTAATCCCTAAAATCACTCTTGATTTGACTAAACTAACTCCCTAAAATAACTCTTAATTTGACTAAACTAATTCCCTAAAATAACTAAAACGTGAAAAATAGCGATTTAACATAATCCATAAAAGCTCCTGATAATAACTTTTATCTTCCTTGGCTAACTCCCGTGAAATCTTGACTCCCTAAATTTTTGGCAACAAACAAAAAAAAATAAAAAAAACTTAATTATCATAGGAAAAAAAAAATACAATTATCACTATATGAAATTTAGGAAATTTTTAGTTTTCACCTGTGCGAGTTCTTGGTGAGTATTCCAAATTTCACCCCTAAATTTTAAATTTTCACTCTTTTTTTTTTGAAACTAACCGTATGAGATCCGTGAAAATTCAAGTTTCTCTTGAATATTTCAGCTTTCACCCGTAATATGAAATCATACTTTTCATTGAGTCGTGATCGGTGATAATGAAAATCGCACTTTTCATTGAGTCGCGATTGGTGATAATCCCATTTTTCATATCTATTAATCATAAAAATCATAATTTTCATTGTAATATTAGCACTTCTTTTTTCTTCATCACTTTTACAATTAAGATGATAAGTCGACTTTCACGTTTGGGAACGATAGTAGTGAGATGGGCAAAGCTATAACCTGATAATTCAGCCGAGTCACCACCGTATTTGCAATAATAATATGCAAATGGTTATCCGTCCCTCTAGTTATCCTTCTCATCGACCATTTTCCCCATGTCTGGGAAACATGCAATTATCACTTTTGCCAAGAACTATTTTAAGAAAATGAAAATTTTCACATTTAAAATAGGTGAACAAAGAAATTTTCACCTGCATAATAGGAAAGAAAATACATTTTTTCACTTAAACAAATGTGAAAAAGGAATTCTTCATTCAAAATATAAGGGTGAACATGAATTTTCACGTTAACCATTATGATATACATTTATTTCAAAACCATATAAATTTTAAAGACGCATAGACTTCCTTCTTAATGCTCTCGTTTAGCTTCCATCATCATGCTTATTTGATATTTTTATTCCTCAGATTCATTCTTTGGAAGTTTAGAAAGACGGCTAACAGTAGTCTCACCACCTTCTTCAACAGGCCTCTTGTTTGCAAGTTTGTAGGTGCTTTAGTCCTCCATTATTTGTAAATGTTGATTATCAGAACTTACAACAAAGCTAACACCGAAAAAGCAAATAAGATATGGGTTGAATCAAGACTGAAAGTGGAATACGTAGCCGTAGGAGGTGATTTGTTTTTTCTTCGACATTGTAGGTTCTTCTAATGTTTTTATTCTTTCAATAAATCTAGCTTTGCAGTTTCTACAGGGAGATGGGGAACTAGGATGATCTCTTGAAGTGGATTTCATGGTTTCGAAGAAACGATCTTTACTGAGTACGGAGGAGACTTTGAGAGAGAGAGAGAGAGAGTGAAACGGAGAGGATGAGTGAAAGTTGAAATTTTAGATCCACCGGAAATTGTGGAAAATAAGTTTACTAATAAATTTTGATAAAAGAATATGTTACCGATTATAAATGAAATTATTTATACTATTATTTTTGTTAATAATACCTAATTTGTAAAGGTTAATTTAGTCCTACATAAATGTGAAAAAATCAAATTCAATCTAAAAATATTAATCTTAACCGTAGATTTAGTATTTTGGGCTACACATATATATATATATAACTTTAATGATGGGTTTTTAAAAGAGAGAGGAATCAAACCTGGGTTCCTTAGAAATTTTCACTTATTTAAATACCTCTCAAAATTTGATTCTTAAATATACCCTTATTCAATTTTAAAAAATACCCCTATCTTCGGAAAAGTGGAAGCAACTAGCACAAGTTGTTTCCAGAAGTGTACGCAACTTTATACAAGTTGTTTCCAAAAAGTGGAAGCAATTTTCTCAAGTTGACTCCAAAAAAGTTATTTTTTACCCTTCGGGATATTTGTGCAAAGTCCACAAAAATGGAGGGTATTTATAACATCCCCACAATTTTTAATCTTTGAAATGATTTCTACGTTACTTTATGATCGTGGAAAGGCTATGTCGAATCCCTTGTGTCCGAATCAAAATGTAGTTGTTAAATTAAATATTTAGATGACACACGCATTTTTTTTTATGAGCAAAGATAAAAAACGAACTTACAGAACATCAGTTGGTTCGTCCCTAAAGTCGCCACACATGGCATGTAGGAGCCAAACCGGTGGCATAGACCAAGACATTTGAGTTACATTTTTCTTACCCCATTGGGCTAACTCATGGGCAGCCCCATTACAAGTGCGATTAGCAAAATTAAACGAAATAGATTGGAAATTACATATTAGGGATTTGATATTCTGAAACATGCTATGTGTTCTTAGATCTCCTAAAAAAATCTTTCTATTTATCTTCTCTATTACTTCTGCGACATTAGCTTTGATTATGATTCGATCCATCTTCATCTCCTTCGCAACTCTTAAAGCATCTCTAATCCCACAGACCTCCGTTTCTTCTGCAGAAAAGCAAATCAGGTTCTTCGATCCTGCATAGATAAATTGATGAGAAGAATCTCTTATTAAGAAACCCATTCCCCCAATTTCTGAATTAAGATTCCAAGCACCATTCGTGTTAATATTCAACCAATTTCTAGGTGGACACATCCAAGGAGTGGGTGTTGATTGATTTTGTGATATTCCTGCGATTCGGCTGATTTAGAGCTTTTAAAGGTATTCAACATCATAGACTTAGCTCTTGATATTATAACCATCGGTTCTTCTTGTTTATCATTATGAACTATGCTATTTCGGTTTGTCCAAATAGACCATATTACACAGGCAATCAAAGGAAATTGATCCGCTCTTGAAGATTAGTCTTGATAAGGATATAGACGCAACGGGAATTTTGTCCACTGTATAAAGGTAAAATCTTGAAATTGAATGTTCTGAATGTTTGTAAGTTTCCACACCTTTGTTAAGTTTTTACAGATGACTAAAGCATGCATTATTGATTCTGTCTTCAATTTATATTTAGGGCAAATGTATTCAGATATATGAATTCTATTGTGTAGAATTGCATTCATTGGTAATGCGCTTTTTAGAGCCTTTCATACAAAAAGTTGGATTCTTGCAGGCACTTTCAGTTTCCAAACTGCACTCCTTAAATCAGAGTCAGAATCACCCCCCCTCACGCTTAAGGTGGTATATGCAGACTTTGTAGAAAAGACTCAATATTTAAAAGGAGTCCAAATTCTTCAGTCTATAGAAGATTCAAAGCTAAGACGGATTTTTTAAATCATCTCTTTTGAAGATTGATCATAAACAACACTTAATTTTGCTGTATCCCATGTTCTTGTGACGTGGTATCGATGACACACACAATCGATAACTAAGAAACGTATTCTGGGGTCTACTAAGAAAATTTGTGTTCTTCTTGAAAATAAAAAGTAAGGCAATTTAGTAGTAAAACTATAAGCTCCCTATTAATATTTTTTTCTTAATGATAGGAATGTCCTTATTATTGTTAGTGATAAATTGGGTATTAGTTGATTAAATATATATATATATATATTTATATATTTAAATTAGTATTAAGGATTTGTTTATTTCTCGACTGGATTTAAATCTTTAATTACGAAATGTAGAACCACATAAGGTTTAATATGTCAAGTTTAGAGCATCGCTCTATTGAAAAAAATACCCTTATGAAAAGTTTCGGGTTGACAAACTTTTCATAAGGTTGGTTAGAGCATTGCTCTGTTGAACCCACGAAACGTTGGTATGTCAAGTTTAGCTCCAAAACTCATAGTCGATTGATTTGATTACTAAATGTTGAGACTTGCATTTGTTTCTCACGAAGAACCTGAAGACGTATCGACAACAACAAAGACATCATCCTACATCTCGAGGTTATTAATTACATACTTGAATTGTTAAATTTATATCTTTTGTTCTTTCAAGTCTATAATCACTAAAAACATAACATATGGAGTGAGGTTTGTTTGTTTACAATGACTTTAGTATTGGTGAATTGGTCATTATACTATGAGCAAAGTATCAATATATTGGTTGCAATTTCTTTTACAGCTTGAGTATATGGAGTTAGTTAACTTCGTCCTGTTGACATTGCACTAATTGGTAATTCGTTATTATTTATTACGTTGAACTTTCGGATGAATTTAAACCTTCAAATTATGTTTGAAAGCAGTTTCGAAAACATAGTTTGAGGAAGTAGATTTTTAAAATTTGTTTTGCAGTTTGAAATTAAGTCAATACAAGACCGACCCTAAGTATAGGACCGATCCCATGTCAAGACTGATATTGACAATATTTAACTTCATTTTATATTTTCAATATGTTTTTTTATCTTTGGGTTTCTGCAAACATCGAGATTTATGTGCATTAAGTTGGGAATCTTCATTAGTTTTTGATATATTGATTTGAACATGTGCTAAACTTATGTATCTGTATTTTCATTTGATACTCAAGGCAACATCATGAAACCGATTTTTATCTAATTCGGTAATGAAATTATATGGTTACCATATCCAGAGGTTTGCATATCTATAGTTACTATATCAGTAAAGTTTGGAAATAAATCAGTAAAGGAAATGGATGTATGCTATCTAATATTAGTTGTCAACGATAGGTTACATCAGTTTAATACTTGGAATACAATTGGTATTTGTCAAATTTGGAAATAAATCTTGATGTTAGGTTGTCTTCCATTCAAGTCTTGGTCATAACACTATAAATAGTGGAACTTGGATTCTCACAAACTCATCCCTTGCTACACATCTTGGTTGATCGTGTGGGAAGTCATAAGAGCTAGAGTAATCTAATTAGGTGAAACATATTTCGTTGATTTCGTTAAAGGTCTTCTTTGAGATCAATAAACTTTTACTAGTACCGTTGGTGGGAAACTAAATCATATAGTTATTTTAGTTTTTTAATTGATTGATTTGATTAAGAACTAATGGTATAGTTATCCTTGATAGATCAAACTTGTTTATTTTATGGTTCTTTTCTTCTGATATAAGGTCACTCAAGTTTTTTTGGGATCTTTCAATTACAGATATCATGATTCAAGATATGTTTATAGAATCGTTGAGCAATCAACATTAATAGACTCCATTTTGTGTGTTACAGTGGTTACTTTGAAGATTGGACATTGAAAACTCGAATAATTTTCTTTTCTGGTTTCTGATCTTTGTGTTACTTCTTCAACATTTGAATCTCTGGGATCCAAACAAGCAGGTTTTGTAGATAGAAACAAGACTTTCTTAATGATCGAACAAATTGTCTAGTTTCTTATGCTTGTTAAGTTGTTTGGATAAAAGTTGTTCACCAAGATTGATTATTTCAATAATCTTTTTCTTGGTTTGATCTTTGTCTAAAGGAATTTAAAATTTAGGTTTTTCAGCTGATTTTATTTTTCAAAGAACTATTGTTTTAAACTTAAATACGAAACTAATTGGATTAATAGTTTTTTTTGCTTAATCCTTATAACGTTCAAAACACAAAAATCACAATACACGTAATTAGAATAAAGTGTAAGTTAACGGATAAATTTTTGATGGGGGATTTTTTTGAAGGGGGCATGGGGGACAAATGATATGTTGACACATGTATGAATTATTTTTCCAAAAACACCAACACCAATTAAGAAAACAAAAATTCTCTCCAAAAATAAACTTATTTTATATTTTTGGAAACAGAATTCACTAATATCAAATACATGTGTCAACATCTCATTTGTCCCTCATGCCCCCTTCAAAAATGCCCCCATCAAAATTTTTCTCTAAGTTAACTACCTGTAATTCGTATTACCTTGCATCAATAATATTGTCATGTAAAACATACCCTAAATTTCTTTCTCTAAAAAGTAAGTGAAACTGCACCATTATGCAGACACACTATAAATCCAAGATCCGAGAATGGTGGACCCTTTTGGAAACTAATGAGAGGTTGACCCACAGTGGTGGATGAATTTTGGGGTGAAAGTTTTTTTTTTTTTAATAATAATGTTTTTTTTAAATAAAAAGCCCCACTAACAACCAGTCCAAGGACACATATTTTACCTAAACAAAAACCTTTGAAGATTAATTTTTTTTTTGTAGTAAATACATAGTCGAGTATATAGACAAAAAAAGAAGAAAAGGAACATCGGAAATTAAAACATTACAAACATGATAGATTTAATAAAATCGGGAGAATGATGGTATTCACGATATAGTCTGACCCTTTGACAAATCCTTTTTTTGAGTAAAATATGTTCCATTAAGAGGAGTATTTTTCTCATTTCTTATCCGAAGATAACATATTCTAGCTATTGGATCTCCTTGCTAACGATGTAGGGACAAAATATCGCAAGATATTGGGTTACGAACATAGTAACAAATACAAGATAAAAGTGTCACAAGATAATGCGATTATAGAAGAAGCACGGGAGAAGTGTGAAGGGTTTGCGAATATAGAATAAATTTACGATCAAAGGTTGCGATGCTTCGCAGGTTATATACAGTTGTACAGATTTCACTATAAATACTAGTTCAAATGCTAGATTGGGGGATTCTTTAAGTGAGTGTTAGAAAAAGTCTTAGGAGAGAGAACATAGAAAATTGTAACTGTTCTAAGCTCCATTAACATATTTCTTTGTAATCAGTTGAAAGTATTAATCAGTAAATTGTCATTTTTCATCAAGAACTTCTTAAAGTTTTATGAATTCTACTGAGGGTGTAGTTGTAGGATTTCCTGCAACTACATAATTGGCGCTATAAGGAGGGGATCAAAGAATAAAGAGATAATTAAAGAATTTTGCATCAGAGAAATGGCTAGAAAAAGAAATATATCAGAACCATTGACTGCAGTAAGAAGAAGTGTAAGACTTGCAGGTGGAGAAGCAAACATAACAGGAGAACCTAGTAGGGGAAGGAGCAATCGAAGAAATCAAACCAAACAAACAGTAACACAAGGAAGAGCAATAGATCAATATCGAGTGAGTGTACACACTTGGAGAAATGATACACCAGAGGAAGCATATAGAGAACCGCAAATCAGAGAAAATGGTAGATTGATGGGAGGAACAATTCATGAAAGAGAAATGGAGGCATTAGAAACATTGAGACAAGGAATTCAGGAAGAACGAAGGTTTGAAGCGGAAGAACGTGCAAATCTAACAAGACAGAATCAAGAATTGAGGAGGGAAAATGAGATGTTACAAAGGAGGAGATCTCAAAGTGCTGCGAGATCAAGTGTTAGACCAGAGAGAGAAGAACGAAATTCGCCAACAATCAATAGTGAAAGTTCTATGCAAGGACAAGCACAAAATCTGGTTGAAAGAAATCGATAGAATCGCTTCATTTTAGTACCGAACAACGAACAAAAAGTGGAAAATTTACGAACAGAACCATTTCCAAGGGAAAATAACCAGAATGGCGAAGAAAATCGAGAGGAAGAGCAGCAACTTGTGGAAGAAATTGAGAGGCAACAAGCAATGCATCAAAATAATTACGAGGATGGAGTAAGAAGACATGAACAGGCTCGCAACAATCAAAATTTCGAGTATGGTAGAATTCAGAGGAGAGTTGGAAATCAACGAACATAAATAGTAAGGAATGAACCAAATCTTCAAATCAGAATTCAGGCAAATCAGGGAGAGGTAAATCGCAGAAGGAGGAGAAATGAGGAAGAAGAAATTCCTAATATTCACATGAGAAGGATAAGGAGAACAGAAATGGAAGAACAATAATTTCAAGATGCTCTGCAACAAAACAATTGTGACAATTTGGAAAGAAGATATTTGCAAAATTGTACAAATGGAAACATTAATGAAGAGAATAAATGCAAGAACGTAGAAGAAGAGAGGCTGCGTTGAAGAGACCAATGGATGAGAATTCTGAGGCAAATGAACGGATCTTTCGAGAATTAGCATAAATGAGAGGAATGTTAAACAATAGAGGGGGAGGAGATAGAAGGCAATTAGATGAAGCAATAGAAGAAGCTGAGGGGACTCCTTTTTCTAGAGAAGTGCAATTGGGAGGGATTCCACCAAAATGCAATCTACCTACATTAACCAACATATTTGACGGGACTTCATGTGCTATTCATCACATTAAAGCGTATATAAGATGCATGTTACAATGGGAGAATCACGATGTTGTATTATGCAAGTACTTCGCATCAAGCTTAACAGGAGAAGCTCTAAAATGGTTTGAAGGACTTCCAAAGAACACTATTACATCATTTAATCATCTACAAGTAACTTTCTTAGGAGCATATATCACGAATCATTCCTCGCGACTTGGTATTGAAGATGTGTTTGGTTTAAAACAAAGAATTGGCGAAAGTTTGAAGCATTTGGTAAGAAGATGGAAAACTATGTGCAGTGATATGGCAGGGCGTGTGGACGAGAGGTACTTGATTTTATCTTTCGTAAATGCGATGTTCGCAACTGAACAATTATATGTTCAAATATTCAGAAGAAAGAATTCCATTATGATGACAGAGTTGCGAGAATTGCAAGAGGAATACATTACATTAGAGGAAAATAAAAACAATATGGAGTCATATCCAGTGACAAACACCAACACTCAAGATACAGGAGCAAACTTACTTCCTAAAATAGTCAATGTCGTAGTAGGTACCTCGCAGACATCCTCGCAAACTTCTTCGCAGATATCAGAAGAGAAGAAAATTGACAATGGCCAACCAAAAATGGTAGCAATGAGTAGCAAGGATCAAGAAGAGTATGATAGAGAAAGGAATTTCTATAGCCGAGGAGGAAATAACCAGATCCCAAGATTAGATCAGCAACAGGAAAATTATGGAGGACAAAGGCAGAACTATTTTGGACAAGGTAATCATAGACAAAACTATAACAATGGACATGGAAGTCAAAGAATGATAAGAGAAGAAATAAAGATGCCACCTTTGAATACAAGTGTAGAAAAGATATGGCAAGCAATCATCTTGATGGAGAATATACCAACGCCATGGAATATGGGAAAAGAACCACCAATGGGTCCAAGGAGTCATGAATTTTTCTTGTACCATAACTTTCATGGACATTCTACAAATAATTGCAATAATATCAAAAAGATTATCTTGCGAATGATTGATCAAGGTAAACTGGACCACTTTTTACTCAATCAAGCACAGTCGCAACAATTACCACAGGCTCCAGTGATAACTCGCATGGTGAACACAATACAAGAAAAGGGAAAGGAAACCTTACACATAGAAGTGGGACCAAAAGCAAGGAATGTTTTCTGCAATTATATTGTTCATTCATATAAAACCATAGAAGATTTTCATGATAATGTGTTAAGCAGGGTATATGCGAGAGATGATGAAGGAAGGGAAATAATGAACATCGCAAAAATTTCATGACTTGAAGGTTGGCAGAAGCGTGAAATTTCTTTTGAAGCCACAGAAATTCCAGAAGTTTGCGAAATACATGATAATCCATTGGTAGTGAGATTAGAAATTTGTCTGAATATGGAAGAAAGCGAAGATGATACAGACGAAGAATCATTTGGTCTTAATAGAATCTTAATTGATACGGGAAGTTCTGTCAATATTCTCTTCTATCCTGCTTACAAAACCATGGGGGGAAAAGACGCAGATCTAATACCTTCTACCTACATGATTTATGACTTTAATGGAACTGCTAATAAACCTAAAGGAGAAGTAAGCATGCGAATTCCCTTAAGTGGAATGCGAACTGAAATTCTATTTTGCGTTGTTGATGTCGAATCACCATACAATGCTTTGATAGGGAGACCTTGGCTTCATGGGATTCTAGGCGTAGCTTCAACTCTTCATCAATGCATAAAATTTCCTCATCCAAAGGGTATTAGAGTTATCAAGGGTGATTGGGAAGAAGGGAAGAAATGTTACGATACAGAAGTAGAAGTTTGCGAAGGAAAAGCTGTTGAAAAGGAAAGTTGGAGAAAAAGAGCAAAGGCTGCGAAAAGAAGAGAAAATTTAATGACTGAGGACTAAGGCATGAAGGAATAAAGTTACAATGTTAAGCATACAAGAAATTTACGATGATAGAAAAGGGATATGGTTTGCGAAGAAAAGAGAATGAAGAAAAAAGGTAATGAAACAAAAAGGTAATCAGTATATTTGTTCGCAACGTATAACAAAATGTATTTTGAAAAACAAGAAAATGAAATAAGGTATTTCGCAACATGAAAAATTTGTGATGAGTTTTTACGAATAAAAACGATTTATTGCGATCAGCTTTCATAAAAGAAAGCCGCAAACTGTGATCAGCTTTCAAAAAAGAAAGAAAGCCGCAGAAATTTTACACAGGCAAACCTTTGTGACGTACACCCTAGTTCGCGAAGCAACATTTCGCAAGAGACAAAGTCCTAAAGTACGTCATTTAAGGGGTACCTATAAGCATGGCTCAGGGGAAACAGAACACCACCACGGAACCTGAGTACATGGACATTACGGGGTACATAACCCAAAAACGGGGTACCTATCCGGGTAAGACACCTTGGATTCTCAACCTAATCTTGCGATGTAACATGATTTAGGTTGGGCGACTAAGGCATACTGTCTTTCCCAAGAAGTGCAAAAAACGATCAAGGCACCGAGGTACACGGTTGATTCAAGAGTGCCGGATGGGTTTGAAGCACATCTGCCATTCTTGACAAGTCTTGGAAAATGATGCACTTGGCCCAAAGATACCCCATAGGGTGCAACCTCGTAACTATAAGCCCTATAGGCAAAAAGGATAAGAGGTTGCGAACAAAAGCTGGTTGTTTCTAGAACCGGATGGGAAGATCTAACCTTGTATGGTCGATGTACGCTTCCTTGAAGGGGCAACCAAGGGGAAGATAAAAGGCAGCACCCTCCATTAGGGAGCTGATAAGTGCTATAAGACGCAAATGTCACGAGGCTTTTTAATCGCAAGAACATAAAGGCTTGTCATATTTTTGCAACAATCGTATTTCTGCGAGTAATAAATAAATAAATAAATAAATATATATATATATATATATATATATATATATATATACTCGCAGAATTAAATACAAAGAAGTTAAGATGAGATCAATGGGTTATTACATGAAAGTGTGATAACGTCCTGCGATTTCATCGCAAGACGATAATGTAACAAGGCCGTATATTCACAAGTATATTCAGACTTGTCATATTATCGCAAACACAAAAATATTGTTAAGATAAAGTCAAGGGGTTGAGGCATGCGAATGCACCAACGTCCTGCGACTTTATCGCAAAAGAGGTGGAAAAGTAAGACCTTTACTTAGGAAGGCATGATAAGACCACAGAAACTAATGAAGTCAATTCCGTCAATATCATTGGAGATTCTTTATATTCTCAACAAGAATATATATCAAGAATTCCTACCAAAAGGGGCAATTTTATTCGCAATCAAGGTTGGATATTTCATAGTCATTAAATTTTTCGAGGATTAAATACTTCTCATATTTCTTCAAGGATTGAATACTTCTTATACTTTTTCAAGGATGTTTCATAATTCTTATACTTCTTCAAGGATGTTTCATAATTCTACAAGGAGGTTTTATACTTCTTATACTTCAAGGGGGAGACTTCTTATTTAATTCGTAACAACCTAAACTTTGCAACTTAAACTGAGGAAGATATTCTAATATTTACAACAACAATTGATCACCTGAAGAGCAATAATAAGGGGAAAGGGAATAATAAGCTAGGTCTTCAAAATATATTATTTCTCTTCATAATGATCAAGTTATGAAAATAAGGAAAGCATTCAATTAAAGAAAGATCAACTCATCATCGCAAAACTAAGACATTGGTACTAATTAAGTTGCGAAAAGAAATTGCTGGTTGATTGAAAGTGCAGGAAAGAAGAAAATATTGTACTCAAACAGACAAGACGAAAATAACTAAAGCAAATATACAGGAAGGAATAAAGCTACTCTGTGGGAGATTTATCTTCATCAAAATGATCTTCTCTTTCTTCTTCGGAGATATCATCTTCAGCTTCACTATCAGAGATATCCAAATCTGGGGTATCATCAGGGATTTCTTCAGAAAGGAGCGTCTGATACTTAGTGAGAGGAATTTGATTGTCTTCACAAATCCTGCGAGTCATCATTAGCTCGGAAGCGTTTGATATTTAAGCCATGGTTGTTGTGAGAAATTTGATGTTGAGACTTTAAATCATAAATCTTCTGATTACACGCAGCAAGAGTAGCTTCCAGCTCTTCAATCCTCTTCGTATAATTTTCTTCAGCATTTACAAAGAAAAAAGATAAGTAAGAAATAAGAGAATAATGAGTAAGGGAATAAATTAAGGAATTGATTAGCAAATTGTGGAGTTAAAGTGATCAAGATTTGCGAACTTACCTTCTAATTGCTTCTTATCATTACGAAGAGAAGTGACTTCAAGCTCTAGTTGATTATTCTTCTCAAGGAGAGAAGAATTTCCAGTTGCAATACTCGCAGATTGTGCATTATCTTCGCAGCGGGATTTTAATTCTGCATTATCAATATTCAAATCCTCTATCTTCTGGAGAAGTTTTGCATTCTCAACCTCCAGCTTGTTACAACGACTTAAAGTTTTCTTCTCAGCAATTGCATGACGTCTTTCCCAATCTGAAGCAGCTGCACAGCTAACCCTCCCAACCTGAGCAAATAAAAGGGATTAGAAATCAATGAAGTAGGGGAAATTAACAAGGAATAGAAGAGAAATTTAACATACTCCCCAAAGAGTATAATGCAATAGGAGAAATAAATCTTGAAATTCCATTAAGGGAATTATTGTTGATTACAGTGGGAACTTTGCAAGCCTTCGAAATATTCCTATGAGCATTCGCAGTAGGAGAGTTTCCTAATCCACGAGAAGAGTTGAGAAAAACCTCAGACAATCGAGTCATTGCAGATTCAAAAGTTTCCACATTGTTGTAGTCTTCATCTTCTTCTTCTTCATCATCATCATCATCATTCCTCCTATCAGAATTAGTATCAGAATTAGAACTAAGATCCTTCTCAGAAAGCCTATCATCTTCATCACTTTGTTCTTCGTCAACATCCTTGCTAGAGGAGATCACATTGGAGTAAGCACTGGGTGGGAGTCTCTTCCTCTTCTTCACAGAAACAATATCCTTAAGTTTCCCTTGTCCTTTGCGAAGAACATCTTCTTTATTACCAGAAGTCTTGGTATTCTTCGCGCAGAGCGAAGTGTTTTTTGTCTCGTAGTTAGAGCTTCAGAAGAAGTTGAATTCTTGTTCTTACTCACAACATCCCCAGGGAAGTCAGGAAGAACCTACAAATTCAAATAAGGATAAGAAACAGAGGAAACAATTTATTGTTTAAAATACATACAAGAATGTTTCTTACCTCATTTGAAAACAATTTGAAAGCCTCGCGAGTACTGGATTTCCCAGTTTTAAGGTAACTTTCCTTAAGTTCATTCACCTGACAAATATTGCAAAAGGATTAGTAAAAGAAGAAAAATAACAAGAAGATAAGGAGATGGAGATACATACATCTTTATCTCTATTAGGCCAAGAAAAGACCCAAGGTTGATAGTTACGATCATGAAGATTCGCAGGAAGATCTACTATCCCAGAGATGTAAGAACCCGATAATGCTAGAGGATAATTATACCAATCTTCATCATGAGAATGGAGAGGGGTTTGATTATTTCCGGAAGCATAATCAATATTATGCATAAGAAGATCAGCTTCTGCGACATCAGTTTTACGATGAAGACGAACACCCCAACGCTTATCTTCCCTCTTCGTAGGAATCAATGTGTAATTTTTAAAGAAATTCTCGATTGTATAATTGGCAGCGATAATCTCTACATCTCTAAATACAGGTCTCCTAAGTTCAATTGGATATAAAGATTTTCCAGTAGCAGCACGGTTTGCGAACTCAACCAGAATGCGTATGCAATCCCCAGTCAATTGATAAATGGCTCGTGAGAAATTTGGGTGGGAAATAATCTCATAGAATAAAGGAAAATTGACATCATAAAGAGGAAGAGGAAGACCTGCAAGGATTTGGCCTCGTGAGACTAAAACTACCTGATCATCCCAATGGATATCAGTAAAGAGTTCCATACAGAGATAGGATTTATTGGTATGACCATCAATCTCAAAAAGAACAAGATATCTATCAGCAAGCTCTGCATTAAGTTGTTCCACAATTTTCTTCTTCGAAGCCATTAGATGAAGAATAAAAAACAGAGAAGAAAAGAAATAAAAAAGGCAAGAAATAGTAGTAGAAGAAAGAAGGAAGAAATTGCAGAAGCAGACGTAAGGAGGAAGATGAAAAAGATAAAAGAATAAAAGGAGGAATTAAAGATAGTATTTATAAAGAAAAGAGTTTGGTAAAAATAGAAATTCATAAAAAAAAAGAGTTTGATGAAGATAGAAATTCATCAATGCGATTAGACGTGAGTGGTTGAGAAGGACGATTACGAAAAAACATGTCGAAGATTTAGTGAAAGAGAAAATACGTGTTGCGAATATAACAGGTGATGATAACTATATTAAATTTGCGAGAATAATGATTCTCATGACATTTCTTCTTCGCAGAACTGACATGAGAAGAGGCAAGATGTAGGGACAGAATATCGCAAGATATTGGGTTACGAACATAGTAACAAATACAAGATAAAAGTGTCACAAGGTAATGCGATAATAGAAGAAGCATGGGAGAAGTGTGAAGGGTTTGCGAATATAGAATAAATTTACGATCAAAGGTTGCGATGCTTCGCAGGTTATATACAGTTGTACATATTTGACTATAAATACTAGTTCAAATGCTAGATTGGGGGATTCTTTAAGTGAGTGTTAGAAAAAGTCTTAGGAGAGAGAACAGAGAAAATTGTAACTGTTCTAAGCTCCATTAACATATTTCTTTGTAATCAGTTGAAATTATTAATCAGTAAATTGTCATTTTTCATCAAGAACTTCTTAAAGTTTTATGAATTCTACTGAGGGTGTAGTTGTAGGATTTCCTGCAACTACAAACGAACTTAAGAACCAAAATAATCAAACTAGAGTAACCATTAAAGCCACGGGAGAAACACTCGAAAGTGCAAAGTGAAACGCTATAAAGGCGTAGAGGAATTGCGAGAGGTACGAACAAGATATTTTCAAAACCCTAAATCTGGAAAATATTAAAATTCTAACTTAACCCATGAAATATTACTACATAGAATATAAGACAATAAAGATCTGAACTGTTAACTAGCTAGGAAAAAAATTTCTCTCACGCCTGAAATTACCTAGAGAATAAACAGAGAATAGTGGATCCAAAAGATTCTTCAATTGTGATGGACCGAAAAATTACGCCTAGCACGCCAGGGGCGTAGGCCATTACTTCCCCGATGCGAAATAATGATGCTACTTACCGGGCCTTAAGATTAGAAAAATGCACGTTCATATTCCCTTGCAAGCATGCTCGGGGAGCATGATGCAACTAACTTAGCTTCCACACCTGTTTATGGGTGAAGACTATTTCCGCCGGTTTTGGTAATTTGGGGTGTGTGGATGAGAAATGAGTTTAAACCTTAAACAAATGCACTGCACGGGAGTGCTTGTAGATTCGAGAAATCAATCTGTGCAAATCCGGCCTAAACCAAGAAATGGTCGTTCCAGACTTGTTTCGGTCACAAAATGAAGGAGATGGGATTGATCTTAGAGAGGGAAGAGAAGAAGGTGTTGATATTGTGAAGGTGTTGGCTATGTATGAATTGTATCAGAAAGATGAAATGTCTTACATGATGTAAGCTATCAGTTCCGGTGTTTGAATAGTATCAAAACTTGCCTCTGTTTTCTTGTCTTTCCTTGTTCCTTTTTGGAAAATAAGGAGGAGAACCTATTTATACAAGTCTTTAAGCCTAACCCTCATATCTTGTGGGAAGTGTAGAAAGTGGAGTGATGGAGTAGTGGAGTCGTGTGTTAGTATCATACGACTAGTCTTGCCCACTTCTCCCATCATCACTAACCGTCCATGACTTCCTGACACGTTCTTGTGATGGCGCATTGCGCGCTGTAAACCGCCAGACCAATACCCTAGTATGTATCCCCCAGTTTGTGACATGATTAATGTCTCGAGTGTGTGGATCATGGGACCCACATAAAGTAGCATGTAATGCTAGATTAAATAACTAAGTTATTTAGGAAATCATTACTTGTGAAGTATCGTGTGTATTCTATGCAGGTACTGCATCTAGTATGTTCAGCATATATGAAGCATCGCTGTTTGAGCGTCTCAATATAGCCTCATGTCCAGCCTACTTCATGTGATGGTTTGGAGGTTGTGCAAACAAGTCCTCCCTTGGCCGACCACATGGTGTGGTAGAGTGACGGGTGGTGATCACCATGACGCCTCACTGACCAATTAACTCCTGACCAGGGCTGTATAACCAAGCCGGTGAATTTGGGCGGACGAGATGATCTTTGAGACACTCATCTGCGACTGTTAGTGGAATTATGGTTTTAGAAGAGGTGCGCAAGCACCACTTTTCAGCTTGGTCGAATCCAAGCTTGGGACACGATTTTGGAATGGCCGACCGAGTATGCGTGTAGACGGCATGCCGGTATATATTCCCATACCTCATTGTCCCGTTAAAGTGTGATCTGGACCGCTCAATTTTTCCGACAAAGAGGAGCGATCATGATTGATTTACGACAGAAGTTTGGTGCCGCAAATGCCACGCATCATACCTTCTTCAGGCGCGCGTTTCGGGATAACCAAGCTTGGTACGTAGGTCCCGACCGATTGGTTCGGCGTGTAGATGGCAGGATGGTGTACATGCATATACCTTACTTTCCCATAATAACATGATCTAAGCCACTCAATACGTCTGGCGAAGTTGAGTAGTCGATTTCAGTTTGCGATTGGGAAGTGTGACCACGCTAGTTTGGGCGTGCGAATTGGAATGACCAGGCATGGTATGCCATGGCCGATCAGGTGTGGAGATATATGGGTCCACAGTGATCATGTTGATGCTCACTGGACCTGCTCAGTCGAATCCTAAATGCTCCATTCGATCCGGAGAAAACGGATGTTTGCGATCAATGGAAACCCTAATTAGGGTTTTTCCGGCTGTGCGGCATGCCCACTTTGGGCGCACGATCTGGAACGACCAAACATGTTTGGTCCTGACCTATCGGTCATGTGTTTAGGCGGGCTTACAATGATCGTGTTGACATTCTCTGGGACCTTTGAATCTACATCTACACCCTCCATCTATGCATGCGAAGATGGATGGTTGAGATTGTTTTGCGACACATGTAATGTGCCGCAAACCCTAATTTAGGGTTTTTCGTCCATACTGCTTTGGCTTGGACGATTTGGAAAGCTATGCCACCCTTTTAGGGAGGCCGACCATGCGGGGGCCATGTTGGGTCGGTAGTGAATATTCCAATACCTACTTGGGGTCATGGATTCAATCTAAGCCATCCAATCATGATGGTGAAGTTAGAAGGTCGTGATCATTTTTGAGACTGATATGGACAGTACAGATTCAAATATGCTTAATTGGGCTAGTATAACACACCGAGAGATTTATTCTCAATCGGGCTAGTATAACACACCGAGAGTTGCAGCCTGTACGGGAATTTCGTACATGCTTCATTATTAATTCTTGGAGGTTCGTGTTTCTCTATTGAGAACAACACTCAGTCGTCATGCCGCACCGATAATGAGTACATGAAATACAAGGCTGGTCATGCATTAATTAATAATGCTGTAAATTCACAGGGTATATGGGATTGTTGCCACATGCTCCAACCTGGATGAATTTCGTGTATTTAATTCACAGAATACTAGGATTGTTGCCACATGCTCCATTCTAGGTGAATTAGTAAAGTGAAGAAGTATGCATCACTTATTAATGGATTTATCTTTTGCAAGATGTTAGTGCATAATTTTGGCTTTTACAATTTTAACCTTAAATGAAAATCCACCATTAATATTAAGTCCCCTGCTTAACACATAATGGTTACACTATTATGGGGTAGGCATGAGATGGTGAAATATTTATATATTGAAATGACCAGGCTAATGTAAATACATACTTACCGCATAGATAGACATCGTCAGGTGCTGCCCTGGGAGTCCTGATTAGGGCTTGGAAGAAAAGTACGACTTGGTCAACGTTGAGACCTTATTCATTGGACAAGTTCCGTTGTTGTTGATTCGGTCTCCCTTAGGGTTTCCTTCAGTGTGTATGCGGGGTTTAAAACCGCCATTCGATGAAAGATTTTTCTGCAGAAAACTTAATCTCTCCAACATGTCGAGCAACATCAGATCATCTTCTTCGTATTACCCAGGATCTTCTGTCAAGCGTTCGCGCCAGTTTGAGACTCAGGATGAGCAGCTTTGCGATGACTCTTCTGTTCGTGTTCGCCGGGTTAAGAAGGTCGTACCAGTCCGTTCTCTCCTTTTTTGCAGAGACGTCCAAATATGACAATGGTTGATGATGATGACTTGACTAGTCCTCTTCCTTCAAGTTCAGACATACTTACTCCTGCGGATCTTGATGATGCCAATTTAGGTATCTTGTCTTACGAATATCCCAACGCAGGTCTTCTGTTTAATATTCACATGAAATGTCTGTCTTCCAGCTATCGCAACATCGGTGGATTCTTGGTACGGAAGGGGTTTTTGCCTTTATACACAAAAGTATGGAGGATATATGGCCACATTGCAACCAGGAATGTCGTTCAACATTGTGCATATGCCTTGGTTACCACGGTAAATTGCCTCCTCCCTCTCATTGCCGAGATGGAAGGTACCTTCATTCGCAATGTTGCTGAATCAAAATTTTAAGAGTGAGAGAATATGGTGTCTACCTGTGAATCAATGAAATTCAATGTGGTTTGGTTGCGGTAACGTATTGACGTCATTAAGGTTGATCTATCTAGTATCCTTGCGAATATAGTTCCTGCTTCAAAGGCCATCTTGGAAGAAGAGAAGGATCTGGCCGCTGAATCAGAGAAGGTAGAGCAGGCAGTACAAGACTTGAAGAAAAGGACAAAGAGATATCAATATGGACTGGAGATGATGCTCTCAAGGAACTATAATCTTCTAGATGTCCCCCTCTAAGTCATATTCAGCTGTATACCCTCATTGTTAATGATGTTTATGTCAAAAAGTTTTTTTTTGAACATCTTTGCGGAATAAATTGCATTGGTTTTTTGATTGGTGAAACGGGTTTTTTCATTAATGCATCTCTGAATATAATTGATGATTCAAACATGTAATGAAAATAAATGCATGTATTGTAGCGTCATGAGACAGAGCGGACAATGGTCAAGCATGATATTCCTTGAGCTATTTTCCATTAATGACCGCTTCCAGCTTGCCTCCGTCCACCTTAATGATCTTTTAGTATCCAGTATTGTAAGCCTTGGTGACTGTGTATAGACCTTCCCATTTCGGTGAGAATTTTGGTGCGGACATGTCTTTTTGGATGTGCTTGGCCGTTTTCAAGACCAAATATCCCACTTTGAAAACACGTGGTTTCACAGTTTTGTTGTATGCCCTGGAAATTATATTACTATACACCTGAGTGCGTTCTTCTGTTTTGTTTCTTCTGAAATCAACAGTGTATAACTCCGCTACTCTAGAGTTAGAGGCTTCAGCCTCGTTCTAGTGGATCCCGGTTGCCGCTGAAATCCTGGCTGATGGGATTTTGATCTCTGCTGGGATAATTGCGTCCGCTCCGTAAACAAGTGAGTATGGGGAAACTCCAATGGATCTTCTAGGTGATGTCCAGTACGCCCATATCGCCATTGGTAACTGGTTATGCTATTCCCTAGGATTGTCATGTACTGTTCGACTGATGATCTGAATCAATGTCTTATTGGTACTTTCAGCTTGTCCGTTCCCTTGAGGATAGTAGGTGGTGGAGAAGACCTGTTTAATGCCATACTCTTCAAGTAACTCTCGTACTTGTTTATTGGCGAAGGGAGTTCCATTATCAGTGATGATATGCTTAGGCACACCAAAACGACAAATTATATGTTCTTTAATGAAAGCCGCAATTGTTGCTCCTGTAGTTCCTCGCAGGGGAATGGATTCTACCCATTTGGTGAAGTATTCTATCACGGTTATGATGTAATCACACTGCTTCGATGATGGCGGATTGATTTTCCCGATAATGTCCAGTCCCCAGCTGTAAAATGGCCATGGAATGTTATCGAGTGCAAAGTGGTGAAAGGCGCGTGAACAAGGTTCTCATGAATTTGGAATTTGTGACAGCTTTGAACAAAATCGGTTGCATCATCCTCCATGGTCGGCTAATAGTATTTCTTGTGTATCTGGAGAAACAGTTTCCTCTTCCCTTGATGTTCCCCTTCGTGTGTTTCCTTCAGCATGACTAGGATTTCTACCTCAGCCAGGCATCACAATAGATCACCTCCGAAGCTCTTGCGATACAGGATCCCTTCGTGGAATACGAACCGCTTGGACTTTTGATTTATCTTGATGGCATACTTTTGATTGGCAGGAGTTGCTCCATCACGGATATAGATAAAGTATGGCTCTTTCCGGTCCCCAGTGTGGTTCACATTAAAAACTTCCAATTGATGTGGCGGCGCTTGGAAATTTGAGCAGGACTTCTGAAGTAGTCTGGATTGAGTATCCATCTCTGGCCAGTAATATCCCAGGCATTGAAGTCATCGGTAAAGCATTACCACCAGTGATTGTACACAAATTTCATTATGAACACGATTCAGTTGTAGTTGTTCTTCGTTATCCCCAAGACATCTTTCCTTGGGAGAGTGAGCTGTTGAGATCTTGAATGATCGGAGTTCACCAATTGTCAGTCTTGGTGTCTTTGTATTGTGATAGACATGTAGATTCTATGGTTTTCCTCTTTAGTGTCAGGGTTTCTTCCAAACCTTCGAACTTTAATTTGGAAGCCAGTGTTGCTAGACAATCGGTGTGTTTGTTGTTGCTGCGACCAACATGGGTTATGGTTGCATCGGAAAAATAGTTTAGTAACATTTGTGCTTCTGATCGGTATGGATCTAGCGTTACTTCCTTCAATACGTATACTCCATTCATCTGGTTCACCAGTAACTTGGAGTCACCTCTTATCTCCAGACGCGTGACTCCTGCTTGCTTAGATATTGACAGCCCTATGAGGAAGGCTTCATACTCTGCTGAGTTGTTGATGCATTCGAAGGCCAACTTGAAGGAGTGTGAGAATAATTCCCCAGTTGGAGATATTAATACCACGCCCGCTCCTCCAGTATTACTGCTAGGGGTAGCAGAGCCGTCAAAATACAAGAGTCACACTTCTTCTTCCAAAACAGAGATGTCTGGAAATTCTCCATGAAGATCCTCGTGTAGCCCTGTAGTGCCTTCTCTAGGGAATGTTGATAGTAAGTCTGCGACTGCTTGAAGATTGATAGCTCTAGGTGACGTACATGTTATGCCCAGCTCTGACATTTGAAGAAGCCACTTGCCCGTCCTTCCCGTCAGGACCGGATTTGAAAGTAGAAACTTTGCAGGATCAGATTTAGACACAAGTATCACCTTATTGGACAGTAGGTAATGCATAAACTTATGAATGGAATGGATCAAAGCTAAACATTCTTTCTCCGCTTTGGGATATCTGAGTTCAACATCTCTCAATATTCGGCTGAAATAGTATATGGGACGTTCAATTCCATCGTCATCTTCCTGACCGAGTAAAGCCCCTACGGAGGTGTAGAGACACAACGGATTCCCTTTTACATGAGACTTCATGATGGCTGAAGATGATAGTATTCGTTGAATCTTTCGAAAAGCTTCCTGCTGGGTTGTGGTCCAAATGAAGCTGGCTCATTTCTTCAGCAAGGGGGTGAATGAGGCGGAAAGTTGGGCTAGACCAGGTATAAAACGTCGAATGTAGTTCACCTTTCCCATTAAACTTTAGAGATCCTTCACAGTTTGTGGAGGTGGCATTGTGAGGATAGCATGACTCTTTCACGGGTCTACCTTGATACCTTCTTCTGTCACTTGGAATCCCAGAAATTTGCTTGAAGAGACACCGAAAGCGCATTTCAAAGGATTCGTCTTCAACTTGTATTCTCGACACCTCTCAAACACTTTCCGTAAGACGTTGGTGTGATCTACTCAAGCCCTTGACTTGGCCACGATATCATCTACGTAGTCTTCTACTTGTTTATGCATCATGTCGTGGAAGATTTCCGTCATAGCACGTTGATACGTTGTGCCGGCATTTTTTAAACCGAATGGCATAACAGTATAGTAAAAATTTCCAAGAGGGGTTCAGAAGGCTGTCTTACTTGCATAGTGCTCACACATCCTTATCTGATTGTAGCCGCTATAACCATCCATGAAGGAGAACATGCCGTGTCCGCTGGTGGCGTCTACTAACATGTCGATGTTAGGCAGAGGAAAGTATTCCTTGGGGCAACACTTGTTCAAGTCTATGAAATCCACGCAACACCGAATTTGTCTGTTTTTCTTTTTTAATGGGACCACATTAGATAACCAAGTCGTATGATGAATAGGTCTGATGAAGCCAGCAGCTAGCAACTTTGAATTTCGTTCTTGATTTGTTCTTCCACTTCGTGTCTGAATTTCCTCGGAGATTTCTTGATTGGCTTGGATCCAGGTACGACATGTAGGTGATGGGTGGCCAATTTTTCGTTTAGAACATGCATTTCCTCGTATGTCCAGGCAAACACATCTTGGTACTCCTTGAGTAGTTGAACAAGACTTGCACGTTCGTCCACATACAGAGTCGAACTCATAGAGATAGGCCTGGGAGATTATTTATTCCCGATGTTAACAGTCTCGAGCTCGCCAGTTGTGGAGTTGGTGCCATATTGTAGCTGTCGCGGAGCGTCCAATACCTCCTCTTATGTTTCGTTGTTCTTGTAGCATTCAACTGGGCGGAGAGACTGGGTGCCAGTCTCTCCTTCCAATTTCTAACAGCGGCTCCGGTATATTGTATTCCCCTCTGATCACGGTTTACCTCGAAAGTGCGTTCCCTTTTGGTGTGAGCATGGGTTGAAGCTTCAACGGATAAAGATGGACGCCTCGTCAGAAAAGGCGTGTCATGGTGCTTATCCCCCAGTGATGCAAGTCAGTCTTCTTCCTAGATTGAAGCCCACGTGGGTAGTGGGGTGCAAAGTACTTTTTCTGACCTTCCCTGCAGAGTTTCTTTTGACTCGAACAGTTTCACTTCGCATATTGGTGCGTACGGAGACAATAATGCAGGAATACGGATGACTTCCTCATTTATCATGGTCTTCAGGCACTGGTGATACGTTGAAGGGATGACCTTATTTTCATGAAGCCACGATCTCCCTAGTATCATATGGTAGTCCGACTCCTTTTCTATGACTTCAAATTTCACTTTTGACTGAACGGGTCCTACTGATAAATTCAGATTGACATACCCGTATGTGCTGGTCTGGTTTCCTTCGAAATCCGTCATTGTGGTGGGCTGCCGTACAGTATTGCATGGGCTAACCTTGGACATCCTGAGAGTAATCACATTCGAAGATGCTCCTGTGTCGATGTGGGCCCTCCTAAACTCTGAACCCTTGATGCGTGCGGTAACATGTAGGGCCTGGTTATGACCTTCCTATGCCATCATGTCGTCTTATGTAAATGTAACATCATTTACATATGTTTCCGATGCAGTTAGGACTTCTGGACGTGAAGGAGTTAGGTATACGTCCGGAGCTATTTTATTAATTGCAGCAAACGTCTCTGCCCGTTGATTATTCGAGAGGTGCAAGAGTTCACACAAGCTTTCCACTAGAGATGCCGCTTCCTGATCCACTGGTCTCTGGTTTGTAGTAAAGCTGTTGATCTGAGGGGAACTAGTCCCCGGTGTAGAGGTCTCCGGAATGCTCATCTCTGATGTAATCTTGATGAGGAGATCAAGTATGCCGTTTACCGCTTCTTTGATTAGCTCCATGTTCTTCATGTGAATCTCCTATACTCATGCTAGTTCGCTTAATATTGGAAATCTCCTGATCATGCCGTCAGATATGCCGTTAGGAGGATGGGTATCTTCATTGGAGGAATCGCAAGGATTTGACACTATCGAGGCGGTCCTAAGACCAACCATCTCGAAACTGATTGAATGGTATTGAATAAATTGACTTTACAACCGAGAGATTAACCTCCAGCTGTGGTCGCCAATTGTTTATGGGTGAAAACTATTTCCGCCGGTTTTGGTAATTTGGGGTGTGTGGATGAGAAATGAATCTAAACCTTAAAAAAATGCACTGCACGGAAGTGCTTGTAGATTCGAGAAATCAATCTGTGCAAATCGGGCCTAAATCAAGAAATGGCCGTTCCAGACTTGTTTCGGTTACAAAATGAAGGAGATGGGATTTATCTTAGGGAGGGAAGCGAAGAAGGTGTTGCGATTGTAAAGGTGTTGGCTATGTATGACTTGAATCATAAATCTGAACTAGCTTGCAGGATGTAAGCTATTAGTTCCGGTGTTTGAATACGATTGTATCAACACTTGCCTCTGTTGTCTTGTCTTGCCTTGTTCCTTTATGGAAAATATGGAGGAGAACTTATTTATACAAGTATTTAAGCCTAACCCTCGTATCTCGTGGGAAGTGGAGAAAGTGGAGTGATGAAGTAGTGGAGTCGTGTGTTAGCGTCACACGACCAGTCTTTCCCACTTCTCCCATCATCACTAACCGTACATGACTTCCTGACACATTCTTGTGATGGCGCGTTGCGCACTGCACACTGTAAACCGCCAGAAAAATACCCCAGTATGTATCCCCCAATTTTTGACATGATTGATGTCACGAGTGTGTGGATTATGGGACCCACAAAAAGTAGCATGTAATGCTAGATTAAATAACTAAGTTATTTAGGAAGTCGATACTTATGAAGTATCGGGTGTGGAGATAGATGGGTCCACGTTGATCATGTTGATGCTCACTGGACCTGCTCAGCCGACTCCTAAACCCTCCATTCGATCAGGAGAAAACTGACGTTTGCGATCAATGCAAACCCTAATTTGGGTTTTGCCGGCCATGCGGCATGCCCATTTTGGGCGCACGATATGGAATGACCAGCCATGGTTGGTCCTGACTGATCGGTCATGTGTGTAGGAGGGCTTAAAGTGATCGTGTTGACATGCTCTGGGCCCTTTGAATCTACATCTACACCCTCCATCTATGCTTGCGAAGATGGATGATTGAGACTGTTTTACGACACATGTAATGTGCCACAAACCATAATTTAGGGTTTTTCGTCCATACTTCTTTGGCTTGGACGGTATGGCAAGCTATGCCACCCTTTTAGGGAGGCCGACCATGCGGGTCTCGCGTTGGGTCGGTAGTGAATATTCCAATACCTGCTTGGGGTCATGGATTCAATCTAAGCCATCCAATCATGCTGGTGAAGTTGGATGGCCGTGATCGTTTCTGAGATTGATATGGACAATACACATTCAAATATGCTCAATCAGGCTAGTATAACACAACGAGAGATGTATGCTCAATCGGGCTAGTATAACACACCGAGAGTTGCAGCATGTACGGGTATTTTGTACATGCTTCATTATTAATGCTTGGAGGTTCGTATTTCTCTGCTGAGAACAATACTCAGCCGTCATGCCGCACCGATAATGAGTACAGGAAATACAAGGCTAGTCATGCATTAATTAATAATGATGTAAATTCACAGAGTATATGGGATTGTTGCCACATGCTCCAACCTGGATGAATTTCATGTATATAATTCACACAATACTGGTATTGTTGGCACATGCTCCATTCTAGGTGAATTAGTAAAGTGAAGAAGTATTCATCACTTATTAATGGCTTTATCTTTTGCAAGATGTTAGCGCATAATTTTTGCTTTTACAATTTTAGACTTAAATGAAAATCCACCATCAACACCGTTCCAACTTACCACCGAACAAGGGTATAAATCCTTGAAGGACATGGCAGATGCACCTTGCATGCATAATCGACTTTCGAGTCTTGTCCAGGCATAAGGCATGCCTTGTCCTTGAACGTAGGCCATTGAAGGCCTATTTCCAAATCCTTACTCAACTTAGGCATTGATTAAAGCATGCACTTGTCTTGCTCGTGCCAAGGGTGCATCAATCAGTCTCATGTGGTACTTTCCTTAGACTTATGCAAGATCCGTTACTTGCATACCGATGTAGCTTACTCTCTTAACCATGCCTAATTCGCAATTGATACATATGCCAACTCCGTGTAGCTTGATAGGCAGTATGAGCATCCAGTGAATGGAATGCAATGAGCCTCATCAAGTGTGTCCAAAATCATCTCTTGCATCGCAATACCGAGCCAGATGATATGAAAGTCCAATATATCGCAATCATCTCTCAATTAGATAATATGAGCGACAAAGTACTGGACTAGCAATGATGCAACTCATTTCGGCTGCCTTGGTACCCTTCCCTACTCTAAAGGGATCAAGTACATACCATATTTTATCCTCGAAGGGACAACTAGTTAATCCAAACTCGTTTGCAAGGCCGTGGCCAAGAAATAATGGTAATGACCTAGTCCGTATATGCCTTCCATCAAAATGCACAAAGGTTGCGCATTATCGAGTCCGCGACATGGCATAGTGATGCATAAACATCAAATGCACTATTTGCAAGGATATACAGCTATAAATGAGGCTTACGCATCATTTGTACTCTTTCAGCTAAGCTGTGAAGCTTACTTGGTGCATAGTCTGCATATGCACCTTCAACCAACTACCCTCCCTATATATGTTTACTTTACATTTCTACAAGTTAGAAAAGGGGAGAGGATTGACATTCACCAAGTACCATTTTTGAGGTGCTTGATTCACTATTCATGGACGTTGCCATGTATCCCTGAATAACCCTGAATAACCAGCAATGATTATTGAGTTTTTGTTATGTAATGCACAATGATTGCGTACCACTCGTTCTGGATATTGCACAAAGATTGTGCAACACTCGTTCTAGATATTGCACAGTGATTAGGCAACACTCGCTTTGGAATATTGCACAATTGTTGGGAAATATTTTCTTTGGCCAGTAGCATGCATAATGCGCAATGGTTGCGCTGAAACGCTCAAGGCCATCTACCCAACTGGCATAATGCACCATTTGAGGTGAGATTTGGCCTTTGGACCATATATCTTACCAAAAGCGCCAAAATGCGCCATTATTGGCTCTAGGCCAATGAAGCTTCCTCTTGGTGCCATATTGGCCTTGGCCAATATGCGCAACATAATGTGCCACTCTTGGCGCGATATAGGCCTATGGCCAAATGCCTCTTACTACGCAACATAAGCTTTGAATGAAGCTTTATCTCGAGCCATGGCGCATCTTTGCACATGCGCCATGCTAAAAACATAGGGTGTTACATCAATGGTTAGTTTTGTATAATAAAAGTGTCATTGCATATAGGATACATAACCATTTATTAAAAAAATAAACATCTCAAACTCATCAATGTGAAGATTAATTGGAATATATCTATGGAAACACTCCCTTGGCGAATCTTGTTCTAGAGGTTTATCAATATGATTTCTTTCCATCCTAGTCAAACGTTTACTTGTAAAAATATAGATAGTTGGATTAGATCGTCCATTTGAACACCTTGTAAACCTTTCACACACATGTGGGGTGGCCCCTGCCTCCCCTAGTAAAGTAAGGATCCCATTTTTGTTTGGTTGTAAGTGTAAATGGTTTTGGGGGAGCTTCTTGGTTATTTACCAAATTATTTTGTAAAGATAACTCAAAACATATATATTTAAAAGTAATTCTAATCAACTAGATACTGGCACAAATGTAAAGAAGAGATAAATAAATCTATGAGTTGGAGATGAAAACTTTCTACACCTAATATTTAAAAATTTATATCGTCATATGATTAAGAAGAAATCTTATACATGATCACATTTAAAATAACCACACTCACCGTTGGAGAAGTTTTGAGGAATCCAATGAACATACAATATTTTACATTAAAGGTTGAGTATGAATAGGGACTGGTAATCTCCCTTGAAAATTGGAACCCATGTCGCAGACTTGTTAGAGAATTTCTCGATCGAACTCACAAGTGTTGCTATCTCAAGGTTGTTTTCATATTTAGTTGATCATTACTATATCTTGATTTCTAGTCTACATTTAATCAAGTCTCGGATTAGGATAAAAGTGTGTAGTTGAGTACTAGACATCATTGTGTTCTAGTTTGAAGGAGAAGATCAACCGAAGCTTTTGGAGAACTTCATCAACAAAAGGTAAGTGAAGGTTGAACCACCTATTACTCAAGTTTTCACCTTTATATCTATGAGACAATGTCACATTACTAAATTAGAAATTACATGCATAACAAAAATTTCGAGTCAAGTTTATCTTGAGTATCGTTCTCGAAATATGCTAAGTCAGCTTAAGAACATTTGTTCATACTTGATGAATTTGGTTAAGAACAATGTATTGTTTATGATCTAAATTATGATTCAAGATTTAATCTTTTAAAATAGTCTGAAACATTGATATATGTCATTAATGTTGAAAACGCGGGGGTACAACAACCACTCTCAACTATTTCGTTCGGCAATCTGTATGGACTAAACTCCAATATAATTCCGAGAGCACCAAGTTAATGAGCCTCAATCAAGAAAGATATCAAAGAGATTTATCTCTTTCTCAACACAATCAGTAAATCAAACAGATAGAAATCCATGAACCTAGTTGTTATGAGAATAACTCGGATGGTACCAAAGACCAATGTCCGAGCGTCAATCAAGTTATATCCAACAAACAAGGTCGGGTTTATCAACTGTGATTGAACAGCGCACAACCTGTGATATTTTAATTATATAAAGAAAATATAATGCAGAAAAGAAATAACACAAATACCAGAAATTTTGTTAACGAGGAAATCGCAAATGCAGAAAAAACCCTGAGACCTAGTCCAAACTTGAACACCACACTGTATTCAGTCGCTACAGACTCTAGCCTACTACAAGTTAACTTCAGACTGGAATGTAGTTGATCCCTAACTAAGTCTTACATTGATTAAGGTACAGTCGCGTTCCTTACACCTCTTGAATCTCGCAAGACTCTTTGCACTTGATTTCCCTACCGCCTAGAAGTTGCTACGACCCAAAGTCGAAGACTTATAAAAAAATCAATGTCCTACAGATAAGTCTATTCTATTTGTTGTTTCCGTCTTAAGATAAAAGATCAATGTGAACAGGAAACTCAACTAATAATCCGGTCTTATACTCCCGAAAAGCAGCCTAGGAATATTAGTCACCTCAGAATAACCTAACTGATTAAAAAAAGAAGTTATTGCGGAATCACAAGAGTATGAGACAAAGAAAATGTTGTGATTACATTTTATATCTTACTTGTTAGAGATAAATCTCGATAAAATCTTAGAGAAGATTAAACTCAATACGATAGAAAAAGTAAGATCAGGATACGCTAACTACAGATAAAATAGTTGCACATGGCTTCACGAATCCCAAGAGAAGTCTTTAAGTCGTTAAACCAAGTAATGGTTTTCAAAAGAACTGGAAACCTAGGTTAATGGAGAATCGAATCTAGTTTAAAACTATGACACATGGGAGTGTCGGGATTAGGTTTTCCATATGCTAGAGTTCTCCCTTATATATACTTTCAAATCAGGGTTGCTTATAATTAAATCTAAGATAACTTAGTAACAAATTTCCATAATGGGTAATTTGTCCCATTAAATCTTGGTGGTACGTTAATTGATACCAATGGGTAATTTTCATAAGGGAATCAAGTGTGCAGAATCTGGCATGGTTCTAGAGGCGTAAGGAAAGCGTTGTACCTTAATCGATGTGAGACTTGGTTAGGGCTCAACTTTATTCCAGTCCGAAGTTAACTTGTAGTAGGCTAGTATCTATAGCGGCTTAATACAGTTTGGTGTTCAAATCTGGACTAGAAACCTGTTTTTTTTTTCATTTGCGATTTCCTCGTTAACCAACTTTCTGGTGTCTGTGTTGTTTGTTTTCCGCATTATATTTGTTTATATAATTGAAATATCATAGGTTGTGCATAGTTCAATCAGTTGATAAATCTGACCTTGATTATTGGATAGAAATTGATTGACACTTGGGCATTGGTCTTTGGAACCGTCCAAGTTATTTCTCATACCAATCAAGCTCACGGGTGTTAGAGCATTGCTCAGTTGAACCCACCAAGCGTTGGTATGTCAAGTTTGGTTGTCATATTTTAGTGAGCCAAAACTCATTTAAGAGTCGCTTGATTTAAATGTACTAGACTCAACTTCGTATAAGTTAGCTTGAAAGTATTAGGGTGAGACATTACAAGTATTGCGAAGAATTGAAGAAGTGCGGAGATACAACGACAACATCATCCTTCCACTTGAGGTTAGTGATATTTGACTTGAACTGTTTCATTCCCTAACGTATCTTTCAAGTCGTGCATATTGAAAAAATAAAACTGCGAAGCATGAACACTCTAGATAGATGTAGTATTAAGGAATACAATATGAAGTTTATTGCTTAACCATTAAACTTTATATATAAGTGTTTGTGGGTAAAAATGGTTTCTGCTGATTTCGGTAATTTCGGGTGTGCAGAAGAGAAACGAATTTAAACCCTAAACAATGTACTACTGCAAGGAAGTACTTTAGATTCGAGAGATCAATCTGTACAAGTCCGGCCTAAACCAAGAAATGGTCATTCCATACTTTTTTCGGTCACAAAGTGAAGGAGAATGGGTTAGTTTTGGGGAGGAAAGCAAGAAAAGTGATGAGACCAGAATAGTTGATTCTGGAAGAATAGTTATGTTACGACTTGTATCAGAAAGTGGGAGGCTAGCATATGGAAATCTAGTAAACATTTTATGAGTGATGTATCTTCCTGACCTGAACATGTCGTTCGGTGGAAATAGGTAAGACCTATTTATACAAGTCGAAGTGAAGCGTACTCTTGTCTCATTAAGGAATGGAAAAATGGGTGAGTTAATGGGAGGAGGTGGTAACCGTTAACGTATGTAATTTATGTTCCATAAAACCGCTAACACATGAAATTGATGTTCCATAAAACAGTTAACGCATGTAATTGATGTTCCATAAAAAGAGTGTTTCACCTTTAACTCTCGTATTTACTAACCGCCTCTCCCTTATGACACTTCCTTATGATGGGCGTAGTGTACGCCGCACGCTGTAAACCGCCAAACCAATACCCAAAGAGGATCCCCCATTTTGTGATATGTGTTGATATCTCGAATGTTTTGTGGAAAACATGTAGTATATTGTTGTTTCTTGGCAAGTCGAGTTTGGGAGACTTGCTAGCTTGGTGACCTTCGATGGTCAAGATTTTGCATCTTAAGACGAAAGGTGGCCGTTGATCATCACACGCTTTCATTTTGGTGGCCGTGTAGGGAAGGCCAGCATGGTGGTGCGGCTAGGTTGTTGTGCCATTGGCATGGCATGCCTTGGAGCGGTTTGGCGCGACCAAATTAGGGTTTCGGGCCAATGGTTACCATGTGTTGTCTGGCAACCTCGGATGGCTAGGATTTTCTCCTGGGATTAAATGGGGACCGTTATTTGTAGTACGCCTTTGTTTTGGTAGCCACATAGGGAAGTCCATCATGGTGGCACGGCTAAGTTAGTATGGCATGCCTTGGCGCGGTTTGGCATGGCCAAACTAGGGTTTCTGGCCAAAGGTTACCACGTGTTATCTGGAAACATCGGATGGCTAGGATTTGCTCTTGGGATTGAAAGGGACCGTTGATTGTTGCATGCCTTCATTTTGGTATCCGCATGGTGGCGCGGCTAGGCATGGGGGGCTAAGGGCTTGGCATGTCATGGGCGCATGGTGCATCTAGGATGGCTAGGGCCAAGGCAAGGTGCGGTTTGGCTTAGCATGTGGGGCTAAGGATTTAGCGTGAATGGTTTGGCTTGATATGGTGGGGCCAAGGGCTTGGCATGCCATGGGTGAATGGTGCGGCTAGCATGGCTAGGGCCAAGGCAAGGTGCGGTTTGGCTTGTTATATAGGGCCAAGGATTTGGCGTGAATGGTTTGGATTGGCATGGTGGGGCTAAGGGCTTGGAATGCCATGGGCGCATGGTGCGTCTAGCATGGCTAGGGCCAAGGCAAGGTGCGGTTTGTCTTGGAATGTGGGGCCATGGATTTGGCGTGACCAAGCTACGGTTTTGGGTCAAAGGTTACCATGTGTTGTCTGGTAACTTTGGACGGCTAGGATTTGCTCCTGTGATTAAAAGATGGCCGTTGATTATTGCAGGCCTTTGTTTTGTCAGCCGGCGTTGTACATGGCGTGTTGGGACGGCAAACATGGTTGGCATGCTTTGGCGTGGAGATGTGGCTGGCATGGTTTTCCATTGGCACAATGGTGCGGCTCGCATGGTTGGCATGCCTTGGCGCGGTAGACGTGGATGACACGACTTTCCATTGACACAGGGGGTGCGGATAGCATGCCTTGGCACGGTAGGTGTGGATGGCATGGTTTGCCATTGGCAAAGGGGGTGCGGCTAGCATGGTTGGCATGACTTGGCGCGTAAGGTGTGGCTGGAATGGTTTGCCATTGGCACAGGGGTGCAGCAAGCATGGTTGGCATGCCTTGGCGCGGTAGATATAGCTGGAACGGTCTGCCATTAGCACGGGGGTGCGGCTAGCATGGTTGGCATGCCTTGGAGCGGTGGGTGTGGCTGGCATGGTTTTCCATTAGCACATGGGTGCGGCTTAGCATGCCTTGGCGCGGTGGGTGTGGCTGGCATGGTTCTCCATTGGCACATGTGGCGTGGGAATTAGGGTTTTGGACCATCGAAACCCTAATTAGTAATTAATTAAAAAAGGTACCCTGGTAATTTTCTCGCAGACATATTAAAGTTTTCAATAAATGTGTTTAAGTCCTGTGACGTCACTGTCTGACTAGGGTTTTACGACTTTACCCCTAAGTTAAAAACCACCGTCAATATTAAGTCCCTTGCTTAGCTCGAAACAGGGGCGTTGTTGCGAGGTAAGCATAAGATGGTGACAGACAAGGATAGAATCGAAACGTAAATCATGCAAGATGGTCAGGAAGATCCGTCTAACCTTTTTTGGGAAGTAGGGAGTGGTAATTCAGGTTATGCTGGAACGGAGCCTCTAGTGTAGACTTGGTGTGAAGGGAAGCTACTAGCACCGATCAACTTGTACTTGATCATCTTGGAATGGGAGCCGCATGTATCATGCAGATGGGGATGGAGCCGCGAGCGTTGGATTGGCTTGGAACGATCCGTCAGCATTGGTCAACTTGGAATGGGAGCCGCTAGCATAAATTTGGCGCGTGTGTTGATATGTCGTCCTGGCATGGCGTGAGCGTTGGTTTCGGGAAGACGACAACTTGCTTCAGTTCCGTGGGAAGGTGATGACTTTTTCGAGAGGTAAGGAGAGTACATGATCCCCGTGTTTGGAATCCTTGCATAGATTATATTTGTGGTGTAGACCGTGAAGCGGTGAGATGAAGATTGTCGGATTAGTCTGGCTATGCATCATCTTGTATGGGTTAGGGAACATCATGACGCTGGCTCGGCGAGTTGTTGGTGTTGGCGCATTAGCATGAAAGGCGCGGATTGTTGCAAAAACTAAACGTGGAGCGCTGGCAAGATTGGCACTGGCAAGGAAAGCGTGAATGTCTTGGGAGTGGCAAGGCTTGATCTTATGGGACCGATTGCCTTTCTTCATGCGCGGATTTAACAATGAATTCTTTCCTTATTCAAAAATTTGGAAGCGTTACACCCATAAGAGAGCGTTACTTCTCCTTTCCCCTTTTTAGGGTTTGTGCAAATTGCTGAAGGTAGGGTAAAGCTCGTTCCTCCTCCTGGTTTGGTATTGTGGTGGAATCTCCTAGCAACGATCGTACCTCTTTTTCCCGAGAGATAAGTAAAATCCGCGATCCTTGCGCCTTGCAGCTTTGCGTAATTCCTGGTATGGTTGTGCGTCTTTAGGTCTAGGCTTTTGGAACGCGAGGCGAAGCTGCTAGCATAGACTTGGCATGAAAGGGACCCATTAGCACTGATTTATCTTGGAATAGGTGTGAGATGCTTGACAAAGCGTTGCCAAGCATGGCGTTGGCGAAGAAAAGGTGCGTACTGTTTATACGGTGGTGGCTTGTTTTCGCGGGACCGATTGCCTTTCCTCCTTACTTATCCAAAATAGGAAATCATTTCCTTATCCAAATTCCGAGAGTGTTATGCTTTCAGACGGAAACTTTGCTGCCAGAGAGATTGCCGGGGAAAGTGCTTGAAGAAGCTCTGACAGAGGCGTTGGCAACTCGCGCATCCGCTTTCTATGACCATCTTCCCCTTTTTGATTTTTTTCCTTATTCTGTAGATGTCATGGTGCTTTTGCATACTTATTGTTATCTTCTTGGTATTAATGCCGAAGTTATGGTTTCGCCAATTAGCATCCCGCTTGCAGTTTAACATCTTTGAATAAAACTTCTTATTTGAAAGACTTCAATCTTCCATTAGAATATGTTGTTCGATCTTCCATTCCCTTCAGAGCTCCTGAGTAATTGAATAAGGCACTTCCTGTACGTTTTCAGCTTTTCTGGTCGTGACCTGATGGTTGATCGTATCTTCTGAGATTTGACAATGAAAGTATTTCATGTAGATCCCCAGTCCCGAAGTATGGTTTACATATTTCTATCTTGTATGGTCAGTGGGTTGACCATAATAAAGATATCACCATTGCGCGTTCGTACTGGTGATTTTGTTACTTCTTCCACGTGAAACTAAAATATGAAGGAGTACGGGTTACCTTCGTAGTGATTGCTGCTGCGGTGAAGCTCTGGCTGGTATCAAAAAAATGAGCGGCAATAGTTCTTGGTAGCAGATGTAAACATAAGAGACTATATTGTCGGGAAAATAAAGTAGGTTGGATAGAATTGCATGGGCATCCATGGAAGTAAAAGGATGGGTTGGATGCATAAGCGATAAAATTGTCCATGGTCATGAGTTTTGGTGGGATGGATCAAAAGGTGGACATGAATACAAAGATTGGCTGGCTGCGATCATGATCCTTGATATGGGGAGTGTGGTGGTACGCCCCTTTGCAGGAATGAGTTGTGTTGAAGATAATGTTGAAGCGGAGCCGCTGCTGGAGAACGTTGAAGCGGAGCCACTTCTGGAGAGAACATTGAAATGATGCCTTGCAACTCTCAGAGCTTTTATGGTTATCATGCTGAAGTCGGAGGCTGCGTCACATTCTGTCACACTCGACATCCCTCAAGTGAACAGAGGTTAGGAGTCCCTAGTTCCATCTATCAATCGTGTTTTTCAGCAGAGGTTGGAGTTTGGAACGACTTCCCTGGATGGAAACGCCTGCTTTCCTGAAGCAGTACGGTTGAGGGATGCAAATATATCTTGATGCTACGCTTCGGAAAAATACAGAATCTCACATAATTGTTTCATCACAGACTGTACGACTTTGTGGACGAATTTCCCATCGTGTATGTCCTGACGGGAAGAGGGTCTCTATGAACTCAGAAGGGTTGCTGATTTCCTTGGCTTTCGATTTTGGAGAAGTCGTTCCTGATCTTTACGTATGATGAAATTGGATTGCTGATCCCCTTCTACTGGGTGTTCAAGAGCAATGCGAGCCTCTTCATCTATAAACGCACTTCCTGCTGAAGTATTTTTTGTATTTTCAACAAATCAACAGTGGTAAAAGGAGGTCGGATTCTTTCGGCCCTTCCAGTATCTTGCCCTGATAGTGGAGTAGCGTCTCTGGTGACGGTTGAAGCTGTCATGCTTGAAGAAACATTGGGATGGCGGAAGCGGCTCTGGTTTTAGTGGTCGTGCAGATATGGCACGGTTTTGATCACAGAGTGCTGGAGCCATGTCGTTGTTTTGAAGGGTGAGGATGGCGCTGCTTTGGCTGGTTGTGGATCGGAGAAGATGGTGTTGAAAGGGCGCAAGATGTTAGCGCTGGTAGGATGAAAGCCGTTAGCATATGGTGTGGTATTGTGGCTGGCATGCGCGTGTGGCATGTGTGCCAGGCATGCGCGTCTGGTAAGCGCTTCTGGTATGCGCGTCTGGTATGCGCGTCTGGCATGTGCGTCTGGTAAACGGGTGGAGGGAGCTTTGTTTTCGATTGATGACATGTGCAACGTGACTGGTCATACTGTTTCTGAGGATGTAATCTCGAGATGGAGGTTCCATCGTGACATGTGTGTAAACTTTGAATTCAACGTTCTTTGGTTCGTTGAAGGTTTCTCTGAGGTCGAGAAGTTTCTGGTCGAAATATTCGAAGGTCTTTATATAGATATCGTGAAGAAGAAGGAAGTGGAAATCGGAAAAATTATCCAGGAAAATGAAGTTGAAAAGGGAGGCTCTTCAAAGCACGAAGGAGGCTCTTGCTAAGAAGAGCAAGCCATTGTTGAAAAACTTTCCTTGAATGCATTTCTGTCTTCTGAACTTCTTATTTTTAGTTTTTTTTATGAAAGGCAAATGAAACGCCTAGTTCATGGTTTTTATTTTCTAGATTTTTTTTTTGGGTTGATAGACAAGTGTTAGCTATGAGGGTTTTGGATTATTATTCGGGATGAACCTTTTAGGATGAGGTTGTTTTTGGTTATGATTGAAGGTGTTGCAGGCAACCCAGGAAATCCATGGAACTGTGCATTTGATAGATGACATGGGGTGAAACATAACATGGCTATTAGTTTTATTATTTCCGTGAAAACTCGAAAAAAGAAAACCACGTATCTTGTCTAGGTAGGACTTACTTAGTTTTTTAGGTCTCCTGATGAAAAGGAAACCTTCCGGGTGTAAAACCGACTTTTATGGGAAGCACCGTCATGATTGTGGAAATTCCCCGGTCGTTACTGAGTTATCTGATAACGGAGTCGTTGATTCTCGGGCGGATCATTTGCTTCTACCCTCTAGGAAGTCCCCAGTCATCCCTTGTCGTGTCATGACTATAATCAGGTCGCCTGGTAGCTGAGTCGTCGATCCATGAGCGGAGCGCCTGATTCTACCCTATTGATGTCTGGGTCGAAGCATGAGATCGATGGTTGAAAATTGACATTGTAACCGAAAGATCAACCTCCCACTGTGGTCGCCAATTGTTTGTGGGTGAAAATGGTTTCTGCTGATTTCGGGTGTGCGGATGAGAAACGAATTTAAACCCTAAACAATGTACTGCAAGGGAGTACTTTAGATTCGAGAGATCAATCTGTACAAGTCCGGCCTAAACCAAGAAATGGCCGTTCCAAACTTGCTTCGGTCACAAAGTGAAGGAGAATGGGTTGGTTTTGGGTAGGGAAGAAAGGAAAGTGATGAGACCAGAATATTTAATTCTGGAAGAGTAGTTGTGTTTCGACTTGTTTCAGAAAGTGGGAGGCTAGCAGATAGAAAGCTATTAAACATTTTCTGAGTGGTGTAGCTTCCTGGCCAGAACTTTTCGTTCGGTGAAAATAGGTAAGACCTATTTATACAAGTCGAAGTGAAACGTACTCTGGTCACATTAAGGAATGGAAAAACGGGTGAGTAAATGGGAGGAGGTGGTAACCGTTAACGCATGGAATTGATGTTCCATAAAAACGTTAACACATGGAATTGATGTTCCATAAAACCGTTAACGCATGTAATTGATGTTCCATAAAAAGAGCGTTTCACCCTTAACTTCCGTATTTACTAACCGCCTAACCCTTATGACACTTCCTTATGACGGGCGTAGTGTACGCCGCACGCTGTAAACCCCCAAACCAATACCCAAAGAGGATCCCAAATTTTGTGATATGTGTTGATGTCTCGAATGTTTTGTGGAAAACATGTAGTATATTGTTGTTGCTTGGCAAGTCGAGTTTGGGAGACTTGCTAGCTTGGTAATCTTCGATGGTCGAGATTTTGCATCTTAAGATGAAAGGTGGCTGTTGATCATCGCACGCTTTCGTTTTGGTGGCCGCGTAGGGAAGGCCAGCATGGTGGCGTGGATAGGTTGTCATGCCATTGGCATGGCATTCCTTGGAGTGGTTTGGCGCGGCCAAATTAGGGTTTCGGGCCAATGGTTACCACGTGTTGTCTGGAAACCTCGGATGGCTAGGATTTCCTCCTGTGATTGAATGGGTACCATTGATTATCGCACGCCTTTGTTTTGGTAGCCACATAGGGAAGGCCAGCATGGTGTCGCGGCTAAGTTGGCATGGAATGCCTTGGCGCTGTTTGGCGTGGCCAAACTAGGGTTTCGGGCCAAAGGTTACCACGTGTTGTCTGGAAACCTCAAATGGTTAGGATTTGCTCCTGGGATTGAAGGGGGGTCGTTGATTATCGCACGCCTTTATTTTGGTAGCCGCATGGTGGCGCGGCTAGGCGTGGGGGGGGCCAAGGGCTTGGTGCGGCTAGCATGGCTAGGGCCCAGGAAAGGTGCGGTTTGGCTTGGCATGTGGGGCCAAGGATTTGGAGTGAATGGTTTGGCTTGGCATGCCATGGGCGCATGGTGCGGTTAGCATGGCTAGGGCCAAGGCAAGGTGCGGTTTGGCTTGGCATGTGGGGCCAAGGATTTAGCATGAATGGTTTGGCTTGGCATGGTGGGGCCAAGGGCTTGGCATGCCATGGGCGCATGGTGCGTCTAGCATGGCTAGGGTGAAGGCAAGGTGCGGTTTGGCTTGGAATGTGGGGCCAAGAATTTGGCGTGACCAAGCTAAGGTTTTGGGTCAAAGGTTAGCATGTGTTGTCTGTTAACTTTGGACGACTAGTATTTGCTCCTGTGATTATACATGGCGTGTTGGGACGGCAAACATGGTTGGCATGCTTTGGCGTGGAGATGTGGCTAGCATGGTTTTACATTGGCACAATGGTGCGGCTAGCATGTTGGCATGCCTTGGTGCGGTAGACGTGGCTTCCACGGTTTTCCATTGGCATAGGGGGTGCGGCTAGCATGGTTGGCATTCCTTGGCGCGGTAGGTGTGGCTGGCACGGTTTTCCATTGGCACAGGGGTACGTCTAGCATGGTTTGCATGCCTTGGAGCGATGGGTGTGGATGGCATGGTTTGCCATTTGCACATGGGCGCGGCTTAGCATGGTTGGCATGCCTTGGCGCGGTGGGTATGGCTGGTATGGTTCACCATTGGCACATGTGGCGTGGGAATTAGGGTTTTGGCCCATCGAAACCCTAATTAGTAATTAATTAAAAAGTTACCCTGGTAATTTCCTCGCAGACATATTAAAGGATTCAATAAATGTGTTTAAGTCTTGTGATGTCACTGTCTAAGTAGGGTTTTATGACTTTACCTGATAAGCACGTATGTGCGACTTTTTATACCCACATTTATACTCGCTAGGTCTCGATATTTCGCTAAATAATTATATTTTAGAGCTTTTGGAGGAATTACAAGCGAATCTGGTCATCTGTATAGAAAACAATTAAATGAGTATTATGGCGACCGTTGGAGCTATTTAAGTATGCCACTATTTAGAGTTTGCATATCATGCACCACTGGTCAAAAAGACTAGCTGCAAAGGAGAAAGGCATGGAGGCAGAAACCTGAGTCTAATGGAAATATATAACTATAAGTGGTGGCCTAGCGTGGTGCTGTACACTCCATGATGTTGTTGGGTGTGAATTGACGTTGTTGTTGGAGGAAGGAGACAAAGCTCCACTATTTCCTACTGAAAGTGGATTGGCAATACATTCAAAAACTAAGTTTTGAAGACTAAGGTTAAGGTGTGAATGGAAGTGGTGTGAGTAGACAAATAAGTGGGACAACAAATATATCTTAGGGAGAGAAGTCCAAGCGTCCCTTGGTGTCATGTCCAACTCTTTAGTTGTGACTTAATGGTATCTGACAAGTTTGGAAATGCCAAACTCTGAAATGTTACGGACAGAGAAGCAAGTGAAATTATAAAATTGAAGTTTGTGAGTTTGTAACACGCAGGATAGATTTGCAAACAAGAAGTTGTTGTCGTGGCCAGGTGGAGATGCTTTCTGCCGAGGCTGAGATGATTAGAAAATGGAATTAATAAGATGGATTCGAACTCCAACTGCCAGAAGTGGAGTACTTCTGGAATTAAGATGCTGGTGTTGGTTTGGATGGCGTTTACTGTGAATGAAGGAAGGATATAAATTGTGGAAGTGGTGTCGTGACCTGAGTTTGAGAAGGAATGGTGCTAGGTCATGCTTAACAATGAAGATAATGGGATGGAGAACGTTTGTATGAAGGCTTGAGAAGACATGAGTGTTGTTGATTGTTATATTAAGAAGACGCATGAGAAGATGGAGAAGTTTTGTGTTATCTGAACTCATTCAGCTTCATATTGTATATTGTTTGGCCGAGAAGAAGTGTAAGGTGGTCCGTCTGGCAATGAGAGAATTAAGGGAAGAGAGAATAATTAGAAGAGCTGGTGGTGTTGGTTGTATACTGGTGTTATGGGTTTCAAGATGTATTTTATGCTGGATTTATTTAAATCGAGTGGATATGGAGCTACATGCTAACTGATTGAGCTAATGTTTCGGTGCAAAGACAAGGCAGGAGGGTGTTTAGACAGACGACTGAAATAGACAGTGGTCGGACTCTGGTTTTTGGAAACGGTGGTCATTGGACTGGGCTTATTGGGTGGCTATCTCTTTTCTTTGCAGTAACACATAAAAACGAAGAGAAATAGAGACTAATGGGAGGGGGCGACACACAGCCGTTACACAGTCTAGGGTTTGGAGTTTTTACTTCTTCATTTTTTCTTAGCTATTTTGATTTTAATCTTTTTATGGCTCTTGAGAAACCCATGGATAGCTAGAACCATGTTAGGGTTTAGGTAGAACCTAATTTTATTATAAAAACTCTATATTTATATGCTTAATAATGAGTTGATTGATTAGTAGTTTTTCTTCATATAGCTTGGTACTCAATCGTTTATGTGATTTTTTTGATTATCTATGCTTTTCAATTGATATTTCGTGCTTCGGTTAAATCCCTTGACGTGATATGCTTTAGTATGGATAGGTAATGATTTGGAATCACTACCCATGAAGCGAAGAAAATTACAGTGGAGAAGCAGTATTTTAAAAGGCATGGAATATAGTTTTAACGATTAGTAGAGTTTGCATAATAAATTGGTGGAAACCGAATGCCCTAATAACCCGTTATTGTTAGAATCTTATATTATATCATTTTGTTTCGTACTTCTGAAATCGTTAAACATCATCTTATTAATTAGTTGGTGGAGTATTTCACACTCCTCGTGGGAACGACCTGTACTTGCCATTGTCTACGAGTTAGACACTGTGCACTTGCAGTATATTTTATTGTAGGTTTCCGAACCTACCAAGTTTTTGGCGCCGTTGCCGGGGAGTGGTAGCGTAATACTCTCTGATTGATATCATTATTTCTTGTACATATTTTATTTTTTTATCTTTATTTCCTGTATATAGTTTATTTTTATTTTTCTTTTAGATTTTTTTTTTAGTTCCTTTTTACGCATTTTTTTTAGGTACCTTAGTTTGAAGTGCTGCAATTGAAACCAGTAGCGTGCGAAAAAAAAGTATGCACTCGCAAAGCTTTTGCAAGAACAACTTGGAGGATCCGTTAGAGGTTTGCTTAGCTCATTTTGGGTATGATTTTGATGATGATAGTGTTATTTGTGAAGTCAATTCCTTGTTAGCCTCCACACCATTGTTAGACACTAATAAATGGAAACCTAAACTAGAGCCTCTAGTTCTGCCCGAGTCACGACTAACTCCATCAGTTGATAAAGCTCCGACCTTGACTAATCTTGATAACATTTATAATGAAACCATTGTAATGATAGTGGGTCTATGAGTCATTATATCATTGCTCCATTGAGTCATTGTTCAACGAGTGAATTTGAGCCAATATCAGTCACGAAAGCTATTTTCACTAATTTCAAGTCTGATTTAGGGCGTGCACCTCATCAAGAAGCTATTGAACAATTTTTACCTCTTTGTGTGAACGATTTACTTATACTGACAATGTACGACTTGATTATTAAGGATTGCTTTGTATGGGGAATGGATTCACATATATTTTTGGATGATTGTAGTGTTTGCAGGTGCATATTTTCAGCTGATCGGATTGGTTGGGTTGATCCCTAATTTTTCAGACTCTATATATATGATTGGCAACTTACTTTGGGGTATCAACCTCATTTTGTTTGAGATTATGTTCTACTGAAAGTCAGGAAACAAATACCTTTCGCTTCATGGGAGTCAACCCATCAGATTTGTTCCCCTTTCTTTTATCTTTTATTTTTATTTGTTTACTTTTTGCATTTTATAATTTTCCACCTTAATTTCTACGTTGGATGACTCAATTGCATTGAGGACAATATAATTTTTAAGTGTGGGGGAGTGACACTTTCGTTAGGCTTTAAGAAAAAAAAAATTATTACATGATGTGACCAGCTGTTTAGCGGGTCTAATTTTTTTTTTTGCGTATTATGACCAGCTGTTTAGAGGGTCTTTCTATCTAGCTATTTAGTAGACATCTCTATCCATTGTGTAGTGGATATGTCTCGTTGTTTAGTAGACTTCTCTACACCACTGTTTAGTGGTTTCGTCTTGCTGTTTAGCTGATATTACTCCATATCCAGCTGTTTAGCGGATATATTCTTTGTTTTTCTCATGGACTAGCAAAATATAAGCACTGGGGTGTTGATAAGCACGTATGTGCGACTTTTTATACCCACATTTATACTCGTCAGGTCTCGATATTTCGCTAATAATTATATTTTAGAGCTTTTGCAGGAATTACAAGCGAATCTGGTCATCTGAATAGAAAACAATTAAATGAGTATTATGGCGACCGTTGAGCTATTTAAGTATGCCACTGTTTAGAGTTTTCATCTCATGCACCACTGGTCAAAAAGACTGGCTGCAAAGGAGAAAGGCATGGAGGCAGAAACCTGAGTCTAATGGAAATATATAACTATAAGTGGTGGCCTGGCGTGGTGATGTACACTCCATGATGTTGTTGGGTATGAATTGATGTTGTTGTTGGAGGAAGGAGACAAAGCTCCACTATTTCCTACTGAAAGTGGATTGGCAATACATTCAAAAACTAAGTTTTGAAGACTAAGGTTAAGGTGTGAATGAAAGTGGTGTGAGTAGACAAATAAGTGGGATGACAAATAAATCTAAGGGAGAGAATTCCAAGCGTACCTTGGTGTCATGTCCAACTCTTTAGTTGTGACTTAATGGTATCTGATAAGTTTGGAAATTCCAAACTCCAAAATGTTACGGACAGAGAAGCAAGTGAAATTATAAAATTGAAGTTTGTGAGTTTGTAACACGCAGGAAAGATTTGCAAATAAGAAGTTGTTGTCGTGGACAGGTGGAGATGCTTTCTGCCGAGACTGAGATGATTAGAAAATAGAATTAAGAAGATGGATTCGAACTCCAACTGCCAGAAGTGGAGTGTTGGATATTTTCAATAACTTAGAAAATAAAACTATTTTCGTTTTTGGTTTGTCACTATGATGGGGAAGTGTTCTGTGTTGGATAAACACAATGGATGTTAGTTGGAGATGAAGGGACACCTCTAATAGGTGTGATGGTTCATAAAGGACACAACCATTCCCAACAGACACCTTATGTGTCTTTTGGAAGTGAAGAGGCATCTCCAATAGGCATGAATAACCCTATAAGTAGTGAAGGAATTCTCCCATTCTAGAAAATGAATTCAACCTGTTTTCTCTCCATCTAAAGCATCATCATAAATCTCTCTCATGTGTTCTTGGTTGGGTCAAGGGGTGCAAACCTTGAATCCAATTTCCTGTTGTAGGGCTTTCATTGTATCCTGAAGGCATTATTTCGCATACCTGTTGCAATCGCCAATTTATATTGGGAGGGTAGAAATAATCGTCTAAAAGAAATCACCCGAGCCTTGAAAGCTTTTGAGTACAACAACAATTTCTTTTAGTGTTATCATCCTCTGTTTTATACCCAAAATTTCCAACAGTTTTAGACGATTAATTCTCGACGATAGAGGATGAGATTTTGTTCCAACAAACACGTTTTCTTTTTGGAGAATTTTAGTCTCTAGGAGATACAAAGAGAGAGTTTTGGTTTAACACAAATTCTAAAAAAAAGGATATTTGATGTTACTAAGGGGAACAATCGGGTTTTGTTTTAGAACGACTAAAACTCCTTCCTTCGATCCATAAACAGTTACAAAATATATCAAATGGTTGTTGCTGTGGAGCATCTCGGAGTTAGAGAATGAAGAAGGAAAAGCCATTGGGGAACGAATTCCAGCAACAACAATTCGAAGGTTTCCGTATCACTGAGTGTGCGATCTCTCGCTATTATTTTGGAAACGCCCATCAGATAAGTGATCTAATCTTGTTTTCTTTTTATAAAGAATTTTAAGATTGTATGCTAAATTAGGATTCTAGTGTGCGGGTACATATGAATTAGTATGATTAGACTAGTATCCTTGAAAAGACATAAATATGAAAAAGCATCTTTTGTAAATGGACATCTTCACAAAAGGGGGGCTAAACTAAGTAGAAATTGAAAGTTCAGTGCAGAAAAACAATATAGCCTGAAAGTAATTTAATGGAACAAAGGACGCGGATAAATACATCTGCAGTGGGTCGGAAGAGAATGCTATTCGAAATTCCAAGAGAATGGTTCGGGACTGCTAGACACATTTGTTCCTATAAGAGCATATTTTACTCTTATCAAACTATGACTAACGATGAACTACAGATTCCGTTTAAGTAGTATCATTTTCCATGGTTGATCACGATAACTGCCATGTGAACGCATTGAATGGTAAGTTAGAATAACTTTGAATAAAATTTGGAGTAACCCCCGACAAAGAGGCTAAGTTTTTGTGCCATACGTAAATTTGGTCCTTGGATGAAGTATGGCCTGATCATCCATGGAGTCTTTTGTCGTTTCGGGAAGCCACATAGAAACCTTGTTGGTGGCTTCACAAAGTTACCAGTTAATGAAGAGAATACGGTGAAAAACCATGTTGTTCTCCCAACTAACACCAATTGGTTGAGTTGGAAACAGAGATGTGATTTTTCTAATCCTGGTTATGCCAAAGAAATCGTATAACCAAGGGAATATAAAATGAACACTTCATTGAGTTTGAAACTCGATGAATATCAGGATGAACATGGCACTGGTGTCTCTTACTGTGTGGGAGGAAATCTGGGTAATGATTGTATACGATTCATTCTCGACCTCTGGAAAATTGGTGATTCCCTTTTGTTTGCCACATGGCACATGCCATATTTACTGGATGACCAATCGGTTCGGTGAAATGCGATTAGCAAGGTTTCATGAAATTTGTGAATGGTCCATTTTGAATGGTTTTGATATGACACGAAGTCATGGAGTTTCATTGATGATTTTAATTAGAGTCATCCTTTTCACAAAGAAATGAAACGTCTTGAACTATTCAGTGGGCAGTTAGGTCCTTGAGTCTCTCTTGAATACGGATGGATCAAGAGAGCGGAGAAAGGAAAAATGAGATGGAGAAAATGGACCCGGTGTTATCATTACATTTGAGTAATTTGAACGGTACCAATATGCATGGCACTAGGCAATTAGGGTCCGTTGATGATCTGTGATCTCACTGGAAGGGATTACTGGTTTCGATGGATCGAAAGGAAAGTGGAATACCGGTGAATATGTAACATATTGGAAGATTGGGCGCGCGACCAAATATCCAACGATGAGGTGTTACGATGTTACCGATGCATAAATTATGAACATTTGCATTACATAATGTAGAATGTTAAATAGACATTGTCTATGTTTTTTTTTTTTTTGGGTATGAATTTGTAGAGGATTGGGCATGAGTAAAAGAGTTACTCATCAAGGTATTATATTTGTTGAGATAGCAAATATATAAGTTGCCTACAAATTTTCTATGCCTCTAGTGTATGCAAGTCTATAATGACTTCTTGTGAATTAACCGTAAATGTTAATTAGGATCACTAGAGAAGTTACAATTATTTTGTAAAATCAAAGAGGAACATTTTTAATAATGTTTTCAGAATTGATTGCATGAGTAGATGCAATTAAATGAGGAGGAATGGCTTAAAACCTAACTTGTAGAGATCCTATTTTGGAAGAAGCCATCTCAGGAGGTCTTGATTAATTGTGAATCAGGATATGATCTATAACGTCTTTAACAAGACTTATAATGAAAAGTCAAGACATACAAGTCTTAGACAAGGAACGGTAAGTCAATTACTCAAGAAAGGAGTAATTGCAGTTAACCATTGAAACGGAGAAAAGCTTGGTAGACCTACTTATGAAGAGTCTCCCAAAGGAATTAATTTCAATGAAGTATATAGAAATGGGACTAAGGTCTGTGAAGGAAGGTTGATCTCCCATAGCAGAAACCCAACCTATGTTTTGAAAAAGATAAACAAGGTTCAATGTGGTACCAACAAGTTATGGCTGTAGATTATGGAGCACTAACATAAAACTTCCCATTTCAAGTTAGTGCTGGTTTTTCTGCAAGAAAATAGGATGGATGTAAATCCTTAATGAGTCTGTGATTAGTAAAAGGTGTCTCGCAGAAACACCTTCGAGACTTACCTATATGAGTATGGAAATGTGGGCCGTTTCCTAAGAGAAGAAGACCGTTCTCTAAAGAAGACTCATGAATAAGGATATAAGCACAAGGCCTTTATAGTGCTTGGATACAGAACACATGTCTTATGGAATCAATATGTGTGGAGACTCCGGCTTTGTCATAAGGGATTCTTGGTTCAAGACTAGTTTCACCATAGAATATCGATAAAGATTTGAGTTTCTTACACTAAGTGAAGGTTCAAACCCAGAAGGTACCTATCATTTATGTATTGGTTTCAACGATGATGCTTAGTCCCAATTGTGCTTGAACTACGTTGGCTTGATCCCACTCGGGTACGTAGGCAGTCACTTGAGTGATGCAGCCACTCCGGTTTTATAAGTTTTATTTTATTTTATGTTTTTGGTTTTTGAAAATAGGGGGAGATTGTTGGATATTTTCAATAACTTAGAAAATAAAACTATTTTCGTTTTTGGTTTGTCACTATGATGGGGAAGTGTTCTGTGTTGGATAAACACAATGGATGTTAGTTGGAGATGAAGGGACACCTCTAATAGGTGTGATGGTTCATAAAGGACACAACCATTCCCAACAGACACCTTATGTGTCTTTTGGAAGTGAAGAGGCATCTCCAATAGGCATGAATAACCCTATAAGTAGTGAAGGAATTCTCCCATTCTAGAAAATGAATTCAACCTGTTTTCTCTCCATCTAAAGCATCATCAGAAATCTCTCTCATGTGTTCTTGGTTGGGTCAAGGGGTGCAAACCTTGAATCCAATTTCCTGTTGTAGGGCTTTCATTGTATCCTGAAGGCATTATTTCGCATACCTGTTGCAATCGCCAATTTATATTGGGAGGGTAGAAATAATCGTCTAAAAGAAATCACCCGAGCCTTGAAAGCTTTTGAGTACAACAACAATTTCTTTTAGTGTTATCATCCTCTGTTTTATACCCAAAATTTCCAACATGGAGTACTGCCAGAATTAAGTTGCTGGTGTTGGTTTGGATGGAGTTTACTATTGTAGATGGTGGATTTTCGACAAAGGCTAAAATCATAAACTCATAATTATACAAACTTCTAATCCAACAATCAGATGTGAGTATTGAGACACGAGTCTCTCATCAAATCTCTGGTTGAGAATATTGTCTCTCAGAGTACATGCAGATATGTAGTCTCTCGGTTGGACAACGACATATCTCATGAATACTGAACACTTAAGTAATTATTTCTATATATAATAACGAGATTGACGGCTCCTAGACAGCTTGCTCTGCTAGTATAGAGCGATAACGTCTTCAGGATACAAACAACAGTTTTCCCTGACTATATAAAGGATATAAAGCTCCAGTAATCTCATGTCTGAATAATTAATGCTCCTAGATAGCTTGATCTGCTAGTATAGAGCCATCAATTAATTATTCTTAAATTCTTGGATTTATCCACTGAATTTCTGAAAATATTCAAATATTTTCTGAAAGTATTCAAATACTTTTATAATATTTCGTTACTTCAATCCATGGTTCTTCCCAGCAGAATTCCATGGGTTAGTAATAAATATTCAACACACGGGCATCTGAGCTACCTCTGAGTAAGCCCCGACTCAAATGGTGCAAGTGTACTCGACGATGATGCACTAACAATCACCGTATGAACAAGTATTTCAAAATACGACGAGACGATGAACCTATGCAAAATAGGAAGGAAAATAATAAATAATTAAAAATTGACCAAGGCACTGGGATCATGGGCCCACTGACCGGCCGGACGTTCCTTGGTCAATCCCACGATAGTTTCATATTTTTATCATACTTTTTATTATTTTCCTTGAGTTCATGAAAATACTTTCACTTGAAAAAATATCTTTCGTTTTTGGGAAACTCCTCAGTTTCATGGTGTTTCCCTCACACCAAAGAAATAATATAAAATTAAGGAAATATGGTAGAGCCGTGATCATTGGCCAACCGGCCATATCTTGATCCTAACCGGCCCCACACCTCATGGTTCCTCATTATTTTATTATTATTTCCCTAATTTCATGAAAACTCCTTAATCTCATGATATTTCCTTGATCCCATGAAAAATAATATAAAATTAGGGAAACACATGTGACCGGGCCCTAGCCAGCCGGTCAAGCCCTAGATGGCCCCACACTTCCCATATTATTATTATTATATTTTCATGTTTCCATAATCCCATGAAATTCCTTGATTTCATGATATTTCCTTCAAATTATGAAAGTTTCTTAAAATCATGAAATAATACATAAAATTAGGGAAAACTCACGGGACCGGGCCCTAGCCGGCCATCCATGCTCAAGTCGGTCCCACGTGCCCCTTATTTTATTATCATTATTTTTCATGTTTTCCTCATCTCATGCAAACTATTTGATTTCAACAAAACTCTTTGATTTAACAAAACTCCTTAGTTTTAACAAATTCTTTGGTTTCATCATATTTCCCTAAAATCATGAAAATATTTTAAAAAATTGGGAAAACATGTGGGATTGTTCCCGTTGGCCGGCCGGCCATGACCGGTCCCACACTTCATGATTCCCTCATTTTATTATTATTTTCCTTCATCTCATGAAGTTTTGACGGTTTTATCAAAAAATCCTTGATTTCTTCATATTTTCTAATATGGATGCTCAACTGCACGCCAGAAAATATCAAAATTCTTAGAAATGAGATACAAGCACTTTGACGACGTGACCATGTTACCTTGACCAACCAGGGTTGGCTCCTTGGCTCGCAATGAGCCGGTCCCGTGTATTTTCACGGTTTGACTTAATTTGCGCAATTGCACGTATTAGGTCCAAAACTCTTCCAAATAATTTTGGGATTTTCATGGAACGAGTGTCATTCGATCCCGTGACCACCCAGTTCCAGTTTCATGACCCCTTGGTCGGTCTCTCATCTCTTCATAATTAATTAGGTTTTATCACCTAAGGCTCAGACGAGCATTTTCGAATAAATGATTAAACCAGCATTTGATCATTCTTTCATCAACGAATCACCAACTCTTCGAGAGGCCTTGGTATTTTCTCACACGAGCATATGGGATCTGCATGGTCGACCCACGGTCCCATGAAGTCAGTTCTTCTTCATTCGATGGTTAATTTTCAAATAAATCATCATTTGGTCATCAATTGATCAAATTAGGGTTTCTGAATCCAATGATCATAATTCCAGATTCGAACACTAATAATTTTACGACGATCTCATGATCAGAATTTTTATTAATTATGCTCTGTTCAACTACCAGTATTTTAATGCTTTATTGTGGTCATGGCACCAATGATTCATTAGATGAGCAATACTTGCTCAAATCAAGGAATATTGGTCCAACTATCAATATTCAACAAATCAGAGTATTACTTGCTCGCCTAAACTATCAAAGTGAGAATCATGTCCACGGTCAATTCATAAGTTTCAGAATATTTTACAAAATCATGTTTAACTCAGTAAATACATGAACTCATTGTCCCATTAAATCATGAAGTCAACAACTGACTAAACTAACCACGAGACATCAATCATGTCAGATGGGGGGATATCAACTAGGGTTTTGGTCTAGCGGTCTACGGCATGTGTGTTCAAACACACGATGGAATATGAGAAAGTCGTGAAATCAGTTTAAGGAGTTAACAAAGTAGTGGATGGAAAATCAACCAAGTCTCTGCACGATGAGAAACTGGTTTCAAACACGATTTACACTTCCCCACTCTTTGATTCCATAAACTGTCACACTTCATGGGATCATGGTGTCTACAATTCCAGCATTATAAATAAGTCTTTGAGTCATGATTGAAATAACAACGACAAGAACAACAAGAATCTCACGTCTCACTAACAATACGAGATCAACAACTCATCAATTGAACAATTATTCTCAATTGAGCAATTTCAATCATTCAGAACTTATCATATTCAGAATTCACAACACACCTACAATATTTGATTACCATTGATTCCACACATTTCTAAGATTCCCTCCTACAGATCGACCTATCCTCTCTTGTGACCGAATTTACTCTGGAACGGCCATTGTCTTGGTTTAGGCTGGGGTACTACAGATTGATCACTCGAATTCAAAGCACTCCTTTCTTGCAGTGCATCTGTGTGAGGTTGAACATTTCGTTCGGTTCAAGGAGTCTCCTCCGTACGGTCGTCTCCTCAATTCCGTAAAAACCAGCAAATCATTTTGCCCCATCTACAGATTGGCGACCACAGTGGGAGATCATTATCTCGGTTGCAATCTCTCATTTTTACAAGATGGTTGGTCTTAGGTCAGGATCGGTTACAAATCCTAACGCAAATATCGCTAGCACCAGCAATAATGAAAATATCCCGGAAACTGTTCCGTCCACTAACACTGACGGTGGTGACATTACACCTCCTCACGCCAACACGGAAGGTCATCCTATGTTCGGCCGACACCCTGAAGAAGTCAGAGGAAGTCCACCACCTACCATTGCTGATCTTATCAAAGCGCAAGAGACTCTTACAAAGAATCGGACGGATATGGCTACAGCACATCAGATATTATTTGACCATCTGAAGACTTTTACTGACAAATTATCAGAGAAAACTCAAGAAAAAGGGAAAGAGAAGGAAAAGTCCTCAGACGCTACTGATCCTGAGGTAATTCCAATTCACACAGTGGATAGCAACGAAACCAATAAAGCTGCGGGAAATTCGTCAACGAAGGAATCATCAAACTTCATCACCCGGGAAGACTTGGAGGATCTTCTGGAGAATCGTGGGAAAGACAAGACATCACATGTACATCATCACCAACCCTCTTATCCTGCTGCGACGCAGAGGATTCCCCTTCCTAAAGGTTACGTTTCTCCAACTTTCGCTTTGTATGATGGGACCAGCAATGCTCGAGAACACGTCTCTCGCTTTCTTGAAGCCTTAGGAGAACATGAGCATAACCATGTTGTTCGTCTCAAGGAATTTTCAAAATCTCTGAAAGGAAGGGCATACACTTGGTGCAACAACATTTCACCTGGAACTATCAACAATTGGGGAGAAATGATTAACGCCTTCTATAATAAGTACTTCTTTGTGTCAGAGCAACTCACTCTCTCTAATCTTGGAAGGATGTTTCAGAAATTCAGTGAAAATCCCAATGACTATGCGAAAAGATTCAGAGTCCAAGCCCTGGATTGTCATGATCCAAACGCCACGGAGCAACAACTAGTAGATTTGTGCATCAAAGGCATGCTCCTAGTCTACAGATCCCTAATGGAGAATCTCTGATTCCAGACTTTCTCAGAGCTCCACAAAGCCACGAAGAGGTCGGAAACCACTGCACCCGCTATGTTAGAAAGAGCAAAATATACAAATACTGAAGAAGCACAATACACTCGAGGGAGAAGATGTCTGATCAATAAGCAGTACAACCTACAGCCTTCCATAAATGCTGTCACAGAAGGGAGCAAACCGAAAGATGAGCCACATCGCAAGCATACTTCTTCCACCCCTTCAAAGGCATAAAAGAAGGATAACGTGCAAATCTCTGCTTAGCATACAGAGGACCCATAAGCACCTGACTTTCCTTTCCCTATTGAAGAAGTCATCGAATTGCTAGAGGCCTGGATTCAAGACGGTGCAATCAAATTGACATATGTCAAGAAGGAACCAACCGAATAGGCCATGGAAAATCCTCGGTATTGTCGCTTTCTTAGGTTTGTCTACCACCCCACAAGTGATTGCAAGACTTTGAAATGCATATTCAAAGAAAAGGTTGAGTCAGGAGAACTTAATCTTGGAGCCGAAGGAGTGCACAAAGATCCTATCCCTGTCAGGAATTTCTCTATTTCTGAAGCACCAATCAAGGAAGCAGTTCAGTCATCGATAAAGCATGTCTGCGAATTTCTCTATCTGTCGAAAGCGCAAAGGGGAGACATGTTTACGGATTTGAATCACATAGTTTTCGGGAAACACCTGCTGATTCCAAACATACCTCCTGAACCTTCAGCCACTGACAAAGAAATGTATGACTGGGGACTGCTCACCACAGTTCATATTAAAGGAAATGAATTCAAAAGAGCATTTTTTTTTATGTTGGTACTGCTGCCAACATCGTCCCTTTGAAAACACTTAGGTCTACTGGTATTACTCGACAAGAGGCTACTCACGCTCACATAGCAATCAGAGATCATAAGGGATTTCCAGATATGCATATGGCTTCATCACTCTCAAAGTTACAAAAAGTTTGGTCTGTACTGAGACCAAGTTTTACATAATCCGGGAAGACCCTGGATATGACATGATCCTTGGAAGCACCACTCTATTACTGACAGAGACTCTGAGTCGGAAGAATAAGCGGAGGACGCCCCACCATTTGAGCATCTGAAGGAAGTTGAAACCTTGATAGGACTTGCGAAAGAACCTGGAGAGAGTCCATATGCCTTTGTCAAAAGGTTTAAAGCTCAGGCAAGTCTTATTCCTCTTCATGCTCCAGTATTACCAATGTTCAAATATGCTACTTTGGTCCAGGGACTTCTCCCCATAAAAAATTTAGCAATTGCAAAATGCTATGAGCGGATCATCTCGCCACAACAATATTTTACCCAATGGTTGAGTCCAGAATATCCTCAAGTTGATCATCCAATCAGGTGATTCATTGTGGAAGATGTGGCCAAGCATGACAAGCATTACGAGGGATACTCCCTCCTGCGCCAGTGTCCATATGTGCCACAACCGTGGATCCGTGCCACACAAAGAATTCCGAATCAACAAAATATATTCAAGGCACGGACGACCAAACCCAACAAATTCTGTGAAAGGGACTTAGTTCTCAAAGCAGTCCAGTGCAACCTTCACTCGGCAAGGAACTCCAATTGGGAAGGACCATTCATGGTTTTGCTAAGTCCATAACTGGAAGATATAACAAGTTGATCAACACAGATGGACGAACCCTACCAGTAATTCATGAGAATTGGATTAAGGCGTTTGTCTGAAGTTATTTGAAATTTGAGGTACTGGGCGTCTAATCATTCACGATGTTTGGATTTGGAATTTTAGGATTTTCTTTCATTGTATTTCAATTCCTCCAAAATATTTGCAATACTTACAATCAGTATTCGAATTCAAAAATTTATCAAAATTCAGTTCATATTTCTTAAAATAAAATCTCAATCGAATCCAAAAGAAAACCCTTAACCGTCTACCAATTCAAAACCATAGTATCAAAACCCAAATAAAACCTCACATCTCTCAGAAGTTCAGAAGCTCAAGAGATTATGGAAAATAAATCAAAGAAAATCAGCGAGAAAATATTTTTGCGCCTCTGCATCCTTCAAAGCCTGCAAATCCGCCTTCTCCTTATTCAGCTCTTTATTCAGCCTGGCGATCTTGTCTTCCTTCTCCATCATAGCATCATTGGGAAAGGGTATGTTATTTTCACATGAATCCTTAATAGCATCCATCTTCTTACGAAACCACTTCACATTTAAGCCAAGTCTCTCAGAATTCTCCAAGTTGAACTCCCAATCAAAGAGTACATCTGGAGTCACAGTATTCCTGGCCCTAGTGCATATATCATTTACAACACGCAAGATAACACTTACCTGCATTGTTAAAGAATAAGCACGCTTTGGGTCTCTAGTAATGACGATGTGACCAAATTTCTTCCATATTTTCTCATACAAATTGGCATATCCAATGGGAACGCCAAATCCACCAACTAGTCTGTGGTATGGGAGTGATGCATCGAACGGAGGATCGAAAGAAACTCCCACGCTTGGGTATTCATGCACAATTATACGGTTTTCAATTACTGGATCAACTTCTGCAACAACAGTTTCTTCAGCCTCTTCTACTAGCGATTCAGTTCCTTTTGTCACTGAAGCAGTAACAATCGAAGTCTCAGTTTCATTGATTATTTTAACAGAAACACTCTCATGGCTTCGAAGTGCAGGTATGGTATCCTCCTTATCAATGACCTCAAGATCACTCGTTTCGACATTGATGGACGTGCCTTTCTTGTTTCGATTGTGTACAAGAAAATTCCATATTTTTGTTCGCATTGTAAAACCATTGGTCATGGGTGGGGTTAGTGCAAAAGAAGAAATACCAGTGAGTTCACTGACAAGGTAGATAATCAAAGTGTTAATCCTGGTGATAAATTAGGAGACAAGGGGAGAAAGAAACATCATAATGCCCCTAATCCTATCCAATGTAGTCAATCTCGGCCATCTCGGCCGAGATCTCGCCGGAAATGTCGTTTTCGGCTCTCAAGGTAGCGGAAATTTAGATTTCTCCGAGACGGAATTCAGCCGAAAACCTCCATTGACTCGGCCGGAATTTGGGCAAAAATAGTCGGGAATATCGTTGTCTTAGTCCTGAATTTGGTTTACAGTAAGGTATTCGAACTCTAAGATGTTTCAAATCAATTAATGCAATTAATTTGACACAATATCAGATGACATATCCAACAACTCCATAGAGGTCGTCCAACCCTAAAATTTCAATCTGATACAACTTCTTCCCTATCGATTATAATTACCCCACGGCCAAATCCAAACAATTTAACCAAATACATTCGAAACTGAGAAATCCTTTTTCCCGATACGTAAAGCAACCCCAATTACCTTTACATAAACGAAACTAGCTATAAATTAGGGTTTCTTCGAAACACAAAATGAAAGAACAAATTAATTAAGCTGAACTGACTTCGAATTTGATTTCACCACCAAAATACTGATTATAGATTTATAGTATTCTTCTTCTTCTTCATTACAGTGTAGGACAGAGTACGGCATGTAATGATTTCTACAATGGAAGAAAATAAAATGAAGAAGAAAAGAAGAAAGTGTAAAAAGAAAATAAGAAGGTGGGGATGGTTTTATCTTCTAACACGTGACTGTATAGGTGTCTCATTAAAGAAATCGTAACTGTATAGGTGTCTCATTAAATTAATCCGTATCAATGTAGTGAATCTCGGCCATCTCGGCCGAGATCTCGCCGGAAATGTCGTTTTCGGCTCTCAAGGTAGCAAAAATTTAGATTTCTCCGAGACGGATTTCAACCGAAAACCTCCATTGACTCGACCGGAATTTGGGCGAAAATAGCCAGGAATCTCACTGTCTCATTCCTGAATTTGGTTTACAGTAAGGTATTCTAACTCTAAGATGTTTCAAATCAATTAATGCAATTAATTTGACACAATATCAAATGACATATCCAACAACTCCATAGAGGTCGTCTAACCCTAAAATTTCAATCTGATACAACTTCTTCCCTATCGATTATAATTACCCCACGGTCAAATCCAAACAATTTAACCAAATATATTTTAAACTGAGATATCCTATTTCCCGATACGTAAAGCAACCCCAATTACCTTTACAGAAACGAAACTAGCTATAAATTAGGGTTTCTTCGAAACACAAAATGAAAGAACAAATTAATTAAGGTGAACTGACTTCGAATTTGATTTCACCACCAAAATACTGATTATAGATTTATAGTGTTCTTCTTCTTCTTTAGAGTGTAGGAAAGATCACGGCATGTAATGATTTCTACAATGGAAGAAAAGAAAATGAAGAAGAAAAGAAGAAAGTGGGGATGGTTTTATCTTCTAACACATAATTGTATAGGTGTCTCATTAAAGCAATCGTAACTGTATAGGTGTCTTATTGAAGCAATCTGTATCAATGTAGTCAATCTCGGCCATCTCGGCCGAGATCTCGCCGGAAATGCCGTTTTCGGCTCTCAAGGTAGCGGAAATTTAGATTTCGCCGAGACAGATTTCAGCCGGAAACCTCCATTGACTCGGCCAGAATTTGGGAAAAAATAGACGGGAATCTCGCTGTCTCGGTCCTGAATTTGGTTTACAGTAAGGTATTAGAACTCTAAGATGTTTCAAATCAATTAATGCAATTAATTTAACACAATATCAGATGACATATCCAACAACTCCATAGAGGTCGTCCAACCCTAAAATTTCAATATGATACAACTTCTTCCCTATCGATTATAATTACCCCACGACCAAATCCAAACAACTTAACCAAATACATTCGAAACTGAGAAATCCTATTTCTCGATACGTAAAGCAACCCCAATTACCTTTACAGAAACGAAACTAGCTATAAATTAGGGTTTCTTTGAAACACAAAATGAAAGAACAAATTAATTAAGCTGAACTGACTTCGAATTTGATTTCACCACCAAAATACCGATTATAGATTTATAGTGTTCTTCTTCTTCGTTACAGTGTAGGACAGAGTACGGCATGTAATGATTTCTACAATGGAAGAAAAAAAAAATGAAGAAGAAAAGAAGAAAGTGTAAAAAGAAAATAAGAAGGTGGGGATGGTTTTATCTTCTAACACGTGACTGTATAGGTGTCTCATTAAAGAAATCGTAATTGTATAGGTGTCTCATTAAATTAATCCGTATCAATGTAGTCAATCTTGGCCATCTCGGCCGAGATCTCGCCGGAAATGTCGTTTTCGGCTCTCAAGGTAGCGAAAATTTAGATTTCGCCGAGACGGATTTCAGCCGAAAACCTCCATTGACTCGACCGGAATTTGGGCGAAAATAGCCAGGAATCTCACTGTCTCATTCCTGAATTTGGTTTACAGTAAGGTATTCTAACTCTAAGATGTTTCAAATCAATTAATGCAATTAATTTGACACAATTTCAAATGACATATACAACAACTCCATAGAGGTCGTCTAACCCTAAAATTTCAATCTGATACAACTTCTTCCCTATCGATTATAATTACCCCACGGTCAAATCCAAAAAATTTAACCAAATACATTTGAAACTGAGATATCCTATTTCCCGATACGTAAAGCAACCCCAATTACCTTTACAGAAACGAAACTAGCTATAAATTAGGGTTTCTTCGAAACACAAAATGAAAGAACAAATTAATTAAGCTGAACTGACTTCGAATTTGATTTCACCACCAAAATACTGATTATAGATTTATAGTGTTGTTCTTCTTCTTTACAGTGTAGGACAGATCACGGCATGTAATGATTTCTACAATGGAAGAAAAGAAAATGAAGAAGAAAAGAAGAAAGTGGGGATGGTTTTATCTTCTAACACGTAATTGTATAGGTGTCTCATTAAAGAAATCGTAACTGTATAGGTGTCTTATTGAAGCAATCTGTATCAATGTAGTCAATCTCGGCCATCTCGGCCGAGATCTCGCCGGAAATGCCGTTTTCGGCTCTCAAGGTAGCGGAAATTTAGATTTCGCCGAGACAGAATTCAGCCGGAAACCTCCATTGACTCGGCCAGAATTTGGGAAAAAATAGACGGGAATCTCGCTGTCTCGGTCCTGAATTTGGTTTACAGTAAGGTATTAGAACTCTAAGATGTTTCAAATCAATTAATGCAATTAATTTAACACAATATCAGATGACATATCCAACAACTCCATAGAGGTCGTCCAACCCTAAAATTTCAATATGATACAACTTCTTCCCTATCGATTATAATTACCCCACGACCAAATCCAAACAATTTAACCAAATACATTCGAAACTGAGAAATCCTATTTCTCGATACGTAAAGCAACCCCAATTACCTTTACAGAAACGAAACTAGCTATAAATTAGGGTTTCTTCGAAACACAAAATGAAAGAACAAATTAATTAAGCTGAACTGACTTCGAATTTGATTTCACCACCAAAATACCGATTATAGATTTATAGTGTTCTTCGTCTTCATTACAGTGTAGGACAGAGTCCGGCATGTAATGATTTCTACAATGGAAGAAAAAAAAATGAAGAAGAAAAGAAGAAAGTGTAAAAAGAAAATAAGAAGGTGGGGATGGTTTTATCTTCTAACACGTGACTGTATAGGTGTCTCATTAAAGAAATCGTAATTGTATAGGTGTCTCATTAAATTAATCCGTATCAATGTAGTCAATCTCGGCCATCTCGGCCGAGATCTCGCCGGAAATGTCGTTTTCGGCTCTCAAGGAAGCGAAAATTTAGATTTCGCCGAGACGGATTTCAGCCGAAAACCTCCATTGACTCGACCGGAATTTGGGCGAAAATAGCCAGGAATCTCACTGTCTCATTCCTGAATTTGGTTTACAGTAAGGTATTCTAACTCTAAGATGTTTCAAATCAATTAATGCAATTAATTTGACACAATATCAAATGACATATCCAACAACTCCATAGAGTTCGTCTAACCCTAAAATTTCAATCTGATACAACTTCTTCCCTATCGATTATAATTACCCCACGGTCAAATCCAAACAATTTAACCAAATACATTTGAAACTGAGATATCCTATTTCCCGATACGTAAAGCAACCCTAATTACCTTTACAGAAACGAAACTAGCTATAAATTAGGGTTTCTTCGAAACACAAAATGAAAGAACAAATTAATTAAGCTGAACTGACTTCGAATTTGATTTCACCACCAAAATACTGATTATAGATTTATAGTGTTGTTCTTCTTCTTTACAGTGTAGGACAGATCACGGCATGTAATGATTTCTACAATGGAAGAAAAGAAAATGAAGAAGAAAAGAAGAAAGTGGGGATGGTTTTATCTTCTAACACGTAATTGTATAGGTGTCTCATTAAAGCAATCGTAACTGTATAGGTGTCTTATTGAAGCAATCTGTATCAATGTAGTCAATCTCGGCCATCTCGCCGAGATCTCGCCGGAAATGCCGTTTCGGCTCTTAAGGTAGCGGAAATTTAGATTTCGCTTGAGACAGAATTCAATTTAGGAAACCTCCATTGACTCGGCCAGAATTTGGGAAAAAATAGACGGGAATCTCGCTGTCTCGGTCCTGAATTTGGTTTACAGTAAGGTATTCTAACTCTAAGATGTTTCAAATCAATTAATGCAATTAATTTAACACAATATCAGATGACATATCCAACAACTCCATAGAGGTCGTCCAACCCTAAAATTTCAATATGATACAACTTCTTCCCTATCGATTATAATTACCCCACGACCAAATCCAAACAATTTAACCAAATACATTCGAAACTGAGAAATCCTATTTCTCGATACGTAAAGCAACCCCAATTACCTTTACAGAAACGAAACTAGCTATAAATTAGGGTTTCTTCGAAACACAAAATGAAAGAACAAATTTATTAAGCTGAACTGACTTCGAATTTGATTTCACCACCAAAATACCGATTATAGATTTATAGTGTTCTTCGTCTTCGTTACAGTGTAGGACAGAGTACGGCATGTAATGATGTCTACAATGGAAGAAAAAAAAATGAAGAAGAAAAGAAGAAAGTGGAAAAAGAAAAGAAGAAGGTGGGGATGGTTTTATCTTCTAACACGTAACTGTATAGGTGTCTAATTAAAGAAATCGTAACTGTATAGGTGTCTCGTTAAAGTAATTCGTATATTTAATAGCCTTTTCAAAACTAAACACTCTGGAAGCCTGGCCGGATATCTCGTTGGGATAACGGTATCTCGGCATCTCGGACCTGGCCGAGACACCCCGAGACGCGAGATTAACTACCTTGATCCGTTTATTTAATAGCTTTTTCAAAACTAAACGCTTCGGAAACCTGGCCGGATATCTCGTTGGGATACCGGTATCTCGGCATCTCGGACCTGGCCGAGACACCCCGAGACGCGAGATTAACTACCGTGATCCTATCCCTGTAAATAAAGAAAATGCATCAGTTGTAACACAAGTTATTGCTCCCCCTATTGTTGTGGAGGGTAATACTGTGATTGGAATTGAGTTGGATGCCACTAATCCAAATGGCAGTGTGGAGGATACTACGGTTCAGGTTTTGCCAATCACTAATGATAATATATCTAGCGAGAATGCTGTAGTCGCTACTTCAAGTAACGATGGCAGAGTTGTTAACACGAATCCAGTTGGTGGCATGGATACAGATTTGAATATGACAGTACATGTTGAATCTTCCCAAGGTGTTGTTGCTACTGTCCCTAGTAACTTAGATGCAATAATTGATTCTGCAATTGAATGCAGCAGCAGATGTAGTTGTAAATGAGAAGGACGACAGTTCTGTTGATTTAACGGCTGTAACTGATCACTTTGAAATCACTACTGCAGCGAATGAGGCTTCTAATATGGAGAAGAATGTATCTACGAATAATATTGCCAGTATTGAGAACATTGGCGAAATGATGATAGTGTAAGTGTTCATACAATTGAAGAGTCTGATAAAGAAGACCCAAATGATAATTTTGATACTATTTCTCCAAGGTGGGCTGATAGAGTAGAAGAAGAACAGAAGGAAGAGGAATTTCAAGTAGCTATGTCTAAATCTCAAATAAAAAAGGCCAAGAGATGTGCTAAATTTGCGACACAAACTCTTGTGGGTCAATCATTACCCCAAGAGGGATGGGGCTAGTATCCCTCCCAATCGTTATAGATGAGGACCATTTATTGGAATGTGCGTGGTGTTGGTAACGACGCAACACAACAAGCACTTTTCAACTATTGTCGTAAATTCAAACCAGATTTTTTATTTATTTCGGAGCCTTGGATTCTGGTTAGTTCTATTGCTGATTCATTTTGGAGTAGTTTAGGTCTCAAGTTTGTAGCTGTCAATGACATTGATCCACTTGACCCTAATCTGTGGTGTTTTTGCGTCATTGATCATCATCTCAGGGTGGTCTCTAGATCCAAGCAACATATTACATGTGAGTTACTTTGTGGCACTATGGCTGTTTACATATCAGGTGTGTATGCTTCCACTTCTTACATCATTCGCAGGGAGCTCTGGCGTGAGTTAAATGATTTGATGTGACAGTACATTGGTGCATGGTGTGTTATTGGTGTCTTTGTCGAAGTTCTCGGGGCACATGAAAAGTTGAGTGGTCCACCGCCGAATTTTTTTTCTTGCGAGGAGTTTCTACTTTTTTTCTGAAGCTAATGATCTGCATCATTTGGATACGCGAGGGTCAGAGTTCACATGGACTAATTGTAAGAGAAATAGGCAACACACTGAGATGCGGCTTCACAGGGTTCTTTGTAATAAAGATTGGCTTTCTTTCTGGGATTCTTCCATATGCAATACACTTGTAATGGTTAAATTGATCATCACCCTTTACTCTTTGACTCGTACAAAGGACAAAAGAAGTTTGCGTCTAGCTTCAGGTTTCAAGGTATGTGGTTATTACACCCTGGCTTGCGTGAGTTGGTGAATAAGGAGTGAATTAGGCCTTACTTTGGATGTCCAATGTTTGTGCTTCTGAAAAAATTAAAGCATTTGAAGGATATTTTAAAAGTGTGGAATAAAGAGGTGTTCGGTGATGTGAATAAAGCTGTAGAGCAAGCAATGTTCGAATTGGAAGTGATTCAACAACGTCTTGGCTAGGAGGGGTTTTCTGCTGATCTTCATTTACAGGAGATTGAAGCATAAAATACATTAGTTGCTGATAAGTGCACATTTTACATATATTTGGTGTCAATTCCATGCTAGTAATTGTTGTTTTTCTTACGAATTATTGTATATTACGCTTGTTTTCTCTTCTTTATGTTTTATTAGGTGAATCATCCAAAAGAAATGAATTGGCACTTAATTGTGCACTAAAAGAAGCTAGCTACAAGTGGAGAAGCGAAAAATACCAAGTGAAACTCATTCAAGTACAAGATTTCTACTTTTCATCTGGAAGAAGACGAAAATATGAAGCCAACGGCAAAGAATGAGGTAATTCTGAGCTCGTATGAAGAAGTTATGAGCAAAACAAGAACTTAGAAGCATAAAAGGGGCAAAATGATCATTTTCCGGGGTAACTACTATTGACACCTCGTTGAGTGTTGAGGCGCATCCAATCTGTTAAGGGGCAGTCAGTTTTCGTCCAGTCCATTACAAAGGGGAAACTAGCATTTTAAATCTTGTTAAAGACATACGCCTTATTACTCTGGGCTGCCATCTTGAAATTCAAAACAGAAAATCCCGCGTACAGTTTCCTGCATGGATGTCTGCTACACGAGTTACTCATTTGCAGTGATGAGGAGGAGATTGATTGAACACGATAACGCAAGAATAACGAGAAGGATGGTGATGCTGCTGCCTGTTGTTGATCTAAAAGATGCTGATAATCATGGCAGTTGTAGGATCAGAATATCGCCACAACAACATTCTTTAGAAATTATTAACAACATTTCCGTGAGTTCTTCAACAACACACTGCGAGCGTCGCAGAATAATTCAAAGAATGACGTAATAGACAACGACAACATAAAACACGAGAAAGATGTGAAGATTTTGTAGTTGGAGAGAACACTCGCGAGAACGTAGCAGGAGCTCTCTAGAAGGTAGCGGGAGCTCGCTAGAAAAAAGCGGGAGCTCGCTAGAAAAAAGCGGGAGCTCGCTAGAATGTAGCAGATCCTGAGAGAACATAGCAGAGCTTGAGAGTTTATGAGTTGTATGTGAGTTGTCATCCACTATGTAAACACCTATATAAAGAGAAGAGCATGAGAGAGAAAGGGAGAGACCATTTTATGAAGAGAGAGAGAGAGAGAGAGAGATATTTTTTAGAGAAAAAATGTATTTTTCTTATTATCTTCTTCCCCAAAACTAGATCTAGAACTCCATTAATGGAGATTATCAATGTAAATTAAATATAAATTTAAACAATCATAGTGAAGAATCATGGATGTAGATCAAGTTGATCGAACTATGTAAAAATTTGTGTCCATTTACAATTTTAGTATTTTAATCATCATTTTCATATCAAATGAGTTTAGATCAAGAAATTATTATCAAGATATTACAAGGGGTGTGTTGTGGGAATTCCTGCAACTACATTTTGGCGCTAGAAACATGGAAAAAGAAGAACAGTAAATTACAGAGTCTTAATTTCTTCTATAAAATTTTGGGGAAAAAATGGAAATTTTATGGAAGAAATTACACTTTCAGGGAGTAGACACCATCAACAACTCCTCTTTTTCATGTTTTAGGGGCAAAATTGGAAGATCTGGAAAAAAACTTGCATCGTTAGGAAACAAATCTTTTGGATCTACAAAATTCAGGGAAGAAAAATAAAGTGTCAATGGAAGATTTTCATGATAAGGAGAGGAAGGCAAATATTAAAGAAAGATTATCAACTGTTAGAGATGGATTCAATTGGATGTACAAATTCTGAGGGCAAAAGAAGAAGTTTCAGGGGAAAAGTTCCATCAACAGACAACAATGGAAGAATCGCAAAATTAATTCAAATGAAGAAATGGACACAACAATTACGCATAAAACGAAAAGTAAATTACTAGAGAAGTTTATACGGATAAAGGAGAAGATACAGAAATCACAATCACCGCGGAAAAAAAAGAGCAGCTTAGATGAACATTAAATCTTAAAAGGAGGATAACCCATAGTAAATCATCCTAGAGGAGATAGTTGATTGCGAATAAGGAGTCTATGGCGAAGATAAATAAGATAGTGGTGAAAATATAATTTCAGGAACAGACGAAGTTAATAGGCAAATGATGATTGCAGGATGACGATGGAGAAAAGGAGAAAGTTTAAGGCAATGATAATGATTTAGAGAGGGAATTAACAAAAGCAAAAGAATAAACAACCGCGTCATTACAACAAGGGGACAAAAACAAAAGAGTCTATAGAGACTCTAAAATTTCTGCGAAGAATCAAACAATAGATATTTGCATTAACAACTCAATGAACAAACTACAACACAAAAAGGAGCTTCGCGAAATTTCCACATTTTTGCAAAATTTAAACATTCCGATGAAGAAACATCACTCCAGTAAAGAAAAATACCAGCACTAATCCAACCAAAGCCAATACCAAGTTTAACAATTGACTCGCAGTACACAAATATTTGCAAAAGACTAGCGAAAATATGAAGGAATAGTTGTTGGAAGGCAAAGAAATTTCAACAAAAGCATCACCAAGGCAGTTATAGTTTTCAACAAGACACATATCAATTCATATGACTACTCGACAACCACATCAATGGTGAAGAGATATGAGCATACAGTAGCAGTAAAGCTTTAAAACAAAACATCCAGATTGAAGTAATCAAAAGAGTATAGAACCAATGATGAAGACTAGTGAAGATATACCCAAAAAAAAGGAATGAGAAACAGCGTATTACAAGAAGAAGAAAATCAAATAAAGACGAACAGAACAAAGACAACTTCAAACTACCAGAGAGGAAAGTACTTGCAGATAAATGCGAAATAATCACACAGGGAAATGCGAATGATATACCCATTTATCATTTACATATGCGAACAACACTTGCGAGCAACACCGGTTCTGCAGAAGCGGGAGCACAACAAAGAAAGAATGTTGATTATAAATAGAGTCTACTTGATGAACGAGCAGATACCAAAGAAGCTGAGATATGTGAAGATGAAGTCATTTCAACATGATCCTGCGATGATGGAGATAAAGATCATTTAGTTTCACCTGTGATGGATGACTAAACTTTCCCAACATAAACTGGTAGTAGCGAATGAAACTGTTTACTCCTGCGAAGTAGTTTAGCAGTAAGGAAGAAAATCGCAGAAAGAAAGAAGGGATGAAGAACAACTTGTTGCAATTGTTACTGTGTATAGGAGTAGAATGATAAGATGTTAAGAAAGGAAGCTAGCAGCCCCAAAAACAGTCCCCCCATAGTTTCAGAGAAGTGGTTTAGTCAGGACGTCTTTGCTGAAGCTGCAGGCGATGAAGAAAAATTGTGGAAAAAGGAGAGTGACGATGAAATAGAGCATAAAGCTACTAAATATGCAGAGGATAACTTCGAAATATTCCCTTCTCCTACTACAGACTCGAGTGATGATTCATCCTTCGCAGATAACAAAATGAAATCTCGCAGACTAAAGAAGGACAGACTAAAGAAAATGAAATCTCGCAGATAATAAAATGTAACCAAAGTCAACTTCGCAGATAATAGGGAAATGCAGACATAAGAGAGAAAGAAAACCTAAGGACGACTTTAAAGCAAAGTAAAAGGAGTGCGAAATCACAAACTTTAAAGATGAACAGATTAGCACCAAAGGAGAAGAACTAGATGTTGCGATATTTCTCTAACTCAACATCGCAAGAAGTAATGCAGTTAATATTTTTACATGTTTTCTTGAACTTAGCAAGAGACAACTTTGCAAGAATAAGAGGGTAGCGTCACCAGCTTTTTCAAAAACAGAAGTTGGCACAGATGGTGAAATCAGTAGAGTATGTGTTCGTGTTCGCAAGATCGAATCCCAACCTTCCCAGACTTTTTTACATATTTTTACTTGAAATTCTAGAGTTGAAGGTCACATTAAAAGAACAACGTGGTCACATTATTTCGCATATAAGAAAACTGGCACAGTTGGTAAAGAGACATGAATGCAAGCAGCAGATCGCAGGATCAATTTTTACCCCTCACACATTTATTTTTGTTAAGCGAAGTTTCTTTGGTTATTTTGCAGAGAAGAAAGTTGATGAGTATTTCGCAAGAGAGAGTTAGAACAATTGGTATGGTGCGAGAGTATGCAAGAGGCAGATCAAGAGTTCATTTCTCATTTCTTCTCAAGTCACAAGAAAATCATATAATTCGCAAGAGATGACAGCAACAGAAAATCGCATGAAAGCTAAGTACCACTTTCCTAGAATATTTTACTTACAAAAAATAAAATATTTTTAATTTAATTTATAAAAAGCGATACACTCGCAAGATTTCAAAGATTACAGAAAGCAAAATTATCGCAAAGATTTCTAAGATTTCAAAAAAAATTGATTTAATTTACCAAAAGCGGTACAATCGCAAGATATCAAAGAAGATTTCTAATATTTCAAAGATTTTTTTATTTAATCTACAAAAAGTGATACAATCGCAAGATTTTAACGATTTTAAAAGATTACAAAAAGTGAAATCATCACAAAAATTTAAAGATCTCCCAAAATTTTCAAAGATTACAGAAAAACGAAATTATCGCAAAGATTTCTAATTTTTTTGATTTGATTTACAAAATGCGATACAATCGCAGAAATATAAAGATTTCAAAACTACAAAGATTTCAGAATTACGATGCATTAGAATTTCTCTTGAATATTTACTTTGCTTCAAATGATATGATATCCTGACAGAAATGAAAGAATAAAGAAACGCGAATAAAATTTCGCAGAGATTAATAGAATGGGACGATCCTTTATGGCGTACACCCTAGTTCACGAATACAATTTCGCAAGAGGAAAATATAAGACCTAAAGTACGTCATATAAGGGGGTATCTGATAACATGGCTCAGGGATAAGGTTATACCGTTGTAGGAACCTGAGTCATGAAGATGTTTGGGTTAAAGAAAACCTATCCAGGAGAGATACCTTAGATTTCCAACTATATAAGGTTATACCCTGGTTGGACGACCGAGGGTCTCTCCTAAGGAGTGCAGAGTATGACCAATGCGCGGAGGTACACGGTTGAGTCAAGGGTTCCCAGGGCATACGAAACTACCCTGGCCATTCTAGGAAAGTCTTGGCTATGATGCACTCGGCCCGAAGAAAACCCCACTTAGGGTGCAGTCTTGTAACTATAAGCCATATAGGCATAAAGGACAAGAGGCTGCGAAAATAACTGGTTGTTGGTAAATCCAGATGGGAGGAGCTAGTCTTGTATGGCCGATGTGCCCTCCTTAAAGGGTCAACCAGGGGGAGGATAAGGGCGGCACCCTCCATTAGGGAGCTGATAAGTGTCTAAAGGCGGCAATGTCATGGGGATTTACGTTCGCAAGAACATTTAGGCATGTCATATTATCGCGTGACAAATATTATATAAAGGCAAAAGCCAAGAGAAAAAGATAAGATGAGATCAATGGGTTTTTACATGAAAGTGTAAAGACGTCCTGCGATTTCATCGCAAGACGACAATGTCACGGGGCTTCGTTCTCGCAAGAGAACTTAGGCCTATCATATTGTCGCAGAAAAATTGACAAAACAAGGATAAGGCAAGATTAATGGGTTTTTGCATATAAATGTAAGAACGTCCTGCGATTTTGTCGCAAAAAGAAAAATTGGCAAAATAAGACCTTTAACTAGGAAGGCAAAATAAGACCAATAGAATAATCTCAAACATTAACTATTTTCTTTTAAGAATGCAGGAAAGATTTGTTCATCGCAAGAGAGATAGCAAGTACTATTTAGAATTTCTCAGAAATACTATTCAGAATCTCTCAGAAGTATTATTCATAATTTCTCAGAAGTATTGTTCAGAGTCTCTCAGAAGGATTATTTGCATTTTCGCAACACTATTCATAATTTCGCAGTACTATTCACGGCAGTATTCACAACACTATTTCAGGAACACTATTCATAAATTCGCATATTATTCAGAATCTCGCAGGAAATGTGATTATTTCCCAGAATGTGATTATTTTCTTAAAGAGATTATCAGATGAGGCAGAGGCAAGATAAAAATAAAGAAACAATTCATTCATTTAACATTTTCTCAAGGATTCTACCTTCATAGATAAAGAACAGAGGCAACTATGGATTACCAAGAAGACATTTTATGTTCTTTATCTTATCGGCAAGAATCATTTCCAAAATGGACAACATTTTTCACCAATAATGAAATAATAATTTCGCATGAATAGAGGCAATACTTATGACTTTCATTCAAGGACGGATACTTCTTATATTTTGAGGATTGAGTACTTCTTCAAGGATACTTCATAATTCGTATACTTCAAGAGTTGATACTTTTTATTTACTTCGCAAAGATCTGGAACTTCACAAAAGAATAGAGGCAAGTACGTACTTTTCAAGTCCAATATTATTTCGCTCGTTCCGTCATCAGCAAAGACCAGAGACTATTACAACAACAAATTTTTTCTTAAAGATTACTTTTCAAGCAATATTCAAGAAAAAAGAGGCAAGATGTAGGATCAGAATATCTCCACAGCAACATTCTTTCGAAATTATTAACAACATTTCTGTGAGTTCTTCAACAACACACTGCGAGCATCGCAGAATAATTCAAAGAATGACATAATAGACAACGACAGCATAAAACACGAGAAAGATGTGAAGATTTTGTAGTTGGAGAGAACACTCGCGAGAACGTAGCGGGAGCTCGCTAGAAGGTAGCGGGAGCTCGCTAGAATATAGCGGGAGCTCGCTAGAATGTAGCAGATCCTGAGAGAACATAGCAGAGCTTGAAAGTTTATGAGTTGTATGTGAGATGTCTCCACTATGTAAACACCAATATAAAGAGAAGAGCAGGAGAGAGAAAGGGAGAGACCATTTTATGAAGAGAGATAGAGATATTTTGCAGAGAGATATTTTTTAGAGAAAAAATGTATTTTTCTTATTATCTTCTTCCCCAAAACTAGATCTAGAACTCCATTAATGGAGATTATCAATGTAAATTAAATGTAAATTTAAACAATCATAGTGAAGAATCATGGATGTAGATCAAGTTGATCGAACCATGTAAAAATTTGTGTGTTCATTTATAATTTTAGTATTTTAATCATCATTTTCATATCAAATGAGTTTAGATCAAGAAATTATTATCAAGATATTACAAGGGGTGTGTTGTGGGAATTCCTGCAACTACAATGAAGAAGGTTGGCATGGTCGTTGTTGTTATGATCAATGGTGATACAGCTCATCTAAAGGTTGAACACGAGGGTTGCTTCTGCCAGTATCGATGGAGATGGGTTATTTCTATTAATGGCAGTATGTTTATGTTCTCGGTAAAGCTGACGATGAAGATAGTTGTAGTCAATGAAGATGAACAGAAAAGAGCTCGAGAATGGTGATGTTTCCATTGAATGATGGCTCGGTAAAATTCTTGAAGAAGGAAGAAATGGAGTCTGTAATGGAATGATGCTTGCTGCCATTGTTAATGAAGCTGGCAGTGAGAACGAGATGGTGACTTGAGACTTGAGAGAGAAAACATGGGACAACCTAGCTGATACTGTCGTGATTGTTGTGAAATCTGTAGAAGATTCAAGGGGATATTAACACGTCTAAGATAGACAATGAATGATTGCTACATGTTTGTGGATGTTGAATAATCTGAAACTCGACCGAGAAAACTGAGAAGTTCTGTTGTCCCTGCCATCGATTGGAAAGATGAACGGACAAGATTAAGAGGTGTTAATAATAGTTTGAGGCGGATACAGAGCTTGGGTTGGAATCGAGATTAACTACTTGGGAAAGAATTCAGTTGGAAGAGAGTTTTGATAAGTCTCGGGAGCTATAAAAACAGCTACCAAGTGGTGTTGTTGCCATTGAATTTCAATATGGATGGTTAAGATTAAGCCGCGTTTAGGGTTTGTGGCGGCTAAGAGGTGTTTGAAGCTTATCAGATTCGAAATTGGAGGAAGAATCATTGTTATAAAAAGGTATGACCTTTGTCTCCATGATAACTAGGGCTATCAGACGGACATCGTTAAACAAGAACCCCTATCACGTGGTCGAGAAGCTCCGGATTGGTTTTTCCATTGGATGGTTGGGAAATACTCGCGCGACGTTTACCATAAAAGGGACTTTTGCGAGTCCTCCCACCAAAAGTAATAATTTTTCCGGGTATTGGTCAATATAATAGGGGTAGGCTGCGCTTGGTGTATGATTTCTCAGTAATAATATACAGATTTCTGTAATTTCTCTCCTTCTTGGTTTTTAGTTTCTTCTACTTGGAATTAGGTTTAAGTTTTCTCAACATAAAAGATTATTGATGATGGAGTAACTAACCTCAACATCAACGATTCACACAATAAGAATCGGATCTCTAATACTAAAAAAAAAACACCTCTTATTCTATGTGAATCTTTCCAAGGTATACCCTAATCCCTTCCTTCTCTATTGTGTGATTAAACTACACAGTAATTTTGTATCCGTTTGGTTTGGTGTAGAATCTCGGATCAATTTCGTATTAATTTGTTACAGTTTATATTTTGTGTGATTAAACTAACTCGGTATGCTATTGTATAGCTTCCTTGCCTACGTACATAAATTTTGTGGGAGAATACTAACCACCGTATTCTTCTTTAGGTTTTAACTGTCAATATGACAAAGAATATTACAAAGAATAAGATGAAGTGAGGGACTTATTGAGACACAACGATGGATATGAAGATCAGGTATTTTGACTTCTGCTTTCAGATTCTTTCCTAATTGTTGAGGATTCAAATCTGGAAATTTTATCATGATCTTTGAATATTTTATTATGAATTTTGAATTTGGATTTGTTTTCTGTTACTGATGATACAAATCTAGGGGTTTGTGTTACTAAACATTGATTATCCACCTTATCACTTGATTCATAAGTCCAAGGAGAAAGCTCTGCTTGATGGGTTGTTTTGCTGTTTAGTTGATCATGAAAGATGAATTAGTTTGGGTAATTTAAAACATATTATCCCAATTTATGTTTTTCGTTGTTGCTTAATTTTGTTGGGCTCGGCAAATTAATATATGTCCTTAGCATGTTCGTATATCGTATTCATGTTTGTTTGTTTTTTTGTCATTGTTCTTCACGTTGCTTATTTGAATTTTCTACATTATTTATGAGATAGGCTAACTATATGTTAAGTTTATTTTGTGTTTGCGTTTTAAATTGGTTGTTCAATATGGAACTGGTGGTGTTGCCACAGATAACAATGAATGGCAGGTGATGGTGCTGAGAATACTAGAAGATTGCAGGTGCAGTTGTTCTTTTGTTACTGATTTCAATTTCTTCCATTTTTTTCCCAATCCCTAATATTCACACTGCGTCAACAAATCAAGATATGCAAAAACATCATCCTTGAATGAGATCAGGTCGCTTTCTTACTTCCTCATTCTGAGAGTTTCTATCGATCATCAAGATATAAATTTCCCAGCGGTTTGAGCATGAAGATGTATATTTTTTTTTGGTCAATCTCAAGCATTACCCAACATATAGGTGAGGAAAATACTATAACATAGTCAATTCAAAAGATCTACCAACCAATTCAATTGTGGAACCTAAAAGAATTACTATAGAATGTTGCAAGGCTGTAGAACCAATAGATGTGGTGTTGATGATGAAAAAGGGAGGTGATGGTAATGTTTGTATTATCTGGAAGCTTGGTAGGAGCGGAATGTTCATGTGGGTTACAGTTGCTCTTTTCATCTTCAATTGATTTGGCACTGGCACTCAATACCGAAATTTCAAGGTAGACACATATAATAAATTCATGTGAGACTCCTCTAGCAACACCTAGAGATATGTTAGTCTACTGAATTAATTAGGTCATGATTCGGGTCCACTGCTTTCTGCTGGGCTACTAATTTAAGATAATTATTATTCTTTTGGTGAGCCATATTTATGTAGACCATGACTTGAATGTTTTTTCTCAATATTGAACAGCAGGTGTTGTGTTAAGCAGAAGATTCAGTCAGGTGCATTTTATTTTCATGGAGGAGTAGACTCCAATCTGGATGCCAAAGAATATGAGTTGTCATACTATGAGTGAGTTCATCATGGGTATTATTGCAACACACTCACCATCATCGTGATCGCAGCAGTGGTATTGCCAGCTTAAAGGTAAGTACTTAGTATAGTCGGCAAAACCAAAAGCTACATATAACCCACTTAAAATATTTCAGACGTTCGGCACGAGTTCTATAAGTATTGTTGAAATTGGTAAGAATGGCCTCAAAGATCCAATCCATATTACAAGAGAATGTGTATACTTCCGTGGATTTAACAAAAGGGCCTAATTCAAAGCGATTACAATTCTGTTTGTTAAATACATAGTGGTTTTGGTTATTGTTTGTGAATACAAAGTAGTAGAATCCTACATAGCTGCCTACCCAATATGAATAGTCTAATTGGAGATATACAAGTATAAACTCTTGGTGCTGGTAGTGGGTGGAGTAGTAAAGTGTTAACCAGTGAATCGATTTAATGGTGCTCTTCATTGGTTACAATCGGATTATAAGATCATGTCTTCCCAGCAGGACATTTATCCTAACATACTTACTAGTTCACTTACATTATCGAATCTCTTGGAGAGTGGTTGTGTGTTAGTGGCTACAGACCTACGTGTCTCCAGTTTTGCTACATGTTAAGATATATGAACTTACAAGAAGACGTCGTCGGAGGAGTACTGCAGATGACAAGGATGAGTCATTGAGATGGTGTAGCGCAAAGAAGTAATTTGGCACAAATGAAAAGCAAATTCTACTTTTTGTGCATATTGTGAGCTCGGACAGAAAAGTGTACTTAGAGTGGGATAGAGAAGCCCACTGAAGAATTGTATCCCACCAAGCTTCACAGTGTCGTGGCTAACTGAAGCTAATGGTTCGCCACATGTGTAGAAAATACCATCTATTTTCCTTATGGTTTTTATTTTAAAAAAATTTCCCTTCGATTGTGCAAATGTATCATCAGGCCAAGATTATAATTTATATTAGTAGTTTCTATTACTACTCCAATGTGCGTATACATTTTTATTGTAATTGTTGCCAAATAGCCTTATATCCAATGACCGGCCAGCTAATCACGGCTAACTCTACACCATAAAACTCATCTTGCTGACTTTACAACCATCATCAGATGCTCGCTTCCACATGCACCACCAGCATGTACACAAGCTAATACCATCTCCTAACACCCATCGTCACCAAATTGAAGCAAAGTTCCATAAAATTCAACGGAGACATGAAAAAAAAAATAAAAACCTAAAATGGGAGCTTTTCCTGTCTCTATACCATTTAGGATTTATCCAACAATCCAGATTTAGCTCATCTAAACTATACATCCAGCTCTTACCAATTTATTTTCATGTCAGGCTAAGTCTAATTCTAACCTAGATATTAAACCTAATCATGGGATCGAGTTCTACGTTTCTTAATATGATCATATTAATTAAACACGCTATTGTGAAAGATGTATATATGGTCTTGCAATATTACGTCATGTATTTTGATTCACATGTTGTACCCTATTTTAGTTTAGGTTGGTTCTTCAGGTAGGGTTAAAGTACAAATTGAGTCTGTGACTCCATGTTGATGACTAAGCGAAAGATGTATAGATCAATGTTTTGGATCATTCAACTCATAGGAAAAAACATTATACTAGAACATATCTCCTTGGTGTTCCTTACTCACCTGATATTACAAGTTTTTGTCATTTCAGCTAATCTTAACTTTACTTTAATTGATATGAAGAAAAATTATTATTTCCTAATTTTTATAGGTTCATCTTTGGAAGCTTCATTTGATTCGGTAAATAATAGGACTCGCAAGAGTATGGGTCTCGATGAAAAGGACGAAGTTGTAGCATTATAAAAAAAATTGAAGAAAAATTACTGTTTCCTAATTTTTATATTTTCATCTTTGGCAGGTTCGGTCTCGCAATGACTATGGGTCTAGATGAAAAGGACGAAGTTGTAGCATTGCAAAAAAAGAGAAATGAAGAAGCATAAGATACGCTATAGATAAAGAAATGGGAGGGTGCAATAGAAGGATTTGAGAGTTGTGAGACAGAAAGTGTGCCTGAAGGAACGACATTAAGGCTGTAATTTCAAGGAAAGGAAGGAGACATGGTTACATAAAGTTGTCAAAATGTTGGTAAGACGAAGACTCAGGATCCCTAAAGGGTAAAAGAATTTTATTATACTCAAGTTTCTAACTACGTGTTTACCAGATTTTTTTCATCGTTCTTAATTTGGGCGAAGCATAAACAACGTCAATCATGGTAAGCTTTATTGAATTATTTCAAATTTAATTTATGCGGTGATATGTATTCTTCCTTAAATACTTATCTTGAACCAGTTAATGGTGGGTATATATATTCTAAATGGGGACAAAAATGGTGGGCAATGCAAAGACATGTCAATCATGGTAAGCTTTTTCGACTCCATGTCAATCATGGGAACCATATTTTTATCGTTCAAAATATTAATAAATACTACAGTGCCTATGGTCATCTACAACTAAATATATTAAATCTACGTTAGAAATATTTCTTTACAACCAAATTTTTCGTTAAGAAGGAGACAGGGTTATATAAAGTTATCAAAATGTTGTTAAAATGAAGACTCAAGATTCATAATGCGTAACAGAATTTTATTATGCTTAAGTTTCTAGCTACGTGTTTACCAGATTGTTCTCTTCGTTCTTAATTTGGGTGAAACACAGACAACAGAAATCATGGTAAGCTTTATTGAAGTCTTTGAAATTTAATTTATGCAGTGATATGTATTTTCCCTTAAATAAATACCGAACATCAAGAGAGCTTACAAAAATTTAGTGAGTGGCCCTGGATGAGCGCCAATGGATGTACAGAATTGCTGTCAGCCTGCCACTACAAAGACTATTCAGCAACGGCGCAATGAAGTAATTAACCACACCATTTTAAACACGATTCAACAGTTCCAAGTATTTTGTGTAGGAATTATTTCGTACTTTAATAATATCTCTATTATATGTTGCTTAACTCAAACTATAGTCTATGAATTTCAATTGTAATTTCATTCATGGAAAGTTATTGCACACTGACGATATAGAATTCAGAAAAAAATCAGTTAATAAACTTGGAATTTTCAAACAAGGACATCAGAATTAAGTTGAATCAGTTAAGGTTGGACTTGCACTGTCATAAGAATTTTGCTTTATTAATAGGAGGTTTGTAAGGTTTGTGCTTTCTTATAATTTTTTATTATGGAGGTCTTTGATATACACAAATGAGTCACAACACTATCACAATGTATGACTGCGAGGAAAAAAATGCCGCTCCTTGCTGAACTTGGTTAGCATTTGTACATCTATGATTCCCTGCATTATAAAGCATATCATGTTAGATGTATTAATGCTAACCCAACTAGGGATTTTCTATGTCTAGGAACCATTATCTTTCTACATAGGAATGGTAATATTTAGCTTTGAAATAAAGAAAGAGAATGAGAGCCTGTTGGTATTATTGTCAAATATATGAAACCCTAGGTATTAATTTCTGTTGCAGTTCTCTCTTAATTTATCATAACCACGTCTAGAGGATAACAAGTGAACTCAGATTCAACAACAGTAATGTAATTTACATACTGAGCATGAAATGAGCTACATAGTGAGCCATATTCTTAACATTGAAATCAGTAAGTTTACTCTATGGAAAATATTTTGATGTTTTTGACTTTATTGGACTTTACAATTTTGATTTTGCAGATTTGGGTAAACCACAACAAAAAATATGATCAAAAGGACTAAAAAGGTCTTTTGCAATGTACTATATTCCTTAAACAAGTGCAAGAATGGAGCATTTTTCTAGAGGTCACATCGGCTTAATCTGGACAATGCAAGACTTAGGGCAGGGATTGTGAGAGGATGAGGACAAGATACATAAGATCTTCTTGACTTGAGGACATAAATATACATCTGATTTTGGACAAGGGAACTGATAACCGTATACAGTATTAGCATGTGTGTTACCTCATTCTTATGTCTAGGAAAACTAATACTACTCTTCCAGTTTATTATGTTGCTTGGATAGCTTCAAGTAAAGGTAATAGATTGTTTGTTTATCCAGATATATCTTGCTAATTGAATCCGTTTTCGTATGGAAGCACGAAGGTACAAACAAAACACCTGGGAACTCTGGGTTTCTGTAAAACAATGCAGTCCTCTTCTCATGATGAGCTTTCTGTTGTTAGATTTTTTTTTAAAGGTTAAATGGTACGAGTAATTTGGAACCGATAAATTCTACATTTATGATTAATCGACATTTTAATAAATCCGTGATAATTTATATATTGATTCCCAATGTACTATATCAGGTACTCTAAGGTATTGATCTTCCAAATAGGCTATACAACTAAGGTTTTATAGTTTGGAGCTGCTATCTGTAACAACCTGAACAGGTAAAGACAAGTTAATCTTTTTGTAATATTTTCTTATGCATTCGACATCTCATATCTGGCGATTTTCTTTGAGTGAAATATGGCATTGCAGTCAAGCAAGTCTGGACACAGATTTAAAGAAACTTTGAACTTCACTCAATTGGGGGAAATGGATAGCTGTGTTAAATGGTGAAGGATAGATTTTACTAATCCTGATTTTCTCAGAGGTTTATACCAAGCGGTTAGTATAATTCATCGGTTTTGTTTGCAGGAGTTTTGTTTCTATAATCGATATTATGTTTGTTCGCCGACTATAGTAGTAAAACAAAATAAAAGTGGTATCAAGCGCAGTTAAAACACCACCAACCTCAGGGGAGAACGCAAGCTTGACGCGAATGTGGTCAGAACCAATGGGACTCACCTAAGAGTTGAGGCATAGCACAGGTTGTTCTCCATTGTGTTGTTGTAACTTTGTAAAAAATTTATGGTTTTCAGCCAATTTTTTTAATTTTGTTTTTGTGAATTATTGGTTTAAAGATGGCATTCATTCATCCACTTTAATTATGTGAAACTTATCATCAATGATCTTTTTATGTTGTATGGTCACAATTTCTACCATAAAAATAGTCGAGAATAGACGAGTAAAATATGTTTCTTAGTAAGGGATACCACCTAAACAGTTGGGAAATAGAAATAATCAAGAAAACCCAATTGCTTTCTTGCTAGACTTTTTAGGCAATGAAACTTCCGGAAACGATATTTGATCTTTATTTTGTACGGTTGCAAGTTTTTTCCTTGAAATAAGCTCGACTATAAGAAATGTGCTCGCAATGTTTGTTACTTCCATCTTACGGTCTTATTATGTCATCTCGGCTCATACCACATCTGACTGAAATTATGTTATTTTTTATTATTATTTTTTGAAAGCAGCCTTATAGTACCGAGTCCGTACACATCTGCATACAATAATGCCTCAATATGGCGAGATACCACCGTCCCCATACCGTCACATGTGTACATCTGTATAAACCATCAATAAGCGTATATTAATAGCAAATGGATACAATTTATCAATCCAAAGCTCTGAGGATTCATACCGCAAGATGGAGAGATAACAAATATTTTGCCGATCGCAGGATGTTGAAGATAACAACTACTTCGCCAATCATACCGAACTTAAGTCGCACATAGGTTGAGTATGAATTTAAATTTTTTTTTGCAGAATATGGAATTGTAGACCTCCTAAGAGTTTCAGAACCCTTAACCATTTTCTAGAAGCACCAATGCACTCACGATATCATTATCTACACAACCAGAACACAAGCCTTCCCTAGGTGTACTATCAACTTCATGAATCAATCATTTGTTTATGCAATTATGGAGATCTAGGCACCATGAAAAATACAACAAATATGGGTAGTTTTCTAATAACGTTTGATTAAGTAGTTCTGGGCTTCATTTTAGTTGACATGTTAATCACTGTTGACAGAAAGAGAATCACTTGATATCAGAAAGAGAATCAGTTGATATCGGGCTAATGATAAACTGAATGCAGTGCATAATATGGGTTTTAGTCTTTTTTTTTAATCATTTTTGAAGATTATGTGATTTCTAAAAAATCACTGTTTGATTTTTCTTTCAGTTTTTTTGGACCATGACTATTTATCTTTTAAACTTTCTTATTTTATTTTTTTCAAACACAACATTTATAGACAAATCGATGACATCTATATATTTTTTAAACACCAGATTTATGTCTCCGTATTCTTTTAATGTATGTTGAGTTTTTGTAAGTAGGAACTACAGAATTTGTGACTCTCCAAATAATTTGAGACATTTTAAAATATCTTATATGTCCTAAAATTACAAGGAATGTGTTGCTCATGCACATGTGTTTGGATACACATGTTTTTGGGCCTAAAAACAGAAAACAGATAATGACATGTTGGGCCGAAAAACTGATAATGGCCTAAGGTTGTATTTTTACATGTTTTGGGGACGAAATTTTTTTTGCCCACGAGGGTGTATTATAATTTTCATTTCTACAAGATAAACGTATGCTTATATGCAATGGACATACCACTTTAACATCACCAACACAATAAAGGCATAAACTTTGGCCGATATTTTTGCCAAGATTGATGTGTATGTATCATCCATGCCAATATATTTTTCCCTTTTGAATAGTTAGTATGCCGCCAAAGCATGATTATCTTAACTTCAGTAGGAAAAGGTCGATATGACAATAGAAATGTTGGGAGAGAGAGAGAAAGAGAATAATAGCCCATCGTATGTAATGGGTATCTGATACGACAGTTCAATGAACCTTAATTTTGCAGAAAAAAAATAATCCAAATCAACATGAATCATCCCCCTAAGTTAATGTATAATTTTGTATTTTTGTTATAGATGTGTTCTTATTTGTGCAATTGATATCCAAATTTTTGATTATTGTTGGGCTTGCCAGCTGACGCATCTAAAATATTTTGTTTGTCAATATATTATAATCGACAAGTTCTTCAGCCAGCACATTGTCGAAAGGTATCCATGCGTAAGAGAGATATATCTATTGAAGAAGTATACAACATGAACTAACTTTGACTGCCAAAACTGGATGTTACCATTGTGATTATTGCAGTGAATTCTTGGCTCATGTGTTCCTGATAAATTATAGTTGTGTTTATTAAAGGATCCCTATCCTATCTAGACACGTACATGTTATTCAACCAATTTGAACAAAGCCATAGTCTCAGTAAGAATATGAATGAATTATCTGTGTGGAATCTTAGTTTCCTCTTCACATGTATAAAAATATAAGATATTTATTTGATAGTATACCGATGTACTAATGAATCCAAGCATTACAGAAATGTGATTATTGACTCTAGCATGTCAAATATGGATTCATTTAGTACTTTGGGGTTCAATGTATAGTCAAACGTAGATTCGCTCCTAAACTATTCCTTAGTGGTGTACTTTCTTACGTTCGTCTATATGCATATGGCATGGACTATATAGATATCTGATATTGTGTACCGATCAATTGTCGCCGAAGATTTTGCATTGGATGATTCAGATGAATTTTGTGGTATGTCAGAAGATGAGGAATTATGACGTTGGTAAAAAAAACATTGTAACTCAGAAAGTTGATTTACATTTATTTGTTCCATAATATCTTAGAAAATGGATTATTAAATGTTAACTATGAGGAGCGATGCATTGGATCGATGTGAGGTTGTACAGGTAATCCAAAAAGAACCTAAAATTTGGAAAATGTTGTCACAAGAGAAAAGCAATACTACCTATGTTGCTTGAACCCCTAGGCACTGAGAGATCTATAAGATGGAGACGATGCATAGTCAATGTTATTATGGTACTGCATCTAAGAATACAATCTTCATATACTTTTACCAGTCTTCATTGCAAACTGCATAAGATATATAGCTCAGGAGAGTAATGGTTTCAAAGGATTTTCAATGGACGGAGAATTTCAGCACATGAATGGAGCGTTAACATGCGGCTAGGGAGAAGACCCATTCTATTTAGAGATGTTTGTATATGATACTAATCAATTAGGTATTCCCAGGCACACACGACTTTAAGTAATGTTATTCCCACCAAAAAAGTTGTTAAAGTTATCATGCACTACAAAGAACCTACACATGAAAGGCACTACAATTTTCCAATGGAATATGAAGCTTCGATTATACTACCCGTTCAGGGTTCTGAGGTACTTATCGGGCGATGTATTATACCTTATTTGAGGGAAGATAATCATATTCCGTAATATGACAATGCTTACTTTCCCCATCATTAAGTTCTGAATTTTCCATACGACGATTTGAGTTGGAATCCTGATATGAAGCAGCTGGATCGGCGCACATGAACACATACTACAAAACGATTTTCGGCGTACGAACGAGTATTCTACCATCTTGAGAGCAAAAAACACTATTTCAAGGGTACTTGGTTGATTCTTGGGCATCAACTGAACATTACCGCATGTATCTTAAGAATAATCAGGATAAGCTACCGCATGTATCAAAAATTCCACAACATATTCAAAGCAGCATGCATTGCGCTTGGAATTTTAGAAAATGACGAGGAATGCTTTAAGTGTCTACAAGGGGCACCATTGATGTTGGAATCTAGCTAAGAAAACTTTTTCTTTGTGATTGCAGCCAATTCATTCTGTCATTTTGTTTGTAAAAAAATTGGACTAAACATATAAGATGGTCAACATTTTAAACTTCACATGAAATATAACACTTAGAGGCCAAATGATGAGTATGTACTTCATTTTGGATGAAAAACTACGTAAATTTAGCAAGTCTCTTGAAGATTTAGAAGATACTTAAATTTCAAAATTGAACAGTATGGATGTTACTGGTGACAAGTCATGTCAGAGTATTAGTACCTTCAACTCGCATTGCATGATTCTGAATTCAATTAAAGTATTAAGAAGTTGAATTCAGGTCAATCATTAGCGTACAATGTCGTGATTGATTCCGTGGGATATATGGTGATGATAAAATAATTTTTCTCAATATAAGTGCAGGGATGCGGTAAAATATTTCTACAAAACACAATGGCGTCAAGCTTCCCGCGAGCTGGGGACATAGTTCTGACTGCTGCTTCATTTGGGATTGTTTCACTTCTTTTGGTCGGAGGGTCTTACAACAGATCTAATATTTAAGATTCCCACAAAAATATCTAAGAACAATGTTTACGGAGACGAAAAAAGGATTAATGAAATTAAATCAAGTGATTCATATATTTTTCGAGATACACTTTTATTGACGTTTTGTGCCTAAATATAAACTGATTCTATTAGTACTGATGTTTGGGTATCCTAGAATGATATACGTTATCAATTGCATAATTGACTAAGTTATGGTATTTTTTAAAAATTTGGATACATTAACTAAGTTATAATGTTTCTTAATGTATTGTTACAAAGAAATAAAATATGTCCACTTAAGTCTAACATGAGAGGTTGATCCAGGGCCGTAAGGCCCCGGTGATACCTAGTACTCTATAAATAGAGGCTCAAATCACCACAGAGAATCATCTACTGACCCTCACTTTCACGTCCAGAAACTATTCGACATAAATACTCAAAGAAGAACAGAAGCATAAGGAGTTCTATATATGCATCAGTAGCTGAAGATTTCTTGCAATAGAGGTGACAGTGGTTGATCTCCTGCAACAGAGGCAGTAGCTAGAGTTCTTCTACAACTGCAGTTTGCTTTCTATAACCTCCATTATGTCTAGCTAATTTATTTGATTAAGGATGAATTCTGAGTTCTAATTATGATTTAAATTCTTATAAAAATCTATTTTGAGTTCTTCACATGGTTTTCGCTTGTTTTTACCGATATTAATATTTATGATTAATTATTAAATTGTTTGGGTGGCCAACTAAATTAGTTTATTAATTAATCTAATGCTAGTAAAGAGTTAGGATATCTGTAATTGTTGAATAGCTCTTACACGAGAATAAATTGTGAAACCTTGCAGAGGGATTCTGTGGAGCAATCGCAAGTAAAAACAACCCTAGTAAGTGGACCGAGCGAACTGAGTTTAACTTCTAGGATCAAACCTAAATTCACAAACCTTAAGGCATTCGACTGAGTTACATCTTGTAAGCGTACCTCAAGGTGGCTCGGACGGATATAATCTGGCGACTAAGCGTACCTGTTTTCCAGTGATTTAAGGAATTGTGGGGTTAACTAAGCGTACCTGTTACCATACGGTTGGTGAAAATCTGTGATTAGCAATAAATATATTAATATATTAATTTAATAAATAATTAATGACGAAGAAGGATTCCTTGATCATATTTCTCATCATTGTTTTCAACCCAATTATTTCAATTTTCTTTGCGGTTTATCTTATTTAAAAATATTTTACAAAACCCTCCTTTTTGTGACACTTTTGACAACTAAAACTCACTGCTCTTCGTGGGAACGAATCTTATTTACCGCTATATTATTCATTAGTAAAGTAGAAGATAAGTGAATTAATTTATGCACCTATGACATGCATCAAATTTTGGCGCCGATGCCGGGGAGCAGTCGGTAACTTTAGTTTTTTTTTGTTTTTGGATTTTCTTTTTAGTTTTTAACTTTGTTTTCTAGATTTTTGTTTTAGGTACTTAATCTCTGGCATCGAAGGATTGGAATTACGAGAGGTGCGGAATTAAAACTCGTAAAGGAATGATACTTCAAGCAAGTAAGAAGTTGCAACCAAAACCGTATACAACAAAGATGGTAGGCGGCCCTAATCCTCTACCACCTCCACCTTTGGAGAGGAAGTTAGGAGAGTTGACATCTCCATGCTTAGATTCACAACCACTATGCGTTACAATCACTAACCCAGTGGAGCTGATGTCGAATCTACTTCATTATCTCCCGAAGTTCAAGGGACATCCTGGTGAAGATATGAACCGTCATCTTCAAGTATTTCAACACAAGATGACAAGTCTAAGGCAATGAGTTGAATACAGAGATATGGCTATGCTACAAGCTTTCTCGTTCTCATTGACAAACTTAGCAGAAGAATGGTTGTATTGTATTCCTCCAGGGACTGTTACAACATGGACTGAGATGAAAAAGTTATTTCTGGAGAAATATTTTCTTGCTTCCAAAGCGGCATCCATTCATAAGGATATTAGTGGCATTCTACAAATGTCTAGGGAGTCTCTATATGAATATTAGGAGAGGTATAAGAAGTTGTTGGCAAGCTTCCCACACCACAATATATCCTCAACACTTATCATTCAATACTTCTACAAAGGATTACTTCCAGAACATAGGAATTTGATTGATGCAGCAGCCGGTGGTTCACTCACTGAGAAGATAATCTCGCAAGCAGCTAGTCTGATTGAGAGTATGGCCTCAAATGCTCAACAGTTTTATACAAGACATGAATCAAATGTTAGAAGAGTTAGCGAGATGGGGGAGAATCCGAATACAGAGCATCGTTTGAGTACAATTGGGAAGGCGATTCATCGTATAGCTTCTTTAGTAGCTCTACCATATGAAGAAGAGGCAGAGGTTAATGCTTTACTCCCTAATCCTAGGCCAAGGTATGATCGATATTCTAATACTTACAATCCAGGTTGGAAAGATCATCCTAATTTCAGTTATGCCAACAAGCAAGCTGCAGCTCCTAATCCTTATGCGAGGCAAGGTGGTTTTCAACAATAATTTCAGCCACAACCTCAACAACAAAATCAAAGCTCTAGTTTAGAAGAGATGATGAAAGCTATGATGCAAAATAAATATGAAACGTCCAAAGAGCAAAATGCGATATTTCAACAAAACCTACTATATCAACAAAAGAATGATGATGTCGTTAAAGACTTGCAAGTACAGATTGGGCAATTGGAAACCGATATGAATTCACTAAAAGCACAAGCATCAACAAAATTCCATCGCAACCTTTTGTGAAACCAAGAGAGCATCTCAATGCAGTGACTTTAAGAAGTGGGAAACAAACGGAAGAGCCAAAGAAACAAGATGTGGTTAATAACGACATCGAAAAGGAAGTAGAGGAGGAAACCATCCCAAAGGAAAAGCCTACATAAATTGGCCAACCTAAGGACACTGTTCCCACCTTTACCACACCACCTCCTTTCCCTAGTCGTTTTTCCAAATCAAAGAAGCAAGTTCAAGATTAGTAGATCATGGATATTTTCAGCAAGATACAAATCAACATCCCATTTATTGAAGCCATCAGAATCGTACCCAGGTATGCTAAGGTTTTGAAGGATTTTTGTACAAGGAATGATAGGTTGATTGCTAATGAGATTACTCAAGTGGGCGAAAGTGCAACATCTATGCTAGTGAAGAAGATGCCTGTAAACTGTGAAGATCCTGGTGGATTCACAGTACCAATTACTATTGGTAATCGACGATTTGAGTGTGCTTTGCTTGATTTGGGAGCATCCATAAGTGTTATGTCAGCCGATGTTTATGATTATTTGAATCTTGGACCTTTAAAAAAGGCAAAGATTACTATTCAATTGGCAAACAAGTCCAATATATATCCTAAGGGAGTCATGGAGGACGTGTTAGTTCAAGTGAATCAGTTAATCTTTCCGGTTGATTTCTACATTGTGGATATGCATAATGGAGATAATTGTTCATCTACTTCGTTAATTCTTGGGAGACCGTTAATGAAAACAGCAAAGACGAAAATTGATGTGGACAATGGTACACTCACTATGGAATTTGATAAGGAGATCATTCGGTTCAACATATTTGAGGCCATGCGTTATCCTAGTGATGTGCACTCTGCTTTCTCTATTGATGTTATTGATTCGTTAGCACAACAAATATTTGATTTGAGCAATGAAGATGAACTTGGAGTTGTGTTGCGAAATAACATTGATTTGGATGTTCATGGGCAACCGAATTTGGACGTCGACTTAGTCAAAGAGCTAGTGGAGATGTGTGGTTCTTTAACAACATTACAAGAAGCTCGAATGGGTAATATCTATTATAATTCTTTACCCGTAACTAATGAGCTTCCTTTACCTTCTATTGTGCAGGCACCTAAACTAGAATTGAAGCCTCTTCCTAATCATTTAAAGTATGCTTACTTGGGTAATAAAGAGGAGCTTCCGGTGATCATTGCAAAGAACCTCGCTTCCATACAAGAAGAACGTCTACTTCTGGTTCTGAGAGAGCACAAAACGACCATTGGTTGGACAATTGCTTACATTAAAGGCATTAGTCCATCAATATGCATGCATATAATCCTTATGGAAGATGATAGCTAACCAGAATGTGATGCTCAGCGTAGGCTTAACCCCCCAATGATGGAGGTCATGAAGAAAGAGATCCTCAAATTGCTAAGTGTGGGGGTGTTGATGGTGGTTTTTATCTTAGGGTTAAAATCGTAAAACATTAAACCCTAACAGACAGTGACGTCACAACATTTAAGTGATAAAGCATTTACTAGGCGCATTTATTAAAAAGCCTTTAATGTGTCTCTAAATAATTACCAGGGTACCTTTTTAAAATTAGGGTTACAACAAGCAAAACCCTAATTCCCCTATGTGCCAATGGCAAATCATGCCAGCCACACCGACCTCTCCAAAGCATGCCAACCATGCTAGCCGCACTTTTGTTCCAATGGCAAATCATATCAGCCACACCAACCGTGCCAAAACATGCCAACCATGCTAGCCGCACCTCTGTGCCAATGGCAAATCATGCCATCCATACCGACCGCGCCAAAGCATGCCAACCATGCTAGCCGCACTTCTGTGCTAATAGAAAATCATGCCAGCCACACCAACTGCGCCAAATCATGTCAACCATGTTAGCCACACCTCTGTGCCAATGGTAAATCATGCCAGCCACACCAATCGCGCCATAGCATGCCAACCATGCTAGGCGCACCTCTGTGCCAATGAAAAATCATGACAGCCACACTAACCGCGCCAAAGCATGCCAACCATGCTAGCAGCACCTCTGTGCCAATGGAAAATCATGTCAGCCACACCGACCGCGCCAAAGTATGCCAACCATGCTAGCCGCACCTCTGTGCCAATGGCAGATCATGCTAGCCACATTGACCGCGCCAAAGCATGCTAACCATGCTAGCTGCACCTCTGTGCCAATGGAAAATCATGCCAGACACACCGACCGCACCAAAGCATGCCAACCATGCTAGCTGCACCTTTGTGCCAATAGCAAATCATTCCAGCCACACCGACCGCACCAAAGCATGCCAACCATGCCAGCCGTACCTCCGTGCCAATGGAAAATCATGCCAGCCACACCGACCGCGCCATGCCAAACACATCTCGCCATGGCCCCCCATGTCACGCTACCATGCTGGCCTTCCCCACACGGCTACCAAAGTGAAGGTGTGCAACAATCAATGGTTGCCCTTCAATCCCAAGATCAAATCCTGGCCGTCTAAGGTCACCTCACGACCTTTGGCCCAAAACCCTAGCTTGGTCACGCACCTAGCCAAATCTAACCACGCCATACGCCCAAGGAAAACCCTTGGCCTCACATGCCAAGCCAAACGCCCTTACCTTGGACCTAGTCATGCCATGTGCCTATGGAAAACCCTTGGACCCACGTGCAAAGCCAAACCAAGACTAGCCAAGATAGCCACACCATGACAAACACATCTCTCCATGGCCCCCCATGCCCCGCCACCATGCTGGCCTTCCCCATGCGGCTACTAAAGTGAAGGTGTGCAACAATCAACGGTTTCCCTTCAATCCCAAGGGAAAATCCTGGCTGTCTAAGGTCACCTCACGACCTTTGGCCCAAAGCCCTAGCTTGGTCACGAACCTAGCCAAATCTAGCCATGCCATACGCCCAAGGCAAACCCTTGGCCCCAAATGCCAAGCTAAACTCCCTTTCCTTGGCCCTAGCCACACCATGCACCCATGGCAAACCCTTGGCCCAACATGCCAAGCCAAACGCCCTTTCCTTGGCCCTATCCATGCCATGCGCCCATGGAAAACCCTTGGCCCCACATGCCAAGACAAACGCCCTTTCCTTAGCCCTAGCCACGCCATGCTCCCATGGAAAACCCTTGGCCCCACATGCCAAGCCAAAACCGCACCTAGCTCAAGCTATCCACGCCATTCCAAACACACTCTGCCTTGTCCCTAGCTATGCTAGTCACACCACACCAAGATAAACGCCCTTGCCTTGGCCCTAGCCGCACCACCCTGCTGGCCTCCCCTACGCGGCCACAAAAACGAAGGCGTGCAACAATCAACGGTTGCCCTTCAATCCCAGGAGAAAATCCTAGCCATCCAAGGTTACCAGACAACACATGGTAACCTTTGGCCCGAAAACCTAAGTTTGACCACACCAAACCATGCCATGCCAATGGCATACCAACCTATCCGCGCCACCACGTTGTCCCTCACTACGCGGCTACCAAAACGAAGGAGTGCAAAGATCAACGGTTTCCCCTCCTCTCAAGATGCAAAATCTCGACCGTCGAAGGTCACCGGGCTAGCAAGTTTCCCGAGCTTGACTTTCCAAGCCACAAAAACGTGCTACATGTTTTCCAAAAACATTCGAGACATCAACACAAACTGGGGGATGCTCATTAGGGTGTTGGTTTGGTGGTCTACAGTGTGCGGCATACAAAAATGCCCGTTTCAAGATAGTGTAATAAGAATAAGATGGTTAGTAAATGCAGGAAGCAACGATGAAACGCTCTTTCACTATGGAACATCAATTCTATCAAATTCCATCAATACCAGGCGTTACCACCTTTTCCCATTTAACTCATCCGTTTTATTTTCTTATGAGGCCAGAGTACATTTCTTTTTAGACTTGTATAAATAGACCTACCTATTTCCACCAGAACACAAGTTCTTGGTCAGGAGAAAACACCACACTCAGAAAGGCAACTCTTGCTAGCTTTCTCAAAGATATCACCTTCTAATATAAGCCTAGTACTACTCTTCCATAATTATTCTGTCCTCAACACTCTCTTCGCTTCCCTCCCTAAACCAACCCTTCTCCTCCACTTTGTGACCGAAGCAAGTCTGGGAAGGCCATTTCTTGGTTTAGGCCGGACTTGTACAGATTGATCTCTCAAATCTAAAGTAATCCCTTGCAGTACATGTTTAGGGTTTAAATTGTTTTTCACCTTCACACCCGCAATTACCGAAATCAGCAGAAAATATTTTCACCTATAAATAGGGGGTAATTTACACAATTCCTGATAGAAAATGGGTTAGTCCGGTACAAGTGGTGCCTAAGAAATCGGGTGTCACTGTTGTTAGAAATCAAGATGATGAACTTGTTCCTACAAGAGTTCAAATAGGATGGAGAGTATGCATAGACTACAGAAAGATTAATGCCGCAACTAGAAAGGATCACTTCTCCTTCATTCCCATACTTAAAATGCCTCCAAGTGGTCATAAGGCTAAAACTTCTCTTGAAGGAATTCAGAAAGTTCTTAAAGAGAAAAGGTTTTACATTATCCACCATTCCCAATCAAGAAGCTACCTCCATTCTTTCTGCTAAATTATTTTCTGATCATCATTGTGATGATAAAAAGATCATAGTTTCGCTGGTCAGATTCTCGCTGGCCTTCTTATCCCTCTTTATGATACTAACCTTCCTTTATTCTATGAAATACTCTCCCACGCGAAGTTCTCGCGGGCAATATATCAATTAAGTGGGGATTGCATTCGCTTAATGCTTGAATTCGCCAACCGTGGTGTTGGCAAAGGGTCTCTTTATTCAAAAGATGTTAGGGATCCTGAATTTAAGGAATTAGAAATTCTTCCCGAAAAATACACCGCAGAAAGCTTCTTTGATAATTATGAACTAATACCTATGAAGAACGTCAAAACTCGCTGGGGTATTCGCTTGAAGAGGAAGGAAAATGTTGATGACGATAAAAAGCTTATGCATGACATTGATTGGCATTCTGGCAAGAATAAAACTCCTCGCCAATCCAAAGATGAAATGTGGTGTGTCTTTCCACTGATTCTGAGGGGCCCTTATGTTTGTGGTTCAAACGTGCTTCCTGCGAATCTCGCTACTTACCAACCTTGGGTATTTAATTGGCATGAGAAAGAGAAAGAGGTATGTTTCTTTCGTTCAGTCTATTATCTTCATTCCGCTTTATACTTATTAACTTTGCGAAAACTTCAAATTAACAAGTTAAGAAGAAGCTACAAGAGAACTAGCAAGGCAAGCACCCTAGCAGCACTTCGCTCGATCACGTATGAAGTAAGAAATACTTTTCTTTACCATTTTTAACAATATTGTTGCCTATGTTTATTATCTTCATTCGTGTGCATAGATTGGCGTTGTAGTTGCGGAAGAAGAAGGGTCTAATGCTGCGAAGACCAAAGGCAAGGGTAAAAATGTTCTTCGCAAGGAAAAATCCGCTGCCTCATCTTCAAAGAAAAGAAAAGTTCGCTCTCCCTATCTCTCAAGTTCCCACTCTGATGAGAGTACAGATGATGATGTTGTATTCGCAAAGGAAGTTGCCTCTTCTGAGTCTTCAATAGCACAATTGTCTAGCATCTTTTCTGATTCCATGCAAGGGATTGGTAATGATAATCTCACCAATACATGCAAATCTCTTGCGAATATCTGTGACTCCACTCTATTGGATGGTGATAGTTCTCTTCGCGGAGTTTCTAGATCAGTGACTCCTGACTTTCTGAACTCACTTGGTATTCTGGTATGCTTTTATTTCTTTGTTTTTTCTTCATACTTATAATTCAAAATTATATCTATCTTGATAATTTTTGCTTTCTTTCGCAGACTGGAAGAGCTTCTTTCGTTGTTTCCTCAGATTTGGAAAAAAAACGTGGGGCTCTTGAAAAGAAGAATCTTCTACATCGCCAGAGAAACGAAAAACTGGAGGCTGAAGTTGCTGATCTTCACGAAAAGAATAAGCAATTGGATTCTGAAAATTCCACTAAGAAGAACAAAATATCTAGTCTTCAAGATGCCAATAAGTAACTTTATGGTATAGAGCTTTTTTTCCTTTTCTTCATTTCGTTTTCTCATTATCTTTCCTCATATGATTTACCATTTTCGCAAACGTTTATGGTCTTTCTGATGAAGCTACCTGTTGATGGTGGATTTTCATTTAAGGGTAAAATTGTAAAACCTAAAAATTATGCGCTAACATCTTGTAAAAGATAATGCCATTAATAAGTGATGGATACTCCTTCACTTTATCAATTCACCTAGAATGGAGCATGTGGCAACAATCCCATTCTGTGAACAAAATACACGAAATTCATCTAGGTTGGAGCATGTAGCAACAATCCCATATACCCTGTGAATTTCCAGCATTATTAATTAATGTGCAACCAGCCTTGTATTTCCTGTACTCATTATCAGTGCGGCATGACGACTGAGTATTGCTCTCAGCAGAGAAACACGAATCTCCAAGCATTATAATGAAACATGTACGAAATACCCGTACAGGCTGCAACTATCGGTGTGTTATACTATCCCGATTGAGCCACTATTGGTGTGTTATGATCGCTGTCGTATGCGTCAAAAATAATTTACACTTTCTTACTACTCAAAATATAAATATAGCAAGGGCAAGAAAGGATCGATCCCACAGAGAGGTCTAGGTTGTCAATATATTTTCGGTTCCTTATATAAAACACCGGGTATTTTTCTGATTTTTATATCCTAAAATAAAATAAAAGCAAACAAAGAAAAATAAACAAATCAAAGTATTGAGAATATTGGTTAAGGATTCATCTTCATTCACAAATATGTTTTCTTCACAATAATTAGAATTGATATTTAATCTCAAATTTTATCAAAAGCCCTAGAATATCTTGATCGCAAGAATATCCCGCAAATTCCCTTTTGTCATCAACAAACACATTAAAAGATGCGAATATGAGTTCTATCTAAAAGAACAACCTAACGTGTAAAAGCACTAATCAGGTTTAATTCCCTAGATGCATTAAATTCTATGACATCAGGCCAATCAAAGCAATCGAACGTGGAAAGCGCACTAATTCAATTTAACAAAGGTTATAATTCACATACGATCATAAGAATATATCACTACAAACCATAATCATATTTATGCTACTTGCATTCAAGGAGTATCACTTTTACGTATAATAAACCCTAAACTAGCAATAGAGATGAAAACAAACTCAACCGATTCGCGACTCGATCAAACTAGCATTCAAATCATATAACACTATAAATTGTGAATCATAATCGATAAAATATGGAGACAAAACTAATTTATCATATCAAAAACCATATTATGTGAAATCCAATTATTCCATAACCAATAATAAAATTAAGTACTCATATTCAAGGAGTTCATAACAAGAAGAAAGAAAAACCCTAGCATGTTGCAAACCCTAGAAAAAAGTAGTAGTAGAGATTAATTCTAAAGATATGTGCCTAGGCTTCCCTATATATAGAGTTTTGTAACCTCTTCTTTAAGAAAACTAGGAAACCTAGTAAAAATAGGGAAGTGCACCTCCTTAAAATCCACCAAAAACCCTAATTTTCACGTCCATAGCAAGCCCAAAACGCATCTCTCCTTTCTCTTTTCGCGCAGGCCCAATAAGGCCCAACATAAAACCTAATCCAAATTGGTTTCACCATTTTGCTCATAACTTCTTCATACGAACTCGGAATGACCTCATTCTTTTTGCGTTCTTTTCGCGTATGAATTCTCTTCGATATGGTGATAAGAATTCCTTGATTGAAATGAGTTAAAATTGGTCTTCCTTCTTCATCAATAACACTTTACTTGTTTGCTCCTTTTAGCACTTTGTAGCTCCCAATGGCTAATTTCTCCTTCTTTTGCTCCAAACGACTCCAAAGCACCTAATACACTCAAAAGTAAGCATAAGATACATAATTCACACTAAAACTCGCAAAGAAAGCATAAATACTAGATATAAAATTAGGTGTTTATCACACCTATCAAATTCCCCCACACTTAGACTTTGCTAGTCCTCGAGCAAATCAAACAAAACAAAACTAAAACAAATACATACAACTCCGTGACGTCGAGGCTACGGTTAATTTTAGCATAAATAACAAGCCTTTAAACCCCTAGGTGTCCCTAGTGGACGAGTTATAGTCTCGTGAAGGTTTACTAGAGATATACCTACAAAACCTATATTTCCAACTCCGTCTATTTGTGACAAATCAATGAACGAATCCAAAATGACTACAGGAGGAGGTACCTTGAAAATTCAATTCAAGTATTAGTAAATAAACTCTAATTAGATAGTCGAACAAGCCACAATACTCGGAAACTAACAAACCACAATCACAATGAAAAGATTAAGAAGATGGATATAGATGTAGATGTTGGCGAATGTTCACAAGTGATCGATGTTTCCCATATCTGTCTGAAGTTCACTGCCAAGATAAACCTATGCCTATTGGATTGAGCTACTTGGTTTGAATGCTACATCAACTCACTGGCATATACAAGGGAACCAGAAGTGACTTTATTCAACCATTATAATACTTTTTTTTCTTTTTTCTTTTTCTTTTTCACTTTTTTTTTTCTTATTATTTTTTTTTTTTTTTTACTTCTTTTTTTTTTAGACAACATGATTGGATCAAACTGGATCCAAGCGCATGATTCTTGTCAGCAAGTACATGATAGTTGCCTTGGATCCTGCATTCCACGCTTGTTTAGGCGACGGAGACAGGGACTACGTTTCACACATACTGCTATTCCCAAGTGTCTTTTTATTCCGTTTTGGTCTAATTGGTCGGTCTCTTTTGTTTCTTTTCATATATTTTTTTTTAATTTTTTTTTCTTCTTTTTCTAGTAACTCAATCACTCTATTTCATCCTAGCAGTAATAACACGTCGATGTTTAGTGACCCACCAAAGCACTTAGAGAACAATAGATAAATATGGAAAAATAAAAATAGAATGTGATATGGTGATATTCCGAGATATGGTAACAACTATCATGGTATTTATGATTTCTGAGCTATGTTCGTCCCTTTTAGTTAATTGGTTCCTCAACTCCTGCATTCAAAATGGTTCCATCCACTAATGGTGTCATCCTAAAGGCACAAGTTTCTAGATTTCGGAGTTCAAAAAGCACAAATTTTTCTTGGTTTTTCTATTTTTTTGATTTTTTTGATTTTTTGATTTTTTCAAGGCATAAAACAAACTAAAACAAACTATACAAACATATAAATGCTCCCCCACACTTAAACTTCACATTGTCCTCAATGTGTAAAACCGAAAGTTCTGAATTCTGACGTAACAGCAGATAAAACGCAAAACCTGTGCAAATTGTTAAGGAATTTGGAAAAAATCCATTTCAAAAAAGTTGTTCATATACGTGTTTTCTACAAAGTGTCAAAATTTCACAGTGTTCTGATAAACGGTCTGACAGTTATGGTCTCTGGACTGAACTACGCGCAGTCTGAAATTTTCTGACGAAAAGGTATTCATCATAATTCTCTTCTAAGATAGATTATGGACTTAATGAAATTAAACCTGGGGATGCAAATATGATATGAAAACAATAAAAAATAAATAAACAAAACAAAAATAAAAATAAAAACCAAAAGGATAAGAGATACAAAACCGGTGGGTTGCCTCCCACTTAGCGCTTGTTTTAAAGCCGACGGCCCGACGTAGCTTCTTGTAAGATTCATTCCCCATACACCAATAATCGGAAAAGTTGGGGATCCACCCATAGCACCTGTTTTGCAAACACTAGCTTCACATAAATATTAGTAATAGAAAACATAATTGAAGCTATTAACCGATAAGAGTGTCCCCCACACTTATTCTTGTCCACACTTGGAAGTGCATAAAGAATATAGGAGTCGGGTATTTCTACGGTTTCTTGTTCACAAACCTGCATAGTATGAGAATCAAGTTTTTCTAATGGCGGAAATCGAGAAACAAAGTCATTCAACAATGTTTTCGAAGCACATACATTCAAACCAATAAGAGGTAAAGGAGAAGAGTTAATATGCAAAGGGTTAGACAAACCTTGCACAATCTCTTGCATTACGGAATCCCCTTCATCCTTGAAAAACTCAAGTGAATCATTCACCTCTTGTATATCATGGTCCTCTATCAAACCTTGCAACCATTCTTCATCCGTTTCTGCCTTAACCAAAGTCTCGGCATAAACATCATCACTACAATCATTCACAAGTTCAATTGGGTCTTCCATAATATTGGTGATATCGGTCCAATATTCTCCGTCCATTATAGGTACCTGAAATAAGATTCTCAAACCAAGGTTAAAAAACGGAAAATAAGAAAAACAAAAATAAGACTAAAAACAAAAATAAGAAACCAAAAACAAGTGACAACCGTTGCCTCCCCGGCAACGGCGCCAAAATTTGATCGCTGTCGTATGCGTCAAAAATAATTTACACTTTCTTACTACTCAAAATATAAATATAGCAAGGGCAAGAAAGGATCGATCCCACAGAGAGGTCTAGGTTGTCAATATATTTTCGGTTCCTTATATAAAACACCGGGTATTTTTCTGATTTTTATATCCTAAAATAAAATAAAAGCAAACAAAGAAAAATAAACAAATCAAAGTATTGAGAATATTGGTTAAGGATTCATCTTCATTCACAAATATGTTTTCTTCACAATAATTAGAATTGATATTTAATCTCAAATTTTATCAAAAGCCCTAGAATATCTTGATCGCAAGAATATCCCGCAAATTCCCTTTTGTCATCAACAAACACATTAAAAGATGCGAATATGAGTTCTATCTAAAAGAACAACCTAACGTGTAAAAGCACTAATCAGGTTTAATTCCCTAGATGCATTAAATTCTATGAAATCAGGCCAATCAAAGCAATCGAACGTGGAAAGCGCACTAATTCAATTTAACAAAGGTTATAATTCACATACGATCATAAGAATATATCACTACAAACCATAATCATATTTATGCTACTTGCATTCAAGGAGTATCACTTTTACGTATAATAAACCCTAAACTAGCAATAGAGATGAAAACAAACTCAACCGATTCGCGACTCGATCAAACTAGCATTCAAATCATATAACACTATAAATTGTGAATCATAATCGATAAAATATGGAGACAAAACTAATTTATCATATCAAAAACCATATTATGTGAAATCCAATTATTCCATAACCAATAATAAAATTAAGTACTCATATTCAAGGAGTTCATAACAAGAAGAAAGAAAAACCCTAGCATGTTGCAAACCCTAGAAAAAAGTAGTAGTAGAGATTAATTCTAAAGATATGTGCCTAGGCTTCCCTATATATAGAGTTTTGTAACCTCTTCTTTAAGAAAACTAGGAAACCTAGTAAAAATAGGGAAGTGCACCTCCTTAAAATCCACCAAAAACCCTAATTTTCACGTCCATAGCAAGCCCAAAACGCATCTCTCCTTTCTCTTTTCGCGCAGGCCCAATAAGGCCCAACATAAAACCTAATCCAAATTGGTTTCACCATTTTGCTCATAACTTCTTCATACGAACTCGGAATGACCTCATTCTTTTTGCGTTCTTTTCGCGTTTGAATTCTCTTCGATATGGTGATAAGAATTCCTTGATTGAAATGAGTTAAAATTGGTCTTCCTTCTTCATCAATAACACTTTACTTGTTTGCTCCTTTTAGCACTTTGTAGCTCCCAATGGCTAATTTCTCCTTCTTTTGCTCCAAACGACTCCAAAGCACCTAATACACTCAAAAGTAAGCATAAGATACATAATTCACACTAAAACTCGCAAAGAAAGCATAAATACTAGATATAAAATTAGGTGTTTATCACACCTATCATGTTATACTAGCCCGATTGAGCGTCCGGACTAACCCTATCAGTCTGGATATGATCATGACCATCCAACTCCACCAGCATGATTGGATGGCCCAGATCGATTCCATAACCCCCAAGCAGGTATGCAATATCCGCTGCCAAACTAATGCAGGCCCTGCATGGTCGGCCTCCCCCTTGGCCTAGCTTTCCAAAGCATCCAAACCAAAGTAGTATGGACGAAAACCCTAAATTAGGGTTTGCGGCACATTACATGTGTCGCAAAACAATCTCAACCATCCATCTTCGCAGGTATAGATGGAGGGTGCAGATGTAGATTCAAAGGGCACGGAGTATGTCAACGCAATGACCGTGGGCCCACATACATACCTGACCAATCGGTCAGGACCAATCATGGTTGTTCATTCCAAATCTTGCGCCTGAATGGAGCATGACACACGGCCTTGAAACCCAAAATTAGGGTTTTGAATCACGAATGGAGGGTCCGAGATTAGATCAAAGCAGGTCCGGTCATACCAACATGACCACCGTGGACCCTTCTATCCCCTCACCTGATCGGCCAAGACCGAAATCTCTTTTTCTCCTCGGTTCGCGCACTTCCAACATGCATGATCGCTCCTTCTAAATTCCAAACTAATCTCAGCCGCTCAATTTCGACAGATGAATTGAGTGGCTTAGATCATGTTTTCGTGGGATGGTAAGGCGTAGGCGTGAACACCAGCATACCACCTATACGTTGGAGCAATCGGCCAAGACCGACCAAGCCTGGTCGTCTTGGAACGCCCGCCCGAAGTTGGTACGGCGTGCGGCTTTTGCGGCACCAATTTTCTGTCGCAAATTGATCTCAACCACACAACTTCGCAGGACGAATTGAGTGGCCTAGATCACACTTTCGTGAGACAATGAGGTATGTGCGCCTACACCATAATGTTATCTACACACATGCACGACCGGCCTAGCCAAAGTTGTGTCCCAAGCTTGGATTCGACCAAGCTGAAAAGTGATGCTTGCGCACCTTTTCATAAACCCTAATTTCATCAACGGTCGCAGATGAGTGTCTCAAAGATCATCTCGTCCGTCCAACTTCACCGGCTTGGATATACAGCCCTGGTCAGGAGTTAATTGGTCAGTGTGGCGTCATGGTGATCACCACCCGTCACTCTACCACACCATGTGATCGGTCAAGGGAGGGTTTGAATGCGCAACTTCCAAACCATCACATGAGGTTGGTTGGACATGAAGTTACTTTGAGACTCTCAAAAAGCGATGCTTCATACATGCTGAATATACTCGATGCAGTACCTGCATAGTATACACACGATACTTCACAAGTATTAATTTCCTAAATAACGTAGCCATACATGCTACTTTCTGTGGGTCCCATGATCCACACACTCGAGACATCAATCATGTCACAAACTGGGGGATACATACTGGGGTATTGGTCTGGCGGTTTACAGCGTGCAGCTCACAACGCGCCATCACAAGAACGTGTCAGGAAGTCATGGACGGTTAGTTATGATGGGAGAAGTGGGCAAGCCTGGTCGTGTGACACCGACACACTACTTCACTACTCCATCACTCCACTTTCTCCACTTCCCACGAGATACGAAGGTTAGGCTAAAAGACTTGTATAAATAGGTTCTCCGCCCTATTTTTCAAGAGAAGAACAAGCACAAGACGAGATAATAGAGGCAAGTGTTGATACAATCGTATTCAAACACCGGAACTGATAGCTTACATCCTGCAATCTAGTTCAGCTTTATAATACAAGTCACACATAGCCAACATCTTCACAATATCAACACCTTCTTCGCTTCCCTCCCTAAGATCAACCCCATCTCCTTCACTTTGTGACCGAAACAAGTCTGGAACGGACATTTCTTGGTTTAGGCTGGACTTTCACAGATTGATCTCTCGAATCTACAAGCACTCACCGCGCAGTGCATTTATTTAAGGTTTAAATTCATTCCTCATCCACACCCCAAATTACCAAAATTAGCAGGAATAGTTTTCACCCATAAACAATTGGCGACCATAGTGGGAGATTAATCTCTCGGTTGTGAAGTCAATTTCTTTGAAATCCGATTTGATTTTATCAATTTCAAAAGGGTAGATCTTAGAAATAATTCAATCAACAATTCATTTCAAGATGGTGGAACTCAGGTCTGGATCATCAATCAATTCTGACGGAACTAGTGTGGATAACACTCCCGGTGTCGATGTACCTGTCAGTGGATCTACTATAGTCAATACATCTTGTGGAGTCGTCACCTCTACCGTCAGCGCTAGCGTAGCAGGAAATATTCCAGTAAGTGTAACACCTCCCATCACCAGATCCAGAGCAGCCGCTAATCCCGGCATCTCCTCAAGTATAACGCCTTTAGTGGTCACCAGAGCAACAACTTTCACTCCTTCATCAGGACGAGGAGCCGGAGGGACAAGAGGAAGACCACCACCCATTACCATTGCAGACTTAATGGAGAAACAATAAGTTCTGGCTAAGACTCAAACGGATATGGCCGCAACTCAGAAAGAGGTACTCACTTTCCTAAAAACTTTGACTGAACGATTGCCGCAAGGTTTACGACAACCCGGGGGAGACGTTTCCATCCTGGCCCGCACGGATAAGGAAACTCGCGTTTCTCCTGAACTCCCAAGAGAAAGGAACCAACCATCTAACTTCATCACACATGAGGACCTGGAACGACTTCTCCAAAATCGAGGCAAAGAGGACCGAACGGATGTACACCAGCATCATCCGCCGTACCCTCAAGATGTGCAACGAGTTCCTATTCCCAGAGGTTACACCTCCCCCCAATTCTCCCTCTACGATGGTACTGGTAACGCTCGTAAACACGTCTCTGGTGGTGGTGGCAAGAGTTGAGATTGAGGGTTCCCCATTGGAAAATGATTTAGTTTTCCCTGGTCTATCATTCTGAGAATGATTCTCTTTATGTTTCTGCAGTTATTTATAGAATGTCCATGAAAGTGATGATAAGAGCAAAATTCTTGGCTCTTGTTATTTGAAAGCGGTTATTTTCCCATGTTCCAGGGTGTTGGTATATTCTCCATTAAAATTATTGCTTCCCAAATTTTTTCCACGCTAGTATTCAAAGGCGGCATCTTGATCTCCTCCCATGTCATTCTTTGACTTCCTGGTCCTCTCTGATAGTTTTGTCTTTGTCCTCCATATGTTTCTTATGGCTGATCAAGTCTTTGAATTTTATTGTTCCCTCCTCGACTATAAAAATTTCTTTCTCTTTCGAATTCTTCTTGATCCCTGCTTCCCATAGCTACCAACTTCTGTTGATTATCATTCTTATTTTCTTGTTGGACCTGCGAAGTGCTCGCAACTGTGTTTATCAATTTTGGTAGCAAACTCGCATTCGCTGCTAATGAGCTTGTATTCGCAATAGGATACGACTCCATTTCATTCTGTTTTTATTCAAGAGCAATGTACTCCTCTTGTATCTCCTGTAATTCAGTCATTGTGATTGTATTTTTGATTCTAAAAATTTGAATGTATAGCAGATTGGTTGCGAACATTGCATTGATGAAGGATAAAATGAGATATCTCTCATCCACACGTCCAACCATCTCACTACACATTGTCTTTCATCTTATGGTTAGATGTTTCAAACTTTCTCCAATTCTCTGCTTTAATCCAAATACATCTTCTAATCCTGGTACCGAGGAGTTTTTAGTTATATATGCCCCTAAGAATGTAGTCTGTAAATGGTTAAAAGATGTTATAGTATTCCTGGGTAGACCCTCGAACCATTTTAGTGCCTCTCCTGTTAGACTTGATGCAAAATACTTGCACAACACAGCATCGTGATTCTCCCACTGTAACATACATCTCACATAAGCTTTAATGTGTTGAATCGCACAAGTTGTTCCATCAAAGATGCTAGTTAACGCAGGCAAACTGCATTTTGGCGGTATTCCTCCTAATTGTACTTCTTGTGAGAACGGAGTTTTTACAGCTTCTTCTATGGCTTCATCCAATTGTCTCCTACCTCCTTCCCTCTTATTATTCAGCATTCCTCTCATTTTCGCCAGTTCTCTTAAGATTTGTTCATTTACCCCGGACGTTGGTTCCATTGGTCTCTTCAATTCTGCTTCTCTTCTCCTGCGTTCTTGCCTGTCTTGTGCTGCGAGAGTTTGATTTCCTTCCCCAGCATTTTCTTCTTATATTTCTATGCGATCTTATCTTTCATTTCTTTTATGAATTCGCACACCATTATATCTCTTATTTTCTCCTCTGCGATTTTGCTCACTCCTTATCAATTCTCTTTGTTGTCTTTCAATTCTCCTTTGTATTCTATCATATTCTTCATTGATTGTAGGTACTGAATATCGCAAGATAATAGTTCACGAGTATCGTAATAAATAAAGGAGAAAAGAGTTATAGAATGATACGATGATAGAAGTAGCGCGGATAAATATGAAGTTTTGCGAGGATGGAATAATTTTGCGAGTATGAGTTGCGATACTTCGCAATTCATTTACAGCTGTATAAGTTTTACTATAAATAGGAGTTCAAATGTAAAATTTGGGAGGTTCTTTTAGTGAGTGTAAGAAATTATCTTAGGAAAGAGAATAAAAAAAAGTTGTAACTATTCTAGTTCCATTTTGATAATTCCATGTAATCAATTAAGAGAATTAATAAGAAAGTTATCATTCACCATCAAGAACTTCTTGAGTTTTTACTAATTCTATTGAGGGTGTAGTTGTAGGTTATTCTGCAACTACATAATTGGCGCTAGAAACAGGGACTTGAGAATTGTGGTAGCCTAAATTTGAGGGAATTGTGGAAAATTTGAAGATCAGATGAAGTCGGTAGATGGAGATTGCAAAAAAGAAGAATGTAATATGATCACAAAGACAATGATTGATGAATTTCATAATAATATGAAGGGAAAAATATACAAGCGAGATTGTAGAGGAAGAAAGATCATGGAGGAAGAAAAGATAACAACTTTAGAAGAATGGGAAAAGCAGAAAATCACATTTTCAGTAGCAGAAATTCCAAATGAAGACTTGAACCACACTTCACCATTGGTGATCACATTGCCAATCATGCTAAAAGATAAGAAAGTTGTAGAAAAATGGAAATTAAACCGAATTTTGGTTGATACAGGGAGTTCTGTTAATATCATATTCTATCATGCACTTAAGGGGATGGGAATTAAAGATGAAGAAATCACAAATTCAAAATGTCTTATTCATGGATTAGGAAAATCTACAACAAAATCTAAAGGAAAAATCGCACTGCGAATATTACTAGGAGAAATCGAAACACATGTAATCTTGTGTGTGATAGATATGGAATCTCCATATAACATGCTGATAGGAAGGCCGTGGATTCATGCGATCAAAGCTGTTGCTTCAACATTACATCAGAAAATCAAATTTCCTACACCAAATGGAATACAAGAAATAAAAGGAGATCTTGATAGTGCAAAATTTTGTTATCAAATTGAAGTAACGCAATGCGGAGGAAGAGCAAGAAAGAAACAGCTTCGTAGGAAACTTGCGAAGGAAACAAAAAAGGAAGAAGAATTCCGAGTGTATACAGTAAGAGCAAAGGAAGGGAGAGGTATACCAAATGAGATTCCATAAAAAGAAGGGGAACCAGCAAAAATAATCAAAGAACCAACACCTATGGGGGAGCAAAATCCAAGCTATGTTGCAGCTGAACCAACTAAAGAAATAAATATTGGAAGTAAAGAGGAGCCTTTATTCTTGCGAATTGGAACTAAGATGGATGAAGAAGAAGAAAAAAGAACTATTGATCTTTTACGAGAATATAAAGATATCTTCGCAGGAAGTGTAGATGAGATACCAGGAATTGATCCATCAGTGGCGTGTCATAGATTGAACATAGATAAAAATGTAAGACCATTCAAACAAAGAATAAGGAAGATATCACAAAATTATCATGTACAGATAGAAGAAGAGTTACAAAAGATGTTGGATGCAGGGATCATAAGGGAAGCAAAATATCCAGAATGGATTGCGAATATGGTCATTGTTCCAAAAAAGAATAAAGGAATAATAATTTGCATAGATTTCACTGATATAAACAAGGCATGTCCCAAAGACAGTTTTCCATTACCAGATATACCACAAATGGTGGAATCAGCTGCATGTCATGATAGAGTCACTTCACTTGATGGATACAAAGGGTATAATCAAATATCACTCGCAGAAGAAGATCAAGAACATACTGCCTTTTTTGCTCCAAGGGGTTTGTATTGTTATGTGAAGATGCCATTTGGTTTGCGGAATGCGGGTGCTACATATCAACGTATGGTTGAAAAAGTGTTCGCGAAATGGATACATAAAACTTTGGAGGTATATGTAGATGATATGTTGATAAAAATCAAGGAAGCTAAAGATCATGTGCAAGACTTGAAGGAAATATTTGAGCAAATGAGAAAGTTCAACATCAAATTAAATCCTGAGAAATGTATAATTGGGGTTTCATCTGGAAAATTCTTGGGATACATAGTATCAAAGGAGGGAATACAAGTTGATCCAGAAAAGGTCCAAGCAGTTCGTGACATGCCAACACCTGCAATGGTAAAAGAAGTACAAAAGCTAAATGGACTCTTAGCTTCACTTGGAAGATTTATTTCGCGAATGTCAGATAAGTGCAAGCATTTTTTCAACATACTTAAAAAGGGATCAAAATTCAAGTGGACTGATGAATGTGAAAAAGCTTTTCAAGGAATCAAAGAATACCTTGCAAATACATCTATACTACAGAAACCAGAGAGAGGCGAAGAATTATTGGTATACCTCGCAACAACTCCATATGCTCTAAGTGCAGTTCTGTTGCGAGCAGATGCAGTAGTAGAGAGGCCCATTTACTATATTAGTAAAACCTTTAATGCAGCAGAGAAGAATTATTCTAAAATGGAGAAGTTAATCTTAGCCCTGGTTTTTGCATCATTCAAGTTACGAATATACTTTCAAGCACATGTGATAAAAGTGGTAACCAAATTCCCAATTGAATCAACCATGAAGAACACAAAAAGGTCAGGAAGAATAGAAAGGTGGAATGCACAAGTAAACCATTACAAGATAAAATACGAAGTATTGTCATCGCAAAAATCACAAGTTGTCGTAGATTTTTTGGCAAAATTTCCTTTGGAAGAAGATGAAGCAGTAGAGGAAATGATGGATGTTGAAGAAGAATTTGGAAATCCAAAAGACTTGTTAACAGAACCAGATAGATGGGAAATTCTAGTGGACGGATCATCCAATAGTGAGGGAAATGGAATTGGAGTCGTGTTTATTTCACCAGAAGGAGAAAGAACAGCATTCTCATTCAGACTAGAATTTGCATCCACGAACAATGAAACAGAGTACGAAGCTGTAGTGCATGCATTAAAGATCGCAATAGAAAAGAAGCTCGAAAGTATAAGGATAACAAGTGATTCGCAGTTAGTGATTTGTCAAATTAAAGGTGAATATACCACATATGAATCTTCTTTGAAGAAATACAAGAAACTCGTTGAAGAATTATCTGCGAAGATACCAAAATTAAAATGGAGACATATATCTAGAAAATATAACCGTCTCGCAGATGCTTTTGCATTCATTCCAAGCATGATGACAAATCCAAATACAAGAAATATCCAAATACAGACAATTCAACACCCATCAGTGGACAAAGAGAAATAAATTGAGGAAGCTGTTGCGATGGAAGTAGAAAGAGAGTTATCAAACAACATCGCAGATTGGAAAAAAGAAATTCATGCATATCTCGCAACAGGAGAAATATCCAGGAACAGACTAGAATCACATAAATTAAAGAGTCGTGAAACAAACTATGAGTTGCGAGAAGGAATTTTATATAGAAAATCTTTCAATGGACCACCTCTCAGGTGCTTAACTCGCGAAGAATGAGAAAAGATATTGAAGATGTTACATGGAGGAGAAGCTGGAAATCATAGTGGGGGAAGATCTCTAGCATATAGAGCAAAGATACAAGGATATTACTGGCTTTATATGCATACAGACGCAAAATTGTTCGTACGAAGATTCAAGGAATGTCAACGACATGGTAAAAGAATTCATGCACCAGGAGCCACATTAACTTCTTCAACAAGCTGCTGGCCTTTTGGTAAATGGGGTTTGGATATTGTTGGACCATTTATACCTGGATCTGGACAAAGGCGATACTTGATAGTTGCAACAGATTATTTCACGAAGCTCGCAGAAGTAAAAGCAGTACAGCATATTCGTGATAAAGATGTTTTTACATTCATATTTGAGAACCTCATTTGCAGGTACGGGGTTCCAGCACAACTAGTATCTGATAATGGAAAACAATTTGAGGGGCAGAACATAGAGATGTTACTCAGTGCTTTTAGGATAAAATATGGGAAGTCAACACCGTTATATCCACAAGCTAATGGACAGGCAAAAGCAACAAATAAAATAATCGCAGATACAATCAAAAAGAAATTAGAAGGACATCTCAAAGGGTGGTGCGAGCAAGTACCTAGCACAGTTTGGGCATACAATACAACTAGAAGAGAAGCAACTGGAATGTCTCCTTATTGTCTAACATATGGAGTAGAAGCAGTATTACCCACAGAGGTTGTAATTCCGACAACAAAGAAAGAAGCTTGGGAAAGAAATTTAAGTGCGGGAGTAATATTAAGTGAATTGGATGATTTGGAAGAAAAAAAGAGAAAAGGTGTTGCACCATATGAAGATTTATCAGGAACGATTAGCTCGAGAATACAACAAGAGAGTCATTGAACGTGAATATAAACCAGGTGATTTGGTCATGCGAGAAACACCTCGATATCAAAAGAAAATGGAGGAAAATTAGCACCAAAATGGGATGGACCATATGTTATTAAAGAAGTTGTAGGAAGCGGAGCTTATCGGCTGATGGATCCAGAAGGGAGAGACATGGGTTTGAGGCTTGGTAGACCTTGGAACAGACTATATTTGAAAAGGTATTATCCATAAAATTCATGAATTTTTTTACGAATATTGGGAATTGTTTGCTCGCAGGAAATTGGGAAAAGTTACGAGTTTCAAAATTTATATTGCGATTAAAGTTTCATTAATTTGCGAATAAAAGACCGCAATCTGTGATCAGCCTCCAAAAAAAGAAAGAGAGCCGCAGAAAATTTTATACAGGCAAACCTTTGTGGTGTACACCCTAGTTCGCGAAGCTATATTTCGTAAGAGGCAAAGTCCTAAAGTACGTCATTTAAGGGGGTACCTATAAACGTGGCTAAGGGTAACCGGAACACCACCAAGGACCCTTAGTACATGGTAAAAATTTAGGGGTACAACCCAATAATGGGGTACCTATCCGTGTTAGACACCTTGGATTCTCACCTAATCTAGCGACATTACGCAATATAAAATGCGGTGTAAGAGGATTTAGGTTGGGCGACTAAGGCATACTGTCTTTCCCAAGAAGTGCAGAAAACGATCAAGGCCCCGAGGTACACGGTTGAGTCAATAGTTCCGGGTGAGGTTGAACCACATCTGCCATTTTTGACAAGTCTTGGCAAATGATGCACTTGGCCCAAAGATACCCCATAGGGTGCAACCTCGTAACTATAAGCCCTATAGGCAAAAAGGATAAGAGGTTGCGATCAAAAGCTGGTTGTTGGCAGAACCGGATGGGAAGAGCTAACCTTGTATGGTCGATGTACGCTTCCTTGAAGGGGCAACCAGGGGGAAGATAAAGGGCATCACCCTCCATTAGGGAGCTGATACGTGCTATAAGATGCAAATGTCACGAGGCTTCTTGTTTGTGATAACATAAAGGCTTGTCATATTTGTGCAACAAATGATGTTCTGCGAGCATTCTAAAAAAAAAAAAAAAAAAAAGGAAAACATACAAAAAGAACTCGCAGAATGAAACAAAGAAGTTAAGATGAGATCAATGGGTTATTACATGAAAGTGTAAAAACGTCCTGCGATTTCATCGCAAGACGATAATGTCACGAGGTTGTATGTTCGCAAGAATGTTCAGACTTGTCATATTATCGCAAATACAAAAATTTACTACAAAAGAGGTGGCAAAATAAGACCTTTACTTAGGAAGGCATAATAAGACCACAGAAATTAATGAATTTCATTACATCAAAATCATTGAAGAAATTATACAAGAATATACATTATGAAGATCTGAAAAGAAGACAACTTCGTCAATATCATTGAAGAAATTTTACAAGAATATACATCAAGAAGTTTTGAAGAGAAGACAACTCTGTCAATATCATTGAAGAATTTTTACAAGAAGTCCTATCAAAGAAGACAACATCATTGAAGAATTTTAACGAAGACTTAACAAAAGATGCGATTTTGATAGCAATCAAATACAGATAAGTTCATATTCGTAAAAGTTTACGATAATTACATACTTCTTATACTTCTCCATATATTGAATATTTCTCCAAAAGTTGAATACTTCTTATAATTCTTCAAGAATATCTCATATTTATTATACTTCTTCAACGGATATTTCATTTGGTGAAGGTTAAATAATCATTATACTTCGTCATATGTTACGTAATTATTCACAGATTGAATACTTCTTATATTTCTTCATTTGGTGAATTGAGTACTTCTAATACTTCTTATATCTCTTCATTTGGTGGATCGAGTACTTCTAATACTTCTTATATCTCTTCATTTGACGGATTTAGTACTTCTAATACTTCTTCAAAGGTATTGTATATGTAGTATACTTATTAAGGATATTTCATATATTTTATTTATTATACTTAAAAGGAAGGATTTCTTATTTACAATCGTAACAAGTTGAAACTTCGTAAGATAAATTGAGGCAGATATTCTAATACTTCAAACAATGTTTAATCATTTAAAGAGAAATAATAGGGGGAAAAGGAGATACTAAGTTTTATCTGTGAGTTATATATTATTTCTCTTCATATGATCAAATGGGGCAAATTTAATTAAAGAAAGGTTAAATTATCTTCGCAAAATATCAGATATACTTCTTAAGAAAGGATAAATCATCTTCGCAAAATATCAGATGTACTTCTTAAAAAACAGAATTGTTCACAAAAAGAAAACCAACAGTAACTAAGGGAAGGAATTCAAAAGAAAGGAGGACAGGAGAGTCAATGATAAATTGAAAAAAGAAAGAATGTTATCATGCTTCATCAACACTCTGTGCTGGATCTTTAAGATGAGTAGGGTCATTAGCAGCCTTCGACTTTTGCGAGATATCATCCTTTCAAGAATATGCAACAGGAACATCTCCTTGAGGAATAGATTCTTTCTCATTATCAAGATCTTCATCATCACTCTCATAATCGAAATCACTATCAGGCTCACGAGCAACTTCATCGTCAGATATCTTCAGAGGAGTAATTTTCACAGGAGGCAAGGCTCTTGATAAGAGAATGTTATTCGTAAAGACTTGAGCTTTCAGATGACTTTCACGAAGTATAGGTTTTTGATGATTGGTATCTTCGATATCTTTGGAATAAGCAAGATAGTTGAATCTCCGAGTAGCACGGTCACGAGAGTTGATTAAGCGGGTAGAAAGCAAAGCATTTTTCTTACGAAGCTCGGAACAGGAGGCTTCTAATTCAGCTTTCGCATTACAAAGGTTGTTCTCAGATTCTGCAAATAAAACAAAATTCAAAGGATAAAGTTTGCGAGTATAACAAAATTTAAAGATATACCAGAGGCAATCAAATTTTAATGACTACCTTCTCTTTGCGAAGCAAGAGATTGAGTTAAAGATAGACAACAGTTCTTTATCTGATTCATCGCATTATCAAAACCATCACCAACTAATCCTTTAAGTCGAGATTGAAGCTTTTGATCTTTAGAAAGGAGAAAAATTTTATCCTTCGCAAGTTTGGCATTAAGACTTTTTAATGACGAATAATCTTCTTCAAGTTGATTCTTCTTAGCACTCAAGACTATATTCTTATTAATAAGGGAATTCTTCTCAATAACAAAAGAATTTCTTTTAGCATCTGAATACTTCTTTAATTCCTCAAGTTCACCTTTCAACAAAGAAAAAAGATTTTCTTGATCGCAACATTTATTCTGAAGAGTCTTTAATTCTTGCGAAGAAACAATCATTGTATTCAAAAACGAACATTTCTCTTCTGATAAGGTTTTGTTCTCTTCTAATAAGGTTTCTATTCTCAAATTAGCTTTAGTTAAGGAAGAAAAAAGTTGAGATATGTCATCATTCAAAAAATTTCGATCATATATTAGTTGAGTATTCTCTTGAAAAAGAGCATCAGAGTTGTCAAGAGCACACGAGTAAAGATTAGATAAATGGGAGAATTGGTTTGAGAGGCTTTCATGCTTGGTTCGATATTCTGTTGCATCTGATTCATGGTGAAGTACCAATCTTCTACATTTCTGGATGGATTCTACAAAGGGGAATGGGTTTTAATGGATGTTTCAAGCATATGAAGAATATAAGTAAATAAAAGGGAAAAATATGAAGATAGAAATCATACCTTTCAATTCATCATTTCTTTTGCGAAGAATCGCATAGTCGAGAGAATTATTTTGAAAATGATAATTTTCTTTACGGAGATCCTCGCATTCTGCTTGAGAAGATTTCAAAGATTGGCGAAGCTATTCAATTTCTTTTTCCAAGGATTGACGTGAAGAAGAAATGTCTGGATTGACGAAATTATTTAGAACTTCGCAAAACTCATATTGCGAACGAACATTAGTAGACTTCACAGTATTGGTCAAAACCTCAGATAACATTCGGAAAGTTGAATAAACTCCATCTCGAATTTCCTGAGGAAGAGGAGAAGAATTTGAAGGAATAAGAGCAAGCTGCAAATTGTCTGGAGAAATAACACTCAAAGGATTTGGGGACAAGATAGGTTTTTCAAGAGAAGAAGTTGAAGAAATATTTTGCGAGGGTTGTTTTTCAAGAGAAGAAGTTGAAGGAATATTTTGTGAGGGTTGATCTTGAAGAAGTGTTGATAAATTGACACTGATGGGAGATTGAAAGGTAGGTAATGGAGTAGAGGCAGGAGTGTGTGAAGAAGCATTTTCACGAGGAGGAGAATAAAATTCCTTATCAATTTCAGGAAGGAAATCATCAATTGGAATTAATGGTGTGGGTTTAGTTAATCGAGATCTCTTACCAGGGTTGGGTTTTTCGCCAACCTGCGAATCAAAATGTAGATTAAAAACTGAGGCAACAATATATTGTTCAGGAAAGAAGGAAAAGTATTTTAACTACCTTTTGATTCTCATATTTTCTTCTTCGTGGATTAGGGCTTGAATTTTTTAGTTGAGGTTTCATCTGAGGAGTTATTTTGCTGAAATAAACCAAAATCAGATAACAAATTATACAGAAATTAAAGACAAGAACAAATGAAATGCGCGAAGATAAAAGGAAATTACCTTGGAGAACTCATGAAGATATAATAGAAGAAAAAATTGTAGAGAAAACAGTAATGGAGAGTATGAATAGAAGATAAAATTGCAGAAGTAAGAAGAAGAAAAGGAAGAGAATATAAAGGAGTTATATAAGGGAATAACTAGAAAAAGACGGTTACAAAAGATGTGTCCAAATTCTAAAAGACTAAGTAACGGTTATGTTCTCACGATCATTTCTTCTTCGTAGAATTGACATGAGAAGAGGCAAGATGTAGGTACTGAATATCGCAAGATAATAGTTCATGAGTATCGTAATAAATAAAGGAGAAAAGAGTTATAGAATGATACGATGATAAAAGTAGCGCGGAGAAATATGAAGTTTTGCGAGGATGGAATAATTTTGCGAGTATGAGTTGCGATACTTCTCAATTCATATACAGCTGTATAAGTTTTACTATAAATAGGAGTTCAAATGTAAAATTTGGGAGGTTCTTTTAGTGAGTGTAAGAAATTATCTTAGGAAAGAGAATAGAAAAAGTTGTAACTATTCTAGTTCCATTTTGATAATTCCATGTAATCAATTAAGAGAATTAATAAGAAAGTTATCATTCACCATCAAGAACTTCTTGAGTTTTTACTAATTCTATTGAGGGTGTAGTTGTAGGTTATTCTGCAACTACATTGATATTACCATTGTTGCGGTTTTGCTCGCGTCTTCTTTCTCGATTATCATGGTTATTCTGACGTATTTCTTCTTGGACTCTTTCCTCCACTTCTGCTCTAAATCTCTCTCTTTCGCAGGCTAAACGTGCTTGTTCAGCATAATGTCTCTCAATTTCTTCTTCAATTATTTGTTCATTTCTGCGATTTTCTCTTCCATGTAATATTCTTCTTCCTTCTTCTTGGTTTTCTTCATCACCTTGATTATTTCGTTCCTGACGCTGCCTGTTTTGTGGAATTTCGCCATGTGGAATGTATCGATCTTCAATCATTTCTCTATTTTCGCGACGTTCTTCATCTAAATTTTGCACCTCCTGCAAAATATTTCCACCAACATTTTCTACAAGTGAGTTTCGACTTTCTTCCCTTCTGATTGATCTTGAACTGGATCTTGTAGTGCTTCTTGACCTTCTATTTTGTAGTCTCATATTCTCCATTCTCAATTCATGATTTTGTCTTGTCAAATTAGCACGTTCTTCTGCTTCTACTCTCCTTTCTTCATGTATCCTTTGTCTCAATTCCTCTAATGCTTCCACTTCTCCATTTCCATGAATTATTCCTCCAATTACTTCCTGATCTTCCTCTATTCACCTATCGTTTCTTAATTGTTGCTCCTCTTCCGCTTCACCTGCTGAATCTGACTTCCATGTGTGTATACTCACTCTATCATAATCCATAGTTCTATGTTGCGCTGGTGTATGATGAATTGGTTGTTGATTTTAATTTTCTCCATCATTTCTTGTATTCATTCTTGATGGTTCTCCAGTTTTGTTTCTTCTTACTCCAGCAAGTCTCTTACTCATTCTCATAGTTTTTGGTTGTCTTGAAGCATTTCTTCTTCTAGCCATCTCTTTAACCTCAATGAATTGTTGAAAATTATATGAAATTTACCACAAACTACTCCAAATTCTTTCAAATCACAATATTAATTTTCACACTAAAAACAAGGGAAGAATCCTTGTTTCTAGCGCCAATATGTAGTAGCACGAAATCCCACACTACACCCCTCACCAGAATTCATAATAATAAACATATCTTTTAAAGATTAAGAACAACACTTTTACTAATTGATTCACAGAAATGTTACAAGAAATGGAAGAAAACAAGAATACAATCGCTCTTTAAACTTTCTCTCTCCTAATGACTTGCTCAACAGTCGAAAAAGATCTCTGCTTCTTTACGCTTATTCACCTTCTTATATATGGATTTACATAGTAGGTGACAGCTAATCTGTCCTTTATTTTAGGATCTGACTTGCAATATTCTCGCAAGCTTGTTAGTGATACTTCCTCGCAAACCTCTTTCGTTCGCAAGATTATCACACTTTCTTCATGTTTATACCACCGCCATCTATTACGTCACTTTCCTAACCATTCTGCGATATTTGTAATGAGTTGTTAAAATTTCGCAAGAGTGTTGTTGTTAACTTCGCAAGACTGTTGCTCCTGCGATATTTTGATCCTACAATGATGATGAATTCGCTTGGGCTGCGAAAGTTCTAGATAACGCCAGAAATAATTTAGGTGTAAATGTTAGTCTCCATAAACGGCCTTGATTAGGGATATGATCTCTGACAGAGAAGGTTGTTAACTGTTCTTCCTTGTTAATTATTTGTCTCTCATAAATTTCCACCAAGTCACTGATTCGCTGTTGTATGTTTGTAGGGGCTGAAGAAAGGTTTCGCAAAAGAATTGAAGAACTTGAAACTAATAAAGCGAAACTCGCAAGGGATCTTACTTCTCGCAATGATAAATGTTCTAAGCTAAAGAGCCAGTTGAAAATTACTGTTGCGAACTTTAAAAATGATGCTACTCTTTTTCGAAACCAGACTATCAAAATGGTTTGTGATGACAATAACATTCCACATTCCACATATCCTTGTCTTTTAGATGAAGTCCCAAAGAACACTCTTGATTTGGTCATCTCTGATAGTGATGCTAGCGAAGAAGAAGAATCTGATAAAGATGTAGAAGAAGAAGAGTCTGACGCTAGTGAGGAAGGAGAAGAGTCTGATGAGGATGATGAAGAATCAAGCAAGAAATAATTTTTGCTTCATTCTTTGATTTTTTATAATATCTGTATATTTGTCCTTTAATTGTGTATTTTTGTACTCTATCACTGCGAATTTCTTCAGTTTCCGATACAATTTTATTTTATTTTTATTTCTACCTGCACGTGTTAGAGAACACAATTCTTTCTTTTGCAATATGGGTTAATCAATATACAAGTATTAATCTTTTATCTTATGCGTAAATCTATCATATGGAGACAAATAACATTTTCTCGCTCTATGCATTCCCATACTTTCCTCTGTTATTTGTATTCAAATGAAAGATTAAGCAAGTTACCTTTGTACAGTAAGATTGTTGCAAAATCTTTCAGTATATGCATTCCCATATCTCGCAGTTATTTCTGCATAATCTCGTAATCAAATATTTTAGGATTGCAATCTTTCTTGTATTCTGATGTGGTCTTATTTTGCCTTCCTAAGTAAAGGTCTTATTTTGCCACCTCTTGTCATTGTGACAAAATCGCAGGATGTCTTTGCATTTTCATGCAAAAACCCCTTGATCTTGCCTTAACCTTTTTCTCTTATGATTTTTGTTGCGACAATATAAAAGGCCTAAATATTCTTGCGAAAATAAATCCCCATGACATTGCCGTCTTGCGACGAAATTGCAGGACGTCCTTACACTTTCATGTACTGACCCATTGATCTCGTCTTATATTTCTCTTTTGTATTATTGCCTCTTCAAGATTGTCGCACAAATATGACAAGCCTAAATATTCTTACGAAAATAAAGCCTCATGACATTTGCGTCTTAAAACACTTATCAGCTCCCTAATGGAGGGTGCCGCCCTTATCTTCCCCCTGGTTTCCCCTTCAAGGAGACGTACCTCTACCATATAAGGTTGGATCCTCCCATCCGGTCTTAACAACAACCAATTATTTTCGCAACCTCTTATCCCTTTTGCCTATATGGCTTATGGTTACGAGACTGCACCCTAAGTGGGGTTTTATTCAGGCCGAGTGCATCATAGTCAAGACTTTCCAACAATGGCCAGGTACGCTCCAGACGCCCCATGCACTCTTGGCTCGACCGTGTACCTCGACGCCTTGATCATATTATGCACCCCTTAGAAGAGACCCTTAGTCGTCCAACCTGAATCATAAGTCTAGATTGAAAATCCAAGGTATCTCTCCTGGATGGGTTTTTATTGACCCCAAATCTCCATGGCTTAGGTTCCAGTAGCGGTGTAACCTTTTCGCTGAGCCATGCAATAGGTACCCCCTTCTATGACGCACTTTAGGTCTTACATTTTCCTCTAGCGAAATTTTGATTTCGCGAACTAGGGTGCACGCCATAGTAGGTTTGCCCCATTCTGATTGTTATGATTATTAGTTTTTGCATTTCAGCTCTTATTGTAATTTCTCAATTCTCGTCTTTGTCATTCCATAAAATATATTTTTTGAATTTTTTTTTAAAAAATCAGTGATACATTTTTCTTTCTTTTCTCAATTTTATTCTGACATCAAATTCTAAGTTTCTTACCTTTGCTGCTTTCTGCCCCTGCATCATTGATATTTTCTGCGGATTTCTTGCTTTCTGCTAACGTTTCGCCACTTCTTATTTTCAACAAACATTTACTTCGCAAAATTTCTTCTTTTCTCTTCTTTACTGCATTAACCATCAATCTCTCACTTTTCTGCTTTCCTTTGATGTTACGTTTCCAATTCTCTTTCTCTGTAGTTCGTTCTTCGCATGACTCAACATCAATTTCATAACACTTCTCTCCTTCAATCCAATCTCCTTTTATAATGCCAACTCCACTCGGATGTGGGAACTTGATGCACTGATGAAATGTCGATGCTACGCCTAGAATCCCATGTAGCCAAGGTCTGCCAATTAAGATGTTGTATGGTGACTCCACGTCGACAACATAGAACAGAATTTCAGAAGATATTTCTTTCAATGGAATTCGCATAGTGACTTCACCATTAGGTTAATTAGCAGTTCCGTTAAAACTATAGATTTTTTAAGTTGAAGGTATCAAATCTTCATCTTTTCCACCCATAGTTTTATAAGCATGATAGAACAAGATATCCACAGAACTTCCAGTATCAATTTAAACTCTGTTGATTGCCTATGAGTCCTCATCTTCATCATCACTTGGTTTTGGATTAATCTCTAATCTCACCACCAATGGGTTTCCATGCATTTCTCCGCCTTCATGTACTTCTTCTGCGGTGAAGGAGATAGTCTGCTTTTTCCAGTATTTTAATGGCGAGACCTTCGCAATGTTCGTTATTTCTCTCCTATCATCATCTCTTGCGAAAACTATGCTCAGAACATTATCATGAAAGTATTCAATCATTTTGTATGAATGTACAATAGAGTGACAAAACAGATTCTTCGCTTTTGCTCCAACTTATATTACAAATGTTTCTCCTCCCTTTGTTGTATTAAATCTGCGAATTTCTGGTGGAGGTGGTAACGGTTGAGATTGAGGTTATCCCATGAGAAAATGATTTAATTTTCCCTGATTTATCATTCTGAGAATGATTCTCTTTATATTTCTGCAGTCATTTGTTGAATGTCCATGAAAATGATGGTAAGAACAAAATTATTGAATTTGGTGATTTGGAGGTGGCTCTTTTCCCATATTCCAAGGTGTTGGTATATTCTCCATCAAGATTATAGCTTCCCATATTTTTTCTACACTAGCGCTCAGAGGTGGCATCTTGATCTCTTCCCATATCATCTTATGATTTCCTTGGCCTCTGTGATAATTTTGTCTTTGACCTCCATATGCTTCTTGAAGCTGATCAAGTCTTGGAATCTTATTATTTCCACCTCGCCTATAGAAGTTTCTTTCTCTTTCAAAATCTTCTTGATCATGAATCCCCATAGCTACTAGCTTCTGCTGACTATTCTCCATCATCTTTTCTTGTTGTGTTTGCGAAGTGCTCGCCACTGTGTTTATCAATTTCGGTAATAGGCTTGTATTCGCTGCTTTTGAACTTGTGTTCGCAACTGGGTATGATTCCATCTCATTTTGTTTTTACTCAAGAGCAATATATTCTTCCTGAAGCTCTCGCAATTCAGTCATTGTGATCGTGTTCTTGACTCTGAAAATTTGAATATACTGTAGGATCAGAATATCACAACAAGGACACATTTGTGAAGTCTTCATCAACAACACATTGCGAGTGTCGCAAGTGGATTAGAAAAATGACGTAACAGATGACGATGGTAGAAACATGATAAAAGTGTGATGATCCTACAAAGTTTAGAGTGTTTGCGAAGACTAACATTAAATCTCTTGCGAGATTGCCGCAAGCCAGATCCGAAAATAAGGGATAACATAGATGTCATCCACTATGCCATATCCTATATAAAGAGATAGATATTTTGTAAAGGAGAGGAAACACATTTTTGTAAGAGAGAGTGAGATTTATTTTTTTTATCATCTTCTTCCCCAAAAACTAGATCTAGAACTCTACTCATTAATGGAGATTCTAAATGTAAACTTATGTAATTTCAATAATCATAGTGATGAACCATGGATGTAGATCACATTGATCGAACAATGTAAAAAATATTGTGTGTCTATTTAAATTTCTAGCACTTATATTTTGAGATTTAGATGATTAATATGTTTATATCTAGAAATTAGTATCAAGATATGATAAGGGGTGTGTTGTGGGATTTCCTGCAACTACATTTTGGCGCTAGAAACAGGGAGTAAAGGATTTATCCTTCCTGTAACTTGTTGGTTCAAAGAAGAGATCAGAGATGTTGATGAAGTTCAGTCAGAAAAATTCCAGCGAAGTACAACAAATATCATTCACTAAAGAAGGTCCTGAGATGCAGAAACAACATTGAATAAAGCACAGTGAAAATGGAGTCGAAACTAAGCTACACCGACAATCTGTTCTAAGATGACAAATTTCTCTTTAATCCTTAAAACTTGCTTTTAAATTTCTAGATCCGGTGGTTTACAAACAAAGTTTTGAGAAAAGTTTAATTAAAATATTTAATTGTACTTCATCAGAAACTTGATTTTCTTTACAGACTTTGATTCAAAATGAGTATCAGTTACAGATTTTATCAATGAATCGTCATCTTCAAACCAATCTAATAGATTTTTAAAACGTTGAAGGCTGAAATTCCAACCACATTAGGGGATTAACCCATCAAATAATGAAAACTCAACAAAACAGATCTGATTTATCTTTTGTTATTTATTGTACAGCGAAGAACAACCCTTCTCATCATTTTGAGCCTCAACGAAGAACTGAGTTGTTATATTGTCACTAACGAATTTATGGAATTCGAACTCGAATGAGAAAGTCATTACACGATGAAGTTAGGAGGGTAGTTACCACCATTAGATGAGTAAAGAAGGAGAGACTGCGAAATTTATCTCGTCAGCAAAGAAGAGGAAATCATGATATCCCACAGTGATAAGAAATATATGTTTTGCAGGTGCGAAGAAAGACCATTTCTTGAAATGAAAAGCCGCACAAGTGAAATTATAGGGCAACATAACAAAGAGAATGATGAAAATTGAGAAATTATCACTTAAATATGAAGGTAGGCGAATAAATGGGATCAAATGAATCTTGCACACTATGCGAAGAACAACTCTTGAGTCATAAAACTCGTAAAACATCAATGACGAAATCACAGGCAAAACAAAGTTTCATCATCTCGCAACAGCAACCCTCCTGTATAACTAGTGTAAGGAATTGACAAGTAGTAAGTTGCGAACCATCTGCAATTACCTAAACCTTCGAAGGAGGAATACTTCAAGTACCATCAACAAATGACGAGACAACAATTCTATAGCTCAAGTTTGCTTCGTTATCTAGCAAACGGAGAAGACGATATCTCGTCATTACAGTTCATCCATCTTGACAACAACACAACCATTTCGTTATTAACATTGGTAAAACCATGATAATTCACGGAGATAACAAAGCTTAACAAAAGTCAGTAGAACACCAGCGAAGAAAAGGGCACTACAAAAAAATAATAACTTACGTTTCATGACCCACGTTCGAATTAATGCTAGCACAGATGAGCCAGCTACAATGATCAAGAGAAATACAAACCAAAGGGAGAATTCTCACCCCCTATTATTTTTTACTTCGATGAATATTTGAATGATGCTCATTACTGGAAGTTCATAAAATTAAAGCAACCAAGCTTACGTTCGTAGGAGTAGTAATATTATTGGTTCTTAGCTTATCTACATAGTTACTGATATTATTTTTGGTGAAATGACTTCGCAGTTGAGAAGAAGTATTTCTCCTTTCTCATTGTAAAACCAGCGAAGTTAATAACAGGATGTAAGAAGTATCCAGCGAAGTTCAACTTCGTTGAACCAAGTCCGTGGCAAAAAGACAATAGTTAATTGGGTTTTGTTACCAGTCCGATGTGTAATATTAGAAGATATATAAGAAATTTACTTCAGCAGAGGTTCCAGCGAAGATTATTTTTAAGATCACCTGCGAAGTAAGCTCTAATGGTTCCATTCATCCCCAACTCCAGCGAAACAAACAACTCCAAAGACAAATGAAGAAAATACACAACATCCTAGTTCAAGAAATTGTTGAATGAATAATGGTGTGCTTACATGACAGACCCATCAGCGAGGAAAGGAATAAGAGTCAAGTTCACTTAGATGCTACAACATGAATATTGAACTTGATAACATCAGTTCAATTACTTCGCAACTAAACAAAATATTTACTATAACTTCACAAATAACAGACGCCAGCAAGAGGGAAGGACAGTGCGATAATTTCGTATAACGGAATTCAAAATTCAACACAGCGAGAGAGAAGCAAAGCAACTAGCACGAAGGGAAGAAGGCAAAAAATTTGAGCTATACTGGCAAAGCGGATATTATTCCAGTGAAGAAAACAATGAAAACTTTGCCAATCTTGAGCCGATGACGAAGGATGAGACTGAGCATTTCTGTTTAAAAAAATCATAGCCAAAGAAAGATGTCAAGGTGGGTCAATACAACAATCTAATGAGTTTATCAAGAGACCATTACAATCATCAATCAACAACGCCAAGAAAATTTAGCAATAAGAGAGATCATCGTCAGTCACCAGAGAGAAGAAGAACACGAAGACTTCAGTTGGGAAAATTTAACTCGAGAGATGCAAACTCATCGTATTCATCAAATTAACATGGACAAAATTTATCAAAGAGGGAAGATAAGTTAGGGAAGAAGAGTTATAGACGAAATCTACTTCGTCAGACTTCCCAGTGAAGTAGTTTGTTCTCTTCGCAAATATTTTCATATATTCCAGTGAAGACAGCAACTCAGGAGGAGAATAAGAGAAGACGGTGAGGAAGAATATACAAAGGACGATAATATGAGAATAAATTAAACAACAACAATCACTCGAATAAGCTGCAGTAGCTACTCTTATTTTTCCATCACATAGATTTATGCCTTGAACAGATAAAGAAAGAAGAGTTTCTGCGAAGAAAGCAACATCAAGAAGAAGAAATAACAAATAAAGCAACAACCTGAGCGAATAAGAAGAAGCTTATATAAAGAATGATAACAAGAAAATAAAATAGGCAAATAATACCACTCTTTCAAAAACAGGAACATAGAACAAAAGTGGAATCAATCACGGCTTGTCAAAATTCAGATATGTTATGAAAAACAACTCTGCGAAGTATGATTTGAGACACTCACCTCGGTTAAAACTCAACAAGCGAAGATGAAATATCACTTTGAAGAAGATTAGAGAAGTCAGAAGGTGAGAAAATATAGTTATCAACAAAACTTATTTCATCATCAACTTTAGAACAAGGATGAATACACAGTTGTCTACACCATATACTAATTTTTGCGAAGAACAATCTCTGCGAAGAAGAGTCTACACCGTATTTTTAAGAAGAATGGAAGAAGAACACTATCAATAGAAGTTATCATGAGAAGATAAAAAAAAATCTGCGAAGTTGTAAGACAAATTTTAAAAGCCTGTGCGAATTTCACAACATGATAAGAAACATGAAAATAGAAAATGATGAGAAGCTATAAGAGAAGTTCTGCGAAGCTTACCGAACCAACAAAAATAAAAGTCAGTACAAATGGTTCAGGGTGCAGACAATGAGCTTGAAGACGCAAGTTAGAAACCCATCAAGCGTATTTTTTCACAAATTTTTGAACAGCAAAGGAACGAAATTACTAATCAAAGAAAGCAGTTGTCCCATTATGATGCAAATAGGAAACTAGTACAGTTGGTCTGAGCAGTAGAGTACAAATATGAGGACGCGGGTTCAAGTCTCGTTACTCACTTGTTTATTTTTTCCGCGGCATTTATGCATTCAAGAGGAACTATCAAAGGGTGTTGTGCAACATTTGTACACTTTAAGAGATATTTTCGCACAAGAATTTCGCCCAAGCCCACTAAAGCTCACCCAATAGTAAACAAGCCATCAAATGCTTAAGTTCGCATAGTAGTTGTGCAGTTGCGAATTTCTAGTACAATTAGTTGGTCAGAGTCATGAATTTGGTATTTCATTATATCGCAAGGTCTTTGATTATTTCACAAAGAATAGAGTTGATGATTATTCCGCACAGATATCTCGCAAAGAAATGACAGAAGTGAAGGAAATGACAGAAATAAAAGAATGAATGAAAGAATAAAGAAACGCGAAAATTTCGCAGAGATTAATGACATATTCGAATGGGACGAACCTTTATGACGTACACCCTAGTTCACGAATAAAATTTCGCAAGAGGAAAATGTAAGACCTTAAGTACGTCATAGAAGGGGGAATCTGTTGCATGGATCATCGATAAGGTTACACCGCTGCTGGAACCTGATTCATGGAGATTTGGGGTCAATAAAAGCCCATCCAGGAGAGACACCTTGGATTCTCAACTTGAGCATATGACTTGAGTTGGGTGACTAAGGTAATAAGAGATCTCCTAAGGGGTGCAGAGTATGAACAAGGCGCCGAGGTACACGGTTGAGCTAAGGGTGCCCGGGGCATATGAAACTACCCTAGAAATTCTTGGAAAGTCTTGGCTATGATGCACTCGGACCGAAGAAAACCCCACTTAGGGTGTAGTCTTGTAACCATAAGCCATATATGCAAAAGGGATAAGAGGCTGCGAACACAACTGGTTGTTGTTAAGACTGGATGGGAGGAGCTATCCTTGTATGTCAGAAGTACGTCTCCTTGAAAGGGAAACCAGGGGAAGATAAGGGCGGCACCCTCCATTAGGGAGCTGATAAGTTTCTTAAGATGCAGATGTCATGAGGCTTTTTATTAACGGGAGTATTAAGACTGGTCATATTTGTGCAACAGTCCTGAAGAGGCAATAATACAAAAGAGGAGATAAGACGAGATCAATGGGTTTCTACATGAAAATGTAAAAACATCCTGCGAGTTCGTCGCAAGACGGAAATGTCATGGGGCTTTAATTTCGCAAGAAAATTTAGGCTTGTCATATTGTCGCAGCAAAAATTGACAAAAGAAAAAGTTAAGGCAAGATCAATGGGTTTCTGCATGAAAGTGCAGAGACGTCCTGCGATTTTTTCGCAATGACAAGAGGTGGAAAAATAAGACCTTTAACTAGGAAGGCAAAATAAGACCATGTAAGAAAATGAGTAAGCAAATAATCTTGCGAAAGTGATTATATGTAAGCAAATAAGTTTGCGAGTATATACATGGAAATGAATCTGAGACAGCGAAAATAACAAATAAGTACTGTTCAGCATCTTTCAGAAGTGTTATTCAGAATCTCTCAGGGGTACTATTCAGAATCTCTCAGGGGTATTATTCAGAATTTTGCAGGATTACTTTTCATAATTTCGCAGAAGTATTCATAATTTCACATGATTATTATTCATAATTTCGCAGAAGTATTCGGAATTTCGCAGGATTACTATTCATAATTGCGCAGGATTATTCCGAATTTCGCAGAAGTGTTCATAATTTCGCAGAATGAGCCAGAATTTCGCAGAATGTGATTATTTTGTAGAATGTGGTTATTTCGCACAATTAAAAGCACCTTGAAGAGATTATACTATCATGAGGCAGAGGCAAGATGAGGATGAAGAAACAACTCGCTCATTCACCATTATCTCAAGGATTCTACCCTCATAGATAAAGAACAGAGGCAACTATGGATTACCAAGAAAACATTTTATGTTCTTTATCTTCTCGGCAAGAATCATTTCCAAAATGGACAAGAATCCTCACCAAAAATAGAGTAATAATTTCGCATGCATATAGGCAATACTTATGACTCTCATTCAAGGAAGGATACTTCTTATATTTTGAGGATTGAGTACTTCTTATACTTCTTCAAGAGTTGATACTTCTTATTTATTTCGCAAAGCTTCGAAACTTCGCAAAAGAATAGAGGCAAGTACGTACTTTTCAAGTTTGGTATTATTTCGCTCGTTCCTTCATTAACAAAGATCAAAGACTATTACAACAACGGATTTTTTCTTAAAGATCGCTCTTCAAGCAATATTCAAGAAAAAAGAGGCAAGATGTAGGATCAGAATATCGCAACAAGGACACATTTGCTAAGTCTTTATCAACGACATGTTGCGAGTGTCACAAACATAACAGATGACGATGGTAGAAACATGAGAAAAGCTTGATGATCCTGCGAAGTTTAGAGTGTTTGTGAAGACTAACATTAAAGCTCTTGCGAGATTGCCTCAAGCCAGATCCGAAAATAAGGGACAACATAGATGTCATCCACTATGCAATATCCTATATAAAGAGATAGACATTTTGTAAAGGAGAGGAGACACATTTTTGTAAGAGAGAGAGAGATTTATTTTCTTTATCATCTTCTTTCCCAAAAACTAGATCTAGAACTCTACTCATTAATGGATATTCTAAATGTAAACTTATGTAATTTCAATAATCATAGTGAAGAACCATGGATGTAGATCACATTGATCTAACCATGTAAAAAATCTTGTGTGTCTATTTAAATTTCTAGCACTTATATTTTGAGATTTAGATGATTAATATGTTTATATCTAGAAATTAGTATCAAGATATGATAAGGGGTGTGTTGTGGGATTTCCTGCAACTACATATACAGCAGGTTGGTTGTGAACATTTCATTAATAAATGATAAATTGAGATATCTCTCATCCACACGACCAGCCATATCACTACACATTGTCTTCCACCTCGTGGTTAAATGCTTCAAACTTTCGCCAACCCTTTGTTTTAACCCAAATACATCTTCAATACTTGGTCGCGAGGAATTATTACTTATATACGCCCCTAATAATGTAGTCTGCAAATGGTTGAAAGATGTTATGGTATTCTTTGGTAAACCTTCAACCACTTTAAGGCCTCTCCCGTTAGACTTGGAGCAAAATATTTGCACAATACATCATCATGATTTTCCCACTGTAGCATACATCTCACATAAGCTTTAATGTGTTGAATTGCACAAGTTGTCCCTTCAAAGTTTCTAGTTAACGCAGGAAGGTTTCACTTTGGGGGTATTCCTCCTAATTGTACTTCTTGTGTGAATGGAGTTTTTGCAGCTTCTTCTATAGCTTCATCCAATTGTCTTCTGCCTCCTTCTTTTCTGTTATTTAGCATTCCTCTCATCTCCTCTAATTCTTTTAAGATTTGATCATTTATTCCAGGATTTTGGTCCATTGGTCTCTTTAATTCTGCTTCTTTTCTTCTACGTTCATGTCTGTCTTGTCTTGCGAAATTTTGATTTTCTTCTTCATTATTTTCTTCTCGTCTTTCCCTGCGATCTCTTCTTTCATCTCCTTCATTAATTCGTACATGATTGTACCTCTTATTTTCTCCTCTGCGATTTTGGTCATTCCTTAACAATTCTCTTTGTTGCCTTTTAGCACTCCTTTGTATTCTATCAAATTACTCATTGATATTTCCATTATTGTGATTTTTTTCACGCCTTCTTTCTCGATTATCATGATTATTTTGGTGTATTGCCTCTTGGAGCTCTTGTTCCTCCACTTCTGCTCTCAACTTTTCCTTTTTTCAAGCTAGACGTGCTTGTTCGGCATAATGTCTCTCGATATCATCTTTAATTACCTGTTGATTTCTTTGAATTTCTCTCCCATGTAATATTCTCCTTCCTTCTTCCTGATTTTCTTCGCCATCTTGATTATTTCGTTCCTGACATCGCCCACTCTCCTGATTCCTGTTGTTTTGTCCATTTTGGAGAATTTCGCCTTGTGGGATGTAACGATCTTCAATTATTTCTCTTCTTTGGCGACGTTCTTCATTTGGATTTTGTATTTATTCTCGATTTCCTTCACCAATATTTACCATTGGCGAATTTCGTCTCACTTCACTTCTAATTGATCTTGAGCTTGATCTTGTAGTACTTCTTGACCTTCTATTCTGTAATCTCATGTTTTCCATCCTCAATTCATGATTTTGCCTTGTCAGATTTATATGTTCTTCCGCTTCTAATCTTCTTTCTTCGTGTATCCTTTTCCTTAATGCCTCTAGTGCTCCAATTTCTTCATTTTCATGGATTACTCTTCCAACTGTTTCTCGGTTTCTTTCTTCTTGTCTACCGTTTCTTAATTGTTGCTCTTCTTCCACTTCTTCTGCTGAATCTGACCGCCAAGTGTGTATACTCACTCTGTCATAATCTGTAGTTCTATTTGGCGTTGGTGTACGTTGAACTGATTGTTGAACTTGATTCTCTCCATTGTTTCTTGTGTTCATTCTTGAAGATTCCACAATTTCATCTCTTCCTTCTCCAGCAAGCCTCTTCCTCCTTCTAACAGTTGTTGGTTGTCTTAAAGCATTTCTTCTTCTAGCCATCTTTCCAATCTTAATGAACTGTTGAAAACTATGTAAAATTCTTCACAAATTACCCCAAATCCCTTCAAATCACAATTCAATCACCTCCATGTTTCTAGCGCCATTATGTAGTTGCAGGAAATCCTACAATACATCCCTCACAAGAATTCATAACAATCAACACATTTCTTAAGATCAATAACGACACTTTTTATTAATTGAATTTAGAAATTTTACAAGAAGGAAGTGAAATCAAAAATACAACAATGTTTTAGACTTTCTCTCTCCTCAGAACTTTCTCAACACTCCAAAAATTATCTCTCCCTCACCTTATGCATATTCATCTCTTTATATAGGGTATTCCATGGTGGATGACAGCTAAGTTGACCTTTATTTTCGGATCTGACTTGCGATATTTCGTAAGTTTACAAATGTTAGTTTCGCAAACATCCTAAATTTCGCTAGATCATCACACTTTTCTCATGTTTACGCCATCATCATCTGTTACGTCATTCCTATAGTTAATCTGCGACAATTTCGCAGTGTACTTTTGATGGTAACTTCGCAAGGTCACTACTGTGGCGATATTCTGATCCTATACCATAATAGGGTTTGCTTAACATATACCATAATAGGGTTTGTTTAAGGTTTCGAGGAATATTCTGAAGGAATCTTACCTGTAAATGCATGGATTCATCGACTTATAGTAGTCCACTCCCGGCCATGTTTAGATCTCGGAGCCTGGTTATGCATACAATATTCCAGTATAGTATATGGTTTGTTTAAGGTTTCGAGGAATATTTCAAAGGAATATTACCTATAAATTGATGGATTCATCATTCTTACCGAGTTTTCGACTTATAATAGTCCGTTCACGGCCAGGTTTCGATCTCGGTGCCAGGATATGCATACCATGCCATAATGGATTTTTTTTAAGGTTTCAAGGAATATTCCAAATGAATCTTACCTGTTAATGGATGGATTCATCGTTCTTACCAAATTTCCGACTTATAATAGTCCACTCACGTCCGAGTCTCGATCTCAGAGCCAGGGTTTGCATACAATATGCCTGAATAGGGTTTGTTTAAGGTTTCGGGGAATATTTCGAAGGAATCTTACGTATAAATGGATGGATTCATTATTCTTACCAAGTTTCCGACATATAATATTCCACTCATGACCAACTTTCGATCTCGAAGTCAGGGAATGCATACAATATGCCAAAATAGGGTTTGTTTAAGGTTTCGAGGAATATTCCGAAGGAATCTTACATGTAAGTGGATAGATTCATTGTTCTTACCAAGTTTCCGACTTATAATAGTCCACTCACGACCAGCTTTCGATCTCGAAGCCAGGTTATGCATATAAAATGCCAGAATACGATTTGTTTAAGGTTTCGAGGAATATTCATAATGAATCTACCTGTAAATGGATGGGTTTATTGTTCTTACCAAGTTTCTAACTTATAGTAGTCCACTCACATCCATGCTTCGATCTCGGAGGCTGGGTATGCATAAAATATGCCAGAATAGGGTTTGGTTAAGGTTTCGGGAAGTATTCAGAAGGAATCATACATGTAAATGCATGGATTCATCGTTCTTACCAAGTTTCCGACTTATAGTAGTCCACTCCCGGCCAGGTTTAGATCTCGGAGCCTGGTTATGTATACAATATGCCATAATAGGGTTTGTTAAAGGTTTCGAGGAATATTCTGAAGGAATCTTACCTGTAAATGGATGGGTTCATCGTTCTTACCAAGTTTCCGACTTATAGTAGTCCACTCCCGGCCAGGTTTCTATATCGGAGTCGGGTATGTATACAATATGCCAGAATAGGGTTTGTTTAAGGTTTCAAGGAATATTCCGAAGGAAATCTTACCTGTAAATGGATGGATTCATCATTCTTACCAAGTTTCTTACTTATAGTAGTCCGCTCATGGCCAAGTTTCGATCTTGGAGCCAGGGTATGCATACCATATGGCACAATAGTTTTTTTTAAGGTTTCGAGGAATATTCTGAATGAATCTTACATGTAAATGGATGGATTCATCGTAGTAGTCCACTCCCGTCAAGGTTTCGATCTCGGAGCCGGGGTATGCATAAAATATGACAGAATATGGTTTATTTAATGTTCCGGGGAATATTCCTAAGGAATCTTACCTGTATATGGATGGATTCAATGTTCTTATAGTAGTCCACTCACAGCCAGGTTTCAATCTAGGCGCCAGGTTATGCATATAATATGCTGAAATATAGTGGCATAATAGTTCGTTCTGGCATATTGAAGTTCGAATCGACATTGAGCTTCATATTTATCGATTTCGATGATGTATGATGCTAAGTTTGAAGTTAGAACTGTTAGAGCATTTCTAGGTCGAACTCGCATGCGTTGCTATCTCAAGCATGTTTGTCAATGTTAGTGATCAAAACTATAAAGTCTTGATTTCTAGTCTACAATAGTTAAGGTCTCGGACTAGGATAAAAAGTGTAGTTGAGCTCAAGAATTCCATGGAAATCATCATACAAGATGAAGGACTACTCAAGGAACCAGTGGATCTTCATCGACTAAAAGGTATGTGGAGACTTGAACTTATCTATCACTCAAAAGTCTATTTACTCTATCTCCTATCTTGAGACAAAAGTCGTATTACTATATAGACTAAGAATATACACATGTGACATTTCGAGCTGAGTATATCTCGCTTATCTATTTCTCGAAATGTATGTTGGTAAAGATTTCGCTTTAGCCAAGTTCATCTTTGCCTAGTGACGGAATTCATGTTATGTTTCAATCACTTTGGAAATTGCTCTGACGAAAACCAGTTTGTGAATAACAACTATATGACGTCCTCTGAAAATGTTCAATGGTTGAAATGAGAGTGTAGACAATATAACCACTGGGGGATATAAATATTGTTGTGGTAGCACATATATGTATAAATCCTTATCACTTGAACCGAAGTTTGCGAACTTTTTTGATCAAGTGAAAACCGGAACTTGAGCAGTCAACCCAGTCCGCGAACGTGCGTAGTTCTCGAACCCGAGAATTTCTGATGGAGTTGTAGCTCAGTTTTAGTCCGCGAACTGACGGAAGTTCTCGAACCTGAGAATTTCTCCTGGAGTTTGTGAACTCCAACCGGTTAACTTGAGTCCACGAACCCAGTCCGCGAACTTTAGTGGTTATGTCTAAAAACGATATTCGTGAACTTATATAAATTATCTAAGGAATGATATTGCAAACCGTGGATTTATAGTTCATGAATTGATTCGAGTGAATCACATCATTTTTGCTTCAATTATGTTTTGTGTAGTACATGAGATCTCATAGCAATTGAACAACTCTATAACTAGTTCATTTGAGTCATTTGGACTAGTTATGGTGAAGAAGAATATGGTTTATATGAAAGTTATCATTTGGGTAACCATTTGGTTGACTAATATTGAACCAACTATTGTACACATTTGGGTACGGTTACACAAACCCAAAATCGTCAAGTACATGTGTGTATGGCAAGCTAAGTTTTCGATCTAACGGTTGAGAGATATTAGCTTGTATCTAATCAGGTTTTTATCTAACAGTGAATATTGAATTCTTTATTACTAAGCTAACATTGATTGCAAACCCTGATTTGAAAGACTATATAAGGGAGAACTCTAGCAACTGGGAAACCTAATCCCCACACATTCTGTATGATACTAGTTTGCTAAGCTAGAGTCGATTCTCCTTTAACCTTTGGTTTTCTTCTTCTAAAACCAGGTTAACGACTTAAGGACTTCATTGGGATTGTGAAGCCAGACCGAAACTACTTTTTTTTTATAGTTGTGTGATCTGATCTTGTTGTTTCAATCGTACGAGTACAATTGTAATAATTGGCTTGAGATTTCTATCTCCGATAGGCAAGATATTAAAGTAATCACAAACATCTTCGTCTCATCGTTTGTGATTCCGCAATATCTTTTTTCACTGTGTCGATTAATATTATTGTGAGGTGATTCATAAAACTGAGTTGTTCTTCGGGAATATAAGTCTGGTTGTATTGATTGGTTCTTGTTCACCTTGATTTATCAAAAGACGGAACAAAACTCATAGGTTTATTCGTGGGAGACGGATTTATCTATCTTATAGACTTTTCTGTGTGAGACAGATTTGTTTGATAAAGTCTTCGACTTTGGGTCTTAGCAACTCTTGATTGTGGGTGAGATCATCTAAGGGAATCAAGTGCGCAGTATCCTGCTGGGATCAGAGGCGTATGAGCATAATTGTACCTTGGATCAGTGTGTGATTGATTGGGGTTCAACTACAGTCCATACCGAAGTTAATACAGTATATGTTTAATCTGGACTAGGTCCCGGGGTTTTTCTGCATTTGGGGTTTCCTCGTTAACAAAATTCTGGTGTCTGTGTTATTTCTTTTCCGCATTATATTTTAGATAATTGAAATAATACAGGTTGTGTGTTATGCAATCAATTAGAATATCCGACCGTATTGGTTGTTGATTTAAATTTATTGACACTTGGATATTGGTCTTTGGTACCATCCAAGTTATTTCTCTATGATTAGACTTGCAAATCACATTTGCTTGAGTAAATCAAATTGAGAGATTGAGATGATAACTCCTTGAGTATTTTCTATTGATTGAGTCTAGTTGATTCTCTCGAAAAATAACTCGGAGTTGTCCATACAGATTTATAATCGAAATATTAGGTGAGGTTGTTAGACCCCCGCTTTTTCAATTGGTATTAGAGCAAGCAAACACGTTCAAGACCTTACAAGTCTGTGTTCGTAGCGATCTGACTCTATGGAAAGAGGTGCTATCTCAATAAACGCACCACCAGTCTTCGATGGCTCTATTTACTTATGGTGGAAAATTGCTATGCGCGCTTTACTTCAAGCACGTGATTTCTAATCATGGGTATATGTTGTTAATGGCTATGATTCTCCCGTTGAGGAAGTTGAAGGTGTAAATGTTCTAAATAATATTGCTAAATATACTCCTGCAGAGATTCTTGCTGCAAAGCAAAACTCCGATGGTATGAATGCAATCATATATGCCATTACCCCAAATCTTCAGCTCCATGTGTCTAATTGCACTAAGTCACAAGAATCTTGGGATATCTTAGCAACCGTATTTGAAGGAAACACCAGTGAAAAGTAAGATAGGCTTCAAAACCTTAGTTCCGATTGGGAAAACCTTCGTATGGCAGATGAAGAAACATTTGATGAGTTTAATCACAAAGTGTCTGAAATTGTTAATGTATCTTTTGTATTAGGTAAGACTTTTCCTAAAAAGGAAATTGTGATGAAAATTTTCAGATCACTGCCATCTAGATACGATAATAAGAAGCATGCCATCGTTGAGGGAAATAACCTAGATAATCTTTCCATAAATATGCTGGTTGGAAAGCTTAAGATCTTTGATCATGAACATTCATCCAAATCTAAGGATGTTGCGTTCAAAGCACTAAAGGACACTAAATTACTTGATAAAAGTAAAAAAGTGTATATCTCTGAAGATGATCACTCTGATACAGACTCATCAGATGAAGATCTTGACAAATCAGTCTCGATGATCACAAGACAGTTTAGGGATTTTCTATTGAAGAGAAGTAAATGGTTCTTCAGAGATAAGCCTAAGGCATTAGTCAAACCTCATAATCGTGTTCCTCCTAAAAACAGGGATATTGATGAAACTGATGATGAGGATATGCCTCAGTGCTTTAAGTGTAAGGGATTTGGTCATTTTGAAAACGAGTGTCCAAATCGTAGAAAATACACTGGGAACAAAGGTCTTGCCGCAACTCTTGATGAAATGTCTGACAGCTATGACTCTAATGAAGATGGGAAATCAAGTGTTGCACTTCTTGGTGAAAATATTGATTTTGATAATGGTAGCAATACACATATCAATTTTGATATTCTTTCAGAAGATAATCCAACCATTCTGGAAGAAAAAGTTGACTATTTTCTTGGAAACTCTGTTTATAATGTTTCAGGATCCACTATGTGCCTAGATGCTTGCACATTTTAGAAGCCTAATTACTATCCAAGTGTGACGTGATCGTATTGTTCATTAAAAGGTCATGAACTCTCTAAGTGTTACAAGTTCAAACACAAGCAAAGACACGTCAACAAACTTCAACGAAGAGCAAATCATCTATCAAGAAAGCTTAAACTTGCTCAGAAGAACGTAGAGGTATGTAAGATTTTATATTCGTTTAAGAAGTTAGTTTCCAAGGAAAAACCAAGACCATTTGAAAAGAAAGTATGGTCAAACCGTTTTGATAGACAGAAGTCTGTGGATTTTCCACAAGAGAAAATTGGTGGACAAATTGTAGTTCACCACAACGTAACTTGATTGTGTTGTTCTTAAAATCATGTCTCATGTGCCTGATCAAAATAGACAATGATTGTGTACCTCTCAGGGTTTAGGAAAAGTTTTTTTTTCTTTTCTTAGGAGTATTTTCCTTTTGTCCATCAAACAAAAGAAAGGGTACTATCGACAATTCTAATCTTTATAGGGATAAGAGTTGATCGTCCATGAACCTATTTTATGTTTCGAACCATACATTCCTTTTCCTTATCTAAAACCTCTCTTTATCTTAAGACTACTTGTTGAGCTAATTGTGCATTTCTCTCGCAAAACCATACGCTTATGGACGCTCCAAGAATGATGTCTTCTGATGAAAAAGAAGGTAATGTGATTATTAAGCCATCAATCATGAAGGAAAAAGAAAAATCTCCATTGCCTCCAACCTTGAAAAGAAAACGAAGGAATATGAGGAAGCCAAGAGTTGTTCCTTCAAATTCTCAGAAGTTTTCTGATGTTCTAGAAGTGTTGAAGGAGCTGCGAAAGGAGATTCAGCGAATAAAGGCTTTTGTGTATAAGACTCATGAGATTCAGAAGGCCCTGGTTCGACAACAACAACCAATAAGGTTCATCGAAATAAACTCCTTTCTTAATGAACCTTATGTTCCCATGGCTGTTTACGACAAGGAGTTCAGGGACGATAATGAATTCTTCAAAAGTCTTAATGTCTAGTAAATCTTCTATTGTTTCTCTTTTGTTTAGAAGAATAACTAGTGTTTTGGAATAGCCATTATTGTGATTACACATAGCTATATCCAATGTTTTTCATCTTCTTGTTTTTAGATTTTTTGGTTTAAAATTCTAAACTTGTTTGGAAGATGATGGTTGCAGTATTAATCTTTATGGTTTTACATATTGCAATATTTTGATGGGATATATCTGTTTACGTCCGTGAACTTGATTGTCCTATATTTTGTCAAAAGAAAAGTCGTTCGTGAATTGATATGCAAATATTGATAAAAGGATGAATAGACTTTTGACAAACACAAAAGTTAATCCTATATTGTCAATTGTTGATGTAAGATAGGTTAAAATCTTTTGTGATTCAAGGATTATGTTTATTGTGTGTCATTGTGCAAATGGTGATGGAAACATATAATTAATCCTTCTGTTATCCACATTATAGAGCTTTATTGATCCATATTATTATTACTATGAAGGCTCCATTGTGTATCTTATGTTGAGCACGATACGACTAAGTCGATTCCTTATTGGCATGGTTGGTTGTTCCATGAGATGCTATATGTTGAGCATTAAGAACTAAATTAATCAACTTGTGTGGTTATTTAGTTTGTATTCCATAAGTTTTCTTATGTTGAGTACATGTACGGTTAAGGTTGTCATGTCTTATGATAATCTTAGTCGGGGTTCCATAATCTCTTATGTTGAGCCCAAATGAACTAAATCAATTATCTAGTATGGTTATTTAGTTAGCACTCCATAAATTTCTTATGTTGAGAATCTTTTTAACTGGGTTGGTTTTTCATGATTTTACTTAGTCATTGCTCCATATATTTTCTTATGTCAAGTGTGGCCAATTAAATTAATTACTCTTGTAATTAGTTTGGTTGAGTATGACAATTAGATTATTTGCGAGTTTTCTTGTGTTGAGCATATTTAGTCAAATTAATCTTGGTTCGCTTGGGTTAGTTTGATTGAATATTTCTTGTTGGATTCCAAATTCATACTTGTATGCAATTTGTTGAGTATAAAGAAATCCTTCTTTTCTTTTTGAAATTAAGGTCGCTCTTGTTGTTCCTTAGGGAATGACATATTATGGGGGAGAGTTCTTTTGAACTTGTGCTTAATTGCCAAATCTTTGTGAGGAATGCAGCTGTGGAATATTAGAGGGGTTATCTTGCGTCTTTATAAACTCCTTGATGAATGCATTTAGCTTCGGCTTTATGATTGCATCTAAACAAGATGATACACATTTACCTTTGGTCATGAAATGCCTCTTACGGAAATTCCATTATAATCCCGTTCTTGTACCTTTGCCAATTTTATTGACAAAAGGGGGAGAATTAATTGTAGTTCACACTACAAATACATATGGTTTTCGGATCATTATGTAAGGGGGAGTGGTTTCCATGTGAGATAGAGTATTGACTAAGGGGGAGTAAAGTATCACCATAGTATTGTTGTTGAAGTTGTGATGTAATTGGACTTTGACGCTGTGTAATAATACTATGACACTATATAACAATGATTGAGAACCGATGCTTTTCTCATTGTTATAGCTACGGATTTTCAACAACGATGATGCTAAACTTACAACCTTTGGGATCATTGGACTACTTGGAAGTGACGAAGATTTCGAGTATTGTTGAAGATTAGACATGTGGAATAGGAGCTACAAAGTTTATTTATATATTTTTTGTATTTCATATGTATTAATAGTTTTGCCACTAAAATTGACAAAAGGGGAGATTGTTAGAGCATTTCTCGGTCGAACTCGCATGCGTTGCTATCTCAAGCATATTTTTCAATGTTAGTGATCAAAACTATAAAGTCTTGATTTCTATTCTATTATAGCTAAGGTATCGGACTAGGATAAAAAGTGTAGTTGAGCTCAAGAACTCCATGGAAATCATCATACAAGACGAAGGACTACTCAAGGAACCAATGGATCTTCATCGACTAAAAGGTATGTGGAGACTTGAACTTATCTATCACTCAAAAGTTTATCTACTCTATCTCCTATCTTGAGACAAAATTCGTATTACTATATAGACTAAGAATATACACATGTGACATTTCGAGCTGAGTATATCTCGTTTATCTATTTCTCGAAATGTGTGTTGGTAAAGCTTTCTCTTTAGCCAAGTTCATCTATTCCTAGTGACGAAAGTCATGTTATATTTCAATCACTTTGGAAATTTCTCTGACGAAAACTAATTTGTGAATAACAACTATATGACGTCCTCTGAGAATGTTTCAATGGTTGAAATGAGAGTTTAGACAATATAACCACTGGGGGATATAAACATTGTTGTGGTAACACATATATGTATAAGTCCTTAGCACTTGAACCGAAGTTTGCGAACTTTGTTGATCAAGTGAAAACCGGAACTTGAGTAGTCAACCCAGTCCGCAAACTCAGTCCATGAACGTGCGTAGTTCTCGAACCCGAGAATTTCTTATGGAGTTGTAGCTCGGTTTCAGTCCGCGAACTGACGAAAGTTCTCGAACCCGAGAATTTCTGCTGGAGTTTGTGAACTCCAACCGGTTAACTTGAGTCCGCGAACCTAGACCGCGAACTTGAGTGGTTATGTCTAAAAACGATGTTTGTGAACTTATCTAAATTATCTAAGGAATGCTATTGCAAACCATGGCTTTATAGTTCATGAATTGATTCGAGTGAATCACATTGTTTTTGCTTCAATTGTGTCTTATGTAGTACATGAGATCTCATAGCAATTGAACAATTCTCTAACTAGTTCATTTGAGTCATTTGGACTAGTTATGGTGAAGAAGAATATGGTTAATATGAAAGTTATCATTTGGGTAACCATTTGGTTGACTAATATTGAACCAACTATTGTACACATTTGGGTATGGTTATACAAACCCAAAATCGTCAAGTACATGTGTGTATGGCAAGCTAAGTTTTCGATCTAACGGTTGAGATATATTAGCTTGTATCTAATCAGGTTTTCATCTAACGGTGAATATTGAATGCTTTGTTACTAAGCTAACATTGATTGCAAACCCTGATTTGAAAGACTATATAAGGGAGAACTCTAGCAACTGGGAAACCTAATCCCCACACATTCTGTGTGATACTAGTTTGCTAAGCTAGAGTCGATTCTCCTTTAACCTTTGGTTTTCTTCTTCTAAAACCAGGTTAACGACTAAAGGACTTCATTGGATTGTGAAGCCAGACCGATACTACTTTTCTTGTAGTTGTGTGATCCGATCTTGTTGTTTCTATCGTACGAGTACAATTATAATAATTGGCTAGAGATATCTATATCCGATAGGCAAGATATAAACGTAATCACAAGCATCTTCGTCTCATCGTTTGTTATTCCACAATATGTTTTTTCGCTGCGTCGATTAAGACTATTGTGCGGTGATTGATAAAACTGATCTGTTCTTCGGGAATATAAGTCTGGTTTTATTGATTGGTTCCTGTTCACCTTGATTTATCAAAATACGGAACAAAACTCATAGGTTTATTCGTGGGAGACGGATTTATCTATCTTGTATACTTTTCTGTGTGAGACAAATTTGTTTGCTAAAGTCTTCGACTTTGGGTCGTAGCAACTCTTGGTTGTGGGTGAGATCAGCTAAGGGAATCAAGTGCGTAGTATCCTGCTGGGATCATAGGCGTAGGAGCATAATTGTACCTTGGATCAGTGTGAGATTGATTTGGGTTCAACTACAGTCCAGACCGAAGTTAATTTGGAGTATGTTAGTGTCTGTAGCGACTTAATACAGTGTATGTTTAATCTGGACTAGGTCCCGGGGTTTTTCTGCTTGTGCGGTGTTCTCGTTAACAAAATTCTAGTGTCTGTGTTATTTCTTTTCCGTATTATATTTTATATAATTGAAATAATACAGGTTGTGCGTTGTTCAATCAATTAAAATATCCGACCTTATTGGTTGTTGATTTAAATTGATTGACACTTGGATATTGGTCTTTGGTACCATCCAAGTTATCTCTCTATGATTAGACTCGCAAATCAGATTTGCTTGAGTAAATCAAATTGAGAGATTGAGATAATAACTCCTTGAGTATTTTCTATTGATTGAGTCTAGTTGATTCTCTAGAAAAACAACTTGGAGTTGTCCATACAAATTGCTAATCGAAATATTGGGTGAGGTTGTTAGACCCCGCTTTTTCAAGAACCCTCCCAGAGCTTTGTGGTCCATAATTTGTATGTCGTTATTCCGTATTTGAAGTTTGAATCGACATTGAGCTTCATATTTATTGATTTCGATGATGTATCATGATAAGTTTTAAGTAAGATCCCTCCCGGAATTTTGTGGTTCATAGTTTGCGTGCCGTTATTCCATATTTGAAGTTCGAAACCACACTGGGGTTTATATTTATCTATTTTGATGATGTATCATGCTAAATTTGAAGTCTAAACCCTCCCAGAGCTTCTTGGTTCATATTTTGTATGTCGTTATACCACATTTGTAGTTCGAATCAACATTGAGCTTCATATTTATCGATTCCGATGATGTATCATGCTAAGTTTGAAGTCAGAACCCTCTGAAGCTTCTTGGTTCATAGTTTGTATGCCATTATACCATATTTGAATTTTGAATTGACACTAAGCTTCATCTTTATCAATTTCGATTATGTATCATGCTAAGTTTGAAGTCAGAACCATGCAACAACTTCTTGCTTCATAGTTTGTATGTCGTTATATCACATTTGAAGTTCGAATCGATACTAAGCTTCATATTTATCGATTTCGATGATGTATTCTGCCAAGTTTGACGTCAGAACCCTCCCAGAGATTCTTGGTTCATAGTTTGCCGTTACATCATATTTGAAGTTCGAATTGACACATGAGTTTCATATTTAACGATTTCCATGATGTATCCTGCTAACTTTGGAATCTGAACCCATCTGGAATTTTATGGTCCATATCTTAATCTTATAACCTGAGTATACCTGTGTGAACTAAAGCTACTCATGACCTGTATGACTAGTCGAAATTACTTCATGACATATGCAACTTTCCTTGATCCGTATGACAATTTTAAACCAAATCTTTACCGTTCAAGTATTTCCACAATCCGTATGACTATACTTAATCACAATCTTTACTGTCCAAAGACTTTTATATAAACTATTTTTTCTGTCTCACTTCACTACCCTTTCCTCATCTCATATGATCCAGTAATCTTCCGCCTCCATCAGAAAAAACCCTACCTGAATACCTTCTCAATCTCACTCTCTCTGTGAAAAAACTAGGGCTGCCAACGGGTCCCATCGGGTCCGGGTAGTATACTACCCGGAACCGGAACCGTTTATATTAGTCGGGTCCGGGTCCTAACGGTTCCGGGTCCGGTTCCTAAATTGATGGACCCGGAACCGGACCCGATAAAAACACTAATTACCCGTCGGGTCCGGGTATTTATCGGGTCCTCAAAAATCAACAATTTTTTTTTTGATATTTCACTTTTATTTGTGATATTTCGCTTTTATTTGTTATATTAGCTTGAATTTAATAATTTTTTATATAAAATTATTATTTATATCTATATGAATGTTCTAATTATGATTAAACATAAGAAAATAAAGGATAAGTGAAAAAAATTTAAGAGAAATTACACTTAATCTTTCTATTTTAAGTAAAATTTAGAAATAAAAGACAAATATTCGGGTACCCGATACCCGTTAGGACCCGAAAGTTATCGGTTCCTAACGGGTCTACCCGTCGGGTAGTAATTTTGCTAACGGGTCCAATATTTGGGACCCGGAACCGGACCCGACACACCCGGGTCCGGGTAATCGGGTACCCGTTGGCAGCCCTAGAAAAAACTTACTAATGTCGCAGATCAATAGATCTCTCTGTACAAAAACTTTAAATGATGTTTTTGAATCTCAAAGCAGCCGTTGATTTTGTAGATATAGGATTTCATATTTTAAAGAAACGTCTTCTTTTCCCCAACAAATCTCTTCAGGTCAATCTTCATCACCATGAACCAGAGAAATAAGGATGAACCCAGCCCTCAAAAGTTCATCTAAAACCTAAACACCACCACTCTTCTCCCTTCATCTTCTTCTTCTTCACAGTCAGAAGTTGTGATTCACCAGCAACGAGGTAAAATTGAAGGTTTATTTTATGATTATTTCCATCTCTTTACTTGTAGTTTTAATTTAAATGGTTTGATTCTGATTTAATTTTGGTATTTTTTGTGATTTAGGGGTTTTCTGATAATGACGATGTACGAGTTATTAGAAGTTTAATTTGTTTATCTTCAATGTTTTTTTTACTTATTTTTTGGTCAATTAGATTTAGGGTTTTAAATGTGTGTGTCTTGCAGATAGAAGTAATATACTGAAGTTCGAGAAGATTCAGTTCAGATTGGGTTTGATTGTTCTGGTGAAGGTGACAGATGGTGTTGTTGAAACTTTGAAGAACTCGGGTTTGAATTAGAAGATTATGATGGTTCTGGTGGTGTTTGAGTCTACATAGGTGTATGATCTGAAACTTGTATGGACTGAATCAAAGGTTGTAGCTGTTGGTTATGGCTGAGCAGATACAAGCAGTTCAAGTTGGTGTTGGTGGTACTGCAATGGCGTTGTCTGTTTCTTCTGTGGTCGTGAAAGAACAGACAGAGCTTCAGCAAGCAACATGATATGCAAAGTCGCGGATTGAAGGGATTGAAACTCACTCAGATCAATTCACTATCCCCTCTCTGAATCCCGTGAAGGTATTAACTATCCTTTCTCGGTTAAGAATTTTTTAGCTTCAATTATTTTGAATTGGTAAACGATTTCTAAGGTAGAACATACTATCTCACATGGGTAGTCTTTTTTCTTCTTCGTATTTTCTTTTCTGATTTTGATTCATGATATGTAAATGAAGTTTTAGGTATTCTGGAAACCTTCGATGAAGGTGTAGATTTTCTAAAATTTTATTTGAATGATATTTGATTGTGCAGAAAAGAGAGGAGGTTTCGGCTGTTAGCCTGTTACTCGTGATAGAAACAATGCCTTCCAGCAACATTTCAACTATTGTATCTGTAAAGCTTGAAGTTGCACTGAAATTGTATTCTTTGCCTGAGTTGAATTTTATAAACTGCAGTACTTTAACCATTATTCTTGCCTGATAGTTTGGTTTTTGCTGTTTCAGATGGACATACGAGATATCCCAAACACTGAAGCTGCAGTTGTTCTTCCTAATGAAATTAAATTATTCATTCTTTTTTTTTTTTTTTCTGTTTCCATTGTGTTTTCCTGCTTAGGCTTAGGCACATGAGTTGGGTTTTTCGTTCTATCTAGTTTAGCTAGCAGTCATGGAGAAGTTAAACAACCGTCATTCTTGGTTCTAATGTATTTATCTGCTGATGGCATTTTGAGTATTAATGAATGATTTTTTGTTTTTGAAAACGAATGAAATGCATGAAGATGAATTAACATTTGGGTTCTTGAGCTTTTATGGAATGTAAGGTAGTACATAGAGTGATTGTTTTGCTTTGGCCAAAGAACAAGCTCATGAGCAACAGAATTACAAGTCCTAGGTTGGAAATTGAAAATACAAGCAAGAAGTTTGGAAGAAAAGAAAGAAATATCTTTAAAGATGGCATCTGTCCTAGTATCTCTCTCAAAATTTCCAGCTGAAAATTTGTCGATGAGAGCTTTAGCATCACTTTCAACAATGATGTGGGTTAGCTTTTGTTCCATAACTTTCTTCAGAACTGCCCATATGGCTCTAGCTTCGGCTTCTTCAGCAGAGGTAACGTCAAAGACCAGAGAGGCACAAAAGGTAGCTTTCTTAGAGAAGTCACGCATCACATATCCTGCACCATTTGCTCCAGTTAGGATATCGAAAGCACCATCAGTGTTACATTTAATCCAGCCAAAGGGGGCATCCAATGATCACAAATACTGACAGAAGGACTAGGGACAATATGCATCTGGGGCAGTGGAATTGAGACAACGATTTTTATTAGTAAACGTCAATTTTTATAAATTCTTGAATAGGCCATTGGTTCACCTGCAACAAGATTGTCGTTGGTTCTTCAGTGTTCGAATGCATCATATTTCTTGTGCAGGTTCTATTATAATTTGCAATTTGAAAGTATAATATCAATCTTAATCTTACTCGATCAGATTAATTAAATGTGGGAACCATCCGTTGAAAGAATAAATAAATAATGGTCACATATAAAGATTCAATAGCCATTTCTTAAAATATTTCAATTGTTTCAGCTTTTGATAGGAGTATTTCAATTGTTTCAGCTTTTGAGTACCTCTCAGACTATGGTGCTGATCTCAACTTGTCAACAACTTGACTCCCTTGAAAGAACGATACAATGTCACTAGTCTTCCTTAATGGTAACTAAATTGAATCAAGACTAAAAAGTAATAGCTGTTCCAGTGAAATTTTCATTTTTGTACATGTTTCTGTACGGATTCATGAGATGTTGCCCGAGCAATAAAACATTACAATACAACTTGGTTGGTTATACTTACAATACCCTTGTAAAAGGCAAACCATAATACACTTCTCCATCATAGAGATTCATTTCAACTGTAGATTTGCATAAAGCAAAAGGGTACCAACCTTGGGCAACAATGTCATTGCGATCTGAATTTATGGGGATGTAACAGCTTGTATGTTTCGTATGAACTGAAAAAACTGAAAATATACTGAAATTCGCACAGGCATTTCGCATATATCAAATGCATAATTTTTTTTTCCTCTTCTAAGTTTGAACCTGTTCACAGTTTAATGAAATGGCTAATAGTGGTTCGCATTTTGTTACCGAAATATGTTAATCCCATTATATATATTTTCTGAAATGTAACAGAGTTAGAAACGATCCCTTATCTGTGAACTCACATTCCTGGACACCCATTTGGTCGCACGGAGGTTGCATCAGAGTCTAGATATATTTAAATTCAAGAAAAGCCTGTAAATGAGAGATATAACAAGGCAAACAAAGGAGCTTGCACTGCAAGTGAGAGATATAACAAGGTAAAGACAGAAGCTTGCACTGGATTAGCTGAAAGAGAAGGCAAATCTGCAGTAGCAACAGGAAGGCAGAACCTGGCAAGCCAGGTAGAGCAGGAATACAAACTTATCCAAGCATAGAAAACTAGTGTGTTGACAGTAGGTGCAACACCAAGAATATTGTTGCTAGGTGAGCAAGGAAAGATCCATTTCCTTCATAGTAAAGTTCAAGTTTCATACCACCCAATCATTGTTTAAAATTCTTTCACAGGAGAGTATGTCTTCGTGCCTAGTCAATCCAAATCCGCAACTCCCCACAGGATTAAAAGTTAAAGTTACTTGAATTGGGAATGACGTTTTATGTATTTTATTGAAACAATATAAACCTATTGATTCCCTGTAAAATGTCCAGTAGAAAGAATTCTAAGATTGTCGCCAAATTGTTTTTGATTTAAATCAACAATTGTCTAAACAAATGAGATAAAACACTTGATAGTCACTGTCACACAAGCTAGATCCCAGAAAATCAAAAGTTGGTTCGCAAAACAGAAATTCGAAAGTAAGACCCTTGTGATACCCCTTTACCACCCCCATGTTGAACCATGTGCTTTAAACTTTGCGGCTAATGGACAGACATAGAACACAAATCGCAAAGGCAGCAACAAATGGAAGGCCATAGAACATATATCGCAAAGGCAGCAACAAATGGATTAAAATAAAGCAGATATGGCATTATACTTGTCATGGCAGGATGCTCAACAACAAAAGCATGTTGCAGAACCGGATGTAGAACTGTTTCGGAACCTTATGAAAGGGTGCATAAATAATTTTTCACATTAAAATATTAATGAAAATAGAATCCTGCACCTAAAATATGCCTGTAACAGAAGCGCAAAAACAGAATTTCACATAAAAAAAATGGTGAAAACAGCATTATGCACCTTCATAAACTAAAAGGTGCAAAATTAACTATCCACGTGAAAAGGGTGAAAAATATAGCAGACAAACATGAACCTTTTTCACCTTATGATATAAAATATTCCCCATCAAAAACATTCTTAGTATCCACTGACTGGGAATCGAGATCTTTTTAGCTGAATAACTCTTGACAAGCAACCCATTTGTTTAAGGCCATACACTAAATCAGTTATAGCATAGGCGAAATATTATAAAAGTAACATCAAACACCATACACCAAATCAGTTATAGCATAACCATTGTAAAGAAACAAGACAACATACATATTATTAAGTAGTTTGCCGCAAAAGGTCATGTGGGAAGTGGGCTATACTGGGTCGCAAGGATGGTATGCTGAGATGTAAAAGTTTACAATGTCTATCAGCTCTCTATATCTTTACATCAAGAACTCACCAGAATTTCTAACGAAACCAACATTAATCATCATGATTATTAAAATGTCATCAAGGTTTACCAAATCTTAACAACAGATAAGAGATCTAGTTATACAGTTCATCAAGGATATAAACGAAAAATAAGTGCATGAGTACTGATATTATGATTCTACAAATATTAAATGAAACGAGGATAAAGGCCAATAAGAAAAGAAAAAAAACTACCAAAGTTCTGCATATCATTATAATAAACCAGCAAAAGTGACACAAGCTTTTAGAGATGGTCCGAAGTACTAAAATGTACCATACATTCATTCCATTATAATAAACCAGCTAGATGGAAAGCTGTATCCAAAGATAGCACGGGAGCAAAACCAGATCAAGGCTAACCATGAATCCTAGTAACTGCACCAGATGTGCTATTGCTGATTATTCTAACATAAAGTTGTCAAGTTTCAGAGTGCTCCACAATCATAAACTAAAAAGCATCCATTAAGCACAAGGAAAATATAGATAACAACCAAGTGTACAGGCATCAAAACACTCGCCTGTACACAAAAATTAAATTCAATGAGAATACTAGCATTAAATTATAATGAATCCTGTACACAATTAAATTCATAGGGGTAATGCTAGTTCTGCAGAATGTTATCCATTCATCCTTGGTTGGTAGAACGGATCATTGATCATAAATTGGTACAACATTTTGAATACCATCATAGTAAACTAATGCAAACAACTCATGTATCTTGCTCTGAATCCAAGTAAAGTTTATCAATAAGTTGATAAAAACTGAAAATCACAAAACATGACTAACTGAAATGAAGAAATGAGTAACTATTGAGCTGTCCACAAACCTGTTGAATTGGTGTTTTAGATAGTGCCAAACTCATTAGTAAACATCGGCGGCTTCTCCTTCAACTAGTTTCAACTCTTTGAGGTAGTAGATAAGTGTTTTTCCTCCATCCCACGACATTTATGTGCTTACTTCCATCATTCAGCAACAGGTCCACCTCATATGTTAGAGATGGAGATCAATACTGGCACGAAAGAGAAATATCAAACTCAATCTTCCTGTCAGTACGTCCAGGCCTTAGGAGTGCTGGATCCAGAAAATCAATCCTATTTCCAGCCATCAGAACCTGTAAAGATCACGTATGGAGTTGTAAGAAATAAGCACCAAAGAGAAATATCAAACTTTATGCTACAATATTAATTGAATTCCCACGAAAGCTCAATGTATCAATGAACTATAGAGTATACCTTGATCTTGTTTGATGCTTCAAATCCATCCAACAGATTGAAAAGCTCAAGCATGGTCCTATGCACTTCACTATCACCATTACCAGTTCCAGATTCCATACGAGCTAATCCAATACTGTCAATTTCGTCCATGAAAATAATTGAAGGCACATGTTCCCTGTGAAAGAGCAATAAAGTACAAGCTATATAAATAGAAGGTATACCAAAACCAAAAATTAGTATTTCCATTTAATCATCTCAAACAATGAGCTACAAATTGAACTGTACAAAATACAGGAGACCGAAAGCTTTCCACAAAAATGATGACGTAACTGGCCATAACGAAAAGATCTCTGACCATTCTAGATCCTTCTCCAATGTATTTCTGAACCAGCTCAGAACCAGAAACTCTAATGAAGGTGCAGTTGGTATGATGAGCCATTACCCTTGCGAGAAGTGTTTTTCCTGTTCCAGGTGGACCATAAAGCAAGACACCCTATCAACCAAAAACGAGAGAAAGGGAATAAGGAGTTCGCAAAACGCGAATAATTACAAACCTGCAAAACAGCACTGACAAACACTTCGGTAAAACCGAATTACCTTTGGTTGAGCTATTTCGAGACTCTAAAAAAAGCTCAGGATGCTTAATTGGCAGCTCAATGACCTGTAGATCAGTGTGGCGCTCCTAATTGTGCTAAGAGTGATGTGAACAGATCTTTTACACCGAAAACAAGAGACAAACTCAATAATCATTTCTGCCACAAACTCTACAGAGCGATGTAATAGGACCAACCTCATCCATAACTCATTTAACACTGAATCCGGATGTCCATTTTTGGATACATCTTAAATGATATAACAGGACTTACCTCATGCACCATTTAGGATACATTTAAATTGCTCAAGTCTACCACGTATCTCAGACTCAATCCAACCCATTCGGACCATAGACTTATGCTAGGCCATAATGAAAATTCTTAAACATAACATGCTACTGCCACGTAACCCACGTTACAGAAACACGTCCCTAAGGAAATTTAAGAGTCTGGCAAGTGCGCACATCCCTGGTTTAGTCTACAACACAACATGAATTCAGTAGTGAATATTACACTTACACAGTCTATGCACCCATGGCAGTATTAACCACTAACATTTTCCTGCCATGTACTACTAGACTATGCCACCATAGCAATTATAATCAACAAATTCGCATCCAAGACAACTGCCCTGGGGTGGTCAGCCATAGACATAAATGAATGTACAGCTTGAAATTCCAAAATTATACATATAAGGCTATAGTATCTTCCTAAAGAGCTCGACTGCCATCAACTAATTTTAATACAGCAAAAATCTATAAGCATAATTTTTACCATATAAACCTACTGTGTTCTAATTTCTATGAGAAATAAGATGGTGCCGTTAACGAGTCAAACTTAAACAGATCTTGGCATGTTCAAGTAACATTCAGAATTTCCAAGCACTACACATATAAGTTAAGCATCTTTATATTCCCTACATGTTACGTACTAGCACATGAGACACAAAAGCAATTCATCTTTCAAGGAAGCAAGGCACGTAGAGTTAGATTAATCTAAACTATACACAATTTCCTAACTAGCAGAATATGGACAAAGTGATCAAAGAGATAATTTGACAACCAATCCCACTTCCCCGCAACAATAAAAATGAGTTTATGACATTTCAAAACATCAATCAAAATTTATAATCACACAACACAGAAATACCCAATTACCCACAAATATAGTAGATTATACGGTAGTATAGATATAAATTTTAGAGACCTAGCTCAGAAATCCCTGCACAAATAAACAAATAACAAATCAGAAATCCAATCCAGAAATCAAAACCGACCATGGACAAAACTTTTGTGAATTGAAGAGAGATAAAGTAAGGGATTTCAAGCTTGAGTAAATAAAAATGCAGAAGCTTTTTGTCTGGTTTTTGCTGTGGTGATTTGGTTTTAGAAATTCTTCCATAGGGTTTTGATTTTGGAATTTAAAATTTCAGTGGCATGAAATGAAAAATGTAATTGATAGCTGTAGCTTTGAATCTTGATCTAACCAAACAACGATTTGTTATGGCACCAGTAATCTGAATTAGAAAAAAAGGAAGGAAAAAAAAGGAGAGTATGATTGATGTCTGAAATAAACTAGGGCTCATCCGGAACGAGAGATAGGAGAGAGAGTTATTTTTCTCGAATGACCTATTTTCAAATTTATATGGTCAAGTTCTACGCGATGGCGTTGCGATGGTTTATTTAGGATACGCACGGTATTTATTAGGAAGATAATGATCGGCTTGGGTATATTGGAAAGCTCATGCTAGCTTATGTAAACTATATCAAGCCGTCGTATTGGGCATAAATATACCCCCAAATGTGCCTTCCAAACATAATTTCACCGTCGGAACAGCGTGGAAGATAAGTTAGATGCATCATGCTCCCCGAGCATGCTTGCAAGGGAAAATGGACGTGTGTTTGCCTAGCTTTAAGGCCCGGACTGTAGCTTTATCAAGGCGCATCGGGGGAGTTATGGACTGCGCTTCCCGGGTGCGCCAAGCGTAATTTTCCGGTCCGTCACATCCCCGGAACTGAAGCACGTAATAGTTATCTAGGCCCAAGTATCTACATTTCTGCATCTTTGTAACCGTGTCCCTTTCTCCGCGTTACCAGGTACGTTCTCTCCAAGTTTGTGGTTTTGTCGTTTGTGTCCGAGACCAGTTGTGTCATGTCTGATTGTGGGCATCCCACTGATAAGAACACCTAAACTTTTCTATTTGTTCAATTGTTGGTGCAAAAATGATCACCCCAACTGTAGTTGCAGAAAATCCTACACTACACCCTTGTAAAGATTCTACAATAATCAACTCATCATGGGAGATTAAAAACGACACTTTATTATTTTGTTCTCAGAAATGTTTATAGAAATGGAAGAAATCAAGATTACAACTATTCTCTAGAAGTTTCTCTCTCCTCAAGACTCTTTCAACTCTCAAAAATACATCATCCTTTTCTGGACACATTGGGTCTCTATTTATAGAGTAGTTACATAATGAATGACAGCTAATATCTTCCTTTTATCTCGGGTCTATACTGCGATCACATCGCGACAACCATGTTTCTCCTTCTCGCCAACCTTATAACCATCGCAGGTCAGCACATGCTCTTTTCATGCTTCTTCATTCGTCATTCATTACGTCATTCTTTAGGTAATTCTGCGACACTTAGCTTAACCGCCTACACGTGTTGCAAATACCGCTTTTTACTGACACGTCTCTATTCAACATGTCATTCCTTTTTGCCTATAAAAGGTAGAGTTAGATTTCAGAACTAACTTTCTTCTTTTATTTCTTTATCTTCTTCATCTGTTTATTTTGTCTTCCGTCTGCAACTTTTCTTCCTCTTCATATTCTCCTGCTACTATTCTAATGGAGTCATCAAGGTTTTTTATTTTTATTTATTTATTTGAGCCAATTTTTACTTATATTCTCCAATCTTCTCTATTTGATTCTTCATAACTTCCCTATTATGTTTTCTCTTTAGTGGAACTATCCCTAACTCCCAGTCCACATCTCAAAACCCTAATACTCGCAAAAGGCCCACTGAAAAGAAGAAGAGGAGTTCTGCGAGTGATAAGGTAGTAAGAAACACATTCTATTTCTTAATAACAATATTGTTGCCTCTGTTTCTTATCTAAGTTATTATTCGCAGAATGACGAGAAAATCGCTAATCCCCCCAAAAGACCTCGCCAATTTAAAATTCTTGAGGATGATATCATCCTTCCACCGTTAACATCTGCGAGAACTGTTCCCACACCCTCGCGATCATATCCTCCTCCTTTTATCTGCGAGAATATCGCTACCAATACCTCCTATGATTTTTTGACAAATCAAGCTCCTAAAATCGATGTGACTGAAACTCCTTCTAGTCCTTTATTGCCTTCAACTGTTGTTTTTCCAAATACTCCTCCTGATAATACAACCATCGCAAACAACTCGAATTGTCAACTTGATCTCATTACTACTTCACCCTCTGCATCTCTTCCTTCATCAAATGAAACCTTAGCAGGAGTCGATGTTGCTTTTAAAATTTTATTTAACATTTTAGACAATGCTAAAAAATCTTCTCTGACCCTCTCCAATATGAAGTTTTGAGAATTTACTCAAGTATTTTGGCTCGATTGTATTGCTTCGCGAGCATCCTTGGAAAATGAAGTTGAAGCTCGATTAGAAGCCTTCAAGTCAAAACTTCTGAATGTGATACGTTGAACCATAAGCTTCGCAACTCTTCACTTAATTGTGAGAATCTTCTCGAGAAAAATAATGAGCTGAAAGGTACAATTTTCTTGCCTCTATCCTTTTACCTTTCTATTTTATTGTCATATTCTCTGTACTCGAGACCTCCTTCTTAAATTCTTGGTTCATACATTAGTTTCAAATCAGACTCGTTTCATGGAAAGACTTAAATTTGAATCCATTGTTGAAGAAGCTCGCGTTGAAAGAGATTCTTGGATGGACCAGCATAATAGATTAGATAATCTCTACACATATTCGATCTATCAAATAGATAATCTTACTAATGAGAATAATCAACTATCGCAAAGTCAAAATTTATTAAGTAACGAGGTTTATCGTCTCTCATCTTTGTTAATCAATGTTAATTTGGCGATATAATCTTTGTCAGATGAAAATAAAACTTTATCCCAAGAGAAACATAGATTTTCAAGCTTGATGGCGATCTCCTCGCAGCAATTGAGTAATCTTCAAAGGATATGTGATAATCAAAAGCAATCTCTTCGTTCTCTTAAGAATGATCTTAAGGAAGTAACAGAATCATCTGCCACTGAGATGGATAAACTTATCAAGGGTAGATTAACTCTTAGTTTAAAGGCCAGCAAGCTTCAAGGCCAATACTCCCAATTAAAGAAATCTCATTCTTTATTAGCAGAGGAAAACTCGTATCTACGTACCAAAGAAGAAAACATGAAATCTCGTCTGAAGGGTATGGTTGGAGATAAATTTGACGATGTCATGAATCAATGGGAGAATTGTTTCTTAACATTAGTTCAAAATTTAACTTCTCAAAAATAAGGTAGTCATTTTGACTATCTTGATTATTTCTCACGATTTTTTTTTTTTCGTTTTTTGCTATACTTTTTACGAGATTTTCATCTAAATATTTTCTTCTCATTTTTGTTTCTCGCAGAGTCTGAAAGAAGTATTCATTCTATCACTGGTGATCTTACTGATAAGTTGGATAAAACTCGCAAAGAAAACAGGATTCTCACTTCCGATCTTATTGAAGCTCGCGACAAGGCAGAGAGAAGACTTGATTATCTTGAGTACTTCAAAAATATAGAGATTAAAAATCGTGATAGAGGTTTCCTTCGCAAGGTTCACCTTAGTGCTGAAGTTCTTGTGAACGATATTATGATCTCCCATTCTCTCCCTCCTGTGTCTGTTCCTCCTATAAAAGTTGATGATGATGAAATTACTCTTCCCATGGACAAGGATTTAGAATATGTACCTAGTGAAGAAAATATTTCTCAAGAAGACCCAGCTGAAGAAGAAGAAAGTCCTCCTAAAGAAGTAACTATAGGTGGTGAATCAATTGTTGACGATGAACTAAAAGAAGGAGAGACTCGCGATGAGAAGAGTGTTGGCGAAGCTGACAATACTGGCAAAGATGATGAATCTGGCAAGACCAACGATGAATCTTGAATTTTCTCTTTGTTTTATTTTTCCATCCTTTTTCTTACGAGCGATGTAACTTTGGAATTTAATCTTGACTTCTTATATCTTAAATATTTTCAAGAAAGATAATGATATTTTGTTTGTTAACTCCTTCATCTTGCCCCTTCTTATCTTACTTGAAAGGATGGGTTACTTTTCATATCTTCCTTTCGTGAGCTGTGTTGCTATTAATCTCTGCGAATGAGTTCTGCGATATGATGAATACGTCTGCAATACTTATCTTCTAATAATCGTGTTTTTCATAGATTATTCTGTAGTGAATAAATCTTTCCTGTAAGAAATATTCTAAAAGAAAATAGTTAATGTTTGAAATTATTTTGTTGGTCTTATTTTGCCTTCCCAGTTAAAGGTCTTATTTTGCCAAATTTTTTCTTTTTGCGACAAGATCGCAGGACGTCTTTACATTTGCATGTATTGACCCATTGACCTTGCCTTATCTTTATTCCTTGATTGTATTGCGACAATATGACAAGTCTAAGTTCCCTCGCAAAATCAAAGCCTTGTGACATTGTCGTCTTGCGGTGAAATCGCAGGACGTCTTTACATTTTCATGTAAAAACCCATTGATCTCACCTTAACTTTTTCTCTTTTTATGGCTTGTTGCCTCTATATAATGTTCGTCACGCGACAATATGACAGGCGTAAATGATCTTGCAAGCATAAAGTCCCATGACATTGCCGTCTTAAGACACTTATCAGCTCCCTAATGGAGGGTGCCGCCCTTATCTTCCCCCTTCAAGGAGGGCACATTGACCATACAAGGCTAGCTCCTCCCATCCAGATTTACTAACAACCAGTTATTTTCGTAGCCTCTTGTCCTTTATGCATATATGGCTTATAGTTACAAGACTGCACCCTAAGTGGGGTTTTCTTCAGGCCGAGTGCATTATAGCCAAGACTTACCAAGAATGGCCAGGGTAGGTTCGTCCGTCCCGGGCATCCTTGGCTCAACCGTGTACCTCAGCGCCCTGGTCATACTTTGTACTCCTTAGGAGAGATCCTCGGTCGTCCAACCAGGGTATAACCTTATAAAGCTGGAAGTTCAAGGTCTCTCTCCCGGATAGGTATCCTTAACCCCCAACATCTTCATTACTCAGGTTCCAGCAGCGGTATAAACTTATCCTTGAATCATGTAAAGAGATACCCCCTTTATGACGTACTTGTTGGTCTTACATTTGCCTCTTGCGAGATTGTACACGCGAACTAAGGTGCACGCCATAAAGGTTTTTCCCATTCTTTAAATCTCTGCGAAATTTTATTCGCATTTATTTATTCTTGCATTTCTTGCAGTTGAACTAGATATTCTTTAAAATCTTTTGAAATCTTAGAAATCTTCTTTGGAATCTTGCGATTGTAAAAGAAAGTTTATTTTCTGTTTCATCATATAACATATCAGTATCTATAATCTCTCAGAATATATCACTAATAATACCTTTTCAGAAATAATCTGTTCCATGGTCTATCAAGTCTTTGACCAACATCTCTACCTTCAGGATTAATTAATTTGTATGCCCCAGTTCCAACTGTCTCTTTAATGATGTATGGTCCATCCTATTTTATTGCCAGTTTTCCACCACTTTCTCGCTGTAAAATTGGTATCTCACGCAACACTAAATCACCTAGTTGGAATTTACGTTCTTTAACACGTTTGTTGTACTCGCGAGCTAATCTTCGCTGATAATTTTCCATATGTTGCAAAGCTTTTTCTATTTTTTCTTCTAATTCATCCAGCTTATTTAGAATCATGCCAGCACTTAAATTTATTTCCCATGCCTCTCTTTTTGTTGTAGGAATAGTAATTTCTGTTGGTAACACAGCTTCAACCCCATATGTCAAGCAAAAGGGAGACATTCCAGTAGCTTCTCCTCTGGTTGTATTGTAGGCCCATATTACATTATGCACTTGCTCACACATGTCTTGTGGTATCCTTCTAACTTCTTCTTTAAAATGTCTGCGATTGTTTTATTTGTTGCCTATGCTTGTCCATTGCCCTGTGGATATAATGGCGTTGAGTTTCCACACTTGATCTTAAATGCATTAAGTAACAACTCTATATTTTTTCCTTCAAACTGCTTTCCATTATCAGATACCAGCTGTGCAGGAATCCCAAATCTGCAAATTATATTTTCAAATATGAATGTAAAAATATATTTGTCACGAATATGTTGTATTGCCTTCACTTCTCCCCATTTCGTGAAGTAATCTATTGCGACAATTAGATATCTTCTTTGTCCAGAACCAGGCACAAATGGTCCCACAATATCTAATCCCCACTTTCCAAAAGGCCATACAATTGTTGAAGATGATAATGGTGCTCCTGGTGCATGTATCTTTTTTCCATATCGTTGACAATCTTCACAGCGTCTTGAGTGTTGCTTCGCATCTTCATGCATATATGGCCAGTAATACCCTTGCATTTTTGTTCTATATTCCAAAGATCTTCCTCCACTGTGATTACCAGCATCACCACTATGCAGCATTTTCAACACTTTTTCTCCTTCTTCTCTCGTCAAACATCTTAGCGATGGTCCATTAAAAGATCTGCGATATATGACTCCATCTCTTAGCTCATAATTGGTTGCCCTACTTTTTAATTTATGTGACTCTAGTCTATTTCTTGGAGTTTCTCCTCTCGCTAAGTACGCATGAAGATCTGCTCGCTAATCTGTGATATTACTTTGTTGCTCTGCCTCGCCAGCTTCTATCATCATCACATCTGTTTCTTCCTCTTCCTTATTTATTGAAGGTGATATAAGTGTTTGAATTTTTATATATCTCGCAGCTGGATTTGTCATCATACTAGATATGAAAGCAAAAGCATCTGCGAGTCTATTATCCTTCCTCGATATGTGTCTCCACGTTATTTTTGGAATTCTCGCAGACAATTCTTCCACGAGTTTCTTATATTTCTTCATAGATGATTCATTTGTTGTATATTCTCCTTTTATCTGGCGAATAACCAATTGTGAATCGCTAGTAATTCTTGCATTTTCCAACTTCATTTCTATTGCGAATTTTAGAGCATGGATCACAGCTTCATATTCTGTCTCATTATTAGTTGATACAAACTCCAACCTAAATGAAAAAGCTATTTTTTCTCCTTCTGGCGAAATAAAAACAACTCCAATCCCATTTCCTTATCCATTTGATGATCCATCCACTAATATTTCCCATCTGTTGGGTTCTATTAATAGCTCTTTTGGATCTCCATGTTCCTCTTCTACATCCATCATCTCTTCCACAGCTTCATCATCTTCCAAAGGAAATCCAGCTAAGAAATCTGCGATGACTTGTGACTTTGGTGAGGATAAAATTTCATATTGGATATCAAAGTGTCCTACTTGTGCATTCCATCTCTCAACTCTGCCTGATCTTTTTGAATTTTTCATTAGTGACTCAATTGGCACTTTTGTTAATACTTTGATCTTATGTGCTTGAAAATAGATACGAAGCTTGAAAGTTGCATGCACCAATGCTTGAATAAATTTCTCAATCTTTGAATAATTTCTCTCTGCAGAATTGAATGTCTTACTGATATAATAAATTGGTTTCTCTACCCCTGCATCTACTCGCAGCAACACTGCACTTAGCGCGTACGTGGTTGTCGCGAGATAAATCAATAACTCTTCTCCCGGTTCAGCTTTCTGTAAAATAGTTATATTCATTAAATGTTCTTTTATTCCCTGAAAAGACTTTTCACATTCATCTGTCCACTTGAATTTTGTTCCCTTTTTGAGTATATCGAAAAAATGTTTGCATTTATCTGAAGATCGCGAGATGAATCTTCCTAGCGAGGCTAAGATTCCATTCAACTTTTGCACATCTTTTACCGTCGCAGGTGTTGGCATATCACGAATTGCTTGCACTTTTTCTGGATCAACTTGTATTCCTTCTTTTGATACAATATATCCCAAAAAATTTCCTGAAGTTACTCCAAAGGTACACTTGTCGGGATTTACTTTGATATTGAATTGTCGCATTTGTTCGAAAATCTCTTTCAAATTTTGCACATGATTTTCAACTTCTTTACTTTTGATCAGCATATCATCTACATACACCTCCAATGTCCTATGAATCCATTTCGCGAACACTTTCTCCACCATTCTTTGATATGTTGCACCAGCATTTCGCAAACCAAAAGGCATTGTTGTATAATAATATAACCATCTTGGAGCAAAGAATGCAGTATGTTCTTGGTCTTCTTCTGCGAGAGGTATTTGATTATATCCTTTGTATCCATCCAATGAAGATATTCTTGCATTTCCCGCTGCTGATTCAACCATTTGTGGAATATCTGGTAGGGGAAAACTATCTTTAGGACAAGCTTTGTTTAAATCAGTAAAATATATACAAATTCTTATCCCCTTGTTCTTCTTTGGGACCACCACCATATTCGCAATCCACTCTGGATATTTTGTTTTCCTTATAATTCCTGCGTCAAGCATTTTTTGTAGTTCTTCTTCTATTTGAGAATGGTATGTTGTTGCGATTTTTATTATTCTTTGCTTAAATGGCCTTATATTTTTGTTGATTTCTAATTTATGACATGATATTGATGGATCTATCCCTGGCATCTCATCCATGCTCCACGCGAAGATATCTTATACTCTCGCAAGAGATTTATAGTTCTTTCTTCCTCATCCGCCTCCATTCTAGTCCCGATTTTCAGCATATAAGGTTCTTCTTCACTCCCAATATTTACTTCCTTTGTTGGTTCTGCTGCAGTATAACTGGCTTCTGGTTCTCCCATTGGTGTTGGTGTTTTCACAACTTTCGCGAGTTCATCTCCTTCTCGCGAGATTTCGCTGGGTATTCCTTTTCCTTCTTCTGCTCTTATCATGTAAACTTTAAATTCTTCTTCTTTTTTTGTTTCTCTCACAATTTTCTTGCGAGCCTTTCGCTGCTTTGGATGTTCTCCACAATTTATTACTTCAGTCTGATAGCATATTTTTGCAAGATCTGTATCTCCTCTAATTTATCCAATTCCACTAGGCATAGGGAATTTGATGCATTGATGTAATGTTGATGCTACATCCTTGATTGCGTGTATCCATGGTCTTCCCAATATCATGTTGTATGGTGATTCCACGTCTACCACACATAATGTTATTTGTGTTTCAATTTCTCCAAGCGGAATTCGTATCACTATTTCGCCTTTAGGTTTTGTTAAAGATTTTCCAAAGCCATGAATATGATATGTTGAACTAGACATTTCTTCATCTTTATATCCCATTTTTTTAAAGTATGATAAAATATTATATCCACAGAACTTCCTGCATCCACCAAAGTTCTATTCATAGCCCACTCTTCTACAGATTTTATTGATTCTCTCTTTCTCATTGGTATAGTGGATACCGTGATCACCAAAGGAGATGTATGACTTGGATTTTCTTCTGGTATTTCTGTTGCTGTAAATGTTATCTCTTGCTTTTCCCAATTCTCCAATGATGATATTTTGTCCACTGTCATAATTTTCCTTCCTTCAAAATCCCGCTTATGTATTTTCCCCTTAATGTTTTTATGGAACTCATCAATCATTGTCCTTGTTACCATATCACACTCTAATTTCTTACAGTTCTCTTTGATTCTGATCATTCTTCCTTCAAATATCTCACCAATTTGTTTTATGGTTTTCTTAATCTTGAACAATTCTTATCTTCTTCTTCACTTTTCTATGATTTTCGCTAATTCAATTCCTGTTTCGGGCGCCAAAATGTAGTTGCGGGAAATCCTACACTACACCCTTGTAAAGATTCTACAATAATCAACTCATCATGGGAGATTAAAAACGACACTTTATTATTTTGTTCTCAGAAATGTTTTACAGAAAATGGAAGAAATCAAGATTACAAATATTCTCTTGAAGTTTCTCTCTCCTCAAGACTCTTTCAACTCTCAAAAATACATCATCCTTTTCTGGACACATTGGGTCTCTATTTATAGAGTAGTTACATAATGAATGACAGCTAATATCTTCCTTTTATCTCGGGTCTATACTGCGATCACATCGCGACAACCATGTTTCTCCTTCTCGCCAACCTTATAACCATCGCAGGTCAGCACATGCTCTTTTCATGCTTCTTCATTCGTCATTCATTAGGTAATTCTGCGACACTCGTCAAATGTTGTTAAGGTACTCGCGATGTCCTCGCAGAAGTTTCGTTAATCTTCGCAGGAATATCGTTGTAGCGATATTCTGGTCCTACATCTTGCCTCTTCTCATGTCTTTTCTGCGAAGAAGAAAAGATCATGAGAATCCCAGACTCTTCATAGCGATCGCAGCTTCTTTTCTTTCCACATTTTCTTATCGACAAGGCTCCGTTAATTTAGCTTAACCGCCTACACGTGTTGCAAATACCGCTTTTTACTGACACGTCTCTATTCAACATGTCATTCCTTTTTGCCTATAAAAGGTAGAGTTAGATTTCAGAACTAACTTTCTTCTTTTATTTCTTTATCTTCTTCATCTGTTTATTTTGTCTTCCGTCTGCAACTTTTCTTCCTCTTCATATTCTCCTGCTACTATTCTAATGGAGTCATCAAGGTTTTTTATTTTTATTTATTTATTTGAGCCAATTTTTACTTATATTCTCTAATCTTCTCTATTTGATTCTTCATAACTTCCCTATTATGTTTTCTCTTTAGTGGAACTATCCCTAACTCCCAGTCCACATCTCAAAACCCTAATACTCGCAAAAGGCCCACTGAAAAGAAGAAGAGGAGTTCTGCGAGTGATAAGGTAGTAAGAAACACATTCTATTTCTTAATAACAATATTGTTGCCTCTGTTTCTTATCTAAGTTATTATTCACAGAATGACGAGAAAATCGCTAATCCCCACAAAAGACCTCGCCAATTTAAAATTCTTGAGGATGATATCATCCTTCCACCGTTAACATCTGCGAGAACTGTTCCCACACCCTCGCGATCATATCCTCCTCCTTTTATCTGCGAGAATATCGCTACCAATACCTCCTATGATTTTTTGACAAATCAAGCTCCTAAAATCGATGTGACTGAAACTCCTTCTAGTCCTTTATTGCCTTCAACTGTTGTTTTTCCAAATACTCCTCCTGATAATACAACCATCGCAAACGACTCGAATTGTCAACTTGCTCTCATTACTACTTCACCCTCTGCATCTCTTCCTTCATCAAATGAAACCTTAGCAGGAGTCGATGTTGCTTTTAAAATTTTATTTAACATTTTAGACAATGCTAAAAAATCTTCTACTGACCCTCTCCAATATGAAGTTTGCGAGACTTTACTCAAGTATTTTGGCTCTGATTGTATTGCTTCGCGAGCATCCTTGGAAAATGAAGTTGAAGCTCTGATTAGAAGCCTTCAAGTCAAAACTTCTGAATGTGATACGTTGAACCATAAGCTTCGAAACTCTTCACTTAATTGTGAGAATCTTCTCAGAAAAAATAATGAGCTGAAAGGTACAATTTTCTTGCCTCTATCCTTTTACCTTTCTATTTTATTGTCATATTCTCTGTACTCAGACCTCCTTCTTAAATTCTTGGTTCATACATTAGTTTCAAATCAGACTCGTTTCATGGAAAGACTTAAATTTGAATCCATAGCTGAAGAAGCTCGCGTTGAAAGAGATTCTTGGATGGACCAGCATAATAGATTAGATAATCTCTACACATATTCGATCTATCAAATAGATAATCTTACTAATGAGAATAATCAACTATCGCAAAGTCAAAATTTATTAAGTAACGAGGTTTATCGTCTCTCATCTTTGTTAATCAATGTTAATTTGGCGATATAATCTTTGTCAGATGAAAATAAAACTTTATCCCAAGAGAAACATAGATTTTCAAGCTTGATGGCGATCTCCTCGCAGCAATTGAGTAATCTTCAAAGGATATGTGATAATCAAAAGCAATCTCTTCGTTCTCTTAAGAATAATCTTAAGGAAGTAACAGAATCATCTGCCACTGAGATGGATAAACTTATCAAGGGTAGATTAACTCTTAGTTTAAAGGCCAGCAAGCTTCAAGGCCAATACTCCCAATTAAAGAAATCTCATTCTTTATTAGCAGAGGAAAACTCATATCTACGTACCAAAGAAGAAAACATGAAATCTCGTCTGAAGGGTATGGTTGGCGATAAATTTGACGATGTCATGAATCAATGGGAGAATTGTTTCTTAACATTAGTTCAAAATTTAACTTCTCAAAAATATGGTAGTCATTTTGACTATCTTGATTATTTCTCACGATTTGTTTTTTCGCTTTTCGTTATACTTTTTACGAGATTTTCATCTAAATATTTTCTTCTCATTTTTGTTTCTCGCAGAGTCTGAAAGAAGTATTCATTCTATCACTGGTGATCTTACTGATAAGTTGGATAAAACTCGCAAAGAAAACAGGATTCTCACTTCCGATCTTATTGAAGCTCGCGACAAGGCAGAGAGAAGACTTGATTATCTTGAGTACTTCAAAAATATAGAGATTAGAAATCGTGATAGAGGTTTCCTTCGCAAGGTTCACCTTAGTGCTGAAGTTCTTGTGAACGATATTATGATCTCCCATTCTCTCCCTCCTGTGTCTGTTCCTCCTATAAAAGTTGATGATGATGAAATTCCTCTTCCCATGGACAAGGATTTAGAATATGTACCTAGTGAAGAAAATATTTCTCAAGAAGACCCAGCTGAAGAAGAAGAAAGTCCTCCTAAAGAAGTAACTATAGGTGGTGAATCAATTGTTGACGATGAACTAAAATGAGGAGAGACTCGCGATGAGAAGAGTGTTGGCGAAGCTGACAATACTGGCAAGACCAACGATGAATCTTGAATTTTCTCTTTGTTTTATTTTTCCTTCCTTTTTCTTACGAGCGATGTAACTTTGGAATTTAATCTTGACTTCTTATATCTTAAATATTTTCAAGAAAGATAATGATATTATGTTTGTTAACTCCTTCATCTTGCCCCTTCTTATCTTACTTGAAAGGATGAGTTACTTTTCATATCTTCCTTTCGTGAGCTGTGTTGCTATTAATCTCTGCGAATGAGTTCTGCGATATGATGAATACGTCTGCAATACTTATCTTCTAATAATCGTGTTTTTCATAGATTATTCTGTAGTGAATAAATCTTTCCTGTAAGAAATATTCTAAAAGAAAATAGTTAATGTTTGAAATTATTTTGTTGGTCTTATTTTGCCTTCCTAGTTAAAGGTCTTATTTTGCCAAAATTTTTATTTTTGCGACAAGATCGCAGGACGTCTTTACATTTGCATGTATTGACCCATTGATCTTGCCTTATCTTTATTCCTTGATTATATTGCGACAATATGACAAGTCTAAGTTCCCTCGCGAAATCAAAGCCTTGTGACATTGTCGTCTTGCGGTGAAATAGCAGGACGTATTTACATTTTCATGTAAAAACCCATTGATCTCACCTTAACTTTTTCTCTTTTTATGGCTTGTTTCCTCTGTATAATGTTCGTCATGCGATAATATGACAGGCGTAAATGATCTTGCGAGCATAAATTCCCATGACATTGCCGTCTTAAGAGACTTATCATCTCCCTAATGGAGGGTGCCGCCCTTATCTTCCCCCTGGTTGCCCCTTCAAGGAGGGCACATTGACCATACAAGGCTAGCTCCTCCCATCCAGATTTACTAACAACCAGTTATTTTCGTAGCCTCTTGTCCTTTATGCCTATATGGCTTATAGTTACAAGACTGCACCCTAAGTGGGGTTTTCTTCAGGCCGAGTGCATTATAGCCAAGACTTACCAAGAATGGCCAGGGTAGGTTCGTCCGTCCCGGGCATCCTTGGCTCAACCGTGTACCTCAGCGCCCTGGTCATACTCTGTACTCCTTAGGAGAGATCCTCGGTCGTCCAACCATGGTATAACCTTATAAAGATGGAAGTTCAAGGTCTCTCTCCCGGATAGGTTTCCTTAACCCCCAACATCTTCATTACTCAGGTTCCAGCAGCGGTATAACCTTATCCTTGAATCATGTAAAGAGATACCCCCTTTATGACGTACTTGTTGGTCTTACATTTGCCTCTTGCGAGATTGTACATGCGAACTAAGGTGCACGCCATAAAGGTTTTTCCCATTCTTTAAATCTCTGCGAAATTTTATTCGCATTTATTTATTCTTGCATTTCTTGTAGTTGAACTAGATATTCTTTAAAATCTTTTGAAATCTTAGAAATCTTCTTTGGAATCTTGCGATTGTAAAAGAAAGTTTATTTTCTGTTTCATCATATAACATATCAGTATCTATAATCTCTCAGAATATACCACTAATAATACCTTTTCAGAAATAATCTGTTCCATGGTCTATCAAGTCTTTGACCAACATCTCTACCTTCAGGATTAATTAATTTGTATGCCCCAGTTCCAACTGTCTCTTTAATGATGTATGGTCCATCCTATTTTATCGCCAGTTTTCCACCACTTTCTCGCTGATAACTTGGTATCTCACGCAACACTAAATCACCTAGTTGGAATTTACGTTCTTTAACACGTTTGTTGTACTCGCGAGCTAATCTTCGCTGATAATTTTCCATATGTTGCAAAGCTTTTTCTCTTTTTTCTTCTAATTCATCCAGCTTATTTAGAATCATGCCAGCACTTAAATTTATTTCCCATGCCTCTCTTTTTGTTGTAGGAATAGTAATTTCTGTTGGTAACACAGCTTCAACCCCATATGTCAAGCAAAAGGGAGACATTCCAGTAGCTTCTCCTCTGGTTGTATTGTAGGCCCATATTGCATTATGCACTTGCTCACACATGTCTTGTGGTATCCTTCTAACTTCTTCTTTAAAATGTCTGCGATTGTTTTATTTGTTGCCTCTGCTTGTCCATTGCCCCGTGGATACAATGGCGTTGAGTTTCCACACTTGATCTTAAATGCATTAAGTAACAACTCTATATTTTGTCCTTCAAACTGCTTTCCATTATCAGATACCAGCTGTGCAGGAATCCCAAATCTGCAAATTATATTTTCAAATATGAATGTAAAAATATATTTGTCACGAATATGTTGTATTGCCTTCACTTCTCCCCATTTCGTGAAGTAATCTATTGCGACAATTAGATATCTTCTTTGTCCAGAACCAGGCACAAATGGTCCCACAATATCTAATCCCCACTTTCCAAAAGGCCATACACTTGTTGAAGATGATAATGGTGCTCCTGGTGCATGTATCGTTTTTCCATATCGTTGACAATCTTCACAGCGTCTTGAGTGTTGCTTCGCATCTTCATGCATATATGGCCAGTAATACCCTTGCATTTTTGTTCTATATTCCAAAGATCTTCCTCCACTGTGATTACCAGCATCACCACTATGCATCATTTTCAACACTTTTTCTCCTTCTTCTCTCGTCAAACATCTTAGCGATGGTCCATTAAAAGATCTGCGATATATGACTCCATCTCTTAGCTCATAATTGGTTGACCTACTTTTTAATTTATGTGACTCTAGTCTATTTCTTGGAGTTTCTCCTCTCGCTAAGTACGCATGAAGATCTGCTCGCTAATCTGTGATATTACTTTGTTGCTCTGCCTCGCCAGCTTCTATCATCATCACATCTGTTTCTTCCTCTTCCTTATTTATTGAAGGTGATATAAGTGTTTGAATTTTTATATATCTCGCAGCTGGATTTGTCATCATACTATATATGAAAGCAAAAGCATCTGTGAGTCTATTATCCTTCCTCGATATGTGTCTCCACGTTATTTTTGGAATTCTCGCAGACAATTCTTCCACGAGTTTCTTATATTTCTTCATAGATGATTCATTTGTTGTATATTCTCCTTTTATCTGGCGAATAACCAACTGTGAATCGCTAGTAATTCTTGCATTTTCCAACTTCATTTCTATTGCGAATTTTAGAGCATGGATCACAACTTCATATTCTGTCTCATTATTAGTAGATACAAACTCCAACCTAAATGAAAAAGCTATTTTTTCTCCTTCTGGCGAAATAAAAACAACTCCAATCCCATTTCCTTATCCATTTGATGATCCATCCACTAATATTTCCCATCTGCTGGGTTCTATTAATAGCTCTTTTGGATCTCCATGTTCCTCTTCTACATCCATCATCTCTTCCACAACTTCATCATCTTCCAAAGGAAATCCAGCTAAGAAATCTGCGATGACTTGTGACTTTGGTGAGGATAAAATTTCATATTGGATATCAAAGTGTCCTACTTGTGCATTCCATCTCTCAACTCTGCCTGATCTTTTTGAATTTTTCATTACTGACTCAATTGGCACTTTTGTTAACACTTTGATCTTATGTGCTTGAAAATAGATACGAAGCTTGAAAGTTGCATGCACCAATGCTAGAATTAATTTCTCAATCTTTGAATAATTTCTCTCTGCAGAATTGAATGTTTTACTGATATAATAAATTGGTTTCTCTACCCCTGCATTTACTCGCAGCAACACTGCACTTAGCGCGTACGTGGTTGTCGCGAGATAAATCAATAACTCTTCTCCCGGTTCAGCTTTTTGTAAAATAGTTATATTCATTAAATGTTCTTTTATTCCCTGAAAAGACTTTTCACATTCATCTGTCCACTTGAATTTTGTTCCCTTTTTGAGTATATCGAAAAAATGTTTGCATTTATCTGAAGATCGCGAGATGAATCTTCCTAGCGAGGCTAAGATTCCATTCAACTTTTGCACATCTTTTACCGTCGCAGGTGTTGGCATATCACGAATTGCTTGCACTTTTTCGGATCAACTTGTATTCCTTCTTTTGATACAATATATCCCAAAAAATTTCCTGAAGTTACTCCAAAGGTACACTTGTCGGGATTTACTTTGATATTGAATTGTCGCATTTGTTCGAAAATCTCTTTCAAATTTTGCACATGATTTTCAACTTCTTTACTTTTGATCAGCATATCATCTATATACACCTCCAATGTCCTATGAATCCATTTCGCGAACACTTTCTCCACCATTCTTTGATATGTTGCACCAGCATTTCGCAAACCAAAAGGCATTGTTGTATAACAATATAACCATCTTTGAGCAAAGAATGCAGTATGTTCTTGGTCTTCTTCTGCGAGAGGTATTTGATTATATCCTTTGTATCCATCCAATGAAGATATTCTTGCATTTCCCGCTGCTGATTCAACCATTTGTGGAATATCTGGTAGGGGAAAACTATCTTTAGGACAAGCTTTGTTTAAATCAGTAAAATATATACAAATTCTTATCCCCTTGTTCTTCTTTGGGACCACCACCATATTCGCAATCCACTCTGATATTTTGTTTTCCTTATAATTCCTGCGTCAAGCATTTTTTGTAGTTCTTCTTCTATTTGAGAATGGTATGTTGTTGCGATTTTTATTATTCTTTGCTTAAATGGCCTTATATTTTTGTTGATTTCTAATTTATGACATGATATTGATGGATCTATCCCTGGCATCTCATCCATGCTCCACGCGAAGATATCTTATACTCTCGCAAGAGATTTATAGTTCTTTCTTCCTCATCCGCCTCCATTCTAGTCCCGATTTTCAGCATATAAGGTTCTTCTTCACTCCCAATATTTACTTCCTTTGTTGGTTCTGCTGCAGTATAACTGGCTTCTGGTTCTCCCATTGGTGTTGGTGTTTTCACAACTTTCGCGAGTTCATCTCCTTCTCGCGAGATTTCGCTGGGTATTCCTTTTCCTTCTTCTGCTCTTATCATGTAAACTTTAAATTCTTCTTCTTTTTTTTGTTTCTCTCACAATTTTCTTGCGAGCCTTTCGCTGCTTTGGATGTTCTCCACAATTTCTTACTTCAGTTTGATAGCATATTTTTGCAAGATCTGTATCTCCTCTAATTTATCCAATTCCACTAGTGATAGGGAATTTGATGCATTGATGTAATGTTGATGCTACAGCCTTGATTGCGTGTATCCATGGTCTTCCCAATATCATGTTGTATGGTGATTCCACGTCTACCACACATAATGTTATTTGTGTTTCAATTTCTCCAAGCGGAATTCGTATCACTATTTCTCCTTTAGGTTTTGTTAAAGATTTTCCAAAGCCATGAATATGATATGTTGAACAGGACATTTCTTCATCTTTATATCCCATTTTTTTAAAGTATGATAAGATATTATATCCACAGAACTTCCTGCATCCACCAAAGTTCTATTCATAGCCCACTCTTCTACAGATTTTATTGATTCTCTCTTTCTCATTGGTATAGTGGATACCGTGATCACCAAAGGAGATGTATGACTTGGATTTTCTTTTGGTATTTCCGTTGCTGTAAATGTGATCTCCTGCTTTTCCCAATTCTCCAATGATGATATTTTTTCCACTGTCATAATTTTCCTTCCTTCAAAATCCCGCTTATGTATTTTCCCCTTAATGTTTTTATGGAACTCATCAATCATTGTCCTTGTTACCATATCACACTCTAATTTCTTACAGTTCTCTTTGATTCTGATCATTCTTCCTTCAAATATCTCACCAATTTGTTTTATGGTTTTCTTAATCTTGAACAATTCTTATCTTCTTCTTCTTCACTTTTCTATGATTTTCGCTAATTCAATCCCTGTTTCGGGCGCCAAAATGTAGTTGCGGGAAATCCTACACTACACCCTTGTAAAGATTCTAAAATAATCAACTCATCATGGGAGATTAAAAACGACACTTTATTATTTTGTTCTCAGAAATGTTTACAGAAATGGAAGAAATCAAGATTACAACTATTCTCTTGAAGTTTCTCTCTCCTCAAGACTCTTTCAACTCTCAAAAATACATCATCCTTTTCTGGACACATTGGGTCTCTATTTATAGAGTAGTTACATAATGGATGATAGCTAATATCTTCCTTTTATCTCGGGTCTATACTGCGATCACATCGCGACAACCATGTTTCTCCTTCTCGCGAACCTTATAACCATCGCAGGTCAGCACATGCTCTTTTCATGCTTCTTCATTCGTCATTCATTACGTCATTCTTTAAGTAATTCTGCGACACTCGTCAAATGTTGTTAAGGTACTCGCGATGTCCTCGCAGAAGTGTCGTTAATCTTCGCATGAATATTGTTGTAGCGATATTCTGGTCCTACACCAACAGTCTTCGAGATGCGAGAAAATTGATCCAATCGCTACCGTTGATGACGTAATCTCCAAAGAGTTGATCAGAAAGGTGGGGGTACCTGCAAAAACACTCTGATGCTAAAATCAGCGGATGTTGATGCAAGTAGGTTGTTCAGAAAGGAATAGAAATTTTCTACCTTTTGTGCTGAGATTTAGCCTCTATATATAGGCAGAAATAGATGTAACTTTAGGGTTTTGATAGTTATCCTAATAACTTCCCTCATCTGTATAAATCTCAAATAACATCCAGATTCATGATAAACCCTAATATTTATCATAATCCTCATTTATATTAAATAATTATCTTGAATAATAATAATAAATATTTAAGATAATTATCCTCTTTTATTTAGGATCCTGCATTTATCTTAAATAATATTAATAATTATAAATAAATAATTATTCAAGACTCTTGGGCTTTAATAATAAGCCTAGTGGGTTTCCATAATAAACCCACTGGTTTCCCTAACAACCCAAACCCAGGCTTCCATAATAAGCCATGTGTGTTTCCATAATAAACCCACCGGTTTCCCCAATAAACTGGATTAGGCTTCCATAATAAGCCATGTGGGTTTCCATAATAAACCCACCGGTTTCCACATTAAACCGTATCATACCAATATCAAATAGCTTGTGCGGTACGCACGTACACTATTTTAATAGGGTACAAACATCGCCCCTTCTTAACTCTCGACTCGTTTGAAGGGTTAAGAAAATCAAAAGAATAACTAACCTTCGCGGCTCGTTCAAACTCTCCACATGCTGCTATTTTGGCATTTAATTTTCCGACTCAACGCTCTTGTGTCTGCGGATAATGAATCTACGAAAATCTCTGGTGTACATGATGACTGTCAAAATTCATACATTTTCTTTCACAATAAGCCATTGGTTTCTACAATAAACCGAACTAGGCTTTTATAATAAGCCATGTGTTGGTTTCTTTAATAAACCATCGGGTTTCCTTATTTAGGCCGATTGGGATTTCTCAATAAACCACCGAGCTTCCTTAAGAAGTTCGGTTGGACTTCCTCAATAATCCAGACTTGGTTTCTTTAATAAACCACCAGGCTTCCTTAATAAGTCCAGTTAGGCTTCCTCAATAAGCCATACTTGGTTTCTTTAATAAACCACCGGGCTTCCTTAATAAGTCCGGTTGGGCTTCCTCAATAAGCCAGACTTGGTTTCTTTAATAAACCACCGGGCTTCCTTAATAAGTCCGGTTGGGCTTCCTCAATAAGACAAACTTGGTTTCTTTAATAAACCACCGGGCTTCCTTAATAAGTCCGGTTGGGCTTCCTCAATAAGCCAGCTGGTCTTCTATAATAAGCCATATTAGTTTCTTTAATATTTTTCCTTTGCTCCCTTCGCTCCATTTTGGCTTCAATTTAATTATGTTGAAACGCCTTGTTTTCATCTTTCTCTTTATTAGAAAGTCATCGCAACAATTTCCTTTATAATCAATTACTTTGGATGTCTTTCTCTTTATTAGAAAGACATTGCAACTATTTCCTTTAATAACCAAAATACTTCGACTTTGTCTTCCTCTTTTATAGAAAGACATTGCACATATTTCTTTAATAAATACGTGCAAAAAGTGTTCTCGTTTGTGATTATAAATTCGATTTATAATGTAACAACTAGTAAAGACTTACCTCCCCGGGCGTTCGTTCCTTCCATCTTAGTCGCCCCCAATAATTCCAATGATATTGAAAAGGATGCGTCCTATTGTTTTACTTCCTTAAACATGTTGGCTTTGATTGCATGTTAGGCGTAACTTTATCCGCCCCCAATAACTGTAGTGATATTCCCAAATAGAAAAGACACCCCCATGTGAAGCAGGTACTAGATCTACTATATCCGATCCTCACTTGCTAGATGGATCTGCGCTTATGGTATCTTTTCCGTTGCCATCTTATTTCTGAGCTAATCGTGTACCAAAGAAACTTCCCATACGTGAGTCCGAAAGAACATTTCGCGGGATTTAGCTTCATTCCATATTGTCGAAGTAGATCAAAGGTTCTTTTCAGGTCCATAAGGTGAGATTCCTTCTTTTTGGACTTGACCACCATATCGACTATATAACTTCCATGGTTTTCTCAATCATATCTTTGAACATTTCATCCACAAGACGATGATAAGTCTCCCCTTGATTTTTCCCGTTTTTCTTTAGAACTGCTACAATATTTTCTAACCAGTTCAGATATCTAACAGGTTTTATGATCCTGGCCTCTAGCATCATGTCAATCTCCTCAGATACTTTTTCCTTCAAATCTGGAGTCATCTTTCGCGGATTTTCCCTTACTGATTTAAATCCTTCACTGATATTCAACCGATGGCACGCGATGTCAGGATCAATACCTGGCATGTCTCTAAGTCTCCAAGCGAAGATATCTCTATCATTCTTCAATAGGGTAATCAAGCTTCTAGTTTTGCCTAATGGTAATTCTGCTCCGATAAACATTGTTTGCTCCTTTTGATCCCCAATTTGTACTTCTACTAACTCCTCAATATTTGGCGGTCCTTCCTTTCCTCTTCCTTGATAAGTGGTCGGGAGCACTGTGATTGCTAATCTTCTTTCCAACTTGGAGTATTTCCGAGCCCTTTAGTTCGGACTTTTTATACTCCTTCATTGCGCTTTCGTGACATTTATGAGATTCCACCTGATCGCTTCTAACTTTCATCACTCCTGCTAGATTTATGAATTTCAAACACTGGTGGATAGTAGAAGTTACCGCCCCAGACAGTTCACAACCTTTCGTTTCTTCTTCGTGAGTTATCTGGCTCTTGGTGATTAGATTTTCCACTTCCAGAATGAGATGTAGCTGGTGCTTCCTGCCCCCTTCTCTTCTCTAACGCGACCTTAAGTCGTTTGTTCTCTCTTTTCAGTTGTTGCAATCGCTCACGGACTGTTAAATTGATAGGCGTCACTTGTGGGTTGTTCCCCTGCACGACTTGTGGGTTATGTTGAACACCAGGTGCGCTGGGATTGGTTTCAACTGTACGCGGAACGTTGGTTTGAACTGTAAGTTGTACGTTGGTTCGTACAGCTGGTGTGGTGCTAGCATGACCAACAGGTGGATCATTGGATCGAGCTCGCACGCCTCTGCTAGCAATATCTTCTTCCCGGAGGCGCTGGCTGCTTGGATGTCGGCCTGACGACTCCCCTTGATGTCGGACTCTCCCGCTAGTGGTCGGAGGTGGGGATCTATTTACCAACACGTAATTCATACTTGGAATGGTCCCCTCAGAACGTGAACGAGAAGTCGCTGCAGTTGATGACACCGATGTCGATCTCCCATCCCTTTCATCAAAGCTTTGGACAATAGCGCTCCTCAAAGTTCGAGTATTAGCTTGTTGAGTCGATTGATTCCGAGCGGATATATTTGCATTCATCTCAGGTCGATATGCACCTGACATATTCATCATAGTGAAGCTTGGGTGAGGCTTCTCTGCTACTCTCTAAGAAGTTATGATCCTTTTGGGACTTTCAGAAAAGTTAGGATCCTTCCGAGACTTTCTGAAAAGTTACGCTCTTTTTGAGACTTTCTGAAAAATTGCGTTGTTTCTGCACCTTTCAGAAAACTTCTCTCTAGGATTTAGATTTCAAAAATTACTTCAAAAAGGATAGTTGATTGGCTCAGAATGGAGTGCCTTGTGGGTTAGGTCAGTCTGCTCCTTTGTATGAACCGAGAAGAAACCAGTGGCGGTGGCAGCTGATGGGCCACGACCGACATAATTAATGTCCTCCATGGTTCCTCTACCTAAAGCCTTCATGGCAGTACACAGACGTGGAGCAATGTAGTTGTATCCACCCATGTTCATTGTCTCTTCTTGGCACCAAACAACTTCAGCATTTGGATAACGCTTTAGCTCTCGCTGGACGAGGTCATAAGGGAATGGGCAAATCTGTTCCACTCTGCAGATTGCAACATCATCGCCACTGATTTTCTTCCGTTCTTTATCAAGCTCGGAATAGACCTTCCCAGAGCACAAAACCAAACGCCTGACACCCTCCTTAAGGTCAGAACGGTCCTTCCGGTCTTTTATAAAACGCTTGAAACGGGTCCCTTGCTTGTCAAAACCTGGATGCCCTTTGACATCATCAAACTCAGATAGATTTGACTTACAATCTTTATGACGAAGAAGAACTTTAGGTGCCATGACAACTAGTGGCTTTTGGAATTCCCTATGTATCTGACGCCGTAAGATATGGAAATAATTAGCAGGAGTTGTTACATTTACAACCTGCCAGTTGCACTCCTGGATTTGCTTCCGAAGAGTTTGGTCCATTTCAGGTATGACATAGGGATTATCATCACTCATCTGAAGGAATCGCTCCATTCTTGCACTAGAATGTTCAGGATCCTGACCATCATAACCGTGAGGAAGCAGCACTACAAGCCCAGTTTGACGTAACCATTTTGACTCTCCACTTCTCAAAAACTGATCAAACATCACCTGCGCCCCATTTGAAAAATCACCAAACTGTGCTTCCCATATAACCAATGAATTTGGATTTTCCATTGAGTATCCCAATTCAAACCCAAGAATGCCAAACTCAGAAAGCAAGCTGTTAATGACTGTAAACATCTCCTCATCTTGGTTCATGGTAACATGATCGAGAGGGCAGTACTTCTCCCCTGTTTCCTGATCGTGAATAACTGAATGTCGATGACTAAAGGTACCTCTTCAACATCCTGACCACTCAACCTTACGTGATTTCCCTCCACTAGCAATGTAGCAAATGCAAGTGCTTCTCCGACTGCCCAGTCAATTCCCTCCATTCTCAACGCACTCCATGTACGGAGATAAATAAGTGATGGCCGTTATTAAAAGAGAAGGTAGGTCCCGAAAACATAGGGATACAGGAGACCCACCTCTCCTCAATATCCTCATCACATTCACATAGTGATCTTGTTCACGCCTCAATCCTTCCAAAAATGCCGTCTCTGACCAATGTTCCCGTAGAAAATCCCTAAGCTCTGCAGCCACAACTTCATCGTCGGACTTAGCGATGCTGTCTCCACCAGCATATGTGGCATCCGGGTCCCCGAGAAAGTCTGAGCGCAGAAGAAATGCAACACCATCAAGGGACCAACCACTTCGTTCACCAGCTATTTTTAAGATCTCAATGCTTAGTGCAGCAAGCACATGTTGAGGAACATGAGGAAGGAGGTACGCAGCGATCCCTACTTGGCTACTGGAGGTAGCAGCTGTGAGTGCAAGGCAGAGCTCCATCTCTCGGCAACCCCGTTGGACAAACCATTTGAACACCTGCATGCAACCCCTCTCAGCAGCTCTCATTAAAGGTCCCAAAAACATAACTGCATTACCCTCTTCCCCCGAACACTCCATTGTACCAATCTTGGAGTAGTGAGAAGCAAAGCCCAAAGCTAGGTCAACATCCACATCCAAGCTGTTTCTTTGAGCGATCTGCAACAAGATGCGAACAAGCTCTGTGCTACCAAAACGTGAGGCTTCAAGGAAGTTGAAACTTAGGTATAGAAGAGAAGAAGAAAGGTTTAGGGTTATAGAAGAAACTGTTTTCAATTGATTATTTTTCTTAATTCTCAATTACAATGTACTCGTGTGTTATATACACACTCGGTTAGGACTCTTCTACAAGTAATGCCTAATATACAAGAACCGTGTTTTACAAGTAATACATCTTTACAAAGTTACCTAAAATACAAACACTTATACGTAACGATTACGTTACTTCAATACCCTCCCGCAAGCGTAACGGGTCATCATGAACCGTGAGCTTGGATCTTAATAAAGCAAAACGATCCTTTGGAAGTGGTTTGGTAAAAATATCCGCAATCTGATCCTTTGAAGAAATGAAGCGAACATCTAGTTGTTTCAAAGCAACCTGATCACGAACAAAGTGATAATCAATTTCTATATGTTTGGTGCGAGCATGAAAGACCGGATTCACTGTAAGATAGGTAGCACCAAGATTATCACACCACAAAACAGGTGGAGACAAAGTATTAACTTGTAACTCGGAAAGAAGAGATCGAATCCACATAATCTCAGCAGTAGCAATAGCAAGTCCTCTATATTCAGCCTCCGTACTAGAACGAGAGACTGTCTTTTTCTTTCGAGCGCTCCAAGAGATAATGTTATCACCCAAATAAATACAATAGCCACTTGTAGACCGTCGATCATCCAATGAACCAGCCCAATCGGAATCAGTATAAGCAGAAAAAGATAACTGTAGAGCATTAGCTAGTTTGAGAAAAATTCCAAACGTGGATGTTTGCTTAAGATATCGTAAGATGCGTTTAACTAACATCCAGTGAAATTCTGTCGGAGCATGCATATACTGACAGACTTTGTTAACAGCAAAAGCTAAATCTGGCCGTGTAAATGTAAGATATTGTAAAGCACCAACAATACTTCGATACTCCGTAGGATCACGTAAAGGAGTACTCCGGTCAGAGGATATATCACCAGCAGTACTTAATGGAGTTTGAATTGGCTTAACACCATCCATTTTAGCTCTAATAAGAAGATCATGAGCATATCGTTTTTGTGTAAGAAACATACCAGAGGAAGTGCGAGTAGCTTCAATCCCAAGAAAATAAGATAGTGAGCCAAGGTCCTTAAGAGCAAACTCCTTATGCAGAGACGCACGAATAAATTCCAAGGTTGCATTATTGGAACCAGTTAAAATGATATCGTCGACATAAACAAGTAAGAAGACAACTCCATGTGCATCACGCCGGATGAATAAGGATGAATCACACTTAGAAGTAACAAAGCCTAGTTGTATCAAGAAAGTACTAAGCCGATGATACCACGCCCGTGGTGCCTGCTTTAAACCGTAAAGAGATTTACATGTAGTTTAGGTGACGTGGTTAGGAAAATTAGGATCAACATATCCTGGTGGTTGCTTCATGTAAACCTCTTCTTCAAGATTACCATGCAAAAACGCATTTTGAACATCAAGTTGATTGATACTCCAATTATGAGACAATGCTAGAGTAAGAATAATTCGAATAGTGCATGGTTTGACCACCGGGCTGTATGTCTCACTAAAATCCACACCTTCTCGTTGATTGTATCCCTTAGCGACCAAACGAGCTTTGTAGCGTACAATCTTTCCATTGGCATCTCTTTTAATCCGATATACCCATTTACAACCAACTAAATTCATAGAAGGATCAAAAGGAACATAGGTCCACGTACCATTTTTAAGAAGAGCATTATATTCATCGTCAGATGCTTGACGCCAATTCGGATTAGCCTGTGCTTGAGAGAAGCAGGTTGGTTCAAGAATGGAATCACAAACAAGAGAATACTTAGAGTTCGGCTTGAAAATGCCATCTTTGGCTCGAGTGATCATAGGATGAAAAGACGAAGCAGCAGCAGGTATTGAGGACGAAACAGCAGCAGGTACGAAAGACGAAACAGCAGCAGGTACTGAAGAAGACTGCACAGGTTCAGGGAATGAAGGCGTAGTCTGGGTACTAGCAGTAGCAGACAACGTAGGTGGAGAGTATGACGCTGTGCGATTAGGAGATGATGTGGCAGTTGCTGACGACGATGGTGTACGTGATGGAGTCTGCTGGGCTATAGCTGATGGTCCATGTGTTAGAGGCGGGGCAAGCTGGAGCGAACTATGCAGTGGACGAGTAGGAGAAGATAACTCTATAGGTTCCACATGAGAGGACGGTTATGAAACATGAACCGAAACATTTGGAATTATAGCAAGTGGAGAAAATGTTACCTCATCAGGAGAAGACGATGATGTAGGGGATTGTGTTGTTTCCGCAAAAGGGAAGGTGGTTTCATCAAAAACGACGTGCCGACTAATATAGATGCGACCAGTGGGGATGTGAAGACATTTGTAGCCCTTATTTTGGAGACTATAGCCAATAAAAACACAAGGAGAAGAAGAGGGATCCATTTTATGAGAACGATAAGGACGGAGATGAGGAAAACAAAGACACCCAAACACTCGAAAAGACGTATAATCAGGTTGTGAGCCAAATAACAATTCATAGGGAGATGATTTAGAAAGAGCAGACGATGGTACTCGATTCATAAGATAACATGCAGTAAAAAATGCATCATACCAATAAGAGGATGGTATAGAGTCCATGGATAATAGAGTTTGACCAGTTTCTCTAATATGGCGATGACGACGCTCAACTAAGCCATTTTGCTCAGACGTGTGAGGGCAAGAAAAACGATGGAAGATACCATGCTGTTGAAGATAGGGAGTTAACTTGCGATACTCGAGTGCATTATCGGACTGAAAAATCTTAATCTTTCGACCAAAGAGATTCTCAACATGTTTTTGAAAAACAAGAAAAATAGAATAGACATCAGATTTATGAGTAATGGGAAACATCCATGTAAACCGAGAGAAAGCATCAATAAAAATTATGTAATAACGATATCCTTCATTAGAAATAATATGAGACGGTCCCCAAACATCCGAAACAATCAAATCAAGGGGATTCAAATAAATAGTAGTACTAGAAGAGAAGGGTAACTTATGACTACGATGTTCATGACAAGAAGAACAAAAACTAATAGTTTTACTAGAAACAGGGAGAGAAAATTTTGATATGACATGACGCACAGTCCGCATCATAGGATGTCCTAATCTAGAATGCCATGCTTGAATACTAGCACGTTCTCCAACCAAAATTTGTGTAGAATCAGCAGAGCTAGATGCCGAATCAAGAACATAGAGACCACCAACCCTACTGCCGCGCAAAAGCACCTTCCTCGTGCATCGATCCTTCACAAGACAAAAATTTGGATGAAACTCAAATAATACATCATTATCAGTGGTGAGACGAGAAACTGATAGGAGATTGTGAGAAATTTGAGGAGCAAATAGAGTGTTTTTAAGATACAACTTACGAGTAGGAGTACCTAAGATGGAGGTACCAGTATGAGAAATAGGAATAGAGGAACCATTACCCATCCTAATTTGATCAGGGCATGTGTACTCCGAATAGGGATGGAGCTTGGAGAGATCATGGGTAATGTGGTCAGTAGCTCCACTATCAGGTACCCAAGGAGCAGAAAACGAGCTTTGAGCATCAGCCATATAAGCACGAGGAGCAGACTGCTGAGGACGCTAAGGAGTAGCTTGTGCACCAGAGTGTTGTCTACGAGCAGGTTGAGGACGCCAGTTTCGATCAAATCGTTTCCAGCACATAGGAGCTAGGTGGCCTGACTTGTCACACATATGACATTCCCTTGTGAGACGAGAACCAGGAGAGGCAGCAGGCGTAGGCAACCGTCCAGCAGCAGTAGAAGAGGTGCGTGAAGATGCAGCATCAACGGGGTGAGATTGCAAGGCTTTAGAATGGTGGTCAATACGTAGCTCAAACGTGAGTAGGTAGGTAATGAAATCTTCAATCTTCATCGATCCCATAGAGGTATTAAGAGAGGTCACAATGGAGTCATAGATGGAGTCCAAACCAGCAAGAAAACAGTGCCGAAGTTCAGAATTGGTGACGATAGTATCAGCTGCAGCAAGGCTATCAACAATATTGCGAGCACGATCTATGTAAGCTCGCATGGAAAGGGAACCCTTTTTTAAGGCACGCAACTCGCACTGAAGATGGTGGATATGCGCATCAGATTTAGAAGCAAAGAGAGATTCCAGAGAAGACCAAACCTCATGAGATGTCTTGAGACGATGCACACAACGTAGAACAGCAGGAGTAAGGGATGAAAAAATCCATCCAAGAATAATTGTATCATGTTTCACCCAGGCAGCATACTCAGGATTAGGAGTGGGAGGAGTGTTTGAGGCTTCAGGTATAGGGTTCGGGAGAGTGGCAGATGGACATGGGTTTGTTCCATCAACAAAACCAGCAAGGTCATAGCCTTGAAGGTAGGGTAAAAACTGAGCTTTCCAAAGAGAATGGTTTGTTTAATCAAGCTTGACGGTGATGATATGATGGGGTTGTGAAAAGTGTGAAGAGGCCATCATCGATTGAGAAGAAGAGAGAACGGTTGAGATAGTTTGAACAGTGGAGGCAGCGGAAGACATGAGGATCTCAACAAGGATGATACCAAGTTGAAACTTAGGTATAGAAGAGAAGAAGAAAGGTTTAAGGTTATAGAAGAAACTGTTTTCAATTGATTGTTTTTCTTAATTCTCAATTACAATGTACTCGTGTGTTATACACACACTCAGTTAGGACTCTTCTACAAGTAATGCCTAATATACAAGAACCGTGTTTTACAAGTAATACATCTTTACAAAGTTACCTAAAATACAAACACTTATACGTAACGATTACGTTACTTCAATAAAGGAATCACTGGTTGACATTGTATGCACCACCCTCCACCAACATACCAAGCAACCCCTGGATTGCAGTTGCCGAAATCCCAGCCGCCCACCCAGGATCAAAAGAGCTAGAAAAGAGAGTTAAAGAGAAGCATGCTTCATTAAAAGCTTCAGTGAAATTATTCCCCGTAAGATGATTACCAGCAAGATCCAAAAATGTCTTAAAAGCTGACAACTGGAATTGGATCTCTACTGCGGAACTTTGACTTACTCTATCCCTGCTTCCCTGGAAATCTTCGCGATGTACACTATACTTATCTGTATGCAAGTAACTCCGGTATTCAACGAGGCACCCTGCTACTGAAGTTATCTATGTAACGTTAATCAATCTCGTTCAGCTGGAGGACTGTTAACTCGAGGACGTACTCCTCTGTTAACTATATCATCCTGTCGTCGCTCATGGAAGCTTCTGCTAACGGCTGGAGGTGGTGATCTATGCAGAGTAACGTTTCTCTCCCTGAACCTTGTAAAAGATCACTCAGATTGAGATAGAGAAGCAGATTCCAATGACGATATCGACGTCTCTCTCCCGTCCCTTTCATCATAGTTATTTCACACTACATCGTTTCTCAAAGTTGGAGCGTTTGCTTGGTGATTCGATTGATGCCGAGTTGGTACGTCTGTATCCAACTCAAGTCGATCAGCACATGATGGCTCCATTTGTTTCACTTTTCTTTTAACAACTTTGGCAGAACCTTCTGCGACTTTGGATCTTCCCGCAACTTCCAAAAAGAGTTATGAATCGTTCAACAACTTTTATCAAAGTGTTATGAAGCTCTACAACTTTCTGATTTGTTGTTAGACCCTTTTACAACTTTCACAAAAGTTGCGATCAGATGTGACTCCACTTTCAGAAAACTGCGATATGACTTGTTTCCCTTTCAGAAAACTTTTTCTCATTTTTTTGAGAGCACGATCCTTCTTCGTCTCCCCTTAGTCGGCGCCAAAAGATGTTGGTGCAAAATCGAGCGCTCCAACGATCTTCGAGATACGGGAAAGTTGATCGATCCACAGCTGCAGGTATTGAATCTCCAAAGGTTGAACAAAAAAAGGGGGGTACCTACAAAAACACTCCGATACAAAAATCAACGGATGTTGTATGCAAGTAGTTATTCTGAAGAGAATAGTATTCTATCCCTTTTGTATTAGGATTTTGCCTCTATTTATAGGCAAAAACAGATGTAGCTTTTAGGGTTTCATCAGTTATCCTAATAACTACCCTCATCTGTATTAACCCCAAATACCGACTAGATTCATGATAAACCCTAATGTTTATCATAATCCTATTTTTCTTGGATAACTATTATCATGGATAACCATTACTACTTAAGATAATTATCCCTTTTCTCACCTGGATTCATCTTAAATAATATTTAACCATTATCCATGAAATCTATTTACCCACGGATCTTTGGGCTTCCCCAATAAGCCAGGTGGTTCCTTTTATAAACCGATTTGGGCTTCCATAATAAGCCCTATGGATTTTCACAATAACACCCTGGTTTCCACAATAAACCAAATCCAGGCTCCCATAATAAGCCATGCGGGTTTCCAAAATAAACCCTCCGGTTTCCTCGATAAACCGGCTGATTTCTACAATAAACCGGATTATTGCTTCTATTATAGGCCACGCGTGACCCGCACGTACACCATTTAGGTGGGGTACGAACATCGCTCCAAAAGATGGTAATTCTACATGGTCTTGGAGAAGTATAAGTAGTGAGCTAAGTTTTATCCAAATTTACAATTGTTGGAGTTTAGGAAATGGAAAAACTATTATGATATGAAAGCATAAGTGTACAGTGGAACTGGAAGCTCCATATGTTCCTAAAGATGGTGCTAACTTGTACCTCAACTATACTTATGTTCACCAACTTTTCTTGCCCACCACTGGAAGCTGGGATTACAATCCCACCTTCTTTTTATTTGAAGCTTCAACTGCAAGGCTAATTATTAATATTTTAATTCATCAAAGGCATGAAAATATAATTGTTTAAACTCATAAGAATAATGGAAATTTTTCAGTTAAGTCAGCATGTAGGAAAATGTTTGAATAAAAGAACAACAACAACTCAGTGGGTTCAAGAATGCAAAGTATTACAAAAACTATGGAAACTTCCATTAATCGCAAGAATTAACCAATTTATATGGAAGTGTGTCAAGAACATACTACCAACAAGAGACAAGCTATTTCATGTGATTCAAGGTGGTGATACAAGCTATCATTCCTGTGCTCAAGTCACTGAATTTGCTTCTCACTATCTTCTGGAATGCTCTAAGTCTAAAATGGTTTGGTTTTCTACCTTGGGTATTCATACCCAAGGTTACAACGATCTGGTTGATTGGTTTTGTGGCTGGTTTGATAATTTTTTAGCCCATCAGATTCAAGAAAAAGATGTTTGTAATATTGCCATTGTAGCTTGGTGCATCTGGAATGATAGATGTGACAGGGTATTCAAGGGTAGTTTTTTCTTATCCAGCTGCTATAATTCAGAAATGCAGAAAAGAGATATCATATTTTGAGAATAAACCTCATCCTCTTCCAATTACTCCAACTCGAAAATATAGAATTGATCTTCACTGGATCCCTCATTCAAGAAACTTTTTTATCTTGATAATAATAAAACTTGTGGCATTGGTATAATAATTCGTGATTTTACAGGTACTCATAAAGGATCTAAGTGCATCATCTACTTAGCTGAAGCATTGAGTCCAGAGCAAGCTGAGTGCGGAGCTTTATGGGAAGTAGTACAATGGGCTAAGGATTTATGATGGATAAGGTGGAGTTTGAGCTGGATTCAAAGATGGTAGTAGATGTTATGACGAAGAATAACATCAGCATAGATTTGAGACTTAGACATTTAATTTTAGACGTTAGAGTTATGTTTAATGCTTTCAATATCTAGCATTGTAGGTATGTTGCAAAAGAGAAGAATAAAATAACAAACATTTTATTTAAACTAGCAAGAATAGAGAGAATGAGTAGTGTTTGGTTATTATATCCCTCTTAGCAACATATCTATTCAACTACGAGAGGATGCATCTTATGTAAACACTCAAATTTAATCAATGCAAAAGTAGATAATTATATTCATAAAAGAATAAAGAATAATACAAGAAATACAAACCTAGCATTTTTAGGGGCCACTCAAAAGGAATTAGGGGCCACTAATAAGACAAAATAGGATCACCCAAACCTAAATTGAAGCTAGCCCTTATTTCGCGTATTTCGTAATGGAAAAATTGCCCTTCCACAATCGGTAGTTAATACTACAATCCGTAGTTTAACTATAATCGGTAGTAAATTGTGTTACTTTAACCTCCGAATATATTCAATTTTCGAATTTTAGTACTACCATAATCGGTAGTAAATTGAAATTCTGAATGTATATTGGCCCCAAAATGAGATTTTTCCAAAATCCTATAACTTTCGAACTTTGGTACTACCATAATCGTTAGTAAATTGTGTTACTTTAACCTCCGAATATATTCAGTTTTCGAATTTTAGTACTACCATAATCGGTAGTAAATTTAACTTCCAAATGTATATTGGCTCCAAAATGAGATTTTGCCAAAATCCTATAATTTTTGAACTTTGGTACTACCATAATCGGTAGTAAATTGTGTTCATTTTAACTTCCGAATATATAATGGCCCCAAAATGAGTTTTTGATAAAATCCTTCAATTTTCGAATTTATGTACTACTATAATTGGTAGTAAATTATGTTCATTATCTACCGATTGTGTTTAATTTTTAGTACAGAAAATTTGAAGCAGTAGCGGAAACATAATCGGTAGATAATTATCAATTTACCTAGCGATTATGGTTGATGTTCTTCATTTCTAAAGAACATCAACCATAATTGGCATGTAAACTAGATAGTTATCTACCTATTATGTTCCTGCTACTGCAAATCTTAGAAAAATTTCAGATCAAATTTTTGATTTCAAGCAATCAAATCCTAATTTTGGATCACAACTACTATCATCTATCCGTTTTGTGTATTTAACTCGAATTTTCTTTTTTGATGTTCTAAGTTTCAACTTTAAGGTTAATGAATTTTGGATTTTAATTTTAACAATCAATAATAAAATTGGTTTGATCTACCATCCTTGGTTTCAATCAAAATTAAAACGATGAAAAAAAATCGATGGGTAGAAAAGAGAAGAAGAATAATAAGAATGATATGAAAATAGGATATAGATTCACAGTGCAGTCCATTACAAGCACTCAACTCTTCACTCTCTTACTAGTTCCTCCCATCTAAGAACAAGGTCTTCAAAGTGCACTCCCTCCTGATGGCTGAGCCCAATATAGGATGTCGATTAGATAAGGGTAGTAATGCCAATTATGGGTTAAAAACAATTATGGAAAATTTATTTTAGTGTGAAGCATGAACACTTTAGATAGACATAGTATTAAGGAATATAATATGTTAGAGCATTGCTCGATTGAACCCACCAATCATTGGTATTTCAAGTTTGGTTGTCATATTTTAGTGAAGCAAAACTCATTTAAGAGTCGCTTGATTTAAATGTACTAGAGTCAACTTCGTATAGGTTAGCTTGAAAGTATTAGGATGAGACATTATAAGTATTGTGAAGACTTGAAGAAGTGAAGAAGAACGGAGCTACAACGACAACATAATCCTTCCACTTGAGGTTAGTGATATTTGACTTGAATTGTTTCATTCCCTAATGTATCTTTCAATTCGTGCATATTGAAAACATAAAACTGCGAAGCATGAACACTCTAGATAGACATAGTATTAAGGAATACAATATGAAGTTTCTTGCTTAACCATTAAACTTTGTATATAAGACATCGACATTATCGTATGAATGCTATTGTGATTATGTATGGGTATGAGGTGAAGATTTCATCCTAGGGAACAATGTTTACATGTGTTCTAAGGAAGTAAGTTCATGATATGTGTTGTGAACCGAAAAGTAAATCGCCAGGCGTTATTGGGGTTGTTCTTCATTGCATATCTTATGAACGACCAATATGTGTGATCAGCATAACCGCTCACGACTTGTTTGTATTCTTGGTAAAACTATTCACATGATACCTGACTTATGTATTGGTATGACTTTTATTAGTGAAACCGATCTTAAGTAATCACTGGGGTATGATCGGGTTGTGTATGTCTGAAATTATTACTGGGAAGAGGGGAACCGATCTTAGTAAGAGGTGCAGTGCATCACAAGGGGAACCGATCCTTGTATGAGGTGCAACAAGGTTTATGGAAGAAAGGGGAACCGATCCTATGAACATGTGCAACAAGTTTTTGGGAAGGGGGAACCGATCCTATGGACATGTTCAGTGCATACAAGTTAGATACCAAATATATATGGGGAGCCGATCCTAGCACCTGGTCAGCCGTATCTTTGGTAAGCTAGTGTAACTATGCACAGTACTCACATGGAGGTATAACCGAAACTTGTTTTGGTAGAACCGTAAACCCATGAGTTGTGATTGAGTGGTACTTGATCAATCACATAGTTCTTGAAAGTCAGATGAACCAATTCTAAACTTGTTTGGAAGTGTGGTAAATTGGTTTCAAGTGAGCAAGCATGGAAAAGACTTGCAAGAGTAAGATGTCGACACTCTTTGAACACGGTGCATTAATGCTTATTCTATTTTGTTCAAAGATATTCCTTAACGGCTAAGAAGGAAGTAAATCCCAAGATCGAATTTCAATAAGTTAAGAATCTTTTTAATTAAGGGTTTTTAATTATATATGAAAAATAAGAATTAGTAATGTGCATTTGCTAATTAAATATTTTCCAAGGAGATTTCGATCATTATTTTTGGACAGTGCATTCACAAGAATTATGAAAACCGAATTTGGTGGAGTAATGAAAATATCTTGAGAATATTTTCAGTTTTGGAAATTCCTTGGTGTCCAAACTTCCTTGTCTATAAATACTTTGAGTTTGCATTTCTAGCAAACTAATCCTGCGTAACCAAGACTTACTCTTTTGTATTTATTACTGGTGAAGCCACCTATCAGAGAGGAAAGTAATCTAATTAGGTGAAATCTCTTACGGCCGCTTAATTTAAAGTCTTCTTTAGGATTGAGAAGCTCTAGCGCGACCCGTTGGTGGGAAACTAGATATTGCGGTTTATCTTTAGTTATCGTATTGATTTGATTGACTAACGGTGGTTGAATCTTGATTGCACCTAGTTTGTTTATGCTTGAGAATCTTCTCTTCTGATATAAGATTCACTCAAACTAGTTCAAGGTTTCGATAGGGATCTTTAGACTGTTGTTAGATCTAAAGACGATTATGTGATAATCCATTATTAACAGACTCCGTTCTGTGTGTGATTGATCACAAGAGATTCAAGTGATTGTGTGCAGGTGTTTATTGAAGATCTAAGAAGATTTGAAGACAAAGAAGATATTGAAGATTTCTTACTTGGTGTTTTTATAATCTTTGGCATGCACAATACTTGTTTGGGTAAAAGAGGATCCAATTAATAATCTGTTTATCCTTGTGGTAGATTAGATTGAATCAACACATATCACTTGATTGAAGAGTGTTGTTGGCTTAATATTAGTGATTACATTTAGGTGATTAAACGTAAGATAGATCTTGGAACCTGGCAAAGGAGTTTATGTTAAGATAAACAAGGGAACCTTTGCGCAACTCATATCACTTGGTTGAAGAGAGTTGATACCAAACAGATTTGTTGTTCCTTTACTGTTTGGAATACGAACCAAAGGAATTGGTCCAAGTACGTGACTTGTTTACGGGTTGGAGGCGTGGGAATACAGACGGAACTAGGTGAACTATAGGTTTAGTTGCTTGGTCTCAACTATACGAAGTTGTCTTATTTTGTATAGCGGCTTAATCCTGAGAGTATTCAATTCTGGATTAGGTCTCGTGGTTTTTCTGCATTTGCGGTTTCCTCGTTAACAAAATCTTGTTGTGTCGTTTACTTTATATTTCCGCATTATAATTGTTTTATTATAATTGAAGTAAATTGCACAAACGTTAATTCCTATTTACTTGATACATGAATCCTATTGAGTTTGGTTAAGTCCGAACCTTTGTATCAAGTAAACACACTTTGTTGTTGTATTGTCTCGATCTCGTATCCATAGACAATCACACAAAGTGTGAACCGATTTATTGTATTGCCTCGACTCAGTCTATAGACAATCACTTTCGGGGAAAGGACTTATAGGAAGAAAAAGTTATAAATTGAGGTATATTTGGGGTACCCTCACCTTTTCAAGATAAGGGTAGTAATGCCAATTATAGGTTAAAAACGATTATTGGAAATCTATTTTATCCGTTTTAGGGATATTTTTTTTTAAACATGGGGATTTTAGTTTGAGGGTTTAATTCGCTTATCAATTAGCGCATGCAAAATGGAATAAATTGTTGGAAATAATGACAACAATTGTAAAAATACTGAGAGTAATACTTAGCTCGAGCCAATGGTTGATTTAGGATGTAGCAGCAACAATTGTGGCAGAATAATAGAGGCATGTATGATATACATGGTCCTAAAGACAATATCGCCGGCTACTCCTCTAAAAATAGAGATGTTATAGCTTTATCGACGAGTCGCCTCTAGGATACAACTATTGTTAACGTTCCTCATTGTAGCATACAAGAGAATGCCCTAAGAGCAAGGGCTATGGAATGAGTGTGTTTTGCACTCATTCACTGCCAAATCCAGTGAGAGACTGGGTGAAAGAGTGTTTGTTGCACTATGGAAGGATTAGAAAAGAGACTAGGAGGCTAATCGTTAGCCTCTTAAAAAAAATCACTTGGGCGGCCTTTCTTTGGCCATTTTAGACATATTTAGGGTTTTAAATTAATAAAAACTAGTGTGGGACCCGTTTTTAGAGTTTTAAATAAATAAAAACGCTAAAAAAAAAACTTAAGAGGCAAATCTTTAGCCGCTTAAGATGTTTTTTTTCCCCAAGAGGCTGATTTTCAGCCGCTTAGTTTCCACTTTCGCCCACTCATTCGTTCCAATGAGTGTATGAATGATTTTTGATGAATGAGTGGGTGTTCTCACTCCATAGTAGCACCTAATTAGATCAAATCCAGTGAGACTCATTCATATTGAATGAGAACCCTCACTCCATATACCTTGCTCTAAGAGCTTGGCAGTGAAGGAGTACTAAAAAAAATGATTACAGTGAAACAAAAAACAATAGCAGAAGAAAATTAGGGAGGAACAAGTTGTTTGTGTTTCTGTATATTCAAATGAGCTAAAACAGTTCCTTATATACTGTTTGAAAAGAAGTTAGGCGTTACAAATAATAGAGGAAAGATTCTCACGCTTGGACAACCTTTTGTCAAAAAACAGCTTTCTCGGAAAATATCTTTTACTTTAAGCAGAAAAACAACTTTGCTTTTGTCAGTCGGAAACACTTTTACTTTAAGAAGAAAAATAACTTTGCTTTTGTCAGTCAGAAACAACTTTAACTTTAAGCAGAAAAATAACTTTTGCTTTTGTCAGTGTTTACTCACGCGTATGCAAATTCCAACAGTAGAATATTTTGTCAAAACAAAAAATCTGTGTGAGATACACGTTTGAAAATTTCAGCAAAAAGATAGGTCTTTAAACCGACACCCACACCCACACCTGATCCCCGCCCGCCCGCCCGGATGGACGGACGCCGACGTGAGTGCTTCGGTGCTCACCGCGCGTACGGGAAAGGCAACTTTGCCATAGTCTAGGTCTTCTCCCTCACACAAAAGTGTGTAGACCCAAAGGGCCATGTCCTTTAGGCAAAACCCATGGTATTTATGTCTAAAACTCTTAAGATTTTAGTCTATGTGGGACTATTGTTTTATCTATTCAAATGAAAAAACAACTAGTGGATAATAGGTCTAAGGATCAAGACATGGTCCATGCTTTTCAAAACCCGTTTTTTATAACAATCCCCCACATGAATGATAAGGCATATCGAAAAAACACGAAAAAGCAGAAGACATCAAAATTTGGCTAAGGTGTCCCAGAGATTGAACCTTAACTTAGTGAGAGGTTACCGGAACTGCTTGTTGTAACGGTGAACACAATATCTTGAACCGCCAACAGTGAATACAATTGAAAAATAACAACCACACTTGATGTATCAAAGGAAAGATGCCAAGATCTTGCCGTTGTGCCCGTTTTGGCCGTGGGCTAAATCCCAGACTTAATGAATGTCTCTAGAGAATCAACTCAAATTCTCATAGGAAGCGGCCCCACTTCCAACATCCATATAGGTGAGTCTATTAAGAGTGTCCTGCCACACCCTGCTTTAAACAAAGCCATGGAACCCATTAAGATCTCAACAGATCATCCTAAATCATTCAGGTAGCACTATCACACAGTTACACCATAGGGAGGGACAAAGATAGTGCTTTCTCGATATCACCATAAATTAGTTGTCTCATTGAACCTTGATCTTGGAACTCCATTCACAAGGTTGAGTATTTATTCTATGAGATTAAGTCTTATCCCCCTCGATGTGGATCTAACTACCTCTCTAGATAAACCTTTCTTCAAAGGATCTGCAATATTATCTTTGGACTTTACGAAGTTTATAGAGATAATACTAGTAGAGAGTAGTTGTTTCACCATCTTGTGTCTTGTTTGTAGATGTATAGACTTTCCGTTGTATATATTGTTGCTTGCGTAACTAATAACAACTTGAATATCACAGTGGATTGCGATCGAAGACACAAGCTTGGGACAGAGTGGAATTCCTCCCAGGAAACCTCGTATCCATTCAGCTTCCTCTCCAGCTTTCGCCAAGGCTATAAACTCAGACTCCATAGTGGATCGATCTATACATGTATGTTTGGAAGACTTCCATGACACAGATGCACCTCCAAGTGTAAAGATGTACCCATTAGTGGATTTGCACTCATCTGAGTCTGATATCCAGTTGGCACACAATACCCTTCCAGCACAGCACGATACTTCCCAAAACTTAAGCAATAGTTTGAAGTGGTTCTAAGATAGCATAAAACTCTGTAGAGAGCATTCCAGTGATCCCTCATAGGGTTTCAAGTGTACCCTCTCAATATACTTACAGTGTAGGCAATATCAGGTCTTATACAGTTCATCAAATACATAAGACTGCCAATAACGCGAGAATACTCAAGTCGAGAAATTCCCTCACCCTTGTTCTTTTTCAAGTTACAAGAGGGATTATAAGGAGTAGATATAGGTTTAACATTTTCATGATTAAATCTCTTAAGTACAGTTTCATCATAATGATATTAACTAAGACTATATCCATCAGACGTCTTTTTGATTTTCATCCCTAAGATTACATCAGCAGGGCCTAAGTCTTTCATGTTAAAGTTTTCGTTAAGCATGCTTTTAGTGGTATTAATAATATCAAGGTTACTTCCTAATAAGAGCATATAATCAACATACATGCACAAAATAACATGGGAATCAACCACATATTTAATGTAAACACATTTATCAGATTCATTAACCTTGAAGCAATTAGATATCATTACATGATAACATTTTTCATGCCACTGTTTAGATGCTTGTTTTAAACCATATAGAGATTTGTTCAATTTGCATAATTTGTTTTCACAACCTTTCACAACAAAACCTTCAGGTTGGTCCATATAAATTTCTTCATTCAATTCACCATGTAAAAATACAGTTTTAACATCTATCTGATGTATATGCAAATCATAAATAGAAGCAATAGCAATCAACATCCTAATAGAAGTGATTTTGGTGACCGGTGAATATGTATCAAAGAAATCTAATCCTTCATTTTGTCTATAGCCTTTATCTACTAACCTAGCTTTGTGTTTCTCTATAGTTCCATTTGTTCTAAGATTCCTTTTGAAAACCCATTTGCAACCTATGGATTTACTTCCAGGAGGTAAGTCTACAAGCTCCCAAGTTTTGTTTTGCTGAATGGACTCGTACTCATTTACTGAAGCTTCTTCCCAGAAGGGAGCTTCCGGAGAAGTCATAGCTTTCTTGTAGGTTTGAGGTTCAGACTCTACCGTAAGAGTCACAAAATCTGGACCAAAACTTGTCTCAGTTCTAACCCTCTTACTTCTTCTAGGTTCAGTATCAACTTCTAGAGATAGGGGCTGACTAGTCGATGGAACATCAATGAGGTCATCATGGACCCTTTTGCGAGGTCCATACCCAAAAGGAAATATGTGTTCAAAAAATACTGCATCTCTAGATTCCATTATGGTGTTCAGACCAATGTTATTATGGTCAGAACTGATGACCATGAACCTATATGCACTAGTATGCTCAGGATATCCTAGGAAAACACAGTCCACAGTTTTAGGTCCTATTTTGGTTTTCTTAGAACGAGGAATGGCCACCTTGGCCAAACACCCCCACACTTTAAAGTATGCATATGAGGGTTGTTTACCTTTCCATAATTCATATGGAGTTTTGTCAGATTTCTTAAGTGGAACTCGGTTCAAGATATAGCATGCAGAGAGAATCGCTTCCCCCCACAGGTTCGAAGGTAACCATGAACTAGCTAACATAGTGTTCACCATATCTATGAGTGTTAGGTTTTTCCTTTCAGCTATTCCATTCGACTCAGGTGAAGAAGGTGCAGTAGTTTCATTAATGATTCCATTAAGTTTGCAAAATTCTCCTATAGGTATCACATACTCACCGACACGGTATGACCTAAGAGTTTTAATTGTAACACCTCTTTGGTTTTCTAGTTCAAGTTTATATAGTTTGAAAGCCTCTAAAGCCTCATCTTTACTTCTAAGAAGATAAACCTAATAGTATCGTGAGTAATCATCTATAAAAGTGATGTACCATTTTTTACCACCTCTAGTTGGTGTTGATTTCAAATCTCCTAAATCCGAGTGTATTAGTTCTAAGGGAACTGTTCTACGTTCAACCTTTTTATTAAATGGTTTTCTTACATATTTAGATTCAACACAAATTTCACATCTATGATTTTTGTCAATGTTTATTTTAGGAATGCAACCTAAATTAGCAAGTCTTTCCAAGGATTTGAAATTAACATGTCCAAGTCTATCATGCGAAACATGTGAGGAGTCACAAACATTAGCAGAAGAAGATGCATTAACATTCATGTTCAAATCAAGTACACTAAGCTTAATTATGTTATCAGTGACATAACCTTTTCCTACAAAGTCACCACTCTTAAAGATTACAACATTGTTAGACTCAGCAACAATTTTAAAACCTTTCCCTAGTAAGATGGTCTTTGAGATAAGATTATTGCATATGTCCGGGACGTGATACATGTCATTCAATGCGAGAGTTTTTCCTGAAGTGAGCGTCAATTCAACCTTGCCTTTCCCCACCACTTTCGCAGTGGAAGAGTTTCCTATAAACAATCTCTCATCGTCTCCTACTGTGGCATAGGAGGAGAAAGTATTTCTGAACTTGCAGACATGCCTAGTGGATCCAGAATCTAACCACTAATCTCTCACATTGGTCACATTAGAGACAAGGTTGACTTCAGACACCATGCCAGTAAAATATCCAGAATCATCTACTATATTCTCTTTATTTTTTTCTGTTTTGGATCATTTTTGGTCTTTTTAGGCACCCTACAATCTTTGGCCATATGACCTGTTTTACCACAGTTATAGCAGTCACCTTTGGTGATGTTTTTAGAGACACCACCATTTGGATTAAGATGGTTACCTTTGGAGTTACGATGTTTGTTACGTTTGTTACCATTTTTTGCTGGATTCAGATTTTCAATCATGTTCTTTCTTTGTTGCAGCATTGTCATTTAGGATATGATCTTTGTTGGACATGTCTTTTCTCAACAACAGGTTCTTGTCCTTGCAGCATAGTTGCTCCTCGACTTGAATCTTTTTTCCCAGCTCTATCATGGTGATTTCACGAGTCTTGTGTCGCAGCCTCCTCTTATACTCGGTCCATGAAGGTGGAAGTTTTTCAATAACTGCAGATACTTGGAAAGCTTCATCAATAACCATGCCTTCAGCAAGAATCAACTACAAGTTTTTCATCATTCATTTTGTATTCAAGGAACCTAGCCACCAAGAACTTCCTGCTTCCAGCAGCCTCAGTGGGATATTTTTCTTCCAAGGATTCCCATAAATCAAAACCATTAAAATTATCTTTTGCATTATAAAAATCATATAAGAAATCATCCAAGCAGTTAAGAATATGATTTTTACACATATAATTTTTCCTAGTCCACCTATCTAGTCTATCTTCATAACCACGGTCATAAAGCCTTCTTGAGGGTTTTTCCAAAGCAACTTCATCTAACCTTTGGTCTTTGAGAAAAAACAACATTTTTGATTGCCATCATTTAAAGTCTTTTCCACTAAACTTAGCAGGTTTGTCTACAATACTTTTCCCCATGTTGTTACAGAAAAACTAGAGTAGTGAAGCTCGTTATTGTCTTTAGATTGTTGGAAATAATGACAACAATTGTAAAAATACTGAGAGTAATACTTAGCTCGAGCCAATGGTTGATTTCGGATGTAGCAGCAATAATTGTGGCAGAATAGTAGAGGCACGTATGATATATGCTGTCCTAAAGACAATATCGCCGGCTACTCCTCTAAACAGAGAGATGATATAGCTTTATCGACGAGTCGCCTCCAGGATACAACTATTGTTAACGTTCCTCATTGAAGCATACAAGAGAACGGCCTAAGAGCTTGGCAGTGAAGGAGTACTAAAAAAATGGTTACAGTGAAACAAAAAACAGTAGCAGAAGAAAATTATGGAGGAAGAAGTTGTTTCTGTTTCTGTATATTCAAATGAGCTAAAACAGTTCCTTATATACTGTTTGAAAAGAAGTTAGGCGTTACAAATAATAGAGGAAAGATTCTCACACATGGACAACCTTTTGTCAGAAAACAACTTTCTCAGAAAACAACTTTTACTTTAAGCAGAAAAATAGCTTTGCTTTTGTCAGTCAGAAACACTTTTACTTTAAGCAGAAAAACAACTTTGCTTTTGTCAGTAAGAAACATTTTTAACTTTCACCTATGCAAATTCCAACAATAGAAGATTTTGTCAAAACAAAAAATCTGTGTGAGATACACTTTTGAAAATTTCAGCAAAAAGATAGGTTTTTGAACCCACACCCGAGCCCTCGCCCCACCGGACGGTGACTTTAACTTTAACGTATGCAAATTCCAACAGTAGAAGATTTTGTCAAAACAAAAAATCTGTGTGAGATACACTTTTGAAAATTTTAGCAAAAAGATAGGTCTGTGAACCCACACCCACACCCGAGCCCAGATTTTGTCAAAACAAAAAATCTGTGAGATACACATTGAAAATTTCAGCAAAAAGTCTAGGTCTTCTCCCTCATATAAAAGTGTGTAGACCCAAGGGCCATGACCTTTAGTCAAAACTCATGATATTTATGTCTAAAACTCTTAAGATTTTAGTCTGCGGGACTATTGTTTTATCTATTTAAATGAAAAAACAACTAGTGGACTGGACAATAGGTCTAGGGATCAAGTCATGGTCATGCTTTTCAAAACCCGTTTTTTCTGACATTCATCTCAAAATTGAATACTAGTATCAACTTGATACAAAAGCATAATCGAAGTTATGAATACTCTTAATGCTATACACTCGTACATACATATACATATACTAATATACGATGTTCATTTATGAACCAAGATTTACGAAACTGAGTGATGTCTCTGTTTCTGGAAGACATATCGAGCATCCGAATCGGACCTGGAACCCACAGGTTTAATCTCTCTTATGCGAAAAAGGGAATTGAACAAACGCAGTTTTTTCTTGAACGCTTTGAGTAGCTTATTAGCAGAATTTGGTTGAATAAGTTCTTTTTTCATGGAGACATGGTCTTTCTCTAAGTCGGTCAATCTCATCCTCATTCTTGAAACTTCGAGTTTTAGTTCTCGATTCTCTCTTCTTACTGATGCATAGTTATCTCTAGGTGAAATTGCTCCACTACCTGCACCGCTACTGGAGCGTTGAGGAAATTGTCCGTTCATTGAACCGAAGAACAACTGGTTGTGGCTTCCATTCATTGCATTCTTTAGTCTGATTTGTTCAAAATATAGGACTTGTACCGCCATTTGCACCGGTAACCTTTCATTTTGAGCTGCATGACTACATGCTTCTTGAGACAGTTTTTGACAATCAATGGTTTTGCATAGTCGATACCGTTCCGATTCTTTGATATTTGGATGAACCTGCAATCAGAAACAAATAAATTGTTGGTTATTATGAGCTCATTTGATGATCCAAGAAACGAACCAAAAAAATCCATTTTACCTTGAGGAAGATATCTGCTGCTCTGTATAGTCCGTCATTCACTACACGAGCGTGGTCTGGAAGTAATTCCGCCAGAGCTGTAAACTTGGATGGTGTCAAGTTTGAGTCCAAGGCAATTTCTGCTAAGAAAGTGTCTAGTAACTTAGAAACCTTGATGATTGAGCTTTGTTTTGGAGATCCGGGGCTATCGAAATCGTAACCCATATTTTCATTTTGATCTTCGTCGTCTTCATCATCGTCATCCTCATCTATGTTGAGAAAATTGGAGAAGATCCTCACAATTGTATCTATATCATACATGCATTGTTGGTTGTTGCTTGGTGCATTTGCAGGGATGAGGATATCTTCGATTATAGCTTGGTCTAGTTGTAAGCCAATCCTCCTCTCTATGTCGGCTTTACCAGCAGCAGAACAAGACCCCATATTCGTGATCTTCAGTAATCCTGAAAGAAATGATAATGGCACTGAACTTTTCCTCGACTGGGCTGGTAGTAAACTAACAATCGTTTCGACAATCATCCTTTGTTTCTTCTGCAATTCACTGTCTGTTAAGCTCCCCTTCACCATTTGAATGTCTTTGTTCACCTGACCTTGAAGGGAGTTATGCGCGTAGTTTATTAAAATCTTCGTAATCGTTTCTTGTTTTAATCCCTTCGATTTTACTCCTGATATGACTCGTCGAAAGAAATCTAAGTTGAGGACAGTGAGTAAATTACCCCACCAATCTAATGGAGTCTCTGGTTCCATTTCTACGTTCGTTGGGTTGACAAGGAAATTCTGCTCTAATTTCGATAACCCAGTAGTGAGCTGCTCTTTACACACGTTTATCGCAATACTATTGATAATTTTACTGACCATGTTGATTTCTTCGGCTATAGGTAGCAGGGATTCACAACAGTGAAGAACTGATATCAAGTTCGAGATATTTGATAGAACCGTTTCCTTTAGAAAGTTTTCGCACCGAATTTCTAAGTTCTTGTCAGCCAACTCTTCTGTCATTTCAAGGTACTGAGATACACACCTTATCATGGCAACATTTGACAAGTTAATATCGACATTTACTCCATAACAAAATTTTGAAGCAATTTCGAATGCCTCCAATCCTCCTGGAATCCCATGGAGAGTCACCCTTGCAACTTTCTGGTCTTTTGCTTCCAACATCAGTTTTCGAAACCTTCCACTCCGAGAAACAAGAGGGAACTGCAAACCATTAACATAATTAGAAAGCATTATAATTTGAACATAAGATGAATGCGTAAATTTATGCACATTCATATTTTTCTTACCCTGTGAAGTGAAAAGGTTGACGTTCCTACTTCAACAATCAGATCACTAGAAACGTCAGATATTGGCCTGCAAGAATTAAACAACTTAAACAAAACAAAATTACCCAAAACAATGGCAGAGATGTTACTACACAAAATAAACAACAATCCTACAACATGCTTTATAGTTACTGTTTCAAATGCACCATACTTAGAGAAAATGGGGACTGCTAGTTCTCTAGCCTCCGACTTCATTAAAAAGACTTTACAAGTCTTTGTTCAAAAAATCCATGTTTCAACGCCTTCCCATGTGCTTAAGCTTGGTTGATTTCAGTCACTTTCTTTCATTCACATGGGAAACAACAAGAAGATTGTTCGAATACACCATTCTGGGACTCTTGGGTAGTCACGAATTTTTTTCAACGTTTCTTGTTTTGTAGGATTTGTCATATTCAAAGTACAATTATAAGGTTGTACAAGCCATTTGTTATATCTTATCTTAGGACAAAATTTAGGTAAGTAGTGACTAATTACGATTTTTGTGGGACTAGTTTAGGTCATGTTGTCGGCTTAGACTTCTTTCTGATGTTGAATGTCAAATTCTTTCATGGTCATAGATTTTTGATCAGTCATATTCAAACCTACCAAGCAAATAAAACAGATTAACCCTCTTATCAGTATTGTATTTTGTTGAATATACAGAAGAAAGTAAAGGTAAGGTAAGGTAAGTTAAGCTAATCAGAAGCATCTTTCCCAGCTGAGACTGAATTTCAACCTAGCATAGTAAAAATTTGAATCATTTCTACGAAATATTTCGTCTCTAGTAAATTTTTGTAATGATCAAACTAAGTTGATGAAAAATAAAACAACCTCTGCACATACGAAATTAGACTAACAGAAAACTATAAAGTAAGAAGAAGAATTACCATTCTGTGGCATGTCTAATACTAGAATTCGGACGAAACGATCTCTTCCCCGACATACTTTGCTTCAATTCACCGACAGTAGCAATACCCATCTCTCAAAGAATCCAAGCAATTCAACTGCAAAATCTAAACAAAACTGTGTGTAAGAAGCTAGATCAACCTTTCATGACTCATTTTGGAGATTAATATGAAGAACCAAGAGTACCTGTTTCTAAATGGAAGAGATGATAAAAGTGTTTGCTTTCTCACTATCTATGAGTATACAAAGAAAAAGGAAGGCAGAAAAGGAAAAGCAAGAGTGAACTAAAAGTCACCTCGAAGCCATGCAGGATTAATGGGTTTTAGTTATTTCTAAGTGCCATTAATTTTGTTAAGTCAAAAATATGTAGCTCTTGTTTGGACTATTTAGTGAAAGTGGGAAATGAGATTCCTATTCTTTCAATTTGGCCTTTTGAAATTTTGCAGGATTTCTGCAAGGGTTGCTGTGCTTTCAGGGCTTTTAATCATGGCTTATGAAAGATCCCTTATGGATTGTTTAATTTATTTTAGACAAACACTAAAGTATGTTTTAAAGATCATTAGAAAAGTAAGTGATTAAGGGAATGACCTGGATTTACACGAAGCTGCTACACTTCCACCGTAGAAATCCCCCAAAGTTGTCCACCATTAGGTGGCATCAATTTTGTTAGTGCATGTGACATTTCAAAATGGGGATGGGAAAATGCAGGGGGCCCATTTAGTGTGGTGTGTGAGGTGGTGGAAAAATTTTGGGGAAAAAGTTGGTGGAAATCTAACATTTTCGAGATTTACATAATGAAAGAAATGCACACACATTTTTTTTAAAGTAATTCAATAGTGTTTTGTTAACGCTAATTGTTGTTAACTAGTTTAGTTTTTTAATTAAAGTTGGTAAAAATTTGCTTTTAAGTTTTAACCGGTGTATGTAAACAGGAAGAACTTACTCCTCCTCCAGCTATGCAGCCCTTCATGTGAAGCATTAGATATTAGGGCAGGCTGTGATGCTAAACATGTGAGAGTTAAACTCAATTCCTTCTTCAACTATCTGGGTTAGGTACACCGCAGAGAACACAAATAAAATGGACCCAATAGCATTTCAATTTATTTTCTCTAAGGAGTGAGAATAATGTAGCGAAGAAAGTAATAATCACATTCACAATTTTAAGGGTGGAGATCGTCTGTCCCTAGAAAGGGCACTTGTCACCTGTCCTAACCAATGGACAGGCGCCACGTGTTCACTTTAAAATTAATCAAAAAACAGACGAACTGTTTGGAACAGGGGACAGGGTCACAGGGGGAGGGGTTTGGTACAGTCGATTCGAGCCCCAATTTTAGGCAAGGAAATCAAAACCTAGGTAGGGTTTAGCTTTAAGAACACAAAAAGTATATCAACAGTAAAAGCAGATTATTTGGGATCAAGAAAAAAGTATTTTTTGAATCATGACTACAAATAGCAGGTGAGAAAAGTTGGTGGGTAGCATAATAATACGATGAATATGACGATACTATGCACAAAACACTTGAGCCCACTTCCTCCAAGCATATACCTAGACTAGATATGAACCCTACCGGTTTACCAAGTTAAATTTCTCTTAATGCTTATTCACGCATGTCGCACAGCCATATAAGAAGAAGCCTTGCGAAACTGGGGACTGTTAAAACTAGTATGGAGCTGCTACATAATTTGGTTGTGGTTAAAAAAAATCGATTTTCCCATTTGTTACGATAATTTTTTTTTTCATTTCCTGGATATTACTAGAATACCACTGCCATAGTGGGGAAGTCCGACCGAAGAAAAACGAAACACCACTGTAATGAGACCGTAAAAGAAAATTTGTGATCCCTAATGTTTTCTAAAAATAGACCAAATTAAAAAAGTAAAAGTATCACTTTTCCTGAAACGGAGGGAGTACATCGTTTTATTATTTTATTAGTTGCAACGGAAAATTAATTTTGATGCATAAACCAATATATAGTTGCATAATGTGTTATGCATCCTTTGTGTGGGTTGCTTAACGACTATGCATTCAGTTTTCGAAAATTGCGCCTAAAAGAATAAATACCTCTGTTTTTTTTCCGAAAAAACTCTATATTTGTGTAGGTGTAAATTATCTACAGATTCAGGTGGCAACATCCTAGAACCGGTGTACCCAAATACGAAGAGACGCGAAGTATAGAGCGAAGATTATCGGGCGCGAGATTTAAGGAGCCACGTGGATCGGGCGTAATAATGTCGGACAAGACTTGACCCGGACTTCGATAAAGTCGACGGGATAAGGCGTGGCGGGTCAAACGAGGAACGATGGTCAAACGAATAAAGAAGAACGGGTCACATCGGGTAACCATAAGGACGAGAAAAGATGGGCGACATCGCGTTAATAATGCACCTAAAAGATCGGCCGAACGGAGGATAGGCGAGAGCCTGGATACATCGGCCACATGAGACGATGAGAACCGCCGATCACGAACCGATAAATAGATGTAACATGACCAACACCTTAATTTCGTTGTATAGAACTTCTCCTATAAATAAAGGGACTTGTATTTCGAGAGAGGTAGGTTGTATTTTGAGGGAGAGAGAGGAGAAAAACTCGAGGAAGCACAAAGAAGAAGAAAAGTGAGTAGTAAGTGCATCTTGTAAGGAAATCCCACGAAGAGCAACACCTTTGTAACACTTCTAAGTAATAAGATTCATCCTTTCACCCCCGTGGACGTAGGTAATCATACCGAACCACGTAAATCTTGTGTTCATTGTGGAGTGTTTACTTTCATTTGAGATGAGCATTGTGTTTCTATCCTTTGGATGTAGTTTGTAGTAAAATGCATCTACAATTTGATATTTTTGTTTGTACTCATCGTGTAGATCTCTTTATAATCTTCCAATGAGATAAAATTTGTAAAATTCCAAGGCACGGATTTTTAAATATGTTATATTTTAGTTTGCTTGCCAATTATACCCCTCAAAAAATAGGATACACAAGGACTTTTAATAAGAACGCGCAATTGGGGGATATGAATTACTTCCCCCACCCCATGATTTTGGCTAAGGGGTGACCAATTGATATGAAAGTACTAAAATACCCTCTGGTTAATTAAAAAACTTTATGAAAATACGGTTATACCCTTTCCCCTAAAACATTAAAATCAAAAACCAAAACATATATCCCCATTTCTAACATTAGTTCCGGTAGTCCTTTAGGTTTAGGTTTTCGTTTTTTTTTTCTTCATCGTTCTTCAACCGTTCCTTCTATGATTTTTTTTTCTTCATCGTTCTTCAACCAATACATTTATCCCCCATTTATAACTTTGATTTTTATTTTTTATTTTACATTCGGTAGGGATGAAGACCACGCCGGAAGTGATGTAGACCATGCCGGTACTGAGTTCCGGCATGGTTATTTATGATGAAGACCATGCCGATACTGGGTTTCTCAGTACCTGCCTGGTTATTTAGGATGAAGACCACGCCGGTACTAAGTTCCGGCATGGTTATTTAGGATGAAGACCACGCCGGTACTGAGTTCCGGCATGGTTATTTAGGATGAAGACCACGCCGCATCGAGTTCCCAGATGCTCGAAAATTAGACTATCCATGCCGGTAGTCAAGTGAAAAAAAATCAATCTTCTGGATACTTTTCTTCATGTTCCGGCATAGAAATTTATGCCAAAACCATGCCAGAAGTAGTTCCGTCATGCTCGAAAATTAGATAACTGTGCCGGAAGTGGATTGATTATAACAAAAAAAAAAGGTTTTGAAGATCAAAACTTGAAAAAATTTGTAACGAACCCCCCCGGATAGTGGCAAACAATTTATGAAAATTTCCAACAAATGCCGGCACCGAGCTTTTTCAGCTGCAACAATGGTGGATTCAAAGAAAAAAAAAATCAAATTTTCAACCTCTTAGCAGCAATTCTCTCATCACAATCATCTTCCATTTTCAAAAAAAAAATTCCACTCAATTTTTTTTCCCTCTCCTTCTACTCCTCACTCACACAAACTAAAATAAAAACACACACTAATCTATCCCCCAAATACTTAGTAATTTACTAATTATTATTAACCACTAAACAGGATTAGTGAGGGCTAGATTAGGAATTAAAAAAATAATTACATAGGGGGTCACCCAGAATTGCTATTGGGACACCGTTTTTATCTTGTAGCTATATCCCCCAATTAGTTTTGATATCCCCCGATTGCGCGTTCTTTAATAATTAGACTAAAAAGGAGGAACAATTTTGTCCAGTGGAAAAGACTAACCATGGACACCAAAGATTTCCAGTCTTTTTATCAAATTGCATATTTATGTTAGATTTCATTTTACAAAAATATTTAAAAGAGACTCACTCCTTTCGGGCCCTCATGTCTGTTGGCCCTACAAACAAACCGATTAATTCCTTAAGAACTAACCAACCTAATAATAACACTGATAGGTAATTAACAACATTATTTCTTGTCACTAGCAAACCAAACAGTCCTTTGCATTGATATATATTCTTTTCAAATTCCAGCATCGATCATACTTAAAACCTTGAATCAACCTTGAATCACATAGGAAATCTGTTAGAAAATTAAGCTAAAAGAGAGGATGAACACATAGAAAACGCAAGTAAAAAAAGAGAGTAAAGATTCCGGTGTGGATCGGGTGATTAATGAGTTAACTCATTAATAAAATCGGGTTTTTTAATTTTTTTAGGTTTCTGCCTTTTCTATGATCTGATATCTTTTTTGATGATATTAATCCTTTATATTCTTTCTCATGCATCATGATTAATCATTTGATTATGTTTTATAACTCATTAATGGTTGTGGAATTCATCGATGAGATGTATTTTCTCTAGTTAAAAACATTGTTTAAAGACGATCGACCGGAGGGCCCGAATGGAGGGATCCTTTTTATGACCACTTTTTTGAAAATGAAACCTAAGGCGAATGTGCAATTTTGATAAAAAGATTGGAAATGATTTGGTGTAGTCTTTGGGACCTTAAAATCCCGAAGTTCCCCTCCCTTTTAGTCTAATTATTGTATCCTATTTTTTTAGGGGTAGGCAAGCAAACTAGAATATAACATATCTAAAAATTCCCGCCTTAAAATTTTACAAATTTTATCTCATTTGAAAGATTTTAAAGAGATCTACACAATGAGTACAAACAACAATATCAAATTTAGAGTTTTTACGAAAAATTCGGAGGTGTTTATCCTTTTAGGCAAGATTTTCGAAAATTGAACGCATAGCCATTGCGCAAACCACCACAAAAGATGCATAACAAATTATGCATCCATATTTTGGTTTATTCATCAACTAATTTTCCGTTGCAACTAATAAAACGATGTACTCCCTTCGTTTTAGGAAAAGTGATACTTTCACTTTAGGCACAATTTTCGAAAATTGAATGCATAGCCATTATTAGTATATTAGAGCTTCGGTCGGCCCTCCCCACCGTGGCAGCGGTGTTCTAGTCTCTTTCTCGTTTTTTTCTCATAATCAGTCGATTATTATTTGTTTTATGGAAAAATAATTTATGCAGATCTCCAGACTTCATTTGTGGGTATCTAGTGGCGGAGTTTTAGTACGAGGATTGTTTCTGAATAAAAAACAGTGATGTCTAGCGCAGTGGTCTTACAAGCAGTTATGCTAACCATCATCTCCGTGATGGTCCATATCATTTGTACAGATTTATATATTCCCTTAGCCATCATACCCTACACAGATTCTTTAGATAATCATCCCCTTCATCAAGCTTATAGCAGAAACCTCCATGATCGTAGTTTTCAAACAAAAAATTTGCCTCATAAACTCTTGCACATGATTACCCGAAAAAAACGTTATAACCATATTTATCATATTCCTTTTTTTTTTAACTTGTTTAGCTTCAGCTCATAATATCTTTTCAAAGTTATACGTCAAAGATATCATATATACCCGATATTCTTCTTATCACTCTAAGGAAACTATCTTAGCTATTTATCAAAATATTTATCTTGTCCATCCCTCACATACTTGTCAGAACAACAAAAAAGTATTTGTAGAGAAAACTAGTAACCCTAAAATGACATCTTCTTCGGAAAATCGTATTAACCAGTTATCCAGACAACTTAGAAGAGCTGCTTTGGAGATACCAGAGAGAAGGAGAACACTAGGTTCTTCACAAATTGTGAATGAAGCTGCAGAAGAATGGACTTATGGAATTCTCGGAAACTTATGCACAAAGACAAAATATAGATGAACATTATCATGTAGAATATTAACTCCTTATGGAAAAGATATCGCAACAAACAGTTTCGAGTTATGGGTCACAATCTCATGCTGGTAAGATTAAACACATATACAGAAAGAGATGAAGTTATTGATAATGGATCGTGGATCGTTGGAGAAGCTTTATTTGCATCACAAAAGTATATTCTTGGCTTCCCTTTGAAGGACTACATTTTATTCATCAAGTTTTCACCATGCATTTCAAATATGTGAGATTGGAGCACCTGAATAATATCATAGTGGATGAAGCCATTGAGTTTATTGGTAGGGAAAATACCTAAAGATCCTTCAAACTGTAGACCTAATTAAGTATGGTAGCACCGTGAAAGCAAGAGTGGAGACAGATCTCAGAAAGCCATTGCACCGTGGTGGATGGTGGAAAACGTTATCTGGAAAGGATGTCTGGATTTGATACCACTGGGAATTATAGCCAAAAAAAATATTTGGAAAATATTTTGTAATTAATCATGTTGAGAGGTAAAAATGATATTAGTCATACACGTCCTAGTCACAACATTGACTACACCCTTTCCTAGAATAGTAAGAGACAGATTGCTTTCCATTATACTATACTCCTCATTTCATAGGCTTTTTCCAAAGTTCCTTATTCTCATGGCATCATGCCACATGTCATTGAAGTCATCATATTTACTATGAATGTCACTCCTCCTAATATAACATTTAATTTCTCATTAATCCATTCTTTATCCCATGTATTCCATAGACATACCCTATTGGACATGGGACAGTCCCCAAGTCTCTATTTTACTAATGAGCCTATTCTCTCATATAAAGACTCCCTAGCCCTGCTAAGGGGTAAATATTTTCATTCATCAACATTAGTCCCCTGAGTATTGGGTTAATTTCTAAATAACCCGATAGTCACCTGCTTCTTTACCCATGCACCCCCAGGAACGAGGGGAAATGTACCCTTATCCACCCACGTTTCCTCTGATGGTTGGCCTTCCTGCGACATGTCAAGAGTCCTTTCAGTTTCCTTCAGTTATTTCACCTTTTTGTAACTATCACACCCCTCTCCGAAGGTCGCCTATATATACATTAGCTCTCCTTTTTACCTTCCATTCGTTCTATTATTTTCATTATGTCTTAGATTTACCACATTCGTGTTATGTCGACTGATTCTTCTAGGATTGACTCGTCTGAAGATAAGGAGTCAGAGAATAAAGTAAGCGCATAAATTGGATGGGATGAGCTTGGTGATCAGGAGGTTCCAGTGCTACCCAAGCCCGCAGATGGCGACTCTTACACATTTGAAGAGATTTTGAAGAGTGACAACCTGAAACACGCCTTGAAGCTGAGTATTCTTCGTACTGGACAAAATGTGCCCCTCACAGACAACAACCCCATCCCTCGCCTTATCAACCCTTCCGTGTTACCATACCCTCATGTACTTGGACGACTTATGCACCACGAGTCGGAGGAACCAACTTTTTTTTTATTCAACAAGGTCTCGCACATGGATGTTCACCGCGGTGATTATTTTCTTCCCATTATCGATTTCTTCTCTACACCAGTAGCGCCGTCCATATGGACACATTGGGTGTCGTACATCTTCTCCAACCTCTACTACATAGTCACTATCAGATCAGCAGGTATCAAGGATGCAATAAACACGTCCCTTCATCGGGAGGTAGTTAGGTGTAGGTGTGATGTCACGCGGCTTTGCTGCCGCTGGGTTCCTCCTATTCACACTTTTTTATTTGCATAAGGGGGAGCTACTATTATTCTGGAAGACGTGGTTACACTTACGGGATTTCCCGTCCATGACACCCATTCTTATGATGAGGCAGCTATCTTCGAGGCTATGACTGATAAAGATAAAGAGTTATGGGCCTATCTGATAGGTTGTAAAGATGAATCGCGTAAAGAGCGGGTAAGAAAATATCATATGTGTAAGTACATAATTCCGCCACTCGCCACGTGTCCTCGGATAAACACGTGGAGAGCGTATGACGAGGGGCATCAAAAAACGATGCCACTTAGATACAACCAAGAAACGTGTACCAATAGGAAGGGCTTCTCATCTAACAGATCCAATGGATACAAATGAGGGAGCACGGGAACAAAGCACCACTGCGTTGGACCCAATACACCCTCGGATCTGCTTTATCCCATCTCGAGAGGAATCTTAGATCTACGGTCAGGGATCAACCAGCTGACACGGACGTGACAGGAACAGAAGACCGTGGTCTGACACGTGCAGAAGGCCCAACCACCCGCATTAAACACCTGAGACGCGTGTCAATCAACCAGCGGAAGAGGAGACCCTACCTCTTCGGAAGTAACGAAGGGAACGAGGGGGCACCGTAGCAACCGAAGATGTCCGCGTATCGGCACAAAGCACAAGACGATAAGGTTTCAACGGCTCCTTCCTTGGACCCCACAGCGGAACTCCTATAAATACCCCTCCTCCCTAAGAGAGAGGGGCAGGTCGATTCGGAAAGAAAGGAGAGAGAGAATTAGGAAGAGTAAGTAACCCCCTAATCCCGCAGCCTAAGTTAGCACACCCAAAGTCATTTGACTATACTTGTAACCAATTTACATATAATGAAACCCTTCTTTTACCCCGTGGATGTAGGCCTAAGTGCTGAACCACGTAATTACTCGTCTCATTTATATCACACACTTACATTATGCACCTTACATTCCGTATTTACATTCCACACGTTACATTATGCACTTTATGTTTCATTTGATCCGAGATTTCCTTCGTATCCATCCGCGGATTACTATCCGTGCTACTACACATTGTCAGTGATAACTATGCGATAAGACAAGGACGAGTCCAAGGACTCAGAGTCGATGAATCGGCATAGTCACTGCGCTATTACGCACGTTATATCTAATCTATGAATTTCAAAATATACGAACATTGTTTGTGGACACGTAGATGCCATCGTAATATGCGTGTTCACAATATGCCAAAAAAGGGGTGGGCCTAAAGCCAGTGGTCGAAATAAAAATTTAACCACTGCAACCAAAGGGAAATCCATTACATCAAGGAGCAAGAAACCACCTTCGCCGCGTCCAACAGGCGAGCGCTTGCTTGCCTGCTTCACCCGAGCCTATCAGGCCCTCCGTAGTTCGGCTGCTTCGTCCGCGTAGGCCGTCGATTCTTCTGACTTTGTTATCATGATAAGAAGGTCATGCCTCCTATTCGGAAGAAAATGAAACCTCGTTCCGAATTGGCGGCCTTTATTTTTTTTGGCTTTGTCCCGATGTTTTTGAGTACAGTCCCCGTGACACCATTAAGAGCGAGCTCATGCCGATGGATCTATTGATATCACGTGGCATTTCCTTCCTTCTGGCTCCGATGTTCTTGGGGGGTTTGTATCGTCAGTTGGACTTGCTTTGTCATGATATACAATGGGTAGACGCAGTTCATGTAGTTTAAATCTTTGTTCCTATTTTTTTTATTCACGCGTGGACTTGGGAGCATCTTCCTAGGTATGCCCCTGAGGCTCGTTCATTGGCAGTTCATCTTGAAAAGGAAGTTAAGAAAGAAGATAGTACTCTTACCACGGTTCCTGCTACTTATAGTTATCCGCGAATGTCTCTTTGGCGCAGCAAGGGGAAGGCGACCACAGATGACATAGTTAATTTTGTGGATGTAGCCAAGAACTTTAAGCCTTTTCCTACCATGAAGATCGCTCTGTCCATGCTCATTATGATTTTACATCCGTGACTCATCGCAGGTTTTATCAATACATGATCTTGACTCAGTAATGGCGGTATTACCCGACTCTTTTCCTGGTTTTTACACTGGTAAATTTATGGCAATGTATTATAATCCTTGCGGCTCTTACACTGGTAAATTTATGGCAATGTATTATAATCCTTGCGGCTCGACAATTGGGGTTTGATCAAGGAGTTTCTTTTCCTTACCCTCCTTGGTTCGTTTCCGATGTCTCAGCGGTTCGTGCTCGTTTTGATCATTTAGTATTTAAGGATGCAACTCGTCCAAGTGATCGTGGGATCAGTTTTTCTTTCCAACATCCTATCCCAGATCATCTCTTAGCCGTTTCCAAGGAGGCTCATGATTATCATGATCATATCCGTCGGCACGTGCTGAATTTTGCTTTGCGTGAGGTGTCTCCCCCTCCTCAGCTGGTTTATGATGATCTTAAATTGCTGCACGTGTCTGGTCGTATGAAATAGCAAGATAGCATGGCTTTAAGTCTTGCACCAAAGGTCGTCCCTTGGAGCCGCTGGTGACTTCTTGGGACCCATCGGAAGGGAATGAGCCTATAAGGAAATGATTGAAGAAGAAATGAGCTAGGCCCCCCTCTCTAGTAGAAAACCTGTTAGGATTCATATCCCGAGACCCGCTGCTAGATCTCCAGTGACGCAGGTGTATTTTGAACTTGTCTTGTTATTAATATGTATATTGAACTTGTCTTGTTATTAATATGTGTTCCTTTTTTTTTAAATGGCGGGTTCATGCATTCTCAGGGGCCCCTACCATCCAATCCCGTGGGATGCAATCCGCCCTCGTATTTGATAGAGGAGTACCTCAATATGCCTGAGCAGGAGTGGTCTCAGAAGAGTCTTGCCAAAAAGGCCAAATGAGACGCGGCTATGTCATCAGCTTCCCACGCTTGTTCCTCCGCTAATACTTTATATATGTCTCATGTGCAGACTCAACAGGGTAATGGCGGTGGTCATACTCCTTCTTTCATGGATCATATGCAAAACCTTGGTATTGAATTTCCAGGGGGATTTGGATGGGTTTCTCCACGTTTGCATGTGTCATCGGTAATCCTTTAGTGGTAATTGAACTTTTGTCCTTACTTTTGATGGTCTACATAAATATCCTTATCACATAATAACTTTGTCCCTCTTTATCAATAAGCCCATCAACAATTTAGGGACTTCCAAATATACCCATTTTTTAACAATTTAGGGACTTCCAATTTCAGATCTAGAAAAAAAGATTTATCTTCTCTTTTCTCCTCTATCGTCATCACCACAACCCTTCTGCTACTACCAACACCACTCGCCGCCGCCACCTCCGTCGCAAGATGGAGAGAAAAAACGATCGACCTCTCCACCATCTTCATCTCCGTCGCCACCACCATCTTCATCTCTGTCGCCACCACCATCTTCATCTTCGTCGCCACCATAACCAACGCAACCAACACCAGCACCACAATCATCTCAATCGTCGTCATCACCCTCTTTAACCTTTCTCATTTCCGGTAACTCGGAAAAATGTTTCTATCCTCCAACCACCATCATACCCATTGCTCTCACCACCACTAACATCTCGATTGCCTCCACCACAATTGATTAGTGTACTCTTTAGATTTCAGAATCGATTTCAGTAAGTAATTCTTAAGTTTTGAAAACCTAATTTTGGCGATTTCATGTCGAAATGTCTAACTTAATTCATGATTGAAGTACAGATCTATAGTTATCCTGTCTCATCTTATTTATTCTAGCTAGTAATTGGTACAAGTTACTATTTGATACTGAATTAGGTGGTGGCAGTGGTGGTGGAGAAGGATTATTTAAAACTAGAACTATGTGGAGATATCAAATGTAAAATCAAACAGAAAGTAATTTAGGGTTCCTCAAATATAACTTCAATTCCTCGGGTGTCATTGAAACTCAGAGTAGTGGTAATGATGTGGTGGTGGTGGCGGCGGTGGTGGAGGTATGTAATTACAATTTCATAGATGTATGCATATGAAAGGTCATTATTACAACTTCATTGATGTCTAAGTATTGCTATTACTGTGACTATTAGTGTTTATTGTCTTGGTGCTTCTAATTATGATTTTGATTATAGTACTTTGTCTTATACTGAGTATGTAGTAGGATAATTAGCTTCATGGAATAAAGTCTGATCAAACCATTTGGTATCTTAGTCACAGATCATATCTTTCTTAGTATCAAATTGTTTGTTGTTACTTAAACTACCTAATCCATGATTTTATGTTTATTGTTTTCCAACTGGACATGTCTACCATACTAACATTATCCATTATTAAATATCAACTAGGATCAGCACTTGGACTAACCAAGTCGAGGGAAACAAACCATGTCCATGAACCTGAATGTGTGGGGACTTACTGGTGGGCGCAATGGCCAATGAATTGAGATATCTGGATTTTTGAACGGTGTGAATAAATATAGATGATATGGTTGAATTTGTATCAAAATAATTGAAAGATATTGAGTGGTCTCATGTTGTCCATATGAAATTTGAACAGATGAAGAAAATAAAACACAATATGTCTTCCTGAAGTTATCTTCTCTCTTTGTGGCCTCACTCACTAACAGTAATAGATTGTCTAATGTTCTGTGTAGGGAGTATGGCTTTAATGGTTTCTGGTGTCCCACTAAAGAAACCTATGGCAGGTGTTTCAGTGGGTATGATTAGTGAAGTTCGCCCCACTAATGGTTTGATGAAAAATACCGAATGCTGACATATTTATCAGTAAGATCTTTCAAATATGCATGAAAATGTTTCCCTCGGACCCAGTGTAAAAGATAGGGAGGGATCATGTTTTGGGTGTTGCACCCATTTTTCATTTTTCAGCGATGCATTCATTGTAAGTAAAACCTCTTCTTTTATTACATTTTTTTTTTGTTAATGTTCGATAATAAACGAGAGTAACAATTTCATTTGCTTGAATAATGTGAATTGACCTGCAGAAACATTGAAGTAGCTATATTTTTTGTTTTGTATAGTGGTGTAAGCACGATTGTGTTTATCGTGGTTATAATGATGATTTGCTATGTCGATTTTTGTACTTTTCGTGATGTTTGTTTGCTTCATTTTCTTACGAAGCCGTCCAAATTCATTAAAATTTGTGCACATTGCGAAATTTTCATGATTTTCTATGTCGAAATTTTGTTTATGAAACTACAAGTGATAATCATTTGTTATTTTGTTGGTGGAAGTGTTGGTATGAGTTGTTGTTACAGAGATTGAAGCATGTTGCTCAATGAAATATGGTGGTTATCTGGGTTGAAGCAGGCAGTGATATTGGATCAACTATGGTTGTTGATCCATATATTTTGGATCAACAATGGTTGTTGATCCAACTGCAATGGATAAACATCCATTGTTGATCCAACTGAAATGGATAAACATCCATTGTTGATTCAACTGAGATTGGTTTTGAAGCTGGTCTTGGAGCTGTTGGTGTTTATGAAGCTACAAGTAATGGAATATGGTGGTTATATGGGTTGAAGTAGGCGGTGATATTGGATCAACTATGGTTGTTGATCCATATATTTTGGATCAACTATGGTTGTTGATCCATCTATATGGGATCAACTACTGTTGTTGATCCTTTGAACTCATGTTTTGTAGTTTAAATCATGTAAATTTGTATAAATGTTGAACTTGTGGTGCAATGGTAGCATGACTGACTCCATGTCAGATGATGCGTGTTCGACTCACGCCAAGTTCACTCCATTTTACACGGATAAACTATCATTATTGATCCAATTTTACATGGATCAACTTCCATTGTTGATCCACTAAAATTGGATCAACTTCTAATGTTGATCCTTTTTTCTTGGATAAACTAGATAAACTTCTACTGTTGATGGTTTTGTTGGTGGATCTGAAACTGTAGCTGATGAAGTGGTAGCATTTTTCCATCAGCATGGATAAACATCCATTGTTGATCCAACTGCAATGGATAAATTTCTACTGTTGATCCAACTGCAATGGATAAACATCCATTGTTTGATCCAACTGAAATGGATTAACTACTTTTTGTTGATACAAAAAAAATTGAACCAGTGGCGGCGGCGGTGATGGTGGTGGCGGCGACGGTGATGGTGGTGGCGACGGCGGTAACGGTGGTGGTGGTGACAGTGGTGGTGGCGGAAACAAACTAGTGGTGGAGGAGGACTAGTGGTGGTGTAATGGTGGCGGTGAAGGATTAGTGGTGGAATATTGGTGGTGGTGGCGGTTGGTAGGTGGTGGTTGTTGAACGGTGGTGGTGGTGGAATGGTAGTTGAATGTTGGTGGTGGTGGTGCTAGTGGTGGTGGTGAAGTGGTAGAGGAAGAAATTTGTTGTATTTTGAAATAAAGAAAAATATTATATGAGTGAGGGTATTAAGGTAATCTAATATTAAATGGATAAGGTTATAAAAAAGGAGGGACATATTTATTGTTACATAAGGATATATTTGTAGGGAGTTAAAAGTAGGGACATATAACTAATATACCTAATCCTTTAAGGGAGGAAACCTTTCGTGCTAGAGGCCAATCTTTAGAGTCACATAGTAAGTTGCTAGATTCTCTTAGTCCTACTGGCTCAACTCGTTCAGTTTTAGGTAGGTCTTCTGCCCAGCTGTCTCCTCAACCATATTCTCCCGTAGGTAACTGTTAATTCTTTATCTTATACGTATCACCATGTTTAATTCATGGCGTCATTTGTTTTAATTTTAATTATACATCGAGTTCTCTTTCTCAATATTATATTTTATTTGTTCTATTCAGCGACTCCGAGTCATCTTCAGGTTCTTCTTCTTATCATTCAAAGCCTCGCGAGCTTTCTCCCTATCTTTCTCTTCCTGAGGTTAGTTTTTTTTCCCTTTTCCTTCCCTTTACCACTTTATTTTTTATATTCCCTCATTCCCTCGCGTGTTGCCATTTTTTTAGAACATGGTAATAAGCGCAGTCATAAGGAATCTGTCAAGCAACATAACTCTAGCAGTATGAGCGGTGTGAAACGCGTAAAGCTTGGCAGGGATGGGTCCATACCGAGCATTCGTGCAGAGGAGAACTCCGCTTCTCCCAACCCACTATCATTTCCCAAGGATGTCCAGTTTATTTTTTCTAAAGTGGTAGACGTTGCTGAAGCTGGCGTTGACCCGCAGGTTAACACGCGAGTGCACGGTTTTTGGGTTCCTTCTGCCTTAGCAGCTACTTATAGGAGCATTATTGAGAGATGCATCCATTTGGTGAAAGAGTGCATTCTTGATATGAAGACCTTGCGTTAAATAAAAAAGAATCTTTTGGAAGTCGCCGACAACCTTTCACGAGCGAGGAGTGATCTCGTTGACGCTGGTGTGTTGAAGGGCTTGCAAATTATTATTCAGTCGGCCCTTGGGCTTGGCTTTCCCATGAAATGGCTGAAGGATTTGCTGCTCAAGGTGAAGGATCACTATGACCGCCGCGTGCATCTCCTTGGGCATATTACCAAGTTGGAGAAAGATCTAGTTTCTCTAGACAAGGTAACTTCCAAGAAGAAGGTGGCGCTGAACAAGCTTGTTGTTGATGTTTCCACGACGACTATTGCATCCCAGCATGCGAAGGAGGCTGAGAACGAGGTCTGCATGGAGCTTAATAAGAAAAGGGGGGAGTTGACTGCGCTCCAGTCCGCTTGATATATTTTTGTTTGGCTTCCCTTTATTCCTAGTGAACATTTAGCTTGTTTCTTACCCCCCCACCCCCACCCCCACCCCCACCCCCTTTTGATATGGTATTTTGGTGATGTTCTAAAAACACTAATGATGGTTTGCTTTTTTATTTTTAAGATTGCTTGGGATTTATATACTTTATTTGGATGTAGCTTATTAGAGTATTTGCACTAAAGGGTTTTGTGTTTCATCATGTCGATAGAAAGGTGATATCTAAGATCATCAATTATAATATGAGAGGGAATCATTTGATCTCTGGTTTAGAAATTGAGCACGATAACATTTCAAAACGTATCACTGGAAAATTTGTTGGCTGGAAGAATGGAAGAATGCTAACCAGAGAAATTCCCTTCGACTTAAGGGTTTTTGGTAAACTTGCTATAAGAACTCTCTTTGCTTGTACAAGAGATACATCATAATGGGACAAGGAATTTGCTGAGTTTGTATACTACCTTCTTCAAGGTGATAAGAAAATTGATATATGTGGAATGATTATAAATCAAATGATCAAAATATTTGAATCTATCAATGCCACAACATCCCAGAGAAATATTTGATTTCCCTATCTCATCACCAACATGTGCGAAAACACTATGGGGGATAATTTTGGAGATGAGATAATCACTAAAATAGTTTCACAGGGAATTATCAAGCGAATGAGTAAAACTCGAAAATAAAGAGGAAAATCAAAAATAGAGATTGGCTTAGCAAGAAGGAAAGAAAGAATATACTGAAGAAGATCAGTGTATTGAGATTTTGACACAATTTTGTTTTCAATCAAAGACAAAATTACATGTTCTTGTAGAGTCCTTCACGAAAACATCTCAAATTTTGGTCAAGCAACAAGGTTATCTTCTTGAAGAAATTCACAAGCTCAAGACTGAAAGTAATAGCCTGCCTTCCTCTAGTGTTATGAAGGATTAAGTTTCTCATGGAATAAAGTATAGATTAGATTCTTATCAGAAAAATAAACATCTATGTTTGATTTGTTTCAATTATTGTATAAGATCTATTTTTGAATAAAACTATCATTATTAATGAATAAAATGATTTCTTTATAATTTTTATTGTGATAATTACCTATTACATAGCCTGTGAATGAATGTTTATATTTTTCTATGTGTATTCGGTTTATGGGATGTCTGATTTCGGTTTTCATAACCTTAATATTCAATCTCATATGATGAAACCCTTATGGTTTGTGTGGCTTTATGATTTAACGAGATTAAGTTCTAGCCCATTTTGGTAGGCTTTATCAAAAGATCATAAGGTGTTCCGATTGAAACTCATATGTGAAAAGTTACAATATGTTGAATCTATTTATGTTTACATGAGTTGTGTTTAGCATAATCATATGTGTTTCGGGTTTTGAACTTTTGTTATTAGCACGCATTAGTTAAAATCGTTTCAACCTTTCTATGGTAAAGGTTTATTCTGTTGTTCTTTTGTTCTTGCGAGCGGATGACAACATACTGGGGGTGAGTTCTTACTTGAACTTGCGCTTAATGATATATCTTTCTCGGGAGAAGAGGCTGCGGAATCTGAGGTAACGAATTTGTTAGTTAATTGTTTTCCTGTTTAAGAAAAGCTTGTTTATATTGCATATATTTTGCTTTTGCTTAACAAAATTTCGGTGCAATTTATATATTCCATTATTATGTATTGATGCATATGTCTGTATGATTCAATTGTTTCCGGTTAAGAAAAATTGTATCAATTTATTTGGCTTATTGTTTGGTATCTTATTTTGTTGGGTATCAAGTGTTTATGCTTAATGAAATTCGGTGCAATTGCAGTGCTATAATGTCTATGTTTGTTTCAATTGCTTCCGGTTAAGAAAATAATTGTGCAAGTAAATTTATTTTGGTTTGTATGTATTGTTTATGGCTTAACGAAATACGGGATCACTTATTTAGTCCAAATCGATTCCGGATAAGAGAAACTAAGTTAATTCTGATCTTAGTTAGACTTATAAAATTGGAGGATTCTGTTATTCAAGTCTAATAGAATGCCTTGACAAGAAAAACTATTTAACTAACCTAGTGTTTGTCTTGTCTAAAGGGAAAGGTCTAAGTTATTCTATGAATAATTAGAGCCTGAGGAGAAAAATAAAGTTAATTCTGATCTTTATTTTGGTCTTATCGGAATAAGCGATTGTATGTTTGCAATCGGTTTAACAATGGAATTATGTTCTTAATCGATTTTTTAAACTATTAGGGAAAATTGCTTTGGGCAATTGTTTCCTTGATAACATATTAAAACTAAATTACTTGTAGTTTTGATTTTAATATTGGTTATCTAAAGTGGTATGTGAAACCTTCGTTCTTAACTCTTATATGTTGTTTACAAGTCTTTTAGATTTGTAAGATCCTTTTGGTTTGTCCTTTATTTACTCGAACCTTTGTCATTTTGTGACAAAAAGGGGGAGAAATATATGGAGTAAACAAGTGATTTGCAATCACTAATGAAAGGACAATTGTTCTTAAACGTTATATCTAACGAAAGAGTAAAGCATTGACTAAGGGGGAGAAACATATCATGTTGTTGTAATCACTAAGGAAAATACTACACAGCGTAATTTATGTGATTTTTGTAGTAGTCTGACTACAAAAGATGAATAACAAAGATGTTCGGATTGAATATCTACCTATCTTGCCTTTAAGAGAGTATAAGCTTTGTTATTCAAATGTCAACAACGGCGTTTATTGATTGTATATATGCAGGTTATTGTGTTGTTGAAACTTGGAATCAAGCGTACGTAAAATAAATTCTTGTAATTTGTTTATCCATATGTAATAAGAGTTTCACTAAAATTGACAAATAGGGAGATTGTTAGAGCATATCTCGGTTGAACTCACCAAGCGTTGGTATGTCAATTTTGGTTGTCGTATTTTAGTGAATCAAAACTCATCTAAAGTCGCTTGATTGTATACTAGAGTCAACTTAGTTTAGGTTAGACTAGAAAATCTAGGATGTTGAGACATACAAGTATTACCCCGAAGACCTGAAGAAATTGAAGAAGAAGCGAACTACAACGATAACATCATCCTTCCTCTTGAGGTTAGTAATATTGACTTGAACTGCTTTCATTCCTAACGTATCATTCAAGTCGTGATATATTGAAAACATAACTGCGAAGATGTATGTACTGTACATATTGTATGATAATCTAGTTATGTGACATGGTCATATTTGTATGATCATAGTATTAGGGAATTAGACTACGAAGTATAACGCTTATCGTTTGAACTTCGTATATCTGACATCTACATAATCTTGTATATATTATTATGATTATGTGAATGGGATATGGTGAAGATTTCATCCTAGGAAACAATTTTTTACATTTGTTTAAAGAAAGTACATTCATGAACTTGTTTTATGAATAAAAATGGAAATCGCTAGGCTTATTGGTACGGATATTCATTGCAAATATTTGGATTACCAATATGTGTGAGATGGTAGAACAGATCGTAACTTTGTTATGTATCTTGGTATAACTAATCACAATGTCTGACTTATGATTTGGTATGACTAGTTTTCATTAATTAGTGTAACCGATCGTAAGTAATCACCATGAGATGGTATGATCGATAGTTGTAATTGGTGTGACCGATCACAGAGAAGTTGTGTAATAGATCCTTGTAATTGGTGTAACCGGTACTGGTAATTGGTGTAACCGATCCTGGTAACTGGTGTGACCGATCACATGCAATACCATGAGTATATGGTAACCGGTCTTGGTAATTGATGTAACCGATCCTGGTAACTGATATAACCGGTCTTGGTAACTTGTGTGACCGATCACAAGTGCTTCCATATTAAGGTATATCCGATCCTAGTGATTGGTAGAACCGATTGAACCCATGCATGTGATTTGATATTTGATCAATCACATAGTGATCTTGGAATACATGTGAACCAATTCTAAACTTGTTTGGAAATACGGTATAACCGATTCCAAGAATGTAAATCCATGTAAATATGAATAAGGATTTAAAGTGAAAATATGTCAACGTACTTTGAACACGTTCAACAACTCTTATCATTTATTGTTCAAAGATATTCCTTAGTACTCAAGGAGATCATGTGCCGAAATAAATTGAGAATTTTTTAATTAAGGTTTTTGGTTTTATATGCTTTAATTACCAGCAATTAAATGCATATCTCTAGAGAATAAAAATTAGTAATGTGCATTTACTAAATATAGATTTTCTATTGAGAGATTTTGGAAATTTTGGACAAGCATTTATTGGAATTAGGAAAACCGAATCTTGCCATTCATTGCATATCTTGAGAATTTATCCGGTTTTGGAAATTCCTTAGTGTCCAAACTTTCTTGGTTAATAAATACCTAAGTTTGCATTTCTAGCAAACTATCTTAAGAGCCATGCAAACTTTACCTTTTTGTTATTTCTGGTGGAGCCATCTATCCGGAGAGGAAAGTACCCTAATTAGGCGAAATCTCTTATGACCTCCCGTTTAAAGACTTCTGTGGGATCAAGAAGCTCTACGAGTACTATTGGTGGGAAACTAGATAATTGCAGTGTTGTTAGGTTTTGATTGATTTGATTGACCAATAATTGTTGAAACTTTGATTGCACCTAGTTTGTTTATTCTTTAGAATCTTCTCTTCTGATATAAGATTCACTCAAACTAGATCGAAGTATCGACGGGATATTTAAAACTGTTTGTAGATCTAAAGACATCTTGTGATAATCCATTGTTAATAGACTACGTTCTGTATGTGATTGATCTCAATAAATTCAAGTGGTGTTGTGCAGGTGTTTATTGAAGATTAAAGAAGATTTCTTATTTGGTTCTCATATCTTAGGGTGTGCACAAACCTTGATCGGCTGGGATCCAACTAGAATCGGATTTATTCGATTGATTAGTTGCGTGAGTGAAAAAGCGGGGGTCTAACAACCTCACCCCATATTTCGCTTAGCAATCTGAATGGACTAACTCTAATATAATTTTAATATAATCAACTAGATAGTTAGACTTAATCTTAATAAAAAGTATATCAAAGAGTTATATCCCAATTTGTCGATTCAATCCCAACTCAAACAAATAGAAATCGGCGAGTCTGATTGAATACAAGAGAAATAAACTTGAACGATACCAAAGACCAATGTTCAAGGATCAATCAATTTGAAAAAAAGGGGGCCTAACAACCACACCCAATATTTCGATTAGCAATCTGTATGGACAAACTCCAATATACTTTTTATGAGAATCAATTGGACAGTCAGACTCAATCAACAGAAAAGTATATCAAAGAGTTTATATCTCTCTCACTTGATTTGATCTTTACTCAGGCAAATTGGAATCTGCGAGTCTTTATCAAATACAAGGAGATAACTTGGATGGTACCAAAGACCAATATCCAAGTGTCAATCAATTTAAATCAACAACCAAAAGGTCGGATATTCTAATTGATTGAACAACGCACAACCTGTATTATTTCAATTATAGAACAAATATAATGCGAAAAAGAAATAACAAAGACACTAGAATTTTGTTAACGAGGAAACCGCAAATGCAGAAAAACCCCGGGACCTAGTCCAGATTAAACATGCACTGTATTAAGCCGCTACATACACTAGCCTACTCCAAGCTAACTTCAGTCTGGACTGTAGTTGAAGCCCACCCAATCTCACACTAATCAAAGGTACAGTTATGATCCTACGTCTCTGATCCCAGCAGGATACTACATACTTGATTCTCTTAGTTGATCTCACCCACAACTAAGAGTTGCCTTGATCCAGAGTCGAAGACTTTAATAAACAAATTTGTATCACACATAAAGTCTACGGTACTAGATAAATCCGTCTCCCACGAATATACCTACTAGTTTTGTTCCGTCTTTTGATAAATCAAGGTGAACAGGAACTAATTGATAAACCAGACTTGTATTCCCGAATAACATCTCTGTAAAATCAATCACCTCATAATAGTCTTAATCGACGCAGCGAAAAAAGATATTGTGGAATCACAAACGATGAGACGAAGATGTTTGTGACTATTTTTTATCTAGCCTATCGGAGATAGAAATATCAAGCCAATTATTACAATTGTACTCGTACGATAAAAACAACAAGATCAGATCACAGAACTACAAGAAAAATAGTATCGGATCTGGCTTCATAATCCTAATGAAGTTTTTAAGTCGTTAACCTGGTTTAGAAGAAGAAACCAAAGGTTAAAGGAGAATCAACTCTAGCTTAGCACAACTAGTATCACACATAATGTGTGGGGATTAGGTTTCCCATTTGCTAGAGTTCTCCCTTATATATTTTTTCAAATCAGGGTTTGTAATCAATGTTAGCTTGGTAACAAAGCATTCAATATTCACCGTTAGATGAAAACCTGATCAGATTCAAGATAATATTTATCAACCGTTAGATCGAAAACATAGCTTGTTATAGACACATGAAATACACGTTTCTAGGTTTGTGTAACCGTACCCAAACTTGTACATTAGTTAGTTCAACAATTATTAACCAAATGGTTAGCCACATGATAACTTTCATATCAACCATATTATTCTTCACCATAACTAGTTCAAATGACTCAAATGAACTAGTTAGAGAGTTATTCAATTGCAGGGAAATCTCATGTACTACACAAGACATAATTGAAGCAAAAACGATTTGATTCACTCGAATTGGTTCATGAACTACATAGCCACGGTTTGCAATTGCATTCCTTAGTTTATAAAGATAAGTTCACAAACATAATTTTTAGACATAACCTACTCAACTTCGCGGACTGGGTTCGCGGACTTAAGTTCCCGGATGGAGTTCACAAACTCCAGCAGAAATTCTCGAGTTTGAGAACTTCGCCAGTTCTTGGACTGGGTTCGCGGACTTAGCTCACGCACTTCTCCGCTTTTACTTGATCAACAAAGTTCGAAAACTTTATTTCAAGCAATAAGGACTTATACATATATGTGTTTCCACAACAATGCTTATATCCTCCAGTGGTTATATAGTCTAAACTTTCATTTCAATCATTAAAACATTCTTAGAGGATGTTATATAGTTGTTATTCACAAACCATTTTTTGTTAGAGCAATTTCAAAGTGATTGAAACTTAACTTTCGTCTCTAGGTAAAGATGAACATGGCTAAAGCGAAATCTTTACCAACATATATTTCAAGAAATAGATAGGCGAGGTATACTCGGCTCGAAATACCAAATGTGTATAATCTATGTCTATATAGCAAAACGAGTTTTGTCTCAAGATAGGAGATACATAGACTTTTGAGTGATAGATAAGTTCAAGTATCCACATACATTTAAGTCGACGAAGATCCACCAGTTCCTTGAGTAGTCCTTCGTATTGTATGATGATTTCCATGGAGTTCTTCAGCTCAACTACACTTTCTATCCTAGTACGATACCTTAGCTATAGTAGACTAGAAATCAAAACTTATAGTTTTGAGTTCGACCGAGCAATGCTATAAAAATCTCCCCCTTTGTAAATTTTAGTGACAAAACTATCAGTACATATGACAAAAAATATATAAATAAACTTTGTAGATCGTATTCCACATGTCTAATCTTCAGCATTACTCGAAATCTTCATCACTTCCAAGTACTCTAATGATCCCAAAGGTTGTAAATTTAGCATCATCGTTGTCGAAAATCCATAGCTATAACAATGAGAAAATAAGAGTTCTCAATCATTGTTCTACAGTGTCATAGTATCATTACACAGCGTCGAAGTCCAACTGCATCACAACTTAAAAAAAATACTGTGGTGATATATCACTCCCCCTTAGTCAATACTCTATCTCACATAGAAACCACTCCCCCTTACATAATGATCTGAAAACCATATGTATTTGTAGTATGAACTACATATTAATTCTCCCCCTTTTTTTCAATAAAATTGGCAAAGGTACAAGAACGGGGTCTTAATAAAATTTCCAAACGAGACATTTCATGAACAAGAGTAAACGTATATCGTCTTATTTAGATGCAATCATAAAGCCGAAGCTAAATGAATTCATCAAGGAGTCTATAAAGATACAAGAGAACCCCTATACTATTCCACAACCGCACTCCCCACAAAGATTTGGCAATTAAGCACAAGTTTAATTAAGAACTCTCCCCCATAATATGTCATTCCCGATGGAACAACAAGAGCGACCTTAATTTCAAAAGAAAAGAAGGATTTCTTTGGAAATAACAAATCACATACAAGTATGAATTTGAATCCAAAAATATTCAATTAAATTAACCATAAGAGAACCCCACGATTAATTTAACTAAATATGCTCAACACAAGTAAACTTATGGAGACTTAAAAATGTTCAATTAGATTAATCATAAGAGAACCCATAATTAATCTAATCGGAATACACAACTAAACCAATCACAAAAGTAATCAATTTAATCATTCATACTCGACATAAGAAAACTTACGGAGTCATAACTAAATAACCAAACAAGATGATTGTTTGAGGGTAAAAACTGGTTCTGCTATTTTTGGTAAAATTGGGTGTATTGATGAGAAACGAATTCAAACCCTAAACAATGCACTGCACGGGAGTACTTTTAGATTCGAGAGATCAATATGTAAGACTCTAGCCTAAACCAAGAAATGGCCGTTCCAGATTCAATTCGGTCACAAAGTGAAGGAAAAGGGGTTGGTCTTAGGGAGGGAAGCGAAGAAAGTATTTGTGATCAGAATGTTGAATTATGAAGGTGTGGTTGTTTATGACTTGTATCAGAATATGGAACTGGCTTGTAGAATGTATGCTATCAGTTCTTGGTATTTTCTGGATACTGTATTGATAACACTTGTGTTCTTGTTGTCGAAATGGGTTGAAAACATATATATACAAGTCATTTGAGCACAACCCTGATCTCGTACGAAGTGGAGAATATTAAGTAGGGGAGTAGTGGGGTTGTGTAAGAGGTGGTGATCATCACGTGGTCACACCTTCACCCACTACTCTCATCGTTGTTAACCATTCGTCCTTTCCTGAGATGTTTTCGTAATGGGCGCATTGCACGCCGCATGCTGTAAACCGACAGACCAATACCCCAGTAAGTATCCCCAGTTTGTGACATGTTTGATGTCTCGATTATTTTCGTGGAAAATATGCAGCGGTATGCTGAATGGGTCTTGTTTGCAAGACTTAGTTATTATAACCAATCACGCACAAGCTAGGTGGCGGGTGGTCATGTGTGAGTAGCTTCCAGGAGTTATTCATGTTCTTTAAAGATGTGGTGGTCGGTCCCTATAGGAGAATGGTGGCTTGTCGCCATTTTGACATCCTATTGGTTGGCCCAAATCAAATCAAAACCATTTAAGTTGGCTAGCCAAGTTGGATGGCTAAGATAATTCGCAGAAGTTTGTGCTAATTCATGAAATTTCGTAATCATAAAATTCAGATGTGAGACCCTCACTAAAATCGTTGTAGAATTCTCATACGAACTCAGATTTTGACGGTCCGCCCCTCCATTCTGATCAGAAAATAATTTCTTATCTTCCTTTGCAAGAATATTTAAGTTTTGAGCTCGTTTAGGAGGTGAAAACATCCCTACAGTAAAACTGGGGAAGAATTTAGGAGGAATTCTGTCAGTTTTCAGACATGACTTAGCTCGCCTTTTAAGCTGTATCTTTTAGCTCGTTACTTAGATTGATGTGATTTTTTAGTATGTTATGATAGACATCCATACAAAAATTTTGTCACATAGCTCATAGTAAAATTGTTTACCAAATTCTCCCAGTTGTTTGTCCAATATTTGGGTGATCGTTTAGAAGTCATATAGGTAGGCCGCGGCGTGGCCGATTGTACCTTATGGAAGAGGAGCGTCCAATGGTCATGGAGACATTTAGTTGAATGCCTAGAATAGGAGTGTAGCCGGCCGATTCTACTAGAGAAGTTGGGCGGCCGAGATGATTTGCGGAAGTTAATGGTTGTCGTTGATTAATTTAGGGTTTAAAGCCGTGTGGCCAACCCTATTTAGGTTAATCAAACCAAAGTGTCGGGCGCTGCTTTAAACAGGCCGATCGGCCATGTATGAAGACGAGCCACTAATGAGTGTGTTGATATCTCATGGGTCATCTAAAATTAGATCTAAACCACTCGATTTGGATGGCAAAGATGGGTGTTCATGATTGATTCGCGACAGTAGTGTACTACCGCACGTACAAATTAGGGTTTTAAAACATCCATGTCCATCCTAGTTCGATCGAACAACTTGATTTATTTTGGACTTTACGCGGGTAGGTCGATCGACTAAGGGAGGAGTTGGGTCGCCGATGAACACATTGGTACTTCTTCGATCATTCGAGATGCGATCTAGGCCGTACAACTAGGCTGGCTAAGTTGGACTGATGCAAATGGATTTGTGACCGTTTTTGCCGGCATCAACTCGTTTGAACTCTCTTCTTCAACAAAGCGAACACCCATGTTTGGGGTTAGCGTTCGATGACGTTAGACTGTGCTAGGTGGAGTCCGACTAGTTGGGGTATTAGTGGACCCGCTGGTGGTCATCGTGGTGATCGCCTAGTTTCACTAGGAATAGACTAGGACTATCGAATTGTGTGGCCAAATCGTGCGGCCTTGATCATTTTTTAAGACTGATATGGACAATCTAGATTTCCCTTAAGGAATTTAAACGCGTTCGATCGCGCTAAATTTCAATTAAAAGGTGTGTGAACACGCTGATCTCTTTGTCAGAGGGTGATGTAGCCTATGTGAGTATTTTCATACAGGTATCAATATTGACACTTAGGGAGATTTATGCTACTCCATTCTTGAGTGAACATTAATCGTCATGTCATGTCAATATTGAGAGTCCAGCTGATAACATAGCATAAGAAAACACTAGGCAGGCTCCGGCATTAGTGAGTAATGCAATAGGTTAAAATTTACAGAATATCTGGGATTATTGCTTCACGCACCATTCTGGATAAATTTCATATATAAATGTACTGAATTACTCAATACATATGTAAGTTGAGATGTTTGAGCACTTATCACTTTTAAATAGCCCAACCTCTTTGCATAGCGATGGCGCATTAAATATACTGAATTGCTCAATACATATGTAAGTTGAGAGGTTTGATCACTCATCACTTTTAAATGGCTCAACCTATTTGCAGAACGATAGCGCATTAAATATACCGAATTTCTCAATACATATGTAAGTTGAGAGGTTTGAGCACCCATCACTATAAATGGCTTGAAAAAGCGGGGGTCTAACAACCACACCCAATATTTCGAATTAACAATCTGTATGGAAAAACTCCAATATACTTTTATGAGAATCAACTAGACAGTTAGACTCAATCAATAGAAAAGTATATCAAAGAGTTTATATCTCTATCTCTCAATTTAAATACATGAGAGATAATCTTGGATGGTACAAAGACCAATATTCAAGTACCAATCAATTTAAATCAACAACCAAAAGGTCGGATATTCTAATTATTTGAACAACGCACAACCTGTATTATTTTAATTATATAACAAATATAATGCGAAAAAGAAATAACACAGACACCAGAATTTTGTTAACGAGGAAACCGCAAATGCAGAAAAACCCCGGGACCTATTCCAGATTAAACATACATTGTATTAAGCCGCTACAGACACTATCCTACTCCAAGATAACTTCAGTCTAGACTATAGTTGAACCCCAATCAATCTCACACTAATCCAAGGTACAGTTATGCTCATATGCCTCTAATCCCAGCAGGATACTACGTACTCGGTTCCCTTAGATGATCTCACCCACAACTAATAGTTGCTACGACCTAAAGTCGAAGACTTTAATAAACAAATTTGTATCACACAGAAAAGTTTATGATAATAGATAAATCCGTCTCCTACGAGTTTTGTTCCGTCTTTTGATAAATCAAGGTGAACAAGAACCAATTGATAAACCAAACTTATATTCCCGAATAACAGCTCAGTATAATCAATCACCTCACAATAGTCTTAATCGACACAGCAAAAAAAGATATTGTGGAATCACAAACGATGAGACGAAGATGTTTGTGATTACTTTTTATCTTGCCTATCGGAGATAGAAATCTCAAGCCAATTATTAAAATTGTACTCATATGATAGAAACAACAAGATCAAATCACACAACTACAAGAAAAGTTGTATCAGTCTGGCTTCACAATCCCAATGAAGTCTTTAAGTCGTTAACCTAGTTTAGAAGAAGAAACCAAAGGTTAAAGGAGAATCGACTATAGCTTAGCATAACTAGTATCACACAGAATGTATGGGGATTAGGTTTCCCAGTTGCTAGAGTTCTCCCTTATATAGTTTTTCAAATCAGGGTTTGCAATAAATGTTAGCTTAGTAACAAAGCATTCAATATTCATCGTTAGATGAAAAACTTGATTAGATTCAAGATAATATTTATCAACTGTTAGATCGAAAGCATAGCTTGTTATACACACATGTAATGAACGTTTGTAGGCTTGTGTAACTATACCCAAACTTGTACATTATTTGGTTCAACAATAGTTAACCAAGTGGTTATCCATATGATAACTTTCATATCAACCATATTCTTCTTCACCATAACTAGTTTAACTGACTCAAATGAACTAGTTAGAGAGTTTTTCAATTGTAAGGAAATCTCATGTACTACACAAGACACAATTGAAGCAAAAACGATTTGATTCACTCGAATCGGTTCATGAATTATATAGCCACGGTTTGCAATTGCATTCCTTAGTTTATAAAGATAAGTTCACAAATATCGTTTTTAGACATAACTTTCTCAAGTTCGCGGACTGGGTTCGCGGACTTAATTTCCCTGATGGATTTCACAAACTCCAACAAAAATTCTCGGGTTTGAGAACTTCGCCAGTTTGGCGGACTGGGTTCGCGGATTGAAGCTCACGCACTTCTCCAGTTCTCTTGATCAACAAAGTTCACAAACTTTGGTTCAAGGAATAAGAACTTATACATATATGTGTTTCCACAATAATGTTTATATCCTCCAATGGTTATATTGTCTAAACTCTCATTTCAATCATTCTCATAGGATGTTATATAGTTGTTATTCACAAACCATTTTTCGTTAGAGCAATTTTCAAAGTGATTGAAACTTAACATGATTTTCGTCACTAGGTAAAGATGAACTTGGCTAAAGAGAAATTGTTACCAACACATATTTCGAGAAATAGATAGGCAAGGTAAACTCGGCTCGAAATTCTAAATGTGTATAATCTTAGTCTATACAGCAAAATGACTTTTGTCTCAAGATAGGAAATAAATAGACTTTTGAGTGATAGATAAGTTCAAGTCTCCACATACATTTTAGTCGATGAAGTTGAGTAGTCCTTCGTCTTGTATGATGATTTCCATGGAGTTCTTGAGATCAACTACACTTCCTATCCTAGTCCGAGACCTTAGCTATAGTAGACTAGAAATCAAGACTTATAGTTTTGACCACTAACATTGATAAACATGATTGAGATATCAACGTATGTGAGTTCGACCGATCAATGCTCTATCATGGCTCAACCTCTTTGCATAGATATGGCGCATTAAATATAGGGTTTTACAATTTTAGCCATGAACTAAAAACCACCATCAACATTAAGTCCCTTGCTTAGTACGTAACAGTGACATTGTTGCAGGGTAAGCACTAGATGGAGACAAATAAAGATAAAACTTATGAGGTGAGGTAGACATATGTTACCAGGATAGAGGCCGTCTAGGTCTTTGAGAAATACATGTTAAATGAAGTATCAAAGTATGCGGTGATCGTCCTCCTATCATACGTCAATTTCCCCCAAGTAGATTTCGAAATTTGCATCAACTCCATTGCGCTCGATTGCGTGAGGCCTTGAATTTATGTTGCTTGGAGTCTGGACTGCTGAGTCACAACTAATATGCTTTTTTTTTAACTTTTGAGCATTGACTGGAATAGAATTGCTTTCATCCTGAATCTTTATCTCATCGGCTCATTCTTTCCCTTCTGATTGCGATGATAAAATGCTTGGAATGCTTATATGGTAAAAATCTCCTGGAGTCTTTGAGTGAAGTAAACAGGCTGAGAGGCATTATATTTTCGACGCACTGATTTCTTTATAAGCAACATCCTATGAACCATCTTCTGAATCTTGGATTATTGTATGGAATGGAATGCGATTGAGCAGTCCCCAGTTACACTTCTGTTTGGTCACTAGAATAGATCTGATGGCATGGACGTATATGTGAATATATCTCTGCGGCATACTTTTGGAGGGAAAGAAATCTTCATCAAAATTTGCGACGCTCTGGTTGTCTGCCTTCTATGAGATTGAGAGATTTTTGATGCACGTGTACGGCTTCATGTTGAGAAATTCCTGTGGCTCGTAAAGCTTTGACAGTGATGATGCTAATATCAGAAATAACATGTTTGAGGTACATGAAGGCATATCGTGCTGGAAGTCCCCAGGTGTAATTATCCTGATCTTATTTTCCCCTGAAAGACGTACTTCCATTGCATTTGCTGGTAAGGTGGTTGACGAATTAATGAAGGCGACAATATTTTGGATTCGTCACTTGTTGATCAAAGTCGTGTTTGATAGATCTATATTGTATCCAAGATTTTGGAAGCTCATGCACCCCTTCTATAAGAAATTGGAAATCTAGAAACACCGATTCAGATTTTGTTGGCGATATGGCAGACATGATGCAGTTGGTCTGTGTAGCTTGCTGAGGTGTCGAAGCGGCTTCAGCCTCTGAAGAAAGCGATGAAGTGGCTTTGAAGAGAGCGCTGAAGCGTCTTCGGGAGAGAGAGCATTGAAGCGACTTCTTCTGGAGTGAGTGTTGAAGCGACTTCTGGAGAGAGCGTGCATTGAAGCGGCTTCTGGAGAGAGCGTTAAAGCGGCTTCTTCTAGAGAGAGCGTTGAAGCGGCTTCAGGAGAGAGCGTGCGTTAAAGTGGATTCTGTCTAGAGAGTTTAAGTGGATACTTCCGGAGAGAGAGAGTTGAAGCGGCTTTAGGAGAGAGTGTGCGTTGAAGCGGCCTCTTCTGGAGAGAGTGTTGAAGCGGCTTCAGGAGAGAGCGTGTGTTGAAGCGGATTCTGAAAAGATCATTGAAGCGGGTTCTTCTGGAGAGAATATTGAAGCATCTTTTAAAGAGAGCGTACGTTGAAGCATCCTCTTCTGGAAAGAGCGTTGAAGCGGCTTCAGGAGAGAGCATGCATTGAAGCGGCCTCTTCTGGAGAGAGCGTTGAAGTGGCTTCAGGAGAGAGCTTGCATTGAAGTGACTTCTGGAGAGAGTATTGAAGCGGCTTTTTATGGAGAGAGCGGTGAAGCCACTTCAGGAGATAGCGTTGAAGCGGCTTCTTCTAGATAGAGCGTTGAAGCGGCTTTAGGAGAAAGCGTGCATTGAAGCGGCTTCAGGAGTGAGCGTGCGTTGAAGAGGCTTCTGGAGAGAACTCCAGTGAGGGTGTCCTTAATCTTGATTTCGAAAAATGAGTTCTTCCCATTCTTCTGAGGTGATACGATATGGCAGATGGGAAGATGACACACAAATAGTACTGGCCGACAAGTCGTGTTTTCTCCTCATGGGAAAGAATACCGTTTCTATTATAACATCTCAATGCATGTAATGCTCTCTCTGGTGATTCGAAATAGGGGAGATAACAATAATGGTTAAGGATTTGACCAACCTTCAGTTTGTTTTTCCCTTGTAAATTACATACTTCTTGATTGACCGTCTCTCTTGTGTTGAAGAAGTCCTTGACTGACGGCAAAGGAATTTCATGCTTAGCCTCAGTCCCCAATTTACGTGGTTCTATCCTGTATGGTCGATGGGTTGACCATGATGAGGGTATCACCCTCTTGCATCCATGTTGATGACTATGTACAAAACAAGTTGGCTAGATCTTGGATGGCTACGGTCAAGATCTTGACACAGACGAGTTATGACTACAGGAACAAACCTTGGTAGTGACGAGTGGTGGTTACGTCCATGGATCTTGAAAGGAAAGAGCAGTAGCTATGAGCATGAACCTTGGTCGGCCACGACCATGAACATGGAAGGTATTTGATAAATCACGTATGTGAGTTTATTCTGCCTTCTTTATTTTTGGTGAAGCAGCTCCTCCCTGATTCCCTGTGTGCAGAAACTCGCCTATTGTTGATTACATGAATGCTCCATCATGGTATGTACGGTTTTGTGGACGGAGTCCCCAGAAACTATGCAACTCCTGACCGGAAGAGGATATCTATGCACTCCTTCAACGTTTAGTTGAATTTCTCATGCATCCACCTTCTCTTTGAAAATGCGCTTCAACTTGTTGCAATCGCTGGTGGGGTGATGGACGAACCTATGGTAACGACAATATTTTGGGTTTACTATTTCTTCTTCGGTTCGAGGACATCTGGTAGGAGGTAGCTTGATGACACCATCTTGAATCCACACTTCTAGGATTTCGATTACCTCTTCAATTGTACACGGGAAAATTAGAGCGGCCTCTCCAGTTTCTTATTGTTGTGCAGGCGTAACTTTTCGGGTTTGAGTTATCTGTTGTGCTAGTGCCACACGTTTGGGTTATTGATAGCCGTTCCCCTGATGCATTCTATTTCCACCCTCACTAGCGATTGTTTGGAGGTTGGATCTTTTATTGAAAGGACGCTTGCTTTCCTGAACATCTTTATGAGTTTCTTCATTCTGGGATGGTTCAGATCGACGGAGTAAAGCAGCAGCAGATCTCTTAGCAGCTTCTGATGTAATATGGGAATTCATATTTTCCAAGAAGGATGCACATAATGAAATCACCTTTTCATTGCGAGAACTCTGATGAGAACGTGATAAATCCCACGAGTCTTCTTTCTGAGTTTGAGGAAACATCTCTCGATTTTCATGAACATGCACGTTAGGTTGGTGGATGCCTTTCCATTCGATGTGACCATAGGCTTCATCTTCCTCACTAGGAATAGGAATATGAATCTTAGAAAAAAGACTACTACCATCATTATCAATCCAAAATGAATTGTTGGTGGCATTTCTTTCGGAATGAATGTGCGTTGGTTCTTTTGATAGTTGATCCGTGAGGACTTTCAAAAGCACAAATACTCCGTCATGCGTCTTGACAATAGTAGCTTTATTACTGATAATATCATTCAGGATTTTCATCAAATCATGAATAGTTATAAAATATTGAGACTCCATAGCCTCGACGAGGGTTTTGAATGAAAGAAAGAATTCAGGAATAACACATGAAGTATTGCCAGTGCTGGGAGAAGTAAAATTGGGATTGAGGGTTTCTGAACCATTCCTAAGATCAACCATATTAAGAAATTTAGGAAATTGAAAACGGGATAGGGGAAATGATTTTTTGCAACCGAGAGATCAATCTCCCACTGTGGTCGCCCATTGTTTGAGGGTAAAAACTGGTTCTGCTATTTTTGGTAAATTTGGGTGTGTTGATGAGAAACGAATTCAAACCCTAAACAATACACTGCATGGGAGTAATTTTAGGTTCGAGAGATCAATCTGTAAGACTCCGGACTAAACCAAGAAATGGCCATTCCAGATTCAATTCGGTCACAAAGTGAATGAGAAGGGGTTGATCATAGGGAGGGAAGCGAAGAAGGTGTTTGAGATCAGAATGTTGAATTATGAAGGGGTGGCTATTTATTACTTATATCAGAATGTGAAACTGGCTTGTAGAATGTATGCTATCAGTTCTTGGTGTTTTCTGGATACTGTGTTGATAACACTTGTGTTCTTGTTGTCGAAATAGGTTGAAAACCTATTTATACAAGTCATTTGAGCGCAACCTGATCTCGTAGGAAGTGGAGAAGATTAAGTAGTGGAGTAGTGGGGTTGTGTAAGAGGTGGTGATCATCACGTGGTCCAATCTTCACCCACTACTATCATCGTTGTTAACCATTCATCCTTTCCTGACACGTTCTCATAATGGGAGCGTTGCACGCCGCACGCTGTAAACCTCCAGACCAATATCCCAGTAAGTATCCCCCAGTTTGTGACATTTTTGATGTCTTGATTATTTTCATGGAAAATATACAGCACGCTGCTGAACGGGTCTTGTTTGCAAGACCTAGTTATTTGACCAATAACGCACAAGCTAGGTGGCGGGTGGTCATGTGTGAGTAGCTTCCAGGAGCTATCCATGTACATTAAATATGTGGTGATCGATCCCTATAGGAGAATGATGGCTTGTATCCATTTTGACATCCTATTGGTTGGCTCAAATTAAATATAAACTATTTAAGTTGGCTAGCCAAGTTGTATGGATGAGATTATTCGCAGAAGTTTGTGCTAATTCATGAAATTTCGCAATCAGAAAATTCTGATGTGAGGCCCTCACTAAAATCGTTGTATAATTCTCATACGAACTCGTATTTTGACGGTCCGCCCCTCTATTATGATCAGAAAATAATTTACTATCTTTCTACTTGGGAATATTTAGGTTTTGAGCTCGTTTAGGAGGTGAAAACATCCCTACAGTAAAACTGAGGAAGAATTTAGGAGGAATTCTGTCAGTTTTCAGTCATGACCTAGCTCACCTTTTAAGCTGTATGTTTTAGCTCGTTATTCCGATTGATGTAATTTTTTAGTATGTTATGCTAGACATCCATACGAAACTTTTGGTATGTATATCATACTAAAATTGTTTACCAAATGCTCCATGTTGTTTGTCCAATCTTTGGATGATCGTTTAAAAGTCATATGGGTAGGCCGCGGCGTGGCCAATTGTTCCTTATGGAAGAGGAGCGTCCAAGGGTCATGGAGACATTTGGTTGAACACCTAGAATAGGAGTGCGTCCGTCTGATTCGACTAGCAAAGTTGGGCGGACGAGATGATTTGCGGTAGTTAATGGCCGCCGTTGATTAATTTAGGGTTTAAAGCCATGTGTTCAACCCTATTTAGGTTAATCAAACCAAAGCGCCCGGCGCTTCTTTGAATAGGCCAATCAGACATGTGTGAAGAAGAGCCGCTAATGAGAGTGCTGATATCTCCTGGGTTGTCTAAAATTAGATCTAAACCACTCGATTCGGATGGCGAAGATGGGTGGTCATAATCGATTTGCGGAAGTAGCGTACTACCACAAGTACAAATTAGGGTTTTAAAATGGCCATGTCCATCCTAGTTCGATCGAACGACTTGATGCATTATGCACTTGCCGCGGGTAGGTCGATCAACTAAGGGAGGAGTTGGGCCGCCGGTGAACACATTGGTACTTCTTCGATCATTCGATATGCGATCTAGGACGTCCAACTAGGCTGGCTAAGTTGGACGGATGCAAATGGATTTTGAGACCCTTTTTGTCAGCCTCAACTCGTTTGAACTCTCTTATTCAACAGCGTGATCACCCATGTTTGGGGTTAGCGTTCGATGATGTTAGAGTATTCTAGGTGGAGTCCGACCAGTTGGGGTATTAGTAGGCCCGCCGGTGGTCATCCTGGTGATCGCCTAGTTTTTCCAGAAGTAGACTAGGCCTATTGAATTGTGTAGCCAAATAGTGCGACATTGATCATTTTTTAAGACTGATATGGACAGTTTAGATTTCCCTTAAGGAATTTAAAGGCGTTTGATCGCGCTAACTTTCAATTAAAAGGTGTGTGAATGATAGACGCATTTATGTGTCTATTTTGTTCTCAATTAAGTATATTGTTAGTGCTCGATTTTATAGTTATTTGATTATTTTATGTCTTTTTAGGTAATTTTGGTGAAATAAGCTTTTGCGTCGAAATTGGTTCGAAAAGTGGTTTTGCGCTCGTGGGAGAAAATTACTATTCGGACCCTCGGATTGGATAAGGGGCATTTCAATTATTAAGGGGCACTCTAATTGTTATTCAAACCCTATGGATATTGGTACCCCAGTACTGGATAGGGGATATCTTCTCTCCTTCACGTTCAAAAGCAGAAAAAGGCGGGAAAAATGGGTTATGAAGAACCAGAATTATGGTTTGTGATTTGAAGATGTTTTAGGGAGATTAAATGGCTGCAATTGTTTGGGTATCTTCATTTTGGCCTAACAGGCCTGTTAAGGTCGCTGGATTGGGTCAAATTTGTCTAGGATTTGATATTGGAATAAAACAAGGAAGTTACGGCTCTATATGGAAGTTGCATGGGATTATAGGGAAGATTTATTCCCTGTAGGATTCTGTTATGTCATGAAGATAATTTTGAAGGAAAGAGATAGCTGGGAAACCGTGTAGAGAAGAAAAACTAAGGAAAGAAAAGAATAATGGAAGATAACTTGGGAGATAATTTATCTTGAAGTGTATAAAAGGGTTGTACGAGTTCCAAAAAGGGAGTCGGGACTATGGGGTAGAGTAAAGGCATAAAATCACGCTGCAGGAAGAGTTGCAGCAGCAGCAGGTGAAGAGGAAAAAAAAAGTTGCAGACGACAGAAACAAAGTGTCGTTCTCAAGAACACGAAAAACAGACCCGTAGAGACAGTCGTTTATTCTGCTGCACTTTAAATTTATCGTTCTTTGTAACAGTGACTCTGTAACATATTTACAGTGTTGAAAAACTCTGTCTTAAACAATTTCTTCAATAAAAACACCTTTTTGAGCCATGAATCAATATTTTGAGTGTGTTTTCACCATGAAGAGCTAAACCCCAACACCGGGATGTAGGAGGAAGCCATTCTTCACGCATGTGGTAATTCTATTAATTCTTTTATGACTTATTGCATGGATTTTTAATTGATTTATGGTTTTAATTGAGTTATTGTTATTTCAATTGATGGGTCATTCTTACTTAAGTGTATTGATGTCTCATGCTTTAGATTTACAGTCATCTCTTTCAAAATCTACTTTAGGAAAGGAACTAGAGTCAATAAATTGTCATTATTTGAGCTATGAATGTCTAGAATTATTAGTTGAACCACATGAATGAGAATTGGTGGAGTCCTGAATCCCAGTACTTCTTGATCTTGTGACAATTTTGTGTAAATATTTTGTTTATTATATCTAAAATCGAATCTCATCAAGTCCGAGAATCAAACCCTTTCTTACCACTTTCAAAACTACATCAGTTTTTGGCGCCGTCGACGTGGAGTTGTATTTAGCTTTTAGGTTTTGCATTTTTTGTTAGGTTTTGTATATATTTTTATTTTTTATTATTATTACTTTTAGATTATTTTTTGTTCTATTTTACGTCTTTGGTATTTTTGTTTTTGCTGTGCAGGATTGGCTTGAAGCGAAACGTGGAAAGTTGAACTTGCCTTACAAAAAGGGAGAAACTGAAGATTTTATTTTTAGACTTTCATCTTATTTTTAGTAGTTTATTTATTTTTGGACTTCTAATTTTCTTTTATTTGTTTGTGTTTATTTTTAGTATTTTATTTATAAAAAAAAAAAACACTGTACACACCAATTGCATCTTCATCAGACTACCGAGTTTAGGAAAACTGGTGGATTAGTAAGCTGAACCCGTGCCTTGGGCCTTATGGGAGTTACCAGCTGAAAGTCCACAAACCTCAGCCTCGTACCTTTGGGTATATTTTTCTGTGGTAACCTGAGCCTACCCATTTTAGTCAACCTTGCATTTGCACGTGCACAATATCATGTCGAACTGGTATTACAATAGCCAATACAATGAATATCCGACTGAATTACAATGTGGGCATCATTCTTTTTACGACCATAGTGTGGATAGTGTTTGGGAGCACCGACCTATTCAAGGTTATGGCCCATACCATGGTGATCCCAATTACTATCCGCACGTGTACCGGTCTTACGAGCAAGAAAATGAGAAATATCATAGTACTAGTTCCTCGTCTTTGGACGACTTAATTAAACAATTAAAAACTACTCCTTATGATCATTCTGTTCTTATTCTTCCTCTAGAAGAGTCTCTCAAGATACTAGATGAAAATACATATAAGTTGAGGAACGAAAGACTTGCTCGGAATAATCTTAATTTTCATTATAGTGTTTCCAATAGTACTCTTGAAAACAAGGATAGTTATTCACATAATCAGGATGACGAGGTTAGAATTGGTAACACTACTTGTTTAGAAGAGGTTCAACCATCTTCATATTACTATGATGATGAGGATAGTGTTGATGAAGAATCTGAAATATGTATGCATAGTGATCAGGAATTTGTTACTCCAATTGAGCTTTATAATGATAATATTATTTCTAGTTCGAATCCAAATAATTTTAATAATTATTCACCTAATCAAAAGGACGAGGATTTGACTAGAGATACCCCCGTTTTAGACGATATAGTATTTCCTTTTGATTACGAAGCCAATAATGGTTTAGAGGAACGAGTTTATTCTGAGAATAATATTTTAGAGTTTACAGATTTTTAAACAACAGTCTTAGACGAAGAAGATGAACTCGTAGAGCTTTTAAATATGGATGAGGATGCGTCATCTGCATTTGACTTACATGAAGCAATTAACCATTTTCAGGATTCTGATGATCTAGAAATTAGGGAAATTATAGCTAGTCTATCTAGAGACACCCAAAACTCTAAGTTTGGGGGTGATTATCATTCTCCATGTGCCTTACCTTTAGCTCTTACAGAGATCCCTCACTTGGGACTTGACATATGTACCTTTACCATTTTAAAAGATCATCTTCAGACACGTATTCCCGAACCTAATGATGTCCAAGAAGAAGTTAAGTTATTAGAAACCCATCCTCTGGTTGATGTGGTTTATCCAGGCTATGATACCCAGATTGACTTTGTTTTCCCACCAAATACTTTTCTTCCAATTATGGGAACGTTTGAATTTGAAATGTGTCAGTTATTAAGTTATGAGACTAAACCTAATTATTTTAGGAATATAGAATTGACACATTTGCTTAAGAATGACCACCACTCTCATTATGGTCAACTACGTAAGTCAAAACTGATTGACTTAAAGGATCCTCAATTATTCAGATTATTAATATGTGCTTCTAAAATTTTCCAGACCTTAGAACCTGATATTCGGATCTTACTTATGAGGAGGGGAAACCCATGAAAATATTTTATTTAGACCCCTTTATAGAACCTGAACCTGAACCACAACTAAATGTAGTTGTCTTAAACAGGAAACTAGGAAAAGGTGTGCTTTGTTTATTCTTGGTTTATTGCAGTTTCCTTTTATCTGTGTTAACACTTTTTGATGCAGATGATCCACATTTGTTTTGGCTATTGCTATATGATTCAAGGTGATTAATTCTTTATTATGTCTGGCTGAAGACGTTAAACTTAGCACTTCTTGGGAGGTAACCCATGCTCATACAACACGGTAATATCTTTCCTTAACTCTTTTGCTTTAAATGGTAACAGTTTCTCCTTGTTCATGCTTTTAATTTTATCTTTAGAACATTGAGGACAATGTTAGATTTAAGTTTGGGGGTATGGGAGAAACTTTTTAGTTGCATTAATAAACTCCAGAGCTTAGAAATTTATGCTTATTAAGGATGGCACTAACCAATCTAAGTGGATGAAAGCATTTTGGTTGTAGGAGTTGAGGAACCAATCTGATTAGATGGAAACATCTAAAGAGTCTATTCATAAAAGCATAGAGCTCGGATGTTAGAAATAACATGGTAGTTTTTCCATATCTCGTTGAGTCCTTTTCACTTCTGTTTTTATTTTATTTTCTTTTTAAAATATGTTTCTCTAAGTGTATAGGTGGGGCTCACGATTCAAGTTGTTACCACTGCAAGGGTGAAATAGAGTGATTGAGTTACTAAAAAAAAAAACAGACCAATTAGACCAAACGGAATAAATTAAAAAAATAAAAATTAACACTTGGATAGCAATATGTGTGTGTTCTCCCTGTCTCCGTCGCCTAAACAAGCGTGGAACGCAGGATCCATGGGAGCTATCATGTAATCTGCTGACAAGAAGCATGCGCTTGGATCCAAAATATCAAATCATGCAGTTAAAAAAAAAAGTTTATTGTGAATAAATTGACCGCTGGTTCCCTTATATATGCTAGGTGAGTTGATCTAGAATTAAGATTATCGACCACTGGTTCCCTTGTATCTGCCAGTTGTGTTGATATTAGTCAGGCTTGTATCTCAGTCAATTAGGATAGGTTCATTTCGGCAGTGGCCTTCAAACAGATATGAGAAACACCGTTCACCTAGTCAACATCAAAACCATCTATGTTTTTCTCTATATCCATTTCTTAATCTATCCATGTGATTTGTTGACTCCGGATATTGACGTCCATAATGCAACTATCTGAGTAGAGCTCAGTCACTTATATATAAATTTTAGTATGCTTGAGTGCAAACTTGTGTACAACAATTGAAATTTCGCATCAGGGTATTTCCTCCTGTAGTCAATAAGTGTGCCAACCAAGGAGATTCTTTAGTGCCTTCCAAGGTTCTGCGTAGCTAGCTAGGGTATGGAGTATAAAGATTTTGTGGGTATATCTCTAGTAAGCCCTCCCAAGACTATAACTCGGCCACTAGGGCCACGTAGGGGTTTAAAGGCTTATTGCATATGCTAAATGCAATCGACGATGCCTGCGACAGTGAGTTAGGATTTTATTTTGTAGATTTGATTTTCTCGGGACTAGCAAATAATAAGTTTGGGGGTATTTGATAGACGCATTTATGTGTCTATTTTGGTCTCAATTGCGTATATTGTTAGTGCTCGATTTTGTAGTTATTTGATTATTTTATGTCTTTGTAGGTATTTTTGGTGAAATAAGCTTTTGCGTCGAAATTGGCTCGAAAAGTGGTTTTTGCGCTCGTGGGAGAAAATTACTATTCGGACCCTCGGATTGGATAAGGGGCACTTAAATTACTAAGGGGTACTTTAATTATTAAGGGGCACTCTAATTTCTATTCACACCCTACAGATATTGGCACCCCAGTATTGGATATGGGCTATCTTCTCTCCTTCACGTTCAAAAGCAGAAAAAGTCGGTAAAAATGGGTTATGAAGAACCAGAATTAGGGTTTGTGATTTGAAGATGTTTTAGGGAGATTAAATGGCTGAAATTGTTTGGGTATATTCGTTTTGGCCTAACATGCCTGTTAAGGTCGCTGGATTGGGTCAAATTTGTCTAGGATTCGATATTGGAACAAAACAGGGAAGTTACAGCTCTATATGGAAGTTACGTGGGATTATAGGGAAGATTTATTCCATGTAGGATTCTGTTATGTCATGAAGATAATTTTGAAGGAAATAGATAGCTGGGAAACCACGTAGAGAAGAAAAACTAAGGAAATAAATCAATCCCGAAGGATTATTTCCCGTGAAGAAAATAAAAGAATAATGGAAGATAACTTGGGAGATAATTTAGCTTAAAGTGTATAAAAGGGTTGTACGAGTTCCAAAAAGGGAGTCGGGAGTCTGGGGTAGAGTAAAGGCATAAAATCACGCTACAGGAAGAGTTGCAGCAGCAGCAGGTGAAGAGGAAAAAGAAGAGTTGCAGACGACAGAAACAAAGTGTCGTTCTCAAGAACACGAAGAACAGACCCGTAGAGACAGTCGTTTATTCTGCTGCACTTTAAATTTATCGTTCTTTGTAACAGTGACTCTGTAACATATTTACAGTGTTGCAAAACTCTATCTTAAACAATTTCTTCAATAAAAACACCTTTTTGAGCCATGAATCAATATTTTGAGTGTGTTTTCACCATGAAGAGATAAACCCCAACACCGGAATGTAGGAGGAAGCCATTCTTCACGCGTGTGGTAATTCTATTAATTCTTTTATGACTTATTGCATTGATTTTTAATTGATTTATGGTTTTAATTGAGTGATTGTTATTTCAATTGATGGGTCATTCTTACTTAAGTGTATTGATGTCTCATGCTTTATATTTACAGTCATCTCTTTCAAAATCTACTTTAGGAAAGGAACTAGAGTCAATAAATTGTCATTATTTGAGCTATGAATGTCTAGAATTATTAGTTGAACCACATGAATAAGAATTGGTGGAGTTCTGAATCCCAGTACTTCTTGATCTTGTGACAATTTTGTGTAAATATTTTGTTTATTATTTCTAAAATCGAATCTCATCAAGTCTGAGAATCAAACCCTTTCTTACCACTTTCAAAACTACATCTGTGAACACGCTGATCTTTTTGTCAGAGGGTGATATAGCTTATGTGAGTGTTTTCATGCAGGTCTCAATATTGACACTTCTGGTTATTTATGCTACTCTGTTTGCGAGTGAACAATAATCGTCATGTCATGTCAATATTGAGAGTTCAGCTGAGAACATAGCATAGGAAAACACTAGGTAGGCTCCGACATTAGTGAGTAATACAATATGTTAAAATTTACAGAATATCTGGGATTGTTGCTTCACGCACCATTCTGGATAAATTTCATATATAAATGTACTGAATTACTCAATACATATGTAAGTTGAGAGGTTCGAGCGCTCATCACTTTTAAATGGCTCAACCTCTTTGCAGAGCGATAACATATTAAATATACTGAATTTCTCAATACATATGTAAGTTGAGAGGTTTGAGCACTCATCACTTTTAAATGGCTCAACCTCTTTGCAAAATGATGGCCCATTAAATATACTGAATTTCTCAATACATATGTAAGTTGAGAGGTTTGAGCACTCATCACTTTAAATGGCCCAACCTCTTTTCAGAGAGATGGCGCATTAAATACAGGGTTTTACAATTTAGCCATGAACTGAAAACCACCATCAACAATGATTAATTTAGGTCAATATGCTCGACATAAAGTACCTTACGGAACAACAACAAGGCTAATCATAAAAATAATCAACTTTGGTTGTTTAGAGATCAACCTAAGACACATTAAGGAGCCTCACAGTAATACACAAAATATGGATCAGGGAAGATCAATTACTGCGGAATACACAAGGATTCATTCTATTTTCTATCACCATTTGCACAATGACATATAATAGACATAATCCTTGAAAACAAAAGATTTTATCCTATCTTCCATCAAAAATTGACATAATATGCTTAACTTTTGTATTTGTCAAAAGTCAATTCATTCTTTTATCAATATATGCATATCAACTCATGAACGACTTTACTTTTGACAAGGTATGGGACAATCAAGTTCACGGACGCAAACACACATATCCTATAAAAATATTGCAATATATGAAACCATAAAGATTAATACTGCAATAATCATCTTCCAAACAATTTTTAGAATTTAAATAAATAAACCTAAATACATGAAGATGAAAATATTGGACATAGCTATGTGTAATCACAATAATGACTATTCCAACCTCTAGTTATTCTTCTAAACAAAAATAAGTAAAATAGAAGATTTACTAGGCAATATGACCTTTAAAGAATTCTTTATCGTCCCCGAACTCCTAGTCGTCAATAGACATTGGAACATAAGGTTCATTAAGGTAGGAGTTTATATCAATAAACCTGCTTGGCTGATGTTGTCGAACCAGGTCCTTCTGAATCTCATGAGTCTTATACACAAAAGCCTTTATTTGTTGAATCTCCTTCAACCCATCAATGTCGGAGCTAGCGGAAATTTTTATTTTTCCTTCATGATTGATGGCTTAACAATGGAATTAACATCCTTTCCATCAGAAGACATCATGCTTGGAGTATCCATAAATATATGGGTTTGTGAGAGGAAATCACAATTTGCTCAACAAGTAGTCTTGAGATTGTTAGAGCATTGCTCGGTTGAACTCGCATGCATTGCTATATCAAGCATGTTTGTAAATGTTAGTGATCAAAACTATAAAGTCTTGATTTCTAGTCTACTATATCTAAGGTCTCGGACTAGGATAGAAAGTGTTGTTGAGCTCAAGAACTCCATGGAAATCATCATACAAGACAAATGACTACTCAAGGAACTAGTGGATCTTCATCGACTAAAAGGTATGTGGAAACTTGAAATTATCTATCACTCAAAATCTATCTACTCTATCTCCTATCTTGAGACAAAAGTCGTATTACTATATAGACTAAGAATATACACATGTGATATTTTGAGATGAGTATATCTCGTTTATCTATTTCTCGAAATATGTGTTGGTAAAGCTTTCGATTTAACCAAGTTCATCTTTACCTAGTGACGAAAGTCATGTTACGTTTCAATCACTTTGGAAATCGCTCTGACGAAAAATAGTTTGTGAATAAAAACTATATAACGCCCTCTGAGAATGTTTCAATGATTGAAATGAGAGTTTAAACAATATAACCATTGGGGGATATAAACTTGAGCATCCAACTCAGTCCGCGAACTCAGTCCGCGAACGTGCGTAGTTCTCGAACCCGAGAATTTATACTGGAGTTTGTGAACTCCAACCGGTTAACTTGAATCAAATGATGTTTGTGAACTTATCTTAATAAACTAAGGAATTCTATTGCAAACCGTGGATTTATAGTTCATGAATCGATTCGAGTGAATCAAATTATTTTTTCTTCAATTGTGTCTTATGTAGTACATGAGATCTCATAGCAATTGAACAACTCTATAACTAGTTTATTTGAGTCATTTGGACTAGTTATGGTGAAGAAGAATATGATTGATTTGGAAGTTATCATTTGGCTAACCATTTGGTTAACTATTATTGAACCAACTATTGTACACGTTTGGGTACGGTTACACAAACCCAAAATTGTCAAGTACATGTGTGTATGACAAGCTAAGTTTTTGATCTAACGGTTGAGAAATATTAACTTATATCTAATCAGGTTTTCATCTAACGGTGAATATTAATTGAATGCTTTGTTACTAAGCTAACATTGATTGCAAACCCTGATTTGAAAGACTATATAAGGGAGAACTATAGCAACTGGGAAACCTAATCCCCACCCATTCTGTGTGATACTAGTTTGATAAGCTAGGGCCAATTCTCCTTTAACCTTTGGTTTTCTTCTTCTAAAACCAGGTTAACAACTTAAAGACTTCATTGGGATTGTGAAGCCAGACCGATACTACATTTATTGTAGTTGTGTGATCTGATCTTGCATCTTATATCGTACGAGTACAATTGTAATAATTGGATTGAGATTTATTTCTCCGATAGGCAAGATACAAAAGTAATCACAAACATCTTCGTCTCATCGTTTGTGATTCCTCAATAATCTTCTTCGCTGTGTCGATTAAGTTTATTGTGAGGTGATTGATAAAACTGAGTTGTTCTTCGGGAATATAAGTCTGGTTTTATTGATTGGTTCATGTTCACCTTGATTTATCAAAAGACGGAACAAAACTCATAGGTTTATTCGTAGGAGACGAATTTATATATCTTGTAGACTTATCTGTGTGAGACAGATTTTTTTATTAAAGTCTTCTACTTTGGGTCGTATCAACTCTTGGTTGTGGGTGATATCAGCTAAGGGAATCAAGTGCGCAGTATCCTACTAGGATCAGAGGCATAGGAGCATAACTGTACCTTAGATCAGTGTGAGATTGATTGGGTTTCAACTACAGTTCAGACCGAAGTTAATTTGGAGTAGGCTAGTGTCTGTAGCGGATTAATGCAGTGTATGTTTAATCTAAACTAGGTCCCGTGGTTTTTTTGCATTATATTTCGTTATATAATTGAAATAATACAGGTTGTGCCGACCTTATTGGTTGTTGATTTAAATTGATTGACACTTGGATATTGGTCTTTGGTACCATCCAAGTTATCTCTCTTTGATTAAGATTCGCAAATTTTATTTGCTTGAGTAAATAAAATTGAGAGATTGAGATAATAACTCCTTGAGTATTTTCTATTGATTGAGTCTAACTGTCTAGTTAATTCTCTAGAAAATAACTCAGAGTTGTCCATACAGATTGCTAATCGAAATATTGGGTGAGGTTGTTAGACCCCCGCTTTTTCAGAGATAAAAGGAGGTTACAGAGAAGGAAAAAGGAATGTAGGTTTTCGAAACCTTTAAACAGGTTCATACACGACCAACTCTCAACCCTATAAAGAGTAGAATTGTCAATAGTACCCTTTCTTTTGTTTGATAGACAAAAAGAAGGAAAATCTAAGGAAAGAATAAAATAAACTTTTATTAAAGCCTTAAGGATACAAAATCATTGTCACTTTTGATCAGGCACATGAGACAAGATTTCAAAAACAACACAATCAAGTTGCGTTGTGGTGAACAACAATTTGTCCCTCATTTTCCTCTTGAGAGGAATTCACAGACTTTTGTCTATCAAAACGACTTGACCATACTTTCTTCTCAAATGGTCTCGCCATATCCTTAGAAACTAACTTCTTAGACGAAGATAAAATCCTACATACCTCAGCAGTCTTCTGAGAAAGTTTAAGCTTCCTTGCTAAATGATTTGCTCTTCGTTGAAGTTTGTCGACGTTCCTTTGTTGGTGTTTGTACTTGTAACACTTGAAAGTTCATGACCCTTTAGAGAACAATAAGAACACGTCAAGTTAGGATAACAATTAGGCTTTTGAGATGTGCAAGCATCTAGGCACATGGTGGAACCTGAAATATTACAAACAAAGTTTCCAAAGGATGGGTCAACTTTATCTTCCAGAATAGTTGGATTATCTTCTGAAAGAATATCAAGATTGATGTATGTATTGCTACAATTATCAGAATCAATATTTTCACCAAGAAGTGCAACACATGATTTCTCATCTTCATTAGAATCATAATTGCCAGACATTTCATCAAGAGTTGCTGCAAGACCTTTGTTCCTAGTGTATTTTCTACGATTTGGGCACTCGTTTGAAAAATGACCAAATCCCTTACACTTAAAGCACCGAGGCATGTCCTCATCACCAGTTTCATCAATATCCCTATTTTTAGGAGGAACACGATTATTAGGTTTGACTGATGCCTTAAGCTTATCTCTGGAGAACCGTTTACTTCTCTTCAGTAAAAGATCTCTAAACTGTCTTGTGATCATCGAGACTGATTTGTCAAGATTTTCATCTGATGAATCTATCTCAGAGTGATCATATTCAGAGATATACACTTTTTTACTTTTATCAATTAATTTAGTGTCCTTTAGTGCTTTGAACGCAACATCCTTAGATTTGGATAAATATTCATGATCAAATATCTTAAGCTTTCCAACCAGCGTATTTCTGGAGAGGTTATCCAGGTTATTTCCCTCAACGATGGCATGCTTTTTATAATCGTTGTATTTGCAGGAAAACCTACACAACACCCTTCACAAGAATTCACAATAATCAACACATATTTGAAGATTAAAAACAACACTTTATTATTTGATTCTCATAAATGTTTACAAGAAATGGAAGAAAACAAGAATACAACCGCTCTCTTGGATTTTCTCTCTCCTCAAAACTTTCTTAACGCTCAAAAATTCATCCTCTCTTCTCTGAATCTACTGGGTCTCTTTGTATAGGGTAGTTACATAATGGATGACATCTAAGCTGTCCTTTAATTTTGGATCTGACTCACGGTATTATCACAGCAGTTGTAATGTCAGTTCTCGTAGGTGTTGTAATCCTCGCAGGATCATCATTCTCTTATCGTGTTTTTCCCATCGTCATCTATTACGTCACTCTTTAAGTTATCTTGTGATGCTCGCAAAGTGTTCAAGAAGTACTCGCAGAAGTGTTGTTAATTTCATAGAAATAATGTCATGGCAATATTCTGATCCTACATCTTGACTCTTCTCATGTCTTCTCTGCGAAGATGAGAAGATCATGAAAAATTTATCTCTTCTTAATGCCGCAGCTACCCATTTTTTCATCTTCTTTTTCCGACAAAACTCCGTAAATTAAGTGTAACCGCCTACACGTGTCAAATATTCTTTTCTTTACCGGTTAATCCTTTATTATCCGGTTATAATTCTTCTGTCTATAAAAGAGAAAATCTGTCAAAGAAATATTTTTCTTCTTTTACTTCTTCGTCTTCTTCACCTCTTCGTTATCTGCAAACTTTTCCCACCTGCAACTTTCTTCTTCTACAAATTCACCTGCTACTGCTTTAATGAAATCACCAAGGTATGTGTTTTTCTGACGTTATTAGACTCGATTTTGCTTGTCTGAACTATGTTCATCCATATTATTTAATCTTTTCTACTTGATTCTTCGTAATTCCCATACTGTGTTTTATTTTCAGTGGAACTACTCCTAACACCCGGTATGTAATCCAAAACCCTAATCTTCTTAAAGATTCACGTAAAAAACTAGCTGAAAAGAAAAGGAAGCCTGCGAATCATAAGGTAGTAAGAAACATTTGTTTTCTTAATAACAATATTGTTGCCTCTGTTTCTTATCTAAATTATTATTCGCAGGATGAAGAAGGTATTGCTAAACCTCGCAAGCGATCTCGCCAAGATAAAACCGTTGAGATTGACATTATCATTCCTAAATTAACATCTACGAATTCTGTTCCTACAACCTCGCAAATGGAACCTCCATCCTCTATCTGCGAGAATATCGTTACCAATATCCCTATCTCAGATGATCTTCTAACAAATGAGACTCCTAAAGTTGTTGTGAACAAAACTTCTTCTACTCCTATGTCACTTCCAACTATTACTTTTCCATACACTCCACCTTCTAGTGATACAATTATTGCGAATGATTCAAATCTCCATCTTTCTACTATCACTACTTCACCATCTGCATCTCTCCCTTCTTCTAAGGAAACTTAAGTAGGAGTAGATGTTTCTTTTAAAATCTTGTCTGATATTTTAGATAATGCTAGGAAGTCTTCTACTGATCCTATCAAGCAAGGTGTCTGCGAGGTTTTAGGTAAGTATTTTAGTTCTTACCAAATGGCTTCGCAGGCATCTTTAGAAAATGAAGTTGAAACTTTAAAAAGAAGTCTCCAAGCCAAGACTTCAGAATGTGACACTCTTTACCAAAAGCTTCGCAATTATTCACTTGATTGCGAAAATCTTCGCGATAAAAACAATGAACTAAAAGGTATAATTTCCCTGCCTCTGTCTCTTGTTTTTCTGTTCTAGCAAATTTTCATCTTTTTTGTACTCAGTTCCCTTTTTAAATCATTGGTTCGCATATTTAGTTTTAAATCAGAAACGATTCATGGAGAGATTTCACTTTGAGTCTATTGCTGAAGAAGCATGTGCTGAGAAAGATTCTTAGATGGACCAATATAATAGACTAGACAATCTTCACACATACTCGATCGATCAAATAGATAATCTTACTAATGAGAATGGCCAATTATTGCAAAGGCAAAATTCATTAAGTAGCGAAGTTAATCGCCTCTCATATTTGTTAACCCATGCTAACTTGGAGATGGAATCTTTATCAGATGAAAATAAAACTTTGTCTCAGGAGAAACATAGTTTTTTGAACATGATGGCGATTTCCTCGCAACAATTGAGTATTCTTCAAAGAGTGTGTGATAATCAAGAGCAATCTCTTCGTTCACTAAAAGATAAACTCAAGGAAGTGACCGAATCATCTGCCGCTGAGAAAGATAAACTTATCAAGGGTAGGATAAATCTAAGTTTAAAAGCCAGTAAACTCCAAGATCAATATTCCCAATTAGAAGAATCTTACTCTTTATTATCAAAAGAACTTCTCCAAAGAAGAAAATATAAAATCTCGCCTGAAGGGTATGGTTGGGGATAAATTTGATGATTCCATGAACTAATGGGAGAATTGTTGCTTAACACTAATTCAAAATTTAACTTCGCAAAAGGAAGATAGTCATTTTGACTGCCTCAATTGTTAATCTCTCTGTTAAATTTCTCTGCTATACTTCTTGCGAGATCTTTACTTGAATATCTTTTCTGTTAATTTGTTTTTCTCACAAAATTTGAAAAAAGCCTTCATTCTACCATTTCTGATCTGGCTGACCAATTGGCTAAAGTTCGCAAAGAAAATGGAGTTCTCACTTCTCATCTTGTTCAATCTCGCGATCTAGCAGAGAGAATATATGACTATCTTGAATACTTCAAGAATATGGATATTAGAAATCGCGATAGAGGTTTCCTTCGCAAAGTTCATCTTAGTGCTGAAGTTCTTGTGAATGACATTCTGATATCCAAGTCTCTGCCCCCCTGTATCCATCGAGCCTCTAGAAGTAGATGATGATGAAATTGCTCTTCCTATAGATAATGATCTAGATTATGCAAGCGGTGAAGAAGATATTCCTCAAGAAGACCCAACAGAAGAAGAAAAAATCCCTCCTAGAAAAGTAGTTACTGGTGGTGAAGCAATTGCTGGTGAAGAGTTAGAAGAAGAAGAAGCTCGAATCAATCATAACGAGAAGAATATTGTTGAAGTTGATAACATTGGCAAAAATAATGAAGCTGGCGAGACCAATACTGAAGCTTGAGTTTTGTTTTTGTTTTCCTTTACTTCCTCTTTCTTGCGAGTAATGTACTTTTATGCAACTTTGGAATTCAATTACATTTCTGTTATTTCGAATATTTTCAAGAAAGATAATGATATTTTATTTATCAATTCCCATACTTTCCCCTCATTATCTTTCTTGTAATGGACAAGTGTTTCATGCATTTTGGTATATTGCCGCGAACAGTGTTGCGAATAGGAATGCGAAATTATGGATAATGCTGCGAAATTGTAAATAATCCTTCTGAGAGAATTTGAATAATACTTCTGAGAAATTCTGAATAGTACTTGTTTCTCACTATCTCTCTTGCGATGAACAAATCTTTCCTGCATTCTTAAAAGAAAATATTTAATGTTTGGGATCATTCTGTTGGTCTTATTTTGCCTTCCTAGTTAAAGGTCTTATTTTGCCAATTTTTTTGTTTCTGCGACAAAATCGCAGGCCGTCCTTACATTTGCATGTATTGACCCATTCATCTTGCCTTATCTTTATTCTTTCAATGTATTGCTACAATATGACAAGTCTAAGCTCCCTTGCGAGAACAAAGCCTCATGACATTTCCGTCCTGCGATGAAATCGCAGGACGTCTTTACACTTTCATGTAAAAACCCATTGATCTCATTTTATTTTTTTCTCATGGCTTGTTGCCTCTGTATAATACTTGTCACGTGACAATATGACAGGCCTAGATGTTCTTGCAAACATAAAGCCCCATGACATTGCCGTATTTAGACACTTATCATCTCCCTAATGGAGGGTGCCGCCCTTATCTTCCCCCTGGTTGCCCCTTCAAGGAGGGCACATCGGCCATACAAGACTAGCTCCTCCCATCCGGTCTTAACAACAACCAGTTGTTTTCGCAGCCTCTTATCCTTTTTGCCTATATGGCTTATAGTTACAAGACTGCACCCTAAGTGGGGTTTTCTTTGGGCCGAGTGCATCATAGCCAAGACTTGCCAGGGTAGTTTCTTACGCCCCGAGCACCCTTGGCTTAATCGTGTACCTCAGCGCCTTGGTCATAATCTGCACTCCTTAGGAGAGACCCTCGGTCATCCAACCAGGGTATAACCTTATATATAGTTGGAAATCTAAGGTACCTCTCCTGGATAGGTATCTCTCATGGAGATGGACCCCATCTCTCCATGACTCAGGTTCCAACAGCGGTATAACCTTATCCCTGAGCCATGCAAATAGATACCCCTTATATGATGTACTTTAGGTCTTACATTTGCCTCTTGCGAAATTTTATTCGCGAACTAGGGTGTACGCCATAAAGGTTCGTCCCATTCTATTAATCTCTGCGAAATTTTATTCGCGTTTCTTGCGATATTTTCGCATTTCTTATTTTCTCTGTAATTTTAAAAATCTCGCAGCTGTGATAAAAAATTTATTATCCATTTCATCATATAATATACCAGCATTTCAAATCTCGCAGAATTTGTCATTGATAATATCTTTTCAGATATAATCTATTTCATGGTCTACCAAGTCTTTGACCAACATCTCTACCTTCTTGATCCATTAACTTGTATGCCCCTGTTCTAATTATCTGCTTAATGATATATGGTCCATCCCATTTTCTCGCCAACTTTCCACCATTTTCTCGCTGATAATTTGGTGTTTCTCGCAGCATTAGATCACCTGGTTGAAACTCACGTTGTTTGACTCGTTTGTTATACTCGCGAGCCAATCTTCGCTGATAATTTTCCATATGTTGTAAAATTTTTTCTCTCTTCTCTTCTAATTCATCAAGTTCATTTAGAATCATGCCAGCACTAAGATTCTTCTCCCAAGCCTCTCTTTTTGTTGTAGGAATAGCAACTTCTGTTGGTAGTACTGCTTCAACACCATATGTTAAACAAAAAGGTGACATCCCAGTTGCCTCTCTCCTGGTTATGTTGTAATCCCAAACTGCATTATGTACCTATTCACACCATGCTCTATTATATCCTTCTAACTTCTTCTTTAATATGTCTGCGATTTTCTTATTTGTTGCTTCAGCTTGCCCGTTAGCTTGTGGATACAAAGGAGTAGATTTCCCGCATTTTATTTTAAACGCATTGAGTAGTATCTCTATGTTCTGCCCTTCAAATTGTTTCCCATTTTCAGAAACCAACTGTGCTGGAATTCCAAATCCGCAGATGATATTTTCAAAGATGAATGTAAATATGTCTTTATCGCGAATATGTTGTACTGCTTTTACTTCTTCCCACTTTGTGAAGTAATCTGTCGCGACAATTAAGTATCTCTTCTGCCCTGATCCCGGTAAAAATGGTCCCACAATATCTAAACCCCATTTTCCAAAAGTCCATACAGTTCTTGAAGATGACAATGGTGCCCCTGGTGCATGTATCTTCTTTCCGTGTCGCTGACAATCCTCGCAACATATTGATAGTTGTTTTGCATCTTCATGCATATACGACCAATTATAGCCTTGCATTTTTGTTCTGTAAGCCAAAGATCTTCCCCCGCTGTGATTACCAGCATCTCCACTATGCAACATTTTTAACACTTTTTCTCCTTCTTCTCGTGTCAAACATCTAAGTGATGGCCCAATAAAAGATTTTCGATACAATACTCCATCTCTTAATTCATAATTTATTGCACGGCTTTTTAATTTGTGTGCCTCTAATATGTTTCTTGGTGTTTCTCCTCTTGCCAAATATGCATGAAGTTATGCTCACCAATCTGCGATATTTTCTCTTGGTTCTTCTTCGCCACTTTCTACTATCATTACATCTGCTTCTTCTACTTCTTCTTTATTGACTGAAGGTGACATAAGTGTTTGAATTTTTATGCATCTCGCAGTGGGGTCTGTCATCATGCTGGATATAAAGGCAAAAGCATCTGCGATCATGTTATCTTTCCTTGATATATGCCGCCATTTTATTTTTGGAATGTTCGCAGACAATTCCTCAACAAGTTTCTTGTATTTCTTCAAAGATGGTTCATTTGTGGTTTATTCTCCTTTTATCTGGAGAATAACTTGTAGTTGCAGGAAATCCTACACTACACCCTTGTTAAGAATTTATGATAATCAACTCAAATTTGAAGATTAAAACGACACTTTACTCTTTAATTTTCAGAAATGTTACAAGGAATGTAAGAACTCAAGAATACAACCTTTCTCTTGGAGTTATCTCTCCTCAAGACTCTCTCAACTCTCAAAAATACATCATCCCTCTCTGAATCTATTGAAACCCTTTATATAGGGAATTACATAATGGATGATAGCTAAGTTTTCCTTTTCTTTCGGATTTGTTCTGTGATTGTATCGCGATTTTTATAATGTTCATTCTCGCAAGCTTTGTGGCCATCGAAGGTGAAACATGCTCTTTTCATGTTTCTTCAATCGTCAGCCATTACATCATTCTTTATCCTATTCTGTGACACTCGCCAAGCGTTGTTAAAGAACTCGCGATGTTCTCGTAGAAGTGTTGTTATTCGCTGGAATACCGTTGTAGTGATATTATGGTCCTACATCTTGCCTCTTCTCATGTCTTCTTCGCAAAGTGGAGAGGATATGAGAATCTTCAACTCTTCATAGTGCTTGCAGCTTCTTTTCTTTTCATTTTCTTCTCGACATGACTCCGTTATTTTAGCTTAACCGCCTACACATGTTGTAGATTCTTCTTTTTACTGACACGTTTCTACTCAACAGGTCATCCCCTTTTGCCTATAAAATGTAGGATTAGGTTACAAAACTAATTTTATTCTTTTACTTTTCTATCTCCTTCATCTGTTTATTTTGTTTTCCGTCTGCAACTTTTCTCCTTCTTCATATTCTCCTGATACTGTTTTAATGGAGTCATCAAGGTATGTTTTTCAATTATGATATTTGTTTGAACCAATTTTTACTCATATCTTCTAATATTCTCTATTTGATTCTTCATAATTCTCATATTATGTTTTCTCTTCAGTGGAACTGCTCCTAATGCCCAGTCTGTAATTCAAAACCCTAAAGGCCAACTGAAAAGAAGAAGAAGAATTCTGCGAGTGATAAGGTAGTAAGAAACACGTTCTTAATTATTAATAACAATATTGTTGCCTCTGTTTCTTATCTAAGTTATTATTCGCAGAATGACGAGAATATCGCTAGACCTCCCAAAAGGTCTCGCCAAATTAAAACTCTTGAGGCTGATTTCATCATTCCCCCGTTGAAATCTGCGAGAGATATTCCCACCCCTTCGCAAGTGGAACCTCCTTCTTCTGTTCCACTGCCCCTTTTTCAAATGATATTTCTAAAACCGCTGTTAATGAAATTCCCTCCAGTCCTTCATTGCCTTCCACTGTTACTTTTCCAGACACTCCTCCTTCTGATGATACAACTATTACAAATAATTCAAATCTTCAACTCGCCATCATTACCACCTTCTACACCTCTTCTATTACCCAAAGAAATACCAGTAGGGGTTGATGCTGCTTTTGAAGTTTTATCTAATATTTTAGATGATGCTAGAAAATCATCTACTGATCCTTTCAAGCATGTTTTTTGCGATACCTTAACATTTTGGTCCTGACCGTACTGTCTCACGATCATCTTTAGAAGATGAGATTGAGGCTTTAAAGAGGGACCTTCAAAACAAAACTTCAGAATGTGATATTCTTAATCATAAGCTTCGCAACTCTTCAATTGATTGCGAGAATCTTCGCAGAAGGAATAACGAGCTTAAAGCTATACTTTTCTTCCTCTATCTTTTTTTTTTTCTGTTCTAGAAAATTTTCATCTTCTCTGTACTTAAGAAGATTCTTTCTTAAATTCTTGGCTTGTATATGTAGTTTTAAATAAGAGTCGATTCATTGAAAGACTTAAATTTGAATCTATCGCTGAAGAAGCTCGTGCTGAAAAAGATTCTTGGATGGATCAGTTTAATAGACTAGATAATCTCTATACGTATTCAGTTGATCAAATAGATAATATCACTAATGAGAATAATCAATTATCACAGAGCCAACATTTATTAAATAGTGAGATTACTCGCCTCTCATACTTGTTAATCAAAGCTAATTTGGCGACGGAATATTTATCAGATGAAAATAGAACTTTATCTCAAGAAAAACACAAATTTTCAAGCTTGATGGCGATTTCCTCGCAATAATTGAGTAATCTCCAAAGAATATGTGACAATCAAGAGCAATCTCTGCGCTCTCTTAAGGATAAACTCAAGGAAGTAACTGAATCATCTGCCGCTGAGATGGATAAACTTATCAAGGGGAGATTAACTCTTAGTTTAAAGGCCAACAAACTTCAAGAATAATATTCTAAATTAGAAGAATCTTATTCTTTATTGGAAAAATAAAATTCATATCTCTATTCCAAATAAGAAAACATAAAATCTCGCCTGAAGGGTATAGTTGGGGATAAGTTTGACGATGCCATGGATCAATGGGAGAATTATTGTTTAACATTAATTCAAAATTTAACTTCGCAAAAAGAAGGTAGTCATTTGACTGCCTCACTTGTTGGTTTTTATGTTAAATTTCTATGTTATATTCCTTGCGACATCTTCATTTGAATATTTTCTTGTTATTTTTGTTACTCGCAGAATCTGAAAGAAATATTCACTCCACCATTTATGATCTGACTGACAAACTGGATAAATCTCGCAAATAAAACAGGATTCTCACTTATGATCTTGTAAAATTTCGCGACCATGCAGAGAGAAGATTTGATTACCTCGAATACTGTAGTTGCGGATTATCTCACAACTACACCCTCATTAGAATCCATTAAAATGATTCCTAAACCTAATTAATTTGATATGAAACTAAGAATTAAGGTACTAAAATTATAAAAATGACACAAAGATTTTTACGTGGTTCGATCAATGTGATCTACATCCACGGTTCTTCACTAGTGATTTGTATGTAATTACATGATTTTACAATTGAGACTCCATTAATGAATATTTGGAGCTCTAGAATTTTGGGGAAGAAGATGATAAAGAAAATAAATCCCTCTCTAAAATTTTCTCTCTCCTCCTAAAATCATCCCCTCTCTCAAAATGTGTATCTCCCTTCCTTCTCATGCCTAAATGGCTATTTATATGATCTTACAAAATATGATGGTTGTGTTGTCCCGCCATTTTGGATTTTAGAATTATCTTGCGAAGCTTCGTAACTTCACTTCACGAACTTCTTTTGCTTTCCTCGTGATTTCTTTTGCTCGCAAAATGTTCTTTGCTCGCAAGATATCTTTTCTCTCCACAATTTCGTAAGTTATCATTTACTGTGATATTCCGCTCCTACATCTTGCCTCTTTTTTTCTTGAATATTGCTTGAAGAGCGATTTTTAAGAAAAAATCACTTGTTGTGGTTGTTGGAGTTGTCTTTGATCTTTGTTGATGAAGGAACGAGCGAAAGAATACTAGTCTTGAAAAGTATATACTTGCCTCTATTCTTTTGCGAAGTTCTGAAGCTTTAAGAAGTAATTAGAAGTATCATCTTGCGAAGTATGAAGTATGCGAAGTATCTTGAAGAAGTATGAAGTATAAGAAATATAAAATATCCTTGAAGAAGTATAAGAAGTACTTAATCCTCGGAATATATAAGAAGTATGAAGTATCCTTAAGAAGTATTTAATCCTCGAATTATATATGAAGTATAAAATATCCTTGATGAGAGTGATAAATATTGCCTCTGTTCATGTGAAATTATTATTCCACTTTTGGTGGGGATTCTTGCTGAGAAGATAAAGAACATCAAATATTTTCTTGGGTATCCATAGTTGCCTCTGTTCTTTATCTATGAAGGAGAATTCTTGAGAAAATGTTGAATAATTAAATTGCATCTCTATTGTTATGTTGCCTCTGCCTCAAGTGGTAACCCTATTATCTTCTGAATATTTCTACGAATTCCTGAGTTTTTCTGCGCATTTCGAACTTCTCGAATAATGTGCGAATAGTCCGTGAATAGTCTTTGAACATCTTGTTGCGAATCATCTTCGAATGTACTATTCTTGAATGTAGTGTTACAAACTTTGAATAGTCCTGCGAATTATGAACTTTTTCTGCGAAGTTTCGTGGTATTTTCTGTAAAATTTTGTACAATACTTGTGCGAATATAATATTTATGTAATGATTATGTTATGAAATGTGTATGCGATTCTTATGCCATGAAATGTTTATGCAATGCATTTATGATGCAAATATGATGCTTGAATGATGCGAGTATGATGCTTGTATGATGCAAATATGATGCTTGTATGATGCAAGTATGATGCTTGTATGATGTGAATACTTATCTATTATAATGCATAGCTAATGTTTGTGTTACTTAGCTCATTTTTCCGCGGTAAAATTGATATATCTTTGAATTGCCTCTATTCATATAATTATCTTCGTAAGTTTATTTGTGTATTTTCTTATATAAATTCGTCTTTGATCGCGAATGAAATCGCCTCTTTTACTATGACTTCATGATATATATTCTTGTAAAAATTCTTCAATGATATTGATGGAATTGTCTTCTTTGATATATATTGTCTTCAAAATTCTTCAATAATCTTGATGGAATTGTCTTCTTTGATATATATTCTCTTCAAAATTCTTCAATGATCTTGACGAAGTTGTCTTCTCTTCAAAACTTCATGATGTATATTCTTGTATAATTTCTTCAATGATTGTAATGAATTTCATTAATTGTTGTGGTCTTATCATGCCTTCCTAAGTAAAGGTCTTATTTTGCCACCTCTTTTGTAGCGACAAAATCGCAGGACGTTCTTACACTTTCATGCAAAAACCCATTGATCTTGCCTTACCTTTTTTGTATAGTATTTTAGCCTCTTCAGGAATTGTTGCGACAATATGACAGGCCTAAATATTCTTGCGAACGTAAAGCCCCATGACATTGCCGTCTTGCGATGAAATCGCAGGACGTCTTTACACTTTCATGTAGTGACCCATTGATCTCATCTTAACTTCTTTATTATGTTCTGCGAGTTCTTTTTTTTTTTTTTTTTTTTTTTTAGAAGGCTCGCAGAAGTTCAATTGTTGCACAAATATGACAAGCCTTTATGTTTTCGCAAACAAGAAGCCTCGTGACATTTGCGTCTTATAGCATGTATCAGCTCCCTAATGGAGGGTGCTGCCCTTTATCTTCCCCCTGGTTTCCCCTTCAAGGAAGCGTACATCGACCATACAAGGTTAGCTCTTCCCATCCGGTTCTTCCAACAACCAGCTTTTGATCGCAACCTCTTATCCTTTTTGCCTATAGGGCTTATAGTTACGAGGTTGCACCCTATGGGGTATCTTTGGGACAAGTGCATCATTTTCCAAGACTTGTCAAAAATGGCAGATGTGGTTCAACCTCACCCGACACTCTTGACTCAACCGTGTACCTCGGCGCCTTGATCGTTTTCTGCACTTCTTGGGAAAGACAAAGATGCCTTAGTCGCCCAACCTAAATCCTCTTACACCGCATTTTATATTGCGTAATGTCGCTAGATTAGGTGAGAATCCAAAGTGTCTAACCCGGATAGGTACCCCATTATTGGGTTGTACCCCTAAATTTTTACCATGTACTAAGGGCCCTTGGTGGTGTTCCGGTTACCCTTAGCCACGTTATAGGTACCCCCTTAAATGACGTACTTTAGGACTTTGCCTCTTACGAAATATAGCTTCGCGAACTAGGGTGTACGCCACAAAGGTTTGCCTGTATAAAATTTTCTGCGGCTCTCTTTCTTTTTTGGAGGCTGATCACAGATTGCGGTCTTTTATTCGCAAGTTAATCGTAAATGGCGGTATTTTTTTCGCCTTTTAAAAATTCATCGTAAATTTTTCATGTATATAAAATGTTGAATATTTTCATGAAATTTTTAGTATAAGAAGTATGAGAAGTATCCATATCACATCTTTAAATCAAAATTATTCTATAGAAATATAGGAATTGAATTTTCTCTGTTTTTTGCAATTTTGAAATCTTTGAAAATTTTTGAGATCGTTAAATTTTTGCGATAAACTCATTTTTGAATCTTGCGATTGTATCACTTTTCACCAATCTAAAAAATCTTTGAAATGTTTTGAAATCTTAGAAATTGTAGAAATTTTGCGAGTATAGCAATTTTAGTAAATAAAATGAAAATTCTTTTGTCTTCAGTAAATAAAGTATTCAAGGAAATGGTACTTACCTTTTTACGGTTTGTTGTTGTCTCTTAATCTGCTTCTTGTATAATGTTGTGTCATACCAACTGTTCTAGCCATTTTTTGCGAAATATGTCTGTGAAATAATCTCTCATTTTCTTCTTGCGAAATATCCAATAATCTTGCGAAATAATAATGTGCACGAAGTAAACGAACATCTCTGTTAATCCATTAATCTACAACAACACGTATCTAGCTCTTCCATTTTCTCCGTCTCAGAAGCATTTTATACTACAGCTGCATTTTCTTCCATTCACAATTTTCTAATATTACGAGCAAGGCTGCAACCTCAAACTCTTTTTATGTCTTTGGCTTCTGTTCATTTTTAGTGAACTCCACAGGCCCTACAAATTCATATATTAGTAACTACCCAGGAAGGCAAAGAATCAATAATATTATTGTTTTAAATTATTATTATGACTTCTGTTACTGCCTATAAATGAAATTTTGATCATTAAAAAACATTATTAAGATAAAAGATGAAAGAAGATAAGAAATGTGATACTACTCCCCTTTTGGCGTCATTGCTCGTTGCTCTTTATTGTTGGTTGGGCTTTCTTTACGCTGGTGATGATTTAGGCAAAGTGAACATTTCTGCGAAGTAAATGAAATTCTGCGAAATGTGCACTCTTCTTTGAAAATGTCTGCAAGGTAAGTGTCATCTTTCTTGGATCTTGTTGCTCTTAATATTTCTTCAATATCTTTAATGGCCACTATTAATTAACTCTATCCATTCTTTCTTGGCATGAGCGTTTCTTCAGAGACTAATTAACTTCGCAGGAATTATTAATTTCTCCTCTTTACTTTTGTATCCTTCTTGCATTCGGGGTGTTCATGTTTCTTCGCAGGAATACTTGCTAATATGTGTCTGAGAGTATTTTCGAAATCTAAACAATGTCAAACAATCAACAAACAACGTCGTCTTCTCCCATTAACCGATTATAGCAAATCCATTATAATCTCTTCTCATTACCAATTTATGGTTACAACAGCGACACTAACAGCTGTAAAACTAATTCTCTATTAAACTCAATCTCCCTTCATTGACATGATTGGCTCAAGCAACAACCAACTGCTACAATCATCACCTCAATAAAGTTTTGTCTGCTGCTTTCATTCAAGAATGGATAACCCCAAAAATGTTATCTTTTCTCTTTGTGCTATATTTTTCTATCTAGATCGAAACTTGCAGTAATATTCCACCATCTACTAATTAAATTATATCTTGGTTATCTTTGCATGATATTATTACTTCTCTTCGCAACTGATAGTTTTGCTCTTCACATTATATCTGCTATGTTTTCCTTTTATTTCTACATTCCTTTTCCTCTTCTTTGTCTTCTTCAGATGACGAAATTTGTTGTAATTTCATCACCAACAATTGCTAATTTCCTTTTAATCTTCATCTCTCCAACCAGTAGTGATAATATTGATGAGATTTGTCGTCCCCTCCTTCTAGCGCCAATTATGTAGTTGCGGATTATCTCACAACTACACCCTCATTAGAATCCATTAAAATGATTCCTAAAACTAATTAATTTGATATGAAACTAAGAATTAAGGTACTAAAATTATAAAAATGACACAAAGATTTTTACGTGGTTCGATCAATGTGATCTACATCCACGGTTCTTCACTAGTGATTTGTATGTAATTACATGATTTTACAATTGAGACTCCATTAATGAATATTTGGAGCTCTATAATTTTGGGGAAGAAGATGATAAAGAAAATAAATCCCTCTCTAAAATTTTCTCTCTCCTCCTAAAATCATCCCCTCTCTCAAAATGTGTCTCTCCCTTCCTTCTCATGCCTAAATGGCTATTTATATGATCTTACAAAATATGACGGTTGTGTTGTCCCGCCATTTTGGATTTTAGAATTATCTTGCGAAGCTTCGTAACTTCACTTCACGAACTTCTTTTGCTTTCCTCGTGATTTCTTTTTCTCGCAAAATGTTCTTTGCTCGCAAGATATCTTTTCTCTCCAAAATTTCGTAAGTTATCATTTACTGTGATATTCCGCTCCTACAAATACTTCAAGAATATAGAGATTAGTAACCGTGACAGAGGTTTCCTTCGCAAGGTTCATCTTAGTGCTGAAGTTCTTGTGAATGAGATTCTAATTTCTCAATCTCTCCCCACTGTATCTGTTTTTCCTCTAAAAGTTGATGATGATGAAGTTCCTCTTCCCATGGATAAGGAGTTAGAATTTGCCAATGGTGAAGAAGGTACTACTCAAGAAGACCCAACGGAAGAAAAAGAAAGTCCTCCTAAAGAAGTAGCTACAGGTGGTGAAGCAATTGTAGATAATGAAGGAGAAACTCGCAATGAAAAGAATGTTGGTGAAGCTAACAATTCTGACAGAAATAATGAATCTGGCGAGCCCAAGACTGAAGCTTGAATTTCATTTTCATTTTCTTTTTCTTCTCCTTTCTTGCGAGCAATGTAACTTTTTGCAACTTTTAGAATTCAACTTTTACTTTTGCTATTTTGAATATTCTCAAGGAAGATAATGAGATTTTATTTATCCACTCCCCTTCTTGCTCTTCATTATCTTTCTTGAAATGGTGAATTATTTCCTGTATCTTCTTTTTGCGAACTGTATGTCTATTCCTCTTGCAAAAGTAAGAATATATCTGCGATGTAATGAATACTACTGCGATATTCTGAATTTTTTTGAAGGAATCTGTCTTCTCATATATTCTCCTGCGATGAACAAATCTTTCTTGCATTCTTAAATAGAATAGTTAATCTTTAAGATTATTCTGTTGGTCTTATTTTTCCTTCCTAGTTAAAGGTCTTATTTTGCCAAATTTTCTCTGTCCGTGACAAAATCGCAGGATTTCTTAACATTTGCATGTAAAGACCCTTTGATATTGTCTTATCCATATTTTTTCAACATCTCTGTGACAATATGCTAAGTTTAAACTCTCTTGCGAGAATTAAACCTTATGACATTGCCGGCTTGCGATGAAATTGCAGGACGTCTTTACATTTTCATGTAAAAACCCATTGATCTCATCTTAACTTTTCTCTTATGGCTTGTTGCCTCTGTATAATTTTTGTCACGCGATAATATGACAGGCCTAAATGTTCTTGCCATCATAAAGCCCCATGACATTGCCATCTTTAGACACTTATCAGCTCCCTAATGGAGGGTTCCGCCATTATCTTCCCCCTGGTTGCCCCTTCAAGGAGGGAACATCATCCATATAAGACTAGCTCCTCCCATCCAGATTTTCCAACAACTAGTTGTTTTCGCAGCCTCTTGTCCTTTATGCCTATATGGCTTATAGTTACAAGACTGCACCCTAAATGGGGTTTTCTTTGGGCCGAGTGCATCATAGCCAAGACTTTCCAAGGATGGCCAGGGTAGTTTCGTACGCCCCGGGCACCCTTGACTTAACCGTGTACCTCGGCGCCTTGGTCATACTCTGCACCCCTTAGAAGAGATCCTTAGTCGTCCAACCAGGGTATAACCTTATATAGTTGGAAATCCAAGGTCTCTCTCCTGGATAGGTTTTCTTTAACCCCAAAATCTGCATGACTCGGGTTCCAGCAGCGGTATAACCTTATCCCTGAGTCATGTAAAGAGATACCCCCTTATATGATGCACTATTAGGTCTTATATTTGCCTCTTGCGAAATTTTATTCACGAACTAGGGTGCACGCCATAAAGGTTCGCCCCATTCTTTTAATCTCTGCGAAATTTTATTCGCCTTTCTTGCGATTTGCTCACAGTTCTCAATTGTAAAGAAGAATTTACTATCTATTTCACCATACAACGTACCAGCTTCTCTAATCTCGCAGAAGTTGTCATTGATAATACCTTTTCAGAAATAATCTATTCCATGGTCTATCAAGTCTTTGACCAACATCTCTCCCTTCAGGGTCCATTAATTTGTATGCCCCAGTTCCAACTATCTCTTTAATGATGTACGGCCCATCCCATTTTCTCGCCAATTTTCCACCATTTACTCGCTGATAACTTGGTGTTTCTCGCAGCACGAGATCGCCTGGTTGGAATTTACGTTCTTTAACACGTTTGTTGTACTCGCGAGCTAATCTTCGTTGATAATTTTCCATATGTTGTAAAGTTTTTTCCCTCTTCTCTTCTAATTCGTCTAATTTATTTAAAATCATGCCAGCACTTAGATTTCTTTCCCATGCTTCTCTTTTTGTTGTAGGAATAGCAACTTCTGTTGGTAACACATCTTCAACCCCATATGTTAGACAAAAAGGTGACATTCCAGTTACTTCTCGTCTAGTTGTATTGTAAGCTCATATTGCATTATGCACTTGCTCGCACCATGCCCTGTGGTATCCTTCTAGCTTCTTTTTTAAGATTCTGCGATTGTCTTATTGGTTGCCTCAGCCTGACCATTTGCTTGTGGGTAGGGCTATCAACGGGTCCGGTTCCTCCCGGGTATCATACTACCCGGAACCGGACCCTATTATTTTTTTCCGGTTCCGGGTCCTCACGGTTCCAGGTCCGGTTCCTAAATTAGTTGGCCCAGAACCGGACCCTATTAAATAGCCGGGTACCCACCGGTTCCGGGTACCCGTTGGGTATCAAGAAAACTCACAAAAAAGTTCCAAAACTTGATATAGTTCACTTTTTGGCTTGAATCTAACTTATATTTATCAATTTTTTTATTATTTCTTTATTAATGTACTAAATAAAGATTAAATGTAGGTAAAAAATGAAAAGTGAAAAAAATATATCAAAGCCAAACTAGAAAAATACTTGTAATTTTGCTAAAAAAAAGGAATAAAATGATGCATAATCGGGTACCCGTCAGCCATTACCCGTTTGGACCCGTTTAGATTCGGGTCCAATCGAGTAATTATCCGCCGGGTCCAAAGTTATTAATGGGTCCAACTTTAGGACCCAGAACCGGACCCGTTTCTACCGGTTCCAATTCCGGTAACGGGTACCCATTGACAGCCCTACTTGTGGGTATAAAGGAGTAGATTTTCCACATTTTATCTTAAATGCATTGAGTAGCAATTCTATATTCTGCCCTTCAAATTGCTTTCCATTATCAGACACCAACTTTGCTGGAATCCCAAATCTGCAAATTATATTTCAAATATAAATGTAAAAATATCTTTATCGCGGATATGTTGTACTGCTTTTACTTCTCCCAGTTTGTGAAATAATCTGTTGCAACAATTAGATATCTTCTTTGTCCAGAACTAGGCACAAATGGTCCCACAATATCTAATACCCATTTCCAAAAAGTCCATACACATGTTGAAGATGATAATGGTTCTCCTGGTGCATGTATCTTCTTTCCATATCGTTGGCAATCTTCGCAACGTCTTGAGAGTTGCTTTGCATCTTCATGCATATATGACCAGTAATAGCCTTGCATTTTTGTTCTATATGCCAAAGATCTTCCTCTACTATGATTACCAACATCCCTACTATGCAACATCTTTAACACCTTTTGTCCTTCTTCCCTCGTCAAACATCTTAGCGATGGTCCACTAAAAGATCTACGATATAATACTCCATCTCTTAGCTCATAGTTGGTTGCCCTACTTTTTAATTTATGTGCCTCTAATCGATTTCTTGGAATTTCTCCTCTCGCCAAGTATGCATGAAGATCTTCTCGCCAATCTATAACGTTGCTCTTTGATTCTTCCTCGCCAGCTTCTACCATCATCACATCTGTCTCTTCTTCTTCCTTGTTTATCGATGGTAATAAAATTGTATGAATTTTTATGAATCTCGCAGCTAGATTTGTCATCATGCTGGATATGAAAGAAAAAGCATCTGCGAGTCTATTATCTTTCCTTGATATGTGTCTCCATTTTATTTTTGGAATTCTCGCAGACAATTCTTCAACAAGTCTTTTGTATTTTCTCATGGATGGTTCATTTGTTGTGTATTCTCCTTTTATTTGGCAAATAACCAATTGCGAATCGCTGGTAATTCTAGCATTTTCTAACTTCATTTCAATCGCAAATTTTAAAGCATGAATCACATCCCCATATTCTCATTATTAGTGGATGTAAATTCCAATCTAAATGAAAAAGCTATTTTTTCTCCCTCTGGAGAAATAAAAACAACTCCAATCCCATTTCCCTCTCCATTTGATGATCCATCAACTAATATCTCCCATCTATTGGGTTCTGTTAATAGCTCTTTTGGATCTCCATGTTCCTCTTCTATATCCATCATCTCTTACACAGCTTCATCATCTTCTAAAGGAAATTCAGCTAAGAAATCTGCTATAACTTGTGACTTTGGCGCAGATAGAATTTCTTATTCAATATCAAAGTGTCCTACTTGTGCATTCCATCTCTCAACTCTATCTAATCTTTTTGAATTTTTCATTACTGATTCAATTGGTAATTTTGTTAACACTTTGACCTTATGTGCTTGAAAGTAGATACGAAGCTTGAAAGTTACATGTACCAATGCTAGAATTAACTTATCAATTTTTGAGTAATTTCTTTCTGCAGAATTAAATGTTTTGCTGATAAAATAAATTGGCTTCTCCACCCCTGCATCTACTCGCAGCAATACTGCACGTAGCGCGTATGTGGTTGTCGCTAGATAAATCAATAGTTCTTCTCCTGGTTCAGCTTTTTGTAAAATGGATATGTTCATTAAGTGTTCTTTAATTCCTTGGAAAGCCTTTTCACATTCATCTGTCCACTTGAATTTTGTTCCCTTCTTAAGTATATCGAAAAAATGTTTGCACTTGTCTGAAGATCGCGAGATGAATCTTCCTAGCAAGGCTAAGAGTCCATTTAGATTTTGCACATCTTTAACCGTCGCGGGCGTTGGCATATCGCGAATCGCTTGCACTTTTTCTGGATCAACGTGTATTCCTTCTTTTGATACAATATACCCCAAAAAATTTCCCGAAGTTACTCCAAAAGTACACTTATAAGGATTCACTTTGATATTAAATTGTCGAATTTGATCAAAAATCTGTTTCAAATCTTGCACATGATTCTCAGCTTCTTTAATTTTAATTAGCATATCATCTACATACACTTCTAATGTTTTGTGGATCCACTTTGCAAACACCTTCTCCACCATTCTCTGATATGTTGCACCAGCATTTCGTAAGCCAAAGGGCATCTTTGTATAACAATATAATCCACTTGGAGCAAAAAATGCGGTATGCTCTTGATCTTTTTCAGCGAGAGGAATTTGATTATATCCTTTATATCCATCCAATGAAGATATTCTTGCATTTCCCGCTGCTGATTCATCCATTTATGGGATATCTGGTAATGGAAAACTATCTTTAGGACAAGCTTTGTTTAAATCAGTAAAGTCTATGAAAATTCTTATCCCTTTGTTCTTTTTTGGGACCACCACCATATTTGCAATCCACTTTGGATATTTTGCTTGCCTTATAATTCCTGCATCAAGCATTTTCTGTAGCTCTTCTTCTATTTTGGAATGGTATGTTGTTGCGATTTCCCTTATTCTTTGTTTAAATGGTCTTACATCTTTGTTGATTTCTATCTTATTGTAGTTGCAGGAATTCCCACACTACACCCTTGTTAAGATTCTATAGAAATTTATTGGAAATCAGTTAAACTTAAAATATTTAAACGACACTTTACTATTCAAATCTCAGAAATGTTTACAGAATTTGAAGAAATCAAGATTACAAATATTCTCTTGAAGTTTCTCTCTCCTCAAGACTCTTTCAACTCTCAAAAATACATCATCATTTTCTGGATCTATCGAGACCTTTATATAGGGATTTACATAATGGATGACAGCTAAGTTTTCCTCCTATTTCAGATCTATTCTGCGATCTTATCGCGATCGCTACAATATTCTCTATCGCAAGAACGATGATCATCAGAGGATCAACATATTCTTCTCTTATTTCTTCCATCGTCAGTTTCTTTTGGGTATTATGTGACACTCGTGAAACGTTGTTAAAGAATTGGTAGTGACGATCACAGAAACGTTGCTAATATCGCAAGAATATCGTTGTGGCGATATTCTGGTCCTACATCTTGCCTCTTCTCATGTCTTTTCTGCGAGGGAGAGAAGATCATGAGAACCAATATTCTTTATTACCCTCGCAACTTCTTTCTCTTTTATATTTTCTTCTCGATAAGATTACGTTAATCTAGCCTTTCTTACATGTGTTGCGAATCCCTTCATTTATTGACACGTCTCTGCTCAATAGGCCCACCCCCTTTTGTCTATAAAAGGTAGAATTAAGTTTCAAAACTAATTTTCTTCTCCCGTTTCTTCATCTTCTTCATTTGTCTACTTCATCTTCCGTCTGCAACTTTTCTTCTTCTTCATATCCTTCTGCTACTGTTCTAATGGAATCATCAAGGTATGTTTCTTGACTTATGACATTTATTTAAGCCAATATTTACTTTCATTCTCCAATCTTTCTTATTTGATTCTTCATAACTTCCATGTTATGTCTTCTCTTTAGCGGAACTATCTCTAACACACAATCCACGGCTCAAAACCCTAATACTCGCAAAAGACTAGCAAAGAAGAAGAAGAGGAGTTCTGCGAATGATAAGGTAGTAAGAAACATATTATATTTCCTAATAACAATATTGTTGCCTTTGTTTCTTATCTAAGTTATTGTTCGCAGAATGACGAGAACCCTGTTAAGCCTCCCAAAAGATCTCGCCACTTTAAGACTCTTGGGGAGAATCTCATGATTCCCACGCTAACATCCGTGAGTACTACTCCCACACCATCGCAACCAAATCTTTCTACTTTTGTTTGCGAGAATATATCTACCCATACTTCTACTTCTTCTGATCCTTTGACAGATCAAGCTTCTAAAATTGCTGTGACTGAGACTCCTTATAGTCCTTTATGGCCATCAACTGTTGTTTTTCCACATACTCCTCCTGACAACTCAACCATCACAAATGATCGTCAACTTGCTCTCATTACTACTTCATCTTCTACACCCCTTCCTTCATCAAACGAAACTTTTGCAGGTGTTGATGTTGCTTTTAAAATCTTGTCTAATATTTTAGACAATGCTAGAAAATCTTCCACTGACCTTCTCCAGCATGAAGCTTGCGAGACTCTACTCAAGTATTTTGGCTCTGATGGTAATGCTTCGCGAGCGTATTTGGAAAATGAGATTGAAGCTCTTAGGAAAAGCCTTCAAGTTAAAACTGATGAATGTGATACTTTGAATCATATGATTCGCAACTCTTCTCTAGACTGCGAGAATCTTCGCAGCAAAAATGACGAGCTAAAAGGTACATTTTTCTTGCCTCTGCTCTTTTGTTTTTCTGTTTTACTTTTATATTTTCTGTACTCAGTCTTCCTTCTTAAATTCTTGATTCATATATTAGTTTCAAATCGGAATCGTTTCATAGAAAGACTCAAATTTGAATCTATCGCTGAAGAAGCTCGCGTTGAAAGAGATTCTTGAATGGATCAACATACTAGACTAGACAATCTTTACACTTATTCAATTGATCACATAAATAATCTTACTAATGAGAATAATCAATTATTGCAAAGGCAGAACTTATTAAGTGGCGAGGTTGATCGCCTCTCATACTTGTTTTTTAAGGCTAATTTGGCGATGGAATCTTTATTTGATGAGAATAAGACTTTGTCCCAAGAAAAACATAGATTTTCAAGCTTGATGGCGATTTCCTCGCAGCAGTTAAGTAATCTTCAAAGCATATGTAATAATCAAGAGCAATCTCTTCGCTCTCTTAAGAATGAGCTCAAGGAATTAACTGAATCATCTGCTGCCGAGAAGAATTACCTTATCAAGGGTAGATTAACTCTTAGTTTAAGAGCCAGCGAACTTCAAGACCAATACTATCAATTAAAGGAATCTCATTCTTTATTAGCAAACGAAAACTCATATCTTCGCAACAAAGAAGAAAGCATGAAATCTCGTCTGAAGGGTATGGTTGGCGATAAATTCGATGATGCCATGAATCAATGGGAGAACTGTTTATTTGCATTAATCCAAAACTTAACCTCGCAAAAAGAAGGTAGTCGATTGACTGCCTCTCTTGTTGATCTTCTTATAAAATTTTGTGTTATATTCCTTGTGAAATTTTTGTCTAACTAATCTTTTATTATTTTGTTGCTCGCAGAATCCGAAAGAAATCTTCATTCTACCATCGCTGATCTGACCACTAAATTGGATAAAGTTCACAAAGAAAATAAGTCTCTTGTTTCCAATTATCTTGATTCCCACGACAAAGCAGAAAGAAGACTTGATTATCTCGAATACTTTAAAAACATAGAGATTAGGAATCGTGATAGAAGTTTCCTTCGCAAGGTCCACCTCAATGCTGAATTTCTTGTGAACGAGATTCTTCTCTCCAATTCTCTCCCTCCTGTATCTGTTCCTCCTATAAAGGTTGATGATGATGAAATTCCACTTCCCATGGATGAAGATTTAGAGTTTACTTATGATGAAGAGAATACCACTCAAAAAGATGGTGAAGAAGAAGAAAAAAGAAGTCCTCCCAAAGAAGCAGCTTCGGGTGGCGAAGCAAATGTTGATGAAGAGTCAAAAAAAGGAGATACTCGTGATGAAAAGGATGCTGAAGAAGCTGATAACTCTGGCAGAAATAATAAATCTGATGAGCAAGAAGAATAAATCTGGCGAAGCCATCGCTGAAACTTGAATTTTATCTTTGCTTTATTTTTCTTCTTCTTTCTTGCGAGCGATGTAATTTTTGAGACTTTTTAGAACTTAACTTTCAATTTAGCTTACTTTGAATATTTTTCAAGGAAGATAATAAAATCTTACTTCTCTATTCCCTTACTTGCCCTTTATTATCTTTCTTGAACTGGTGAATCATTTTATGTATCTTCTTTAAGGAATTGTGTTGTTACATTGTTCGCGAAAGTATGAATATATTTGCGATACAATGAATATTGCTGGGATGTTCTGAAGTAATCTGCGATGTGAAGTATTTTCCTTCTTATATATGGTTCTACGATGAATGAATACTTCCTGCAATCTTAAAATGGAATAGTTAATTGGTAAGATTATTCTTTTGGGCTTATTTTGCCTTCCTAGGTAAAGGTCTTATTTTGCCAAACTTTTTCTGTCTGTAACAAAATCGCAGGATTTCTTAACATTTGCATGTAAAGACCCTTTGATCTTGTCTTATCCATGTTCTTTCAAAATCTTTGCGACAATATGATAAGTATAAACTCTCTGTCAAGAATTTAGCCTTATGACATTGTCGTCTTGCGATGAAATCGCAGGACGTATTTACACTTTCATGTAAAAACCCATTGATCTCATCTTAACTTTTGGCTTGTTGCCTCTGTATAATTTACGTCACGCGACAATATGACAGGCCTAAATGTTCTTGCGATCATAAAGCCCCATGACATTGCTGTCTTAAGACACTTATCATCTCCCTAATGGAGGGTGCCGCCTTTATCTTCCCCCTGGTTGCCCATTCAAGGAGGGAACATCGGCCATACAAGACTAGCTCCTCCCATATAGATTTACCAACAACTAGCTGTTTTCGCAGCCTCTTGTCCTTTATGCCTATATGGCTTATAGTTACAAGACTGCACCCTAAGTGGGGTTTTCTTCAGGCCAAGTGCATCATAGCCAAGACTTACCAAGAATGGAAAGGGAGTTTCGTACGCCCTTGGAACCGTTGGATCAACCGTGTACCTCGGCGCCTTGGTCATACTTTGCACTTCTTGGAAGAGATTCTCGGTCGTCCAACTAGGGTATAACCGTATATAGTTGGAAATCCAAGATCTCTCTCCCGGATAGGTTTTCTTTAACCCCAACATCTGCATGACTCAGGATCCAGCAGTTGTATAACCTTACCCCTGAATCATGTCAATATATACCCCCTCCCATGATGCGCTTTTAGGTCTTACATTTTCCTCTTACGAAATTTTATTCGCGAACTAGGGTGCACGCCATAAAGGTTCGTCCCATTCTTTAATCTCTGCGAAATTTTATTCGCTTTTCTTGCGATAATGCTCGCTGTTTTTGTTGTGCTTTGTTATCAGAAGAATTTTTTAGTTGTGAATAGAGATAGAAGAATTTATTACCTGTTTCATCATATAACATACTAGTATATCTTATCTTGTAGAAGATGTCATTGATAATACCTTTTCAGAAATAATCTATTCCATGGTCTATCGAGTCTTTGACCAACATCTCTTCCTTCAGGATCCATTAGTTTGTATGCCCCAGTTCCAATTATCTCTTTGATGATATATGGTCCATCCCATTTTCTCGCCAACTTTCCACCACTCTCTCGCTGATAACTTGGTGTTTCTCGGAGCACTAAATCTCCAGGTTGAAATTCACGTTTCTTAACACATTTGTTGTACTCACGAGCTAATCTTCGATGGTAATTTTCCATATGTTGCAAAGTTTTTTCTATTTTTTCTTCTAATTCATCCAATTTATTTAAAATCATTCTAGCACTTAGATTTCTTTCCCAAGCCTCTCTTTTTGTTGTAGGAATAGCGACTTCTGTTGGTAACACAACTTCAACTCCATATGTCAAACAAAAAGGTGACATTCCAGTAGCTTCTCGTCTAGTTGTATTGTAGGCCCATATTGCATTATGAACCTGTTCACACCATGCTCTGTGGTATCCTTCTAACTTCTTTTTCAAGATGTCTGCGATTGTTTTATTAGTTGCCTCAGCCTGACCATTTGCTTGTGGGTATAAAGGAGTAGACTTTCCACATTTTATCTTAAATGCATTGAGTAACAATTCTATATTCTGTCCCTCAAATTTCTTTCCATTATCAGATACTAATTGTGCTGGAATCCCAAATCTGCAGATTATATTCTCAAAGATGAATGTAAAAATATCTTTATCGCGAATATGTTGTACTGCCTTTACTTCTCCCCATTTTGTGAAATAATATGTTGCGACAATCAGATATCTTCTCTTTCTAGAACCAGGTACAAATTGTCCCACAATATCTAACCCCCATTTCCCAAAAGGCCATACACTTGTTGAAGATTATAATGGTGCTCCTGGTGCATGTATCTTTTTTCCGTATCGCTGGCAATCTTCGCAACGCCTTGAGAGTTGCTTTGCATCCTCATGCATATACGGCCAGTAATAACCCTGCATTTTTTTTTTCTATATGCTAAAGATATTCCTCCACTGTGATTACCAGCGTCACCACTATGTAACATCTTTAATATTTTTTGTCCTTCTTCTCTCGTCAGACATCTTAGCGATGGTCCATTAAAAGATCTGCGATATAACACTCCATCTCTTAGCTCATAATTGGTTGCCCTACTTTTCAACTTGTGTGCTTCTAATCTATTTCTTGGAATTTCTCCCCTCGCCAATCCGTGATATTGCTCGTGGGTTCTCCCTCGCCAATGGATTTGTCATCATACTATATATGAAAGCGAAAGCATCTGCGAGCCTATTATCTTTCCTTGATATGTGTCTCCATTTTATTTTTGGAATTTTCGCAGATAATTCTTCAACGAGTCTTTTGTATTTTCTCAGGGATGGTTCATTTGTTGTGTACTCTCCTTTTATCTGACGAATAACCAATTGTGAATCGCTAGTGATTCTGGCATTTTCCAAATTCATTTCTATCGCGAACTTTAAAGAATGGATCATAGCTTCATACTCTGTTTCATTATTAGTGGATGCAAATTCTAATCTAAATGAAAAAGCTGTTTTTTATCCTTCTGGCGATATGAAAATAACTCCAATTCCATTTCCTTCTCCGTTGGATGATCCATCCACTAATATTTCCCATCTGTTGGGTTCTGTTAATAGCTCTTTTGGATCTATGCATTCCTCTTCTACATCCATCATCTCCTCCACAGCTTCATCATCTTCTAAAGGAAATTCAGCTAAGAACTCTGCGATGACGTATGATTTTGGCGAGGATAAAATTTCATATTGTATATCAAAGTGTCCTACTTGTGCATTCCATATCTCAGCTCTGCCTGATCTCTTTGAATTTTTCATTACTGACTCAATTGGCACTTTCGTTAACACTTTGACCTTATGTGCTTGAAAATATATGCGAAGTTTGAAAGTTGCATGTACCAATGCTAGAATTAGTTTCTCAATCTTTGAATAATTTCTCTCTGCAGAATTGAATGTTTTACTAATGTAATAAATTGATTTTTCTACCCCTGCATCTCTACTCGCAGCAACACAGCACTTAGCGCATATGTGGTTGTTGCAAGATAAATCAATAATTCTTCTCCCGGTTCTGCTTTCTGTAAAATATTTATGTTCGTTAAATGCTCTTTTATTCCTTGAAAAGCTTTTTCGCATTCATCTGTCCACCTGAATTTTGCTCCCTTCTTGAGTATATCGAAAAATGTTTGCATTTGTCTGAAGATCGCGAAATGAACCTTCCCAGCGAGGCTAAGAGTCCATTTAATTTTTGCACATCTTTGACCGTCGCAGGTGTTGGCATATCGCGAATTGCTTGTACCTTTTCTGGATCAACTTGTATTCCTTCATTTGATACAATATACCCCAAAAATTTCCCTGAAGTTACTCCAAAAGTACACTTATCAGGATTCACTTTAATATTTAATTGCCGCATTTGATCGAAAATCTCTTTCAAATCTTGCACATGATCCTCAGCTTCTTTGCTTTTGATCAGCATATCATCTACATACACTTCTAATCTTTTGTGGATCCACTTTGCAAACACCTTCTCCACCATTCTTTGATACGTTGCACCAGCATTTCATAAGACAAATGGCATTTTTGTATAACAATATAATCCTCTTAGAGAAAAAAATGCGGTATGTTCTTGATCTTCTTCAGCGAGAGGGATTTGATTATATCCTTTATACCCATCCAACGATGATATTCTAGCATTTCTTGCTGCTGATTCAACCATCTGTGGAATATCTGGTAATGGAAAACTATCTTTTGGACAAGCCTTATTTAAATTAGTGAAATCTATACAAATTCTTATCCCCTTATTCTTCTTTGGGACCACTACCATATTTGCAATCCACTCTGGATATTTTGCTTGTCTTATAATTCCTGCGTCGAGCATCTTCTGTAATTCTTCTTCTATTTGAGAATGATATGTTGTTGCGATCTTCCTTATTCTTTGCTTAAATGGTCTTATATTTTTGTTGATCTCTAATTTATGACATGCTATTGACGGGTCTATCCCTGGCATCTCGTCCATGCTCCACGCGAAGATATCTGCATACTCTCGCAAAAGATTTATAGTTCTTTCTTCCTCATCTGCCTCCATTCTAGTCCCAATTTTCAGCATTTTAGGCTTTTCTTTACTCCCAATATTTATTTCCTTTGTTGGTTCTGCTGCGACATAGCTGGCTTCAGGTTCTCCCATTGGTGTTGGTGCTTTCAGAATTCTCGCGAATTCATCTTCTTCTTGCGGGATTTCATTGGGTATTCCTTTTCCTTCTTTTGCTCTTATCATGTAAACTTTAAATTCTTCTTCCTTCTTTGATTCTCTCGCCAATTTTCTGCGAGCTTTTCGCAACTTTGGACGATTTTCACAATTTTTCACTTCAATTTGGTAACATAATTTGCAAAATCCGTATCTCCTTTAATTTCTCCAATTCCACTGGGCATAGGAAATTTAATGCACTGGTACAATGTTGATGCTACGGCTTTGATTGCGTGTATCCACGGTCTTCCCAGTATCATATTGTATGGCGATTCCACATCTATCACGCATAATGATATTTGTGTTTCAATTTCTCCTAGTGGAATTCGTACCACTATCTCGCCTTTAGGTTTTTTTATAGACTTTCCAAAGCCATGAACATGATATGTTGAATAAAACATTTCTTCATCCTTATATCCTATTTTCTTGAAGGTATGATAAAATATCATGTCTACAGAACTTCTTGTGTCTACCAAAGTTCTATTCATAGCCCATTCTTCTACAGATTTTATTGATTTCTCCTTTCTCATTGGTATAGTGGTTACTGTGACCACCAATGGAGATGTATGACTTAAATCTTCTTTTGGTATTTATGCTGCTGTAAATGTGATTTCTTGTTTTTCCCAATCTTTCAATGATGATATCTTCTCCACTGTCATAATCTTCCTTCCTTCAAAATACCGTTTATGTATCTTCCCCTTAATGTTTTCATGAAATCTATCAACCATTGCTCTCGTTACCATATCACATTCCAATTTTCTACAATCCTTTTTTATTCTGATCATTCTTCCTTCAATTATCTCACCGATTTACTTTCCTTAATCTTGAACAATTCTTATCTTCTTCTTCGCTTTCTCTTTGATTTTCGTTAATTCAATCCCTGTTTCTAGCACCAAAATGTAGTTGCAGGAATTCCCACACTACACCCTTGTTAAGATTCTATAGAAATCTATTGGAAATCAGTTAAACTTAAAATATTTAAACGACACTTTACTATTCAAATCTCAGAAATGTTTACAGAATTGGAAGAAATCAAGATTACAAATATTCTCTTGAAGTTTCTCTCTCCTCAAGACTCTTTCAACTCTCAAAAATACATCATCATTTTCTGGATCTATCGAGCCCTTTATATAGGGATTTACATAATGGATGACAGCTAAGTTTTCCTCCTATTTCGGATCTATTCTGCGATCTCATCGCGATCGCTACAATATTCGCTATCGCAAGAACGATGATCATCACAGGATCAACATATTCTTCTCTTATTTCTTCCATCGTTAGTTTCTTTTGGGTATTCTGTGACACTCGTGAAACGTTGTTAAAGAATTGGTAGTGACGATCGCAGAAACGTTGCTAATATCGCAGGAATATCGTTGTGGCGATATTCTGGTCCTACACTTATGACATGCTATTGAGGGATCTATCCCTGGAATTTCATCTATGTTCCACGCGAAGATGTCTTTATATTCTCGCAAAAGATTTATAGTTCGTTCTTCCTCCTCTGCCTCCATTTTAGTCCCAATTCTCAATATTTTAGGCTCTTCTTCACTCCCAATATTTACTTCCTTTGTTGGTGGTAGGCTCGGAAAGATACCTACTATTGTGTATACTGCAAGTGCACAGTGTCGACAAGCAACACAGGGCAAGTACAGGTCGAACCACAGAGACTTGGAGAGTGTAAAAGTTGATTCTAAATCCTTACTTAGAACTGTTTCAGAGAGTAACCAAAAGGGGTTTGCTTTTGTCGATACGACGAGATATTGGCAAAGACTTAAACAAAAAGTAATTTGAATTAAAATACGCAATTAAATCAAGGTGTAAACACTGAGAATATGTATACTAGGGTATTCAAATCCACCACTAACTTATGATATGCATTCAACTTGTAATATTATTCTTGTCCTTACAGCAGATTCAAGTCTACCGTATATCTAAGGTGTTTCTCCAATGGATAATTTAATCACAACTAAAGTATTTCTCCAAAGCATTAACTGTCTAATTAAAGCACAACTAATCTGAGGATCAATATTTGGTTAAGCATGAGTTGTAGCATAATCAACATAGAGATATTCTAACTACAATGGATACATGGCATACATTGTGAGAGCAAGATGTTGACAAACTTGGATTAAATTATATCTTTAAACAATTCTAAACTTTCAAGAACAAGATACAAGATATGAATACATACCAATGAGTTACGGCTTCATTTAAACCCTAGCAAATGAAACTAGAACATGAAGAACATTACAACAAAACTGAAATTTGATAAACTAACATGAACAAGCTATTCTTGGATGGTTTTTCAACACAACAACCCTCTCTATTTATACAAAAAATTCCCTCAAGCACTTGGATCCGAATTTTGGCACTCATCCACTCAACAAAACATGTTTTCTTAATTGATGGAATATATTTGGTTGTGGGAAACAAATTGGGAGTGATTGAGTGAGAGAATGGGGGTGAGGTGGATGTTTTGGAAAGAATCCAATGGGGGTGAGGTGGAAATGGATTTGGGTCTTGGGTTTTGGATCATGGGTTGTTTAATCCCATGAATTTGTAAACAAGTTGCCACTGATGCGCGAGCGGGTTGCAACGCTTCCAACTTTCTTTTCTTTTGTCTTCTCAATTCTTCCAAGCTTTATTTAGTACTTAAAAACACAAAATTAATTAATACAAATATTTATTCTTGAAAATGGTAAAAATGCAGAATTTGGGATAATATATGACTTTGAAGCGCGAAAGATGAGTTAAGTGCCAATGAAAAGGTGTATGAATATGCAATATTTGGCACTCATCAAATACCCCAAACCTGAATTTTACTTGTCCTCAAGTGAAACAGAAATCCAGAAATCCTAACTATACCACTGTCGCTGGTCTCTCGAAAGCATTTAGCGTATGCACTAAGCCTTTAAACCCCTAGGTGTCCCTAGTGGACGAGTTGTAGTCTCGTGAGGGCCTACCAAAGATGTACCCACAAAACCTTCTCCAATTTCAGAGCATCCATAGAAATGTCTTCGTCTTCGGTCTTCAACTGTAGATGATGAACTTCGGAATTTCGTAGAACCATGAAAATTTGTAACCAATAATTTTTTATTTATTTTTAAGACCCGCTATACAGCTGGTCATCATTTTTTTTTTGAGACCCGCTACACAGCTGGTCTTAGAAGACAACAGAAGACCCGCTACACAGCTGGTCATAGAAACAAAAGACTGCAAGACCCGCTACACAGCTAGTCATAGAAAACACACTACAAAAAAATGCAAAAGACTACAAAAGATCCTACAAAAGACCCGCTCCACAGCTGGTCATAAAAAAATGAAAAAGACTACAAAGGATCCTACAAAAGACCCGCTCCACAGCTGGTCATAAAAGATGCAAAAGACTACAAAGGATCCTACAAAAGACCCGCTCCACAGCTGGTCATAAAAGATGCAAAAGACTACAAAACGCCATATGCAAATACTCCCCCAAACCTAAATCTAACATTGTCCTCAATGTTTCAAAAGATAACAGAAACCACAACAAACTATGAGAACAAAACAGATTCGAAGGAAAGAGATTACCAGATGCCAAACCAGAGACGATGAGAGTATGTCCAAAGCAACCAGCGGGGAAGATATATGTGGTATGTACAGGGGTGAACTTTTTAGTCCACATAGATTGGATCAGCAAGATGAGTTGTTTCAATCTCGGGTGGGATTGGTTCAAGGGAACTTCAGTCTCTGCCCATTGACCTTGAAGATATTCTTGGTTGTTACATCTTCTAGTTCTACAGCCCCATGGGGGAAAATTGTTCGCACCACGAACGGGCCTGTCCATTTAGAACGTAATTTTCCTGGAAAAAGGTGCAGTCGTGAGTTATACAATAGAACTTTCGGCCTGGAGTGAATGACTTGCGCAAAATGCGTTTGTCATGGAACACCTTCATTCTTTGTTTGTACATTTTTGCATTATCATATGCATCATTTCTTAACTCTTCCAACTCATTGAGTTGAAGCTTCCTTTGGGTGCCACTTTATCTAGATCAAAGTTCGGTTTCTTTACAGCCCAATATGCACGATGTTCTAACTCTACGGGGGAGATGACAAGCTTTACCGCATACACAAGTCTGTAAGGGGACATACCAATGGGGGTCTTGTATGCAGTTCTATAGGCCCATAAAGCATCATTCAATCTTAAAGACCAATCTTTTCTAGACGGGTTAACCGTCTTTTCTAGAATGTGCTTAATCTCCCTATTTGAAACCTCTACCTGGCCACTGGTCTGTGGATGATATGGGGTTGCAACTTTATGAGTTATGCCATACTTACGGACTAAGGACTAAAAAGGCCTATTGCAGAAATGTGAACCACCGTCACTGATTATAGCTCTAGGGGTGCCAAATCGAGAAAATATGTTTTCCTTTAAGAACGAAAGTACCACCTTGTGGTCATTAGTTTTGGTTGCAATTGCTTCTACCCACTTAGAAACATAGTCAACAGCAACAAGAATGTACAACTTTCCTTCAGAGCTAGGAAATGGACCCATGAAATCAATGCCCCATACATCAAATAGCTCAACAATCAAAATGGGTTGTAAGGGCATCATGTTTCGTTTTGATATACTTCCCAATTTCTGGCACCGGTCACAAGAAATACATAATTCATGGCTATCCTTAAACAATGTTGGCCAGTAAAAACCACTCTGCAAGATCTTTGCAGTAGTTTTCTTTGCACTAAAGTGGCCTCACATGCTTGATCATGACAAAAAGAGATGACATCCCTTTGTTCATAGTTGGGGACACATTTCCTAATGATTTGGTCAGGGCAGTATTTGAACAGATATGGGTCATCCCATAGGAAATGTATCACTTCGGCCAAGAACTTAGACCGGTCTTGTTTAGACCAATGAAGTGGCATCCTACCTGTAGCAAGGTAGTTCACGATGTCAGCAAACCATGGCATTTCAGAAACTAGCATCAGTTTTTCATCTGGGAAAGATTCTCTAATAATCTCTGATTCATCAGTAGACTCGACATTCAATCTAGATAAGTGATCAGCAACAACATTCTCTGACCCTTTTTTATCTCGAATTTCGAGGTGGAACTCTTGTAACAAGAGTATCCATCGAATTAGACGAGCCTTGGCATCTTTTTTAGATAAAAGATATCTTAATGCGGCATGGTCAATATAAATGATGATTTTAGATCCTATCAAATAAGATATAAATTTATCTAATGCGAACACAACAGCTAGCAGCTCTTTTTCGGTTGTTGAATAGTTCATTTGAGCCTCATTCAGTGTCTTACTAGCATAGTAGATCACATAGGGGTGTTTGTCGACTCGCTGACATAAGACAGCTCCAAAAGCAAAATCAGATGCATCACACATGATTTCAAATGGAAATTTCCAATCTGGAGGTCGGACTATAGGGGCTGAAGTTAGAAGAGTTTTGAGCTCCTCCCAAGCATGCACACAAGTATCATCAAACACAAATGCAACATCTTTACTGAGTAGATTACACAGTGGTCTTGAGATCTTACTGAAATCTTTAATGAATCTACGGTAAAAACCAGCATGGCCTAAAAAATGATCTAACCTCCCTCACAGAGCGAGGTTGCGGCAAGTTTTGAATGAGATCGACTTTGGCTTTGTCTACTTCAATGCCTTTTCCAGAGATGATGTGTCCTAGAACTATGCCTGAGTTCACCATAAAATGACATTTCTCCCAATTCAACACCAAATCTTTTTCCTTACATCTAATCAAAGACGCGAGTGAGATGGTTCAAACATTCATCAAAAGATGATCCAAACACAGAGAAATCATCCATAAAGATCTCAAGGAAGTTATCTATCATATCAGAAAAAATGCTCATCATACAACGCTGAAATGTAGCTGGTGCGTTGCACAACCCAAAGGGCATACGGCGATAAGAAAATGTTCCAAATGGACATGTAAATGTAGTCTTTTCCTGATCTTTGGGTGAAATATGAATCTGGTTGTAACCAGAAAAACCATCCAAGAAAAAATAGAATCTACGCACAGACAATCGTTCAAGCATTTGATCTATGAATGGAAGAGGGAAGTGATCTTTCTTTGTAACTGCATTCAACTTCCTATAATCAATGCAAACTCGCCACCCTGTGGTTACTCGAGTAGTGATTAACTCATCTTTATCGTTTTGAACTACAGTAACTCGACTTTTTAAGCACAACCTGAATGGGGCTAACCCATTTGCTATCTGAGATTGGGTAGATGATACCCGCATCAAGAAGCTTTATAATCTCACTCTTAAAAACCTCTTTCATGTTAGGATTGAGACGCCTTTGCATCTCCCTAGATGGTTTAGCATTGTCCTCAAGGTTTATATGATGCATGCAATCAGTGGGACTTATGCCTTTAAGGTCCGAGATGGTCCATCCTAAGGATTCTTTATGCTCCTTAAGTACTTCTAAAAGTTTACTTTCCTGTTCTGTATCTAAGGCAGATGAAATGATTACAGGTAAAGTATTAGAAGGTCCCAAAAATGCATATTTAAGAGTATCAGGCAATGGTTTCAGTTCGAGCTTTGGTGGCTCAACAAGAGAGGGAACAGACTTGGATTTCCAAGAGTGGAAGTGGTTCCACTCTAGCTTTCCATTTAGTCATGTCCATAAGTGGTGTGGATTCAAGCAAAGTATTCACTTCACTTATGTATTCATCATCAAACAAATCCAAGTCAAAATTATTCAAACAAGCATCCAAAGGGTCAACAGACATGCTACTAGACAACGAATCCTGAATCAAACTTTCAATCATGTTGATTTCATGCACATCATTATCATCATCAAGATCTAAATGTTGTTGGCTAGTATTGAAAACATTCAACTCCACAGTCATATTACCAAATGACAACTTCAACACTCCATTACGGCAGTTAATGATTGCATTGGACGTTGCTAAGAAGGGACGTCCCAAAATGACAGGAATGTGACTCGGGGGTTTTGCACAGGTTGAGTATCTAAGACGATGAAGTCCACAGGAAAATAAAACTTATCAACCTTAATCAAAACATCTTCTACCACACCACGTGGTACTTTGACGGATCTGTCCGCCAATTGCAGAGTTATAGGTGTTGCCTTCAATTCTCCAAGACCTAACTGCACATATACTGAATATGGTAGTAAATTCACACTTGCCCCTAAGTCTAGAAACGCCTTCTTAACCGTTTGGTCACCTATTTTGCATGTGATAGTTGGACTACCTGGGTCTTTAAACTTAGGAGGTGTGTTGCTTTGAATGATTGCACTCACTTGCTCAGTGAGAAAAGCACGCTTATGCACATGAAGCTTTCGCTTTTGTGTGCATAGATCCTTAAGGAATTTAGCATAAGCAGGGACTTGCTTGATTGCATCAAGAAATTGGATGTTGATGTTAACTCGTTTGAACATTTCCAAAATCTCGTTGTACTGTATACTCTCTTTTTGCTGCACCAATCTTTGTGGGAATGGAGCAACAGGTACATGAGATGGTGCAGAGACATTAGAATTATGGGAATTCTTATGTCTCTCAGATTTGTCTTCAACAATAGGTGTTTTATGTGGGATTTTATGCACTGGTGAGTCTGATGTAGACTCACTCGACTGTGGTACACCTACATTGTTTTCAACAACTTTACCACTACGAAGAGTGGTGACAGCATTTACTTGATTATGTGAGGCCTCATTTCGAGTTGAATTTTCTGCCTGATATACATTTTTTGGATTTTGTTGGGGCTGACTAGGGAGTTTTCCTTTGTCTCTTTCATTCAATGCTTCACAAATTTGACCCATTTTAAGTTCTAGACTTGTAAAACGTTGGTCTGTGGTCTTTTGGAGTTGTACCAGATTTTGTGACAACATACTGAAACTTTCTTCGAAGCTAGGCTTTTTCTCCGTAGGGTACTGCACATGCGGTTGCACTTGGGGGTTTCTAGGATAAGGGTATCCTTGGTTATTATTTGATGTTCCCCCTTGTACAGGCCCTTTAGACCATGAAAAGTTAGGGTGATTTCTCCACCCTGGGTTGTAGGTCTGAGAATATGGGTTGTTCTCTTGCCTATTGTACAAAGCATTGGCTTGCTCGGTTTTAGACTCTTGAAATGCATGGAGGTCTGGACAAGTGTCCACTAGATGGTCTGAACTATGGCATGCGGCACAAGTGGCCATTTCAATTTGACTACGGAGAGTAGGGATATTAGTTTTTCCATTCTTTTCTAGTTCTAGCTTTTCTATTCTCCTGGCTAAGGATGCCATCTTTGCACTTCCTTCGAAGTCAGAGTCAATTATATGAACATTGGATGCAAGGGTAATCCTATTTGGTTCACGGGGGGATTCCCACTGCTGAGTCTTTTCAGCGACTTCGATTAAGAAATCCCAAGACTCATCAGCTGTTTTTTCAATAAATTGACCATTGCACATGGTCTCAACTGTAGTTCGGTTCTTGACATCTAAGCCTTCATACAAAATTTGCACAAGTCTCCATTTTTCAAAACCATGGTGAGGACATTGGAGCAATAATTCATTAAATCTCTCCAAATATTTTGCCAAAGTTTCCTCCTCTAATTGCACAAAACTATTCAGACTTTGACGAATTGTCGTAGTCTTATGGTTTGGGAAGAACTTTTTGAAGAACTCTTTCGTAAGAGCATCCCATGTATGAAATGACTATGGATGTTGAGCACACAGCCAAGTCTTGGCTTTGTCTATCAAAGAAAAAGGAAAAAGTTTCATTTTGAGGTGCTCATCCGTCATTTGGTTGATCCGAAGAGTCCCGCAAATTTCCTCGAACTCTCTCACATGGTGGTAGGGATTTTCATCTTCAACCCCTTTAAATTTAGGCAACATATTGAGGATACTTGCCTTTAGCTCAAATTGTCCATCAATAGCTGGTAAGACAATGCACGAGGACTGGGTTGTCCTCGTTGGGTACATGTAGTCCTTTAGACTACGGACTGGGTTTACTGGTTCTCCCATTGTTTCAGATGGGTTTGGACTGTCTGCCTCAGAACTATGTATTTCAATTAACTCTTCTTGACTGATTCTAACTAGTCGGCGTGTATGGTCTCTAAAAGACACAATCATAACCTAGCTAGCACATCAAGCATGTTAACTATTTACCTAGAAGGCAAGTTCTATGCAATCACAAACAAGGATGACTCCACCACAAAGAAACCTCTCGATTTCTAGCAAACAAAAAGCATGATGGCTCCACTTAGATTGTTTTCTAGACCCACTTCTAATCCTTCGAAAGGGAATTCGTTACAATCTGAGCAAACCCTCTGGAATCAATCCGAGTTTAATTAAATTGAATAGAGGCGAGGAAGTTGCTAGAGCTTTGATACCCAAGGCCTCGTCAGTATTACAAGGCGTGTGATCACGCATTCAATTTGTTAACCGTCATGAACTTCGAAGTATGCTTAAAGAGTAACCAATATTTTTCAAATGACTTTCCTACTAAGCTCGTTACCTTATAGGTCTTGTTCTATTCAAAATTTTAAAGCTTAGGTTCGCGTATGTATCGTTTTCCTAAGGCGGGCAAGAAGAGAACGGTGATGAAATCCGAACCCTTATCTTGTATGGCCAGTCCTTGCCCTTTACTAGGAAACTAAAGCAACCGTATTCAATTCCTCAACATATATGCAAATGAAGGAATACAGTAACTCGCTAACAAGTGATTCGCGAGTGTTTCGACAAACTTACCTCCCGTTCCAGACGGGGGATGAACCGTTGTTGTCGACTCGGGCCACGACTCCTATGTCATGAACGAACCCGAGGGGCCGAGGTGATATTGTAATCACCGTCCTTCTCTGCAAACAGTTGATATTTAATAATACCCTTCCGTAGGGTTTAAAAATAAAAAATAAAAATAGAATGTCCAAGTCCAAAGTCCAAAATAAAGTGCAAAAGAAAAAGAAAATTACAAGAGTAGAGGAATCCTAATACAATAAAATAAACTCTTTTTTTTTTTTTAATTTAAAATAAAAACTTCTTTCGCTTCCTTCGCCTTTACAACAGCTACTCCGGCACCTGTTGAGCTCAAAAGAGGTAGTTAGGGTTTCGAAGTTTTAAAGCAAAAGCAAAAATTTAAAAAAAACAAAAAAATAAGTGTAAAATTGACTGTGAATAGTTGTGCTGCTACAGGGATATGTGAACAGTGATATGTGAACAGTTCCAGGAGATGAAAAATGAACTACACCACTACCGAGTCCCCGGAAACGGCGCCAAAAACTTGGTAGGCTCGGAAAGATACCTACTATTTTGTATACTGCAAGTGCACAGTGTCGACAAGCAACACAGGGCAAGCAATGTGTCGAACCACGAGACTTGGAGAGTGTAGAAGTTGATTCTAAATCCTTACTTAGAACTGTTTCAGAGATTAACCAAAAGGGGTTTGCTTTTGTCGATACGACGAGATATTGGCAAAGACTTAAACAGAAAGTAATTTGAATTAAAATACGCAATTAAATCAAGGTGTAAACACTGAGAATATGTATACTAGGGTATTCAAATCCACCACTAACTTATGATATGCATTCAACTTGTAATATTATTCTTGTCCTTACAGCAGATTCAAGTCTACCGTATATCTAAGGTGTTTCTCCAATGGATAATTTAATCACAACTAAAGTATTTCTCCAAAGCATTAACTGTCTAATTAAAGCATAACTAATCTGAGGATCAATATTTGGTTAAGCATGAGTTGTAGCATAATCAACATAGAGATATTCTAACTACAATGGATACATGGCATACATTGTGAGAGCAAGATGTTGACAAACTTGGATTAAATTATATCTTTAAACAATTCTAAACTTTCAAGAACAAGATACAAGATATGAATACATACCAATGAGTTACGGCTTCATTTAAACCCTAGCAAATGAAACTAGAACATGAAGAACATTACAACAAAACTGAAATTTGATAAACTAACATGAACAAGCTATTCTTTGATGGTTTTTCAACACAACAACCCTCTCTATTTATACACAAAATTCCCTCAAGCACTTGGATCCGAATTTTGGCACTCATCCACTCAACAAAACATGTTTTCTTAATTGATGGAATATATTTGGTTGTGGGAAACAAATTGGGAGTGATTGAGTGAGAGAATGGGGGTGAGGTGGATGTTTTGGAAAGAATCCAATGGGGGTGAGGTGGAAATGGATTTGGGTCTTGGGTTTTGGATCATGGGTTGTTTAATCCCATGAATTTGTAAACAGGTTGCCACTGATGCGCGAGCGGGTTGCAACGCTTCCAACTTTCTTCTCTTTTGTCTTCTCAATTCTTCCAAGCTTTATTTAGTACTTAAAAACACAAAATTAATTAATACAAATATTTATTCTTGAAAATGGTAAAAATGCAGAATTTGGGATAATATATGACTTTGAAGCGCGAAAGATGAGTTAAGTGCCAATGAAAAGGTGTATGAATATGCAATATTTGGCACTCATCAGTTGGTTCTACTGCAGTGTAACTGGCTTCAGGTTCTCCCATTGGTGTTGGTTTTTTCATAACTCTCGCAAGTTCATCTCCTTCTTGCGAGATTTCACTGGGTATTCCTTTTCCTTCTTTTGCTCTTATCATGTAAACTTTAAATTTTTCTTCCTTCTTTGTTTATCTCGCCAATTGTCTGTGAGTTTTCCGCAGCTTTGGACGCTCTTCACAATTTCTCACTTCAATTTGGTAACACAGCTTCGCAAAATTAGTATCTCCTCTAATTTCTCTAATTCCACTGGGCATAGGGAATTTGATGCATTGATGCAATGTTGATGCTACATCCTTGATTGCATGTATCCACGGTCTTCCCAATATCATGTTATACGGTGATTCCACGTCTACCACACATAATGTTACTTGTGTTTCAATCTCTCCTAGCGGAATTCGTACCACTATTTCACCTTTAGGTTTTGTTAAAGATTTTCCAAAGCATGAATATGATATGTTGAACAAGACATTTCTTCATCCTTATATCCCATTTTCTTAAAAGTATGATAAAATATCATATCCACAGAACTTCCTGCATCCACCAAAGTTTTATTCATAGCCCACTCTTCTACAAGTCTTATTGATTCTTCCTTTCTCATTGGTATAGTGGATACCGTGATTACCAAAGGATATGTATGACTTAGATTTACTTCTGATACTTCTGCTGCTGTAAATGTGATCTTCTGCTTTTCCCAATATTTCAATGATGATATTTTATCTACCGTCATAATATTCCTTCATTCAAAATCCCGTTTATGTATATTTCCCTTAATATTTTCATGAAATCTATCAATCATTGTTTTTGTTACCATTTCATGCTCCAATTTTCTACAATCCTCTTTGATTCTGATCATTCTTCCTTCAATTATTTCACCGATTTACTTAATGATTTTCTTAATCTTGAACAAGTCTTATCTTCTTCTTCACTTTTTCTGTGATTTTCGTTAATTCAATCCCTGTTTCGGGCGCCAAAATGTAGTTGCAGGAAATCCTACACTACACCCTTGTTAAGAATTTATGATAATCAACTCAAATTTAAAGATTAAAACGACACTTTACTCTTTAATTTTCAGAAATGTTACAAGGAATATAAGAACTCAAGAATACAACCTTTCTCTTGGATTTTCTCTCTCCTCAATACTCTCTCAACTCTCAAAAATACATCATCCCTCTATGAATCTAGTGGAACCCTTTATATAGGGAATTACATAATGGATGACAGCTAAGTTTTCATTTTCTTTCCGATTTGTTCTGCGATTGTATCGCGATTGTTATAATGTTCATTCTCACAAGCTTTGTGACAATCACAGGTTAAACATGCTCTTTTCATGTTTCTTCAATCGTCAGCCATTACGTCATTCTTTATCCTATTCTGTGACACTCGCCAAGCGTTGTTAAAGAACTCGCGATGTTCTCGCAGAAGTGTTGTTATTTGCTGGAATACCGTTGTAGCGATATTCTGGTCCCACATAACTAACTGCGAATCACTAGTAATTCTAGCATTCTCCAACTTAATCTCTACGAAAAAATTTAGGGCATGCACCACAGCTTCATACTCCGTCTCATTATTAGTGGACGTGAATTCTAAACGAAATTAAAAAGCCATTTTTTCTCCTTCTGGCTAGATAAAGACAACTCCAATTCCATTACCTTCCCCATTTGATGATCCATCCACCAATATTTCCCACATGTTGGGTTCCTTTAATAGATCTTTTGGGTCTCCATGTTCTTCTTCTATGTCCATCATTTCTTTCACAGCTTCATCATCTTCTAGAGGAAACTCTGCTAAAAAATCTGCTACAACTTGTGATTTTGGCGAGGATAGGATTTCGTATTTGATTTCAAAGTGCCCTACTTGTGCATTCCATCTCTCAAACCTGCCTGATATTTTTGAATTCTTCATTACTGACTCAATTGGTACCTTTGTTAATACTTTTACTTTATGTGCTTGAAAATAGATGCGAAGTTTAAAGGTTGCATAGACCAATGCTAGAATTATCTTCTCAATTTTTGAATAATTTCTCTCTGGAGAATTAAATATTTTGTTGATGTAATAAATTAACTTTTCTACCCCTGTATCTACTTGCAGTAACACTGCACTTAATGCATGCGAAGTTGTCGCAAGGTAAATCAATAATTCTTCTCCCGGTTCTGCTTTCTATAAAATAGATATGTTCATTAGATATTCTTTAACTCCTTGAAAAGCCTTTTCACATTCATCTGTCCACTTGAACTTTGTACCCTTCCTGAGTATATTGAAGAAATGCTTGCATTGATCTGAAGATCGCGAGATAAATATTCCTAGCGAGGCTAAGAGCATGTTCAACTTCTGCACATATTTTATTGTTGCTGGCGTTGGCATGTCGCGAATTGCTTATACTTTCTCTGGATCCACTTGTATTGCTTCTTTTGACACAATATATCCTATTTTTTTTCCTGAAGCCACTCCAAAAATGCACTTTTCGGGATTCACCTTGATGTTAAAATGTCTCATTTGATCGAAAATCTCCTTCAAGTCTTGCACATGGTTTTTAGATTCTTTACTCTTGAGCAACATGTCATCTACATACACCTATAATGTATTGTGGATCCACCTCGCAAACACCTTCTCCATCATTCTTTGATATGTGGCACCAGCATTTCACAAGCCAAAATGCATCTTTGTGTCGCAATATAACCCTCTTGGAGAAAAGAATGCGGTGTGCTCTTAATCTTCTTCTGCGAGAGGAATTTGATTATACCCTTTATACCTATCTAATGAAGATATTCTATCATTTCCCTCTGCTGATTCAACCATTTTAGGAATATCTTGTAATGGAAAACTATCTTTAGGACAATCTTTGTTTAAGTCAGTGAAGTCTATACAAATGCTTATTCCCTAATTTTTCTTTGGAACCACCACCATATTTGCAATCCACTCCGGTTATTTTGCTTGCCTTATAATTCCTGCATCAAGCATCTTCTGCAACTCTTCTTCTATTTTGGAGTGATAAGTTGTCGCATTTTTTGTTATCCTTTGTTTGAATGGTCTCACATCTTTGTTAATTTCTAACTTATGACATGCAACTGATGGATTTATTCCAGACATCTCATCCATACCCCACGCGAAAATATCTTTATACTCTCGCAAGAGGTTTACGATTTGTTCTTCTTCATCTGCATCCATTTTAGTTCCAATTTTCAGCATCTTAGGTTCTTCTTCACTTCCAATATTTACTTATTTTGTTAGCTCTGCTGCGGTGTAGCTGGTTTCAGGTTCTCCCATTGGTGTTGAGGTTTTCACAACTCTCGCGGGTTCATCTCGTTCTTGCAAGATTTCGCTGGGTATTCCTTTTCCTTCTTTTGCTCTTATCATGTAAACTTTAAATTCTTCTTCTTTCTTTGTCTCTTTTGCCATTTTTCTGCGAGGTTTTCGCAGCTTTGGATGTTCTTCATAATTTCTCACTTCAATTTGATAACACAGCTTCACAAGATCAGTATCTCCTCTAATTTCTCCAATTCCACAGGGCATAGGAAATTTGATGCATTGATGAAATGTTGATGCTACAGCCTTGATTGCATGTATCCATGGTCTTCCCAATATCATGTTATACGGCAATTCCACGTCTACCACACATAATGTTACTTGCGTTTCAATCTTTCCTAGCGGAATTCGTACCACTATTTCACCTTTAGGTTTTGTTAAAGATTTTCCAAAGCCATGAATATGATATGTTGAACAAGACATCTCTTCATCCTTGTATCCCATTTTATAAAATGCATGATAAAATATTATATCTACAGAACTTCCTGCATCCACCAAAGTTCTATTTACAGCCCATTCTTCCGCAGATCTTGTTGATTTTCCCTTTTTCATTTGTATAACGGATACCGTAATTACCAAAGGAGATGTATGACTTAGATTTAAAGCCTAGCTTCCTTCATCCTCCCTTCTCTGAATCTACTGGGTCTCTTTATATAGGGTAGTTACATAATGGATGACATCTAAGCTGTCATTTAATTTCGGATCTGACTCGAGGTATTATCGCAGCAATTATAATGTTAGTTCTCACAGGTGTTGTAATCCTCGCAGGATAATCATGCTCTTCTCGTGTTTTTCCCATCGTCATCTATTACGTCACTCTTTAAGTTATCTTGTGATGCTCGCAAAGTGTTGCAGAAGTACTCGCAGAAGTGTTGTTAATTTCATAGAAATAATGTCATGGCAATATTCTGATCCTACAATCGTATCTAGATGGCAGCGATCTAATTTTTTTTATCACAATGTCCTTTTCAGGAATAGTCTTACCCAATGCAAAAGATGCATTAACAATTTCAGACATTTTGTGATTAAGCTTATCAAATGTTTCTTCATCTGCCATCCGAAGGTTTTCCCAATCGAAATTAAGGTTTTAAAGCCTAACTTCCTTCTCACTGGTATTATCTTCGAATACGGTTTCTAAGATATCCCAAGCTTCTTTAGACTTAGTGCAATTTGACACATGGTGCTGAAGACTTGGGGTAATGGCATGTATGATGGCATTCAAACCGTCAGAATTTTTATTTACATCAAGTATCTCGGCAAGGCTGTATTCACCAATATTCTTGGGAACGTTTACATCTCCAACTGCCATAACGGAAGGATCATAGCCATTAACAACATATACCCATGATTGAAAATCATGTGCTTGAAGAAAAGCTCGCATAATAATTTTCCACCATAAGTAATTAGAGCCATCGAAGACTGGTGGTACGTTAATAGAGATAGCACCTCTGTCCATAGAGGCAGATCGCTACAAACACAAACTTGTAAGGTCTTGAATGTGTTTGCCTGCTCTGATACCAATTGAAAAAGCGGGGGTCCAACAACCACACCCAATATTTCGATTAGCAATCGGTATGGACAAACTCCAATATACTTTCTAGAGAATCAACTAGACAGTCAGACTGAATCTAGATAAAAGTACATCAAAGAGTTTATATCTCTTTCACTTGATTTGATCTTTACTCAAGCAAATAGAAATCTGTGAGTCTTTATCAAATACAAGGAGATAACTTGGATGGTAACAAAGACCAATATCCAAGTGTCAATCAATTTAAATCAACAACCAAAAGGTCGAATATTCTAATTGATTGAACAACGCATAATCTGTATTATTTTAATTATATAACAAATATAATGCGGAAAAGAAATAACACATACACCAGAATTTTATTAACGAGGAAATCGCAAATGCAAAAAAAAAAACCTGGACCTAGTCCAGATTAAAATTACACTATATTAAGCCGATATAGACACTAGCCTACTCCACACTAACTTCGTTCTGGACTGTAGTTGAACCCCAATCAATCTCACACTGATCCAAGGTACAGTTATTCTCCTACGTCTATGATCCTAGCAGGATACTACGTACTTCATTCCCTTAGCTGATCTCACCCAAAATTAAGAGTTGCTACAACCCAAAGTCGAAGACTTTAATAAACAAATTTGTATCACACAGAAAAGTCTACGGTAATAGATAAATCCGTCTCCCATGAATATACTTACGAGTTTTGTTCCGTCTTTTGATAAATCAAGGTGAACAGGAACCAATTGATAAATCAGACTTATACTCCCGAAGAACAGCTCAGTATTATCAATCACCTCACAATAATCTTAACTGACGCAGCAAAAAAAAATTGTGGAATCACAAACGATGAGACGAAGATGTTTGTAACTAATTTTATCTTGCCTATCGGAGATAGAAATCTCAATCCAATTATTACAATTGTACTCGTACGATAGAAACATCAAGATCAGATCACACAACTACATGAAAAATAGTATCGGTCTAGCTACACAATCCTAATGATGTCTTTAAGTCGGTAACCTGGTTTAGAAGAAGAAACCAAATGTTAAAGGAGAATCGACTCTAGCTTAGCACAACTAGTATCACACCGAATGTGTGGGGATTAGGTTTCCCAGTTGCTAGAGTTCTCCCTTATATGGTCTTCAAATCAGGTTTTGCAATCAATGTTAGCTTGGTAACAAAGCATTCAATATTCACCGTTAGATGAAAACTAGATTAGATTCAAGCTAATATTTATCAACCGTTAGATCGAAAACATAGCTTGTTATACACACATGAAATGCACATTTCTAGGTTTGTGTAACCGTACCCAAAATTGTACATTAGTTGGTTCAACAATAGTTAACCAAATTGAAAAAGCGGGGGTCTAACAACCACATCCAATATTTCGATTAGCAATCTGTATGGACATACTCCGAGTTACTTTACTAGAGAATCAACTAGACAGTCCAACTCAATCTAGATAAAAATATCTCAAGGAGTTATTATCTCAATCTCTCAATTTAATATATACTCAAGCAAATAGAATCTGCGAGTCTTTATAAAAGAGAGATAACTTGGATGGTACCAAAGACCAATATCCAAGTGTCAATCAATTTAAATCGACAACCAAAAGGTCAAATATTCTAATTGATTGAAAAACGCACAACCTGTATTATTTCAATTATATAACAAAATACAATGCGAAAAAGAAATAACATAGACACCAGAATTTTGTTAACGAGGAAACAGCAAATGCAGAAAAACCCCGGGACCTAGTCCAGATTAAACATACATTGTATGAAGCCGCTACAGATACTAGCCTACTCCAAGCAAACTTCGGTCTGGACTGTAGTTGAACCCCAACCAATCTCACACTGATCCAAGGTACAGTTATGCTCCTAATTCTCTGATCCCAGCAGGATGCTAAGTACTTGATTCCCTTAGGTGATCTCACCCACAACCAAGAGTTGCTACGACCCAAAGTCGAAGACTTTAATAAACAAATTTGTATCACACATAAAAGTTTACAGTAATAGATAAATCCGTCTCCAACGAATATACCTATGAATTTTGTTCCGTCTTTTGATAAATCAAGGTGAACATGAACCAATTGATAAAACCAGACTTATATTCTCGAAGAACATCTCAGCTTTATCAATCACCTCACAATATTCTTAATCGATGCAACGAAGAAGATTATTGAGGAATCACAAATGATAAGACGAAGTGTTTGTGACTTCTTTTATATCTTGCCTATCGGAGATAGAAACCTCAAGCCAATTATTCCAATTGTACTCGTACTATAGAAGAAGCAAGATCAGATCACACAATAACAAGAAAAGTAGTATCGGTCTGGCTTCACAATCCCAATGAAGTCTTTAAGTCGTTAACCTAGTTTTAAAATAAAAAACAAAAGGTTAAAGGAGAATCGACTCTAGCTTAGCACAACTAGTATCACACAGAATGTGTGGGGATTAGGTTTCCCAGTTGCTAGAGTTTTCCCTTATATGGTCTTCAAATCAGGGTTTGCAATCAATGTTATATTAGTAACAAAGCATTCAATATTCACCGTTAGATGAAAACCTTATTAGATTCAAGCTAATATTTATCAACCGTTAGATCGAAAACATAGCTTATTATACACACATGTACTGCACGTTTTTTGGCTTATGTAACCCTACCCAAACTTGTACATTAGTTGGTTCAACAATAGTTAACCAAATGGTTAGCCATATGATAAATTTCATATCAACCATATCCTTCTTCACCATAACTAGTCCAAATGACTCATATGAACTAGTTAGAGAGTTGTTCAATTGCAAGGAAATCTCATGTACTACACAAGATACAATTGAAGCAAAAATGATGTGATTCACTCGAATTGATTCATAAACTATAAAGCCACGGTTTGCAATAACATTCCTTAGTTTATTAAGATAAGTTCACAAACATCATTATTAGACATAACCTACTCAAGTTCGCGGATTGGGTTCGCGAACTTAAGTTCCCGGACGGAGTTCAAAAACTCCAGCAGAAATTCTCGGGTTCGAGAACTTCATCAGTTCGCGGACTGGGTTCGTGGACTGAGTTTGTAGGATCAGAATATCGCAACAACAACACACTTGCGAAATCTTCATCAACAACACTGCGAAGACGTCGCAGAGTGATTTCAGAAATGACATAATAGATGACGACATCGTAAACATGATAAAAGTATGATGATCCACTATGTAATACCCTATATGAGGAGCCGATCAGGCGCAAGGAAGAGTGAGATAATTTTTGGAGTGTTGAGAAAGTTTTGAGGAGAGAGAAAGTCCAAAATAGTGTTGTATTCTTGATTTCATTTCCTTCTGGTAAAATTTCTAGATTCAATTAATAAAAAGTGTTGTTATTGATCTTAAAAAATATGTTGATTGTTATGAATTCTTATGAGGGATGTATTGTAGGATTTCATGCAACTATATAATGGTGCTAGAAATAGGGACTGAAGGTTGAAAGTTTCTGAAAAAACAAGATTAAAAGATTGTTATTGAAACTGTTCAAACCAAGAAGGTGATGGAAAAAATCAGCAAACCAGTTAAAAAAAAGATAATTAAAATCAATGAAGATAATAGAAGGATGGAATGTAGCATAATCACAAAAAAAATGATTAATAAGTTTCATGAAAACATCAAAGGAAGAATACACAAACGATATTTTGTAGGAAAGAAGATTATGACGGTGGAAAAGGTATCACCCTTGAAGGATTGGGAAAAGAAGAAAATTATGTTCACAATAGCAGAGATGTTAAGAGAAAATTTGAACCACACATCTCCTTTAGTGATCACAGTAACCACACGGGAAGAAAAGGGGAAATTCGCAAGAAATATGGAAGAATGGGCGGTGAACAGAACTATGGTGGATACGGGAAGTTCGGTGGATATAATGTTTTATCATGCATATAAAGGAATGGGATACAAAGATGAAGAAATGTCTTGTTCAGCATATCATATCCATGGATTTGGAAAATCAACAACAAAACCTAAAGGAGAAATAGTGGTGCGAATTTCGCTAGGAGAGATTGAAACATAGGTGACACTATGTGTGGTGGATATGGAATCACCGTATAATATGTTATTGGGAAGACCATGGATACAATCAATAAAATCTGTAGCGTCGACATTACATCAATGCATTAAGTTTCCTATGCCGAGTGGGATTGGTGAAATTAGAGGGGATGTTGATAGTGCAAAATTATGTTATCAAATTGAAGTGAAGCATTATGAAGGACGTGCAAAGAAGCGAAAAATTCGCAGGAAGATGGCAAGAGAAGCGAAGAAATAAGAAGAATTTAGAATTTTCATGATAAGAGCAGAGGAAGGAAAAGGGATACCCAGCGAAATTCCGGAAGGAGGAAATAAATATGCGTAAATGATAAAATAACCAACACCTATGGGACATCCTAAGGCCAGTTACACCGCGGCAGAACCAACAAAGGAAGTGAATGTTGGAACTAAAGAAGAACCCAAAATACTAAGAATTGGGACCAAAATGGAGGCAGACGAAGAAGAAAAAACTATTAGTCTTTTACGAGAATACAAAGATATTTTCGATGGAACATGGATGAGATGCCTGGAATAGATCCGTCTGTGGCGTGTCATAGGTTGGAGATTGACAAAAGTGCAAGACCCTTCAAACAAAGAATAATAAAAATCGCGACAGCATATCACCCCCAAATAGAAGAAGAGTTATAGAAGATGCTTGATGCAGGAATTATAAGACAAGCTAAATACCCAGAGTAGATAGCTAACATGGTCGTAGTTCCAAACAAAAATAAGGGGATTAGAATCTATATAGACTTTACTGATCTAAACAAAGCTTATCCGAAAGACAGCTTCCCATTACCAGATATTCCACAAATGGTTGAATCAACGGCGGGAAATGATAGAATATCTTCTTTAGATGGATATAAAGGCTATAATCAAATTTCTCTCGCTGAAGAAGATCAAGAGCATACTGTTTTTTTTTTTTGCTCCAAGAGGGTTATATTGTTATACAAAAATGCCATTTGGACTGCGAAATGCTGGTGCAACGTATCAAAGGATGGTGGAGAAAGTGTTCGCGAAGTGGATACATAAAACATTAGAGGTATATGTGGATGATATGTTAATAAAAAGTAAAGAAGCTAAAGATCACGTACAAGATCTGAAGGAGATTATTGAGCAGATGCGACATTTTAACATCAAGATAAATCCAGAGAAGTGTATTTTTGGGGTTGCGTCAGGAATTTTTTTAGGTTATATTGTATCAAAAGAAGGAATACAAGTTGATCCAGAGAAAGTACAAGCAGTTCGCGATATGCCAACACCAGCGACGATGAAAGATGTACAGAAGTTAAACGGACTCTTAACTTCGCTGGGAAGGTTTATTTCGCGATCTTCAGACAAATGTAAACATTTCTTCAACATACTCAAAAAGGGGACAAAGTTAAAATGGACAGATGAATGTGATAAAGTTTTCCAAGGAATAACAGAACATCTGATGAATATATCTATTTTGCAAAAGGCAGAGCCAAGAAAATAGCTGTTAATCTATCTTGCGACAACCTCGCATGCATTAAGTGCTGTGTTGTTGCGAATTGACGCAGGAGTTGAAAAACAGATTTACTACATCAGTAAAACCTTCAATGCCGTAGAGAGAAATTATTCAAAAATTAAAAAACTAATTCTGGCATTAGTTTATGCAATGTTTAAACTTTGCATATATTTTCAAGAACACAAGGTGAGGGTGTTGACAAAGGTACCAATTGAATCAGTGATGAAGAATTCAAAAAGGTCAGGCAGGGTGGAGAGATGGAATGCACAAGCAGGACATTTAGAATTAAGTATGAAATATTATCTTCACCAAAGTCACAAGTTATTGCAGAATTCTTAGCGGAATTTCCTCTAGAAGATGATGAAGCAGTGGAGGAAATGATGGACGTGGAGGAAGAACATGGGAACCCAAGAGATCTGTTGACAGAACCTGATAGATGGGAAATATTGGTATATGGGTCATCAAATGGGGAAGGCAATGGAGTTGGAATTGTCCTGATTTCTCCAGAAGGAAACAAAATGGCTTTTTTCTTCAGATTAGTATTCACATCCACTAATAATGAAACAGAATACGAAGTTGTGGTGCATGCTCTAAAATTCGTAATAGAAATGAAATTGGAGAGTATGAGAATTACCAGTGATTCGCAGCTAGTTATTCGCCAAATAAAAGGAGAATACACTACAAATGAAGCATCCTTGAAAAAATACAAGAAACTTGTTGAAGAATTATCAGCTAAAATTTTAAAAATAAAATGGAGACATATATCAAGGAAAGACAATAGACTTGCAGATGCTTATGCTTTCATTTCAAGTATGATGACAGATCCAGCTGCGAGATGCATAAAAATACAGACGCTACGATCACCATCTGTAAACAAAGAAGAAGAGGAAGAAGTATATATTATGATAATAGAAGGTGAAGAAGAATCACAAATACCTAATGCCGAAGATTGGAGAGCAGAACTTCATGCATATTTGGCAAAAGGAGAAACACCAAGATATAGAATGGAGGTACACAAACTAAAGAGCCGTGCGACAAATTATAAGCTAAGAGATGGGGTGTTGTATAGAAGATCCTTTAATGGGACATCACTCAGATGTTTAACACGAAAATAGGGAGAAGAAATGTTTAAAGTGTTACATAGTGGGGATGCTGACAATCATAGTGGAGGAAGATCCATGGCATACAGAATGAAAATGCAAGGTTATTATTGGCCATATATGCATGAAGATGCGAAACAAATATCAAGGCATTGCGAAGATTTTCAGCGACATGGAAAGAAAATACATGCACCTGGAGCACCATTAACATCTTCAACAATTGTATGGCCCTTTGGAAAGTGGGGTTTATACATTGTGGGACCGTTTTTACCAGGATCTGGACAAAGGAGATATTTAATTATTGCTACAGATTATTTCACAAAATGGGCAGAAGTGAAAGCAGTACAGCATATTCGTGACAAAGACATCTTCACGTTCATATTTGAAAATATCATTTGCATATTTGGAATTCCAGCACAATTAGTATCTGATAATGGAAAACAGTTTGAAGGGAAGAACATAGAAATATTACTCAATGCATTTAAGATAAAGTGTGGAAAACCCACCCCTCTGTATCCACATGCTAATGGACAAGCAGAATTAACAAATAAGACAATTGTAGATATATTGAAGAAGAAATTAGAAGGACATAATAGAGCATGGTGCGAATAGGTGCATAATGTAGTATGGGCTTACAACACAACTAGGCAAGAAGCTACGGGAATGTCACCTTTTTGTTTGACATATGGAGTTGAAGCTATGCTACCAACAGAAGTCGTTATTCCCACAACAAAAAGAGAAGCTTGGGAGAAAAACCTTAGTGCAGGAATGATTTTAACCAAACTTGATGAATTAGAAGAAAATAGAGAAAAAGCACTACAACATATGGAAAATTACCAGCGAAGATTAGTATGAGAGTATAATAAACGTGTCAAAAAATGTGAATTTCAACCAGGGGATTTGGTGCTGCGAGAAACACCAATATACCAGCAAAAAAATGGCGGAAAACTTGCAAGAAAATGGGACGGACCTTATATAATTAAAGAGATAGTTGGAACAGGGGCATATAAGTTGATGGACCCAGAGGGTAGAGATATGGGTCAAAGACTTGGGAGACCATGGAAAATATTATATCTAAAGAAGTATTAACAATAAAAGATTTTGGGAAAGGGTAGATTGCGAAGCAATGTATGACTGAAACAAAAGGAATATTTGCGAAAATCTTATGGAAGAGAAATTCCAAAATTACAAACATCCAAAACAGAATGACAATGTGCGAAAATTTCGCAGAGATTAATGACATATTAGAATGGGGCGAACCTACTATGGCGTGCACCCTAGTTCGCGAGATTAAAATTTCGCAAGAGGAAAATGTAAGACCTAAAGTGCGTCATAAAAGGGGGTACCTGTTTCATGGCTCAGCGAAAAGGTTACACCGCTACTGGAACCTGATCCATGGAGATTTGGGGTCAATAAAAACCCATCCAGGAGAGGCACCTTGGATTCTCAATTTAAGCATATGACTGGAGTTGAACGACTAGGGTAATAAGGACTCTCCTAAGGAGTGAAGAATATGACCAAGGCGCCGAGGTACACGGTTGAGTCAAGAGTGACCGAGGCGTCTGGAGTGTACCTTGACATTCTCGACAATTCTTAGCTATGATGCACTCGGCCTGAAGAAAACCCCACTTAGGGTACAGTCTCGTAACCATAAGCCATATAGGCAAAAGGGATAAAAGGCTGCGAAAACAACTGGTTGTTGTGAAGACTGGATGGGAGGATCTAGCCTTGTATGGCAGAAGTATGTCTCCTTGAAGGGGAAACCAAGGGGAAGATAAGGGCGGCACCCTCCATTAGGGAGATGATAAGTGTCTTAAGACGCAAATGTCATGAGGCTTTTTACTCACGGGAGTATCAAGGCTTGTCATAATTGTGCGACAATCCTAAAGAGGAAATAATACAAGAGAAAAAGATAAGACGAGATCAATGGGTCATTACATGCAAGTGTAACGACGTCCTGCGATTTTGTCGCAAGACGGCAATGTCATGGGGCTTTATTTTCGCGAGAATTTTTTAGGCCTGTCGTATTGTCGCAACAAATTTTTTAATGAAATAGAGAGAGTTAAGGCAAGATCAATGGGTGTTTACACAAAAATGTAAGAACGTCCTGCGATTTTGTCGCAATGACAAGAGGTGGTAAAATAAGACCTTTAACTAGGAAGGCAAAATAAGGCCACATGACAAAACATAAAATTTATAAAAATTAACTATTCTTTATGCAGGAAAAGTTTGTTTATCGCAAGAAAGATAATGAGAGGAAAGTGTGGGAATTAATAAACCAGATGTTATTATCTTTCCCGCAAGCATACAAAATACTAAATGAGCAAATGAATCTCAAAGTTGACATAAATACATCATTCGCAAGAAAAGAAGAAGTAATTCAAGAAATTAAAACTAAAGCTCAGACTTCAGTGTTAGTTTCACTAGAAGGAGATAGTGGATGTTCTTCACCAGCTTTATCATTTTCGCCAGTATTCTCCTTATTCTGGTCTACTCTGGCTTCCTCTTCATTTGGGTTATCACCAACAATTGACACATTCATTCTAGATTCTTCTTCATCTGGGACCTCACCAGCAGTTGTTTCTTTAAGAAGGATTTCTTCCTCATTTGCGAAATTATCTTGAGAAAAAACTTCTTTACCAGTTTCATAGTCAAAATCGTTATCAGCAGAACAGAGAATTTCATCATCATCTACTTCCAAAGGTTCGACTGATACATGAGAAAGAGACTTGGACAGCAAGATGTCATTCACTAGAACTTCAGCTTTGAGATGGACTTGGCGAAGAAATGCCTTCTGATGGTTTCTATCTTGAATATCCTTGAAGTAGGCAAGATAATCAAATCTCCTTTATGATCGATCGCGAGAACGAGCAAGGTGAAAGGCAAGTAATGCATTCTCTTAGTGAATTTTAGCCAGTTTAGACTCCAAGACAGAAATGAAAGAATAAAGCTTTTTCTCAGACTCTGCGAAAAAATAGAATACAAGAAGTTCATTAAGATGAAGAATTCGCAAATAAATATTACACAAAGACTTAACAGATATAAAAGACGGTTGAGGCAGTCAAATTTTTATGACTACCTTCCTTTTGCGAAACAAGATATTGAGTTAGATCCAAACAACTATCTTCCCAGCGGACCATTGCATCATCAAATTTATCTCCGACTAAACCTTTAAAGCGAGATTGAAAATTCTTTTCTTTAGAAATAAGTGAGGCGTTTTCCTTCGCAAGAGAAGTATATGATTCTTCTAGTTTGGAGTATTGGTTCTTGAGTTGACTTGCCTTTACACTTAAAGCTATTGTACCTCGGATAAGTTCATCCCTCTCAGCAGCAGATGACTCTGTTATTTCTTTAAGTTTACTTCTCAAAGAGAAAAGAGACTGTTCTTGATCATTACATACTTTTTGACAAATGTTATGTTGTTGCGAAGAGATCACCACTTTATTTAAAAGAACTCATTTCTCTTGAGATAAGGTCTTATTCTCATATGGTAAATTTTCCATCTCCAAGTTAGCCTTAGTTAAAGAATAAGAGAGGCGACATATTTCACTACTTAATAAGTTTTGCTTCTGAACTAATTGGGTATTCTCTTTGGTAAGATTATATATTTGATCGACATAATATGTTTGAAGGTTATCTAATTGATTCTATTGATTCATCCAAAGATCTCTGTCCACACGGGCTTCTTCAGCGATGGATTCAAATTGATATCTCTCCATTATTCGTTTCTGGTTTAAAACTTAAATGCGAACAAAGGATTTTAAGAAAGTTGAATACAGAAAGAACAAATTTATTGAAAAGGATAAGTTAAGAGAAAAGTTAAGAAAGTTGTACCTTGTAGCTCCTTATTCTTCTTGTGAAGGTTATCACAATCTAGCGAGGCATTTTGGAACTTTTGGTTCTCAAGACGAAGATTGCTACATTACAAAGTCTTGGTTTGGAAATTCTCTTTCAAAACTTTAATTTCTTTCTCCATAGCTATTTGCGAAACATTTCTATCAGAACCAAAATATTAACTCAAAATCTCGCAGACGCCAGACTTGATAGGATCAGTAGGAGACTTCTTAACATCATCCAGAACGTCAGATAACACTTTAAAAGCAATATATATTCCTTCCACAATCTCTTTACAAAAAGGAAGAGATTCAGATGAAGAAGTGGTGATGATAGAAGATGGAGGAATTGAATCATTCTTCGTGATAGATGTATCATTTGAAGGTGAGGTTTGAGGAGGATTAGTAATTGAGATTAAGGAGGAGTCGACTTGAGAAACATTCACAACAGGAGAAAAGGTGGTTTCATTCGCATAAGGGTTAATAAGAAGGGTTTCATTCATTAGAAGATCAGTCGAATGGGTGAAATCCGAGGCAACATTTTCGCGAATAGGAAGTAAAAATTCAGTTTGCGAAGATATCGCATGATATTTTGAAGGGATAAGTGAAGAAAATGGAACAGAAGTTTCAATGGTCTTAAGATGGCGATATTTCTTGGGGGGATTGTTGGCATCTACATCACCCTGTGAATCACAATCCAGATAAGAAACAGAGGCAACAATATTATTATTAAAAGAATAAGTGTTTCTTACTACCTTGCGATTCACAAGCTTTCTTTTGCTTGCATCGACTTTGGGCTGCGAATCTTGAGGAGCATTAGGGTTTTGGACTGAAAATATGATATTAGAGGTTATTCTGCTGAAACATAAACGATATGGGAATTACATAGATTTGAATAAAGTCAGATAAGATAACTTCAATAAACAAGATCGGTTTCAGCAAAATCAGAAGAATATCTACCTTGATGACTCCATGAAAGCAGTATCAGATGAATCTTCAAAAGGAGAAAGTTACAGACGATGAGAACTTACGGAGAGCGTAAAAATGAGGAAGATGGAGAAGTAAAAGAAGAAAATTATCTCTCTACTAGACCTCTCCTTAAATAGACAAAAGAATGGTGACTAGATGACAATTAACGTGCCGGTGAGTAGAGGAGTATTTGACACGTGTAGGCGGTTATACTTAATTCACGGAATCTTGTCGGGAGAAGAATATGGAAAGATGAACAGTTGCGGCATTCTGAAGTACAAATTCTCATGAAATTCTCCCCTTCGCAGAGAAGACATGAGAAGAGGCAAGATGTAGGATCATAATATCGCAACAACAACACACTTGTGAAATCTTGATCAGCAACACTGCGAAGAAGTCGCAGAGTGATTTCATAAATGACATAACAGATGACGATAGCGTAAACATGAGAAAAGTGTGATGATCTAGCGAAATTTAGGATGTTTGCGAAATTAACATTTGTAAGCTTGCAAAATACCGCAAATCAGATCTGAAAATAAAGGTCAACTTAGATGTCATCCAATATGTAATACCCTATATAAGGAACCGATCAGGCGCAAGGAAGAGGGAGATAATTTTTGGAGTGTTGAGAAAGTTTTGAGGAGAGAGAAAGTCCAAAATAGTGTTGTATTTTTGATTTCATTTCCTTCTGGTAAAATTTCTAGATTCAATTAATAAAAAGTGTTGTTATTGATCTTAAGAAATGTGTTGATTGTTATGAATTCTTGTGAGGGATGTATTGTAGGATTTCCTGCAACTACAGAGTTTGTATGCTGAGTTCGCGGACTGAGCTCACGCACTACTCCGGTTTCACTTGATCAACAAAGTTCGCAAACTTCAGTTCAAGCAATAAGGAACTATACATATATGTGTTACCACAACAATGCTTATATCCTCCAATGGTTATATTGTCTAAAATCTCATTCCAATCATTGAAACATTCTCAGAGGGAATTATATAATTGTTATTCACAACTATTTTTCGTCAGAGCAATTTCCAAAATGATTGAAACATGACTTTCATCACTAGGTAAAGATGAACTTGGTTAAAGAAAAAGCTTTACTAACACATATTTCAAGAAATAGATAAGCGAGATATACTCAGCTCGAAATATCCACATGTGTATAATCTAAGTCTATATAGAAAAGCGACTTTTGTCTCAAGATAGGAGATATAGTAGATATACTTTTGAGTGATAGATAAGTTCAAGTCTCCACATACCTTTTAGTCGATGAAGATCCACTGGTTCCTTGTTAGTCCTTCGTCTTGTATGATGATCGCTATGGAGTTCTTGAGCTCAACTACACTTTTTATCCTAGTCTGAGACCTTAGCTATAGTAGACTAGAAATCAAAGACTTTATAGTTTTGATCACTAATATTGACAAACATGCTTGAGATAGCAACGCATGCGAGTTCGACCGAGCAATGATCTAACAATCTCCCCCTTTGTCAATTTTAGTGGAAAAACTATTAATACATATGGAATACAAAATTATATAAATAAACTTTGTAGCTCTTATTCCATATGTAGTCTAATCTTTAACAAATACTCGAAATATTCGTCACTGCCAAGTAATCCAATGATCCCAAAGGTTGTAAGTTTAGCATCGTCTTTGTTGAAAATCCATAGCTATAACAACGAGAAAACAACAGTTCTCAATCATTGTTATACAGTGTCATAGTATCATTACACATCGTCAAAGTCCAATTGCATCACAAATTTAACAACAATACTATGGTGATACTTCACTCCCCCTTAGTCAATGCACCATCTCACATGGAAACCACTCCCCCTTACATAATGAACTGAAAACCATATGCATTTGTAGTGTGAACTACATAATAATTCTCCCCCTTTTTGTCAATAAAATTGGCAAAGGTACAAGAACGGGATCCTAATGAAATTTATGTAAGAAACATTTCATGACCAAAGGTAAATGTATATCATCCTGTTTAAATGCAATCAAAAATCCGAAGCTAAATGCATTCATCAAGGAGTTCATAAAGATACAAGATAACCCCTATAATATTCCACATCCGCACTCCCCATAAAGATTTGGCAATTAAGCACAAGTGCAAAAGAACTCTTCCCCAGAAAATGTCATTCCCGAAAGAACAACAAGAGCGACCTTAATTTCAAAAGAAAAGAAGGATTTCTTTGGCCTCAACAAATACCATACAAGTATGAATTTGGAATCCAAAAAGAAATATTCAATCAAATTAACCATAAGCGAACCATGATTAATTTGACTAAATATGCTCAACACAAGTAAACTTATGGAGACTTAAGAAATCAATTAGATTAATCACAAGAAAACTCGCAAATAATCTAATTTCCATACTCAACTAAACTAATTACAAAAGTAATCAATTAGTTGGTCACACTCGACATAAGAAAAATCTATGGAACAATGACAAAGTTAATCATGAATAACCAACCCAGTCAAAGTGAAAAAGCGGGGGTCTAACAACCACAACCAATATTTCGATTAGCAATCTGTATGGACAACTCCGAGTTGCTTTCTAGAGAATCAACTAGACAGTTAGACTCAATCAATAGAAAATATCTCAAGGAGTTTACTATCTCTATCTTTCATTTTGATTTACTCAAGAAAATACAATCTGCAAGTATTAATCAAAGAGAGATAACTTGGATGGTACCAAAGACCAATATCCAAGTGTCAATCAATTTAAATTAATAACCAATGAGGTCGGATATTCTAATTGATTGAACAACGCACAACTTGTATTATTTCAATTATTTAACAAAATATAATGCGGAAAAGAAATAACACAGACACCAGAATTTTGTTAACGAGGAAACCACAAATGCAGAAAAACCCCGGGACCTAGACCAGATTAAACATATATTGTGTTAAGACGCTACAGACACTAGCCTACTCCAAAATAACTTCGGTCTGGACTGTAGTTGAACCCCAACAAATCTCACACTAATCCAAGGTACAGTTATGCTTCTACGCCTCTGATCCCAGCAGGATACTGCGTACTTGATTCCCTTAGATGATCTCACCCATAACCAAGAGTTGCTACGACCCAAAGTCGAAGACTTTAGTAAACAAATTTGTCTCACATAGAAAAGTCTACAAGATAGATAAATTCGTCTCCCACGAATAAACCTATGAGTTTTGTTCTGTCTTTTGATAAATCAAGGTGAACAGGAACCAATCAATAAAACCATACTTATATTCCCGAAGAACAGATCAGTTTTATCAATCACCTCACAATAGTGTTAATCGACGCAGCAAAAAAAGATATTGTGGAATCACAAATGATGAGACGAAGATGTTTGTGATTACTTTTATACCTTGCCTATCGGAGAAATAAATCTCAAACCAATTATTACAATTGTACTCGTACGATAGAAGATGCAAGATCAGATCACACAACTACGATAAAAGTAGTATCAGTCTGGCTTCATAATCCCAACGAAGTCTTTAAGTCGTTAAACTGGTCTTAGAATAAGAAAACCAAAGTTTAAAAGGAGAAACGAATCTAGCTTAGCAAATTAGTATCACATAAAATGTGTGGGGATTAGGTTTCCCAGCTGCTAGATTTCTCCCTTATATAATCTTTCAAATCAGGGTTTGCAATCAATGTTAGCTTGGTAACAAAGCATTCAATATTCACTGTTAGATGAAAACCTGATTAGATTCAAGCTAATATTGATCAACCGTTAGATCGAAAACTTAGCTTTTCATACACACATGTACTAGAAGATTTTGGGTTTGTGTAACCGTACCCAAACTTGTACATTAGTCGGTTCAACACTAGTTAACCAAATGGTTAGCCAAATGATAACTTTCATATCAACCATATTCTTCTTCACCATAACTATTCCAAATGACTCAAATGAACTAGTTAGAGAGTTGTTCAATTGCAAGGAAATCTCATGTACTACACAAGACACAATTGAAGCAAAAATGATTTGATTCACTCGAATCAGTTCATGAACTATATAGCCACGGTTTGCAATAGCATTCTTTAGTTTATAAAGATAAGTTCACAAACATTGTTTTTAGACACAACCTACTCAAACAATTCGTGACCCTGAACCCAAACATTCTACCCGGAAGTTTGTGCTAATTTAAGGAAGCTATCAGGTTTTCAAGTTGAAGTAGAGAAGGAAATTGGGTTCTCTCTGTATATGGAGTTTGTGCTCGGGATTGGGTAATGGGTGCAGTTTTGGTAGCGAGAAAGCAGTGAAGACACCACCAGTTCTGCCGTGGTTCTGTGCAGCTCCTGGCGTTGGTTCAATGGCTATGATTGAAGAGTTTCTGGAAAGGCTAAGACTCATATTTAGAAGTTGAGACTGAAACAGAGTTTGGGTACCAAATTGTCTTAGCTTGGGCAGTGTGTGGTTACCGAGAAACCAGTTAAAGAAAGTAGTTTTCTGTCCATTGATTCCTGTGGATTAAAGGAGCAGATTCAAGCTAATTAGATTCGGTGAATAAAATAGAGACTGGAATCTTTATCAGATTCGCAAATATAGGAAGAGGAAAGTTTTGAGCTATAAAAGAAAGACCTAAAAAGCTACAGAAGGGAGATCTCATACCCCCTCTTCATCAATGACGCAACCCTAGTTTCAGCGATCTTTGCTCGTTGAACAACCACCATCATCACCACCTGCATATCCATTCCAGCCACATCATAAACCCATCATCACCACTTGCATATCCATTCCAGCCACAGAATATACCCATCATCTCCACATGCATATCCAGTTCACCACCAGTACCATCCACTGCATACATAACCACCTGCATCTCCACCATCTATCCACATGCACCTCCATCAGCACAACACCTTCATATCATCTCTTGCATATCACCTTCATCACATTCCACCACCTACACCTCTATCAGTTCGCATCTACACTACCTGCATAACATCTACAACATCAACAACAACACCTACAGTCCATCCATTCACCATTGCACCTACACCAGCACCGCCACAATCCATCGCCAGCTCATTCACGCTGAAACAGACTACCAGGCAGCCATATCAACAGTAAGTGAACCCTACCAGTCGCAACTCCATCCATAATTCTCGCATCCTGGCCATCACCACTACATCACTTTAAGAGCTGGACAGTTTGTGTAATTGGTTTGAACTGTCTATTAGTTTTGTTTGTAGCTTGCTGTTTTGTCATTATTTCACCATGAACTCCAATAGATAATTGCATCTTGATTAGGGACAGCTTCGACGTCCGGGCATCAACTCCAATTGATATTTAAACTGCCTATTTCTTGCAATTTATATTGTTATTGCTCATTCTCTACTATGCCAATGATGTTTAAGAATTATTCTACAATCGTTTAAGTTGAAAATTGAATGGTTGTTTGATAATTCTATTGCTAATTGAGACCTCTTCGACCCGTAATTGTCTAGAGAGTCTTAATACAAGTAGTAATATGTGGTTATTGATGATAGGATTTTTTTAAATAATCGTATGTATTGAATGACACTAGTAGATGAATCGAGATTTTTTGTTTGTCACTAGGAATAGCCTATCTCACGGAACTTAAAGCACTTGTTTGAGTCACACCTAGTAAGCGTACCTTTAGGAAACTTGGCAAGTAGAATCCGGTAGTCGAGCGCTTCCATGTCCGGTGAACTTAGGAGATATAAAGGAATAGTTGAGCGTACTAATTATTCTAGGGTTATTAGTAATGGGTACTTTGCAGAAACTAGCTATATCATTAAGATTCATGTTCTGTGACTTAGAAGAAGTCCTTGATCATTATCATTCTCATATTTGCATTTCTTATTCAGAAATTGAATCGACAACTTATACTCAACTCTCCCTTAGGAACGAACATGCTTGTCCATATACTACTAGTTAGTTTAAAGAGAAGTAGAAAAATATTATTTTTGCGAGTTCGAAACCTCGTCATTAACTTAGTCATTGCTCCATAGAATTTCTTATGTCGAGTGTGACCAATTAATTTGATTACTTTTGTAATTAGTTTGGTTGAGTAAGAAAATTAGATTGGTTGCGAGTTCTCTTGTGATAAATCTAATTGGTTTCTTAAGTCTCCATAAGTTTACTTGTGTCAAGCATATTTAGTCAAATTAATCTTGGTTCGCTTTGGTTAATATGATTGAATATTTTGGATTCCAAATTCATACTTGTGTGTAATTTGTTGAGTCTAAAGAAATCCTTATTTTCTTTTGAAATTAAGGTCGCTCTTGTTGTTCCCTTGGGAATGGCTAGAAGAAGGAGAAATACGTCAGAACCACCAACAACTGTAAGGAGAAGTAAAAGACTTGCAGGGGAAGAAACAAATGAATTAGGAGATTTTTCAAGGATAAGAACAATAAGAAATAGAACAAGGATTGAAGGAGAAGATTAAATCCCACAAACTAATCAACAAACATCGATACAAAATAGAAATGTGGATTATGATAGAGTGAGTGTGCATACTTGGAGATCGGATTCAATGGAAGATGTAGAAGATCAACAATTAAGAGACGTAAAAAGAGAGGAAAGAAATAAAGGAATGGTTGAAGGATTAATTCATGGAGGAGATGAAAATGAAACAACAAATGATCCAAGACAAAGAATACAAGAGGAAACAAGATTAGAGGCGGAAGAACGTGCAAATTTACCAAGACAAAATCATGAGTTAAGAGTGGAGAATTTGAGGTTACAAAATAGGAGATCAAGTAGTACTGTTAGATCGAATTCAAGATCATTAAGAGAAGAATTAAGGAGAAATTCTCCAATAAGAAATGCTAGAGGAAATATCCAGGAGGAAGTGCAAAATCCAAATGAAGAACAACGTCATGGAGAAGAAGAGGTAATAGAAGATCGCCATGATCTGCGTGGCGAAAATTTGGATAATAGATTTAACAACAGAAATGAAGAGGGGAGAGACAACCAAAATGATGAAGATAATACAGAAGAGGGTATAAGGATATTACACGGGCGAGAGATCCAAAGAAATCGAAGAATAATTGAGGAAGAAATTGAGAGACATTATGTTGAACAAGCACGACTGGCTCGCGAGAGAGAAAGATTAAGGGCAGAGGTAGAAGAACAAGAATTCCAAGAGGCAGTATGACAGAATAATCATGAAAATTGAGAAAGGAGACGTACACAAAATCATTATAATAATAATATCCAGGAAGAGTATGATAGAATACAAAGGAGAATAGAAAGACAGCGAAGAGAAATGATGTAAAATGAGGAAATTCGCAGAGAAGTTCAGCTGCGATTGCAAGAAGAAGGTGAAGCAGAAGATCGCGGAAGAAGGAATGTGGGTGTAGATTAAGACACACAAAATCTCGCAAGATAAGAGGTACATGAACGCAGGAAAAGGGAAGCTGCATTAAAAATACCGATGGAACCAAATTCGATGGCGAATGAGCAAATTTTAAGAGAATTAGCAGAGATGAGGGGAATAATAAATAACAGAAGAGAAGGAGGTAGAAGGCAACTTGATGAAGCTATTAAAGAAGCTGCGAGAACTCCATTCACTCAAGAAGTACAATTAAGAGGAATACCGCCAAAGTGCAACTTACCAGCATTAACCAGCATTTTTGATGGAACTACCTGTGATGTACAACATGTTAAGGCTTATGTTAGGTGTATGATGCAATGGGAGAATCATGATGTTGTATTGTGTAAGTATTTTTCATCTAGCTTAACTAGCGAGGCCCTAAAATGGTTTGAGGGATTTCCAAAAAATACTATCACTTCTTTTGATCATCTACAAGCCACATTTATGGGAGCATATGTAAGCAACAATTCATCGCGTCCAGGTATTGAAGATGTGTTTGGATTGAAACAGAGGGTTGGCGAGAGTCTGAAACATTTAACCATAAGATGGAAGACAATGTGCAGTGAGATGGCAGGAAGAGTAGACGAGAGATATCTTATCTTGTCTTATATCAATGCAATGTTCGCGACTAATCTGCTGTACATACAGATTTTCAGAGTCAAGAATACAATCACTATGACTGAACTGCGAGAGCTACATGAAGAGTATATTGCTTTGGAGGAGAAACAAAATGAGATGGAATCATATCAAATCGCGAATACCAGTTCAGTAGCAGCAAATGGGAGTTTACTTCCTAAAATGATTAACAATGTGGCGAGCATCTCGTAAACACAACAAGAGAAAGTGGAGATTGATAACCAGCAGAAGTTGGTAGCTATGGGAACTCGAGATCAAGAAGAATATGAAAGGGGGAAGAATTATTACAATCGCGGTGGGAATAATAATATTCAAAGGCTTGATCAGCCGCAAGAAACTTATGGTGGACAGAGACAAAACAATTTTAGAAGCCAAGGAAATCAGAAGATCATATGGGAAGAAATTAAGATGCCTCCTCTAAATGCTAGTATAGAAAAAATCTGGGAAGCTATCATTTTGATGGAAAATATACCATCTCCATGGAATATGGGAAAAGAACCACATCCTAATAATCGTAGCCAAGAATTTTGTCTTTACCATCACTTTCATGGTCACACAGTAAATGATTGCAGAAATGTAAAGAGAATAATTTTAAGGATGATTGACCAAGGAAAGCTAAACCGCTTTTTAGTAGGACAACCACAATCTCAGCGATTTCCTCCAGCACCAGAAATTCGCAGGGTAAATACTGTAAAATGAGCAGAATCATTCGTAATAGAAGTTGGGGCTAAAGCAAAGAATTTGTTTTGTAATTCTATTGTGCATTCACACAGAACTATAGAGGATTTCCATGACAATGTTCTAAGCAGGGTCTTCGCGAGAGACACAGATGGAAGAGATATATTGAATATCGTGAGAGCCTCGTCGTTAGAACAATGGCAGAAGCAAACTATATCTTTCACTGCACAAGAAGTACCAGAGCCTGGTGAGCAGCATGATAACCCATTAGTAGTAAGGTTAGAGATAAACCCCAAGCAAGTAGTAGAGGAAGAGGAAGAAAATGATAACGAAAATGAAGATTCTTGGGCTATCAATAGAGTTCTAATAGACACAGGGATCTCAGTTGATATATTATTTTATCATACCTATAAGACCATGGGTGAAAGAGACGAAGATCTAATTCCATCAACATATAAAATCTATGCTTTTAATGGTACTACCAATAAACCCAAAGGGGAAATTGAAATGCGGATTCCATTGAAAGGGATAACTTCCAAGATCTTGTTCTGTGTTGTTGACATTGAATCACCTTACAGTGCCTTGATTGGTCGACCTTGGATACATGTGGTATTAGGTGTAGCATCTACTTTCCACAAGTGTGTTAAATTTCCTCATCCTAATGGTGTTGGAGTTATTAAGGGAGATTGGGGAGAAAGCAAGAAATGTTATGAGATTGATATAAAATCTTGAGAAGAAAGAACTGAGAAGAAGAGCAATTGGAAGTACAACATCAAGCAAAGACAGAGAGCTGAAAGATTGATGATTGATTCAATAGAGCAGCGAGAGGAAGATGATGACGAGCGGCTCGCAGAAGAAAGAGAAAAACGTAACAGAAAAGCAGAACCAAAAGATAGTAAGTAGAAAGGTAAAATGATAAAATTTAAAGAAGCTTATGCAGAATTTGTTTGAAGAAAATGCAAAGAGTACTCTGTTTGAAAAAATTGCAAAATTTTACAAGAAAATATAAGAAATAAAATTTTATCAGAGTTACAATGCTCGTGAGAAACGCGAATTTTAAAATCGCAGAGATTAATAGAATGGGACAAACCTTTATGGCGTGCACCTTAGTTCGCGAATACAATTTCGCAAGAGGCAAATGTAAGACCTAATAGCACGTCATATAAGGGGGTATCTCTTGACATGACTCAGTGATAAGGTTATACCTTGCTGGAACCTGAGTTATGCAGATGTTGGAGTTAAAGAAAACCTATCCGGGAGAGGGATCTTGGATTTCCAATTATATAAGGTTATACCCTGATTGGACGACTAAGGACCTCTTATAAGAAGTGCAAAGTATGACCAAGGCGCCGAGGTACACGGTTGAGCCAAGGGTGCCCGGGGCATACGAAACTACCCTGGCCATTCTTGGTAAGTCTTTGCTATGATGCACTTGGCCTGAAGAAAACCCCACTTAGGGTGTAGTCTTGTAACTATAAGCCATATAGGCATAAAGGACAAGAGGCTGCAAAAATAGCTGGTTGTTGGCAAATATGTATGGGAGGAGCTAGTCTTGTATGGCCGATGTGCCCTCCTTGAAGGGGCAACCAGGGGGAAGATAAGGGCGGCACCCTCCATTAGGGAGCTGATAAGTGTCTAAATACGGCAATGTCATGGGGATTTATGATCGTAAGAACATTTAGGCCTGTCATATTATCGCGTGACGAAAGTTATACAAAGGCAAATAGCCAAAAGAGAAAAATTTAAGATGAGATCAATGGGTTTTTACATTTAATGAGTGTAAAGACGTCCTGCGATTTCATTGCAAGACGGCAATGTCATAAGGAGTAATTCTTGCAAGAGAGTTTATACTTATCATATTGTCGCAGAGATGTTGAAAAAAATACTGATAAGACAAGATCAATGGGTCAATACATGCAAATGTAAAGACGTCCTGCGATTTTGTCGCAAAAAGAAAAGATGTGGCAAAATAAGACCTTTAATTAGGAAGGCATAATAAGACCATACGATTATTGCGATAATGATCGCAGAATTTATGAGATTTTCTATTCTACGCAACAATCATAAAATTATGCAATTATTTCTAGCGATAACATCGCCGATAATAAGGCAAATTTAATTTGATTCACAACTAACATCTAATCTATACTCAATTTTTTTTTCATATTGCAGATGAATAATAGAGGAAAGTATGGGAATGCATTGAATGATGAAATTATTATTCATCCTTCATATGATAAAATTTCATAGATGATACATTTATACAAATAATTAAAGGATGATAATTATGATTGATTGATTATGTTGCAGAAAAAGAATTGTTTTCTAATTCATAACAGATAAAAGAAAAAGGAGTTTACACATCAAGTTGGAGAAGCTCGCAACGATGTTACGAGAAGAAAAAAATAAATGTACAAAATTTACAATGAAGAAACAGATAAGAAACAAAACTAAGTAGACCCATCACCACCTTCATCAGATCTATTTTCTTTCTCTTTATTACCGGATTTATCTTCCCCATCATTATCATTATTATCTCTATCCACATCAGATCTCTCTTCCTCGTCAGATAATTCTTCATCGTATTCGCTAGACTCCTCAGCTTCGCAATCAGAGATAACTAAATTTGAGGAATCAGCTGGAATTTCCTTTGCAAGATTGGGGTATATAGAATGAGGGATACCATGATCATGACAGACTAATTTAACAGCGTCATTACAAACATGAAGAAGGGCATTGCTAAAATTTGAAGATGAGATTTTAAATATTTCCTTCAGTCTAGAATAATTTTCATTGCGAGAAGATAGACTTCCGGCGAGTTGGTTTTTCTCTTCTTCTAACTCATCAAATCTTTTATGATAGTTATTCTCGGATAATGCGAGCAAATGACAACAAAATTAGTACATATAAGGATGATTCAATTAAAAAATAATTCAGGGAAAACATAAGAGTGATAACATTCTCTTTCAGAAATCATGTTTGATGCGTGTCGTAACCACAACAAATTAATTAATATTTTACTACCTAATTAACAAGTAATATAGGGTAGTCAAGATCGATCCCACGAGGAGCACGAGATTCTAGTTGTAAAATTGTCACAAAAAGGGGGGCATTGGTTAAGAATTTAATAAATTAAATAAAATAAACAAAGCAATTAAAAGTGTAAATTGAAATCAATAAGAGAGAATAGATCAAGGAATCCTTCTTCGCTGCAAAACAATGATTAAAGTTATGTTCTTTTCCACTTTTTATTAGTCATAGATTATCACCAACCGTAGGATAGCAAGTTCGCTTAGCTAACCCCAAAATTCCTTATTTCACTGAGTAACAGGTCCGCTTAGTTATCATATTCTATTCAAAAAAACCACCTTGAGGTTCGCTTACAAGATGTAATTCCCCGAACGCATTAAGATTTATGAACTTAGGTTTAGTACTAGTAGTTAGACTCGGTTCTCTTGGTCCACTTTCTAGCGTTGTTTTCACACACAATTGCTCCACGGAATCCCTCCGCAAGGTCTTGTGTTTTCTACCTGTGTAAAGAGTCAAGAAACTATTACGTATTCCCTAACTTTCACTAGCTTTAGATCAAATTAACAAATCAATTTAGTATGCATCCTAAACAACTTATCAATCAATCATAAACACTCTTAATAGCAAAAACAAACGATAATCATATGAAAAACGTCAAGATAGAATTGAAACAAAAACTCAAATCATATGTTAAGAACTAGGAATTCATCCTCAATCAAATTAGTTACTCATGCTAAGAGTTCACACAAAGAATAAAGAAAAGAAAAGTGTTGTGTGTGTAGAGGTGTGCACAAAAGTGTGTGTAAGTGTATATAGAAAAGTAGAGAACTTCTCTATTTATAGGCTTCAATGTTCTGCATATCTTCTAAGGAATAGAATCCCTTTCCTTTAGCAATTCAATTTCCAAATCCAAGCCTTTCTCAAATCTTCCATCTTCTCATTCCATATTCAAACCAAGTTCTTCATCCAATTCCAAGTCCAAGTCTTCACATCCCATGAGAGAAATCCACACAAAATTATGCAACTTTGGCTCACCGGAAAACTGGGTTTCTGGCCGGAAATAGGCCGGAATTTGTCACCGCCGGCCACACAAAATTTTCCCCCGGTGAGGGAATATTCCGTCAGTCCACCGTTAGGACTAACGGTCAAATAGGTCAACCGTCAGTCAAACTGTTAGTCAGCGGGTCAAGATAAGGTAAAGTCAGACACCGAGTTAGCTCGAGTTAGCTGTCTTTATTGGTGATCGATCCGAATCGCTGGTTTGGATCGGTCATCATCTAGAATGAGTTAACTCGTCGGAGCAGGAAAATCCGACGAGTCTCTACATTGTTTTCGGGATTTTCCAGGCCAAATTGAAGCCGATCTTTTGGTCTTGAGTTCTGCGACAATTCCTAGCATTCATTCACCTAAGCATACATCTAAGCATCATACAAAGACCAACAGCTCACCACTTCCCATATCAACTTTGCTACCACCATTACAACTCGATTCAAAGATCTCAGGTCCACCTTTCCTCAGAATAAAGTTAACGATTAACCATACTCAGATCGAACCCATCTCCCTGAATTGCTCATACCACCACCAAGATTCGACAGCACCACCAGCATCATTCTTGGTTAAATTTCTTCTTCCAAGGCAAACCCTAGCATCAATTCCTCTTTCATCGTCTCAGCAAACCCATTTCCGAATCAACAGCAACCCTCCACCATCTTCTCATCGGATATCTTCAATTCGATATATTGAATCATAATTTCGAATCAATTCTTCCACTGAGTTCTCGATCTCGAATTCATCAGCAAAACCTCAATTCATTTCAAACCCAACCTTCACGGCTTCAATTCAGTCTCAGCGTTCATCGTCAAACCCTTCTTTTCTCGACTATCTCAATTTCTTCAAATTCAGCAGACGGCAGCTTTTCTCTCTTTTCCTCCCAATTTCAGCGTAGAAATTATTGAGAAGCAATCTCGATTTAGGGTTGTAAGGAATGGTTGGGGTGGATTTAGACGCCCAAGATAAGAACCACCCCATATGGGTACCCCGTAGTTTCTTCCTAGGTTCTTTTTAGCACTTCTCTTTTAACCACAAAAATGGATACCCCTTAACATGACGCCAGGCTTCAGATAGTGTTTGCCCATGAAATGACAATCTTGCCCCTTTTGCTCAAATTAGGTTATTTCTTCTTCTTTTCCTCCATGCGACTCCAGAGTACCTAATAACTCAAGAACAAGCGTAAAATACATAACTTACAAGAAAAATAGCAAAGAAAGCATAAACTCTTTAGATAGTAAACACGGTGTATTCTACACCTATCAATGTCTTTAATTAAATCCGCTTGATCGGCATGAAGACTAACATCTACACCTAAATTAGTTCTGGCGTTATCAAGAATCTTCGCAGCCCAAGCAAACTCATCATCGCTATTAATAAGGAGACGAGATTGAACTTGAGTTTCCCTCGGAACAAGATCTTCATTCTCGCGGATAAGCTTATCTCTTTCCATTTGAACATTAAGAAGAGTTTTATGGAAGTTTGCTAGGGTCTTGGAGCCATTTTTAACGGCAAGATCTTTCTCGTCAATAAGATCGCTATTCCTTTTTTCTTAATTTATCTACTTCTTTCTTCAAATCAAGATAAAAGCGCTTATACTTGTTGGTCAAACCTAAATTGAATCTGTGTTCAATTTTTAAGAGACTAAATTTGGATTTAAGTTCATCTATGGAGAGGGATTCAATCTTATCATCTGAGAAATTACTTAAAGAATTATTAAGGAGAGCAAGAAGGGTATTATCATCTACAGGGTTAGGAAAAGATTGGAAGAGTGTAGCCTCATCAGTAAGACCATCAATATCTGCAAAAATGGTTGCTTGAATAAGCTGCGATAGGGTGAGAAGAATTAAAAGAGAAAAGAAATAAATCATACCATAGAGTTGTTGATTGGCTTTATCAAGATCAGAGATTTTTTGCTTATCAACTGAAGCTTCAGCCTCTAACTGTTTATTCTTCTTGCGAAGCTCAACAACGTCAGATTCTAATTTTTCTTTATCTTGGCGAAGATTAGCAGCTTTCTTTTCATAAATGATGCGCCTATTGTCTAAATCATAAGCAACAACAAAAGCAGCTCTCCCAACATGCGATAGAACTATATAAATCAATGTCTGACAAAAATATTAATAGATACACAAAAAGGATAAACAAGTAAAAACATACCAGGCTGCCAAATGAATTTAAGAGACTTGGAGTCAGCGATCTTGAAACCCCGCGAAGGGTATCACTGTCAGTTAGTATGGGAGCGTCGTAGACTGTGGTGAGGGACTGATATATTTCATTAGTAGCTTCATCTCTATACTCATTTGGGATACCAAACATATTTTTGCCAAAATTTTTGGATAAATGATCCATCGAAGAATCAGAAGAAGAAGAATTCTTTATAGAAGGGAAGTTGTTGTCATTAAAATCCTCGTCATTATTGTCCTTATCAAAACCAACACTTGGATTTTATGTAGTGAGTTGAAGAAGAAGAAGGTCGGGTTTTCCTTTTCTTCAAAGGAGGATCGCCAGATTCTTCACCGCGAGGGGCAGAAGGCTTTCCTTTGGGAGGAATAGCAGATTTATCCTGATCGCCAGATTCTTCACCGCGAGGGGCGGAAGACTTTCCTTTGGGAGGAACAATAGATTTATCCTTTGAAGGTTTCTCCTTAGTTCTCACGGGTTTTATTAGATCTAGTTCTTCAATTTCCTGCGAGCACAGATGAAGATAAGAAATAGGGGCAACAATATATTGTTAAAATTTATGAAGAGATATTTCTTACTTCATCCGTGAAAGATTTAAGAGCTAAGAAAGTGTTGGGTTTCCTAAAAGTTTGACAGCTGAGCTTCATTCTTTCAATCTGCGAAATATCAAAATAGTTAGCGAGAATATAAAAACAGGAAGAAGACAGTAAATAATAATAATGCAAAAAGTTGAGAGGATATACTTCTTTAGATCTTTCAGGCCAGTTGAAGACCCATGGCTCATACACTGAGAGATTCGCAGGTAATGGGAGAGAACCAGATATGTAAGGACCTTCAAGACATAATGGAAAGATAAACCACTTATCATTACTGGAGTGTCGAGGGCCTTGATTGGTAGGTGTATGCCAATCAATATCTAACATAAGAGCCTCATCATCAGCGATCTTTTCTTTCTTCAGGCGGACATCCCAGCAAGTACTATCCGTTTTCATAGGAACTATCTTGTAATTTTTGAAGAAATTCTCCACAGTATAATCTGCAGAGACAATGGGAACATCCTTGAATTGAGGATTCTTCGGAGCTTCAGGATAGCGAGATCCTTTATCAGTACCGCGAGAAGCATATTCAAGCAGCAATCTGATATAATCTCCACCTAATTGATATATTGCTCGCGAGAATCTCTCGTCAGATATTATTTGATAGAATAATGGGAGTTCTGGGTCATAGAGAGAAAGGGGAAGACCAGCTTCAAATTGACCTAGCGATACTATGATTTTCTGGCGAGAGCATTGATGATCAGAAAATAGTTTGATAGAAAGTTCAGATTTGGGGCTTTGACCTGGAATTGTAGACAAGGTAAAACCTTTACTTTTGGGATTTTCTCGCATCTCATTAAAACCAGTCAAGTTTTTAGCACCAACAACAACCATTTTTGAGTATGGGAATGAAAGAAAAGGTTGAAAAATAAGAAAGAAATCACAGCGATGACAGACGCGCAACTTACGGAAGAACAGTAAACTTGCAGAGAAGTTACGCAGAGAAAGAAGAAGAAGGTAAAAAGAGGAAAAGAAAGAAATGAAAGGAGTATTTATAGAAGAAGAGGTTTCTCGAGAAGATGAACGCAATAAATGCTAAGAAAAGACATGAACGGTCATATCGCAGCGGATAGAAAGGACGTGTCATAAATTCATTAGAAGAGAGAATATGTGAAAACAGCTGGCGAAGGGTATAGAAATGTGTCAGAACAAGGAAATCTGAAAAGATAAATAGTTACAGCATTTTAAAATTCTCATGATCTTCTCTTCTTCGCAGAAAAGACATGAGAAGAGGCAAGATGTAGGACAAGAATATCACTGCATCTATTTTCTGCGAGATTAACAACACTTCATAGCGAGCATCACCGCAAGATTTTATATCAACACTTCACGAGTGTCACAAAATCAGTCAAAAGAGCGACGCAATAAATGACAAGTGAAGAAAAGTTAAGAAAAGCATGTTTATCCTGCGATGGTTACAAAACTTGCGAGATTTAACATTGTAACTATCGCGGTACAATCGCAGAATCAACCCGAAATAAGAGGAAAACTTAGCTGTCATCCACTATGTAACTACCCTATAAATATAGACCCAATGTGTCCAGAAAAGGGGGATGTATTTTTTGAAAGTTAAGAAAGTCTTGAGGAGAGAGAAATTTCAAGAGAATAGTTGTAATCTTGAATTCTTCCATTTCTGTAAACATTTCTGAAACCAAAATAATAAAGTGTCGTTCTTCATCTTCAATTATGAGTTGATTATAGCAAAATCTTAACAAGGGTGTAGTGTGGGAAATCCTGCAACTACAACCGGATCCTTGGTACTGCTGGATAATTCCATTGCCACATCATAAGTATCACTATTCTCATTCAACCGTTCTTCATCAGTTTCTTCTAACTCTATAACTTGCAAATCTTCATCATCAGAAACGAAATCTGCTCCAAGTAAGTCATCGTAATCCTTACGGTCTTCATCACAAGTTGACTTCTTATTCAAAGTATTCACAATCTCTGAACTAAGGGTGTTATTCACAAAGAAGTCATATTCATCATCGCTCTCATACACAACATAAGTCTTACCATTAATAACTTTAGTGTTTCTAGACTCAATTTCTTCCTTTTGAATAGGTGAATGATCATTATCACGATCAAGAGTTGAGCTAGTTACACCATCATTATCAACATTTAAGTATATATTCCGTTGAATTTCCACTCTTCTTGAATTTGATTCATGCCATTTATGATGTTGTCTATATTCCGTTGAAGTTCTTGGAGTGATTCATTGTAACTCAGCTGAAATTCACAAAAAATTTGTGTTGCTTGAAGCATCTGTTGCATTATGGGAATAACAGCTTCAACAAAACTATCAAATTTCTGATTCGAAGATTGCTCCGCCAAACTTGTTTCATAGTTTCCAGCCCAAGTCTCATCCATTTGAATGGGTGATTGATCATAAATACGATCAAGAGTTGGGATAGACTCATTGAAACAAGGTCTGGTTGGTTGTTTACCAAGTTGTTCTACTGCCTTTAGCTCATAAAAAATGTTATCGAGCATCTGCACATGTCCAGAATTAAACTGATTAAAAGTACAACTATCCTCCCATCTTTGTGATCGTTCATCATATCCAAAAGATTGGTTTTGATTATATCCCAAGTATGGTTGGAATTCATAAGAATGAGAATTAAATTGCTCACCATAGTATGCATGGTTTTGTGAACCATATGCATTACTCTCAAAAGGATTCATCTTGCACACAACTAGTCTAGATACTTACCTCTTGTTCCAATTGTGCACACGCAAAAAGAATGATTTATGGTACCTGAAATAAGATTCTTAAAAAGATAAATTAGCAAAAGATAAAAAAATAAAAAAAAATGTACAAAAACAGAAAATCAAATAACAACTCAAACTCCCGACTGTTCCCCGACAACGGCGCCAATTTTGACGAGGTGTCGAACTCGCAAAAATAATATTTCTCTACTTCTCTTTAAACTAACTAGTAGTATACGGACAAGCAGGTTCGTTCCTAAGGGAGAGTTGAGTCTAAGTTGTCAATTCAATTTCTGAATAAGAAATGCAAATATGAGAATGAGAATGATCAAGTACTTCTTCTAAGTCACAAAAACATGAATCTTAATGATATATCTAGTTTTTGCAAAGTACCCATTACTAATAACCCTAGAATAATTAGTACGCTCAACTATTCCGTTATATCTCCTAAGTTCACCGGATACGGAAGCGCTCGACTACCGGATTCTACTTGCCAAGTTTCCTAGAGGTACGCTTACTAGGTGTGACTCAAACAAGTACTTTAAGTTCCGTGAGATAGGCTATTCCTAGTGACAAACACAAAATCTCGATTCATCTACTAGTGTCATTTAATACATACGATTATTTAACAAAATCCCATCATCAATAACCACATATTACTACTTGTATTAAGACTCTCTAGACAATTACGGGTCGAAGAGGTCTCAATTAGAAATAGAATTATCAAACAACCATTCAATTTGCAACTTAAACGATTGGAGAATAATTCTTAAACATCATTGGCATAGTAGAGAATGAGCAATAACAATATAAATTGCAAGAAATAGGCAGTTAAAATATCAATTGGAGTTGATGCCCGGACGTCGAAGTTGTCCCTAATCAAGATGAAATTAGATACTGGAGTTTATGGTGAAATAATGACAAAATATCAAGCTACAAACAAAACTAATAGACAGTTCAAACCAATGACACAAAGTGTCCAACTCGTGAAGTGATGTAGTGGTGATGGACTGGATGCGAGAATTATGGATGGAGTTGCGACTGGTAGGGTTCACTTGCTGTTGATATGGCTGCCTGGTAGTATGTTTCAGCGTGAATGAGCTGGCGATAGATTGTGGCGGTGCTGGTGTAGGTGGACTGGTGAATGGATGGACTGCAGCTGCTGTAGGTGGTGTTGTTGATGCTGTAGATGTTATGCAGGTAGTGTAGATGCGAATTGATGGAGGTGTAGGTCGTGGAATGTGATGCAGGTGATATGAAGGTGTTGTGCTGATGGAGGTGCAGTTGGATAGATGGTGGAGATGCAGGTGCTTATGTATGCAGTGGATGGTACTGGTGGTTAATTGGATATGCAGGTGGAGATGATGGGTGTATACTGTGGCTGGAATGGATATGCAGGTGGTGATGATGGGTGTATGATGTGGCTGGAATGGATATACAGGTGGTGATGATTGTGGTTTTTCAGCGAGCTTTGCTCGCTGAAACTATGGTTGCGGCAGTGATGAAGAGGGGGTATGAGATCTCCCTTCTGTAGATTTTTAGGTCTTCCTTTTATAGCTCAAAACTTTCCTCTTCCTGTATTTTCGAATCTGATAAAGATTCCAGTCTCTCGTTTATTCACCGAATCTAATTAGCGTCAATCTGCTCCTTTAATCCACATGAATCAATGGACAGAAAACTACTTTCTTTAACTGGTTTCTCAGCAACCACACACTGCCCAAGCTGAGACAATTTGGTACCCAAACTCTGTTTCAGTCTCAACTTCTAAATATGAGTCCTAGCCTTGCCAGAAACTCTTCAATCATAGCCATCGAACCAACGCCAAGAGCTGCACAGAACCACGTCATAACTGGTGGTGTCTTCACTGCTTTCTCGCTGCCAAAACTGCGCCCATTACCCAATCCCGAGCACAAACTCCATATACAGAGAGAACCCAATTTCCTTCTCTACTTCAACTTGAAAACCTCTGGTTAAAACCTATCAGAGTCATGGCTCGCAGCTGCAACAACCTAGTTTTCACCCTTGTTTCTCCCGTACGCAAACCCAAAAATAGATCCAAAGCTAAACCGAGTCTAACCCAAGTACTATCTCCAACTCATGTTACTTGTACTAGCTTGTTTTCGAGCTCAAACATCTCTCTCAGCTGAACTTATGAGCCACTAGAACCCATGACTAACAGCAAGAAGATCCTTGATGCAGAATAGTCAGTCATACCTTTTCTCAAACGCATTTTGTGTGTGCTGCAAACTGGTGATGGTTATATACCTGCTGTGTATTCGAGATTGCACAAACTCCTTCCCTGCATTTCATTTCACATTTTAGAACAAACCCATTCTGAGTAACCTTCTCAATCACACATACATTCATTAATCTCAGAATTGTACTTTCATCCTCTCCATTTTCTCAGGGATTTAACGGCAGCAACACAGCTCTCTGTCTCGGCATGAAACTGACATAGTTATTCCCTGTTCTTTGTTTCCTAACTCGAGTTTCCTTCTTTGTTCGTCTTTATTCTCTTCCCATTTCTCAGCAGTAAGAACTTATATTTCAGACTTGGATTCTCCGTTCGAACTCTTGCCTGAACCCAAACAATTCGTGACCCTGATAGCTTCCTTAACTTAGCACATAACTACCATTTGCGTCATGGCTTGCCGATAGGAAGAACTCGGTGCAGCACAAGGAAGTGAACCTTGGCAGAGAACTTAGTCATCATTAAGCAGCTCGACCTGACTTTCAACTGCTAGATTATAAGGCAAAGAGGATAGTGGCCCTTAACGCTATGTATTCTGTCCTTAGCAATTCTCAAGATTATTTCATTGGTAGCTCCCAGTAGAAAAACGCCGGTGCTTCAGTAATTCCAGCTGCCTATGTAATTCCAGCTGAAATGAGACTCCTTTTGATTTCTTTCTTATTGCATAATTCCAAAGTACCTATAAAATGAAAAAGAAGCGTAATATACAAAAATACAATAGAAATAGCTAAGAAAAGCATAGGAAATCGATATTCAATTGATGTATTCTAGGCCCCCATCAGTTAATCACGAATAACCAACCCAGTCAAAGAAATGCTCAAACATAAGAAAACTTATGGATTGCTAACTAAATAACCACACAGATGATTAATTTAGTTTAACATGTTCAACATAAAGTACCTTACGGAACACCAACTATGCTAATCACAAAAGTAATCAACTTTTGTTTTTGTATTGCTCAACATAAGATACTTCATGGAACAACACAATATTTACACAAAAATTGTGGATCGGAGATCGACCTTATACCGTGGAATAAGCAAGGATTCATTCTATTTTCCATCAACATTTGCACAATGAAATACAATAGACATAATCCTTAAATCACAAAAGATTTTAACATATCTTCCATCAAAACTTGACAAAATAGGCTTAATTTTTGTGTTTGTCAAAAGTTTATTCATTCTTTTATCAATACTTGAATATCAATTCACGAACGACTTTACTTTTGACAAAATATTGGACAATCAAGTTCACGGACGTAAACACACATATCCCATAAAGATATTGCAATGTATATAAAACTATTTCAGTTGGAATATATGGAAGATAAAGAGGCACCAAGAAGTTTTATTGATCATCAACCGAACCATGTTACATAGACATATTTCTTTATATACAAGTAGGAAGAAAACCCTAAGATACTATATTGGGCCACACATCCATGGGCTATGTAGTTGCAGGATTTCCCACACTACACCTTTGTTAATATTTTGCTATAATCAACTGTGAATTGAAGATGAAAAACGACACTTTATTATTTTGGTTTTAGAAATGTTTACAGAAATGAGAGAATTCAAGATTACAACTATTCTCTTGAAGTTTCTCTCTCCTCGAGACTTTCTTAACTCTTAAAAATACATCATCCTTTTCTGGACACATTGGGTCTATATTTATAGAGTAGTTACATAGTGGATGACAACTAAGTTTTCCTCTTATTTCGGGTTGATTCTGCGATTGTATCGCGATAGTTATAATGTTTACTCTCGCCAGTTTTGTAACCATCGCAGGATAAACATGCTTTTCTTAAGTTTTCTTCACTCGTCATTTATTGCGTCGCTCTTTTGACTGATTTTGTGACACTCGTGAAGTGTTGATATAAAATCTTGCGGTGATGCTCGCTATGAAGTGTTGTTAATCTCGCAGTAAATAGATGTAGCGATATTCTGGTCTTACATCTTGCCTCTTCTCATGTCTTTTCTGCGAAGAAGAGAAGATCATGAGAATTTTAAAATGCTGTAACTATTTATATTTTCAGATTTCCTTGTTCTGACACGTTTCTGTACCCTTCGCCAGCTGTTTTCACATAGGGTTATTTGGTTTTTGGTACTCACATTTTGTCCAAATTTAGTGTTTGGTCTAACTTTTGTCCAACTTAGAGTTTGGTACCTGGAAATAACGTTGACCCAGGTTGACTATCTTATATGTTGACTTATGTTAAAAGTTTATCAAGAAATTTATATAAAATGGAACCATTAAATTAATTTACTATTACACCCTTATCATTTTTTAACCCAAATTAGTTTTAAAGAAAGAAAACCTAATTCTTCCTTTCCCGAAGCTTCACCGCGCACCACCATCACTTTTTTTCTATTTATCATTACCAGAGCAACACCATCACAATCACCTTCTCACTTTATCTGTTTCTTTTTTATTGCCAACTCATCTCCTGTTTGTTCTCCAAATCCCAATATTCTTAAGTAAGACGAAATTCTGTTCATCTGGAACAATTTAAAAACAAGTAAATCATATCAATCAGATTCACAGTGAAGAATAGATTTTTTTTTGTGAAGGGTAGTGAAGAATAGATTGATGTTTAAAGAGTTTTCGTGAAATTGGTAAATGGGTTTTGATTGAATCACAATGGGTTATGATCATAATATGATTTTCACCGAAAATTGAAGAACTCAAAATTCAATTTAGGGTTTTGGGGAAGATGAGGGAACTGTAAAATTCTGTTAGCGAATAAAAATAAATGGTAAACTTTTTATTGGTATATTTGCAATTGATGGAGTTATAAACGAGATAGTAACTATGTTCATGGGTGAATCTTGTACAGTATAAATTCCCAATCTGGTTTTAATGTTTTCAGTTAAGAGAGATTCAAATTTTGTGGTGCTGGTGATGAAAAGAAGTTTGTTCACAAAAGAGTCGGCCATTTTCAAAAAAATACTCTTAGATTGGTACGCACTAATCACTATATCGTTTAATGTCCTGCGGACAATGTCTTTTGAGTATGGCTCCATTTTTGTCCCTCGGATACTCTTGATAGGTAATTATCGGTTTGGTTTTTAGAGTTGCGAATGAAGAAATTAAAATGGTGGTTGATAGGTGCAAGTAGTTTTTTTATTGATTAATGAATTATCTTTTTTGAAAATTGATTTTTTTAATGATTGTTTTTCGGTAGACTTAAACAAGGTTCTGGTTGGAAGATGGTGGTGGTGGCCGGTGGGAAAGTTTGGTGGTCGGCAGATGGAAGAGAAGAAGGAAAAGTTGTGGAAGGAAGTGAGACAGAGTTTGGTTCATTTTAAAGTGTGTGTGAAGGTATAAAATAGTAAATACCTAAATATTTAGATGATAATTTAATTAGAAAAGTCAATAAAAGTCAACGTTATTTCCAAGTACTAAACACTAAGTTGGACAAATATTAGACCAAACACTAATATTGGGCAAAATGTAAGTACCAAAAACCAAATAACCCTTTCACATATTCTCTCTTCTAATGAATTTATGACACGTCCTTTCTAACCGCTGCGATATGACCGTTCATGTCTTTTCTTAGCATTTATTGCGTTCATCTTCTCGAGAAACCTCTTCTTCTATAAATACTCCTTTCATTCCTTTCTTTTCCTCTTTTTACCTTCTTCTTATTTCTCTGCGTAACTTCTCTGCAAGTTTACTGTTCTTCCATAAGTTGCGCGTCTGTCATCGCTGTGATTTCTTTCTTATTTTTCAACCTTTTCTTTCATTCCCATACTCAAAAATGGTTGTTGCTGGTGCTAAAAACTTGACTGCTTTTAATGAGATACGAGAAAATCCCAAAAGTAAAGGTTTTACCTTGTCTACAATTCCAGGTCAAAGCCCCAAATCTGAACTTTCTATCAAACTATTTTCTGATCATCAATGCTCTCGCCAGAAAATCATAGTATCGCTAGGTCAATTTGAATCTGGTCTTCCCCTTTCTCTCTATGACCCAGAACTCCCATTATTCTATCAAATAATATCTGACGAGAGATTCTCGCGAGAAATATATCAATTAGGTGGAGATTGTATCAGATTGCTGCTTGAATATGCTTCTCGCGGTACTGATAAATGATCTCGCTATCCTGAAGCTTCGAAGAATCCTCAATTCAAGGATGTTCCCATTGTCTCTGCAGATTATACTGTGGAGAATTTCTTCAAAAATTACAAGATAGTTCCTATAAAGAGGGATAGTACTTGCTGGGGTGTCCGCCTGAAGAAATAAAAGATCGCTGATGATGAGGATCTTATGTTAGACATTAATTGGCATACACCTACCAATCAAGGCCCTCACCACTCCAGTGATGATAAGTGGTTTATCTTTCCATTATGTCTTGAAGGTCCTTACATATCTGGTTCTCTCCCATTACCTGCGAATCTCTCAGTATATGAGCCATGGGTATTCAACTGGCCTGAAAGATCTAAAGAAGTATATCCTCTCAACTTTTTGCATTATTATTATTTACCGTCTTCTTCCTGTTTTTATATTCTTGCTAACTATTTTGATCTTTCGCAGATTGAAAGAATGAAGCTCAGCTATCAAACTTTTAGGAAACCCAACACTTTCTTAGCTCTTAAATCTTTCACGGATGAAGTAAGAAATATCTCTTCATAAATTTTAACAATATATTGTTTCCCCTATTTCTTATCTTCATCTGTGCTCGCAGGAAATTGAAGAACTAGAGCCAATAAAACCCGTGAGAACTAAGGAGAAACCTTCAAAGGATAAATCTATTGTTCCTCCCAAAGGAAAGGCTTCCGCCCCTCGCGGTGAAGAATCTGGCGATCAGGATAAATCTGATGTTCCTCCCAAAGGAAAGCCTTCTGCCCCTCGCGGTGAAGAATCTGGCGATCCTCCTTTGAAGAAAAGGAAAACCCGACCTTCTTCTTCTTCAACTCACTCCAGAAAATCCAAGTATTGGTTTTGATAAGGACAATAATGACGAGGATTTTAATGACAACAACTTCCCTTCTATAAAGAATTCTTCTGATTCTGATTCTTCGATGGCTCATTTATCCAAACAATTTGGAAAAAATATGTTTGGTATCCCAAATGAGTATGGAGATGAAGCTACTAATGAAATATATCAGTCCCTCGCCACAGTCTGTGACACTTCCATACTAATTGACAGTGATACCCTTCGCGGGGTTTCAAGATCGCTGACTCCAAGTCTCTTAAATTCACTTGGAATCCTGGTATGTTTTTACTTGTTTATCCTTTTTGTGTATCTATTAATATTTTTGTCAGACATTGATTTATATAGTTCTATCGCATGTTGGGAGAGTTGCTTTTGTTGTTGCTTCTGATTTAGACAATAGGCGCATCATTTATGAAAATAAAGCGGCTAATCTTCGCCAAGATAAAGAAAAATTAGAATCTGAAGTTGCTGAGCTTCGCAAGAAGAATAAACAGTTAGAGGCTGAAGCTTCAGTTGATAAGCAAAAAATTTCTGATCTTGATAAAGCCAATCAACAACTCTATGGTATGATTTATTTCTTTTCTCTTTTAATTCTTCTCACCCTATCGCAGCTTATTCAAGAAACCATTTTTGCAGATATTTATGGTCTTACTGATGAGGCTACACTCTTCCAATCTTTTCCTGACCCTGTAGATGATAATACCCTTCTTGCTCGCCTTAATAATTCTTTAAGTAATTTCTCAGATGATAAGATTGAATCCCTCTCCATAGATGAACTTAAATCCAAATTTAATCTCTTAAAAATTGAACACAGATTCAATTTAGGTTTGACCAACAAGTATAAGCGCTTTTATCTTGATTCGAAGAAAGAAGTAGATAGATTAAGAAAAAGGAATAGCGATCTTATTGACGAGAAATATCTTGCCGTTAAAAATGGCTCCAAGACCCTAGCAAACTTCCATAAAACTATTCTTAATGTTCAAATGGAAAGAGATAAGCTTATCCGCGAGAATGAAGATCTTCTTGCGAGGGAAACTCAAGTTCGATCTCGTCTCCTTATTAATAGCGATGATGAGTTTGCTTGGGCTGCGAAGATTCTTTATAATGCCAGAACTAATTTAGGTGTAGATGTTAGTCTTCATGCTGATCAAGAGGCTTTAATTAAAGACATGATTTCTGAAAGAGAAGGTTATCACTCTTATGATTTCCCTGAATTATTTACTAATTGAATCATCCTTTTATGTACTAATTTTGTTGTCATTTGCTCGCAGCATCCGAAAAGAACTATCGTAAAAGATTTGATGAGTTAGAAGAAGAGAAAAACCAACTCGCCGGAAGTCTATCTTATCTCAATGAAAAGTATTCTAGATTGAAGGAAAAATTAAAAATCTCATCTTCAAATTTTAGCAATGCCCTTCTCCGTGTTCGTAATGACGCTGTTAAACTAGTCTGTAATGATCATGGTATCCCTCATTCTATATACCCCGATCTTGCAAAGGAAATTCCAACCGATTCCCCAAATTTAGTTATCTCTGATAGCGAAGCTGAGGAGTCTAGCGAATACGATGAAGAATTATCTGGCGAGGAAGAGAGATCTGACGTGGATAGAGATAATAATGATAATGATGGGGAAGATAAATCCGTTAATGAAGAGAAAGAAAAAAGCTCTGATGAAGGTGGCGATGGATCTACTTAGTCTTGTTTCTTCTCTGTTTCTTCATTGTAAATTTTGTACATTTATTTTATGCTTCTCGTAACATCGTTGCGAGCTTCTCCAACTTGATGTGTAAACTCCTTTTGCTTTTATCTGTTATGAATTAGAAAACAATTATTTTTCTGCAACATAATCAATCAATCATAATTATTATCCTTTAATTATTTTTATAAATGTATCATCTATGCAATTTTATCATATAAAAGATGAATAATAATTTCATCATTCTATGCATTCCCATACTTGCCTCTATTATTCATCTGCAATATGAAAAAAATTGAGTAGAGATTAGATGTTAGTTGTGAATCAAATTAAATTTGCCTTATTATCGACGATGTTATCGCTAGAAATAATTGCATAATTTTAAGATTGTTGCGTAGAATCGCAAATCTCATAAATTCTGCGATCATTATCATAATAATCGTATGGTCTTATTATTCCTTCCTAATTAAAGGTCTTATTTTGCCACATCTTTTATTTTTGCGACAAAATCGCATGACGTTTTTACATTTGCATGTATTGACCCATTGATTTTGTCTTATCAGTATTTTTTCAACATCTCTGCGACAATATGATAAGTATAAACTCTCTTGCAAGAATTACTCCTTATGACATTGCCGTCTTGCGATGAAATTGCATGACGTATGTATACTCATTAAATGTAAAAACCCATTGATCTCATCTTAACTTTTTCTCTTTTGGCTATTTGCCTCTGTATAACTTTCGTCACGTGACAATATGACAGGCCTAAATGTTCTTACATAAAGCCCCATGACATTGCCGTCTTTAGACACTTATCAGCTCCCTAATAGAGGGTGCCGCCCTTATCTTCCCCCTGGTTGCCCCTTCAAGGAGGGCACATCGTCCATACAAGACTAGCTCCTCCCATCCATATTTGCCAACAACAAGCTATTTTCGCAGCCTCTTGTCCTTTATGCCTATATGGCTTATAGTTACAAGACTACACCCTAAGTGGGGTTTTCTTCAGGCCAAGTGCATCATAGCCAAGACTTACCAAGAATGGCCAGGGTAGTTTCGTACGCCCTGGGCACCCTTGGCTCAACCGTGTACCTCGGCGCCTTGGTCATACTTTGCACTTCTTAGAAGAGGTCATTAGTCGTCCAATCAGGGTATAACCTTATATAATTGGAAATCCAAGATCCCTCTCTTGGATAGGTTTTCTTTAACCCCAACATCTGCATAACTTAGGTTCCAGCAGTGGTATAACCTTATCCCTGAGTCATGTCAAGAGATACCCCCTTATATGACGCACCATTAGGTCTTACATTTGCCTCTTGCGAAATTGTATTCGCGAACTAAGGTGCACGCCATAAAGGTTTGTCCCATTCTATTAATATATGCGATTTTAAAATTTGCGTTTCTCACGAGCATTGTAACTCTGATAAAATTTCATTTCTTTGATTTTCTTGTAAAATTTTGCAATTTTTTTTTTTTTTTAACATCAACAACCTTACACTTTTTTTTTCCAAACAAACCCAAATTTATTAAAAAAGAGGAAAAAAGAAGAAGGGGGACTAGGCCTTACCTTCGAAGACAAGCATAAGAAAACAAAACAAAAAGACCCCTTAAACCCTGGGCCAAAGGCTACATATTACGAAAACGGTATAACGGAAGGTCCGAATTGTCAATTCCAATCTTATGATTTAAAAAATCTGGAGAAGTTCTCCACCAGCGCGATTCCTCAGTCGCTCCGTGATTTTCCAGCGCATCCGCCACCGCGTTACCTTCCCTGAACACATGAGTACACTTCATCTGTATAGACTCCTCGAACTTCAAGCAATTATTCCAATTAGTCGACAAGCTACACGGGACTAACTAATGATTGTTGATAGCTTGTATCACAAAAATAGAGTCACACTCCATCCACAGCTTACGTATACCCATAGTATTCGCCAAACGCATTGCAAAGATGGCACCCCAAAGCTCTGCAAACACAGAATTTTGCAATTTTTTCAAACAGAGTACTCTTTGCATTTTCTTCAAACAAATTCTGCATAAGCTTCTTTAAATTTTATCATTTTACCTTTCTACTTACTATCTTTTGGTTCAGCTTTTCTGTTACGTTTTGCTCTTTCTTCTTCATCTGCGAGCCGTTCGTCATCATCTTCCTCTCGCAGATCTATTGAATCAATCATCAATCTTTCATCTCTCTGTCGTTCCTTGATGTTGTACTTCCAATTGCTCTTCTTCTTAATTCTTTCTTCGTAAAATTTTATATCAATCTCATAACATTTCTTGCTTTCTCCCCAATCTCCCTTAATAACTCCAACACCATTAGGATGAGGAAATTTAACACACTGGTGGAAAGTAGATGCTACACCTAATATCCCATGTAGCCAATGTCGACCAATCAGGTCATTTGTAAGGTGATTCAATATCAACAACACAGAACAAGATCTTGGAAGTTATCCCTTTCAATGGAATCCGCATTTCAATTTCCCCTTTGGGTTTATTGGCAGTACCATTGAAACCATAGATTTTATATGTTGATGGAATTAGATCTTCGTCTTTTCCACCCATGGTCTTATAGGTATGATAAAATAGTATGTAAACTGAGCTGTCCATGTCTATCAGAACTCTATTGATAGACCAAGAGTCTTCATTTTCACCATCATTTCCTCCATCTTCTTCTTCTATTTGCTTTGGATTTATCTCTAATATTACTACCAATGGATTATCATGCTGCTCGCCAAGTTCTGGTACTTCTTGTGCAGTGAAAGATATAATTTGTTTCTGTTATTCTTCTAATAGCGAGGCTCTCGCGATATTCATTATCTCTCTTCCATCGGTGTCTCTTGCGAAGACTCTGCTTAGAACATTATCATGGAAATCCTCTATTGTTTTGTGTGAATGTACAATGGAATTACAAAACAAATTCTTTGCCTTATCCCCAACTTCTATTACGAATGATTCTGCTCCTTTTACAGTATTTACCCTGCGAATTTCTGGTGCTGGAGGCAATCGCTGAGATTGTGGTTGTTCTATTAAAAAGTGGTTTAGATTTCCTTGGTCAATCATCCTTAAAATTATTCTCTTTACATTTCTGCAATCATTTACTGTGTGACCATGAAAGTGATGGTAAGGACAAAATTCTTGACTACGATTATTAGGATGTAGTTTTTTTCCCATATTCCATGGAGAGGGTATATTTTCCATCAAAATGATAGCTTCCCAGATTTTTTCTATACTAGCATTTAGAAGAGGCATCTTAATTTCTTCCCATATTATCCTCTGATTTCCTTGGCTTCTGAATTTTTTTTGCCTATGTCCACCATAAGTTTCTTGCAACTGATCAAGCCTTTGAATCTTACTATTCCCACCGCGATTGTAATAATTCTTCTCCCTTTCATATTCTTCTTGGTCTCGACTTCCCATTGCTACCAATTTCTGCTGGTTATCAGTCTCCACTTTCTCTTGTTGTGCTTACGAGCTGCTAGCCACATTGTTAATAATTTTAGGAAGTAAACTCCCATTTGCTGCTACTGAATTGGTGTTTGCGATGGGATATGATTCCATCTCATTTTGTTTATCTTCTAAAGAAATGTATTCTTCTTGTAGTTCTCGTAATTCAGTCATAGTGATTGTATTCTTGAATCTGAAAATTGTATGTACAGTAGATTGGTCGCGAACATTGCATTGATAAAAGACAAGATAAGATATCTCTCGTCAACTCTCCCTGCCATCTCACTGCATATTGTCTTCCATATTATGGTTAAATGTTTCATATTCTCGCCAACCCTCTGTTTTAACCGAAACACATCTTTAATACCTGGCCGTTATGAATTGTTGCTTATATATGCTCCCAGAAATGTAGCTTGTAAATGATCAAAAGAAGTTATAGTATTTTTTGTAAATGATCCAGCAACAACCATTTTAGCGCCTCGCCAGTTAATATGGATGCAAAATATTTACACAATACAACATCATGATTCTCCCACTGCAGCATACACCTAACATAAGCCTTAACATGTTGTACATCACAGGTAGTTCCATCAAAAATGCTGGTTAATGCTGGTAAGTTGCACTTTGGAGGTATTCCTCTTAACTGTACTTCTTGAGTGAATGGAGTTCTCGCAGCTTCTTCAATAGCTTCATCAAGTTGCCTTCTACCTCCTTCTTTTCTGTTATTTATTATTCCCCTCATCTCTGCTAACTCTCTTAAAATTTGCTCATTCGCCGTTGAATTTGGTTCCATTGGTCTTTTTAATGCAGCTTCCCTTCTCCTGCGTTCATGTATCTCTTGTCTTGCGAGATTTTGTGTGTCTTCATCTACACCCACATTCCTTCTTCTGCAATCTTCTACTTCACCTTCTTCTTGCAATCGCAGTTGTACTTCTCTGCGAATTTCTTCATTTCTCTTCGCTGTCTTTCTATTCTCCTTTGTATTCTATCATAATCTTCCTGGATATTATTATTATAACGATTTTGTGTACGTCTCCTTTCTCGATTTTCATGATTATTCTGTCATACTGCCTCTTGGAATTCTTGTTCTTCTACCTTTGCCCTTAATATTTCTCTCTCGCGAGCTAGTCGTGCTTGTTCAACATAATGTCTCTCAATTTCTTCCTCAATTATTCTTCGATTTCTTTGGATCTCTCGCCCGTGTAATATCCTTCTACCCTCTTCTGTATTATCTTCATCATTTTGGTTGTCTCTTCCCTCTTGATTTCTGTTATTAAATCTTTTATCCAAATTTTCGCCACGCGGATCATGGCGATCTTCTATTACCTCTTCTTCTCCATGACGTTGTTCTTCATTTGGATTTTGCATTCCCTCCTGGATATTTCCTCTAGCATTTCTTATTAGATAATTTTGCCTTAATTCTTCTCTTAATGATCTTGAATTCGATCTAACAGTACTTCTCGATCTCCTATTTTGTAACCTCAAATTCTCCATTCTTGACTCATGATTTTGTCTTGTTAAATTTGCACGTTCTTCCGCCTATAATCTTCTTTCCTCTTGTATTCTTTGTCTTGGATCACCTGATGCTTCATTCTCGCCTTCTTCATGAATTAATCCTTCAACCATTCCTTGATTTCTTTCTTCTCTTCTTCTGTCTCTTAATTGTTGATCTTCTACACCTTCCATCGAATCCGATCTCCAAGTATGCACACTCACTCTATCATAATCCAAATTTATATTTTGTATCGGTGTTTGTTGATCAGGTTGTGGAATTTGATCTTCTCCTTCAATCTTTGTTCTATTTCTTCTTGTTCTTATCCTTGAAGATTCTCCTAATTCATTTGTTTATTCTCCTGCAAGTCTTTTACTCCTCCTCACAGTTGTTGGTGGTTCTGATGTATTTCTTCTTCTTCTAGCCATTTCTTCAACTCGAATAATTTCTTCAAATCTTCAAATTGTAATTAGAGATTTTTTAGCTTGATTCTCCCTGTTTCGGGCGCCAAAATGTAGTTGCAGGATTTCCCACACTACACCCTTGTTAAGATTTTGTTATAATCAACTGTGAATTGAAGATGAAAAACGACACTTTATTATTTTGGTTTTAGAAATATTTACAGAAATGAGAGAATTCAAGATTACAACTATTCTCTTGAAGTTTCTCTCTCCTCAAGACTTTCTTAACTCTTAAAAATACATCATCCTTTTCTGGACACATTGGGTCTATATTTATAAGGTAGTTACATAGTGGATGACAACTAAGTTTTCCTCTTATTTCGGGTTGATTCTGCGATTGTACCGCGATAGTTACAATGTTTACTCTCGCCAGTTTTGTAACCATCGCAGGATAAACATGCTTTTCTTAAGTTTTCTTCACTCGTCATTTATTGTGTCGCTCTTTTGACTGATTTTGTGACACTCGTGAAGTGTTGATATAAAATCTTGTGGTGATGCTCGCTATGAAGTGTTGTTAATCTCGCAGTAAATAGATGTAGTGATATTCTGGTCCTACAGGCTACAAGCCCTACAACACTCCCCCTTGTGCGGTCCAGTAAAACTTCATATGCAGTGCTTCACATTTATTGCTTCGAATATATTTCTTCAAATGTCGTCCTCTCCTTGATGACTTGTGCCGAAATCAATTGCCTTACTAAATCTTTGACAAGGAAAAACCCAGTGGGATAAAATCTTGGTACAACTCTTCACATGTAGTAATTCACATGTTGTCTCTTACTTTAGATGTAGTTCATCACATGTGATATGATCTTTAAAGATCGACGAGTCTAAGTTAATTGCTCGTTAAAACTTCGGCAGGTAAACCCAGAGGGATAAAACCTGAACTAAAGAAAAAGAATACAGTATTAAGAAAACTTAGAACATAGTTGGACTCGAATATGTTGCCTCATTAAAACCTTTACAAGGAAACCCATTGTGACAAAACCTTGACGAAGGGGAAAGAGTACAACGTGACAGATGCAAGTAAAGGTGATCTGTTGAAAGTGATCACGTTTCTTCGTTAGGGATGATTAGTTGCTTCACCACTTCTAAGGCATAAATCCTTGTGGGAAAGACAATAGCCTTAGTTGGGAAGTTGATTCCCGGTGTTTGTTTTTGTCTCATTAAAAACCTTGTCGAGAAACAAAAACTTGTGGGAAAAAGTAACTTTGGTGAAGGAAAAGAGTTCAACACACCATTAGATGCTCCCCTTGATATCAGACAATTTTCATTAGTCTAATGCAATCAAAAGGAGTTTATCACACATTACTTTGGTGACTTGAATGTTTAAAGACTATGTTGTTGATTCTGGAAGTTACGTTGCTTAACGGACTATTGCGTTTCATTTCTTTGATTCGGATATTTTCAGTAATATCAACGCGATCTTCATTACTTCAACGTTCAACATACTTGATGCTGAAAAGGCGAGGGTTCCCCAAATATACCTCAAGCTATAACTTTTCCTTCCTATAAGTCCTTTCCCCGAAAGTGATTTTCTATAGACTGAGTCGAGACAATAGAACAAATAGGTTCACACTTTGTATGATCGTCTATGGATATGAGATCGAGACAATACAACAACAAAGTGTGTTTACTTTATACAAAGGTTCGGACTTAACCAAACTCAATAGGATTCACGTATCAAGTAAATAGGAATTAACGTTTGTGTAATTTATTTTAATTATAATAAAACAATTATAATGCGAAAATATAAAGTAAATGACACAACAAGATTTTGTTAACGAGGAAACCGAAAATGCAGAAAAACCCCGGGACCTAGTCCAGAATTGAATACTCTCAGGATTAAGCCGCTATACAAAATAAGACAACTTCATATGGTTGAGACCAAGAAACTAAACCTATAGTTCACCTAGTTCCGTCTGTATTCCCACGCCTCCAAACTGTAAACAAGTCACGTACTTGGACCAATTCCTTTGGTTCGTATTCCAAACAGTAAAGGAACAACAAATCTGTTTGGTATCAACTCTCTTCAACCAAGTGATATGAGTTATGCAAATGTTCCCTTGTTTATCTTAACATAGGCTCATTTTCCAGGTTCCAAGATCTATCTTACATTTAATCACCCAAAGGTAATCACTAAGATTAAGCCAACAACACTCTTCAATCAAGTGATATGTGTTTATGCCGATCTTCCTCAATTAATCAATCCAATCTACCACAAGGATAAACCGATTATTAATTCGATCATCTTTTTACCAAACAAGTATTGTGCACACCAAAGATTATAAAAACACCAAGTAAGAAATCTTCAATATCTTCTTTGTCTTCAAATATTCTTAGATCTTCAATAAACACCCACAATCACTTGAATCTCTTGTGATCAATCACACACATAATGGAGTCTGTTAATAATGGATTATGACAAGATCATCTTTAGATCTAACAACAGTCTAAAGATCCCTTTCGAAACCTTGAACTAGTTTGAGTGAATCTTATATCAGAAGAGAAGATTCTCAAGCATAAACAAACTAGGTGAAATCAAGATTCAACCACCGTTAGTCAATCAAATCAATACGAAAACTAAATATAAACCGCAATATCTAGTTTCCCACCAACGGGTCGCGCTAGAGCATCTCAATGTCAAAGAAGACTTTAAATTGAGCGGCCGTAAGAGATTTCACCTAATTAGATTACTCTCCTCTCCGATAGGAGGCTTCACCAGTAACAAAGACAAAAGAGTAAGTCTAAGTTACGCATGATTAGTTTGCTAGAAATGCAAACTCAAAGTATTTATAGACAAGGAAGTTTGGACACCAAGGAATTTCCAAAACCGAAAATATTCTCAAGATATTTTTATTAGTCCACCAAATTCGGTTTTCATAATTCCTGTGAATGCACTGTCCAAAAATAATGATCGAAACCTCATTGGAAAATCTTTAATTAGAAAATGCACATTACTAATTCTTATTTTCCATATATAATTAAAAATCCTTAACTAAAAAGATTCTTAACTTATTTAAATTCGATCTTGGGATTTAATTCCTTCTTAGATGTTAAGGAATATATTTGAACAAAATAGAATAAGCATTAATTCATTGTGTTTAAAGAGTGTCGACATCTTACTCTTGCAAGTCTTTTCCATGCTTGCTCACTTGAAACCGATTTACCATGTAGTTGCAGGAAATCCCATAACACACCCCTTATAAAATTTTCTAGATCTAAACCTATTTCATAATCAACATAAAGATTAAAGGGATAAAATTGTAAAATAAGACACAAGATTTACGTGGTTCGATCAATGTGATCTACATCCACGGGTGTAGTAGCAGGAAATCCCACACTACACCCCTCACAAGAATTCATAATAATCGACACATCTTTTTAAAGATTAAGAACAACACTTTTATTAATTTATTCACATAAATCTTACAAGAAATGGAGGAAAACAAGAATACAATTGCTCTTTAAACTTTATCTCTCCTAATGACTTGCTCAACACTCGAAAAAGATCTCCCTCTCCTTACGCTTGTTCAACTCTTTATATAGGAATTTACATAGTGGATGACATCTAATCTGTCCTTTAACTTCGGATCTGACTTGTGATATTCTCGCAAGAGTTTTATTGTCAACTCTTCACAAACATTCTAATCATCACAGAATCATCACACTTTTCTCATGTTTCTGCTATCATCACTTGTTGCGTCATTCTTCAAATTATTCTGCGACGCTCGCAATGTGTTGTTAACCAAACTTCGCAAGTGTGTCCTTCTTGCGATATTCGGATCCTACATCTTGCCTCTTATCATGTCTTCTCTGCGAAAGGGAGAATGTCATGAGAAACTACTCTTCACAATGCTGCAACTGTTCATCTTTTCATGTTTTCTATACTTACACGACTCTGTACTTTGCGTAAACTTTGTTACACGTACTTCTTCTTCCACCCATCTTTTGACACGTCTTTTTCAACCGCTGCCTTTTAAAGGCTCAGTTCACTCTTCGCATTAAATACACTTATCTTCTCGAGAATTTTTACTCTCTATATATATTGTTCTTATTCTTCCCTTCTCTTCTTTTTACTTTCTCCTCAGCTTCTCTGCAATTTTACTGTTCTTCCGCAAATTCTGCTTCTGCTACTGTAATTTTTCTTGATCTTTTTCCTTTTGATTTTTACTTTTTTTCTTCATTCCGATACTAAAATGGCTCCAGCTAGTCGTAAAAATGAAATTGCTTTTGAAGAAATTCGAAAAAAACTTCAAACCAGAGGTTTTAATTTATCTCCCATTCCTGGTCAAAACCATAAATCTGATCTTTCCATTAATCTATTTTTTGATCATCCTTACAATCATGAGGAGGTCATAGTCTCGCTAGGTCAGCTTCTCGTTGGCCTTCCCATTCCCCTTTATGATCCTGAACGTCCTTTATTTTATGAAATACTTTCTCATGCGAAGTTCTCGTGAGCTATATATCAATTAAGTGGGTATTGCATCCGTCTAATGCTTGAGTTTGCCAATCGTGGTGCTGGAAAGGGATCTCTTTATCCTGATGAAGCTTAAAATCCTATGTTCATAGATATTGTGATTGTCCCTGCGAACTATTCCGTAGAAAATATCTTTGAGAATTATGAGATAATTCCTATGAAGAAAGACAGTACTTGCTGGGGCGTTCGCTTAAGGAATAAGGATAATGTTGCTGACGAAAAGATACTTATGCAAGACATTGATTGGAATCCTGGCAAAAACATATCCCCGCGTTACTCCAGCGATGATAAGTGGTGTATCTTCCCTTTAATTCTCAAGGGTCTGTATATCTCTGGATCTCTCATTTTTCCTGCGAATCTCGCAGCATATGAACCATGGGCATTCAATTGGCCTGAGAGAGAAACTGAGGTGTATTTCCAAACTTTGCTTGAGTTGTTATTCTTTTCACTCTCGTTTATAATTTTGTTGACCACTCTAGTGTTTTCACTTGTGAAATTATCAGATCGAAAGGTTGAAGGCCAGCTATGTCAAGACTGGGAAAATCAGTACTTTATCAGCTCTTCGATTATTCACAAATGAAGTAAGAAATATTCTTTTATAACTCTTCACAATATATTGTTGCTTCTATTTCTTATCTTTATCTGTGTGTGTAGGTTATCACTGTAGTGGAAAAACCTGCCAAAGTTGCAAAGACTAAAGGTAAACGTAAAGGTGTTGGTCGCAAGGGGAGATCTGGTGCTCCTCCTTTAAAGAAACGAACAGTCCAATATCCCACTCCTTCAGATCTTCAATTTAGTGAAAGTTATGATAATGATGATGACGAAGATGAAGATATTAATGCTTCTTTTGTCCAAGAAAACTCCCCATATGAATATTCTATGGCACAATTGTCTGGTATTTTCTCCAACACTATGCAGGGAATTGGTGATACTCCTCTTACCAATGCCTGCAACTCTCTAGAGATTATCTGTGATGCCCCTCTCTTAGAGAATAATGAATCTCTTTGTGGGGTTTCAAGATCTATTTCTGCGAGTTTCTTATATTCGCTTAATAGCCTGGTATGTTTTCATTCTTATACTTTTTTTCTTTTATTTTTTCCTTGAATTCATAATTAATTCCTAAAATTCGCTGCATTATTTCGCAGGATGGGAAAGCTTCCTTTGCTGTTGTCTCAGATTTGGAGAAGAGGCGTGCGGCTTTCGCAAAGAAGAATCTTAAATTTCTCAACAAAAATGAAGAATTGGAGGCTGAAGTCGCTGGTCTTCGCGAGAAGGATAAGAAAAATGAAGGATTGGAGATCGAAGCTGTTAATCTTCGCGAAAAAAATCAAACAATTGGAATCAGACAATTCTCTTCAGAAGGACAAAATATCTAATCTTCAAGATGCCAATAAGCAACTCTATGGTATGGGATTCTTTTTCTTTCCCCTTTATTTTATTTTCTCAAAAATTTCTTCTTATAGAGTTTATCATTTTACAGACGTCTATGGTCTTACTGATGAATCTATTCTTCTTCATACATTTCCCAATCACATGGATGATGATACCCTTCTTGAACATCTAAACACTTCTCTAAATAGTTTTTCAAATGATAAGATTGAATCTCTTCCCATAAATGAACTTAGATCCAAACTTCGCCTTTTAGAAATTGAATATAGATCTGTCTTGGATATGGCTAATAAATTTAGATAATTCTTTCACAACTCTAAAGAAGAAATCCATAAGTTAAAAGCCAAATATAATGATCTAATAGATGAGAAAGACCGTATTTATCTCCAAGGTGCTCAGACATTAGCGAAAATTTCAAGAAATTCTTCTTGAGATTCAAATTAAAAGAGATGACCTCAAACATAGAAATGCTGTACTTTGAGAAAGAGAGAATCAAACTCGCTCCCGCCTTCTCATAAATGATGATGACGAATTTGCTTGGGCTGCGAAAGTTCTAGATAATGCCAGGAATAATTTAGGTGTAGATGTTAGTCTTCAAGTTGAGCAAACGTCTTTGATTAGAGATATGATTTATAACAGAGAAGGTTGTTAAATGTTCTTCCTTATTTGATTATTTATTTTTCACAACTTTCTATCAAATTGTTGTATTTTCGCAGAAGCTGAAGAGAGATATCGCAGTAGAATTGAAATTCTTGAGAATGAAAAGGCGAAGCTCGCAAAGGATATTTCTTCTCGCAATGAGAAATGTTCAAGATTGAATTCTCAACTGAAGATCACTATTGCGAATTTTGGGAATGAAGAAATCTCTTATCGTAATGATACTATCAAGGCGATCTGTGATGATAACAAGATTCCTCACTCCAAATATCCTCGTCTTTTAGATAACATCCCGGAGAATGTGCCTAACTTGGTCATCTCTGATAGTGAAGTTGATGAAGGAGAAGGATCTGAAGAGGATGGAAATGATGAATCTGATAAAGATAAGGAAAAAAACTCTAGTAAAGAATCAGATGGAGATAATGATGAATCAAGCTCGAAATAGATTTTGCTTCCTTGCTTGCTCCCTTGTAAAACTTGTACATTCATTCTTCAATCTTTTACTCTTATAATCTATCACTATGAATTTCTCCAATCTTTAATATTAGTTCTTTTTTTTGTTTCACATGTGTTAGAATTTTTTTCTCTTTCACAATATGACTATCCAAAATACAATTAACTTTTTATGCGTAAACCTATCATGTGAAAACAAATAACACTTAACTTATATTATGCATTCCCATACTTGCCTCTGTTATTTGAATTCAGATGAGTGATTGAGCAAGCTGCCTCTGTTTAATAAAATAATTTGCGATAAAATCGCAATTATCTCTGCAGAATCTCACAATCATAAATTGTTAGAAAATCACAATTATTTTTGCATAATCTCGCAATTATAAATTGTAAAATTGCATTCTTTATTATATTCTGATGTGGTCTTATTTTGCATTCCTAAGTAAAGGTCTTATTTTGCCATCTTTTTTCTTTTGCGACAAAATTGCAGGACATCTCTACACTTTCATGTAGAAACCCATTGATCTTGCCTTAACTTTTCGTTCTTTTGTATTTTTGCTGCGACAATATGACATGCCTAAATTTTCTTGTGAAACTAAACCCCATGAAATTTCCGTCTTGCGAAGAAATCGCAGGACATCTTTACACTTGCATGTCCTACGAATGCTGCACAAATATGACAAGTCTTAATACTCCCATGAGTAAAAAGTCTCATGAAATTTGCATCTTAAGACACTCATCAGCTCCCTAATGGAGGGTGCCACCCTTATCTTCCCCCTGGTTGCCCTTTCAAGGAGACATATATCGGCCATACAAGACTAGCTCCTCCCATCATATCTTAACAACAACCAGTTGTGTTCGCAGCCTCTTATCCCTTCTGCCTATTTGGCTTATGGTTACGAGACTGCACCCGAAGTGGGTTTTTCTTCGGGTCGAGTGCATCATAGCCAAGACTTTCCAAGAATGTCCAGGGTAGTTTCATACGCCTCGGGCACTCTTAGATCAACCATGTACCTTGGCGCCTTGGTCATACTCTGCACCCCTTAGGAGATCTATTATTACCTTAGTCGCCCAACTCAAGTCATATGCTTAGGTTTGAGAATCCAAGGTGTCTCTCCTGGATGGGCTTTCATTGACCCCCAAATCTCCATGAATCAGGTTCCAGCAGTGGTGTAACCTTATCGCTGAGACATGAAATAGATACCTCCTTCTATGATATACTTTAGGTCTTACATTTGCCTCTTGTGAAATTTTATTCGCGAACTAGGGTGTACGCCATAAAGGTTCGTCCCATTATGGATCTTAAATGATCATCTTTTACGAAATTTTCGCATATTTGCAATATTATTATTTTGCATTTCATTTTTGTTATAATTTCTCAATCTCATTTTTATCATTAAACAAAATATATTTTTGAAAATTTTGGCAACAAATCAGTTATAAACCTTTTTTCTTTTTCTCAATATTTCTTTCATTTCTCAGTTTGAATTTTTTACCTTTGTTGTTTTCTGCCTCTGTTCTTTGGTCGCTTTTTGCTATAATATTTTTTTCTACGACATTTTCATCATTTGTCATTTTCGTCTGGCATTGACTTCGCAGCATTCTTTCTCCTCTCAGTTCTACTGAATCAACCATCAATCTCTCACTTCTTTGTCTTTCTTTGATGTTATATTTCCAATTCTCCTTCTTGGCAGCTCTTTCTTCGCAAGATTCCACATCAATCTTATAGCATTTCCTTCCTTCAACCCAATCTCCCTTTATTACTCCAACACCATTAGGATGTGGAAATTTAATGCACTGGTGGAAAGTCGATGCCACACCTAAAATCCCATGCAGCCAAGGTCGGCCAATCAGAGCGTTGTAGGGTGACTCTTCATCGACAATACAAAATAGAATCTTGGAAGATATTCCCTTTAATGTAATTGTCATTGTGATCTCCCCCTTAGGCTTATTGGCAGTACCATTAAAACCATAAATTTTGTAGGTTGAAGGCATTAGATCCTTGTCTCTGCCTCCCATAGTCTTATAAGTATGATAGAATAAGATATCCACAGAACTTCCCATGTCAATTAAGACTCTATTAATTGCCCATGTATCTTCAGCCTCATCATCCTCTTTTTCATCTTCATCTTCTTTTTGTTTTGGGTTTATTTCCAGCCTCACCACTAATGGGTTATCATACATTTCGCCAGACTTTGGTACTTCTTCTGCGGTAAAAAAGATAGTCTGCTTTTGCCATTCTTTTAGTGGCGAGATTTTCCCAATGTTCATTATCTCTCTTTCATTGGCATCTCTTGCGAAAACTCTTCTTAGAACATTATCGTGAAAATCTTCAATTGTTTTGTACGAATGTACAATAGAGTTACAAAATAGATTTTTTTTCCTTTTCTCCAACTTCTATGACAAATGTTTCTCCTCATTTTGTTGCATTTACTCTGCGAATTTCTGGTGGTGGTGGTAAGGGTTAAGATTGAGGATGCCCTATTAAAAAATGATTTAATTTTCCTTGATCTATCATCTTGAGAATGATCCTTTTAATATTTCTGTTGTTATTTGTTGAATTTCCATGAAAATGATGGTAAGAGCAAAATTCTTGACTTCGGTGGCTTGAAAGTGGTTCTTTTCCCATGTTCCAGGGTGTCGGAATGTTCTCTATTAAAATTATAGCTTTCCAAAAAAAATTCACAGTAGCATTCAATGGTGGAATCTTGATCTCTTCCCATATCATCTTTTGACTTCCTGATCCTCTATGATAATTCTGTCTTTGTTCCCCATAGGTTTCTTGTGGCTGATCAAGTCTTTGAATTTTGTTGTTCCCACCTCGACTATAAAAATTTCTTTCCCTTTAGAATTCTTCTTGATCTCTGCTTCCCATAGCTACCAGCTTCTATTGATTATCATTCTTATTTTCTTGTTGTACTTGCGAAGTGATCGCCACTATGTTTATCAATTTAGGAAATAAGCTTGCGTTCGCTGTATTTGAACTTGTGTTCGCGACTGGATATGATTCTATTCCATTCTGCTTTTCTTTAAGAGCAATGTACTCTTCTTGCAATTCTCGCAGCTCAGTCATTGTGATTGTATTTGTAGTTGCGGGAATTCCTACACTACACCCCTCACAAGAATTCATAATAATAAACACATATTTGAAGATTAAGAACAACACTTTTATTGATTAATTCTCAGAAATGTTATAGGAAATAGAGGAAATCAAGAATACAACCGCTCACAAGAACTTTCTCTCTCCTCAAAACTTTCTCAACACTCAAAAATTGATCTCTCCCTTTCTGGGTCTATTAGTTCTCTTTATATAGGGTAGTTACATAGTGGATGACAGCTAAGCTGTCCTTTAATTTCGGATCTGACTCGCGATATTCTCGCAGCAGTTATAATGTTAATTCTCGCAGATGCTATAATCCTCGTAGGATCGTCATGCTTTTATCGTGTTTCAACTATCGTCATCCGTTACGTCATTCTTTGAGTCATTCTGCGACGCTCGCAGAGTGTTGTTGAAGAGCTTGCAGAAACGTTGTTTATAAATTTCACAAGAGTATTGCTATGGCGACATTATGATCCTACAGTATTCTTGATTCTGAAAATTTGAATGTGCAATAGATTGGTTACGAACATTGCGTTGATGAATGATAAAATGAGATATCTCTCATCCACATGTCCAGCCATTTCACTACACATTGTCTTCCATCTTATAGTTAGATGTTTCAAACTTTCACCAATTCTCTGCTTTAATCCAAATACATCTTATATTCCTGGTCGAGAGGAGTTGTTAGTTATATACGCCCCTAAGAATATAGTCTGCAAATGGTTGAAATATGTTATAGTATTCCTGGGTAGACCTTAGAACCACTTTAGCGCCTCTCCTGTTAGACTTGATGCAAAATACTTTCACAACACATCATCATGATTCTCCCACTGTAACATACATCTCACATAATCTTAATTTGGTTAATTGCACAAGTTGTTCCATCAAAGATGCTGGTTAACGCAGGAAAACTGCACTTTGGTGGTATCCCTCCTAACTGTACTTCTTATGTAAATGGAGTCTTCGCAGCTTCTTCAATGGCTTTATCTAAGTGCCTTATGCCTCCTTATCTCCTATTATTCAACATTCCTCTCATTTCTGCCAGTTCTCTTAAGATTTGTTCGTTTACTCCGGATGCTGATCCCATTGGTCTCTTTAATTATGCTTCTCTTCTCCTGCGTTCTTGCCTATTTTGTGTTGCGAAATTTTGATTTTCTTCCCCGTCATTTTTTTCTTGTCTTTCTATGCGATTTTATCTTTCATTTCTTTCATGAATTCGCACACCATTATATCTCTCATTTTCTTCTCTGCGATTTTGCACACTCCTTACCAACTCTTTTTGTTGTCTTTCGATTCTCTTTTGTATTCTATCATATTCTTCATTGATATTACCATTGTTGCAGTTTTGCTCGCGTCTTCTTTCTCGATTATCATGGTTGTTCTGACGTATTGCTTCTTGGAGTTCTCTTTCCTCCACTTATGCTCTCAAAATTTCTCTTTCACAGGCTAAACGTGCTTGTTCAACATAATGTCCTTAATTTCTTCTTTAATTATTTGTTCATTTCTGCGATTTTCTCTTCCATGTAATATTCTTCTCCCTTCTTCTTGGTTTTCTTCATCACCTTGATTATTTCGTTCCTGACGCTGCCTGTTTTGTGGAATTTCTCCATGTGGAATGTATCGATCTTCAATCATTTCTCTATTTTCGCGACGTTCTTCATCTAGATTTTGCACCTCTTGCCGAATTTTTCCATCAACATTTTCTACAAGTGAGTTTCGTCTTTCTTCCCTTCTGATTGATCTTGAACTTGATCTTGTAGTACTTCTTGACTTTCTATTTTGTAGTCTCATATTCTCTATTCTCAATTCATGATTCTGTCTTGTCAAATTAGCACGTTCTTATGCTTCTACTCTCCTTTCTTCGTGTATTCTTTGTCTCAATTCCTCTAATGCTTCTACTTCTCCATTTCCATGAATCATTCCTCCAACTAATTCTTGATCTTCCTCTATTCGCCTATCTTTTCTTAATTGTTGCTCCTCTTCCGCTTCACCTGTTGAATCTGACTGCCATGTGTGTATACTCACTCTATCATAATCCATAGTTCTATTTTGCGCTGGTGTATGCTGAATTGGTTGTTGAATTTTATTTTATCCATCATTTATTGTATTCATTCTTGATGGTTCTCCAGTTTCGTTTCTTCTTTCTACAGCAAGTCTCTTACTCCTTCTCACAGTTGTTGGTTATCTTGAAGCATTTCTTCTTCTATCCATCTCTTCAACCTCAATGAATTGCTGAAAATTATATGAAATCTATTACAAACTACTCCAAATTCTTTCGAATCACAATATTAATTTTCACACTAAAAACAAGGGAAGAATCCATGTTTTTAGTGCCAATATGTAGTAGCAGGAAATCCCACACTACACCCCTCACAAGAATTCATAATAATCAACACATCTTTTTAAAGATTATGAACAACACTTTTATTAATTGATTCACATAAATCTTACAAGAAATGGAGGAAAACAAGAATACAATTGCTCTTTAAACTTTCTCTCTCCTAATGACTTGCTCAACACTCGAAAAATATCTCCCTCTCCTTACGCTTGTTCAACTCTTTATATAGGAATTTACATAGTGGATGACAGCTAATCTTTCCTTTAACTTCGGATCTGACTTGCGATATTCTCGCAAGATTTTTATTGTCGAATCTTCGCAAATATTCTAATCATTGCAGAATCATCACACTTTTCTCATGTTTCTGCTATCGTCACATGTTGCGTCATTCTTCAAATTATTCTGCGATACTCGCAATGTGTTGTTAACCAAACTTCGCAAATGTGTCCTTCTTGCGATATTCGGATCCTAAAACGGGGTTAGGGTTCTTTACTATGATTATTAAAATTACATTTTAGTTTTATTGAGGCTCTATTAATGAGTATTTAGAGCTCTAGATTTAGTTTTAGGGGAAGAAGATGATAAAGAAAATAAAATCTCTCTCTCTATGTTACAAAAATATATATTCCTCCCCTTTCTCTCCCCTGCTCTCCTCTTTATATATGTGTTTACATAGTGGATGACAGCTAAGCTGTCCTTTAATTTCGGATCTAACTTGCAGTATTCTCGCAAGAGTTCTAATGTTAATTTCGCAAACACTCTAAACTTCACAGAATCATCACGCTTTTCTCATGTTTCTGCTATCGTCATCTGTTACATCATTCTTCAAATCATCATGCGACACTCGCAATGTATTGTTGATCAAACTTCACAAATGTGTCCTTCTTGCGATATTATGATCCTACATCTTGCCTCTTTTTCCTTGAATATTGCTTGAAGAGCGATCTTTAAGGAAAAATCCATTGTTGTAGTAGTGTTTGATCTTTGTTGATGAAGGAACGAGCGAAAGAATACTGGACTTGAAAAGTACGTACTTGCCTCTATTCTTTTGTGAAGTTTCGGAGCTTTGAGAAATAAATATGAAGTATCAGCCCTTGAAGTATAAGAAGTATGAAGTATCCTTTGAGAAGTATAAGAAGTACTCAATCCTCGAAATACAAAAATTATCCGTCTTTGAATGAAAGTAATAAGTATTGCCTCTATTCATGCGAAATTATTACTCTATTTTTGGTGAGGATCCTTGTCCACTTTGGAAATGATTCTTGCCGAGAAGATAAAGAACATAAAATAATTTCTTGGTAATCCATAGTTGCCTCTTTTCTTTATCAATGAGGGTAGAATCCTTGAGAAAATATTTTGTGCTCATACGATAGTATATAATCTCTTCAAGTTGTTTTTAATTGTGCGAAATAACCATATTTTGCAAAATAATCACATTCCGAGAAATTCTGACACATTCTGCGAAATTCTGGCACATTCTCTGAAATTCTGAATACCACTGCGAAATTCTAAATAACCCTGCGAAATTCTGAATAACCCTGCGAAATTATGAATACTTATGCGAAATTATAAATACTTCTGTGAAATTATAAATACTTCTGCGAAATTATGAATACTTCTGCGAAATTATGAATACTTCTGCAAAATTATGAATACTTCTGCGAAATTATGAATAACCATGTGAAATTATGAATACTTCTGCGAAATTATTAATAGTACTTCTGAGAGATTCTGAATACTCCTGAGAGATTCTAAATAATACCACTGAGAGATTCGGAATAATACTTATTTGTTATTTTCGCTGTCTCAGATTCATTTCCATGTATATATTCGCAAACCTTTTTTCTTACATATAACCATTTTCGCAAGCTTATTTTGCTTACTCATTTTCTTATGTGGTCTTATTTTGGGTTCCTAGTTAAAGGTATTATTTTTCCACCTCTTGTCATTGCAACAAAATCGCAGCACGTCTTTGCACTTTCATGCAGAAACCCATTGATCTTGCCTTAACTTTTTCTTTTGTCAATTTTTGTTGCGACAATATGACATGCCTAAATTTTCTTGCGAAACTAATGCCCCATGACATTGCCGTCGTGCGACGAAATCGCAGGACGTCTTTACACTTGCATGCAATGATCCATTGATCTCATCTTATCCTCTCTTTTGTATTATTGCCTCTTCAGGAATGTTGCACAAATATGACAAGTCTTAATACTCCCTGAGTAAAACATCTCATGACATTTGCTTCTTAATACACTTATCATCTCCCTAATGGAGATTTCCACCCTTATCTTCCCCCTGGTTTCCCTTTCAAGGAGACGTACTTCTGCCATACAAGACTAGCTCCTCCCATACAGTCCTAACAACAACCAGTTGTGTTTGCAGCCTCTTATCCCTTTTGCCTATATGGCTTATGGTTACGAGACTGCACCCTAAGTGGGGTTTTCTTCGGTCCGAGTGCATCATAGCCAAGACTTACCAAGAATGGACAGGGTAGTTTCATACGCCCGGGGCACTCTTGGCTCAACCGTGTACCTCGGCGCCTTGGTCATACTCTGCACCCCTTAAGAGAGCTCTTATTACCTTAGTCTCCCAACTCAAGTCATATGCTCAAGTTGAGAATCCAAGGTGTCTCTCCTGTATGGGCTTTCATTGACCCCAAATCTCCATGACTCAGGTTCCAACAGCGGTGTAACCTTATTGCTGAGCCATGCAACAGATACCCCCTTCTATGACGTACTTTAGGTCTTACATTTTCCTCTTGCGAAATTTTATTCGTGAACTAGGGTGTACGTCATAAAAGTTCGTCCCATTCTAATATGTCATTAATCTCTGCGAAATTTTATTCGCGTTTCTTTGTTTTTTCATTCATTCTTTCATTTCTTTTATAATATCATATCATTTGAAGCAAAATAAATATTCAAGAGAAATTCTAATACAATTTAATTCTGAAATCTTTGTAGTTGTGAAATTTATGTAATTCTGCGATTTTATCGCGTTTTGTAAATAAAGTCAAAAATCTTTTATTTTATGTAAAAGAGATATTCTAGAGAAATATATAAATTGAATTTTCTCGGTTTTCTATAATTTTGAAATCTCGAAATCTTTGTAATCTTATTAATCTTTGAAATCTTTGTTATCGTGCGATTGAATCGCTTTTTGTAAATCAAATCAAAAATATTTTATTTTCTGTAAGTAAAATATTCAAGGAAGTAGTACTTAGCTTTCATGTGATTTTCCGTTGATGTCGTCTCTTGCGAAGTATATGGTCTGTCTGCGAAATTAGCATCCTTGAAATGTATAAAAGTCGCACAAAGATATGTAATTATCGCAGCAGCAAAAAGAAGAGCGAGAAATGAGACTTGAACTCTTTACCCGCTTCTTGGATTTTCTCGCACCCTACCAATTGTGCTAACCCTCTCTTGCGAAAAAATCAAAGACTTTGCGAAGTTAACGTCTGTATGAAGTAAGAAGACATCATCTTCGAAGGGCAAAAATTCTCTGTGAATAGGGATATTTGAAACCAAGCGCTACAACTTACTCTGTGAAGCCTGACCAACTTTGCTACCTCTCATATGTGAAATTATTGCAAACTTGTTAAAGTTGATTTGATCTTCGCCTGTACCAATCTAAAAATATGTAAAATGTGCTAAAAATATATTTGATGAGAGATTCGAACCCGTGTCTTCAGACCCATTCTCTGTGATGATGACCAACTATGCTAGTTCTTGTTTTGCGAAAGAGTAGTGTTATTCGCTAACTTATTCTCATATTACTATTCTTTGTGTACTCTTTCTCCGTCTTTTCTTATTCTCCTGCTTTGGTTTTTCCGGTGCGAATCTCCACTTTGATTCTTCTGAGATATCATTGTCTTGCTATCCGAATCCTGCACAAGAAATTTTAATGGCCATTTTTTTTTCATGAAGAAATTTTAGTTGACACATCATCAAATTCCTTCTTTTAACTATTTCTTTCGCTGCTTCCTGTGATCTTTATTAATTCGTTCTCGAACTCCATCTGTTGTTACCTTCATTATGACCAAGACTAATAACTCTCCCTGGATCACTAGTGCTATATTATTTTCAGTACATCTTGTTCGCAGAAACCTGTTCACCCTTGTAGTTTATAGGACCATAATATCGCTACAACGATATTCCTGCGAAGATTAACAACACTTCTGCGAGGACATCGCGAGTACCTTAACAACATTTGACGGGTGTCGCAGAATTGCTTAAGGAATGATGTAATGAATGACGAATGACGAATGAAGAAACATGAAAAGAGCATGTGCTGACCTGCGATGGTTATAAGGTTGGCGAGAAGGAGAAACGTGGTTGTCGCGATGTGATCGCAGCATAAATCCGAGATAAAAGGAAGACTTATCTGTCATCCATTATGTAACTACTCTATAAATAGAGACCCAATATGTCCAGAAAAGGATGATGTATTTTTGAGAGTTGAAAGAGTCTTGAGGAGAGAGAAACTTCAAGAGAATAGTTGTAATCTTGATTTCTTCCATTTCTGTAAACATTTCTGAGAACAAAATAGTAAAGTGTCATTTTTAATCTCCCATGATGATTTGATTATTGTAGAATCTTTACAAGGGTGTAGTGTAGGATTTCCTGCAACTACATTTTGGCGCTAGAAACAGGGAGGAGGAGTAAAAGACTTGCAGGTGGAGAAACAAACGAATTGGGAGAATCTTCAAGGATGAGAACAAGAAAAAATAGAACAAGGAATGAAGGGGAAAATCAGATTCAACAGCCGAATCAACAAACACCAATACAAGATAGAAATGTGGATTACGATAGAGTGAGTGTGCATACTTGGAGATCGGATTCGATGGAAGAAGAAGAAAATTGACAATTAAGAAATGAAAGCAGAGAAGAAAGGGATCAAGGAGTGGTTAAAGGATTAATTCATGGAGAGGGAGAAAATGAAACAACGGATGATTTAAGACAAAGAATACAAGAAGAAAGAAGTCTAGAGGCGGAAGAACATGCAAATTTAACAAGACAAAATCATGAGTTGAGAATGGATAATTTGAGGTTACAAAGTAGAAGATCAAGAAGTACTGCTAGATCAAGATCAAGATCATTCAGAGAAGAACCAAGGCGAAACTCTCTTATGAGAAATGTTAGAGAAAACATACAAGAAGAAACGCAAAATCCAAATGGAGAACAACGTCATCGAGAAGAGAGGATAATTGATGATCGCTATGATCCACGTGGTGAAACTTTGAATGGAAGACGAAGTAATAGAAATCAAAGAGATGAGAATAATCAAGATGATGAAGAAAATCGAGAAGAAGGTAGAAGAATATTACATGGGCGAGAGAATGTAAGAAATCAAAGAATCATTGAGAACGAAATTGAGAGACATTATGCTGAACAAGCACGCTTAGCCTGCGAAAGAGAAAGGTTGAGAGCAGAAGTGGAAGAACAGGAGTTTCAAGAGGAAATACGGCAGAATAACCATGATAATCGAGAAAGGAGACGCACGCAAAATCGCAATAATGATAATGTTCAAGAAGAGTATAACAGAATACAAAGAAGAATAGAAAGACAGCGAAGAAAAATGGTGAGAAATGAAGAAACTCGCAGAGAAGAAATTGGAAGACATAATCAAATGCGAATTTTAGAAGGAGGCGAAGATAAAAATCGCAGAAGAAGGCAGGATGACGTTGTAGATGAAGATACACAAACTCTCTCAAGACAGGAAAGACATGAACGCAGGAGAAGGGAAGCTGTACTAAAAATGCCAATAGAACAAAATCCAACTACGAATGAGCAAATTTTAAGGGAATTAGCAAAAATGAAGGGATTGATAAATAACAGAAGAGAAGGAGGTAGAAGGCAACTTGATAAAGCTATTGAGGAAGCAGCGAGAACTCCATTCACACAAGAAGTGCAACTAAGAGGAATACCCCCAAAATGCAATTTACCAGCATTAAACAGTATTTTTGATGGTACTACATGTGTTGTTCAACATGTCAAGGCTTATGTTATGTGTATGCTACAGTGGGAGAACCATGATGTTGTATTATGCAAGTATTTTGCATCCAGCTTAACTGGCGAGGCGCTAAAATGGTTTGAGGGATTACCAAAAAATACTATCACTTCTTTTGATCACTTACAAGCTACATTTTTGGGCGCATACATAAGCAACAATTCATCGCGGCCGGGTATTGAAGATGTATTTGGGTTAAAGCAGAGGGTTGGCGAGAGTTTAAAACACCTAACTATAAGATGGAAAACAATGTGTAGCGAGATGGCAGGAAGAGTAGATGAGAGATATCTTAATTTATCCTTCATCAATGCAATGTTTGCGACCAATCTGCTATACATACAAATTTTCAGAATCAAGAATACAATCACTATGACAGAGTTGCGAGAATTACAAAAGGAATACATTGTTTTGGAGGAAAAACAAAATGAAATGGAATCATATCCAGTCGTAAATACTAGCTCAGTAGCAGCAAATGGAAGTTTACTTCCTAAAATGATTAACAATGTAGCGAGCACCTCGCAGAATCAACCAGAGAAAGTGGTGATTAATAACCAACAGAATCTAGTAGCCATGGGAAGTCGAGATCAAGAAGATTATGAAAGGGAGAAGAATTATTACAATCGCGGAGGAAATAATAAAATTCAAAGGCTTGATCATCCCCAAGAGACTTATGGTGGACAGAGGCAAAATAATTTTAGAGGTCAAGGTAATCAGAAGACAATATGGGAAGAGATTAAGATGCCACCTCTAAATGCTAGTATAGAAAAAATTTGGGAAGCTATCATTTTGATGGAAGATATACCATCGCCATGGAACATGGGAAAAGAACCACATCCGAATAATCGTAAACAAGAATTCTGTCCTTGTCATCATTTTCATGGTCATTCAGTAAATGATTGCAGGAATGTAAAAAAGAATAATTTTAAGAATGATTGATCAAGGAAAGCTAAATCATTTTCTAGGAGGACACCAGCAATCGCAGCAATTACCACCACCACCAGATAATCGCAGAGTGAATACTATAAAAGGAGCAGAAACCTTTGTCATAGAGGTTGGAGCCAAGGCGAAGATTTTTTTTTGCAATTCCATCGTACATTCTTTCAAAACTATTGAGGATTTTCACGATAACGTTCTAAGCAGAGTCTTCGCGAGAGACACAGATGGAAAAGAAATAATGAACATAGCGAGAGTCTCGCCGTTAGAAGAATGTCAGAAGCAAACTCTTTCTTTCACTGCACAAGAAGTACCAGAACCTGGCGAGTTGCACGATAATCCATTGGTAGTAAGGTTGGAAATAAATCCAAGGCAAACAGAAGAATGAGATGAAGAAAATAATAATGAAGTAGAAGATTCTTGGGCTATTGATAGAGTCTTAATTGACACGGGAAGCTCTGTAGATATCTTATTCTATCATACCTATAGAACCATGGGTGAAAAATATGAGGATTTGATACCATCAACATATAAAATCTATGGTTTTAATGGTACTGCCAACAAGCCCAAAGGGGAGATCACAATGCAAATTCCATTAAAGGGGATATTTTCTAAGATCCTATTCTGTGTTGTTGATATTGAATCACCCTATAATGTTCTGATTGGTTGACCTTGGCTACATGGGATATTAGGGGTGGTATCTACTTTTCACCAGTGTATTAAATTCCCTCATCCTAATGGTGTTGGAGTCATCAAAGGAGATTGGGGAGAAAGCAAAAAATGTTATGAGATTGATGTAAAATCTTGCGAAGAAATAGCTGGAAAGAATAGCAATTGGAAATACAGCATCAAGCAATGACAGAGATGTGACAGGTTAATGATTGATATAATAGAGCGGCAAGAGGAAGTACATGGCGAGCATCTCGCGGATAAAGAGAAAACAACAAAACGTAACAGAAAAGAAGAACCTGAAAGTAGTAAGAAGGTAAAAAGATGAAATTTAAGAAAAATTGTGAATGAATTGTTTGGAGAAATTGTTTTCAAAGAGTATTATGTTTGAGTGGAAGAGATAAAATTGAAAAGTTGTACGAGAGAAGAAAAGATCAAAAGAAAATAAATTTTAACAGAGTCATGATGCTCGCAAGAAACGCGAATAAAATTTCGCAGAGATTTAAAGAATGGGACAAACCTTTATGGCGTGCACCTTAGTTCGCGAATACAATTTCGCAAGAGGCAAATGTAAAACCTACAAGTATGTCATAAAGGAGGAATCTCTTTACATGATTCATGGATAAGGTTATACCACTGCTGAAACCTGAGTCATGAAGATGTTGGGGTTAAAGAAAAACTATCCGGGAGAAAGACCTTGGATTTCCAGCTTTATAAGGTTATACCCTGGTTGGACGACCGAGGATCTCTCCTAAGGAGTGCAGAGTATAGCCAAGGCGCCGAGGTACACGGTTGAGACAAGGGTGCCCGGGACAGACGAACCTACCCTGGCCATTCTTGGTAAGTCTTGGCTATGATGCACTCAGCCTGAAGAAAACCCCACTTAGGGTGCAGTCTTGTAACTATAAGCCATATAGGCATAAATAACAAGAGGCTGCGAAAACAACTGGTTGTTGGTAAATCTGGATGGGAGGAGATATTCTTGTATGGACGATGTTCCCTCCTTGAAGGGGAAACCAGGGGGAAGATAAGAGTGGCACCCTCCATTAGGGAGCTGATAAGTGTCTTAAGACGGCAATGTCATGGAACTTTATGCTCGCAAGAACATTTAGGCATGTCATATTATCGCGTGACGAACATTATACAGAGGCAACAAGCCATCATTGTTATAAAAAGGTATGAGGTTTATGTCCATGATGAATAAATCTATCAGACGGACGACGTTTAATTTAGGCCCGATCCGAAGGTCGGGAGGCTCCGGATGGAGGAGTCATTGGACGGCTGGGAAGCAAACGGTTTTAACAGATCGTAATACCAATTTGTTATATACATGGAGATTTCCATAAAACGAATCACGCGAATAAAAAAAAGGAAGCATAACAATTCGTTTCCTCTCTGTCTTTTAATTTCGATAAAATTCTTCGTCTCCTTCACTGAATCTCAACAATGTTATTTCGAGGAGGATTAATCTATAGCTCCTGCTAAAGGGGATTGTCGAATCCAGTTTTGCGGTTTTGATTCAGAGTTATTGTTATTCAAATCAATCCTGTTCATGGAATTTGCAAGTGAAGATCTCTTTTTTGAAGCCAAATTAAGGTAAAAATTTAATCTGTCCCATATGATTCTTCTTCGTTACCTAAGCAATAGAAACCAATTTGATTTTATTTTTTTGAGATTCCAATCATTGATTTTTCAGGAAAACTAATCGGGGTTTTTGTTCTGTTAATTCAATGGTGAAAATTTGGATTGTAGAAAATTACAGTTTTGCTTGATAAAACAGGTGAATCCCTATTGTTCATCTTACTTTGTTATTAAATATAACTTCTTCCATACGTTCCTTCAAATTCTCATTAGTACGTACCAGATGATGTCTCTATCTTTTAAACTGAATTAAATTGGATTTTTGGGTCTATTAGGGTTTGATTTTGATGTTATGGTTTCTGGTGATTAATTTTTCGTTGTTCTTCTAATTCTGTGAGTTATGGGTTACAATCTTAATTTTAGATGGGTTTTTGGTTTGATTTTGATTATGGGTTTTATAGTTGATGTTTAATTTTATGGATTATGTATCTTAATTTTGTGAATCCGTTCCTTCTTCTGGGCACTTTTGGTTTTATTTTTATTACAATTTTTTTTTTTCGTATCGTAAAGCTGAAGGTACTAGTTGTGACAAGCTATCAAACTAAAGGTTTTGCAGGACATTATGCAGTTAATATCTACAACAACCTTGGGAAAACATGGGAGAAGCTGAGAGTTTTGGACGCATGACTACTAATGGTTTTGAAGCCGCTGATATGTTGTTGCTTACAGAAAATGAGAACAAGCAGGGGATGATGTAGCAATGGTTAGGTAGTGTGGGCCATCATCCGGCGGTGGGAAAGCTCCGGATGGAGTTTTTGCTTGGATGGATGAGAAACTTCAGGTGGGTTAACAGAATTTCGACTAATTGATTTGAGTTTTGATTTATTATTTGCTCAGCGAGATAGGAGAGGTGGACAAAGCAAGAAGATGGTTTCTTCTTCTTCTTGGTTTCCTTCGCTGAGCAACCCTAACAACATTAATAATTTGATATCTGTACAATGAAGTAACTAGCATGTTTATCTTTTTTCAATCCTTCTCCTCTACGCTACGAACACATAAGAGAAATGCTCAGGTTTCAAAATTTTAACCCTAATGTACCCCCTTTTTATTTGATTTGAATGATAGTTTCTTCTCAAAAGGGCGAAACTGCGGTAGAACTCCTGTCTGAAGATTCATCGAGCTAGCATTGGTATTGGCATTGGGGTATTGTACTGAGAAGTATATCAATAGATCAACGATTATGTGCTACATGGTTGTTTCACCTTTCTTTAGGTTGCCATTGATTCAATTATTAATTTGTTGGCAGTGTTTTGATTTGTCCTTATGATTTTGTCTTGGATTTTTCTCTCTATATATTTTTGATTTTGCTCTAACCCTTTGATATGTATTTATTGAAATTACAAAATCAAATTTATTATTAACAATCTTGAAGAACAAAGATCACTAACAAATCAGACATATATTTATCATTCTTCTTCATCCTTACCAAACATTGTGTTTTTTTACAGTTTCCAATCTAATTCAATTAGGTTTAACCATAACTCACAAATATTACCTTTTAATTAAGACATTTAAACATTGTGTTTCTTTATAGATGGTCAACCATGAGGTCTCAATCAGTAATCAACTTAAACACTGATATGCTCTTTAACGTCTTTGTTATATTGTTGATAATGTTCAACACACTTCTTTTGTTACCATTTTTCCAGTGTTTCTTTTACTGAGTTGGTTTCATGTGCATGTATTTTGTTCTCAATTTTAATTGCTAAGCAGGTCCAATGGATGATGAGTAATTGGAAACGTATATACGACATTTTTTAAATCCATGAGAAGATTAAAAATGCAACCCCAAAACAAGTATATCTGAAGGCTGTGAAAATAAATATTTCACTGACTGTTTCAAAGGGAAATTTTGGCCATCCAAGATTTTAGCTTATCCAATGTTGGGAAAAGAGTGATTTATCCCTGAGATTCTGAAGAAAATCCATTCAAGAAGGGCATATTATCTTCATGCCAGCAAATAGAAGAGACTGAGAATGTTAGATGTAAGGTAGTTTATCAACCTTAATTTCCTTTGCAGTTCATCTACTTGATTTACTTCCATTGTCACGAAAAATAAGCAAAAACAAAAATTGGGTACTAAACAACGAATGAGAGGTGGGATTAAGGTGAAGGTTGTGGTTCCCACAATCGTGGAATAGAGAACTTAGTACTTGGAATTATAGCCGCACCAAAAGTCTACTGGGTAGTAGAATTAGCACATACATTCATGTAAATTGTATATGAATTACTAATAGTGCGCATTGATAGCCAAGTTGAATAAATTTGTATGTTTGGGTCCGTAACTTTGTATGCTTGGGTAAGTTTTTCAAATTTGTAACGTTACTAAAAAATCCCCCTTTTACAATTTTTTTAATTTCTCGGCAATCCCTTAAGTGTGTCCTGGCTTTGAGCCTAATGATATTTGTATTTGAAAAACACGCAACAAAGGAATGTTTTGATAGAGGTACTAGATATTATCAAGACATGTGGATGTAATGCGACCTCAAGGTCAACCTATTTTGTGTATATTTTCTACTGCTAACTATGTGTATCCCAAGGTTATTATTCGGTTCCTTTATTCTCGAACTTCCTATGTGCAAGAAATTGTCTCAGATGTCTACTTCATCTTTGGCATGATAGCTCTCTTTGAGTCGACCCTGCATGAGAAAACTTCTTGGATGTAGGCTACTTCAGTATATGTGATTGGTTTATAGACTAATTTTTCTTTCCCCTTTCGGTGATTATGAGTTTCAGCAATGTGAAGGTTTTCATGCGAGCTCATTCTATAACAAAGTAGTTATGCTGGATGTCAAAAATATAGATACTTAATAGGAGTTATCATGAATCTTCGTACTTGCAGTAGAATATCAGACACGTGATATCTCTTTTTTGTTGTCGAGACTCGAGAAGTATAATGAAAGGCTATGCTAGGCTCACGTTTTCATCTTTGCTTGAGGAAAATAATATGTTACTTTAAAATTTCACTTGGAGATTAGTTTCTAAAAAACATTGATATTATGACTCCATTCGGGAATAAAAAATATGTCAAGGTTTCGCTTCATATTTTGTTGGTTTGATAATATGTAGTTGATGAAGAAATTCTAATTTTCTTTAGGTTCCTAACAAAGGAACAATACTGAATATTAACTTCAGAGAAGATTAAAACTCAAATACTCTATGGAAATGGTTCTCTTCACAGGCCTAGGGACTTGAGAATATCTGTTTGATTGTACACCAACGTACCAAGGAATTCAAGCATTCTGGAATACAATGACAATGTGATTATAGACACTAGCATGGAGCCTGCACATTCGAACGTAACCTCGTTGCGGAATCATTCTTTTTGATTTTTATTTTCTTATATTCGTCTATATATAATTGGAATTGACTATGGGTATATATGATGTTGTTACAGGTTAGATGTTCCCGAAGATTTTAATCAGATGATCCTGATGAATTTTGTGGTCAGACAATAAGGAAGACATTGGTACATATATCACTGCATACTCTTTCAATTCAGATAGCGTTTTCATATTGTTATATTTTACAATTTTACGTTTCCGTTGAACTAATAATTTGGTTTGTTTTACAGAGAGTTAAATATGTATAGAGGTGAAGATGAAATTACATAGATCTTGCTGAACTGCTTCTCTTTGAGATTCAGCAGAATAATTATATTGTTGTTTAAGTTGAAGAAGCCATTGATGCTCTTTCAACATTCTCTCTAGAGGTAAATCAAACTTCTCTAGAGGTAAATCAAAATTTTTATGATTTTAACTTGATTTATTTCTCATATGCAATCCGTTAGCTGATTGATAATTTTTTTATGAAGAAGCATTGCCTTTGTCTCCATGATAGCAACAACTATCAGACGGACGGCATTTAACAGGTACCGTCATCTGGAGGTCGGGATATTTCAGATGCTATTTTTTCTGATCGTCGGCAAGGAAATTTCACCTAATGTTAAGTTGGGAGAAGCGGGTAAACGGATTGGGGATGTTAATAATGCCAATTTTTTAATTTCAGACAACATGTGATTTTTACCCTAAAACGAATAACAAACCACTTTTAATTAGTTTCCTACCACTTTTGATCTTCTTCGACGTACACTTTCCGATTTTCTATAACCGGTATTAATAATAATTTTTTCGGCAGATAGCTTCCAAGGAATCAGAGAAAAAGTATTAGCATCACAGACGTTAAATTCATGAATTTCAAGCTAGATTATGGAATCTCTCTTCTGCAAAAAACCTAAAGATTAAATCACCCATTCAGGTACTAATTATTTGGAATTAATATATAAAATCAAAGTTTTTTGTCTTTATTTTGATTGATGATTCGTTGGTTATGGTGATCATGTTAGAGTTGAATATGTACTTGATATAACCTCTACAGTTTACATCAATGTTAATTAACCTTATTACTGTTAGTTGGAACCTTTGTCTTCACTTCTATATTAGTGATTGGGTTGTTGTACATAGGTATCATTAATTGGCACACTGAATTGACGACATCACTTTGTATGCTCATTGGAGATCACTGAGAGTTACTGAATCTCCTCACAATCAAGGTATATTTGTATATTCGAAAGAGTTTGATCAGTAACTATTCAACAACTAAAAATTTTCCCAGTTAAAACAGAAATTTTAAAAAATCTGTTGCTAATTCCGAAAGTTTGTGCAATTATTATCTGATAAATACTACAACAAAGTTTTGTATCATTTATTTATTTTCTCATTATTGTGGTTATGCATCCAAATGGCTTTCGCAGTGTATTCTTAGTCCGATAACTCTTATTATGTGTATGGTTCCTTGATTTTATGTTTGTCCAGTGTTATTGTTTGTTGTAGGCTTGCAATCTACCCTTACACAGGCAATGGATGTTAGTTGGGTAAGAGGTAAGAACTAATTTTGAACCCCCTGTAGATTTTGAAACTAAAATATTCATTAAAACACCCTTATGTTCCACCTTTATGATTTGATAGATTTAAAAGGATGGAATGCTTCATGTCGTAGTTTGGGTGCAGGAATGTATTGGGAGACAAAAATTGATGTATGAGTTGGAAGTGATGAATCAAAAATTGGAGGAAAGAAAATTGGTGATGTGATGTTCTAGCTGAGGAAGTGGGAAGTCAAAAAGGGAGGATCTCAGGAAATAGGCAATTCAGGTGCTCTCAGTGGTTAATCTGCTAATATTGATCGGAACAACAATGATGCGGGAACTAATGATCTTGATGATGTAGAGATTGACGAGGTGCGTCTTAATGCTGTGGTTGCCTTAATTGGTGTGGCAATTGAAAGAAATTTAGTTCGTGTCATTCTAGAGGTAGTATTTGATGCAATTTCCATGTTCTTTAGTAATTATCTGTTCATTCCCTTCCACCTCATATATGCCCATATATCTGTTCTAATCTGATGAGGAGAGTTTTGCAGGAACAATTGGAAGCAGCAAACGCTCTCAAGAGGCAAATGTGGGCGGAAGCATGTCATTTGAACTTTTCATTTAATATTTAGTTTAGTATTAAAATAAAATACAGTATATACTGATCAGCCTTTTCATTTACCAACCTTTGAGTAGAATTTCAATTTTGATTATTGTTGGCTCAATTCGTCATGGATTAAATTGCCAGTAAAGAATATTTGTTACATATAGTACAACTCTTTTGTGCATTTTGTTTTTCTAACCAGTTCATGGTTCTAAGGTTTGTTGTGTGCTTTAGAAGTTGTCATTAGCGTGAGATAGATCATAGGTAGCTATTGGTCATGGAGATTGGAAGGATTTCATTCTCGGGGTTGAAGAACATGGAACTATGAATTCCGATATATGGAATTTGATTAAGTTAGGACGAATTTAGGGAATTTTGTGCTCATAATGTTCTGCAGTAGGACAATGTAGCATACCGCTTGAAATGGAAGTTGGTTTACGATCGGATATTTGAGACTGTTGTTATCATTTCAGAACGTAGCAATTCCGATCTTTCTTTTCAACATGGCAAGTTAGAGCAAGTAAACAAGTAAGTGATCCTCTTATCTTCACAATACATGATTCATTCATCTTGCTTAATTTTACTGTCAACTGCGGAAGTGATAGGCATGTTTATTTTCAATGATCCGATGTATGAGAAAATCAGCATGAATTGCAATTTTTATGCATGCTTGCTGTTTAGAGGACTGTATTTGGGTTCATTTTGAACGAGTGCCTTTTACTTTGGTTTATCTTAACCTGACCAGTTTTAGTTTCTTAAATTATTAGAAATAGACTTTAATTATTGGGGATTATGATACTGTGTTATTAGAGATGGTGAATTTAAGAGGAAACGTGAACTCGAATTTAGACAACATTTATAAATAGACAAATTATGTGTTGGTGTTTTGTGTTAGCCAAGAAAATAAATGCTAGGTGTACTATGAAAACAAGAAGCTATAAAACATCCAATCATCTTTGAATCCCACATTCGAGAGTATGGACCGGGAAGAAGATGATATCCAAAAGTTTCCATGGTAAACTTACAATAGAGTCAGAATCTATGAAAATTTAACTTTTTTTGGCCTCTTTAACTGTAAACATCCTTGAATTTGTTGCTCTCTTCTTATCTCTGAGATATTGTATGTGAATGAATATTTCCAGATATGGGAGGAAAGGATACATGTCACACTCCTTTTGCTGAGGTTGCTACAGGGTCGACAGTCCGAGGTTACTACAGGGTTAACGTATTTTGATTGTATCGTTGCTAATACAGATCTTGAGAGGGACCTTTTTTTTTGGTGAAACCTCTTAAAATATCTTTCCTTACTCACACTTAGTTTATAAAGTGTAGTAAATATGGTATATTAGAGGTAAGGAATCTGGGTTTCATTTATGATTGATTGTATTAATGTTGATCTATGATTTTTTTGAGTTTGGTTGATATTAGAATATGAAGGGAAAGAAAAATACTTGACAATGATGCAAAATTTTCTTAAACAGGTCTTCCTAGAGAATCGTAGTTTTTCATTTACTTTACTCTGAACTCTTTCATATGGGTATGTGATTTCTTCTTTGCTTTTTAAATTTCATTTTCTTCAATAAATCAGCAACGATATTTGTGAGTTTAGGGTAAAAATTAAAGTTTCATGCTCTTTTTAGGCTTCACGAAGCCACTAGAGGTGAGGCATCTGCATTTTTTTTCCTCCATTGTTGTTTCCCCTTTTGTTTCTTTCATTGATTGATTAAGGGTCCAGTTATTATTGTCATATATAGTTACATCTTGAAATTTGCATTATTGTCAATAGGTGGTTCATTATATTTTGAAGGGAAATAATGTGGATTACTTATCAATATGCTCAGATGTGCTTATTCATCTTATTTTCCATGAGTGGAGTACGTATGTGGTGCACTTGGCCATCCTTAAACTCATCAATGTTTTACCACTGTAAGTGCCTTCACATAAAAGTTGCGATATAAACTGAAGTTGGTGGATTTTCTTTTATCTTCCGGTAATGCAAATTATTACTACAGTTCACACTTTGTTTATCTCCTTTAGTGGACTCCTTTTTTGATACTTTACTTTTGTTATGTATATTATGGTAAATTCATATGCATCCTTAATAGAAATGCAGGATACCTAAACATAACATATGGATTTGATCTTAATCATAATTTGAAACATATATGGATTTGAGACTGATGTTCTATTCCTTTAATATTCGTACTCACAAGTTGCATTCTTTTGGTTCAATTTGAATGAATATATAATGTGAATATTACTAAAATTGAACCACATTCTGAATTCTGAGCAAGACCAGAAGAAGCACCAGTAAAGAACATATTAGGGTATAAGCACTACAGAATCATGAGCAAGATGTTCCTTCAATTATCTCTATCACAACCTTGATGTTTGTCGTGCAGTGTGGTCTATTAAAACAGAATTAGATAAAGCATGTGTGTAGGACCAGAATATCGCCACAATTATATTCACGAGAGATTAATGACACTTCTGCGAGCGTCACTGAAAGCTCTTCAACAACATTTCACGAGCATCACAAAATAATTCAAAGAATGACGAAGTTGATGACTGAAGAAATATGAGAAGAACATGTGTGTTTCATGATGGTTACAAAGTTCGCGAGAGGATCGCAAGATAGATCCGAAATTAGAGGACAACTTAGTTGTCACCCATTATGTAATTTCCTATAAATAGAGATCTAATAGATTTAGAAGGGGAGAGGTATTTTTTAGAGTGGAGAGAGTCTTGAGGAGAGAGAAAGTTTTAGGAGAGAGATATATTTTTCAGAGAGACTTTTAGAGAGAGAAAATGTATTTTTCTTTATCATCTTATTCCCTAAAATTAGATTTAGAACTCCATTAATGGAGATTATCAAATGTAAAATCAAATGTAAACTTTAACAATCATAGTAGAGAATCATGGATGTAGATCAAATTGATCGAACCATGTAAAAATCCGTGTGTCTATTTACAATTTTTAGAATTTTAATGATCAGATTAGTTTAGATTAAGAGATTATTATCAAGATATTACAAGGGGTGTGTTGTGGGAAATCCTGCAACTACATTTTGGCGCCGACTAAGGGGATTGATAAAGAGAAATTAGCAATTATTGATGATGAATTCGATTGAATTTATGAGATACAGGGGAAAATATGGAAATTCTGGGAAAAGAACGATGAATAACAGCCAACACAATTTAATAGAAATGTTTACATAGAAAGAGGAGCAGAAAAAATTGGGAAGCAGGAGCAGATTGGAAGAAATCTTTATAGGAATCAAATAAAATGAATCGGCATCAATTAATTGTTTAAACAAGACAATTTCTTTCTTATCTCTTTAATCATATTTTAATAATCTGGTTATGGGAGATTTTGAATTTTTAAACGATCACACTTTGTTTTTCACAAAAATTGATGATTAGTTGATATTTTGAGTTCAAAAGAGTTTTGATCATAAATTTACGTCCATAAACTTTGAATTTAATCATAATTTTGACAACTAATGTGAACATGATTTTTGTGATTGAAGTCAAAAATGAAAGAATAGATCATTACAAAAACATCGATTTTAAATATCGTTTCTGCGAAGTACAGATTTACAGCTGTTGTTTTCAGAATTCATTTCATGAAAATCCAAATTTTTGCGAGAATACAATCGTTAGACTTATGTTAATATATTTAATTTATCGACTGAATATGTTTTCTTGAGTTCAGACTGCCGAAAAAATTAATTGATTACTCGCAGTGAGTTGGTGGCAAAGGAAAATTAACGAGAACAAAGAAAGGAAAATAATATTGCAAGATATAGAAGAAAAACGAATGATAGAGAGAGCAGACACATCAAAATTGAGTGGGGTAGCATCGTTGGAAGTAACAGGAACGAGCTTGCTCGCGAAATAAGAAGTTCACTTCGCAAATCTATGTCACCACAAAAACAAAATTAATGGAACATCAACGAGGGGAACATCCACCAAGGAAAAGTAAACTTGGATATTTCGTGGTCCTTACACACCACAACAAATGACGAGAAAGTGTGTTGTGGAAGTTTACATTTCGTGGTCCTTACATTTCGGCAATTTCATACTAATATCACCACAACAAATGACGAGAAAATCCAACAACGTTTCACGAGTAATTAAGGGAGCTTTTTCCATTTCGTGGTCCCATTTTTTGTATTGTTGCATATTCGCAAATGACGAGAGGAAGTGGGATCCGGTGATACATTTGTTGATGAGGGGAAGTCAACATTTGTTAGCAACGTTACATCTATACTTCGCAAGGAATTGACTATCGAGCAGATGAAGTCTAGTTTCAGCACGGTATATCTTGGGTATTTCATTACTTCGCCAGATAATTAATTATTTCGCAAGTTAATTTGGCGAGAGAGAGAGTTAGAACAATTGGTATGGTGTCAGAGACAAGCCAAGAGTTCATTTATTATTTCTTCTAATTTCACGAGCAAATCAAATACTTCGCGAGAATTGGCAGCAACAGCAAATCGCCAAAAAGCTAAGTACCACTTCCTTGAATACTTTACTTACAGAAAATGAAAATTTTTGATTTATATTATCGCCGGATTTTAAAGAACATTTCTAAGATTTTTAATACTTCAAAAGATTTCAAAAACTTTTGATTCAATTTACCAAAAGTGGTATAATAGCAAGATTTCTAAAATTTCTAAGATTTCAAAACATTTCAAAGAATTTTGATTTGATTGATCAGGGTGATATATTCGCAAAAATTTATAAATTTCAAAAAAGATTTCCAAAAATTTCTAAGATTTTTTATTTGACTTACCAAAAAATAGATACAATCGCCAGATTTCAAAAATTTCAAAAGGTTATAAAAAATGAGATCATCGCAAAAAATTTAAATATCGCAAAATTTTTCAAAGATTTCAAAGATTACAATAAATGAGACTATCGCCAAGATTTCTAAGATTTCAAAAAAATTTGATTTCATTTCCAAAAATTTTGATTTCATTTCCAAAACAACGATATCCTCGCAAGATTTCAAAAGACTACAGAAAATGGAATTATCGCAAAAAAAAAAAAAAAAAAAATCAAGATTTCTAAGGTTACAGAAAAAGAAATTATAGCCAAAATTTCAAATTTCCAAAATACGCGATACAATCGCAAGATTTCAAAGAAGATTTCAAATATTTCTCTAGAATATTTCTTTTACAGAAAGAGATTTTTGGTTTAACAAATACGATAAAATCACAAGATTTCAAAGAATATTTCTAAGATTTCAAAAGATTTTAAAGAATATTTTAACTCACAGAAATGAGCAAAACAAATTTTTATCAGAGCTGCGAGTGTAATCGCGAGATTATATAAAGAATTGACAGAAATGAAAGAATGAAGAAACGCAAAAATATCGCGAGAAACGCGAATATAATTTCGCAGAGATTCAAAGAATGGGACAAACTTTTATGGCGTGCACCCTAGTTCGCGAATACAATTTCGTAATAGGCAAATGGAAGACCTACAAGCACGTCATAAGGTGGGTATCTCTTTATATGATTCAGGGATAAGGTTATACCGCTACTGGAACCTGAGTCATACAGATGTAGGGGTTAAAGAAAACCTATCCGGGAGAGGGATCTTGGATTTCCAGTTTTATAAGGTTATACCCTGGTTGGACGACTGAGAATCTCTTCCAAGAAGAGCAGAGTATGACCAAGGCGCCGAGGTACACGGTTTAGCCAAGGGTGCCCGGGACGGACGAACCTACCCTGGCCATCTTTGGTAAGTCTTGGATACAATGCACTTGGCCTGAAGAAAACCCCACTTAGGGTGTAGTCTTGTAACTATAATCCATATAGGCATAAAGGACAAGAGGCTACGAAAACAACTGGTTGTTGGTAAATCTGGATGGGAGGAGCTAGTCTTGTATGGCCGATGTTCCCTCCTTGAAGGGGCAACCAGGGGGAAGATAAGGGCGGCACCCTCCATTAGGGAACTGATAAGTGTCTTAAGACGGCAATGTCATGGGGCTCTAAGATCGCAAGCTCATTTAGGCCTGTCATATTGTCGCGTAAATTATACAGAGGCAAAAAGCCAAAAGAGAAAAAGTTAAGATGAGATCAATGGGTTTTTACATGAAAGTGTAAAGACGTCCTGCGATTTCATCGCAAGACGGCAATGTAATGAGACTTTGATCTCGCAAGATAACTTAGACTTGTCATATTGTTGCATAACAGGCCAAAAAGCCTCAAGAAAAGATAAGGCAAGATCAATGGGTCAATACATGCAAATGTAAAGACGTCCTGCGATTTTGTCGCAGAAAGAAAAATTGGCGAAATAAGACCTTTAACTAGGAAGGCAAAATAAGACCAATAGAATAATCTCAAACATTAATTATTTTCTTGTAAGAATGCAGGAAAGATTTTCTCATCGCAAGAGAGAAAGCACGTACTATTTAGAATCTCTCAGAAATACTATTCAGAGTTTCTCAAAAGTATTAATTAGAGTCTCTCAAGAGGAATATCTATAATCTCGTAGCATTATTCACAATCTCGCCACTATTCACAACATTATTTCCGAATCTCGCAGAAACATTCATCATTTCGCAGAAAAAATCAGCAACTCGCAAAAACGTTCAGAAATTCGCAGAAACATTCATAAATTTTCAGGCTAATTCCGCATATTACAGACTATTCAAGAATTTCGTAGGAGAAATGATTATTTCGCAGAATATGATCATTTTATCAAATGAGGCAGAGGCAATTCGTTCATTTAACATTTTCTCAGGGATTCTTCCTTCATAGATAAAGAACAGAGGCAACTGTGGATTACCAAGAAAATATTTTATGTTCTTTATCTTCTCGCAAGAATCATTTCCAAAATGGACTAGGATTTTCACCAAAAATGAAGTAATAATTTCACGAGAACAGAGGCAATACTTATAACTTTCATTCAAAAATGGATACTTCTTATATTTAGAGGATTGAGTACTTCTTATACTTCTTCAAGGATACTTCATACTCCACGTACTTCAAGGGATGACGCTTATTATTTACTTCGCAAAAGAATAGAGTCAAGTATATACTTTTCAAGTCCAGTATTCTTTCGCTCGTTCCTTCATCAACAAAGATCAAAAACTACTACAACAACAGATTTTTTCTTAAAGATTACTTTTCAAGCAATATTCAAGAAAAAAGAGGCAAGATGTAAGACCAGAATATCGCCACAATTATATTCACGAGAGATTAATGACACTTCTGCGAGCGTCACTGAAAACTCTTCAACAACATTTCACGAGCATCACAAAATAATTCAAAGAATGACGAAGTTGACGACTGAAGAAATATGAGAAGAACATGTGTGTTTCATGATGGTTACAAAGTTCGCGAGAGGATCACAAGATAGATCCGAAATTAGAGGACAACTTAGTTGTCACCCATTATGTAATTTCCTATAAATAGAGATCTAATAGATTTAGAAGGGGAGAGGTATTTTTTTAGAGTGGAGAGAGTCTTGATGAGAGAGAAAGTTTTAGGAGAGAGATATATTTTTCAGAGAGACTTTTAGAGAGAGAAAATGTATTTTTCTTTATCATCTTCTTCCCTAAAATTAGATTTAGAACTCCATTAATGGAGATTATCAAATGTAAAATCAAATGTAAACTTTAACAATCATAGTAGATAATCATGGATGTAGATCAAATTGATCGAACCATGTAAAAATCCGTGTGTCTATTTACAATTTTTAGAATTTTAATGATCAAATTAGTTTAGATTAAGAGATTATTATCAAGATATTACAAGGGGTGTGTTGTGGTAAATCCTGCAACTACAATGTGTTTCTATCCATTGCTGTTATCTTTACACCATAAACCTAGATGTTGCTGGAGTAAATGTAATATGACTCTTTCGAAGGTCATATGTTCTAGTTAGTTGCACATAGTAATGTTAGATTATGCATTGTATCACATGGGTATGGACTGGATCATTATAGATGTCCACTCTGCCATAGTGAAGATGCATCAAAACCACTCTACCACAGTGAATATGCATCAAAATCACTTGGGAACAATGGCAGCTGAAGTGTAATTGATGTTATGAGTTTATTTTTACATAAGCATGGTAATTTCAAATTAATATGGCTTCAATTCAATATGGTACTTGAACCAAAACCAAATATTATGTTACATAGATCTGTTGATCAACAACTATGAAAACAACAAGCACTTCACCAGCTTGGAATGATAGAATACAATGCTTGGAGGTTTCAAAGAGGAGTTTGATTCTTCGTGCTTGGATATTTGAATACTTTTTGCTCCCACGGGGTTGGCCTTTTTTATTTGATCTGTTTTTATATGCTTAATTTTAAGTCTTATTTATACAATTTTCCAATGTTTGAGTTGCAGATTTCCTAAGAACTCGACCAAGATAATGCTTGCAAAGCATGCAGGGCTTATTAAGAACCAGGAAATCATTAAATTTATTTTTCAAAATTTTGGTGCTATTACAGTATGAGACATCATTAGAAAGTCAGATAACTAAGCCGCGTTGCCTCTGAGTGGTATGGCATAGCCAAGAACTTCATCATAGTTTGGGTTTGGGTCAGCTGATTGATCGCTAACTGAAATGTCATTTAGGTCACCTGATTGATCGCTAACTGAAATGATTTAACATTAAGGTGTTTAGAAGTCAGCAGTCAATATGCTCTATGCGATACCTTAAGACGGGTTGCTCAACCCCGTAGTATTGGATTCTGAATTAATCCTATGTGGGATTACTAGGTCATGACCGACCTTTCCATGTGAAATCAACGGTGCTCCTCATCACATATATAAGCTGATTAAAGGGACCAAAGTTTACTTTTTTGTCAAATGATGGAATACACATGTATGTGGAGATTGCAGACAGAAGGTGATAATGTAGGTTCCTTTTTATTTTTTATTCATTGTTTTTCAAGTGACTCACTTTTTGGTGCATACTATAAAATTTATCAGCTTTAAGTGAAAATTGGAGGTCACGTTGGTCTCCTTTGCATTTTTTCTTATCTTCTCTATAGAAACCATCTCTTTCTTGATTTGTAAAATAGAAAGCTTTGCGATAATATGGGGTAGCAAGTGCAGATCTTCATTTTCGGTTTTTTTAAATAATTTTTCCAATAAAATTTTAGGTGGATGTTTTGTTCATTATGCATTATCGTAGAGGTACTCCAAGGCAGTGCAAGGGCAGTGCATGCCGGTAGTAGTCAAGTACAAGAAGGTGCCAATAAATAGGTAAACTTAGTTTCCTCAACTTAATAAAGAATTTGAAAATTTTGATTTGGTCTCCTTCACTTAGTTGATACCATCATATATTACAGTGTGAACTAAACACTATATAGCAGCAAGAATATTGGACATATTAGTTGTACCCCAACAAATATGTCTTCATTTTAATTTTTCCAGGATTACGTAACCATCTGAGTTATGTGGATCCCATGCCTGCACCTTTTGGGCACCCCTCACTGTTTAAACTAACCCCTGATTTATGTGCATGAGTATGAATCTGTAGCGTAATGGTAGCGCATCTGACTCTGTGTTAGAAGGTTGCGTGTTCGAATCACGCCAGATTCACTACGACTTAATCAATATAAATAAATTAGATATATTATATTCACTACGACTTAACCAAAATAAATTAGATACTGAAGTTGAGACAGTTCAGAACCTTTTGATTATATTGAGTCGCACTCACGACCTTATATGTAGATGGAAAATAATTGGACTGTTGGGGCATGTTAGTTTTGTTGTCCTATCTTTTATTATATTTACATATTTCCTTAGTTTATTACATGAAATTATAGATTTTTTTTGTGGAGAGTCTCGAGACTATATCTACTCCTTTCATGGTTTATTCATTTGTGATTCCAAAAGTTACTATCAAGGTTGGAGGTAACTGTGAGGAAATTTTTATCCATACATTATCGCTTACAGCTAAACTCCAAAACAGAGAGCGAGTAATAATGACAAAATGATCGAGAAGTTGAGGAGAAAATATGAAAATGGTGATTAGGATGCAATGTATGAAAAAGGAAAAAGAAAAAGAAAACAAAGACTGTAATTGTTCTACGGTTAGCACCCTTGATGTTAAGCCATTGTTTCCGGTTCTTGATAGGAATGTGTTGACTGAGTATTTCGTGATACAATACTATTCCGGCCACCCCTATTTTACGCAAGACACATACCGAATATACAGATTCGTCGTAGATAAAATATGGGATCAACAAAAATGTAACTATGCAAAAATAGCTAAAAAGATACGCTTGAAATTCATAGATGGGTCAACGACATAAATATTCACTTTTGTGATTAGTCTTTAATGGATCTCAATTCCAATGTTATATTAATGTTCTCGGAAAGCAATTCTATATCTCCATTTTATAATATTATTCACATTATCTTACAATTCACCAAGTTTTTGGATGTATTAAAAGGCATTAACTACTGCTTGGACAACTTCGATAGCTTATGCATTACTTACCTTATTGTCGGAATAGTTTTCCTTCAAAATAATTTATTAATTCTTCAAGTAAATAATTCAACTTTGGGTAAACGACTACATGTATGTTCAAACTACGCTTGCGTGTTCTAATTTATTTATATAAAAACCCTGCATCATCTATGTAAGCTGGATTGAGTAGATACTTCTAATAGGCGGATGGTGTTCACGTTCAATCAAAATGGCCACTTCAATTTTCTTGGAATCAATGAATGAAACAATCAATGGTGATACCTTGATATAAATAGGAGCATATATTAATGATATTTTGAAAATATTTCTCAATTGATTTCTTATTCTTCTTGGAATCAATGAATGAACTATTAAGGCGAGCAAGAAGGGTACTCTCATCTACAGGTTCAGGAAAAGATTGGAGGAATGTAGCCTCATCAGTAAGACCATAAATATCTGCAAAAATGATCGCTTGAATAAGATGCGATAGGGAAAGAAGGATTGAAAGAAAAGGGAAGTAAAACATACCATAGAGTTGTTGGTTAGCTTTGTCAAGATCAGAGATCTTTTGCTTATCAACTGAAGCTTCAGTCTCCAACTTCTTATTCTTCTTACGAAGCTCAGCAACTTCAGCTTCTAACTTTTATTTATCCTGGCGAAACTAAGCAACTTTCGTTTCATAGTTAACACGTCTCTTATCCAAATCAGAGGCAATAGCAAAGGAAGCTCTTCCAACCTACGAGAGAGCAATATAAGTTAAGACTTGACAAAGAAATAAATACATAAATATGATGAAGAAATGGAAACATACCAAGATGCCAAGAGAATTCAAGAGACTGGGAATCATTTATTGTGAGATTCCATGAAGAGAATCATTATCAACCAGAACAGGGGCATCACAAACTTTGTCGAGGGCCTGGGATATCCTATTAAGAGCTTCATATCCATGATCATTTACAATACTATTAGTAGCATCGCCAAAAATTTAGATAGTTGAGCCATGTAAGACTCAGAAGAAGAAGAATCCATTATGGTAGGGAAGGCATTATCATCACCAAAATCATCACTTAAATTTTCTAGAATAGGTTGAGGAGATGAAGAATAAGAGGGTTGGGTTTTTCTTTTCTTTAAGGGAGGATCGTCAGATTCCTCACTGCGATCGACAGTAGGCTTTCCTTTGGGATGAGCAATAGATTTCCCCTTGCGATCAACTATGGATTTCACCTTGGTTCTCGCAGGCTTTATTGGTTCTAATTCTTCAATTTCCTGTGAATACAGATAAAGATAAGAAATAGGGGCAACAATATATTGTTAAAACTAATGAAAGGATATTTCTTACTTCATCTATGAAAGATTTAAGAGCTAAGAAAGTGCTGGGTTTCCTAAAAGCCTGGTAGCTGAGTTTCATCCTGTCAATCTGGAAAAGATTGAAGTAATTAGCGAAAATATAAAAATGTGGGGAAGATAGTGAATAATAATTATACAAAAGATTTGAGAGAACATACCTCTTTAGTTCTTTCAGGCCAGCTGAAGACCCAAGGTTGATATTCTGAAAGATTCGCGGGTAATGCGCGAGAACCAGAAATATAAGAACCTTCAAGACATAACGGAAAAATGAACCACTTGTCATTGCGGGAGTGGTGAGGGCCTTGATTAGTATATGTATGCCAATCAATATCTAGCATGAGGACTTTTTCATCAGCGATCTTTTCTTTCTTCTGCAGACGGACACCCAACAAGTGATATCCCTCTTCATAGGGATTATCTTGTAATTTTCAAAAATGTTCTCCACAGTATAATTTGCAGAGACAATTGGAACATCTTTAAATTAAGGATTCTGAGCAGCTTCAGGGTAGCGAGATCCTTTACCAGCCTCGCGAGAAGCATATTCAAGCAGTAATCGAATACAATCTCCACCTAATTGACATACCGCTCGCAAGAACTTCTCGTGAGAAATTATTTCATAAAATAATGGAAGTTCCGGGTCATAGAGAGGAATGGGAAGACCAGCTTCAAGTTGACCTAGCGATACTATAACCTTCTCGCGAGAGCATTGATAATCAGTGAATAATTTGATGGAAAGATTGGATTTAGGGCCCTGATTTGGAATTATAGACAGAGTAAAACCTTTGCTTTTGAGTTTTTCTTGCATCTCACTAAAAGCAACCAAATTTTTAGCACCAGCGGAAACCATTTTTAAGTATGGGAATGAAAGAAAAGGTTGGAAAATAAGAAAGAAATCACAGCGATAGCAGATGCGCAATTTGCGGAAGAACAATAAACTTGCAGAGAAATTATGAAGAGAAAGAAGAAGAAAGTAAAAAAGAGGAATTTTTGAACTCAGTTTTTCGGCCCTACCATCACTAAATTTTTGAGCTCTGCAGATCGGCGCAACCCGGTGATTAAATCGGAGCAAACCTAGTCGAAATTTTCTTTTCGATCCTATCTTGATTACTCCAAAATCATACACAAATAAGGTCCTAATTCAATGATTAGTGATTAAATCGTTATCATTAATTCATTTAGGAATGACGGACGAAAAAACACCTGATCCAGTGATCGGTATAGAGAGCAGTGTTATAGATGGGAATAAGGAGAAAAACATCAAATCATACGCCAGTGTAGTTTCAAATGTCAAATCCATGGACTTTGATTCTACAACCATGGAAAAACCGTGTTTTAATGGATCTGATGTATCGATCTGTATATCGGAAGATGAATACAAAAAAGGTGTGCAAGATTGCAAGAATTGCTTGATTGGAAGAGTGGTGCTACCCAAGGGATCGAAGCCAGTGAACATGAAGGAGATCCATGAAAAAATAACCAATACTTGGAACATCAAACAGTGGGTGATTTCTACTTTGGGTAAGGTATTCTTCTGCTTCAAGTTCTCCAGTGACGAAGATGTGGCCTATGTGCGTTCCTCAGGGCCGTTCAACTTGAAACCAGGTATCATTCATTTCAGAAAATGGGTTCCTGATTTCAACCCCAATAAACAAGATCAATCTCTGGCTCAGGTTTGGATTCGTATTTTTGGGTTAAGCTATGAATATTGGAGACCTAAAACATTGTGTGAGATTGCTAGTGCTATAGGAGATCCACTGTATATTGATCCATCTACAGTTAATAGAAGCTTTGGGTTATATGCAAGGGTCTTAGTTGAGTTGGATATCTCCAGACCAAAACCAATAGAGGAAATTAGAATTGATAGAGAACATCACTTTTTCAAAGCTAAAGTTACGTATGAAAACACACCGTATTTCTGCCAATTTTGTAGAATGATTGGCCATGTAGAAGGTTTATGTAATAAAAAGAATTTTCAACAGGTCAGTAATACGGCCACAGAACTGAACAAGGAGGTTACAAAAATACAAGCTCAAAGAAACAAAGGAAAAAATAAATTAGAAAAGGAAAACATGAGAATGGAAGTTGTAATTCCTCAGCCATCTGTCAGGCCCATGGAACCGGGGGAAGCGAAACAACCCTTGGCTGAAGTGGTTACAGATGTGGTAGATTTGGTTACAGATATGGCAGAGGGAACTCAGAAAAAGGAGGACGTGGCGAGTGAGGATACACCATATGAGAGCGAGAATGAAGTTGAGATAAATTAGGAGGGTGATACAAATATGAATACAAACTTGGAAGAGGATGCAGGTGATATTGCTACTCAAGCTGTGTTACTGGCGGGGTTGAATGTTGAGGAAGTAGAAGTGGTGACGGCAGAGGCAGGGCTGACTAAAGAGGCAGGGTTGAATGCTAAAACAGTAGAAGAGGTGAATGTGAATACAGAGGCTGAGGCAGCAGATGAGGCGACAAACGCAGTGGTAGTCATAGAGATTATTGCTGAGACAGTTATTGATCCAGTGTCAGATGCCAAAAATCCTCTTGAGGCGACGACGTCAAAATCTCAAATTAAAAAGGATAAAAGCAAAACTAAAAAGGAGCTGATTGTTTCTAAGCCCAAACCTAGGGCAATGCGTCCAAGGAATGACGCCATCCCCCCTCAATGAGAACCCTTTACTGGAACTTGCGTGGCTTTGGAAACGCAGACACTCAGATGGTTTTTCAAAATTATTGTCGTAAATTTTCCCCAGACTTGGTTTTCATTGCTGAGCCCTGGATTTCTTTCTCTTCAATTCCGTCTTATTTCTGGTTTAATCTTGACTTGAAGTTGGTGGATCTAAATGATATGGGAGCTCGGAGATCAAACCTTTGGTGTCTGTGTGCTAGTCATATGAAGGTGGATGTCATTTTTAATTCGATGCAGGTGATCTCTTGCAAAGCTACGCTTGGTGACATGATGTATTACATTGCGGGGGTCTATGATGCTACCTCCTATATCATGTGCAGGGAGATGTGGACTCAACTTACTGGTTTGATGAACAATGCGCTCTGTCCGTGGTGTATCTTAGGTGACTTCAACGCTGTGCTGGGAGCTCATGAGAAATCAAAAGGCCCCCCTCCAAATCGTCTCTCTTGTGATGAATTCTTAGCTTTCTCGGAGCTAAATGATCTTCATCATCTGGATACGCGGGGTGCACAATTCACTTGGACGAATGGTAGACGGGGGAGACATAATACGGAGATTCGGCTAGATAGAGCAATCTGCAATGATAACTGGCTGGGCTCGTGGGATTCTACGGTCTGCAGCACATTGCCGAGGCTGAAGTATGACCACTTCCCTTTACTACTGGAGGCAACCAAGGGTGACATTTCTTTCACTTCCTCCTTTAAATTTCAAAGTGTGTGGCTGAATCATAATGGTCTGCGTGAGCTGATTGCTTAAACTTGGCAACGCCAATTCTTTGGTTGCCCGATGTACGTCCTTATTCAAAAGCTTAAAAATTTGAAGCTTGAGCTGAAGCGCTGGAACAAAGAAGTATTTGGGGATATTAACCTTAATGTCTCTAAAGCTACTGTGGCTCTCCAAAGTATTCAGAATCGTATCATGTTGGAGGGTTACTCGGAGGAGATTCACTTCACTGAGTTGGAGGCTTCCAAGCACATGGTGGATGCTCTCAAAATTCAAAAGGACTTATGGAGGGACAAGTCTATACTTAACTGGGTTAAAGATGGTGATGCCTGCACTAAGTTTTTTCACAAGTTTGTGAAGATCAGAGCCGCAACCAACAAGCTTACTCACCTGAAATATAACAATGACCTGATGACCTCTCATGAGGATATCTCAAATCATGTTGTTACTTACTTTAAGAATCTGTACAATATGGATAATGTGGTTCCCTCTTCTGATTATGTTGGGCAGAACATTCGTAGTCAGGTCTCTCTGGAAGACAATGTCACTCTTATTGCTTTGCCGGACATGGTGGAAATCAAAGCGGCGGTGGATGAGATGAACTCCAATGGTGCTCCGGGGCCGGATGGTTTTGGCGGTATCTTTTTCTCCTCCTTCTGGGATATAGTAGGTACAGATGTTATTAGCTCAGTTCAATCCTTCTTTCGTAATGGTTGGATTATGCAGAATGCCAACCCGAGTAATGTGATCATAATTCCTAAAGATCCGGGAGCTGATGTAATTGAAAAATTCCGTCCTATAGATCTTGGTAATTTCCACTTTAAAATCATTGGTAAAATCCTAGCTACTAGGTTGAACCCAATTGCTTCTAAAATTATATCTCCTCAGCAACGTTCCTTTCTGAAGGGTAGAAGTATATTTAATTGCATAGGAATTACTTCGGAAGCAATAAATATGATAGATCACAAATGTTTTGGAGGTAACATTGCGCTAAAGTTCGACATTCACAAGGCTTTTGATACCCTTAACTAGGATTTTCTTTTGAAGTGCCTACAAGGTTATGGTTTCGACGATAGGGTGGATAAGTTCAATCTTGCACTCTGCGAATCTGTCTGTGGTGATCAATGGGAAAGCAATGGGTTACTTCAACTGCAAAAGAGGTTTACGCCAGGGAGATCCACTGTCTCCGATTCTTTTTTGCTTGGCGGAGGAGGTGCTTAGCAATGATATTGCAAAGGCGTTTAGACAGGGGGAGATCCACCACATATCTTCCCCACGAGGTACGATCTTCCCTTCACATGTCCTGTATGCGGATGATATTATGGTGTTCTGTAGAGGCACTAAAATAGATGTAAAGAACCTTATGTACATTTTTGAGCAGTATGGTGAAAACTCGGGTCAGGTTATTAGTGTTGCTAAGTTCACAGTTTACTGCAGCACGCATTCTCAAACTAGAATTTCTATCATTGCTTCTTTCTTTAATATCCCAATAGGTACCCTGCCTTTTCGGTACCTTGGCGTTCCAATCTTCAGAGGCAGGCCTAGAACGTCTCACCTTCGAGCTATAATGGACAGCATAAAGTTAAAATTTGAAACTTGGAAGGGAAAATCGTTGTCGATGATGGGTAGAGTGGAGCTAGTGAAGTCTTTCATAGCTAGCTTTGCACTGTACAGCTTCCATTCTTACAAATGGCTGAGATCTTGCATTCAAAGTTTAGAGAAGTGGATTCGAAACTTCGTTTGGTCAGGTGATATTAACAGCAAAAATCACAATACGGTCGCTTGGGTCAAGGTTTGTCTGCCAGAAGCTGAAGGAGGCCTGGGAATTAAGCCTATGCAGGCTCTAAAGGATGCCGCCTTAATGAAAATGACGTGGAATCTCATGATGGTTGAGTCAGAATTCGGCAAATTCGTCAAGACTAGATTCGCGGGGAGAGCATACAAAAAGTCGTCGATCTGTCATGGCTTCAGAGAACAGTGGAACATCATTAAATCTGATTTTCTTTGGCTGGTAGGCAAGGGGGATAGGATTGACTTCTGGAATGACATCTGGTTCACTGGGATGGACATTTCAATTGTTGAGCATCTGGAGTTAGACCTCTCCAATGTGCAAAACTTGGTAGCGGATTTTATTGAAGAGGGTGAGTGGGCTCTGCCGACTTACATGCCGGAGCTGGAAGGGAATATTCGGCAGATTATAAATGAAACTCCTTTCTCTATGCATCTGGATGACAAACAGATCTGGAAGGAAAGTAACTCGGGTGTAATCAACATAAGGAATGCTTTTGCCTTTCACAGGCATAAGGTGGAGGAGCAGGCAGACTTCAAGGACTTATGGATTATAAAACTTCCTCCTCGTCGAGCTTGCACGGTGTGGAAATTACTGCACCACGGAATTCCGACTGACGACAATGTGAAGTACTTCGGAGCTGACACAGAAAACTGCTGCAATCTTTGTCCCAAGCCAAACTGTGGTGAGTCCCAACAACACATGTTCTTCGACTGTATTTTCACGACCTCTATCTGGAAGTGGCTAATGCAGCTGTTTAATCACACGCTGGATTGCTCCAACATGCACTCGATATTCGACTCCATCCGTCGCTTCCCTGGCTGTTCGCAGACGAATAACCTTCTCTGGATCGCGGCGGTAAGCTCCATTTGGATTATCTGGTCAAGCATAAATAACCTGAGGTTTGAGCAGAAAGTAACCAACGTCACTCAAGTCATTTCTCAGTTAGCCAACCTTATAGCTGAAGCAGGGAAAAACAGCGGGGGGTATTCTTTCTATACCGCTGGAGACAAGTTAATTCTGGACGCTTTGAGAGTAACAAGGCGCTACCCTAAAATGCCAAAGGCGACTTTGGTGAAATGGAAGCTCCCGCCTCAGGGCTGGATCAAGGAAAATACGGATGGCTGCTCGCTCGAAAACCCAGGGAGATCGGGCTGTGGCGTTGTCTTTCGGGATGAGAAAGGTATGATACAGGGATGCCTGGCACAGAGTCTGGGTAATGCAAATGCGCTGGTGGCGGAGCTTTGGGGTGTGATTTTTGCGCTTCTTTTGGCTTGTTCGAGGGGTATTCAAAATTTATGGTTGGAATGTGACTCGATGTTTGCCCTTCAAGCTATTCGGAACCCGGACCTGGTGCCTTGGAATTTATGGATTAATTGGAACAATTGCTTGGTTTATGCGAGTTCAATTCAGCTGGTTTGTACTCATATTTATAGAGAAGGTAATGTTGTGGCGGACTTGTTGGCTAAACATGGAGCGATGGGGGATTCTAGGTGGTGGACAAATGCTCCTATCTTCATTAAACGGAGATGTGATATCGATAGATCGGACCTCCCGTTGTATCGATTTCGTAATATGTAATTTCTTAGGTTTTGAGAGGTGTTTGTTTTCTGTCTTGTTTTCTTGCTTTTCCTTCTTCTGTGTTTTTGGAGGTAAGGCCTAGTCCCCCTCCTTCTCTTTTCTTCCTTTTATAAATGGGTTACTTGTTAAAAAAAAAAAAAAAAAAAGTAAAAAAGAGGAAAAGAAAAGAATAAAAGGAGTATTTATAGAAGAAGAAGTTTCTCGAGAAGTTGAATGCAATAAATGCAAATAAGAGACATGAACGGTCAGATCGCAGCGGTTAGAAAAGACGTGTCAAAGATTTATTGGAAGAAAGAATACGTGAAAACAGCTGGCGAAGGATATAGAAACGTGTCAGAATATAGATCAATGAGAAGAGATAAGTAGTTGCAATATTTTAGCATTTTAATTCTCATGATCTTCTCTTCTTCGCAGGAAAGACATGAGAAGAGGCAAGATGTAGGACCAGAATATCGCTACAACGATATTCCTGCGAAGATTAACAACATGTGGATACCGTCGAAATCGGTTAGGATCTCTCGAATATCCAAATGGGAATTACACTTGGAAATTATTATTATGAAGAGTCGCCACCCAATTTAGGGAGTTGGGACCCAAAAGATGCACTGGTCCAAATATTCAGAGATAAGTCCGGGAATCAAGATACGGGTTAGGAAGGTGTGAGGCACCTAACCCGTCCAATCCGAAGATTGGCCTTTACTTTATAAATGGGATACTAGGTTTTGGATTACAAAAATATATAAAAGATAATCAAACTTAACAATAATATAAACCTGCAAAAATACCAAACTCTTAGATACTCCTGATGATTAATTAAATTCTAAAACAAAAATTTATTCGGGAAATTCAATTATTATCATTATTATTATTAATTAAAAAAAAAAACCGGCCAATAGATCGTCTATGCAGCTAGCTAAACAAAATCGGTCCTATTATGCGCCGTCAAAAGATATGTGAACAGACAACAACAAACCTTGCCAATACTTAACTCATGCAATTAAACAAGACGACATATACATCTCTAGCACCTGATGGCATGTATGCTATGTATAATATCAATTTCAAAAGAATATGCTCAAGCAATTGAAATAAAGACAACAACAAGATTATTAATGAGAAAGAAATCTTGGATGATTCATTCCAACTTTGCAATATCCAAGCGATAAATTATGTCAAACACACGATGACTTCAAATGAAAATAAAGAAAACCAAAGAGTAATAGAAGACGACCTGTTTTCGCTTTGAGAATTATTCTAATGTCACTTAGATTGACAGCCAACAAATAAGCGTCGGCCGCGAAATCGTATCCAAAATTATTATTTGATCAATATGTGCACTCCTAATTTATTTTCTCCTTCTTCTCAAATTTTTTCCCTCTGATTTCTATCGGCCTCCTAGATTTTTACCCAAAATTTTTTCTCTCTAATTTTTCCTCCCTTCTTTTCTCTAAAAAGACACCCTATTCATTAGGGCTGCACATGGGTCGGTTTGGGTCGGTTTTGGCCTAACCCACCACCCAACCCACTGATGGCGGGTAATAGGTGTTTTCACCCGCACCCAACCCAACATCATAGCGGGTCGGTTTTCATCCGATCCAAATTAAGGCGGGTTGGGTCGGGTGGATGGCGGGTCGGCTTTAAAATTCATTCAGATTGAAAAAAAAAATCATTCAGATCAGTAAGTAAAATATGCCCAAATCTATTCACATAAAATTTGGTCCATCTCCGCTTGTTATACACTAAATTGATTCACGTAAAAAAAAAAACAAATTTGTTTCGACGGTGAGTGAATATAAATGAAATTAATCCCATCTTCTTTCAAGTCTGAATGGATCAATACTTGGAGTCGCTTTCCCCACTACCAATAAAACCCATTGTACATGTAGATAAATACCCAATTTATGTAATTGTTTCAGCCATTAAAACTCCCAAAACCTTGAATATGAAAGCACCGTCAACTGATGTTGTTGGTCGGAGTTTGGAGAAGAAATCTGCATCAATTGATCGGAGATAAGAAGAGATCGAGCGCCGTGAATTAACACCATCTCCGTCTGCATCAATCCTTTGAATATGTTGTATTCCCGTTTCAAATTAAAGATAATATGTTGATATCAGAAGAAAAGACAGACCTATAATGATACTTAGTGAAATATCAAATCAAATATTGAATTTAATTTGACATAGAGTAATGAAATTCCATCGGATTGTATTTAAAGTTTGTTTGGATTTCATTTCAATGACGTATAGTAAATTAGTAATGATAACAATGAAGCTATGAGTTTATTTTATTATTTTTCCGCAGATCTGAAAAGAAGAGGGTTTGAGAGAAAACATAGACTTTTTTTTTCTTAACTATATATATCGGTTTGAACGGTTAGGATACAATCTATCAATAGGATTTATTTTAGGCGGGTGGGCGGGTTGGGTCGGGTGACAGAAGTTTCTAACCGCACCCGACCCAACATACAGTGGGTTCTGATATGGTCACCAATAGTCGACCCGCACCTAGGCGAGTTGGGTCGGGTGTGGGTATTTTTAGGTGGGTGCGGGTTGGGTTGGCGGGTTGTGTCGGTTTTGTGCATCCCTACTATTCATAGCTTTCCTCCATCAACAATTACCTTAGGATTAAAATGACCTAAATCTGATGGCTTTTATGAAAAACCTAGATTCTCTAATCAAATAAATCATTATTATTTCCAATTAATAAAAATCCTCCAAAATTATTTTCATCACATTTACTAAAATAGCCAAATATCATTTAATCTCAAGATTTTTGTAAACATGGAATGTCTTGCAAACAAATCATTCACAATTTATGTCGACATGGGTGTACGACCAACTCACTTTTGGATGTATAAAAATGTACCGACTATGGGGTAAGTGCTATTGGACTTTTGGGGTGGATTTTATGAAATGAACGCAAAGTCTAATCATAACATGCATGGCCCTAACATTAGGTGGACTAAAGTGGTCGTCTACCTGGCCGATTTAGAAGATTAGCTCACATTTTGGGACTTAAGACCCAGTAACTAGCTTGTAAACATTTAGCTAATTGATTATATGCCTAGCTCATTTTTGTGGACTTATATATGTTACCACTTCGGATACGATTTTGCGGCGAATTTTTGTGACCGTGCAAAATTAGGGTGTCTACACAACACTTCTGGGAGGACATCGCGAGTACCTTAACAACATTTGACGAGTGTCGCAGAATTGCTTAAGGAATGATGTAATGAATGACGAATGAATAAACATGAAAAGAGCATGTGCTAACCTGCGATGGTTATAAGGTTGGCGAGAAGGAGAAACGTGGTTGTCGCGATGTGATCGCAGCATAAATCCGAGATAAAAGGAAGACTTAGCTGTCCTCCATTATGTTACTACTCTATAAATAGAGACCCAATATGTCCAGAAAAGGATGATGTATTTTTGAGAGTTGAAAGAGTCTTGAGGAGAGAGAAACTTCAAGAGAATAGTTGTAATCTTGATTTCTTCCATTTCTGTAAACATTTCTGAGAACAAAATAGTAAAGTGTCGTTTTTAATCTCCCATGATGAGTTGATTATTGTAGAATCTTTACAAGGGTGTAGTGTAGGATTTCCTGCAACTACATAGTTCGCAGAAAATTTTAAGCAGCGTGTGCTCCATCGGTTTTGAGAATCCTGGATCTTTCGCATAAGATGTTTGAATTGATATTTGAAGCTGCGATTTTTACTATCATTTCGCTGTTGATTGATAGAAGAAGTGGTTTCGTCATATGCTTCTCTATTATTGCTGGTGTAGACTTATTATGTATTTCGCTAACCTTCAGGTTAAAAGAACCTGCAGTTTTCTTGTCCTGTGTGATAAAAAGAAAAAGATGGGTGTGATTATTTTCTTTGCGTGTTTCTGGTAGTCATGAGTTGTATCAATCCTCTCCCAGCATAAATTAAGTTGATGAAAAAGACCATTTCTCCACGCTTCGAATTTGTGGAATTATTTTCTCGCACTCTTGAGTTTACTTCTCTTCATCCTTTTATGGTATTCTTTCGCCTTTGAAGTTTGCATCTTTACTCTATTTCGTTGCTCTACTTCTTTGCAAGAAAACTTTGTGTCTTCCCTGGAATGGTTGGTTGACGAGAACTAAAGTGATTCTCTCAAACTGATTTGTTGCGAACTAAATTGATTACCCCACACTGAGTTGTTGGGAACTGAGTTTAGTGGTGTGGCCTGATCTGTTGACCCAAAGTAGATTGATTAACACGATGTGAACTGCTTGCAGCGAATTGATTTGGGTTTAGTGGTATTTGAAGAATGTCTGCGAGATTCATTCATGTATCACTGCAATCAAAAAATCTACTCGGTGAATAGTCTAGCAAAGCAGGTGCTAATTGTTGTCATGCGAAGAAAGATATACTAGCTAGAAATTCGTTTGGTTTTGTTCATCGGAAGGTTCCCAAATCAGCCGAAAATTTAGACACATAAATTTTCTCAAAAATCTCATATAGGTTTGTAAAACACATTCCATAGATTGCAAATCTAATATGAAATCCCGTTTTGAAGAAGGAATCAAAATTTAGATCAAGAACATGTTATGAATTTTTGTGAAAATCTTGCCAAAACTTTGTTTAAAACCACCAGATCTGGAAATTTTAAGAATAACATTAAAGAAATAAGAAATGAGTTCCCCTTTTAGAATAGATTATTGATGGAGCTTCGTCTAATTTTATTTCTGCTGACGTCTTATCTAAATTTTCTTTCGTCCTTCATTATTTCGATCTATTCTTTATTTCTCCCAGCAACTAGTGAGATTTGTTGTTTGCTGATGTAACTCTGTCCTTGCATAAAGATCTGAGATATTCGCAGAGAATTTTTGGCCTGCAATGTATTTTCATTATTGTTATGCTTTCTTCTTTTATGACTTTCTCCCTTAATCCCTGTAGATTCAGTGAGATATGTGACCAATAGTACCCAATTTCTTTGATTTCCTTCAATCCAACAAGAATGATCCCTGTTTCTAGCGCCAAAAATGTAGTTGCAGGAAATCCCACAACACACCCCTTATAATATTTTATAGATCTAAACCTATTTCATAATCAAAATAAAGATTAAAGTGATAAAATTGTAAAATAAGACACAAGATTTACGTGGTTCGATCAATGTGATCTACATCCACGGGGTTAGGGTTCTTTACTATGATTATTAAAATTACATTTTAGTTACATTGAGACTCCATTAATGAGTATTTGGATCTCTAGATTCAGTTTTAGGGGAAGAAGATGATAAAGAAAATAAAGTCTCTCTCTTTCTCAGTTACAAAAATATCTATTCCTCCCCTTTCTCTCTCCTGCTCTCCTATTTATATAGGTGTTTACATAGTGGATAACAGCTAAGCTGTCCTTTAATTTCGGATCTGACTTACGGTATTCTTGCAAGAGTTCTAATATTAATTTCTCAAACACTCTAAACTTCGCAGAATCGTCACACTTTTCTCATGTTTCTGCTATCGTCATCTGTTACGTCATTCTTCAAATCATCCTGCGAGACTCGCAATGTGTTGTTGATCAAACTTCGCAAATGTGTCCTTCTTGCGATATTCTGATCCTACATACCACACTTCCAAACAAGTTTAGAATTGGTTCATCTGACTTTCAAGAACTATGTGATTTATCAAGTACCACTCAATCACAACTCATGGGTTTACGGTTCTACCGAAACAAGTTTCGGTTCTACCTCAATGTGAGTACTGTGCATAGTTACACTAGCTTACCAAAGATACGGATGACTAGGTACTAGGATCGGTTCCCCACATATATTTGGTATCTAACTTGTATGCACTACACATGTCCATAGGATCGGTTCCCCCTTCCAAAAAACTTGTTGCACATGTTCATAGGATAGGTTCCCCTTTCTTCCATAAACCTTGTTGCACCTCATACGGGGATCGTTTCCCATTGTGATGCACTGCATCTCTTACTAGGATCGATTCCCCTCTTCCCAGTAATAAGTTCAGACATACTGAAAAAGCGGGGGTCTAACAACCTCACCCAATATTTTGATTAGAAATCTGTATGGACAACTCCGAGTTGTTTTTCTAGAGAATCAACTAGACTCAATCAATAGAAAATACTCAAGGAGTTATTATCTCAATCTCTCGATTTGATTTACTCAAGAAAATATGATTCACAAGTCTAATCAAAGAGAGATAACTTGGATGGTACCAAAAACCAATATCCAAGTGTCAATCGATTTAAATCAACAACCAATAGGTCGGATATTCTAATCGATTGAACAACACACAACCTGTATTATTTCAATTATATAAAAATATAATGCGGAAAATGTAGGATCAGAATATCTCCACAATAATATTCTTACGAAATTATTAACAACATTTCCGTGAGTTCTTCAACAACACACTGTGAGCGTCGCAGAATAATTCAAAGAATGGCGTAATAGACAACGACAGCATAAAACAGGAGAAAGATGTAAAGATTTTGTAGTTGGAGAGAACGCTCGCTAGAGCATAGCGGGATCTCGCTAGAACGTAGCGGGAGCTCGCTAGAACAAGGCGGAGCTCGCGAGAACAAGGCGGGAACTCGAGAGAATATGGAGAAAGTTTGTGAGAGTGTGGAAAGGGATCCTAAAATAGGGGAAGTATGAGCTATATGTGAGCTGTCATCCATTATGTAAACACCTATATAAAGAGGAGAGAAGGAGAGAGATGGAGAGGAGGAGACAATTTTAGTAAGGAAGAGAGAGATTTTTAAAGAGAAAATGTATTTTTCTTTATCATCTTCTTCCCCAAAACTAGATATAGAACTCCATTAATGGAGATTATCAATGTAAATCAAATGTAAATTTAAACAATCATAGTGAAGAATCATGGATGTAGATCAAATTAATCGAACCATGTAAAAATATGTGTGTCAATTTACAATTTTAGTATTTTAATCATCATTTCCATATCAAATGAGTTTAGATCAAGAAATTATTATCAAGATATTACAAGGGGTGTGTTGTGGGAATTCCTACAACTACATTTTTGGCGCTAGAAATAGGGACTATTACTTGTTGATTCCAAGAAGATTCAAATAAATTAGCTACCCAGAAGAAAACATAAATTCCAATGAGTGAACAACGACAAACATCAGGAGTTCACAAAATTAGAGATTTAGAAGCGTTCACAGATATTAGTGCCGCATCAAAGATTATAGACCAAGAAAGTGCAGCAAGAAAGAAATCTAATGAATCTGCATCAATTAATTGTTCAAATAGGACAAATTCTCTCTTATCTCTTTAATTATATATTCATAATCTAGATCTGGAAGATTTTAAGTTTTAAACTACCAAACTTTGTTTTTCGCAAAAAATGATTTTTGGCTGATATTTTGAATTAAAACGAGTGATTGATCATAAATTTACACTCATAAACCTTGATTTTAATCAATAATTTTGATCGTAAGATAAATTAAAGGTGAACAGGATTCTTATGAATGACGTCAAAAACAAAGAAGGAAAAATCATCAAGGAACACTCAGATATGAAAGCGTAGGAGACGTTATGGAGCTCAAGAGAAAAAACAGATAAAATTTGGAGGCTGCAAAATCGAACCATTAATGAAGCAAGGCAGCAAAAAATTAACGAACGTGAACACACGGTTTCCAATAACGAAAAGAAGATGCACAATTCAGCTTATCTCATCAACATTTTACTCGAAGGACTAAAAGGTCAGTGGAGTAGGGTTATGACTTGCGAATAGGAGCAACTACAACTGCGAAGAGAAAAGAAAGAATCACTTCATGCCAAACTGCATGTGATATGATTGGATGATTTTTGCACGTGAAATTTAAAATAGAAAATAAAGCGTCAATGGACCTCAGCTGGCGAATTTCAGAAACGATTATATATTGATATTTTTGATTGATCTTACAATCTTTATTTTGTTGACAAAATAGAACACATTAGTTGACCTAATTTTCATTTGATTATCTTTTGTTACAACGAAGATAAGTAACGAAGAAATAGATTAACTCACACCAAAACAACGCAAATGCAATCTCATCAAATAATAAATAGACATTGTCTATTTAACATTTCGCATTAATGCAAATGTTCATAATTTATCATCATTAACATCGAATAGAAGCAAAACATATCACGTGAAGTAAAATCACCATGAATTTGGATGTAAAAAGCGATTATATATTGAAAGCTCACCAAGAGTAGTGGAGAATGAATAAAAGAGAACATTTCGTAAACGATTATATATTGATATTTTTGATTGATCTTACAATCTTTATTTTGTTGACAAAATAGAAGACAAAGCAAGAGTAGTGGAGAATGAATAAAAGAGACGTGAAGTATAAAGCTCACCAAGAGTAGTGTAGAATGAATAAAAGAGAACCTGCGAGTTTGGTTTTTACTTCATCAGGTGAAGAGAAATGAAGTCCCAAATAAAAGAAGAGCAACAAACAAAGATAGAAACATCCTATCTTCTCAATCAGAATGATGCACATAGCAATTAGCTTGTAGCAAAGTAACCACACCAAGCAAAAAAATCTCAACTGAAATACAAAGAGCATTCTCAACAAATACAAGGATGATATACTCGCAGAAGAAACAGAAGTTGACAGGTAGAGAATGGGGTGTCCTTAATGGCGAAGAAGTCAAGAGCTCCAATAATAAAACTTCGCAGCAAACGAGAACATAACGGTCCTTTTCGCGAAAGAAGCCGCAGCTCATGAAATTTACACATATCATCAGGTCAGCAGCAAGGAGAAGGGGAACAACGTCGCAGCTCATGGTGTCCTTCACCTACTTATTAGCTTCGCAGGTTCACTGCATAAAGGAGTAAAATGTAACATTAAGGGAAAAAGAATAACGCAGCATAAGCACATCTCAGAACCAAAGCAATGGGAAGGATTATCAAAGACAACTAGGAAGAAGAAGAGCAGGAAAAAGATGAACATGATAAATCCAATTTCAAATTTCCAGGAACAAATATATAAAGGGATGGCTTTAAGCTATCAAGTACAAGCAATGATAAGAGTGATTTAAGGAACATAGATCGGGATAATCGCAGACTATTTTATATTTGGAGGAAATAATTTTGTAAAATGGGGAGTAGTGGTACCTTTGAGAAGAAGAATAAAGATAAACAGTGACGAAGTTGCTTCATCGACAGTCCCAGCAGAAGCAAGTACATATCACTGCTCGTCAAGACAACCCAGTGCCAACGAAATACAACAGTTCAAGGAATGACAACCAGTTCAGAACAGTAATCACGAAAGTCAACACCATTCCGAACAAACAAAGAAAAGTGGATCATTAATCAAATCCACCTCGTCAACATTTAGGCCAATATGAGTTCTTATCACAGATGCCACGAATCAAAGGAGGAGATTCTATATAAAGTTCATGGAAGAAAAAATAGTCAAGCAAATAGACATTCCGTTGGCACATTTTCACGAAGTATGGAACGAAAGAGAATGATAAAACATCATCAGTAATTGTACACAACTACCATGTCAATTTATTTCGCCAAATTGACCAACCAAACATGGAGGCACTACTTCGCCGGACCAACAATGTTTAAAAGGGAAACCAATAAAATGACTACAAGGGAGTATTCTGTTCCTTTTGTCCTTGATTTTAGAATTGTTACAGAGAGTAGTATCAACCAGTAGGAGCCCTTGAAATAATTTTACTAAAGGAGTATGTTCAGAAAAGAATACTCATACCATTGAATACAACAACGCCAATAAGGCTCATAATCATAGACCATGGAAAATAATATTAAGTTTACATTACCATATCCATGATTTGATTTTTGCTAAACTGATAAGTTATTAATTGATAAGTTGAAATTCGCAGGAGCAATATGTATCTCCACCATGATAAAGCAATACAATTATCCGGTTAAAGTCGAAGTAGAATATTTACTTTACCAATGACGAGATGAACTACATGAGACATGTAGCATCACTACTCCATCAAGGAAATTTCGTGGAAGAGGACATTCAAGTGTCACCAGAAAAAGAAACAAAAAGAAAGAGTATAATGAAGCAAAAGCCAACTTTGTCCCAATATTATCAAAAAGCAAAGAACGACAACACAGCCAATAATAGTATTGTCACTCAATCATTTAAAATAAACTCACAAAGAGGAAAATGATATGGATTGGAGAGAAGCCAGCGAATACTAGCATATGATGAGACAACAACTTAAGAAAAAGAATATTTCATTACGAAATTCACAACACCAACTAACATATGATGGGAAGAGTAACTTTCAGCAGATAAATTCACAACTCCTCTATATGCGAAGAAAGCAACTTAGAAGAAGAACAAAAGAAGGAAAAGAACAAAAAAGAGTAAAGGCGAGAGCGTGAGTTAAAGTTTCAGGCAAAAGCAACAGGAAAAGAAAAAGCAAAGACGAAGACAAAATTTATATAAAGAGCGATTAAAAGGGGTTAAGTAATTAGAATTATACCTCTCAATCACAAACAAAAGCTAGTACAAATGGTCAGTGGTGAAGATAAGAAGTTCAGTATCGCAGATTCGAATCCCTCGCCAAGCATATTTTTTCTTTTTACTCATTTTTGAACTTCAAAGGGGCGAAGAAATAGAGTAATATATCAGAACTATGCCCTTTTTTCGCAAGCAACAAATAGCCCAGATGGTCAGAGAAGGAGTATGCAAACTAAAGGACTTGGGTTCGAATCTCCCTCCTCGCAAAGAATTTTTTGCTTCGCAAAGGTTTAGATCATAGGCATTTCTTTTGCAGACACTTGCCTTGCAAACGTTCGCAGCATGAACAAACAATTCACAGACGTTCATTTACTTCATAGAGATGTTTATTTCGCAAAGAAGAGAGTTAGTGATTATTTCGCAGAGATATCTCGCAAAGAAATGACAGAAATGAAAGATATGACAGAAATGAAAGAATTGACAGAAATGAAAGAATAAAGAAACGCGAATAAAATTTTGCAGAGATATTAGAATGGGGTGAACCTTTATGACGTACACCCTAGTTCGCGAATAAAATTTCGCAAGAGGAAAATGTAAGACCTAAAGTGCGTCATATAAGGGGGTATCTGTTTGCATGGCTCAGGGATAAGGTTATACCGTTGTTGGAACCTGAGTCATGGAGAGGTGGGGTCCATCTCCATGAGAGATACCTATCCAGGAGAGGTACCTTGGATTTCCAACTATATAAGGTTATACCCTGGTTGGACGACCGAGGGTCTCTCCTAAGGAGTGCAGAGTATGACCAAGGCGTCGAGGTACACGGTTGATCCAAGCATGCCCGGGGCATACGAAACTACCCTGGCCATTCTTGGCAAGTCTTGTCTATGATGCACTCAGCCCGAAGAAAACCCCACTTAGGGTGCAGTCTCGTAACTATTATCCATATAGGCATAACGGATATGAGGCTGCGAAAAAAACTGGTTGTTGTTAAGGCCGGATGGGAGTAGCTAGTCTTGTATGGCCGATGTGCCCTCCTTGAAGGGGAAACCAGGGGGAGGATAAGGGCGGCAACCTCCATTAGGGAGCTGTTAAGTGTCTTAAGAATCACTAGTCCAGAAGGGGCTATAAATGACGAATGAAATCTGTTATAAAACATGGTTTATCACGGTTTTCGTCTGTCATTCGAACTGTTATTTATTTGGTGTGATTTTTTACAAACGACAAATAAAAACCATTATATAAAATCATTGATATAGTTTGTCATTCTTAATGACAAATAAAGTTTGTAATTAAGAATAACAAAAATAGTTTCTTATTTAGAGTAACGGTGTCTTCTTGTCGTTTATTTAATATCAATATAAATAAATTACAATTAATGAATATTCCTGATTATTATTATTATTTTATTGTTTTTGTTGTATTTTAAAGTGAATCAGATAATGCTAAATTTGGAATTGAAACAGCTGAATCGGAAATAGAATCTGAGATCGGGTATACATTGCATTTAAAAGATGAATTCAGTTTTACATTACAAAGATGAATTCAGTTTTACATTACAACCAAAAAAGGATAAATTCATCCTGCATTTCCAACTAAAATCACACTGAAAAATATGAACCACCATTGAATCTCCTAAGACTGCCAATTAATCTGCATTTTATTTAGTCTCACCTATAGGATTACAGAAATTTTATGCATTCTAATCATATGGCCTAGTGACTCATCTCCAAAGAATTGCATATACATCATATAACATCCACTTAGATCCATTATAGCATTAATGAGGCAGTTATATTCGACATTGTTGGATGGCATAGTAAAATCAACCAAAGCACTTGCAACAGCTCCCTTCTGTTTCTCAAAAATCAATACGTTAAGGGAAGGTCGAATAATCCTTGTATCCTGTTTAAGAAGATGGGAAGTTAGTTTAAAAACACTCTGAACACTTTCAACAAACATCAAATATATAAAATGTAACAGCAGCAAGCAAAGGCATATGACCAAAACAGGAAGAAACATTTTTTAAGAGACAACAAAGAAGTGGAAACAATCCAGCTACGAGCTAGAAATGGTGACAAACTTATGCTCTTCCTCAATGGGTCATAGACTCATAGTAGAATTCAGTTGTCCAAATAAGAAAAATATTTATAACTTTTGTGTAGTTTTCCTGGTAGAATTATAACCAGAGCCGCTAGTTTACAGTATAATCAAAGTTCATATAATGATTCAAAGTTCAAACCAACTATAATCAGAACTAAATCGAGGCAAGCATAGTCAATTGCAATTCCTTCGCTGAAAAGTCAAACCTCCGAATAATACCAAAGAAAAAAAAAATCAGTGGAATGGCTAAGCCAACTGAAGTCGGTAACTAGTTTGTGTATGTTAACCAGGAGAAGGAAAAAAGTAAGCAATATATACCAAAAGAAGCAGAACAAAGCAATATATAAGTCATACCATACCTTGGAACTTCCAGTAGGTGGGTTGCTAGCTGACGGACTATGTTTATATGAAACAAGTTCTCCTCCAGAACCAAAGGACACCGCCACTGGGCATTTCATCCAATTCGGAGCTCTCCAAGTACCCCCCCCCCCCCAATACCGGTATTTACAAAAACATCATCGATTCCTGCTCAAGCATAATGCATAGACACGATCAGCAACTTAATAAAATTTACCTTACACAACAAGAAGCAGTTTATATTCAAACTAATTAAATTGAGGATATGTTCTCGTTAGACAACTCACATTTCCTTCGCTAAGTACAAGCCATCCAAGAACAAGAGGATGTGAGGGGAATATGGCAGCAAAAGATGGGTCTTTAAAGAACTCTTAAAGCCTTTTAAGATTCCTGAAAATGCCTCCAAGATCCAACTGTTCGGAGGAGGTAGCAAACCTCTTCTGTAGGTCATTTATAAATTAGTTTCCATCAATGCATAGGCAAGTGTTTAGAAAACTTAGAATCCATTTAAGCTATCACCATCGCATCGCCTACAATTAAACATGTGAGCAAAATTTAAAATTTTGCACGACTTAAATCGACTTACCGCGGAATTTAAAAATTGAAACTAGAATAAAAACTATCCTGAAATTAGTCGCCACATATAAACCAATAGACATGGTCCAAACCATTACCAATAGATTTGGAAAGTGAGATGGAAAAAAAACAAAGAATGGCTCAAAGTCCAGCTCAAGCATGAGGTTCTTATTGGTCCTGTACCAGAACATCAAAATTTTATAAGAAAAAAACTCAGAGAATACAGACAGACATCTAGCAGAACTAGTAGTGGTGAATATGTTAGCATTCCTCTTTATCTTCCTGAATTGAAATTACTCATAAGCAGTCAGCTCTACTACAGCCAATGCACCCACATTATTATATACAACAAAATTTATTGGCAATTACCTTGCCAGAAAATCTCACAATTCGTTACTGTGACACAATTGATTCTCATCGAATGCAAAACAGGTTACAGGTTACCGCGTGACTTATTAGAAAATTATCACCATAGCTTCTGTACAAACAAACCCAACACCTTTAATTTTGTTGACATTGAATTGACCCAGATTGTAAAAATCAAATACAATTGAGATAACAAGTCTAGAAACTTTAAATCAAAATTCAATGTTCAGAGTTCAAACCTAAACAGAGAACTAATAGTTATTCTTACCATCTCATTATTTCACAAGATCTCCATCTCCATACTTGTAGTCATCATGTTTTGTTGCTGAAAACCCTAAGAAAGTACTCTTCAAGGATTGTAAGAAAATTTGAAATAAGAAAGTAACGCTAAGCATAAGAATGAAAAACGAGGCCTTCGCCATTTCCCCATCGTCATCAACATAATCTACTTCTTCAGCGTTGTTTTTGTTGTTTGAGCAGAGATTGGAGAGAGATTGAGAGAGATGCGGGGATGGAGGGTTATCGATTTGGTTTACAGGGATTTAGTAGATGATTAGGGTTTTTCTATGCTCTTCTCAAATTGATTGATGTCAAGAAATTTCTTCTGAGGAGAAAGATAAAAAGATAAAAGTAGTTTTAAAATTGGGAAAAATTAGGTTTTTCTGAGAGAACGTAGTCAGTACCTGATAAGGATGAGAAGAATCCCTGATTCTTATTTCCAATTCAAGATTTTTACGAGCCTTTGGTCAGATCATGGTTGGTGGAAGGATTTTTATGCAGTTTGTAACTTGGTTCCCTGAGAAAAACGTCAAGGGTTTTCAATGTTTTTGATAAAAGAACTTGGAAAAGTGAAAGCCAAATCAAAGAGATTATCAGATCGGGTGATGGAATTCATCTCCAGCCGAGCAGGAAGAAAAAGGTTGTGAGAATAGGACCATTAGGCCCCTTCCTATGGCAAGTGCCAAACTCACCCATTTGGCATGCCAGCTGGCCTGGCAAACTGGCCGCCCCACTATGGTAAAAAATATAACCGATCGAGTCTCTACCTACCGGTCGAGTCTACACCGGTAGCGGTCTCTTAGAAACCGGCAGGTCTAGACTAAGCCGGCACCGGTTTAATCTCCACCGGTCACGGTCGGTGCTCTGTCGCCTATAAATCCCCCAATTCTCTTCATTTTTCATTCACAAAAACTTTTCTCCCCTTCTCTTCAATTTAGATCAGAGCAGAGCGAATTTAAAAAAATGAGTAGTAGTTCCAAAACAAATAGGCAAAGGAAAAGAAATAGGAAAGACAAGGGAAAATTTATTGCAGCTAGTGATATAGTATGGGTTCAGGATAAAGATCACGAGTTCGCTAATGTTAGGCAACTAGTTGGAGATGATGTACAATCTACGCATTTATGTAACCATCCCGAGCGAGTTTCGTTACCTAAATTAAGAGGTGGGTGGTCTGAGTTAACTGAAGTGTTTGAGTTACTCCCCCAAGGTGTTCAAGCATCCTTGAGAAGATATCCTTGGCAGCGTTTATATTTCATGAAAGGCAAAAACCACAGGACTCAAGTTGTGCGAGTTATTTGTGAACGTTGGTGGGACACTTTGCAAATACGTTCTTTTCAAGGATTTCGAGTGGGGTAAGTTCTATTTGTTCCATTCAATAGTTTAATTTTTAATTCAGAAACAAACTTTAATTTTTAGAGTTTCAATTATTTAGTTTGATACCAATTTTAGTTTCGCATACAAACTTTAATTTTATGACCATGTTGTTTTTAGGATTCACACCGTTAGATTTGTATATGTTGACTGGAATAAAAAGTGATGGTCAAATAGTGAAATTTGACCAGTTAAAGTGGATGTCAGAAGGAAAATAGAAACAATTACTCCCCTTGTACTCAAATGATCTCGAAGGATCACCGAGTCAAGACGGTTCTGATCATTTGGATTAAGAGTGTGTGGGTTGAAGGCATTTTTGAACCGTTACAATTCCAAGGGGATAGACAGAACTGAAGATTATTCCGAGCTTGAACGTATTTTTGTATTATGGATGTTAGGCCAAGTTTTGTTCCCCAATGCTAGAAGTGTTTCATTAATTGGTTTTATGGAATCTTTAGAAGATTTAGACAAAGCGCCATATTATGATTGGGGTTATGCAATTTTAGCTGAGCTATATATGTCTCGGTGAATGCTCAACTACGAAGTCAGATAGCTTAGATGCATTTTGGATCGTTTTGGAGGTAAGAACTATTTATTAGATTTATTATCGAGTTGAATGTATTTGTATTTGTGGTGAATGTAGTAACACATCATTTTTCGTCAATGTTATTTTTCAGTATTGGTGGTATACTTACTTTACAGTCGGGGAACCAGATCTTCACGATAAACGAATAATTTTCCCAGTCGTGTACAAGTACAAAGCTGAAAATTGGATTGTCCAGATCAATGATGGTCAAAATACTGTTATTGTTCAAAGGATGCAACAACTATGCAGAACTAGTGCCAACATTAAGTCAATGTCGTATATGGAAATTGATGAGTTTCATGAACAAATGGCACAAGAGATGCTTCAGTTAAGCTTAAAGTGAACTGTGTTTTACAGTCCAGTTAGGGGTCAGGGTATTTGGTATTATGGAGAAAGACATTTTTTTCAGCTACAAGGAAGAAAGGTAAAAGCAATCAACCCTTTTCCAACTTCCATTATTTCACATGATGATTGGATAAAGTTGATAAATAATGGACAACCTTGGGAAGACGCTGATGATTTGATCCAAGAACCAGAAGATGACTATGATTACTACAGTTGGTTCCAAAAGGTATGCAAGCTAAATATTGCTATTCATACACATAGCTTAGGCAGTGTTGACTTTTCAGCAATTGGAAATTTGCCACTTACAGATCTTCCATCCCAACCCCCACCACATACGGGGGAACCATGTACGTACCCTAGCAGTCAATTTGGGTCGTCACATATGCCTCAATTGCGATGGGAAGTCAATACTTTATCACAAAGTGGAGATATTGTTTCAGTTCCACTCACTACTGAAGGTATGCAGCTGACCTATCCATATCATGTTGTGGATGCAACCAGAGAAGAGTATCAGAAACGATGTAAAAATTATGAGCATTTTATCCAAGGGTTCCAACGTCTTCACTTGAGTCAGATGCAGTCTTTGAGGGAAAGTCTGAGTTTTGAAATGCCTGACACTACTAGTGAGAGCAATACAATAAGAACTAGAAGTCGTGCAAGTGGAAGTCATGGAGGTGGAAGTCGTGCAAGTGGAAGTCGTGCAGGTGCAAGTCGTGCAAGTGGAAGTCATGCAAGTGGAAGTCGTGGACGTGGAGGTCATCAATGCACTCCAACTATCATGGACGAGACTTTTGTGGAAGAGACTCAACTACAACCAACAACAGATTTGCAGTCTCCTATTGGTTTCATGCCCCAATGTCCTATACTTACTCCTGCTGTTGAACACGTCAATTTTGATGCATTTAGGCAATCCCCAATTTTTACCCCAAGTTCAGCATTTCACCGATTTCAAGCACCACCTCCAATGGCTCCGATACCATTTCAAGGTTATGAATCGCCTGATGCTACTCAACCACCATCTCAGACTCCAAATAATGAGTTTTCACAAGATCCAACAGGCTTGGTGGATTATGTATTTCGTGGTAATCGTTAGTTTTAGAGTTTCGTTTAGTCGTTACTATGAATTGTGGTTTGTTTAAATCGTTAATGTAATTCCAATTTTATTTGATAAATAATTGCGAACTTAGAATTGTGGTTTGTTTAAATCTTCATTTCAAGTTTTCTACATAATTGCGAACTTAAAATTGATAACCTAGATTAAATTGGGGGAACACTTTTAAGATTTCATAACAACTGGCATATCGTAACTCCTCTCCGGTGTCACAGAGCCACTTTGCACGACATCTTTTATCAATGCACAACAGGGTTTCACCACTTTTCATGTTTCGAGCCTCTTCCCTTATCATACCAATATACTTGTTAACATTCTTGGAAATAATGGAAAACCGAGCACTCAACACCATCAAATTGCGATTGTTGAGGTTCGTTGTTTATTCCTCAAATTTCATTAAAATGCGTCCCCAAAACGGAATAAGCCATAACGATCCATCAACAATTGGATGATTAGTGAAGAAAACATAATTTCGGCAGATGCATTCATCTTCTAACGTGCTAAAATCGCGTTGTTGTGCAACTCTCCAACTATTTGCCCTTCTTAATTCATTTTGCATTCTAGCTCGATCTGCAAATCTTCGATTTTCGGCCGCATGTTGCTCTTCGATGAATTGAGCCATAGACATGTTTTGATCCATTAGAAAATCTAAGAAAATAGGAAGAAGGAGTGAGTTAAAATGGTAGAGGAATGTGGTATTTATAGGGGGGAGAATAATAACCGTTGGATCAGATTTTAATTAGCGGTGTAACAAGCACCTGCCGGTGTTACCTAAACCGGCAACGGTGTTTTGTACACCTACCGGCTTAAATTACACCTACCGGTCTAGTCTCGACCGGTAGGTAGAAACTCCACCAGGACTGGTAAAGTGGAAAATTTGCCACTTTGCCAGTCCAGTTTGCCACTTTGCCCCCTCCATAGTGGGTGCTTAAGTGGCAAATCAATTGATTTGCCACACCCATAGGAAGGGGCCTTATAGCACTTCCACAAGTTAGCCGGTGGCTAACCATTTTTCAGACTGATATAAACGTAGTTAGCCACTACTGGGAGCCCAATAGAAAACTAGTGGTGAGCTTATAAAAGCCTGATATGTGTCAGATTTATTCCGTCGTTTAATAGTTTCTCGTTAAATCACACCCCTAGTAAATTATGACGTATAAGAATAACGGTTTTTTTACGTTAAATAGTGGGCCCAACTATTTTCATGTTATACTGAGGCAAAACGCTATGAGAAAAAGATAAGATGAGATCAATGGGTTTTCACATGAAAATGTAAAGACGTCCTGCGATTTCATCGTAAGACGGCAATGTCATGGGGCTTTATTTTCGCAAGAAAACTTAGGCCTGTCATATTGTCGCAGAGAAATTGACAAAATGAGGATATATAAGGCAAGATCAATGGGTCTTTACATGCGAATGTAAGGACGTCCTGCAATTTTGTCGCGAAAACAAAAAATTGGCAAAATAAGACCTTTAATTAGGAAGGCAAAATAAGACCAATAAGAATAATCCCAAACATTAACTATTTTCTTTTAAGAATGCAGGAAAGATTTGTTCATTGCGAGAAAGATAATGAGAGGCAAGATAAAATATTCAGAATCTCTCAAGAATAATTTTCAGAATCTCTCAAGAGTAATATTCAGAATCTTTCAAGATTGATATTCAGAATCTCTAAGGAATACTATTCATAATTTCGCAGCACTATTTCAGCAGCACTATTCATAAATTCACGGTACTATTCATAAATTCGCAGCACTATTTCAAAAACACTATTCATAATTTCGCGGCACTATTTCAGGAGCACTATTCATAAATTCGCAGAATGTTTCATAATTTCGCAGGTTATTCAAAAAATTCGCAGAATGTCCCAGAATTTTGCCGAATGTGTCAGAAAACTGAACATGAGACAGAGGAAAGATAAGAATAAAGATACAATTCGCTCATTCAACATTTTTTCAAGGATTCTACCTTCATAGATAAAGAACAGAGGCAACTATAGATTACCAAGAAAACATTTCATGTTCTTTATCTTCTCGGCAAGAATCATTTCCAAAATGGACAAGAATTTTCACTAAAAATGAAGTAATAGATTCGCATGAATAGAGGCAATACTTCTTATATTTTGAGGATTGGGTACTTCTTATATTTCTTCAAGGATACATCGTACTTCATATACTTCAAGAGTTAATACTTCTTATTTACATCACAAAGCTTCGGAACTTCACAAAAGAATAGAGGCAAGTACGTACTTTTTAAATCCAGTATTATTTCGCTCGTCCCTTCATCAACAAAGATCAAAGACTACTACAACAACTGATTTTTCCTTAAAAATCGCTCTTCAAGCAATATTCAAGGGAAAAAGGCAAGATGTAGGATCATAATATTGCCACAACAATATTCTTACGAAATTATTAACAACATTTCCGTGAGTTCTTCAACAACACACTGCGAGCGTCGCAGAATAATTCAAAGAATGATGTAATAAACAACGACAGCATAAAACACGAGAAAGATGTGAAGATTTTGTAGTTGGAGAGAACGCTCGCTGGAGCATAGCGGGAGCTCGCTAGAACAAGGCGGGAGCTCGCTAGAACAAGGCAGGAGCTCGCGAGAACAAGGAAGGAACTTGAGAGAATATGGAGAAAGTTTGCGAGAGTGTGGAAAGGGATCTTAAAATAGGGGAAGTATGAGCTGTATGTGATCTGTCATCCATTATGTAAACACCTATATAAAGAGGAGAGCAGGAGAGATAAGGAGAGGAGGAGAAAATTTTATTAAGGGAGAGATGGATATTTTTAGAGAGAAAATGTATTTTTCTTTATCATCTTCTTCCCCAAAACTAGATCTGGAACTCCATTAATGGAGATTATCAATGTAAATCAAATGTAAATTTAAACAATCATAGTGAAGAATCAAGGATGTAGATCAAATTGATCGAACCATGTAAAAATATGTGTGTCCATTTACAATTTTATTATTTTAATCATCATTTTCATATCAAATGAGTTTAGATCAAGAAATTATTATCAAGATATTATAAGGGGTGTGTTATGGGAGTTCCTGCAACTACACAAAAGTAATAAACATACACTGTATTAAGCCGCTATTGACACTAGCCTACTCCAAATTAACTTCGGTCTGGACTGTAGTTGAACCCCAGCCAATCTCATACTGATCCAAGGTAATGTTATGATCCTACGACTCTGATCCCAGCAGGATACTCCGCACTTGATTCCCTTAGATGATCTCACCCACAACCAAGAGTTGCTACGACCCAAAGTCGAAGACTTTAGCAAACAAATCTGTCTCACACAGAAAAGTCTACAAGATAGATAAATTCGTCTCCCACGAATAAACCTATGAGTTTTGTTCTGTCTTTTGATAAATCAAGGTGAACAGGAACCAATCAATAAAACCAGACTTATATTCCCGAAGAACAGCTTAGTTTTATCAATCACCTCACAATAGTCTTAATCGACGTAGCGAAAAAAGATATTGTGGAGTCACAAACGATGAGACGAAGATGTTTGTGATTACTTTTATATCTTGCTTATCGGAGATAGAAATCTCAAGCAAATTATTAAAATTATACTCGTATGATAGAAACAGCAAGATCAGATCACACAACTACAAGAAAAATAGTATCGGTATGGCTTCACAATCCTAATGAAGTCTTTAAGTCGTTAACCTAGTTTTAGCAGAAGAAAACCAAAGGTTAAAGGAGAATTGACTCTAGCTTAGCAAACTAGTATCACACAGAATGTGTGGGGATTAGGTTTCCCAGTTGCTAGAGTTCTCCCTTATATAGTCTTTCAAATCAGGGTTTGCAATCAATGTTAGCTTAGTAACAAAGCATTCAATATTCACCATTAGATGAAAACCTGATTAGATACAATCTAATATCTCTCAACCATTAGATCAAAAAATTAGCTTGCCATACACACATGTACTTGACGATTTTGGGTTTGTGTAACCGTACCCAAACGTGTACAATAGTTGGTTCAAGATTAGTCAACCAAATGGTTAGCCAAATGACAACTTTCATATCAACCATATTCTTCTTCACCATAACTAGTCCAAATGACTCAAATGAGCTAGTTAGAGAGTTGTTCAATTGCTATGAGATCTTATGTACTACACAAGACACAATTGAAGAAAAAATGATGTGATTCACTCGAATCGATTCATGAACTATAAAGCCACGTTTTGCAATAGAATTCCTTAGATAATTTAGATAAGTTCACGAATATCGTTTTTAGACATAACCACTCAAGTTCACGGACTTAAGTAACCGGTTAGAGTTCACAAACTTCAGCAGAAATTCCCGGGTTCGAGAACTTCCGTCAGTTCGTGACTGGGTTCGCGGACTGAAACCAAGATTCAACTCCAGAAGAAATTCTCGGGTTCGAGAAATACGCTCGTTCGCGGACTTAGTTCGTGGATTGGGTTGACTGCTCAAGTTCCGGTTTTCACTTGATCAAAAAAGTTCGCAAACTTCGCTTCAAGTGCATAAGGACTTATACATATGTGTGTTACCACAAAAATATTTATATCCCCAGTGGTTATATGGTCTAAACTCTCATTTCAATCATTGAAACATTCTCAGAGGACGTCATATAGTTGTTATTCACGAACTAGTTTTTGTCAGAGCAGTTTCTAAAGTGATTGAAACATAACATGACTTTCGTCACTAGGCAAATATGAATTCGGCTAAAGCGAAAGCTTTACCAACACACATTTCGAGAAATATATAAGCGAGATATACTCAGCTCGAAATTTCACATGTGTATATCTTTAGTCTATATAGTAAAACGACTTTTGTCTCAAGATAGAAGATAGAGTTGATAGACTTTTGAGAGATAGATAAGTTCAAGTCTCCACATACCTTTTAGTCGATGAAGATCCACCAGTTCCTTGAGTAGTCATTCGTCTTGTATGATGATTTCCATGGAGTTCTTGAGCTTAACTACACTTTCTATCCTAGTGTGAGACCTTAGCTATAGTAGACTAGAAATCAAGACTTTATAGTTTTGATCACTAACATTGACAAACATGCTTGATATAGCAACGCATGCGAGTTTGACCGAGCAGGGCTCTAACAATCTCCCCCTTTGTCAATTTTAGTGGCAAAACTATTAATATATATGGAATACAAAAAATATATAAATAAACTTTGTAGCTCCTATTCCACATGTCTAATCTTCAACAATACTCGAAATCTTCGTCACTTCCAAGTAATCCAATGATCCCAAAGGTTGTAAGTTTAGCATCATTGTTGTTGAAAATCCGTAGCTATAACAATGAGAAAAACATCGGTTCTCAATCATTGTTATACAATGTCATAGTATTATTACACATCGTCAATGTCCAATTGTATCACAACTTCTACAACAATACTATGGTGATACTTTACTCCCCCTTAGTCAATACTCTATCTCACATGGAAACCACTCCCCCTTACATAATGATCCGAAAACCATATGTATTTGTAGTGTGAACTATAATTAATTCTCTACCTTTTTGTCAATAAAATTGTCAAAGGTACAAGAACTGGATCCTAATAAAATTTCCGTAAGAGACATTTCATGACCAAAGGTAAATGTGTATCATCTTGTTTAGATGTAATCATAAAGCCGAAGCTAAATACATTCATCAAGGAGTTTATAAAGATGAAAGATAACCCCTCTAATATTCCACAGCCGCACTCCCCACAAAGATTTGGCAATTAAGCACAAGTTCAAAAGAACTCTCCCCCATTATATGTCATTCTCTATGGAACAACAAGAGCGACCTTAATTTCAAAAGAAAAGAAGGATTTCTTTAGACTCAACAAATTACATACAAGTATGAATTTGGAATCCAATAAGACATATTCAATGAAATTAATCAAAGCGAACCAAGATTAATTTGACTAAATATGCTCAACACAAGTAAACTTATGGAGACTTAAAAAATTAATTAAATTAATCACAAGAAAACTTGCAAATAATCTAATTGTCATACTCAACCAAACTAATTACAAGAGTAATCGATTTAATTGGCCACACTCGACATAAGAAGAACTTACGGAGTGCTAACTAAATGACCATACTAGATGATTGATTTAGTTCATTTGGGCTCAACACAAGAGATTATGGAAACCCGACTAAGATTATCATAACATGTCAACCTTAACCGTACATGTACTCAACATAAGAAAACTTATGGAATACAAACTAAACAATCACACAAGTTGATTAATTTAGTTCTTAATGCTCAACATATAGCATCTCATGGAACAACCAACCATGCCAATAAGAAATCGACTTATTTGTATCGTGCTCAACATGAGATACACAATGGAGCCTTCACGGTAATACATAAAAAATGGATCAATAAGGATATATACCGTGAATAACACAAGTATTCATTCTATGTTTCATCACCATTTGCACAATGACACACAATAGACATAATCCTTGAATCACAAAAGATTTTAACCTATCTTACATCAATAATTGACAATATAGGCTTAACTTTTGTGTTTGTCCAAAGTCTATTCATCCTTTTATCAATATTTGCATATCAATTCACGAATGACTTTACTTTAGACAAAATATGGGACAATCAAGTTCACGGACGTAAACAACATATCCCATCAAAATATTGCAATACATAAAATCAAAAGATTAATACTGCAACCATCATCTTCCAAACAAACTTAAAATTTAAACCAAAAAATCTAAAAACAAGAAGATGAAAGCATTGGATATAGCTATGTGTAATTACACTAATGGCTATTCCAAAACACTAGTTATTCTTCTAAACAAAAGATAAAAAATAAAAGATTTACTAGATATTAAGACCTTTGAAGAATTTATTATCGTCCCCAAACTCCTTGTCGTCAACAACCATGGGAACATATGGTTCATTAAGAAAGGAGTTTATATCGATGAAACTTCTTGGTTGTTGTTGTCAAACCAGGGCTTTCTGAATATCATGAGTCTTATACACAAAAGCCTTTATTTGTTGAATTTCCTTTCGTAGCTCCTTCAACACTTCAACAACATCAGAAAACTTCTGAGAATTTGAAGGAACATCTCCTGGCTTCCTCGTATTCCTTTTTTTTCTTTTCAAGGTTGGAGGCAATGGAGATTTTCCATTTTCCTTCATGATTGATGGCTTAACAATCATATTACCTTCTTTTTCATCAGAAGACATCATTCTTGGAGCGTCCATAAGCATATGGGTTTGTGAGAGGAATTCACAATTAGTCTTAAGATAAAGAGAGGTTTTAGAGGAGGAAAAAGAATGTAGGGTTCGAAACCTAAAACAGGTTCGTGGACGATCAAATCTTATCCCTATAAAGAGCAGAATTGTCGATAGTACCCTTTTTCGGTTTGATAGACAAAACGGAAAAATACTCAGAAGAAAAGAAAACAAAAAAAAACTTTTCATAAAGCCTGAGAGGTACACAATCATTGTCTCTTTTGATCAGGCACATGAGACATGATTTTAAAAACAACACAATCAAGTTGAGTTGTGGTGGACTATAATTTGTCCACCAATTTCCTCTTATGGAGAATCCACAAGCTTCTGTCTATCAAAACAGTTTGACCATACTTTATTCTCAAATGGTCTTGATTTTTCCTTGGAAACTAACTTCTTATACGAAGATAAAATCATACATACCTCTGCGGTCTTTTGAGCAAGTTTAAGCTTTCTTGCTAGATGATTTGCTCTTCGTTGAAGTTTGTTGATGTGTCTTTTCTTGTGTTTGAACTTGTAACACCTTGAGAGTTAATGACCTTTTAATGAACAATATGAGCACATCATATTTGGATAGTAATCAGGCCTCTGAAATGTGCAAGCAACTAGGCACATAGTGGATCCTGAAACATTATAAACAGAGTTTCCAAGAAAATGGTCAACGTTTTCTTCCAGAATAGTTGGATTATCTTCTGAAAGAATATCAAAATTGATATGTGTATTGCTACAATTATCAAAATCAATATTTTCACCAAGAAGTGCAATACTTGATTTCCCGTCTTCATTGGAGTCATAGTTATCAGACATTTCATCAAGAGTTGTTGCAAGACCTTTGTTCCCAGTGTACTTTCTACGATTTGGACACTCGTTTGCAAAATGACCAAATCCATTATACTTAAAGCACTAAGGCATATCCTCATCATCAGTTTCATCAATATCCCTGTTTTTAGGAGGAACACGATTATGAGGTTTGACTGATGCCTTAGGCTTATCTCTGGAGAACCATTTACTTCTCTTCAATAAAAGATTCATAAAATGTCTTGTGATCATCAAGACTGATTTGTCAAGATCTGTATCTGATGAATCTGTCTCAGAGTGATCATCTTCAGAGATATATACTTTTTTACTTTTATCAAGTAATTTAGTGTCCTTTAGTGCTTTGAACGCAACATCCTTAGATTTGGATGAATGTTCATGATCAAATATCTTAAGCTTTACAACCAACGTGTTTCTGGAGAGATTATCTAGGTTATTTCCCTCAATGATAGCATTCTTCTTAGCATCGTATCTAGATGGCAGTGATATGAGAATTTCCATCACAATGTCCTTTTCAGGAATAGTCTTACTCAATGCAAAAGATGTATTAACAATTCCAGAAACTTTGTGGTTAAACTCATCAAATGTTTCTTCATCTGCCATACGAAGGTTTTCCCAATTGGAACTAAGGTTTTAAAGCCTAGCTTCCTTTTCACTGGTATTTCCTTCAAATATGGTTGCTAAGATATCCCAAGATTCTTGAAACTTAGTGCAATTAGACACATGGTGCGGAAGATTTGGGGTAATGGCATGTATAATTGCATTCAAGCCGTCGGAGTTTTGCTTTGCAGCAAGAATCTCTGCAGGAGTGTATTCCGCAATATTCTTTGAAATATTTACATCTCCAACTGCATCAACGGGAGCATTATATCCATTAACAACATATACACATGATTGGAAATCACGTGCTTGGAGAAAAGCGCGCATAGCAATTTTCCACCATAAGTAATTAGTGTCATCGAAGACTGGTGGTACGTTTATTGAGATAGCACCTCTGTCCATAGAGTCAGATCGCTTACAAACACAAACTTATGAGGTATTGGACGTTTTTGCCTGCTCTGATACCAAATGAAAAAGCGGGGGTCTAACAACCTCACCTAATATTTCAATTAATAATCTGTATGGACAACTCCGAGTTATTTTTCTAGAGAATCAACTAAACTAAATCAATAGAAAATACTCAAGGAGTTATTATCTCAATCTCTCGATTTGATTTACTCAAGCAAATATGATTCGCGAGTCTAATCAAAGAGAGATAACTTGGATGGTACCAAAGACCAATATCCAAGTGTCAATCGATTTAAATCAACAACCAATAGGTCGGATATTCTAATCGATTGAAAAACGCACACCTGTATTATTTCAATTATATAAAAATATAATGCGTAAAATAAATGACAATGTAGGATCAGAATATCGCAAGATGGACACACTAGCGAAGTTTGGTTAACAACACATTGCGAGCGTCGCAGAATAATTTAAAGAATGACGTAACAGGTGACTGTAGTATAAACATGAAGAAAGGGTGATAATCTTGCGAACGAAATAGGTTTGAGAGGAAGTATCACTAACAAGCTTGCGAGAATATCGCAAGTCATATCCTAAAATAAAGGACAGATTAGCTGTCACCCACTATGTAAATCCCTATATAAGGAGGTGAATAAGCGTAAGGGGAGAGAGATCTTTTTCGAGTGTTGAGCAAGTCATTAGGAGAGAGAAAGTTTAAAGAGCGATTGTATTCTTGTTTTCCTCCATTTCTTGTAACATTTCTGTGAATCAATTAATAAAAGTGTTATTCTTAATCTTTAAAAAGATGTGTTGATTATTATGAATTCTTGTGAGGGGTGTAGTGTGGGATTTCCTGCTACTACAAATTGGCGCTAGAAACAGGGATCCTTTCCTTGTTTTTAGTGTGAAAATTAATATTGTGATTTAAAAGAATTTGGAGTAGTTTGTAATAGATTTCATATAATTTTCAACAATTCATTGAGGTTGAAGAGATGGCTAGAAGAAGAAATGCTTCAAGACAACCAACAACTGTGAGAAGGAGTAAGAGACTTGCTGGAGAAAGAAGAAACGAAACTGGAGAACGATCAAGAATGAATACAAGAAATGATGGAGAAAACCAAATTCAACAACCAATTCATCATACACCAGCGCAAAATAGAACTATGGATTATGATAGAGTGAGTATACACACATGGCAGTCAGATTCAGCAGGTCAAGCGGAAGAGGAGCAACAATTAAGAAACAATAGACGAATAGAGGAAGATCAAGAAGTAGTTGGAGGAATAATTCATGGAAATGGATAAGTAGAAGCATTAGAGGAATTGAGACAAAGAATACACGAAGAAAGGAGAGTAGAAGCAGAAGAACGTGCTAATTTGACAAGACAGAATCATGAATTGAGAATGGAGAATATGAGACTACAAAATAGAAGGTCAAGAAGTACTACAAGATCAAGTTCAAGATCAATCAGAAGGGAAGAAAGACGAAACTCATTTGTAGAAAATGTTGATGGAAATATTCGGCAGGAGGTGCAAAATTAAGATGAAGAACGTCGCAAAAATAGAGAAATGATTGAAGATCGATACATTCCACATGGCGAAATTCCACAAAATAGGCAGCGTCAGGAACGAAATAATCAAGGAGATGAAGAAAACCAAGAATAAGGAAGAAGAATATTACATGGAAGAGAAAATCTCATAAATGAACAAATAATTAAAGAAGAAATTGAGAGACAATATGATGAACAAGCACGTTTAGCCTGCGAAAGAGAGAGATTGAGAGCAGAAGTGGAGGAAAGAGAACTCCAAGAAGCAGTACATCAGAACAACCATGATAATCGAGAAAGAAGACGTGAGCAAAGCCGCAACAATGGTAATATCAATGAAGAATATGATAGAATACAAAGGAAAATCGAAAGACAACAAAGAGAGTTGATAAGGAGTGAGCAAAATCGCAGAGGAGAAAATGAGAGATATAATGGTGTGCGAATTCATGAAAGAAATGAAAGAAAATATCCCAGAGAAAGACAAGAAGAAAATTCTGGGGAAGGAAATCAAACTCTCGCAGCACAAGACAGGCAAGAATGCAAGATAAGAGAAACAGAGTTGAAGAGACCAATGGAATCAGCGTCCGGGATAAATGAACAAATCTTAAGAGAACTGGCAGAAATGAGAGGAATGCTGAATAATAGGAGGGAAAGAGGTAGGAGACAATTGGATGAAGCCATAGAAGAAGCTGCGAAAACTCCGTTATCAAAAGAAGTACAATTAGGAGGAATACCGCCAAAATGCAGTTTGTCAGCATTAACTAGCATCTTTGATGGAACAACTTGTGCGATTCAACACATTAAAGCTTATGTGAGATACACGTTACAGTGGGAGAATCATGATGTTGTGTTGTGCAAGTATTTTGCATCAAGTCTAACAGTAGAGGTGCTAAAATGGTTCGAGGGTCTATCCAGGAATACTATAACATCTTTAAACCATTTACAAACTACATTCTTAGGGGCATATATAACTAACAACTCCTCGCGATCAGGAATAGAAGATGTATTTGGATTAAAGCAGAGAATTGGAGAAAGTTTGAAGCATCTAACCATAAGATGGAAGACAATGTGCAGTGAGATGGCTGGACGTGTGGATGAGAGATATCTCATTTTATCCTTCATCAATGCAATGTTCACAACCAATCTTCTATACATTCAAATTTTTAGAATCAAAAATATAATCACAATGACTGAATTACGGGAGCTGCAGGAGGAGTACATTGCTCTTGATGAAAAACAGAATAAAATGGAATCGTATCCTATTGCGAATACAAGCTCATCAGCAGCGAATGCGAGTTTGCTACCAAAATTGATAAACACAGTTGCGAGCACTTCGCAGGTCTAACAAGAAAATATGAATGATAATCAACAGAAGTTGGTAGCTATGGGAAGCAGGGATCAAGAATAATTCGAAAGAGAAAGAAAATTTTATAATCGAGGAAGGAACAATAAAATTCAAAGACTTGATCAACCACAAGAAACATATGGAGGAAAAAGACAAAATATCAGAGAGGATCAGGAAGTCAAAGAATGACATGGGAGGAGATCAAGATGCCGCTTTTGAATACTAGTGTGGAAAATTTTTGGGAAGCAATAATTTTAATGGAGAATATACCAACACCCTAGAACATGGGAAAAGAACCGCTTTCAAATAACAGGAGCCAGGAATTTTGCTCTTATCATCACTTTCATGGACATTCTACAAATAACCGCAGAAACATAAAGATAATCATTCTCAGAATGATAGACCAGGGAAAGCTAAATCATTTTCTAATGGGGGGGCCCTCAATCTCAACTCTTACCACCACCACCAGAAATTCGCAGAGTTAATGCGACCAAAGAAGGAGAAACATTTATCATAGAAGTTGGGGCGAAGGCAAAAAATTTGTTTTGTAACTCTGTTGTACATTCATACAAAATAATAGAAGATTTCCATGACAATGTCCTAAGCAGAGTTTTCGCAAGAGATGCTGATGGGAGAGAAATAATGAATATTGCGAAAGCTTCTCCATTAGAAGAGTGGCAAAAGCAGACTATTCTTTCACTGCACAAGAAGTACCTGAACCTGGCGAAATGCATGACAATCCATTGGTGGTGTGACTAGAGATAAACCCAAAACAAAAAGAAGATGAAGATGATAAGGCTGAAGATTCATGGGCAATTAAAAGAGTTTTAATTGATACCGAGAGTTCTGTAGATATTCTGTTTTATCATACTTACAAGACAACGGGAGGCAGAGATAAGGATTTAATACCTTCAACCTATAAAATTTATGGTTTTAATGGAACTGCCAATAAACCTAAAGGGGAGATCACAATGCTAATTCCATTAAAGGGGATATCTTCCAAGATTCTATTATGTATTGTCGATATAGAGTCGCCCTACAATGCCTTAATTGGTCGACCTTGGCTACCGGGATTTTAGGTGTGGCATCAACTTTCCACCAGTTCATTAAGTTTCCACATCCTAGTGGCATTGGAGTAATAAATGGAGACTGGGTTGAAGGAAAGAATTTCTATGAAATTGATGTAGAATCTTGCGAAGAAAGAGCTGCGAAGAAGGGGAATTGGAAGTAAAACATCAAAGAAAGACAAAGAAGTGAGAGATTGATGGTCGATTAAGTAGAACAAAGAAAAGAAGGAATGTTGCGAAGTCAGAACTTGCTGAAAACGACAAGCGGAGAAAATCTCGCAGAAGGTCAGAAAGTAACTAACAATCTCGCAGAGGCAGAAAACAATAAAGGTAAAAAAAATTAAACTGTGAAATGAAAGAAATATTTAGGAAAAGAAAAAAGATGTATAATTATTTTGTTGCGAAAATTTCAAAAAATATATTTTCCTTAATGATTAAAATGAAATGAGTGAGTACAAAAATTTTATGAAAAAGAGGATGCGAAATTGAAGATATCAAAAGCAGAATGAAAATGTGCGAAAATTTCGCAAGACATGATCATTTAAGATCCAGAATGGGACGAACCTAAATGGCGTACACCCTAGTTCGCGAATAAAATTTCGCAAGAGGCAAATATAAGACCTAAAGTACGTCATAAAAGGGGGAATCTGTTACATGACTCAGCGATAAGGTTACACCATTGCTGGAACCTAATTCATGGAGATTCGGGGTCAATGAAATCCCATCCAGGAGAGACACCTTGGATTCTTAAACTTGAGCATATGACTGGAGTTGGGCGACTAAGGTAATAAGAGCTCTCCTAAGGGGTGCAGAGTATGACCAAGGCGCCGAGGTACACGGTTGATCCAAGAGTGCCCGGGGTGTATGAAACTACCCTGGCCATTCTTGGCATGTCTTGGATATGATGCACTCGGCCCGAAGAAAACCCCACTTAGGGTGCAGTCTCGTAACCATAAGCCATGTAGGAAAAAGGGATAAGAGGCTGCGAACACAACTGGTTATTGTTAAGACTAGATGGGAGGAGTTAGTCTTGTATGGCCGATGTACATCTCCTTGAAAGGGCAACCAGGGGTAAGATAAGGGCGGCACCCTCCATTAGGGAGCTGATAAGTGTCTTAAGACGCAAATTTCATGAGACTTTTTACTCACGGGAGTATTAAGACTTGTCATATTTGTGCAACATTCATGAAGAGGAAATAATACAAAAGAGAAGATAAGACGAGATCAAGGGGTCATTACATGCAAGTGTAAAGATATCCTGCAATTTCGTCGCAAGACGGCAATGTCATGGGGCTTTAGTTTCGCAAGAAAATTTAGGCCTGTCATATTTTCGCAACAAAAATACAAAAGAACAAAAAGTTAAGGCAAGATCAATGGGTTTCTACATGAAAGTGTAGAGATGTCCTGCGATTTTGTCGCAAAATAAAAAAGATGGCAAAATAAGACCTTTACTTAGGAAGGTAAGATAAGACCACATCAGAATACAAGAAAGAATGCAATTTTACAATTTATAATTGCGAGCTTATGCAGAAATAATTGTGATTTTCTAACAATTTATGATTGTGAGATTCTGCAGAGATAATTGTGATTTTATCGCAAATTATTTTATTAAACAGAGGCTGCTTGCTCAATCACTCATCTGAATTCAAATAACAGAGGCAAGTATGGGAATGCATAAAATATGTTAAGTGTTATTTGTTTTCACATGATAGGTTTACGCATAAAAGTTAATTGTATTTTGGATAGAAATATTGCGAAAGGGAAAAATTTTCTAACACATACAGGGTGAAACAAAAAAAGAACTTATATTAAAGATTGGAGAAATTCATAGTGATAGACTACAAGAGTAAAAGATTGAAGAATGAATGTACAAGTTTTACAAGGGAGCAAGCAAGAAAGCAAAATCTATTTCGAGCTTGATTCATTATTATCTCCATCAGATTCTTTAATAGAGCTTTTTTCCTTATCTTCATCAGATTCATCATTTCCATCCTCTTCAGATTCTTCTCCTTCATCAGCTTCACTATCAGAGATGACCAAGTTAGGCACATTCTCCGGGATGTTGTCTAAAAGACAAGGATATTTGGAGTGAGGAATCTTGTTGTCATCACAGATCGCCTTGATAGTATCATTACGATAAGAAATTGCGTCATTCCCAAAATTCGCAATAGTGATCTTCAGTTGAGACTTCAATCTTGAACATTTCTCATTGCGAGAAGAAATATCCTTTGCGAGCTTCGCCTTTTCATTCTCAAGTTCTTCAATTCTACTGCGATATCTCTCTTCAGCTTCTACAAAAATACAACAATAAATCAACAATTTGATAGAAAGTTGTGAAAAATAAATAATCAAATAAGGAAGAACAGTTAACAACCTTCTCTGTTAGAAATAATATCTCTAATCAAAGCCGTTTTCTCAACTTGAAGACTAACATCTACACCTAAATTATTCCTGGCATTATCTAGAACTTTCGCAGCCCAAGTAAATTCGTCAGCATCATTTATGAGAAGGCGGGAGCGAGTTTGATTCTCTCTTTCGCAGAGTACAACATTTCTATATTTGAGGTCATCTCTTTCAATTTGAATCTCAAGAAGAATTTCTTGAAATTTCGCTAATGTCTGAGCACCTTGGAGAGAAATACGGTCTTTCTCATCTATCATATCACTATATTTGGCTTTTAACTTATGGATTTCTTCTTCAGAGTTGTGAAAGAATTGTCTAAATTTATTAGCCATATCCAAGACAGATCTATGTTCAATTTCTAAAAGGCGAAGTTTGGATCTAAGTTCATTTATTGGAAGAGATTCAATCTTATCATTTGAAAAAATATTTAGAGAAGTGTTTAGATGTTCAAGAAGGGTATCATCATCCATGAGATTGGGAAATGTGTGAAGAAGAATAGCTCCATCAGTAAGACCATAGACGTCTGCGAAATGATAAACTCTATAAGAAGAAATTTTTAAGAAAATAAAATAAAGGGGAAAGAAAAAGAATCCCATACCATAGAGTTGTTTATTGGCATCTTGAAGATTAGATATTTTGTCCTTCTGAAGAGAATTGTTTGATTTTTTTCGCGAAGATTAGCAGCTTCGATCTCCAATCCTTCATTTTTCTTATCCTTCTCACGAAGACCAGCGACTTCAGCCTCCAATTCTTCATTTTTTTGAGAAGTTTAAGATTATTCTTTGCGAAAGCTGCACGCCTCTTCTCCAAATCTGAGACAACAACAAAGGAAGCTTTCCCAGCCTACGAAATAATGCAGCGAATTTTAGGAATTAATTATGAATTCAAGGAAAAAATAAAAGAAGAAAAGTATAAGAATGAAAACGTACCATGTTATTAAGTGAATGTAAGAAACTCGCAGAAATATATCTTGAAACCCCTCGAAGAGATTCATTATTCTCTAAGAGAGGGGCATAACAGATAATCGCTAGAGAGTTGCAGGCATTGGTAAGAGGAGTATCACCGATTCCCTGCATAGTGTTGGAGAAAATACCAAACAACTTTGCCATAGAAGATTCAGGTGTAGAATTTTCTTGGACAAAAGAAGCATTAATATCTTCATCTTCGTCATCATCATTATCAGAACTTTCACTAAATTGAAGATCTGAAGGAGATGGAGATTGGATTTTTCGTTTCTTTAAAGGAAGAGCACCAGATCTCCCCTTGCGACCAGCACCTTTACCTTTAGTCTTAGAAACTTTGGCAGGTTTTTCCACTACAGTGTTAACCTACACACACAGATAAAGATAAGAAATAGAGGCAACAATATATTGTGAAGAGTCATAAAAGAATATTTCTTACTTCATCTGTGAACGATCGAAGAGCTGATAAAGTACTGATTTTCCCAGTCTTGACATAACTGGCCTTCAACCTTTCGATCTTATAATTTCGCAAGCAAAAACACTAGAGTGGTCAGCAAAATTATATACGAGAGTGAAAAGAATAAAACTCAAGAAAAGTGTGGAAATATACCTCAGTTTCTCTCTCAGGCCAATTGAATGCCCATGGTTCATATGCTGCGAGATTCGCAGGAAAAATGAGAGATCCAGAGATATACGGACCCTTTAGAATTAAAGGGAAGATGCACCACTTATCATCGTTGGATTAATATGGGGATATGTTCTTGCCAGGATTCCAATCAATGTCTTGCATAAGTATCTTGTCATCAGCAACATCATCCTTCTTCCTTAAGCGAACGCCCCAGAAAGTACTATCTTTCTTCATAGGAATTATCTCATAATTTGCAAAGAAATTTTCTACGGAATAGTTCGCAGGAACAATCACAACGTCTTTGAACATAGGATTTTTAGCTTCATCAAGATAAATAGATCCCTTGCCAGCACCACGATTGGAAAACTCAAGCATTAGACGGATGCAATCCCCACTTAATTGATATATAGCTCGCGAGAACTTCGCATGAGAAAGTATTTCATAAAATAAAGGACGTTCTGGATCATAAAGGGGAATGGGAAGGCCAGCGAGAAGCTGACCTAGCGAGACTATGACCTCCTCATGATTGCAAGGATGATCAGAAAATAGATTAATGGAAATCTCAAATTTAGGGTTTTGACCAGGAATGGGAGATTAATTAAAACCTCTGGTTTGAAGTTTCTTTCGAATTTCTTCAAAAGCAATCTCATTCTTATGACCGGCTGGAGGCATTTTAGTATGGGAATGAAGAAGAAAGTACAAATTAAAAAAAAATCAAGAAAGTTACAGTAACAGAAGCGGAATTTGCGTAAGAACAGTAAAATTGCAGAGAAGTTGAGGAGAAAGTAAAAAAGAAAAGAATAAAATAATAAGAAGAATATATATAGAGAGTAGAAATTCTCGAGAAGATAAGTGCATTTAATGCGAAGAGTGGACGTGAGAAGTTAAAAGGCAGCGGTTGAAAAAGACGTGTCAAAAGATGGGTGGAAGAAGAAGTACGTGTAACAAAGTTTACACAAAGTACAAAGTCGTGTCAGTATAGAAAACATGAAAAGATGAACAGTTGCGGCATTGTGAAGAGTAGTTTCTCATGACATTCTCCCCTTCGCAGAGAAGACATGAGAATAGGCAAGATATAGGATCAGAATATCGCAAGAAGGACATACTTGCGAAGTTTGGATAACAACACATTGCGAGCGTCGCAGAATAATTTGAAGAATGACGTAACAGGTGACGGTAGTATAAACATGAAGAAAGTGTGATAATCTTGCGAACGAAAGACGTTTGAGAGGAAGTATCACTAACAAGCTTGCGAGAATATCGCAAGTCAGATCCTAAAATAAAGGACAGATTAGCTGTCACCCACTATGTAAATCCCTATATAAGGAGGTGAATAAGCGTAAGTAGAGAAAGATATTTTTCGAGTGTTGAGCAAGAAATTAGGAGAGAGAAAGTTTAAAGAGCGATTGTATACTTGTTTTCCTCCATTTCTTGTAACATTTCTGTGAATCAATTAATAAAAGTGTTGTTCTTAATCTTTTAAAAGATGTGTTGATTATTATGAATTCTTGTGAGGGGTGTAGTGTGGGATTTCCTGCTACTTAAAACACAGACACCAGAATTTTGTTAACAAGGATACCGCAAATGCAGAAAAATCCTGGGACCTAGTCCAGATTAAACATACATTGTATTAAGCCGTTACAGACACTAGCCTGCTCCAAATTAACTTTGGGATGGATTGTAGTTGAACCCCAACCAATCTCACACTGATCTAAGGTATAGTTATGCTCCTACGCCTCTGATCCCAGTAGGATACTGCACACTTGATTCCCTTAGCTGATCTTACCCATAACCAAGAGTTGCTATGACCCAAAGTCGAAGACTTTAGCAAACAAATCTGTCTCACACAGAAAAGTCTACAAGATAGATAATCCGTCTCCCACGAATAAACCTATGAGTTTTGTTCCGTATTTTGATAAATCAAGGTGAACATGAACCAATAAATAAAACTAGACTTATATTCCCGAAGAACAGCTCAGTTTTATCAATCACCTCACAATAGTCTTAATCGACGCAGCGAAAAAAGATATTGTGGAATCACAAACGATGAGACGAAGATGTTTGTGATTACTTTTATATATTGCCTATCGGAGATATAAATCTCAAGCCAATTATTACAATTGTACTCGTACGATAGAAACGGGAAGATCAGATCACACAACTACAAGAAAAGTAGTATCGGTCTGGCTTCACAATCCCAATAAAGTCTTTAAGTCGTTAACCTGGTTTTAGAAGAAGAAAACCAAATGTTAAAGGAGAATCGACTCTAGCTTAGCAAACTAGTATCACACAGAATGTGTAGGGATTAGGTTTCCCAGTTGCTAGAGTTTTCCCTTATATAGTCTTTCAAATCAGGGTTTACAAGCTAATATCTCTCAACCGTTAGATCGAAAACTTAGCTTGCCATACACACATGTAATTGGTGATTTTTGGTTTGAGTAACCGTACCCAAACGTGAACAATAGTTGGTTCAAGATTAGTCAACTGAATGGTTAGCCTAATGACAACTTTCATATCAACCATATTTGTCTTCACCATAACTAGTTCAAATGACTCAAATGAACTAGTTAGAGAGTTGTTCAATTGCTATAAGATCTTATGTACTACATAAGTCACAATTGAAGCAAAAACGATGTGATTTGTAGTACCAGAATATCGCCACAATTATATTCACGTGAGATTAATGACACTTCTGCGAGCGTTACTGAAAACTCTTCAACAACATTTCACGAGCGTCACAAAATAATTCAAAGAATGACGAAGTTGATGACTGAAGAAACATGAGAAGAACGTGTGTGTTTCACGATGGTTACAAAGTTCGCGAGAGGATCGCAAGATGGATCCGAAATTAGAGGACAACTTAGTTGTCACCCATTATGTAATTTCCTATAAATAGAGATCTAATAGATTTAGAAAGGATGATGTATTTTTTAGAGTTGAGAGAATGTTGAGGAGAGGGAATATTTTAGGGGAGAGAGATATTTTTCAGAGAGATTTTTAGAAAGAGAAAATGTATTTTTGTTTATCATCTTCTTCCCCAAAACTAGATTTAGAATTCCATTAATGGAGATTATCAAATGTAAAATCAAATGTAAACTTTAACAATCATAGTAGAGAATCATGGATGTAGATCAAATTGATCGAACCATGTAAAAATCCGTGTGTCTATTTACAATTTTTAGAATTTTAGTCATACTTTTAATATCAAAATTAGTTTAGATCAAGAGATAATTATCAAGATATTATAAGGGGTGTGTTGTGGGAATTCCTGCAACTACATTTTGGCGCCGACTAAGGGGAAGAGACAAAGAAATTAACAATTGTTAATGATGAATTTAATTGGATTTATGAGATAAATGGGAAAATATGGAAATTTTGGGAAAAGAACGATGAAGAACAGCCAACACAATTTATGAGAAAAGGAAGCAGAAATATTACGAAGCAGGAGAAGATTCGAAGAAATTTTTATAGGAATGAAATGCAATCAATCGGCATCAACTAACTGTTCAAATAGAACAAATTCTTTCTCATCCCTTTAATTATATGTTCATAATATAGATCTGGAAGATTTTGAATTTTAAGCTATTAATCTTGATTTTTCGCAAAAATTGTTGTTTAGTTGATACTTTGAATTAAAACGAGTTTTGATCATAAATTCACACCCGTAAATCTTGATTTTAATCGAAATTTTGATCATTATCTCTTTCAAATTAGATTTGTGAAGTAAAAATTTACGATTCTTCTTTTAATTTTGTGAGTAGCAATGATGTCTTCAAGATTAAATAGACTACTAATTAAATTAATTGATTGTTTGCAGCGAAGATAAAGAACAAACGTATGGGATAGAACCAGTGTAAAAATTCGCGATGATCAACAAAAATATACGAAGACAACATACGTTTAAAAGAAGAAGTTAACTTTATCAAAAATTGCACCAGAGACAATTTATGTAACCATTAGCGAGAATGAAGCCTATAAATTCAGAATAGATTCCAGCCAAGTTAACTTAACCAGCATTTAAACTTGACTTTAGTCTTTTCAACATTTATGTTGTTGAGGTCATAAGCCATCAGCAAGGAAGACTGTTGCGAGGTGCTCGCTATTATTTCAGTAAACAACAAAAGGAAAAAACAAAAAGGAGTACACGGCTGTTTACAACAAAAAGAAGAATCATAAGATGGGCGTAAATGGCAGAGGAACTACAAGAAACATAGGACCAAAATATTATATTTGGTCAAAGGTTACATTTGGTCAGTTACATTTCTTCACGAAGGTCCTACATCTTCACCTACGTGCAAAGGTTACATTTGGTCTTAACGTGAGGGTCCCTCTCATTTCACCTGTTACATTTTGGCGATATTCTCGTCAACTACATCTAAGTTACATTTGGTATGCAAATGTTGTAAGAAGACAGCTGAGAATATTTCATTACTTCGCCAAGTTGGTCAGAGACAGGAATTTAGGTATTTCATTACTTCGTCATATATTTGATTATTTCGAAAATAAAATTCACAAGAGAAGGGTTAGAACAATTGGTATGTTGCGAGAGTATACAAGAAGCAGGCCAAGAGTTCATTTCTTATTTCTTCTAATTTCAAGAGCAAATCAAATACTTCGCGAGAATTGGAAACAACATCAAATCGCCAAAAAGCTAAGTACCACTTCCTTGAATATTTTAATTACAGAAAATGAAAATTTTTGATTTATATTATCGCCGGATTTCAAAGAACATTTCTAAGATTTTAGTATTTCAAAAAAAAAAAATTCAAAAAAAAAAAAAAAAATTCAAAAACTTTTGATTCAATTTGCCAAAAGCGATTTAATCGCAAGATTCTTAAAATTTCAAGGTTTCAAATTATTTCAAAGATTTTAAGATTTGATTGACAAACAGCGATACAATCGCAAGATTTCAAAAAATTATAAAAAATGAGATCATCGCAAAAAATCTAAAGATCGCAAAAAAATTTCAAAGATTACAATAAATGAAACAATCGCAAAGATTTCTAAGATTTCAAAAAAAAAATGATTTCATTTCCAAAACAGTGATACCCTCGCAAGATTACAAAGATTTCAAAAGATTATAGAAAATGGAATTATCGCAAAAAATTTCAAAGATTTCTAATGTTACAGAAAACGAAATTATCGCCAAAATTTCAAAGATTTCAAATTTCCAAAATACGCGATACAATCGCAAGATTTCAAAGATTTCTCTAGAATATTTCTTTTACAGAAAGAAATTTTTGGTTTAACAAATGCGATAAAATCGCAAGATTTCAAAGAATATTTCTAAGATTTCAAAAGATTTTAAAGAATATTTCAACTCACAGAAATGAGCAAAACAAATTTTTATCAGAGTTGCGAGTGTAATCGCGAGATTATTCAAGATTATATAAAGAATTGACAGAAATGAAAGAATGAAGAAACGCGAAAATATCGCGAGAAACGCGAATATAATTTCGTAGAGATTTATAAGAATGGGACAAACCTTTATGGCGTGCACCCTAGTTCGCGAATACAATTTCGTAAGAGGCAAATGTAAGACCTACAAGCACGTTATAATGGGGGTATCTCTTTACATGATTCAGCGATAAGGTTATACCTCTACTGGAACCTGAATCATGCAGATGTTGGGGTTAAAGAAAACCTATTCGGGAGAGAGATCTTGGATTTCCAGCTTTATAAGGTTATACCCTAGTTGGACGACCGAGGATCTCTTCCAAGAAGTGCAAAGTATGACCAAGGCGCCGAGGTACACGGTTGAGCCAAGGGTGCCCGGGACGGACGAACCTACCCTGGACATCTTTGGTAAGTCTTGGCTATGATGCACTTGGCCTGAAGAAAACCCCACCTAGGGTGTAGTCTTGTAACTATAAGCCATATAGGCATAAAGGACAAGAGACTACGAAAACAACTGGTTGTTGGTAAATCTGGATGGGAGGATCTAGTCTTGTATGGCCGATGTGCCCTCCTTGAAGGGGAAACCAGGGGGAAGATAAGGGCGGCACCCTCCATTAGGGAGCTGATAAGTGTCTTAAAACGGAAATGTCATGGGGCTCTAAGATCGCAAGATCATTTAGGCCTGTCATATTGTCGCGTAAATTATACAGAGGCAAAAAGCCAAATGAGAAAAAGTTAAGATGAGATCAATGGGTTTTTACATGAAAGTGTAAAGACGTCCTGCGATTTCATCGCAAGACGGCAATGTCATGAGACTTTGATCTCGCGAGAGAACTTAGACTTGTCATATTGTCGCATAACAGGCCAAAAAGCCTCAAGAGAAAAGATAAGGCAAGATCAATGGGTCAATACATGCAAATGTAAAGACGTCCTGCGATTTTGTCGCAGAAAGAAAAATTGGCGAAATAAGACCTTTAACTAGGAAGGCAAAATAAGACCAATAGAATAATCTCAAACATTAATTATTTTCTTGTAAGAATGCAGGGAAGATTTGCTCATCGCAAGAGAGAAAGCAAGTACTATTCAGAATCTCTCAGAAATATTATTCAGAGTTTCTCAGAAGTATTATTCAGAATCTATCAAGAGGAATGTCTACAATCTCGTAGCATTATTCACAATCTCGCCACTATTCATTGCCACTATTCATAACAACATTATTCAAAGCATTATTTCGGAATCTCGCACAAACATTTAGAGCCTCGCAGAAACATTCAGAAATGCGCAGAAATATTCATAATTTCACAGAAAAATCAGCAACTCGCAGAAACGTTCAGAAATTCTTCAAAAATTTTCAGACTAATTCAGCATATTGCAGACTATTCCAGAATTTCGCAGGAGAAATGATTATTTTGCAGAATATGATCATTTTATCAAATGAGGCAATTCATTCATTTAACATTTTCTCAGGGATTCTTCCTTCATAGATAAAGAACAGAGGCAAATATGGATTACCAAGAAAACATTTTATGTTCTTTATCTTCTCGCAAGAATCATCTCCAAAATGGACTAGGATTTTCACCAAAAATGAAGTAATAATTTCACGAGAACAGAGGCAATACTTATGATTTTCATTAAAGAACGGATACTTCTTGAAGATTGAGTACTTCTTATATTTCTTCAGGGATACTTCATACTTCACGAGCACTTCAAGAGTTAATACTTCTTATTTACTTAACAAAGATATGGAACTTCGCAAAAGAATAGAGGCAAGTATATACTTTTCAAGTCCAGTATTCTTTCGCTCATTCCCTCATCAACAAAAATCAAAGACTACTACAATAACAGATTTTTTCTTAAAGATTACTTTTCAAGCAATATTCAAGAAAAAAGAGGCAAGATGTAGTACCAGAATATCGCCACAATTATATTCACGAGAGATTAATGACACTTCTGCGAGCGTTACTGAAAACTCTTCAACAACATTTCACGAGCGTCACAAAATAATTCAAAGAATGACGAAGTTGATGACTGAAGAAACATGAGAAGAACGTGTGTGTTTCACGATGGTTACAAAGTTCGCGAGAGGATCGCAAGATGGATCCGAAATTAGAGGACAACTTAGTTGTCACCCATTATGTAATTTCCTATAAATAGAGATCTAATAGATTTATAAAGGATGATGTATTTTTTAGAGTTGAGAGAATCTTGAGGAGAGAGAATATTTTAAGGGAGAGATATATTTTTCAGAGAGATTTTTAGAGAGAGAAAATATATTTTTCTTTATCATCTTCTTCCCCAAAACTAGATTTAGAATTCCATTAATGGAGATTATCAAATGTAAAATCAAATGTAAACTTTAACAATCATAGTAGAGAATCATGGATGTAGATCAAATTGATCGAACCATGTAAAAATCCGTGTGTCTATTTACAATTTTTAGAATTTTAGTCATACTTTTAATATCAAAATTAGTTTAGATCAAGAGATAATTATCAAGATATTATAAGGGGTGTGTTGTGGGAATTCCTGCAACTACATGATTCACTCGAATCGATTCATGAACTATAAAGCCACAGTTTGCAAAAGAATTCCTTAGATAATTTAGATAAGTTCACGATAATCCTTTTTAGACATAACCACTCAAGTTCGCGGACTGGGTTCGCGGACTTAAGTAACCGGCTGGAGTTCACAAACTCCAGCAGAAATTCTCGGGTTCGAGAACTTCCGTCAGTTCGTGGACTGGGTTCGTGGACTAAAACCAAGCTTCAACTCCAGCAAAAATTCTCGGGTTTGAGAACTACGCTCGTTCGCGAACTAGGTTAACTGCTCAAGTTCCGGTTTTCACTTGATTAACAAAGTTCGCAAACTTCGGTTCAAGTGCATAAGGAATTATACATATATGTGTTTCCATAATAATGTTTATATCCCCCAGTGGTTATATTGTCTAAACTCTCATTTCAATAATTGAAACATTCTCAAAGGGCGTCATATAGTTGTTATTCACAAACTAGTTTTCGTCAGAGAAATTTCCAAAGTGATTGAAACATAACATGACTTTCGTCACTAGGCAAAGATGAATTCGGCTAAAGCGAAAGCTTTACCAAAACATATTTCGAGAAATATATAAGCGAGATATACTCAACTCGAAATATCACGTGTATATATCTTTAGTCTATATAGTAAAACGACTTTTGTCTCAAGATAGGAGATAGAGTAGATAGACTTTTGAGTGATGGATAAGTTCAAGTCTCCACATAACTTTTAGTCGATGAAGATCCACCGGTTTCTTGAGTAGTCCTTTGTCTTGTATGATGATTGCCATGGAGTTCTTGAGCTCAACTACACTTTATATCCTAGTCCGAGACCTTGGATATAGTAGACTAGAAATCAAGACTTTATAGTTTTGATCACTAACATTGACAAACATGCTTGATATAGCAATGCATGCAAGTTTGACCGATCAGTGCTCTAACACATACACAACCCGATCATACCCCAGGTGATTACTTAAGATCGGTTTCACTAATAAAAGTCATACCAATACATAAGTCAAGCCTCATGTGAATAGTTCTACCAAAAACACAAACAAGTCGTGAGCGGTTATTCTAATCACACATATTGGTCGTTCATAATATATGCAATGAAGAACAACCCCAATAACACCTGGCGATTTCCTTTTCGGTTCACAACACATATCATGAACTTACTTCCTTAGAACACATGAAAATATTTTTCCCTAGGATGAAATCCTCACCTCATACCCATACATAATCGCAATAGCATTCATACGATTATGTCGATGTCTTATATACAAAGTTTAATGGTTAAGCAAGAAACTTCATATTGTATTCCTTAATACTATGTCTATCTAGAGTATTCATGCTTCGCAGTTTTATGTTTTCAATATGCACGACTTGAAAGATACGTTATGGAATGAAACAGTTCAAGTCAAATATCATTAACCTCAAGTGGAAGGATTATGTTGTCGTTGTAGCTCCGTTCTTCTTCACTTCTTCAAGTCTTCTCAATACTTGTAACGTCTCATCCTAATACTTTCAAGCTAACCTATATGAAGTTTTCTCTAGTACATTTAAATCAAGCGACTCTTAAATGAGTTTTTCTTCACTAAAATATGACACCCAAACTTGACATACCAACGCTTGGTGGGTTCAACCGAGCAATGCTCTAACAATCTCCCCCTTTGTCAATTTTAGTGACAAAACTCTTACAATCATATGGATAAACAAATTACAATAATTCATTATACATACGCTTGATTCCCGAATCCACAACACATAACCTGCATTCATTCAATCCTCAAAAATGCTATAGCTGCATTATAATTGTAGGATCAGAATATCGCAACAATAGTGCTCTTGCGAAATTGTCAATAACGATACTCTTGCGAATATCACAGAACGATTACAGGAATGAAGTGACAGATGACGATAGCCTAAACACGAGAAATATGTGAAGACCTAGCGAGATTTAGGAATGTCGCGAAAAGAATATTTGTATGCTTGCAAGAATATCGTAAGCCCCATCCGAAAATAAATGACTAGATTAGATGTCATCCACTATGTAATACCCTATATAAGGAGCGGAACGGACTTAAGGGAGGGAGAGATCTTTTTAGAGTGGTGAGAAAGTTTTGAGGAGAGAGAAATTCTAGATCAGTGGTTGTATTCTTGATTTCATTTCCTTCTTGTAAAATTTTTAGACACCAATTAATAAAAAGTGTGATTGTTGATCTTAAAGATGTGTTGATTATTATGAATTCTTGTGAGGGATGTATTGTGGGAATTCCTGCAACTACATAATGGCGCTAGAAACCGGGACTTGAAGATTGTTTTAATGTGAAGATTGATATTGTGATTTGAAAGAGTTTGGAATGATTGGTGAAGAATTTATATAATTATCTACGACTCATTAAGATTTTATATAATTATCTACGACTCATTAAGATTGCTTGCTGGTAGAGGGAGAAATGAGATTGAGGAATCTTCAAGAATGAACGCAAGAAACAATGGAGAAAGTCAAGTGCAAAAACCAATTCAACATACACTAGTACAAAATGAAACTATGGATTATGACAGAGTGAGTGTACACACTTGGCAATCAAATTCAGCAGATAAAGTGGAAGAAGAGCAGCAATTAAGAAACGATAGACGAGCAGAGAGAGGCCAAGAAGCAGTTGGAAGAATAATTCATGGAAATGAAGAGATTGAAGCATAAGAGGCATTGAGGCAAAGAATACACTAAGAAAGGAGACTTGAAGCAGAAGAATGTGCAAATCTAACAAGGAAAAATCATGAATTGAGGATGGAAAACATGAGATTACAAAATAGAAGGTCAAGAAGCACTACAAGATCAAGTTCAAGGTCAATTAGAGGAGAAATAAGATGAAATTCGCCTGTAGAAAATGCTAATGAAGATACTCGAGAGGAAGTACAAAATCCAGATGAAGAACATTACGAAAGAAGATAAATGATTGAAGATCGCTACATTCCACATAGTGAAATTCCTCAGAATAGACAAAACAACGGAAATCAGGGGAATGGGCAACATTAGGGACGAAATAATCAAGATGACGAAGAAAATCTGGAAGAGGGAAGAAGAATATTACATGGGAGAGAAGTTTAAAGAAATCAACAAATAATAGAAGATGAAATCGAGAGACATTATGCTGAACAAGCACGTCTAGCTCGCGAAAGGGAAAGGCTGGGAGCAGAAGTGGAGGAACAATAGTTCCTAGAGGAAATACGCCAGAACAATCATGATAATCAAGAAAGAAGACGTGAACAAAACTGCAATAATGGTAATATCAATGAAAAATATGATAGAGTACAAAGGAGAGCTGAAAGGCAACAAAGAGAATTGAGGAGGAATGAAAAAAATCGCAGAGGAGAAGATGAAAGGTGTAATCATGTGCGAATTCACGAAAGAGATGAAAGAGGAGATCGCAGGGAAAGACGAGAAGAAAATTATGAACAAGAAAATCAAAACAGGCATGAACGCATGAGAAGAGAAGCATAATTAAAAAGACCAATGGAATTAGCTCCTAGTGTAGATGAACAAATCTTAAGAGAATTGGCGGAGATGAGAGGAATGATAAACAACAGAAGAGAAGGAGGCAAGAGATAATTGGATGAAGCCATAGAAGAAGCTACAAAAACTCCATTCACACAAGAAGTACACCCCAAAGTGCAACCTGCCTGCATTAACTAGCATTTTTGACGGAACAACTTGTGCAATTCAACATATCAAAGAATATGTGAGATGTATGTTGCAATGGGAAAACCATGACGTTGTATTGTGCAAGTACTTTGCATCTAGTTTAACAGGCATTGAAATGGTTCGAAGGTTTACCAAAGAATACCATAACATCTTTCAACCATATACATACTACATTCTTAGGGTCGTATATAAGTAACAATTCCTCGCGACCTGGCATTGAAGATGTATTTGGGTTAAAGCAAAGAGTTGGCGAAAGTTTGAAGTATCTAACCATAAGGTGGAAGACAATGTGTAGTGAAATGGCTGGCCATGTGGATGAGAGATATCTCATTCTATCATTCATTAATGCAATGTTCGCAACCAATCTGTTGTATGTTCAAATTTTCAGAATCAAGAATACAATCACAATGAATGAGCTGCGAGAGTTTCAAGAGGATTATATTGCTCTTGAGGAAAAACAAAATGAGATGGAATTATACCCAATTGCGAACACAAGTTTAAAAGCAACGAATGCAAGATTGTTACCCAAATTGATAAACACAGTAGCGAGCACTTCGTAAGGACAACAAGAGAAGATGATGGGTGACTGTCAACAAAAATTGGTGGCTATAGGAAGCCGCAATCAAGAAGAATTCGAGAGAGAAAGAAACTTCTATAACCATGGTGGAAATAACAAAATTTAAAGACTTGATCAACCACAAGAAACCTATGGGGGTCAAAGGCAAAACTATCATAGAGGACAGGGAAGTCATAAGATAATATGGGAAGAAATCAAAATTCCACCCCTAAATGCTAGTGTGGAAAAAATATGGGAAGCTATATTGATGGAAAATATACCAACACCATGGAATATTGGGAATGAACCACCTCCAAACCACATAAGTCATGAATTTTGTTGTTACCATCATTTTCACGGACATTCAACAAATGATTGCAGAAATATAAAGAGAATTATCCTCAGAATGATAGATCAATGAAAATTAAATCATTTTCTAATAGGGAAAACTCAATCTCAACCACTACCACCACCGCCAGGAACTTGCAGAGAAAATACAATAAAAGGAGGAGAAACATTTGTAATAGAATTTGGGTCGAAGGCAAAGAATTTGTTTTGTCACTCTATTGTACATTCGTACAAAACGATTGAAGACTTTTAAGATAACTTTATAAGCAGAGTTTTCGCAAGAGATGCTGATGGAAGAGAAATAATGAACATTGCTAAGGTCTCACCCCTAAAAGAATAGCAAAAGAAAATTATTTCCTTCACCACAGAAGAAGTACCTGAGGGTGGCGAAATGCATGATAACCCATTAGTGGTAAGATTGGAGATTAACCCAAAACCTAGTGATGATAAAGATGATGAAGTTGAAGATTCATGGGCAATCAACAGAGTTTTAATTGATATTGTAAGCTTCGTGGATATCATGCTTATAAAACTATAGGAGGGAAAGATGAGGACTTAGTACCTTCAACTTACAAAATATTTGGTTTTAATGGTACTACTAATAAGCCTAAAGAGGAAGTCACTATGCGAATCCCACTGAAAGGAATATCTTCTAAAATTCTGTTATGTGTTGTCAACGTGGAGTCACCATATAACGCTTTAATTGGATGACCTTGGTTGCATAGGATTCTAGGAGTAACATCCACATTTCATCAATGCATTAAGTTCCCTCATCCTAGTGGAGTTGACATCATAAAAGGAGATTGGATTGAAGGAAAGAAGTGTTATGAAATTGATGTAGAATCATGCAAAGAACGAACTGCAAAGAAGGAGAATTGGAAGCATAACGTCAGAGAAAGACAAATAAGTGAAAAACTGATGGTAGATGCAATAGAAAAAAGAGAAGAAGAAACGCTGCGAAGTCAATGCTTGCTGAAAATAAGAAATGGCGAAAACTTCGCAGAAGATATCAAAGATAGAAAGTAGCAAAGGTAAGAAACTTAAAGTGTGAATGTATTTGTTAATTTTATGACTGGAAAAGTAAAATTGAGAGAAGAAAGAAAGATGCATGACTGATTTGTTGCAAAAATTTTCAAAAAATATATTTTATGAATGACCAAGAATGAAATTGCGAAATTACAAAAGAGCTGAAATGTAAAAGAAGAAACAAAACAATCAGAAAGGGGCGAACCTACTATGGCGTACACCCTAGTTCGCGAAATCAAAAATTTCACAAGAGGAAAATGTAAGACCTAAAGTGCGTCATAGAAATGGGTACCTGTTGCATGGCTCAGCGAAAAGGTTACACCGCTCCTGGAACCTGAGTCATGGAGATTTAGGGTCAATAAAGCCCATCCAGGAAAGGCGCCTTGGATTCTTAGCTTAAGAATATGACTTAGGTTGGGCGACTAAGGTGAGAAGGTCTCTCCTAAGGGGTGCATAATCTGATCAAGGCACCGAGGTACACGGTTGAGCCAAGAGTGCATGGAGCATCTGGAACGTACCTGGCCATTCTTGTCTTAAGCTGCACTTGGCCCGAAGACCCACTTAGGGTGCAGTCTTGTAACTATAAGCCATATATGCAAAAGGGAAAAGAGGCTACAAAAACAACTGGTTGTTGTTAAGACCGGAAGGCAGGAGCCAACCTTGTATGGTAGAGGTACGTCTCCTTGAAGGGGTGTAGTTGCAGAATAACCTACAACTACACCCTCAATAGAATTAGTAAAAACTCAAGAAGTTCTTGATGGTGAATAATAACTTTCTTATTAATTCTCTGAATTGATTACATGGAATTATCAAAATGGAACTAGAATAGTTACAACTTTTTCTATTCTCTTTCCTAAGATAATTTCTTACACTCACTAAAAGAACCTCCCGAATTTTACATTTGAACTCCTATTTATAGTAAAACTTATATAGCTGTATATGGATTGCGAAGTATCGCAATTCATTCTCGCAAAATTATTTCATCCTCGCAAAACTTCATATTTCTCCGCGCTACTTCTATCATCGTATCATTTTATAACTCTTTCCTCCTTCATTTATTACGATACTCGTGAACTATTATCTTGCGATATTCAGTACCTACATCTTGCCTATTCTCATGTCAATTCTACGAAGAAGAAATGTCATGAGAATCCCTATTCTTGTAAATTTAGTGTAGTTATTACCACCCATCAAGTTCGCAACACATCTTTTTACTTTTCCCTTATCTTTTTGACACGTTTCTTCGTAACCGTTCTTTTCAACCGTTCACGCTTACTCGTATTAATGAATTTCTATCTTCATCAAACTCTCTCTATTTATAAATATTATCCTTTGTTTTTGCTTTTTATTCTCTTATCTTATTCATCTTCTTCACCACTCCTGCCTCTGCAATCTCTTTTATCTTTTTTCCTTTATATTTTCCATCTTATATTCAATGGCACCAAAGAAGAAAACTATTGAACAGATTAATGCGGAACTTGCTGATAGGGACCTCATTCTCTCTGAGATTGAAGGTTATGATAATAAATCTTCTCTCTGTGTGAATCTCTTTACCAACTATGTTTGGGATGATCAGAAAATTTTAATCTCACGAGGTCAAATCCTCGCAGGTGTTCCTCTTTATGATGTTAACTTTCCTCTATTCTATGAAATTATTTCCTACCCCAATTTTTCTTGTGCCATTTACCAATTGACTGGTGATTGTATTCTCCTCTTAGTTGAATTCGCAAATCGTTCCTCTTTTGGGAAATCTTTGTATTCAGTTGATCTTAGGAAACCTGAATTTGAAAATATGGAAATTGTTGCTGCGAATTATACAGTTGAGGGTTTCTTCAAAAATTACACACTAATTCCTGCGAGGAAAGAAGATAATCGTTGGGGTGTCCGTCTTCATCGTAAAGCTAATATCGCAGCAGATGATCTTCTCATGCACGATATTGATTATGCTTCAGGAAATAATAAGACATCTCGTCATTCTAATGATGAAGATTGGTATAAGTACCCTTTAATATTATCAGGTTCTTATATTTTTGGGATAGTAGAACTTCCTGCGAACCTTCGTAACCGCCATTATCAACCTTGGGTTTTTATAAATGTATGTACTTCCATCTCCTTATCTTTTTGTTACCCTTTAATTTCAAATGAGGTAAGAAACACTCTTGTATTTTTCTAAACAATATATTGTTGCCTCTGTTTCTTATCCTTATTTGAATTTGCAGGTTCCACTTCTTCCTGAGATTGATGCGAGTGAAAATACGAGTTCTACTTCTTCTAAAAGGTTGACTGCAAGACAACAAACTCTTCGTTCTGCGAAGGTTACCCAAGCTTCTGGTAGTCAAGATGATGTTCTTCGCAAAGGGAAAAGGAAACTTCAAGATGTTGTTTACGAGAGGAGGAAAAAGAATAAACTCTCAACCAAGTCTCATTCCAATGTAATCTCTTCTAATGAGAATATTGAGGAAGATCTTGGTGATGAAGATGATAAATTTCTTGAGAAGGACTTTAATTCTAACTCTGATACCCTTTATGTCGAAGGAGATGATGATAATGATGTTGATGAAGGTGGAAATGAAGATTTCAGTATCTCAGAAACTTTTGCCCCAGCAATGGTTAGCATCTCTGAAGCTTTCCTCCATTCTTCTCGTGGATTAGGAAATTCTCCTACAACGAATGCTCGCAAACTTATTGCGAAGGCTTGTAAAGTTCCTACTGTAATTGATAATAACTCCCTCAAAGGCATTTCAAGATTCGTCTCTCCTGCTTCATTATATGCTTTAGGTAGCATGGTAAGTTTCTTCTCTATTCCTTGTTTATTTCCCTTATTTTGTTGATTTATAACCCCTTTTTTATTGTTTAGGTTGGAAGAGTTAGTTGTGCAGCTGCTTCTGACTGGGAAAGACGTCATTCTATTGCTGAGAAGAAAACTTTGAATCGTTGTAAGAAGTTAGAGGTTTAAAATTCAAACCTCCGTCAGAAAGTAGAGGATTTAAGTATTGATAACGCAGAATTAATATCCCGTCACGAAGATAATTCTCAATCTGCGAGCATCGCAATTGATAATTCTTCTCTTCTTGAGGAGAATAATCAATTAAAGCTTGAAAATTCTTCTCTTCGTAATGATAAGAAACAACTAGAAGGTAAATTCTTTGCGATGGTAATTATTTTGATTACTTTTCCTTCGTAATTTGCTAACCAATTCCTTAATTTCTCTCCTTGCTGCAGAAAATTATGCGAAGATGAATAACGATCTGGAAACTATCCTTGCTAATCGTAATAAGAAAATTTATGATTTGAGATCTCAGCTTCTAATTTCCCAGCATAACCATAGTTTATATGTCAAGCTTTTTCGAGCTAAGATGACTCGCAAGATTTGCGAAGACAATGAAATTCCTCTCAAGAAGTACCATACGCTCCTTTCTGAAGAAATTCCTGAAGATACTCCATATCTGGAAATCTTTGAAAGTGAAGTTGAAGATGATAGTGAAGTTGAAGAAGAAGATCATTTTGATGGGAATAGATCGCCTGAAAAATAACTTCACTCTTTTTTGTATATCTGTTCTGTAACTCCACTCTTTTTTGTATGTTTGTTCCGTTTCTTTTCAATACAACACTTTCTTCTTGATTGCACTTTTAATCAATCCAACAATTTCTTTTTCAAAGCTTAATTTGAATTAATCTTTCTTTGATTGATTGTTTCCCTTATTCGCATAACTTGATCATGTGGAGAGAAATAATATATATTAAAGACTTATCTTAGTATTCCATTTCCCCTTATTATTGCTCTTCAAATGATCAACTATCGCTGGAAGTATTAGAATATCCTTCTCAATTTATCTTACGAAGTTTCTTCTTATTGTGATTATGAATAAAAAATTCTCCCTTCGAAGTATAAGAAATATAATCCTTTTACCTTTTGCGGAATGTTGCGAAGTAAATAATAAATCTCCCCTTGAAGTATAGGAAGTATGAAGTATACGAAATATAAAATACCCTTAAGAAGTATAAAATATCTTTGAAGAAGTATTAGCAGCATTCAATTCATGAAGAATTGCCCAATATATGAAGAAGTATAAGAATTATTACTCATTGTATGAAGAAGTATAATAAGTACTTAACCTTCGCAAAATTAAATATCCGTTGAAGAAGTATAATAAATATGATATACTCTTGAAGAAGTATAAATAGTATTGAATTTGTGGAGAAATATTCAATATGTGGAGAAGTATAAGAAGTATTTAATTCTCGTAACATTTTACGAGTATGAACTTATCTGTATTTGATTGCTATCAAAATCGCATCTTTTTTTAAGTCTTCGTGAAAGTTCTTCAATGATGTTATCTTCTTCTATAGGACTTCTTGTAAAAATTCTTCAATGGTATTAACGAAGCTGTCTTCTCTTCAAAACTTCATAATGTATATTCTTGTAAAATTTCTTCAATGATATCGACGAAGCTGTCTTCTTTTTAGATCTTCATAATGTATATACTTGTATAATTTCTTCAATGATGTTGATGTGATGAATTTCATTAATTTCTGTGGTCTTATTATGCCTTCCTAAGTAAAGGTCTTATTTTGCCACCTCTTTTGTAGTAAATTTTTGTATTTGCGATAATATGACAAGTCTGTACATTCTTGCGAACATACAACCTCGTGACATTATCGTCTTGCGATGAAATCGCAGGACGTTTTTACACTTTCATGTAATAACCCATTGATCTCATCTTAAATTCTTTGTTTCATTCTGCGAGTTCTTTTTGTATGCTTTCCTTCTTTTTTTTTTAGAATGCTCGCAGAACATCATTTGTTGCACAAATATGACAAGCCTTTATGTTTTCGCAAACAAGAAGCCTCGTGACATTTGCGTCTTATATCACGTATCAGCTCCCTAATGGAGGGTGCTGCCATTTATCTTCCCCCTGGTTTCCCCTTCAAGGAAGCGTACATCGACCATACAAGGTTAGCTCTTCCCATCTGGTTTTGCCAACAACCAGCTTTTGATCGCAACCTCTTATCCTTTTTGCCTATAGGGATTATAGTTACGAGGTTGCACCCTATGGGGTATCTTTGGGCCAAGTGCATCATTTGCCAAGACTTGTCAAAAATGGCAGATGTGGTTCAACCTCACCCGGCACTCTTGACTCAACCGTGTACCTCGGCGCCATGATCGTTTTCTGCACTTCTTGGGAAAGACAATATGCCTTAGTCGCCCAACCTAAATCCTCTTACACCGCATTTTATATTGCATAATGTCGCTAGATTATGTGAGAATCTAAGGTGTCTAACCCGGATAGGTACCCCATTATTGGGTTGTACCCCTAAATTTTTACCATGTACTAATGGTCCTTGGTGGTGTTCCGGTTACCCTTAGCCACGTTTATAGGTACCCCCTTAAATGACGTACTTTAGGACTTTGCCTCTTACGAAATATAGCTTCGCGAACTAGGGTGTACGCCACAAAGGTTTGCCTGTATAAAATTTTCTGCGGATCTCTTTCTTTTTTGGATGCTGATCACATATTGCGGTCTTTTATTCGCAAATTAATGAAATTTTAATCGTAATATAGATTTTGAAATTCGTAAATTTTCCCAATTTCCTGTGAGCAAACAATATTCGTAAAATTTATCACGAAATAAAATTTTTTGTTTTGCCACATACCTCATTTCCACGAGCAAACATACTGATTACCTTCTTGTTTTATTATTTTCCTTCTTCTTTCTTCGCAAATCACAACCCCTTATTATCATCGTAAATTTCTTGTATGATTATCATCGTAATTTTATTCTCTTTTTCCTTAATCCTCCGCCATTAAATTTTCACTTCTTTTCACAGCCTTTGCTCTTTTTCTCCAATTTTCCTTCTCAGTAGTTTTTCCTTCGCAAACTTCTACTTCTGTATCGTAACATTTCTTTCCCTCAGCCCAATCACCCTTGATAATTCCAATACCCTTCATATGAGGAAACTTTATGCACTGATGTAGAGTGGAAGCAACGCCTAGAATTCCATGAAGCCATGGTATTCCTATCAAATAATTATATGGTGATTCGACATCAACAACGCAGAACAGAATTTCAGTTCGCATTCCACTTAATGGAATTCGCATGCTCACTTCTCCTTTGGGCTTGTTGGCAGTTCCATTAAAACCATAAATTCTGTAAGTAGAAGGTATTAAATCTGCATCTTTTCCCCCCATAGTTTTGTAAGCAGAATAGAAGAGGATATTGACTGAACTTCCCGTATCAATCAAAATCCTATTAAGACCAATTGATTCTTCCTCCATATCATCTTAGTTTTCTTCCATATTTATGTAGATTGCTAATCTTACTACCAATGGATTATCATGTGCTTCACAACCTTCTGGAATTTCAGTGGCTTCAAAAGAAATTTCACGTTTCTGCCAATCTTCAAGTCGTGAAATTTTTGCGATGTTCATTACTTACTTTCCTTCACCATCCCTCGCATATACCCTGCTTAACACATTATCATGAAAATCCTCTATGGTTTTATATGAATGAACAATGGAATTACAGAAAACATTCCTTGCTTTTGATCCCACTTCTATATGTAGGATTTATTCTCCCTTTTATTTTGTTGTGTTCTCCCTGCGAGTTATGACTGGAGCCTGTGGTAATTGTTGCGACTGTGTCTGCTTAAGTAAAAATTGATTTAGATTTCCTTGATCAATCATTCGCAAGATTATCCTCTTGATATTATGGCAATTATTTGTAGAATGTCCATGAAAATGATGATATGAACAAAATTCATGACTTCTTGGACCCATTGGTGGTTCCTTTCCCATGTTCCATGGAGTTGGTATATGCTCTACCAGGATAATTGCTTGCCATATCTTTTCTACACTTGTATTCAAAGGTGGCAACTTTATCTCTTCCCTTACCATTCTTTGACCTCCTTGACCGTTGTTATAATTTTGTCTCTGGTTCCCTTGTCCAAAATAATTTTGCCTTTGTCCCCCATAATTTTCTTGTTGTTGATCTAATCTTGGAATTTGGTTATTTCCTATTCGATTATAGAAATTCCTCTCTCTATCATACTCTTCTTGATCTCTACTACCCATTGCTACCATTTTTGGCTGGCTACCATTGATTTTCTTCTCTTCTGAAATTTGCGAAGAAGTTTGTGAGGATGTTTTCGAAGTACCTGCTACTGCATTGATTATTTTGGGAAGTAAATTTGCTCCTCCCTCTTGATTGCTAGTGTTTGTTACTGGATATGACTCCATACTGTTTTGCTTTTCCTCTAGTGTAATGTATTCTTCTTGCAATTATCGTAACTCTGTCATCATTATGGAATTATTTCTTCTGAAGATTTGAACATATAATTGTTCAGTTGCGAACATCGCATTTATGAAGGACAGAATCAAGTATCTCTCATCCACGCGCCCTGCCATATCACTGCACATAGTCTTCCATCATCTTACCAAATGCTTCAAACTTTCACCCACTCTTTGTTTTAAACCAAATACATCTTCAATACCAAGCCGTGAAGAGTGATTTGTGATATATGCTCCAAGGAAAGTTGCTTGCAAATGACTGAATGACGTAATAGTGTTCTTAGGGAGTCCTTCGAACCACTTTAAAGCTTCCCCTGTTAAACTCGATGCGAAGTACTTGCACAACACAACATCATGATTCTCCCATTGTAACATGCATCTTATGTATGCTTTAATGTGCTGAATAGCACATGAAGTCCCATCAAAGATACTGGTAAGTGTGGGTAAATTGCATTTTGGTGGAATTCCTCCCAATTGTACTTCTCTAGCAAATGGAGTCCTCGCAGCTTCTTCTATCACTTCATCTAATTGCCTTCTATCTCCTCCTCTTCTATTGTTTATCATCCCTCTCATTTCTGCTAATTCTCGAAAGATCCGTGCATTTGCCTCAGAATTATCATCCATTGGTCTTTTTAATGCAGCTTCTCTTCTTCTATGTTCTTGCGCTTCCTCCCTTGTGATCCTTCGCATTATATCATATTCTTCATTAATGTTTTCATTTGCATAATTTTGTAAATATCTTCTTTCTAAATTATCATAATTGTTCAGTCGCAGAGTATCTTGGAATTCTTGTTCTTCCCTTTCTATTCTTCTCATTCTTCTCATGCGAATATCAGGAATTTCTTCTTCTTCATTTCTCCTCCTTCTATGATTTACTTCTTCTTGATTTTTTTGTACTCTGACTCGAGAGTTTGGTTCATTCCTCTCTACTTCTGTTTGTTGATTTACAATTCTTCTCTTAATTCTTTCATACTCAACATTTTGTTTGTTACGAGCCTCTTCATATCTTCTTACTCCATTCTCGTGATTGTTTTGATGTACTGCTTGTTGTCTCTCAGTTTCTTCCATAAGTTGATGTTCTTCCTCTCGATTCTGATTGCTTTCTCTAGGATTTGGCCTTGTTCGTAAATTCTCCATGTTTTGTTCGTGGTTTGGTATTAAAATGAAACGATTCTCTTGATTTCTTTCACCTTGATTCTGCGCTTGTTCTTGCATATTATTTTCATTATTGATTATCGGTGAATTTTGTCCTTCTCTTTATGTTCTAACTTTTGATCTTGCAACACTTTGAGATTTCCTTCTTTGTAGCATCTCATTTTCCATCCTCAATTCTTAATTTTGTCTTGTTAAATTGGCACGTTCTTCAGCTTCGATCATTCGTTCTTCTTGGATTCCTTGTCTTAGTGTTTCTAACATCTCCCTTTCTCTTTCAAGAATTGTTCCTCCCATCAACCTTCCATTTTCTCTGATTTGTGGTTCTCTATCTTCTTCCTATGGTGTATCATTTCTCCAAGTGTGTATACTCACTCGATCATGATCTATTATTTGTTGAGCTTGATTTCTTCGATTAATCCTTCTCCTACTAGGTTCTCATGTTATATTTGCTTCTCCTCCTGCGAGTCTTACACTTCTTCTTACTTCAGTTAATGGTTCTGATGTGTTTCTTCTTCTTGTCATTTTTCTGGTACAGGAATTCTTCAAATCCCTGTTTCTAGCGCCAATTATGTAGTTGCAGAATAACCTACAACTACACCCTCAATAGAATTAGTAAAAACTCAAGAAGTTCTTGATGGTGAATGATAACTTTCTTATTAATTCTCTTAATTGATTACATGGAATTATCAAAATGGAACTAGAATAGTTACAACTTTTTCTATTCTCTTTCCTAAGATAATTTCTTACACTCACTAAAAGAACCTCCCGAATTTTACATTTGAACTCCTATTTATAGTAAAACTTATACAGTTGTATATGGATTCCGAAGTATCGCAATTCATTCTCGCAAAATTATTTCATCCTCGCAAAACTTCATATTTCTCCGCGCTACTTCTATCATCGTATCATTTTATAACTCTTTCCTCCTTCATTTATTACGATACTCGTGAACTATTATCTTGCGATATTCAGTACCTACAAGGGGCAACCAGGGGGAATATAAGGGCGACACTCTCCATTAGGGAGCTGATAAGTGTCTTAAGACGCAAATGTCATGAGGCTATATTTTTGTAAGAATATTTAGGCTTGTCATATTTGTGCGACAATCCTGAAGAGGCAATAATACAAAAGAGAAAGATAAGACGAGATCAATGGGTCAGTACATGAAAGTGTAAGGACGTCCTGCGATTTCGTCGTAGGAGGGCAATGTCATGGGGCTTTATTTTTGCAAGATTATTTAGACCTATCATATTGTCGCAACAAAAATGACAAAAGAAAAAAGTTAAGGCAAGATCAATGGGTTTCTGCATGAAAGTGCAAAGACGTCCTGCGATTTTGTCGCAATGACAAGAGGTGGAAAAATAATACCTTTAACTAGGAAGGCATAATTAGACCACATAAGAGAACAAGAAAGAATGAAATCTTGGAAAAAACCAAGAAATATCTCTCAAAATATATGATTACGAGATTATGCAGAAACATCTACGAAACTGGGGCATAAATATACGTTGCTATTCAAAGGTAACTTGCTTAATCTTTCATTTGGATACAAATAACAGAGGCAAGTATGGGAATGAATAGAATAAGAACATGTTATTTGCCTCCATATGATAGATTTACGCATGAAATAAAAGATTAATAATTATATATTGATTAACCATAGTGCAAAAAAGAATTTCTTTTCTAATACGTGCAGGAAGAAACAAAAAAGGTAGAACTTGTATTTGAAGGTTGAAGAAATTCGCAACAAAATATTACAAAGATGGAAGATTAAAGAACGAATGTACAGATATTACAAAATATTAAAGAAGGGAACATGATTATTTCTTGTTTGATTCTTCCTCTTCTTCACTAGCATCACTGTTAGAGATATCCAGAGGAGGTACATTCTGTGGAATTTATTCTAAGAGGCAAAGATATGTGGAATGAAGGATGTTATTGTCATCACAGACCTTCTTAATAGTTTGATTGCGAAAAAGAACAAAGTCATTTTTAAAGTTCGCAACAGTGATCTTTAGTTGATTCTTCAGTCAAGAATATTTATCATTGCGAGAAGAAAGATCCTTTGCGAGTTGCTCCTTTTCAGACTCAAGTTCTTCAATTCTTTCGCGAAATCTCTCTTCATCTCCTGCGAACATGTAATAATGAATCAGCAACTTGGTGATAATTTATGTAAAACAAATGATTAATAAAGAAGAACAATTAACAACCTTCTTGCAGATGGGGAAAAACGATTTGCTGGTTTTTACGGAATTGAAGAGTCGATCGTGTGGAGACACCTTGAACCGAGCGAAATGTTGAACCTCACACAGATGCACAACAAGAAAGGAGTGCTTTAAGTTCGAGAGATTAATCTGTAAGACTCCAGCCTAAACCAAGAACAATGTCCGTCCCAGAGTCAATTCGGTCACAAGAGAGGATGGATTGATCTGTAGGAGGGAAGCTGAGAAATGCGTGAGATCAATGGTCTGAGATTGTAGGTGTGTCGTGAATTCAGTGTGAAAGTGCTATGAATGATTTAATTTTGCTCAATTGAGAGTGATTTCCCCGAGTTCGTGTAGACAAAATATTTTCTGTATGAACTTTGATGAGAAATTGCTAGATGAATGTTCGAGTGTTCGAATCTTGTCTTTTCAATCAGGATTTAGAGACATTTTATAATACCGGAGTTGAAAACACCATGATCCCATAAAGTGTGACAGTTGCTGGAATCAGAGAGTGGGGAAGTGGGAAATCGTGTTAAAACCAATAACTCATCGTGCGGGGACTTGGTTAATTTTCCACCCACTACTTTTGCTGACTCTTCCAACTGAATCCACGACTTGCTCACATTCTCATCGTGGGTGAACACATGTGTCGTAGACCGCCAGACCAAAACCCTAGTTAATATCCCCCCATGTGACACGATTAAAATATCGTGATTGCGGAGTCAGTTGCTGAATTTATGGGACGATGAGTCCATGTATTGCTGAGTTGAACATGATTAGAAAATATTCCAAAACTCATTAATTTAACGTGTCCGCTGAGACGAGGTATCATTATAAACTAAGATGAGCAAACTGTGTTGACGAACTGTTGAACATTGATAGTTGAACCAATATTCTTTGATCTGAGCAAATATTGCAAGTCTGGGCGAATATTGCTAATTTGAATAAACATTGCCGGTTTGAGCGAATATTGCTAGTTTGAGCAAATATTGCTTTTTGATGAATCGTTGGTAGCAAGACCAAATAAAATATTAATTTTAAGTTACTGAATGCTGGGTCGAGAAAAAGAAATAAAGTGTTGATTATGGAATCAACATAAAACTATCAAAGTGTTTGAATCTGCTCAGAATCACGTTTCTGCAGAGCTCTGGATTCAAAACCCTAATTTCACTGAAATGATGATTTATTACAAATCAATACAAAGTGACATAGGTACCGGCTACATGGGATGAAGAGTTCACCATATATCGCCCAAATGCTCGAATGAGCAAAAACACCAAAGTCTCCTGAGACCAGTTGGTGAAAGGATGATTAAATGCTGGTTTAATCACTGAAATAATGCTCGTGTGAGCGACAAATAATAAAACCTGGTATTATGGAAATACGAAGGACCAACCAATAGGTCATGAGACCGGATCTTGGTGAGCGTAGGACCAGTGGATGGTTGTTTGAGCAAACTTCCAATTGTTTGGAAAGAGTTTGAACCTAATATGAGCAATTGAGCAAATTAGGTTAAAATCGTTAAAACATGCGGGACCAGCTGTTTGCAAGCCTCAGGGTCACCCTTGGTTGGTCAAGGGGATGTTCCCATGTCACCATGGTGTCCGTGCTTCAGTCCTGAGAATTTTGATATTTTCAGGTGCACGTTTGAGCAACATTATGAGAAAATATGCAAAATCCATGATTTTGCTGAAACTGGGAAAAATACATGAAATGATGAAAATAATAAATAAAACAAGGAATTACAAGGTGTGGGACTAGCCATGGCTAGGGAATGGCCGGTCGGTTGAAAAACACGGTCCCATATGCTTTCCCAGTTTTATGTAATTTTATGTATTTTCTCTGATTTGAGGGAAATTCCATGAAACAGGAGAGTTTGATGAAATTAAGGAACTTCCGTGAGATGAGAGAAATAAATTAATAATAAAATAGGGAATGGAAGTGTGGGACTGGAAATGGCCGAGGCATGGCCGGCCGGCCAATGGGCGTGGGTCCCAAGCTACTCTTCCCAATTTTACCAAATTTTGATGATTTTAGAGAATTTTCCTAAAATCAAAGGAATTTGTTGAAAACCAAGATATTTTGTTGAAATCAGGGAGTTTTCATGAAATCAGGAAACAAAACACCAAATAATAATAAAATAATAGGCATGTGGGACCGGCCAAGGCATGGCCGACCGGCTAGAGCCTGGTCCCACAAGTTTTTCCTAATTTTTTAATATTTTCTATGATTTTAGAGAAAATACAGGAAATTAGGTAATTTTAGGGAAAATTCATAAAATCAAGGAATTTTCATAATTTGAGAAAAATAATAAAATAATGGAGACGTGAGTGTGAGACCGGCCAAGGCATGACTGGCTGGCTGGAGGTCCCATGACACCTTTCCCTAATTTTATTATTTTTGATAAAATCATGTGATTTAGATAAAAATACATGAAATTAGGTAATTTTCATGATTTTAGGGAAAATTCATAAAATCAAGGAATTTTCATAATTTGAAAGAAATAATAAAATAATGGAGGCGTGAGACCGGCCACGGCCAAAACATGGCCGGCTGGTGCTCGGTCCCGCGATACCTTTCCCTAATTTTATTATTTTTGATAAAATCATGTGATTTAGATAAGTTTTTTGAAATAAAGAAAATTTGCTGAACGAGAGGATTTTCATGAGATCAGGAAAATAGTAAAAGTATGATAAAATATAAAATTGGGCGCGGGACTGGTCACGGCATGACTGGCCGTCTGGTGAGCCCAGTCCCCTGGCGCTTTTGCTAATATTTTATTATTATTATTTTTCTTTCCTATTTTGCATAGGTTCCTCGTTCGTTCGTATTTTTTGAAATGCTCGTTCGTGCATCCAAAATGCTGGTCTGTGCATTATCTACTAATTACAATTGCACCATTTTCTATGTCAGCGTTTATTCGATGCTCAGATGCCTGTTTCGTTGGATATTTATCACTAACCCGTGGCATTCTACTGGGAAGAACCACAAATTGAAATGAAGAAATATAATGAAGAATCGTAGAATATTGCTGGATATTCAGACGATTAAAGATGACTCGTAGAATATCGTTGGATATTTAGACAATGGTTCGTAGAATATTGCTGGATATTCAGACGATGGTTCGTAGAATATTGCTGGATATTCAGACAATTAATTGATGGCTCTATACCATAAGGGATTCTTGTCTAGGAGCATTAATCATATAAGGGTTGAGAAATATGAACTTGATGGAGTGTTATATTCCTCCTGTATAGTCGGGGAAACTTGGTTGTATCCCGAAGACATTGTCGCTCTATACTAGCAGGCATGCTGTCTAGGAGCCGCCCAATCTTTCGATTCTATACAGTATGAGATGTGCCGTGGCCTCAGATAGAAAGCTACACATCTACATCTTCTCTGAGAGACTTTATCCATCAAAGGTGGCATGATCTTTCATGCATGGAGACATGAGTCTCAATACTCATCTGATTGCCGGATCTGGAGTAATTACTGAAATTTCTCAGTATTCATGAGATGTGTCGTGGTGTCAGCTGAGAGACTACACATCTACATGTACTCTGAGAGACAGCCTTCTCAGTCAGAAATTCATGGCATGATCTTTCATGCTTTATTGAGAGACATGGGCCTCAATACTCATCCGGTTGCCGAATCTGGAGTATTGTTTTACAATTTTACCTTTTGTCGAAAATCTACCATCTACACTTCTCTGTCGGAAATCATATCTCTAACCAAAGATGTGTGCTCAGTTTGGAGGCTAACATTTACATCTAGATTATTTCTGGCATCATCTAGAATTTTCGCAGCCCAAGCAAATTCATCATCATTAGTTATGAGAAGACGGGAGCGAATTTGATTCTCCCTTGCACTAAGCATAGTATTTTTCCGGTTAGCTTCATCTCGTTCAATTTGAACCTTAAGAAGAGTTTCTTGGAATTTCGCTAAAATTTTGAGTACCTTGGTTAGCAATACGATCTTTATCATCTATGAGATCACTGATCTTGGCCCTTAAATTATTGATTTCCTCTTTAGATCTAAGATAGAAACATTTAAATTTGTTGGCTAAGCCTAAGCTAGATCTATGGTCAATTTCTAAGAGGCAAAGTTTGGATTTGAGTTCATTTGTGGAAAGAGATTTAATTTTGTCATTTGAAAAACTGTTTAAAGAATTATTAAGGCACTCAAGAAGAGTATCATCATATATAGGGTCGGGAAAAGAACGAAGGGTTGTAGCCTCATCAGAAAGACCATAAATGTCTGCAAAAATGGTTGATCAAATAAGGTAAAATAGTGGGATAGAAGAATAAAGGGGAAGAAGAAAAATTTCATACCATAAAGTTGATTATTGGCATCCTTAAGAGTAGATATTTTGTTTTTGTTTTTTGAGTAGAAGATTCAATTTCTAATTGTTTGTTCTTTTCGCGAAGGACAACAGCTTAAGCCTCTAATTCTTCATTTTTCTTGCGAAGATAAAGATTCTTCTCTTCAAAGCTCTCACATCTCCTAACTAAGTCAGAAGTGACTGCATAAGAAGCTTTTCCAGCCTGCGAAAAAAGGCAGCGAACTTTCAAGAAACCATAACATCACACATCACAGATGGTAGCTATGGCCTTGCAAGCATTAGTTAAAGGAATATCACCAATCCCTTGCATGGAGTCAGAAAAGATACTAGACAATTGTGCCATAGAATATTCAGGTGGAGGACCTCCCCTTGCGAAAGAATTATCAACATCATCATCATTATCCTTGAAGCTTTCATCAGAGTGAGAATTCGAAGGAGATGGAGAACGAACTTTTCTTTTCTTGGAAGATGAGGCAGCTGATTTCTCCTTGCGAAGAACACCTCTACCTTTGACTTTGATCTTCACAACTTTGGATCCTTCTTCTTCAACAACTACAACACCAATCTTCGCACACGAATGAAGATAAGAAACAGAGGAAATAATATTGTTTAAAATAATAAAAGAAAGTGCTTCTTACTTCATTCATGATTGAGCGAAGAGCAGACAAAGTGCTAGCTTTCCCAGTCCTGTTGTAGCTTGCTCTCAGCTTTTTAATCTAAAATTTTCGCAAGAGTTAAAAACAAGAGTGTAACAATATATGAAAGGTTATGAGTTGAGCAAGACTTGAAAACATACCTCTCTCTCTTTTTCGGGCCAGTTGAATACCCATGGTTGATATGCAGCGAGATTCGCATGAAGTACACTTGAACCAGAAATATAAGGCCCCTTTAAAATCAGTGGAAAGACACACCATATGTCATCCTTAGATTGGCGAGGAGTATTATTCTTTCCAGAATGCCAATCGATATCTTGCATAAGTATTTTATCATCAACGATATTATCTTTTCTCTTCAAGCGAACACCCCAGCGGGTGCTATCTCTCTTCATGGGTATTAATTCATAATTTTCAAAGAAACTCTCTGATGTATATTTTTCAGCGAGTATTTCTAAATTTTTAAGTTCAGGATCCCTAACTTATTTTGGATAAATAGATCCTTTACCAGCACCACGGTTGGAAAATTCAAGAATTAAACGAATGCAGTCTCCCACTTAATTGGTAGATGGCTCGCGAGAAGTTCGCATGAGCAAGAATTTCGTAAAACAAAGGAAGACTAGGATCATAAAGAGGAATGGAAAGGCCAGAGAGAATCTGATTAAGTGAAACTATGACTTCTTTATCATCACAACGATGATCAGAAAATAGTTTAGCAGAAATATTGGATTTAGCTCCTTTATTGGGAATGGTGGATAATGTAAACCTTCTCTTTAAGAATCTTCCGAGTTTCTTCAAAGGAAGTATCATATTTACGACCACTTGGAGGCATTTTAAGTATGAGAATGAAGAAGAAATTAAAGATTTAAAGAAGTAGAAACAAGAAAAGTTACAGCAGCAGGAGCAGAATTTACGGAAGAACGGTGAAGTAAAGTTGCAGAAAAGATAAGAAAAAAAGTAAAAAAGAAGAGAAGAGAAGAATGAGAAAAATATATAGAGAGAGAAGAATCTTGAGAAGATAAACACATTTAATGCGACGAGTAGACGTGAACAGTGGAGAAATAGCGGTTGAAAAGGATGTGTCAAGAAATGGATGGAAGAAGAGATACGTGTAATAAATTCTGCATAAAATACAGAATCATGTTAGTACAGAAGAATATGGAAAAATGAACAGCTGCGGCATTTTGAAGTACAAATTCTCATGACATTCTCCCCTTCGCAGAGAAGACATGAGAAGAGGCAAGATGTAGGATCAGAATATTGCAATAATAGTGCTCTTGCAAAATTGTCAATAACGATACTCTTGCGAATATCGCAGCACAATTACAGGAATGACGTGACAGATGACGATAGACTAAACACGAGAAAGATGTGAATACCTAGCGAGATTTAGGAATATCGCGAAAAGAACATTTGTATGCTTGCAAGAATATCGCGAGCCAGATTCGAAAATAAAGGACTAGATTAGCTGTTGTAGCGCCCCCTTAGTGCAGCTGACTAATCCAAGAGATTAACTAAATATAAGGTACTAAAATCTAAATTCTTTACTTAAACATTCACTTAAGAAATATGCTACAAAAATTAACCCAAAACTATCCCCACTCTGAAAATATATATATGAAACTCCTCTCAATTGATACATATACAATAGTCATTTAGTTTACAAACAGAATAATATAATAAACATAGCAGAAGTTATCCAACTAACGAACTCAACCCTTGAAGATTTCGCTGCGCAACTCTGATCTCTCTCAGAAACTGAAATTGGGAATTGAGTGAGCACATCATCCCTAAAAAGGGCTGCCCAGTAGAAATAACATCTAACTTTCAAGTAATCATTGAAAACTGATGAAACACGGGAAAACAGTAAAACATATTGTAGAAACTTTTTCAAAAAAATTAAGAAGAACAGTAAACATTCATGTAAGAGACATGTGTTGCCGCACAATACTAAAGAATAATATTGAGGTGTATCGCCCTAGCCATAGATAATATTGCGGTGTATCGCCCTAACCATAGAATACTGGATATAAAGGAAGAATAATATTGTGGTGTATCGCCCTAGCCATAATAATATTGTGGTGTATCGCCCTAGCCATATAATACTGGATATGTAAAGTTTGGGGCACACATCTCATACTCAATGTATATAGAACTAACTCCTTTGTCAAACAATGTATAATATTCAATGCTAAATTCCAGCACCTAGATAATAATATTGTGGTGTATCTCCCTAGCCATTGCATAAAAGCTCTAAAGTAAGTAGGTATAAATGAAGAAGCAGTATCATATACACCACGGATAGGAATTCTTATTCCCCAAGCATTCAAATGGAAATTCTTATTCCCCAAACATTCACACAGACAAACAGTGCATTACAATTCCTTTCCAAACAATGAAAAGATTAAAAGAACTAACAAACTTTCAGAATTTAAAATAAAACAATGCATGGAGTACACAATCATACAATACATGAATTTATTAAACATAAGCTTTTGTAAAAGAAAACAACAATAATCACAAAAGAGTTAAATGTAAATTCCCACATCTTTTGATGACAAGCCTCGCATACCTTGAGATCCATAATCCACTGGTTCATTTTTTAGATCGATCGTTGTTAATAAAGATTAATTTTTAATCACACAAGCACTCTAAAGATTACCCAAAAGGCTCATAACATAATCTCATACAATTCTCTAGTTGTAAGTTAAGTGAAATATCTAATGGTTCTAAGTCTATTTATGGTTCTACATTATTTCCTTATCTATCTTTAACATAACAAAGGTTTACTTATTGAATTGGGTTGGTTCTATAATCCTATAGATAAGTCTTTTACTATCTACAACTTTTTAGAAGAAACCAAATGCTAACTCAGACCACAACTGGTCCAATTCATCAAAATATGAAAACTAGACTCAAGCCCAAGTCTACTAACTCGGACCATTAACACAAGGCCCGGTAAAACTGGTCAACTGACAGTCTCTAATGGTCAAACTGATGGTCAAAGGGTCAAGTAACAGTCCACGTCCAGTCAAGGTCAAACCGAACGTCAAGGTCAGGTCAAAGTCAACAAGTCAAGGTCCACTGAGTCAACTGATTCAACTCAGTTAAATTCACAGAGTCAGTCAGACAAGTCACACAACGAACTGGGATAATAGGATTCTGGCCTGAGCCATCATACAGGCCAAGGTTCTCACATAGCTGCAACTTTAACCCCAGATCAACCTCAATTTATTCAACTCAACAGATTAATCATTTCAACACATAATTTATAACTCATAAAGAATTTAAACTAAACTAAACATAACTATCTCAACGCTCTAGCAACACAATCTAATAACTATCTATTATCTATTCTCTGAACCAAAGCTTCTGCGATTCTAACTTCATCTAGTCTAAGCTTAACCTCAGCTCAAACTGCAACAACTACCATCATCCTCTTTAACCCATTTAAGTCTCCAACATTATCCTTGTAACATCTTCTTCATTATCAGTTCAATAAACTCAGTTTCTCAACTGCCGACTCAAACTCAAATCAACATCAGCAACACTACCACACCCATCTATCTTCATCTGCAGATTCAATACAACATCTGTCTTAACATACATCTAGGATATTATATTCCCACGTTCTTAAGTCTTATCCTAATAAGTCTTATATTAGCTGCCTGGAAGTTATTTCAAATGCCAAAGAAAATATTTCAAACTTCATTTAATTTACAAAATCTGACCGTAGATAATTACCAATAATTTTGCGTAGCTACTTGATCCTAATTATTACTTTTATTGTCACATATTTACTAATAAGATTTTAATTAGATAAAGTTCAATACATACTATCTGATAAGAGTTAATATTACTTTTGTTTGGATTTGTAGTGATCCTATTATCATTTATTATTATTAATACTAATGGTCAAGCTATTATCTTAATTAATTTTACAATTTAAATTCATTTCTAATCTAATAGATTAATGGTTCTAATTACGGGAAAACGGTACTATATTAAGTTCAAACAAAAATTTGGGATCTATTAGTTCACTAATAGAAGCAAGTCTTCCTAATATGAATGGTAATCCATGCTTGTAGTTGGCCTGTCCAGGTTAGAAAGACCCGACGATGGTTTCCTATGAACAAAGACATCACAAACACACCAAAATTTCAAACCTCACTATTCTCCAGTGCTAGATTATCTAAGTATCATTCAATTGAGACTAACTAATACTCCCTCTGTTTCTGAAAGACCGTCCTCTATTCCTTTTTCGTCAGTTTCAAAATTGTGTCCAGCTTCTGTTTATAGTCATACTTTTTCAATGAACTCTCTAATATACCCTTGAATTCTTTATATTCATAAATCTATTTTTAACATGACTCAATCTAAAATATTAAATAAATTAGTATAATTGAGGAAACAAATATATCTTTCATTCCTTTTAAGGAAATATACATTTAACTCTAAAAATTAGATTCCTTCTAAAGTTTATACTTCTTAAATTCAATATCTTTTAAATTTCCCTTTTATATTTTGTATTTATAATTCTCAAACCAATTTTGGATAGTCTTTATTGCTAGCATTTTTATTAAAATAAAATAGGTAAGTAACTAAGGGTAGTCAAGTAAAATAGTACGGTCTCCTTAATATTTTGAGAAAGTCAAAGCGGACTGTCTTTGTGAAACGGAGGGAGTATCTAGTTATCTAATGAAATTTCTAACTTATACCACAACTGGTTTTAACCTACAATTTTTACTTCATAGATATAAAAGAACATGCCAACACGAACAAAGAATAAATAATCGGCATGTTATACAAATCAGTCAAATCAATTCAAAAATATTTTATTTATTGATAGTTTTTAGTGAATTAAGATTTATCTCACATACCCAACTCAGTTCTAAACTAATCAAATTCACTAACTGGCACTGGCTATCATACTATCGCCCATATAAGATCTAATAGTGAGCTCTGACACCAACATTGTAGCGCCCCCTAAGCTAGCAGCTGACTAATCCAAGAGATTAACTAAATAAGAGGAACTAAAATCTAAATTATTTACTTAAACATTCACTTAAGAAATATGCTACAAAACTTAACCCAAAACTATCCCCGCTCAGAAATATATATATGAAACTCCTCTCAATTGATACATATACAATAGTCATTTAGTTTACAAACAAAATAATATAATAAACATAATAGAAGTTATCCAACTAACGAACTCAACCCTTGAAGATTTTGTTGCGCAACTCTGATCTGTCTCTGAAACTGAAAGTGGGAATTGAGTGAGCACATCATCCCTAAAAGGGGTCCCCGGTAGAAATAACATCTAACTTTCAAGTAATCATTGAAAACTGATGAAACACGGGAAAACAGTAAAACATATTGTAGAAACTTTTTCAAAGCAATTTAAGAAGAACATTAAACATTCATGTAAGAGACATGTGTTGCCGCACAATACTAAAGAATAATATTGAGGTGTATCACCCTAGCCATAGATAATATTGCGATGTATCGCCCTAGCCATAGAATACTGGATATAAAGGAAGAATAATATTGTGGTGTATCGCCCTAGCCATAATAATATTGCGGTGTATCTCCCTAGCCATAGAATACTGGATATGTAAAGTTTGGGGCACACATCTCATACTCAATGTGTATAGAACTAACTCCTTCGTCAAACAATGTATAACATTCAATGCTAAATTCCAGCACCTAGATAGTAATATTGTGGTGTATCGCCCTAGCCATTGCATATAAGCTCGAAAGTAAGTAGGTATAAATGAAGGAGCAGTATCCTATATACCACAGATGGGAATTCTTATTCCCCAAGCATTCAAATGGAAATTCTTATTTCCCAAACATTCAAAAAGACAAACAATGCATTACAATTCCTTTCCAAACAATGAAAAGATTAAAAGAACTAACAAACTTTCGGAATTTAAAATAAAACAATGCATGGAGTACACAATCAGACAATACATGAATTTATTAAACATAAGCTTTTGTAAAAGAAAACAACAATAATCACAAAAGAGTTAAATGTAAATTCCCACCTCTTTTGATGACAAGCCTCGCATACCTTGAGATCCATAATCCACTGGTTCATTCTTTAGATCGATCGTTGTTAATAAAGATTAATTGTTAATCACACAAGCACTCTAAAGATTAGCCAAAAGGCTCATAACATAATCTCATACAATTCCCTAGTTGTAAGTTAAGTGAACTATCTAATGGTTCTAAGTCTATTTATGGTTCTACATCATTTCCTTATCTATCTTTAACATAACAAAGGTTTACTTATTGAATTGGGTTGGTTCTATAATCCTATAGATAGGTCTTTTACTATCTATAATTTTGTAGAAGAAAACAAATGCTAACTCAGACCACAAATGGTCCAATTCATCAAAATATGAAAACTAGACTCAAGCCCAAGTCTACTAAACTCGGCCCATTAACACAAGGCCCGGTCAAACTGGTCAACTGACAGTCTCTAATGGTCAAACTGACGGGTCAAAGGGTCAAGTAACAGTCCACGTCCAGTCAAGGTCAAACCGAACGTCAAGGTCAGGTCAAAGTCAACAAGTCAAGGTCCACTGAGTCAACTGATTCAACTCAGTTAGATTCACAGAGTCAGTCAGACAAGTCACACAACGAACTGGGATAACAGGATTCTGGCATGAGCCATCATACATGCCAAGGTTCTCACATAGCTGCAGCTCTAACCCCAGATCAACCTCAATCTATTCAACTTAACAGATTAATCATTTCAATACATAATTTATAACTCATAAAGAATTTAACCTAAACTAAACATAACTATCTCAACACTCTAGCAACACAATCTAATAACTATCTATTATCTATTCTCTGAACCAAAGCTTCTGCAATTCTAACTTCATCTAGTCTAAGCTTAACCTCAGCTCAAACTGCAACAACTACCATCATCCTCTTTAACCCATTTAAGTCTCCAACATTATCCTTGTAACATCTTCTTCATTATCGGTTCAATAAACTCAGTTTCTCTCACTACTGCCATTGAAGTTCAACTCAACAGTCAAACACCACCACTTCTCTTTCTCAGCAAAACCAAATAAATATCCATCCACCCTTCATATCCTCATATCAGCAACAACGGCATCACCACTGCCTTTCCATATCCAGTCTCTGAATTGACTATCACTTACGATTCCAGATGCAACACTTCATTCATATAACTAAGTTCATCCCAAGGACATGTGATTTGCAACCAAGACTATCTTCACTTCTAACTGGAGACTCAAACTTAAATCAACATCAGCAACACTACCACGCCCATCTATCTTCATCTGCAGATTCAATACAATATCTGTCTTAACATACATCTAGGATATTATATTCTCACGTTCTTAAGTCTTATCCTAATAAGTCTTATATTAAATACCTGGAAGTTATTTCAAATGCCAAAGAAAATATTTCAAACTTCATTTAATTTACAAAATCTGACCGTAGATAATTACCAATAATTTTGCGTAGCTACTTGATCCTAATTATTACTTTTATTGTCACATATTTACTAATAAGATTTTAATTAATAAAGTTCAATACATACTATCTGATAAGAGTTAATATTACTTTTGTTTGGATTTGTAGTGATCCTATTATCATTTATTATTATTAATACTAATGGTCGAGATATTATCTTAATTACTTTTACAATTTAAATTCATTTCTAATCTAATAGATTAATGGTTCTAATTACGGAAAAAGGGTACTATATTAATTTCAAACAAAAATTTGGGATCTATTAGTTCACTAATAGAAGCAAGTCTTCCTAATATGAATGATAATCCATGCTTGTAGTTGTCCTGTCCAGGTTAGCAAGACCCAATGATGGTTTCCTACGAACAAAGACATCACAAACACACCAAAATTTCAAACCTCACTATTCTCCAGTGCTAGATTATCTAAGTATCATTCAATTGAGACTAACTAATATCTAGTTATCTATTGAAATTTCTAACTTATACCACAACTGGTTTTAACATAAAAATTTTACTCCATAGATATAAAAGAACATACCAACACGAACAAAGAATAAATAATCAGCATGTTATACAAATCAGTCAAATCAATTCAAAAATCTTTTATTTATTGATAGTTTTTAGTGAATTAAGATTTATCTCACATACTCAACTCAGTTCTAAACTAATCAAATTCACTAACTGGCACTGGCTATCCTACTATCGCCCATATAAGATCTAATAGTGAGCTCTGACACCAACATTGTAGCGCCCCCTAAGCTAGCAGCTGCCTAATCCAAGAGATTAACTAAATAAGAGGCACTAAAATCTAAATTATTTACTTAAACATTCACTTAAGAAATATGATACAAAACTTAACCCAAAACTATCCCCGCTCAGAAATATATATATGAAACTCCTCTCAATTGATACATATACAATAGTCATTTAGTTTACAAACAAAATAATATAATAAATATAACATAAGTTATCCAACTAACGAACTCAACCCTTGAAGCTTTCGCTGCGCAACTCTGATCTGTCTCTGAAACTGAAAGTGGGAATTGAGTGAGCACATCATCCCTAAAAGGGGTCCCCGGTAGAAATAACATATAACTTTCAAGTAATCATTGAAAACTGATGAAACACGGGAAAACAGTAAAACATATTGTAGAAACTTTTTCAAAGCAATTTAAGAATAACATTTAACATTCATGTAAGAGACATGTGTTGCCGCACAATACTAAAGAATAATATTGAGGTGTATCTCCCTAGCCATAGATAATATTGCGATGTATCGCCCCAGCCATAGAATACTGGATATAAAGGAAGAATAATATTGTGGTGTATCGCCCTAGCCATAATAATATTGCGGTGTATCTCCCTAGCCATAGAATACTGGATATGTAAAGTTTGGGGCACACATCTCATACTCAATGTGTATAGAACTAACTCCTTCATCAAACAATGTATAATATTCAATGCTAAATTCCAGCACCTAGATAGTAATATTGTGGTGTATCGCCCTAGCCATTGCATATAAGCTCGAAAGTAAGTAGGTATAAATGAAGGAGCAGTATCCTATATACCACAGATGGGAATTTTTATTCCCCAAGCATTCAAATGGAAATTCTTATTTCCCAAACATTCACAAAGACAAACAATGCATTACAATTCCTTTCCAAACAATGAAAAGATTAAAAGAACTAACAAACTTTCGGAATTTAAAATAAAACAATGCATGTAGTACACAATCATACAATACATGAATTTATTAAACATAAGCTTCTGTAAAAGAAAACAACAATAATCACAAAAGAGTTAAATGTAAATTCCCACCTCTTTTGATGACAAGCCTCGCATACCTTGAGATCCATAATCCACTGGTTCATTCTTTATATCGATCGTTGTTAATAAAGATTAATTGTTAATCACACAAGCACTCTAAAGATTAGCCAAAAGGCTCATAACATAATCTCATGCAATTCTCTAGTTGTAAGTTAAGTGAACTATCTAATGGTTCTAAGTCTATTTATGGTTCTACATCATTACCTTATCTATCTTTAACATAACAAAGGTTTACTTATTGAATTGGGTTGGTTCTATAATCCTATAGATAGGTCTTTTACTATCTATAACTTTGTAGAAGAAACCAAATGCTAACTCAGACCACAAGTGGTCCAATTCATCAAAATATGAAAACTAGACTCAATCCAAAGTCTACTAAACTCGGCCCATTAACACAAGGCCCGGTCAAACTGGTCAACTGACAGTCTCTAATGGTCAAACTGACGGGTCAAAGGGTCAAGTAACAGTCCACGTCCAGTCAAGGTCAAACCGAACGTCAAGGTCAGGTCAAAGTCAACAAGTAAAGGTCCACTAAGTCAACTGATTCAACTCAGTTAGATTCACAGAGGCAGTCAGACAAGTCACACAACGAACTGGGATAACAGGATTCTGGCATTAGCCATCATACAGGCCAAGGTTCTCACATAGCTGCAGCTCTAACCCCAGATCAACCTCAATCTATTCAACTTAACAGATTAATCATTTCAATACATAATTTATAACTCATAAAGAATTTAACCTAAACTAAACATAACTATCTCAACACTCTAGCAACACAATCTAATAACTATCTATTATCTATTCTCTGAACCAAAGCTTCTGCATTTCTAACTTCATCTAGTCTAAGCTTAACCTCAGCTCAAACTGCAACAACTACCATCATCCTATTTAACCCATTTAAGTTTCCAACATTATCCTTGTAACATCTTCTTCATTATCAGTTGAATAAACTCAGTTTCTCTCACTACTGCCATTGAAGTTCAACTCAACAGTCAAAATCCACCACTTCTTTTTCTCAGCAAAACTCAGTTTCTCTCACTACCTACATGACCGACTCCCTCACAGGAAAGCCGTGGTGCAAGAAACGATTGCCCAAACAAGGCTAGGTTAACGCCTTATGCAGGTTGAGAAGATCCAAAACGATCACGACCATCCGACTTCGAAGGCATAGTTGGATGGCTTAGATTGCGCCCAGGCTCATAGAGCAAGCATGTATATGCTCACTGTCGGCCCAAGATGTTGCATACATGGTCGGGCTCCCCAAAGGAGGCGCACGCAACCCAAAAGCGATCACCCAAAGTGGCCGGTCCAAAATCCTAATTAGGGTTTGCGGCGCATATGTCGCAGAAACATCTCGAGCATCTATCTTCGCAGGCTTGGATGGAAGGCAAAGATGTAGACTTAGAAGGAACCGAGCATGCTAGCATGACCACCGTGGGCCTGACTTCACGCCTACCTGATCGGCCAAGACCGGAAGTGATCAAGTTCCTATGTACGCGTGCCCAAAGTTGGAATGTCACGGCCCCTCCATAGGTTCTAATCTCGACCACTCATCTTTGCCACCTAAAGTGAGTGGCTTAGATCAAATCTTTGCAAGTCAAGCAGACATGGGCGTGAACACCATTGTACCACCTCCATGCAGGGCCAATCGGTTCCTCCATAGAAACTCCCTTAGCATGCAAACGTTTGGGTTGAAAGAGGCAGCCTGCGCGCCTTCCATCCAACGATCGCAAGTAGGGTTGCAAGCCATCTCGTCCGTCCAACTTTGCAAGCTTGGACGAATGACTTAGGGTGCGAATCAACTAGAAAACAAGGTATCACCATGATCACCATCCATCACTCTTCTTCACAGGGTAACCGACCAATGCATGGCCTGTCTATACATCCTCAAAACGGTCACCTGAAGATGGCTGCATGCGATGTTATACCAAGTTCACGATTCACCCTGCACTATTTTCTGTGGGTTCCACAATCCAAACACTCAAGACATTAATCACGTCACAACTGGGGGATACAAACTGGGGTATTGGTCTGGCGGTTTAGAGCTGCAGCGTGCAACACGCCATCACAAGATCGTGTCAGGGAAATGAGATTTTTTTTCCCTTGATCAAAATGATTTTGTAGTTTTTTTTTTTTTTTTTGTGAAGCATGATTTTGGAAATTGAATCTACTAATAATAAAGTTTACTAATTCATTTTGTAGTGTTATGTTGGGACTTAATCGAGGAAAATTATGGTTTCAGTTTCTGTACGCTGTATATTTCCCAAGTTTGAAGCTGCTGAAGGGAGCAATGATCAAATACAATCATCAGATTCGCGTCACTAGCAGTCAGCAATTATTCTGTGAAGGGTCATAGTTAGAGTCGCAGAATATTCGGATTTGCAGACCACAATTTGTCTTGCCGCTAACAAAATTTTAACGACAGAATTTCAGATTTGCTTCGTATTCATTTGGATGACGAATTAATTTTTGTCTGCATAAATAGACATATGGACAAAAGTCACACATTGTCCACAATAGTTTTTCCGAACGAATTAATTTTTCTCTGCATAAATAGATAAAGGGACAAAAGTTAAACCTTGTCAGCAATAGTTTTTTCTGAGACCAATATTTTTTCTGTTAGTAGAAAACAATCCATTTGCGACAATTTTTTTTTGGATACTAGTAGTTCTAACAGAAAAATACTTATTTGACGGGCATTCATTTCAGCAACAAACTAATTTTGTCTGCATAAATAGATATAAGGACAAAAGTTACACGTTGTCAGCAATAGTTTTTTTAGAGACCAATTTTTTTTTCCGTCGGTAAAAAATAGTCCATTTGCGAAAACAATTTGTTTGGATACTGATAGTTCTAACGGCAAAATCCTTAATTGACGGGCATTCATTTCGGCGAAAAACTAATTTTGTCAGTGTAAGATACATTCAGGGACAAAAGTCTTGGATTGTTGACAATAATATGTTTGGAGACTATAATTTTCCTTTGTCGCTATAAACCAATTCCGTGACCGTAATAATTGGTCACAAAGAAATATTTAGAGACGGAGACAGAATTGGTCACTATATTTGGTCACAAAAAAATTATTCTGAGACGGAGACAGGTTTGGTCACTATATTTGGTCACAAAAATTTACAGTGACAATTTTAATGACTAAATTTACCGTTTGTCGCGGAAAAAATATATATGGTGACCAAAAAAATATTCCTCCCCAAACACTAGATTTGCAGACAAAATTTTATTGGTCGTATAAAATTTTGTCACTAAACGTGTGTTTTGTTGTAGTGACATGGGCGGTTAGCGATGATAGGAGAAGTGGGCGAGCAACTGTGTGACACTAACACACAACTCCACTTCCTCCATCACTCCACTTCCTCCACTTTCCCACGAGAGACGTGATGAAGGCTTATTGACTTGTATAAATAGGTTCTCATCCCTATTTCCAACAACAACACAGAAAAACCAAGTGTTAATACCATCGTATTCAACACCCAGAGCCTGCCTGCAACATTTGCTAGCCTGCTCAACCTTCTGTTAACAAGTCATCAAATAGCCTTCACCTTCTTACTCTCAACACCTTCTTCGCTTTCCTCCCTAATATCAACCTCACATCCTTCACCTGTGACCGAAACAAATCTGGAACGACCGTGTCTTCGGTTTAGGCCAGAATTGTACAGATTATCTCTCGAATCAAAGTGCTCATCGTGCAACACATTTGTTGAAGGTTTAAATTCACTTCTCATCCACATACACCCAAAATTACCTAAACCTACAGAAGTAGTTTTCTCCCACAAACAATTGGCGACCACAGTGGGAGGTTAGTCTCTCGGTTGCAAAACTCGAATCTTTAAAGCTTACCATTTTTTATTCGACTTTGGAGAGGTAGATCTTATATTTGATTCGATTATCAATTCACTCTTCACCAAATCCCAGAAGTTCATCCCGAGATGTACTCCCGTTCGTTGAATCCTTCAGAAGCCATGGATAATTCAAGTATCATCGAAAATGTGACCAGGATGCTGGAAGACGTCCTGGCAAATCAAGCAGGTATTGCCAGAAGGAAGAGTGAAACCTTCCGTCTCTTGAATGACATATCGGCTCAATTACATGAGGGCTCTGCAAGCAGCTACCCAGGAAGTATCACTAATGATGCAAGAAATTCTGGAGGTCAGGTTTTCAGAAGAACTGGCGGAACACAAGGCCCCAGAGAACCCAGATACGAAAAAAACCTTTCACCTGGCAACGGGAGCTCGAGACGGATCGACCAGCATGAAGAATTACGATGCTTGCCGGATAAAAATAGAGAATCAACTGCATACGAAGCCTTGTTAGAATATTTATAACTCAAGGCTCTTGCCAAAACTCAGAATAATGCCCAACCCGTGCTGACTCTTCATCCAGGGGAAGAAACGCTGGAGGAAGGCGAAATCAATCAGAGAGCATATAAACGTAGGAGCTTGCATCCTTCAAATCATCAGCTCAACGACAATACCATCGCCAGCGCAACGTCCTCCATATTTCAGCAAAATCACCCAACCAAGAGGGCCGCGGATGCAGTGACACGTGACAATGCCTCAATTCCGTCTCCAAAGCGTGCTTCACACCGAAACCTAAGGGAAGAGCCACGACACGCGCCGACGCAGGAAAGTTTAGACTCAAGAGATCCACAATTCCCGTTTCCCATGAGGAAGATTTTGGAGTTGTTGGAGACATGGGTACGTGATGGAGAAGTACAACTGCCTCCGGTGTGGCGTCCGCCCACCGATCAAGAGACATCCGACCCGAGGTATTGTCATTACCATTGATTTCTCCATCACCCCACCATCAAGTGCCACACATTGAAACGCATTGTCCACAATAAGATAAATTCAGAGAAACAATATTTCCCCTCAAAAAATTAGCACGCGCTCTTCGGGGAGAAGGTATTCGGGAGTGCTCATTCTCATACACGGATTTCGAAAGACAAGTAAGTCCCAGCAAACGTTACTGTAAGATAGTTATATATACTACTGGGGAGTTGGCGTTCTACATATATGAACAGGATACTCAATGACCAAGCACCATGCATGCTCGCCCCCTAACCTTTCCCTTTCACACTGCGTCTTCAATTTCACATGACATGTATGATCACTCATAATATAAGGTTCAGAATCTATTTTAGAATAATCTTTTCCAAGAGTCAAACATTCATAAAAGCATGTCGTAAATAAACCAGTCCAAGATTCAATCACCTATCAATTCAGAACCTAAAACCAAACTGTGTGAAAGCAAATCCTCACAATCACTCGAAAAGCATCTAAAGAGAAAACACAAGTAGACGACATGAATACTTCAGGGAAATTCTTTCAGAAACACCTCATCCTTATGAGCAAGAGCGGCTTCCATATTCCGGAGAACATCTTGCTGAGATTTCATCTCCTCGGCCAACCTACCAACCTTTTGTTTCTGACGACCTACGCATTCAGTGGAAGGCACAATACCTTGCTTCTTCTGAATCTCCTGAATTACATGAAACCCTTTAAAGAACCAAGGAGAATTGAAGTCATACTGCGCAAACACGTCCAAGTGGCACTTCCAGTCTTCTATCACGTCTTCTGAAACATCACGACCAATTACGACGCTCATTTCCCGAATAGAGGGTAAGGCCTCCTGAACGCGGTTTACAAAAGAAAGATGACACTTCAGCTTCGTGGTGGTAGCAATGTGGCCATGTTTCTTCCATATTGTGGTGTACAACTCTTAAAACTGGGCCGGCACGCTGAACCCTCCAACCAACACATGATCAGGACGTGGATTATCAAAGGGAAGGTCGAACATACCACCAGGAACGACTGCTGGCGACAACATCTCTTTAGAAGGAACCATCGTAGTTGATGTCCCTTCCAGACTCCTCGAAGTGCTGGTCCGGATTGCTGACACGGCCTCATCTACAAGCTCGCTAAAATTACTGCTCTGGAAGGCATTCTCTTCAATCGAGCTTGCACCATCTTTATCGTTGTATATGATAGGATCAGTGTTACCAGACTCATCCACATGAGGATCGGTGTTTCCAGACTTCTCCACATGAGGATCAGTGTTTCCAGACTACTCTACATGAAGGTCATTATTATCAGGCTTCTCAGCATGAAGATTTCCAGACTTCCCATTGCCTCCACTCTCCTTATTGTAAACTCGAGCCAGTACAACAAAGGCATTTTCTTCAGGAATCCTCTGATCACCAACTAGGATTAATAAAAGATGCTCATGGAAGTTGAAACTGAAAATTAAGCATAAAGAATTCAGAATACCTGCATATTAGAAGAGTTGATAATTACTGGACTACATGCTCGCTTCTTTTTCTTGGACTTAAGATTGCAGTTGGTGGTGTTAACCCTGCCTCGTTTTCCTAGAAGGGGTTTCAATCGCCTATAACCAGCCAAGACGTCATCAAGAGGTTCATCACGAAGGTCAGTTACCGTTTCGCTAGCAAATGATTTAAAGAGCAGTAATTGCCCCCTCCAAAAATATTTGTAACCAGAAGTAGCTACCGGCTTTCTCCCTGGGGAAGGAAAAGGAAGTTTCAGCTCCGGCGAGAAAACATCAACATCAAGGTATGACGACTTGAGTTCTTCTGAAGGCGTTGCGGGACGACGAAATGGGACACCTTGATCAAAACCCATTTGGCGAGCGACTCTATTAATATTATATGGAATAATGCTTAGCCTGTCATCACAAAAAGAAGGAACATATCCTGGTATACATCTCCGCAGGAAAACAACTTCTTCAGGGCTCATATCTCTCCCCTCAGGCGACAACTCAATGACAGGGACGATGGCGGAAGGATGAACCGGCCCTCAAGGACGAAAGTCTATGGAACTCACACTATCAAGCAAATCTGCAAGCCTCACCCCAGCTTTTGGACGTCTATTCTGCCAACGGAGTATTCTTGAACCACCATAAAAGCTGGGGACTGAGGTTGTAGGAATGGGAGCGTAATCCTTAAAGTGTTCCCACAAAAGCGCCTGAAGAAAGGCGACGTGCACATATGTATCCACCTTCATATACCCGTTGGAAATATACATCTCCTCCACTAAAAAATTCAGGTGGCCATACAACGATCCTAGGAATAACGAAGCCAAAGGGAGAGTTATACCTTTTCCTAGCTTAATGGCGAATATGATGATTTTCCTTCTAATAGTTTTCGTGCCGGAGCCGTCATCAAGAATATCTCTGGATAACCACAAAGACAAGAATGAAGATGTGCTAAGATCATCATTACCTTTCATGGAATACCATTCACCTACCCACCAAGTGTAGAAACATTTCGGCTTCTTCTCCAACTGATCGTATTTGTTCACCTTCTGAATTATAGCCTGATAGATGACGTCTTCGTCTTCAGACAGTTTGCAATTAAGACTGCCAGCGATAGGAAGGCTCATTAATGCAGACACGCTCTCAAGAGTGATAGTCATTTCACCCCACGTGCATAAATCTGTGTTCGTAGAAGGACACCATCGAGTAGCAAAAGCGACCAAACCTGGGATATCCTTCTTGACATGAAGAATTGCAGACGCCTTGATAACATCAAGAATTCGCGCCCTGGTTAAGTTGTCTCTAATCCCTTAATTACCCAACATGCGCCACATCCATCCTTCATATGAGTTAAGTGGATTCTGGCAAATTCTGAAGTCAATAGGGGAAGGTGGATATTCTTTCTTCTTGAGACAAAGCCTCATCACGCCTGCTAAAGACGATGGTAGACCCTCTTCACTTTATGAACCGGTAATAAGGATTATATTATGGTTGGGGTGCTTCCTGACGTTTGGAAAAGACTTGGTAAGCATTCCATCATTTATATTTGGCACATCTCTGAAAGGGTCGACACCTCCCTTCACAACATTATCCTCTGCGTTCATCATTGAGCAACTACAATAAGATTGGAAGTGTCAGCATGTTTCCAAGGAGTCGTACAACAATAAAAGATTTTCGTGATTCCCAACTTCGTTGTTAGGCACCTAATATGGAGATTACATGGGATTGGGATGGTTCAAGCGTCCTCCAAACAAACTCAGTTTAGGGAAATTTACACTACCCTGTGTTCGATTACGAACTGGGAGCAATGGGTATGGAATCTAGTGTTAAGTTATGTTCCATTCTCTTCATATGGAAGTTACCTACAACATATCAAAATTTCACGACAATCGGATAAAATAGCAAGGAGGGGTTGCCAAAACATCAGAAAACACGCAACCTGAAAAAATTCTGAAAACCTCCTGGAAGTTTACTATTTCGCGGTTTTTATCCCCTAAACACGCTCAAAATTCAAAAATCTTCATTACAAAAGCTTGGAAATTTTCTGGGCTTGAGGATACATATGCATACCGTCAAAATCCGAGTTTGTATGAGGATTATACAGCAATTTCGATAAGCGCAAGAGTGCCTCAAAATTATGCAAGAAAGTACAAGATCAATGCCGGCAAGGAGACTACGCTAACTTGGAGACTCATCCTACAAGCACAAATTACTGGCATGCATGAAGCTGTGAGAAAAGGCTGTCGATTTTGGGTTTGCAGGCGCACCCCTAAAACTAAGTAGGTGGACAACATGCAAGACCAGCATGGAAACAAGTCACGCATGCGGACGCTAAATCCTGCATGTGCGTCCCTAAAACTAGGCAAGCACGTCAACATACTCTTCTACAGTTGGGGATCACGTTTACAGGCTCAAGGCGGGAGTCTTGTCAAGTTACAACCTAAAAATTGGGTTTTTGGCATGCAAAGATAAAGGGAACAAGCAACATATTCATGGGTTCCAGTTCATTTTACCAAACAACCTAGCAACGGTAAAGGAATCAATTATGGTATGTTTCGCTACACCTACAATCCTTTCAAAATAAAAAAGGAAGCCCTACCCGAGCAACTACAGTTTGCAAAAAGAGCTCTACCTAAGCAATTAGGGTTTGAAAAAAAAAAAAATTGCACGAACCTGGTTGGCGGCGCCGGCGGCGACGATTCCGACGGATGGTGGCGGAGCTCCAGCGGCAGGGCGGCAACAAAATCACGGGCGGGAGATGCACGTGATGTAAATAAAAAATATATATATAATAAAAGGGAGCCGACTCTCTCCCTTTTATAGACAAAGCTTGGAGAATTCTAATTGGAAAAGAATTCCTTTTGTTTTCAAAAATCAAGGAAGGAAATCGGGCCCGCAAAAAGTTTCATGCTTGCGACGGCGCGTTCACATGGATAACCACTGGCGGCTACCTTCTGGAGTTAGTTACTTTTGTCTCTTTCACGTATATTTGTCACCATCTCATGCCTACCCTACAATAGTATAACCATTGCATGCTAGGCAGGGGACTTAATGTTGATGGTGGATTTCTATTTAAAGGCTAAAATTGTAAAAAGCCAATTTTTGTAAGATGACGTCCTGCAAAGGATAAAGCCTTCAGGTGATGAATATTTATCGCCATGATAATTCATTGGAGCATGTGCAACCATTCCTGAGAATTATAACCTACCCAGAGCGGAGCATGTAGCAACCATCCCGATTTTATGTAGGTTTGCAGCATTACTGCCTTAATTAAAGCCTTGTGTTCGACATGCAAACACCCGTAGGCTACCTAACGGCGGTTTATATTAGCCCCGTTGAATGCAGGCAAGACTACCCATATTAGTCTCACCTGCTGAAAACAAACTCAAAAATAGATCTCATCCGTCAAACTTCGCAGGCATAGATGGAGGGTGTAGATATAGATTCAGGGGGTCCTGATCATGCTACCATGATCACCTCGGACTCACCTTCATGCATGACCGAACGGCAAGACCAACTACAGTTGGTCCTTCCAAAATGTGCGCTCAAAGTGAGCATGACGCACGGCTGGAACCTAATTAGGGTTCCTTTTAATCGCGAACGTCCAACTTCGCAGGCATAGTTGGACGACTTAGATTATACCCTAAAAACAAGTAGTGAAGTGATGGTACACCATTGACATGCCCTCTTTCTACCTACATGACCGACTCCCTCACAGGCAAGCCATGGTGTAAGAAACGATTGCCTAAATAAGGCTAGGTTAACGCCTTATGCAGGTTGAGAAGATCCAAAACGATCACGACCATCCGACTTCGCAGGCATAGTTGGATGGCTTAGATTGATCCCAGGGTCATAGAGCAAGCATGTACATGCTCACTGTCGGCCCAAGATGTTGCATACATGGTCGGTCTCCCCAAAGGAGGCGCACGCAACCCAAAACTGATTGCCCAAAGTGGCCGGTCCAAAATCCTAATTAGGGTTTGCGACGCATATGTCGCAGAAACATCTCGAGCATCCATCTTCGCAGGATTGGATGGAAGGCAAAGATGGAGACTTAGAAGGAACCGAGCATGCTAGCATGACCACTGTGGGCCCGACTTCACGCCTAGCTGATCGGCCAAGACCGGAAGTGATCAAGTTCCTGGGTACGCGTGCCCAAAGGTGGAATATCACGGCCCCTCCATAGGTTCTAATCTCGACCACTCGTATTTACCACCTAAATTGAGTGGCTTAGATCAAATCTTTGCAAGTCAAGCATACATGGGTGTGAACACCATTGTACCACCTCCTTGCAGGGCCAATCGGTTCCTCCATAGAAACTCCCTTAGCATGCAAATGTTTGGGTTGAAAGAGGCAGCATGCGCGCCTCCCATCCAATGATCACAAGTAGGGTTGCAAGCCATCTCGTCCGTCAACTTTTCAAGCTTGGACAAATGACTTAGGGTGCGAATCAACCAGCAAACAAGGTATCACCATGATCACCATCCGTCACTCTTCTTCACCGGGTAACCGACCAAGGCATGTCCTGTCTATACAGCCTCCAAACGGTCACCTGAAGATGGCTGCATGCGATGTTATACCAAGTTCACGATTCACCCTGCAATATTTTTTGTGGGTTCCACGATCCACACACTCAAGACATTAATCACGTCACAACTGGGGGATAAAAACTGGGGTATTGGTCTTGCGGTTTACAGCGTGCAACGTGCAACACGCCATCACAAGATCGTGTCAGGGAAACATGGGCGGTTAGCGATGATAGGAGAAGTGGGCGAGCAACCGTGTGACACTAACACACAACTCCACTTCCTCCACTTTCTCAAGAGAGACGTGATGAAGGCTTATCGACTTGTATAAATAGGTTCTCATCCCTATTTCCAACAACAACACAGAAAAACCAAGTGTTAATACCATCGTATTCAACACCCAGAGCCTGCCTGCAACATTTTCTAGCATGCTCAACCTTCTGTTAACAAGTCATCAAATAGCCTTCACCTTCATACTCTCAACACCTTCTTCGCTTCCCTCCCTAAGATCAACCTCACATCCTTCACCTATGACCGAAAAAAATCTGGAACGGTCGTGTCTTCGGTTTAGGCCAGAATTGTACTGATTATATCTCTAATCAAAGTGCTCATCGTGCAGCACATTTGTTGAAGGTTTAAATTCACTTCTCATCCACACACACCCAAAATTACCTAAACCTGCAGAAGTAGTTTTCTCCCACAAACACTTATATAATTGGAAATCCAAGATCCCTATCCTAGATAGGTTTTCTTTAACCCCAACATCTGCATAACTCAGGTTCCAGCAGCGGTATAACCTTATCACTGAGTCATGTCAAGAGATACCCCCTTATATGATGCACTATTAGGTCTTACATTTTCCTCTTGCGAAATTTTATTCGCGAACTAGGGTGCACGCCATATAGGTTCGCCCCATTCTATTAATATCTGCGAAATTTTATCCGCCAATCTTGCGATTATGCTCGCAGTTCTTGATTTGCTTTTAGGAGAAACTCGCAATCGTTTTTTTTTTACAACGTACCTGTATCTCTTATCTTGCAGAAGTTGTTATTGATAATACTTTTTCAGATATAGTCTATTACATGGTCTGTCAAGTCTTTTACCAACATCTCTCCCTTCAGGGTCCATTAGTTTGTATGCCCCGACTCCAACTATCTCTTTAATGATGTATGGTCCATCACATTTTCTCGCCAACTTTCCACCATTATCTCGCTGGTAACTTGGTGTTTCTCGCAGCACTAAATCGCCAGGTTGAAATTCACGTTTCTTAACACGTTTGTTGTACTCACGAGCTAATCTTCGCTGGTAATTTTCCATATGTTGCAAAGTTTTTTTTCTTTTTTCTTCTAATTCATCTAATTTATTTAAAATCATTCTAGCACTTAGATTTCTTTCCGAAGCCTCCCTTTTTGTTGTAGGAATAGCTACTTCTGTTGGTAACACAGCTTCAACTCCATATGTCAAACAAAAAGGTGACATTCCAGTAGCTTCTCGTCTAGTTGTATTGTAGGCCCATATTGCATTATGCACCTGTTCACACCATGCTCTGTGGTATCCCTCTAGTTACTTTTTAAAGATATCTGCGATTGTATTATTAGTTGCTTCAGCTTGATCGTTTTCTTGTGGATATAGAGGAGTAGATTTTCCACACTTTATCTTAAATGCATTGAGTAGCAATTCTATATTCTGCCCTTCAAATTGCTTTCCATTATCAGATACCAACTATGCTGGAATCCCAAATATGCAAATTATATTCTCAAATATGAATGTAAAAATATATTTATCGCGAATATGTTGCACTGCCTTTACTTCTCCCCATTTTGTGAAATAATTTGTTACAATCAGATATCTTCTTTGTCCAGAACCAGGTAAAAATGGTCCCACAATATCTAACCCCCATTTCCCAAAAGGCCATACACTTATTGAAGATGATAATGGTGCTCCTGGTGCATGTATATTCTTTCCATATCGCTGGCAATCTTCGCAACGCCTTGAGAGTTATTTTGCATCTTCATGCATATATCGCCAGTAATAGCCTTGCATTTTTGTTCTATATGCCAAAGATCTTCCTCCACTATGATTACCAGTGTCACCACTATGTAACATCTTCAATATTTTTTGTCCTTCTTCCCTTGTCAAACATCTTAGCGATGGACCACTAAAAGATCTGCGATATAATACTCCATCTCTTAATTCATAATTGGTTGCCCTACTTTTCAATTTATGTGCCTCCAGTCGATTTCTTGGGATTTTTCCTTTTGCCAAGTATGCATGAAGATCTGCTCTCCAACCTGTAATGTTTTTTTTAATTCTTCTTCACCAACTTCTACCATCATCACATCCTCCTCTTCTTCTTCCTTGTTTATCGCTGGTAATAAAAGTGTTTGAATTTTTATGCACCTCGCAGCTGGATTGGTCATCATACTGGATATGAAAGCAAAAGCATCTGCGAACCTATTATCTTTCCTTGATATGTGTCTCCATTTTATTTTTGGAATTCTCGCAGATAATTCTTCAACTAACCTTTTATACTTTCTTAAAGATGGTTCATTTGTTGTGTATTCTCCTTTTATTTGGCGAATAACCAATTGTGAATCGCTGGTAATTCTAGCATTTTCCAACTTCATTTCTACTGCAAATTTTAAAGCATGAATCACGGCCTCATATTCTGTTTCATTATTAGTGGATGCAAACTCTAATCTAAACGAAAAACCTGTTTTTTCTCCTTCTGGTGAAATAAAAACAACTCCAATCCCATTGCCTTCCCCATTTGATGATCCATCCACCAGTATCTCCCACCTATCGGGTTCTGTTAATAACTCTTTTGGATCTCCATGTTCCTCTTCTACATCCATCACTTCTTCCACAGTTTCATTATCTTCTAAGGGAAATTCAGCTAAGAAATCCGCGATAACTTGCGATTTTGGCGAGGATAAAACTTCATATTGAATATCAAAGTGTCCTACTTGTGCATTCCATCTCTCAACTCTGACTGATCTCTTTGAATTTTTCATTACTGATTCAATTGGAACTTTTGTTAACACTTTGACCTTATGTGCTTGAAAGTAGATGCGAAGTTTAAAAGTTGCATGCACCAATGCTAGAATTAATTTCTCAATCTTTGAATAATTTCTTTCTGCAGAATTGAACGTTTTGCTGATGTAATAAATTGGTTTTTCTACCCCGGCATCTACTCGCAGCAATACGGAACTTAGCGCATATGTGGTTGTTGCGAGATAAATCAATAGTTCATCTCCTGGTTCAACTTTCTGTAATATAGTTATGTTCATCAAATGTTCTTTTATTCCTTGAAAAACTTTTTCACATTCATCTGTCCATTTAAATTTTGTTCCATTCTTGAGTATATCGAAAAAATGTTTGCACTTGTCTGAAGATCGCGAAATGAATCTTCCTAGCGAGGCTAAGAGTCCGTTCAATTTTTGTACATCTTTTATCGTCGCAGGTGTTGGCATATCGCGAATTGCTTGTACTTTTTCCGGATCAACTTGTATTCGTTATTTTGATACAATATACCCCAAAATTTCCCTGAAGTTACTCCAAATGTACACTTATCGGGATTCACTTTAATATTAAATTGCCGCATTTGATCGAAAATCTCTTTCAAATCTTGCACATGATTCTCAGCTTCTTTGCTTTTGATCAGCATATCATATACATACACTTCTAATGTTTTGTGGATCCACTTTTCAAACACCTTCTCCACCATTCTTTGATATGTTGCACCAGCATTTCGTAAGCCAAATGGCATTTTTGTATAACAATATAATCCTCTTGGAGCAAAAAATGTGGTATGTTCTTGATCTTCTTCAGCGAGAGGGATTTGATTATATCCTTTATATCCATCCAACGATGATATTCTAGCATTTCTCGCTGCTGATTCAACCATATGTGGGATATCTGGTAATGGAAAACTATCTTTAGGACAAGCCTTGTTTAAATCTGTGAAATCTATACAAATTCTTATCCCCTTTTTCTTCTTTGGGACCACTACCATATTTGCAATCCACTCTGGATATTTTGCTTTCCTTATAATTCTTGCGTCGAGCATCTTCTGTAATTCTTCTTCTATTTGAGAATGATATGTTGTTGCAATTTTCCTTATTCTTTGCTTAAATGGTTTTATATTTTTGTTGATTTATAATTTATGACATGCTATTGATGGATCTATCCCTGGCATCTCATCCATGCTCCACGCGAAGATATCTTTATATTCTCGCACGAGATTTATAGTTCTTTCTTCCTCATCTGCCTCCATTCTAGTACCAATTTTCAGCATTTTAGGCTCTTCTTTACTCCCAATATTTACTTCCTTGGTTGGTTCTGCTGCAATATAACTGGCTTCAGGTTCTTCTATTGGTGTCAGTGTTTCTATAATTCTTGCAAATTCATCTCCTTCTCGCGAGATTTCACTGGGTATTCCTTTTCCTTCTTTTGCTCTTATCATGTAAACTTTAAATTCTTCTTCCTTATTTTTTTCTCTCGGCAATTTTCTGCAATCCTTTCGCAGCTTTGGACGCTCTTCACAATTTCTTACTTCAATTTGGCAACACAATTTTGCAAAATCTGTGTCTCCTCTAATTTCTCCAATTCCACTGGGTGTAGGAAATTTGATGCATTGATGCAACGTTGATGCTACAGCCATGATTGCATGTATCCATGGTCTTCCTAATATCATGTTATACGGTGATTCCATGTCTACCACACATAACGTTACTTGTGTTTCAATCTCTCCTAGCGGAATTCGCACCACTATCTCGCCTTTAGGTTTTGTTAAAGACTTTCCAAAGCCATGAACATGATATGTCGAATAAGACATTTCTTCATCCTTATATCCCATTTTCTTGAAAGTATGATAAAATATCATGTCTACAGAACTTCCTGCATCCACCAAAGTTCTATTCATAGCCCATTCTTATATAGATTTTATTGATTCCTCCTTTCTCATTGGTATAGTGGATACTTTGACTACCAATGGAGATGTATGACTTAGATTTTCTTCTGGTATTTCTGCTGCTGTAAATGTGATTTCCTTCTTTCCCAATCTTTCAATGGAGATATTTTTTCCACCGTCATAATTTTCCTTCCTTCAAAATCCCTTTTGTGTATCTTCCCCTTAATATTTTCATGAAATCTATCAATCATTGTTCTTGTTACCATATCACACTCCAATTTTCTACAATCCTTTTTTATTCTAATCATCCTTCCTTCAAATATCTCACTGATTTGTTTTATAATTTTCTTATTATTGAACAATTCTTATCTTCTTCTCCATCTTTTTCTATGATTTTGCTAATTCAATCCCTGTTTCGGGCGCCAAAATATAGTTGCAGGATTTCCCACACTACACCCTTGTTAAGATCTTGCTATAATCAACTCATAATTGAAGATGAAAAACGACACTTTATTATTTTGGTTTCAGAAATGTTTACAGAAATGAGAGAATTCAAGATTACAACTATTCTCTTGAAGTTTCTCTCTCCTCAAGATTTTCTTAACTCTCAAAAACACATCATCCTTTTCTGGACACATTGGGTCTATATTTATAGGGTAGTTACATAGTGGATGACAGCTAAGTTTCCCTCTTATTTCGGGTTGATTCTGCGATTGTACCGCGATAGTTACAATATTCACTCTCGCCAATTTTGTAACCATCGTAGGATCTTCACTCGTCATTTATTGCGTCGCTCTTTTGACTGATTTTGTGACACTCGCAAAGTGTAGTTGATGATATTGCGGTGATGCTCGCTGGGAAGTGTTGTTAATCTCGCAGAGAAGTATTGTAGCGATATTCTGGTCCTACACATACATCTAGGATATTCATTCAAATCCAATTCTAGTTCCATAACTGCCCAAGCCATTCAAAATATCTGTAACTTCATCTCCCTTAACTCATTTATCTAACTCCAATCAGTTTCAACATCAGTTCTTCATGTCCCCTGCAAGTTTAATAAAACTACCACAACTTCAAGCCAAAACCACAACCCATAAAACTGCAAACTTCTTCAAATCTCAATACTACTATTTATATAAAACACTCTTTAATTCTTCTTCATCCCCTGTAATTCAGCTTGCAACTTTAACTTCTCAACTTCATAAACCATCAAACAATCTTCATCATCTTCTTGTCACAGAAATCTAATTCCAAACCACCAACAACAGCTCTAATTCCCCAATTCATCTTCCTTTGAAAACTATTCATTCAATTCCTAATTAAAACTCAAACCCTAATATATAATTTACTCTACTAAGAATTTCAAAACAAACCCATGAAATATAACACCAAAACAAAATCAATTTGATAAAGGAAATCAATCAAAACCGAAACCTTAAATTTAATCTTCAATTTACCTTTTCATCATTGCAAATCGAGAATCGAACACCAACTCTTCTTATTTGCTCTCGATGCACAAAACCCACCTTCAATTAGTTGATTTCATACCAAAATCCATATTTTTCTTCAATCAAACTTCATATTTCAGAACCCTAACTTCTATTACTATTTGATTCATCGTTTCATCTACATCCAAAGTTGAACCAGATTCAACACCACCGATTTATTAAACTCCTGAGCTTACTCGAATAAGATTCAAGGTCAAAAACTCTGATTTGAGATCGACAGAGAAAAAAGAGAAGAAACAGAGAAGAAGATGGAAGAAGAAAAAGAAAAGAGAAATGGTTTCTATTCGACACGTTTAGGATAATAAGGTCAAAGGAAAATACTTTAGGCACCCAGAAGATTGATAAGGGAAGCCAGGCGGTTTAGATGCAGAATAACTATTTTTCGACTCATGTTAATCCATTAATACCTTTTTCGTCCGGTACCAGATTGACACGTTCGAGTAATCCACTTTGCATAAATTTTCGAGACCTATTCGACGGTACTAATTTTAACGTTCGTCTCTAATTAATCGAGTCATTAGCGGCTAAATCGTCTCTTGACTGGTCTAATAGTGTTGGCTCGCTTGATGGTCGTTACAGCTGTCACCCACTATGTAATACCCTATATAAGGAGCGGAACAGACTTAAGGGGGGGAGAGATCTTTTTAGAGTGGTGAGAACGTTTTGAGGAGAGAGAAAGTCTAGAACAGTGGTTGTATTCTTGATTTCATTTCCTTCTTGTAAAATTTCTAGACACCAATTAATAAAAAGTGTGATTGTTGATCTTAAAGATGTGTTGATTATTATGAATTCTTGTGAGGGATGTATTGTGGGAATTCCTGCAACTACAATAATAACAAAGCTTATACTCCCCCTAAAGGTGAGCTAGGTAGATATTCAATATGCACATCTTTGTTATCCCATTCATATGATATGTTACTCCCGCTTAGAATGTCCTTTTCCTCATTAGTTAGATAAACGTTCAAGCACCATCGTCCTCTTCCCTAGTGACACCAATCAATCATAGATTGAAACCAGCATCACTTGTTTACTCCATATATTTCTCCCCCTTTTTGTCACAAAAATGACAAAGCAAAGAACAAATAATGGACCACACGAAAAGGATCTTACAAATCTCAAAAATAGACTTGCAACCTGTTGAGTCAAGCACGAAGGTTTTACACACCATTTTTGATAACCAATATCAAAACCGAAACTACAAGTAATTATGTTTTGATATGTTATCATGGAAATAATTTCCCGAAGGAATTTTCCCAACTAGTTTAGCAAACCAAAAATCAACTAAGCAACTTAGTTCCTTTGCTAAACCGATTGTATAAATACAACTGCTTCATTCGATAAGACCAAAACAAAGATAAACTTTATTTTTCTCATCAGGTTCTAATTATCCATATAACTTAGACCTTTAGATTTCAAACAATCCAAATACTAGGTTAGTTAACTAGCATTTCCTTGTTTAGGCTTTCGACTAGACTTGAATAACCGAAACCTCCACTTTGATAAGTCTAACTAAGATCACAATTAACTCAGCTTGGATTATCCGGAATCGATTTGGACTAAACAACTCGTCCCGTCAACATATTCATTCGTTAAGCCATAAATAATTCATACAAACCAATAAATCAACTTGCATAATTATTCACCTCAACCGGATACAATAGAAACAACATATATAAACCACAGTTTCACTATTGCACCAAAATTTTGTAAGCTTAAACAATTCATACTACACAATAAAGCAAAGTAACAATTGTTTTACTTAACTAGAAGCAATTGAATTAGCATAGACATTAAAGCACCGCAATTGCACCAAATTTTGAAAGTCTAAACTATTGATATCACACAAACAAAGCAAGATAACAAAAGTTTTACTTAACCGGAAAAAATTGAATAACACACACATCCATATATTCATAATGGAATAAACACATTAATTGTACCAACAATTTCTGTAGTAGCAGGAAATCCCACACTACACCCCTCACAAGAATTCATAATAATCAACACAACTTTTAAAGATTAAGAACAACACTTTTATTAATTGATTCACAGAAATGTTACCAGAAAAGGAAGAAAACAATAATACAATCGCTCTTTAAACTTTCTCTCTCATAATTACTTGCTCAACAGTCGAAAAAGATCTCTCTCTTCCTTACGCTTATTCACCTCCTTATATAAGGATTTACATAGTGGGCTGTCCTTTATTTTAGGATCTGACTTGCGATATTCTCGAAAGAGTTCTATTGTCAATCTTCGCGAGCACTACAAACATCGCAGAGTCATCACACTTTTCTTATGTTTTTGCAATCGTCATCTGTTATGTCATTCTTCAAATCATTCTGCGACGCTCGCAAAGTGTTGTTAGCTAAACTTCGCAAATGTGTCTTTCTTGAGATATTCTGATCATACATCTTGCCTCTTCTCATGTCTTCTCTGCGAAGGAGAAAATGTCATGAAAAACTGTTCATTTTTTCTTTCAACTTCTTTTTCTATCGACAAGGCTCCATGAATTAAGCATAACCATCAACATGTGTTGAATATTCCTTTAAATTGGTAATAAATGTTTCTATCGACAAGGCTCCATTAACTTCTCAATCTTCGAGTAATTTTTCTCTGCAGTACTAAATGTTTTGCTGATGTAATAAATTAGTTTTTCTATTCCTGCATCTACTCGCAATAATACTGCACTTAACGCGTGCGAAGTTGTCGCAAGGAAGATTAATAATTCTTCTCCGGTCTCTGGCTTCTGCAAGATAGATATGTTCATTAAATATTCTTTAATCCCTTGAAAAGCCTTCTCACATTCATCTGTCCACTTGAACTTTGTACCCTTTCTGAGTATGTTGAAGAAAAGTTTGCATTTATCTGAAGATCACGAGATGAATCTTCCTAGCGAGGCTAAGAGTCCATTCAACTTCTGCACATGTTTTCCTATTACGGGTGTTGGCATATCGCGAATTGCTTGTACTTTATATGGGTCAACTTGTATTCCTTCCTTTGACCCAATGTACCCCAATTTTTTTCCTGAAGCTACTCCAAAAGTACATTTTTCGGGATTCACCTTAATGTTAAAATGTCGCATTTGATCGAAAATCTCCTTTAAGTCCTGAACATGGTTTTTTGCTTCTTTACTTTTGACTAGCATGTCATCTACATATACTTCTAGTGTTTTATGAATCCATTTTGCAAACACTTTTTCCACCATTCTTTGATATGTTGCACTAGCATTTCGTAAACCAAAGCGCATCTTTGTATAACAGTACAATCCTCTTGGAGCAAAGAATGCGGTGTGTTCTTGATCTTCTTCAGCGAGAGGGATCTGATTATATCCTTTATACCCATCCAATGAAGATATTATATCATTTTCCGCTGCTGATTCAACCATTTGAGGAATATCCGGTAATGGAAAGCTATCTTTTGGACAAGATTTGTTTAAGTCAGTAAAATCTATACAAATTCTTATCCCTTTATTCTTCTTTGGAACCACCACCATATTTGCAATCCATTCCGGTTACTTTGCTTGCCTTATAATTCACGCATCGAGCATCTTCTGTAATTTTTCCTCTATTTGGGAATGGTATGTTGTTGCAATTTTTCTTATCCTTTGTTTAAAAGGCCTTACCTCCTTGTTAATTTCTAGCTTATGACATGCAACTGATGGGTCTATTCCAGGCATTTCATCCATATTCCACGCGAAAATGTCTTTATATTCTCGCAAGAGGTTTACAGTTCGCTCTTCTTCATCTGCATCCATCTTCGTTCCAGTTTTTAGCATCTTAGGTTCTTCTTTACTTCCAACATTTACTTCTTTTGTTGGCTCTACTGCGGTGTAGCTGGCTTCAGGCTCTCCCATTGGTATTGAGGTTTTTACAGCTCTTATGAGTTCATCTCTTTCTTGCGAGATTTCGCTAGGTATTCCGTTTCCTTCTTTTGCTCTTATCATGTAAACTTTAAATTCTTCTTCTTTCTTTGTTTATTTCGCCATCTTTCTGCGAGCTTTTCGCAGCTTTGGACGCTCTTCATAATTTCTTACTTAAATTTGATAACACAGCTTCGCGAGATCAGCATCTCCTCTAATTTCTCCAATTCCATCGGGCATAGGAAATTTGATGCATTGATGTAATTTTGATGCTACAGCCTTGATTGCATGTATCCATGGTCTTCCTAATATCATGTTGTACGGTGATTCCATGCCTACCACACATAATTTTACTTGTGTTTCAATCTTTCCTAGCGGAATTCGTACCACTATTTTTCCTTTAGGATTTGTTAAAGATTTTCCAAAGCCATGAATATGATATGTTGAAAAAGACATTTCTTCATCTCTGTATCCCATTTTATTGAATGCATGATAAAATATTATATCTACAGAACTTCCTGTGTAGTTGCAGAATAACCTACAACTACACCCTCAGTAGAATTGATAAAACTTAAGAAGTTCTTGATGATGAATGACAACTTTCTTATTAATTCTCTCAATTGATTACAAAGAAGTATCTATATGGAACTAGAATAGTTACAACTTTCTCTATTCTCTTTCCTAAGATAATTTCTAATACTCACCAAAAGAACCTCCTGAATTTTACATTTGAACTCCTATTTATAATGAACTTTGTACAGCTACTTCGCAACACATCTTCGTACGATTATTCTATCTTCGCAAATATTCATACTTCCCTGTGCTTCCTCTATCTTCGTATTGTTTTGTAACCCTTTCCTCTTATATTTGTCACGATGTTCGTAAGTTAATGCCTTGTGATATTCGGTATCTACATCTTGCCTCTTCTCATGTCAATTCTGCGAAGAAGAAATGATCGTGAGAACATAACTGTTACTTAGTCTTTTAGAATTTGGACACGTCTTTCGTAACCGTCCTTTTCTAATTATTCCCTTATATAAACTCTTTTATATTCTCTTCCTTTCCTTCTTCTTATTTTCTCTTTTTACTTCTGCAATTTTGTCTTCTTATCACACTCTCCGTTACCATTTTCTCCTCCTGTTCATATTATCATGAGTTCTCCAAGGTAATTTTCTTCTATCTTCACGTTTTTCACTTGTTTTCCTCTTTGATTTCTGTGTAATTTATTGTTTGATTTTGGTTTATTTCAGCAAAACTATTCCTCAGATGAAATCTCCACCCAGAAATTCAAGCCCTAATCTTCGAAGAAGAAAATCCGAGAATCAAAAGGTAGTTAAAATACTCTGTCTTCTTTTTTGAACAATATATTGTTGCCTCAGTTTTTAATCTACATTTTGATTCGTAGGATGGTGAAAAATCCAATCCCAACAAGAGATCTCGAGTGATTAAACCTACACCAATAATTTCAATTGATGACTTCCTTCTTGAGATAGATAAGGAGTTTCCCTCTCCTCCTCGTGAAAATACTTCTTCGCAAACTCCTGCCTCTACTCCATTACCCAGTTTTCAATCTCCCACCAATGTCAATTTATCAACACTTCTTCAAGATCAACCCTCGCAAAATACTTCTTCAACATCTTCTCTTGAAAAGCCTATCTTGACTCCTAATCCTTTGAGTGCTATTGCTCCAGAAAATTTACAACTTGCTCTTATTCCTTCAAATTCTTCTCCTCTTCCTCAAGAAATTCGAGATGGAATTTACTTAACTTTTCGAATGTTATCTGAGGTTTTGAATAATACTGCGAAGTCTACTAATGTTCGTTCGCAATATGAGTTTTGCGAAGCACTAAATAGTTTCATCAATCCTGATATTTCTACTTCACACCAATCCTTGGAAAAAGAAGTTGAATTGCTTCGCCAATCTCTGAAGTCTTCAAGAGCAGAATGCGAGAATCTTCGGAAAGAGAATTATCAGCTTCAGAATGATTCTCTTGATTGTGCGATCCTTCGCAAAAGGAATGATGAATTGAAAGGTATGATTACTATCTTCATATTTTACCCTTTTGTTTACTTTTGTTCTTCATATGTTTGAAACACCCATTAAAACCCATTCCCCTTTATAGAATCCATCCAGAAATGTAGAAGATTGGTACTTCGCCATGAATCAGATGCAACAGAATATCAAGCCAAGCATGAAAGCCTCTTGAACCAATGCTCCAATTTATCTAATCTTTATTCGTGTGCTCTTGACAATTTTGATGCCCTTTTTCAAGAGAATACCCAACTGATTTACGACCTATTTTTTTTGAATGATGACATATCTCAACTTACTTCTTCTTTAACTAAGGCCGGCTTGAGAGTAGAAACCTTATTAGAAGAGAACAAAACCTTATCAGAAGAGAAATGCTCGTATTTGAATACAATGATCGTTTCTTCGCAAAAATTAGATACTCTTCAAAATAAATGTTGCGATCAAGAAAATCTTCTTTCTTTGTTAAAAGGTGAACTTGAGGAATTAAAGAAGTCTTCAGATGCAGAGAGAAGTTCTTTTGCCGTTGAGAAGAAGTCCCTTATTAATAAGAATATAATCTTAAGTACTAAGAAGAATCAACTTGAAGAATATTATTCTGAACTAAAAAGTCTTAATACCAAACTTGCGAAGGATAAAAAATTTCTTCATTCTAAAGATCAGAAGCTTCAATCTAGACTTAAAGGATTAGTTGGTGATGGTTTTGATAATGCGATGGATCAGATGAAGAATTGTTGTCTATCTTTAGCTCAATCTCTTATTTCTCAAAGAGAAGGTAGTCATTAAAATTTGACTGCCTCTGATGTATCTTTAAATTTTGTTGTATTCGCAAATTTGACCCTTTAAATTTTGTTTTACTCGCAGAATCTGAGAATAAACTTAGCAATGCTAAAGCTGGATTAGAAGCATCCTGTTCTGAGCTTCGTAAGAAAAATGCTTTGCTTTCTACTCGCTTAATCAACTCTCGTGATCGTGCTACTCGGAGATTCAACTATCTTTCTTATTCCAAAGATATCGAAGATACCAATCATCAGAAATCTATATTTCTTGAAAGTCATCTGAAAGCTCAAGTCTTTGCGAATAACATTCTCTTATCAAGAGCCTTGCCTCCTGTGAAAATTACTCCTCTGAAAATATCTGACGATGAAGTTGTTCGTGAGCCTGATAGTGATTTTGATTATGAGAGTGATGATGAAGGACTTGATGATGAAAAAGAATCTATTCCTCAAGGAGATGTTCCTGTTGCAGATTCTTCAAAGGATGATATTTCGCAAAAGTCGAAAGTTGCTAATGACCCTGCTCATATTAAAGATCCAGCACAGAGTGTTGATGAAGCATAATAATATTCTTTCTCAAATTATCATTTATTTTCTTGTTCTCCTTTCCTTTGAACTCCTTCTCTCATCTACTGTTGGTTTTCTTTTTGCAAAAAATTACGCCTACTTTTTTTGTTCTTTTAAGAAGTACACTTGATATTTTGCGAAGATGATTTGACCTTTCTTAAATTGAATGCTTTCCTTATTTGCATCATTTGATCATATGAAGAGAAATAATATAACTCAAAGAATATAGTTTAGTATCTCCTTTCCCCTATTATTGCTCTTCAGATGATTAAACATTGTTGGAAGCATTAGAATATCTTCCCTAATTCAACTTATGAAGCTTCAGCTTGTTGCAATTGTGAACAAGAAATCCTCCCTTTGAAGTATAAGAAATACGAGGTATGAAATATCCTTAAGAAGTATAAAAAGTATAAAATATCTTTAAAGAAGTATTCAATCCGTAAAGAATTATCCAATGTATGAAGAAGTATAAGAATTATTCCATCTATGAAGAATTACTCAATGTATGAAGAAGTATAATAAGTACTTAACCTTCGCAAAATGAAGTATCCGTTGAAGAAGTATAATAAATATGAGACGTTCTTGAAGAATTATAAGAAGTATTCAAGTTGTGGAGAAATATTCAGTATATTAAGAAGTATAAGAAGTATGTAATTCTCGTAAAATTTAATGAATACGAACTATCTGTTTTTGATTGCGAGCAAAATCGCATCTTTTGTTATATCTTCATGAAAATTCTTCAATAGGGTTGTCTTCTTTTTTAGGACTTCATGATTTATATTCTTGTAAAAATTCTTCAATGATGTTGACGGAGCTGTCTTCTTTGTCAGAACTTCATGATATATATACTCTTGTAAAAATTCTCCAATGATATTGATGGAATAATTTTCATTAATTGCTGTGGTCTTATCATGCCTTCCTAGGTAAAGGTCTTATTTTGCCACCTCTTTTGTGATAATATTTTTGTATTTGCGATAATATGACAAGTTTGAACATTCTTGAGAATATACAATCTCGTGACATTGTCGTCTTGCGATGAAATCGCATGACGTTTTTACACTTTCATGTAATAACCCATTGATCTCATCTTAACTTGTTTGTTATGTTCTGCGAGTTCTCTTTGTATGTTTTTTTTTCTCTTAGAATGCTCGCAGAAATTCAATTGTTGCACAAATATGACAAGCCTTTATGTTTTTGCAAACAAGAAGCCTCGTGACATTTGCGTCTTATAGCACGTATCAGCTCCCTAATGGAGGGTGCTGCCCTTTATCTTCCCCTTGGTTTCCCCTTCAAGGAAGCGTACATCGACCATACAAGGTTAGCTCTTCCCATCCGGTTCTGCAAACAACCAGCTTTTGATCGCAACCTCTTATCCTTTTTGCCTATAGGGCTTATAGTTACGAGGTTGCACCCTATGGGGTATCTTTGGGCCAAGTGCATCATTTGCCAAGACTTGTAAAAAATGGCAGATGTGCTTCAAGCTCACCCGGCACTCTTGACTCAACCGTGTACCTCGGCGCCTTTATCGTTTTCTGCACTTCTTGGGAAAGACAGTATGCCTTAGTCGCCCAACCTAAATCATGTTACAACGTATAATATTGCGTAATGTCGCAAGATTAGGTGAGAATCCAAGGTGTCTAACCAGGATAGGTACCCCGTTATTGGGTTGTACCCCGTAAAGTTTCATGTACTCAGGTGCCTTAGTGGTGTTCCGGTGTCCCTGAGCCATGCTTATAGGTACCCCCTTAAATGACGTACTTTAGGACTTTGCCTCTTACGAAATGTTGCTTCGCGAACTAGGTTGTACGCCACAAAGGTTTGCCTGTGTAATGTTTCTGCGGATTTCTTTCTTTTTTGAAAGCTGATCACAGATTGCGGTCTTTTATTCGCAAATTGCGGTCTTTTCTTCGCAAGTTAATTTGTGCGTCTTTCTTTAATGAAAGTTAATCGCAATAAATTTTTTGAAATTCGTAATTTTTGCATATTTCCTGCGAGCAAACAATATTCGTAAAATTTATCATGAGTTTTATGGATAATACCTTTTCAAATACAGTCTATTCCAAGGTCTACCAAGTCTCAAACCCATGTCTCTCCCTTCTGGATCCATCAGCCGATAAGCTCCACTTCCCACAACCTCTTTGATAACATATGGTCCATCCCATTTTGGTGCTAATTTTCCTCCATTTTCTTTCTGATATGGAGGTGTTTCTCGCATGACCAAATCACCTGGTTGATATTCACGTTCAATGACTCTCTTGTTGTATTCTCGAGCTAATCGTTCCTGATAAATCTTCATATGGTGCAACACCTTTTCTCTTTTTTCTTCCAAATCATCCAGTTCACTTAATATTACCCATGCACTTAAATTTCTTTCCCAAGCTTATTTCTTTGTTGTCGGAATTACAACCTTTGTTGGTAATACTGCTTCTACTCCATATGTTAAGCAATAAGGAGACATTCCAGTTGCCTCTCTTCTAGTTGTATTGTATGCCCAGACTGCACTAGGTACTTGCTCGCACCACCCTTTGAGATGTCCTTCTAATTTTTTTTTGATTGTATCTGCGATTGTTTTATTTGTTGCCTCTACCTGTCCATTAGCTTGTGGATATAACTGAGTTGATTTCCCACATTTTATCCTAAAAGCACGTAGTAACATCTCTATATTCTTCCCTTCAAATTGTTTTCCATTATCAGATATTAACTGTGCTGGAACTCCGTATCTGCAAATGATGTTCTCAAATATGAACGTAAAAACATCTTTATCACGAATATGCTGTACTGATTTTACTTCTGCGAGCTTCGTGAAATAATCATTGCGACTATCAAATATCGCCTTTGTCCGGATCCGTGCAGAAATGGTCCAACAATATCCAACCCCCATTTCCCAAAAGGCAGTTGTGCACTTGTTGAAGAAGTTAATGTTTCCCCTGGTGCATGAATTCTTTTACCATGTCGTTGACATTCCTTGCATCTTCGTACGAACAATTTTGCGTCTCGTATGCATATATGGCCAGTAATATCCTTGTATCTTTGCTCTGTACGCTAGAGATCTTCCCCCACTATGATTGCCAGCTTCTCCTCCATGTAACATCTTCAATATTTTTTGTCCTTCTTCACGAGTTAAGCACCTTAGAGGTGGTCCATTGAAATATTTTCTGTATAAAATTCCTTCTCGCAGCTCATAGTTTGTTGCACGACTCTTTAATTTATGTGCTTCTAGTCTGTTCCTGGATACTTCTCCTGTTGCGATATATGCATGAATTTCTTTTCTCCAATCTGCGATGTTATTTGGTAATTCTCTTTCTACTTCCATCGCAACTTCCTCCTCAATTTCTTCTTCTTTGTTCACTGATGGGTGTTGAATCGTCTGAATTTTGATATTTCTTGTATTAGGATTTGTCATCATAATTGTAATGAATGCAAAAGCATCTGCGAGTCGATTGTACTTCCTTGTTATATGCCTCCACTTTAATTTTGGTATCTTCGCAGATAATTCAGCAACAAGTTTCTTGTATTTCTTCAAGGAAGACTCATTTGTGGTATATTCCCCTTTAATTTGACAAATTACTAGCTGCGAATCACTTGTTGTCCTTATGCTTTCAAGCTTCTTTTCTATTGCGATCTTCAATGCGTGCACTACAGCTTCGTACTCTGTTTCATTGTTCGTGGATGCAAATTCTAGTCTGAATGAGAATGTTGTTCTTTCTCCTTCTGGTGAGATCAACACAACTCCAATTCCATTCCCCTCACTGTTGGATGATCCGTCTACTAAAATTTCCCATCTATTTGGTTCTGTTAACAAGTCTTTTGGATTCCCAAACTCTTCTTCAACATCCATCATTTCTTCTACTGCTTCATCTTATTCCAAAGGAAATTATGCCAAGAAATCTGCGACAACTTGTGACTTTTGCGATGATAATACTTCGTATTTTATCTTGTAATAGTTTACTTGTGCATTCCACCTTTCTATTCTCCCTGGCCTTTTGGTGTTCTTCATAACTGATTCAATTGGCACCTTGGTTACCACTTTTATCACATGTGCTTGGAAGTATATCGTAACTTGAATGATGCATAAACCAGGGCTAAGATTAACTTCTCCATTTTAGAATAATTTCTCTCTACTGCGTTAAAAGTTTTACTGATGTAGTAAATGGGCCTTTCTATTCCTGCGTCTGTTCACTGTGAGAACGCACTTAGAGCATATGGAGTTGTTGCGAGGTATACCAATAATTCTTCATTTTTCTCTGGTTTCTGTAATATGGATGTATTTGTGAGATATTCTTTGATTCCTTGAAAAGATTTTTCACATTCATCAGTCCACTTGAATTTTTCTCCCTTCTTAAGTATGTTGAAAAAATGTTTGCACTTATCTGACATTCGCGAAATAAATCTTCCGAGTGAAGCTAAGAGTCCATTTAGCTTTTGTACTTCCTTTACTGTTGTAGGTGTTGGCATGTCACGAATTGCTTGTACCTTTTCTGGATCAACTTGTATTCCCTCCTTTGATACTATATATCCCAAGAATTTTCCAGACGCAACTCCAACTATACATTTCTCAGGATTTAATTTGATGTTGAACTTTCTCATTTGTTCAAATATTTCCTTCAAATCTTGCACATGATCTTTGGCTTCTTTGCTTTTTATCAACATATCATCTACATATACTTCCAAATTTTTATGTATCCACTTTGCGAACACTTTTTCAACCATTCGTTGATGTGTAGCACCCGCATTTCGCAAACCAAATGGCATCTTCACATAACAATACAAACCTCTTGGAGCAAAAAAGGCAGTATGTTCTTGATCTTCTTCTGCGAGTGATATTTGATTATACCCTTTATATACATCAAGTGAAGTGACTCTATCATGTCCTGCAGCTGATTCCACCATTTGTGGTATGTCTGGTAATGGAAAGCTATCTTTGGGGCAGGCTTTGTTTAGATCAGTAAAATCTATACAAATTCTTATCCCTTTATTCTTTTTCGGAAAAATGACCATATTCGCAATCCATTCTAGGTATTTTGCTTCCCTTATGATTCCTGCATCCAACATCTTTTGTAATTCTTCTTCTATCTGTGCATGATAACTTTGTGATATCTTCCTTATCCTTTGTTTGAATGGTCTTACGTTTTTATCGATGTTCAATCTATGACACGCCACTGATGGATCAATTCCTGGTATCTCATCTACACTTCCTGCGAATATATCTTTATATTCTCGTAAGAGATCAATAGTTCTCTTTTCTTCTTATTCATCCATCTTAGTTCCAATTCGCAAGAATAAAGGCTCCTCTTTACTTCCAATATTTACTTCTTTAGTTGGTTCAGCTGCAACATAGCTTGGACTTTGCTCCCTCATAGGTGTTGGTTCTTTGATTACTTTTGCTGGTTCCCCTTCTTTTTCTGGAATCTCACTTGGTATTCCTCTCCCTTCCTTTGCTCTTATTGTATACACTCTGAATTCTTCTTCCTTTTTTACCTCCTTCGAAAGTTTTCTACGAAACTGTTTCTTTCTTGCTCTCCCCCCACACTGTTTTACTTCAATCTGATAACAAAATTTTGCACTATCAAGATCTCCTTTTATTTACTGTATTCCATTTGGTGTAGGAAATTTGATTTTCTGATGTAATGTTGAAGCAACAGATTTGATCGCATGAATTCACGACCTTCCTATCAACATATTATATGGAGATTCCATATCTATCACACATAAGACTATATGTGTTTCGATTTCTCCTAGAAATATTCGCAGTGCTATTTCCCATTTAGATTTTGTTGTAGATTTTCCTAATCCATGAATGAGACATTTTGAATTTGTGATTTCTTCATATTTAATTCCCATCCCTTTAAGTGCATGATAGAATATGATATTAACAGAACTCCCTGTATCAACCAAGATTCGGTTTAATTTCCATTTTTCTATAGCTTTCTTCTCTTCTCGCATGACTGGAACTGTGATCACCAATGGTGAAGTGTGGTTCAAGTCTTCATTTGGAATTTCTGCTACTGAAAATGTGATTTTCTGTTTTTCCCATTCTTCTAAAGTTGTTATTTTCTACTCCTCCATGATCTTTCTTCCTCTACAATCTCGCTTGTATATCTTTCCCTTCATGTTATTATGGAATTCATCAATCATTGTCTTTGTGATCATATTACATTCTTCTTTTTTGAAATCTCCATCCACTGACTCCATTTGATCTTCAAATTTTCCACAATTCCTTCAAATTTTGGCTATCACAATCCTCAAGTCCCTGTTTCTAGCGCCAATTATGTAGTTGCAGAATAACCTACAACTACACCCTCAGTAGAATTGATAAAACTTAAGAAGTTCTTGATGATGAATGACAACTTTCTTATTAATTCTCTCAATTGATTACAAAGAAGTATCTATATGGAACTAGAATAGTTACAACTTTCTCTATTCTCTTTCCTAAGATAATTTCTAATACTCACCAAAAGAACCTCCTGAATTTTACATTTGAACTCCTATTTATAATGAACTTTGTACAGCTGTATATGTGTTGCGAAGTATCGCAACACATCTTCGTACGATTATTCTATCTTCGCAAATCTTCATACTTCCCTGTGCTTCCTCTATCTTCGTATTGTTTTGTAACCCTTTCCTCTTATATTTCTCACGATGTTCGTAAGTTAATGCCTTGTGATATTCGGTATCTACATCATGCGTCCACTAAAGTTCTATATACAGCCCATTCTTCTGCAGACTTTGTTGATTTTCCCTTTTTCATTTGTATTAAGGATACCGTAACTACCAAAGGAAATGTATGATTCAAATTTTCCGTTGGTATTTCTGCTGCTGTAAATGTGATTTTTTGCTTTTCCCACTCCTTCAATGGTGATATTTTCTCCACCGTCATAATTTTATTTCCTTCAAAATCTCGTTTATGTATCTTCCTTTTAATGTTTTCATGGAATTTGTCGACCATTGTTCTTGTTATCATACCACACTCCAATTTCCTACAATTCTCTTTAGCTCTAACCATTTTTCCTTCAACTATTTCACCAATTTATTCAATTATCTTCTTAATCTTGAATAATCTTCATCTTCAACCTCGCTTTTTCTATGATTTTCGTTAATTCAATCCCTGTTTCGGGCGCCAAAATGTAGTTGCAGGAAAACCTACACTATACCCTTGATAAGAATTTACAGTAACTAACACATATTTGAAGATTAAAAACAACACTTTCTTATTTGATTCTCAGAAATATTTACAAGGAATGGAAGAAATCAAGAATACAACCACTCTCTTGAACTTTCTCTCTCTTCAAGACTTTCTCAACACTCAAAAAAATACATCATATCCTCTCTGAATCTACTGGGTCTTCTTATATAGGGTAGTTACATAGTGGATGACAACTAAGCTGTCCTTTAATTTTGGATCTGAACTGCGATATTATCGCAGTTAGTTGAAATACCAACCCTCGCTGATATTTGTAAAACTCGCAGTATCATCATGCTTTTTCCGTATTTTGGCTATCATCACCCATTGCGTCATTCTTTCTGTTACCAGCAACGCTCGCAATGTGTTGTTGATTATCCCGCAGTGGTATACGCAGAAATGTTGTTAATATCGCAAGAGTAATATCATGGCGATATTATGGTCCTACATCTTGCCTCTTCTCATGTCTTTTCGGCGAAGGAGGAAAGATCATGAGAAATAAAATGCCGCAACTATTCATCGTTTCATCTTCTATTATTAACAGAACTCCGTGAATTAAGTGTTACCGCCTACACGTGTCGAATATTCCTATTTTTACCGGTTACCATCCTTCTGCCTATAAAAGAGAGAATCTATCAAAGAAATATTTTTTCTTCTTTTACTTCTTCGTCTTCTTCACCTCTTCACTCTCTGTATGCTTCAATGGAATCTTCAAGGTATGTGTTCTTCTGACGTTATTAAACTCGATTTTGATTGTCTAAATCATACTTATTTACTTTATTTGATCTTTTTTGCTTGATTCTACATAACTCCCATACTATGTTTTATTTTCAGTGGAACTGCATCCAACACCAAGTTTGTCGACCAAAACCCTAATCTTCTCGAAGATTCACAACAAATAAAAACTGAAAAGAAAAGGAAGTCTGCGAGTCATAAGGTAGTAAGAAACATTTCTCTTCTTAATAACAATATTGTTGCCTCTATTTCTTATCTATATTATTACTTGCAGGGTGATGAAAATGCTGTGAAACCTCGCAAGAAACATCGCAAAGCCAAGACTTTTGAGATTGATATTGTTATTCCCAAGTTTTCGTCTTCAAAACCTATTTCTACTACTTCGCAGATGGAACCTCCATCCTATATTTGCGAGAATGTCATCATCAATACTCCCAATACCATTAATCCTCCAATGGATGAAACTCCCCAAATTGTTATGAACAAAACTTCTTCCTCTCCTATTTTTCTTCCAACCATTACTTTTCCATACACTCCACCTTCTGATGATGCAACCATCGCAAATGACTCAAATATCCAACTTTCCATCATTACTACTTCACCCTCTACACCTCTTCCAACATCTAAAAAAGCATCAGTATGGGTCGATGCTGCTTTTAAAGTTTTGTCTGATATTTTAGATGATGAGAGGAAATCTTCTACTGACCCTTTCAAATATGATGTTTACGAGACTTTAATCAAATATTTTGGTTCTGATCGAACTGCTTCGCAAGCGTCTTTGTAAAATGAAGTTGAAGCTCTAAAGAGAAATCTCCAAGCCAAAACTTCAGAATGTGATATTCTTGATCACAAGCTTCGCAACTCTTTTCTTGATTGCGAAAATCTTCGCAATAAAAACAAGGAGTTAAAAGGTATAGTTCTTCTGCCTCTGCCTCTAAGTTTTCTGTTTTAGTATATTTTCATCTTTTCTGTACTCAATTCCCTTTTAAATATTTGGTTGCCTATTTAGCTTTAAATCAGAAACGATTAATGAAGATATTTTAATTTGAGTCTGTTGCTGAAGAAGCTCGTGCTAAGAGAGATTCTTGGATGGATCAATATAATAGATTAGATAATATTTACACATATTCAATCGACCAAATATATAATCTTACCAATGAGAACGATCAATTAGCGCAAAGGAAAAATCTATTAAGTAGTGAAGTCACTCGCCTCTCATATTTGTTAACTCAAGCTAACTTGGCGATGAAATCTTTATTAGATTAAAACAAAACTTAATCTCAGGAGAAACGTAGTTTTTTAAACAAGATGGCGATCTCCTCGCAGTAAATAAATATTCTTCAGAAAGTGTGTAACAACCAAGAACAATATTTTCGTTCACTAAAAGATGAACTCAAGGAAGTAACCGAATCATCTGCCGCTGAGAAAGATAAACTTATCAAGGGTAGGCTAACTCTAAGTCTAAAGGCCAGTAAACTCCAACATCAATATTCTCAGTTAGAAGAATCTTATTCCTTATTATCAAAAGAAAATACTTATCTTCACTCCAAAGAAGAAACTATAAAGTCTCGCCTGAAGGGTATAATTGGACATAAATTTGATGATGCCATGAACCAACGGGAGAATTGTTTCTTATCATTAATTCAAAATTTAACTTCTCAAAAAGAAGGTAGTCATTTTGACTGCCTTAACTGTTAATTTCTCTATTTAATTTCTCTGCTATATTTGTTGCGAGATTCTTACCTGAATATTTTCTTGTTAATTTATGTTTCTCGCAGAATCTGAAAAAGGCCTTCACTCTACCATTTCTGATCTGACTGAAAAATTGGCTAAAGTTCGCAAAGAAAATGGAGTTCTCACCGCCAATCTTGTTCAATCTCGTGATCGAGCAGAGAGGAGATATGACTACCTTGAATACTTCAAAAATATAGAGATCAAAAATCGTGATAGAGGTTTCCTTCGCAAGGTTCATCTTAATGCTGAAGTTCTTGTGAATGATATTATTATATCCAATTCTCTCCCCCCTGTATCTGTTGATCCTTTAGAAGTAGATGATGATGAAATTCCTCTTCCCATTGATAATGATCTAAACTATGCAAGTGGTGAAGAAGAAGATTCAACAAAACAAGAAAAAAACTCTCCTAGAAAAGTTGCTACTGGTGGTGAAGAAATTGCTGGCGAAGAGCTAGAAGAAGAAGAAGCTAGAATTAATCGTAATGAGAAGAATACCGATAAAGTTGATAACACTGGCAAGAATAATGAAGCTGGCGAGTCCAATTCTGAAGCTTGAATTTTTTTCTTGTGTAGTAGCAGGATTTCCCACACTACACCCCTATTAAGATCCTATAAAAATCTAAATGAAACTAGTTGAAGATTAAAGAATTAAACGACACTTTTATTATTTAGATCTCAGAAATGTTTACAGAAAATATTCAAACTCAGAATTACAACTTTCTTTTCTGGAGTTTCTCTCTCCTCAAGATTTTCTCAACTCTAAAAATACATCATCATCCTCTGGACTTACTTGATCCCTTTATATAGGAAAGTACATAGTGGGTGACAGCTAAGTTTTCCCCTTCTTTCGGATATATTTTGCGATCTCATCGTGGTATTTGTAATATTAATCTTCGCCAACTTTTGTAATCCTCGTGAAACAACACTCTCATAACATGTCTCTTCAATCGTCAGCTATTATGAAGCTTACTTGTGACGCTCGCCAAATGTTGCTGAAGAATCCTTACGACACTCTCGTGAACAATGTCATTTATACTTATAGGAATATTTTAACTTCTCATGAAAGCGTTGTTCTTACTACGAGAATATCGTTGTGGCGATATTCTGGTACTACATCTTGCCTCTTCTCATGTCTTTTCTGCGAAGAAGAGAAGATCGTGAGAATAAATTGCTATAATCTCCTATCTTTTCACCTCCACCTTTATTCTAACACGTCTCTAAACCTTTCACCAGCTGTCTTCATATAATTTTATCACCCATATATTTTTCGACACGTCATCTTAAACCGCTGCTATTTGACCATTCACGTCCTTTCATTGTATTAACTATTTTATTTTCTCGAGAAACTTCTTCTGCTATAAATACCTTCTCTCATTCTTCTCTTTTTCTTTCTTCTCATTCTCTTTCCTTCTTCTTCTCTGCAAATTTCATTGCTTTCCCGCAAATCGCGCATCTAATATCTTTCGCCATTTTTTCAATCTCCTTTCATTCCCATTCTCTCAAAATGGTTGCTGCTGGTGCTAAAAATCTTATTGCTTTCAATTTGATGCAAGAAAAACTTAAAAATCAAGGATTTGACTTATCTTTAATCCCAGATCAAAGTCCCAAATCTGTTCTTTCTCTTGAATTATTTTCTAACTTCCAGTGTTCTCGTGAATAAATTATAGTTTCATTAGGTCAACTTGAAGCTGGTCTTCCACTTCCTCTCTACAACCCTGAACTTCCACTCTTTTACCAAATAATTTTTGATAAGAGATTTTCACGAGCGGTGTATCAACTTGGCGGGGATTGTATTAGATTATTACTGGAATATGCCTCTCGTGGTGCTGGCAAAGGATCCCAATATTCCGAAGAACATAAAAGTCTTAAATATAAACATATTCCTATTATCCCTGCAAAGTATACTGTAGATAATTTCTTCCGAAATTACCAATTACTTCCCATGGTAAGGGATAGTACATGTTGGGGTGTTCGTTTGCATAAAAGGAAGGTCGCTGCTGAAAATGCTCTTATGCAAGACATTGATTTCCATACCAATACAAATGATGGCCCTCGTCATTCTAATGACGATAAGTGGTTTATTTTTCCCTTATGCCTTAAAGGTACTTATATATCCGGTTCTCTCCAACTTCCTGCGAATCTCTCTCACTATGAACCATGGACTTTCAACTGGCCTGATAGGTCTTCCAATGTATATTCTCTCATCTTCTTATGATATTATTATTTATTCCTTCACACTCTCGCTAACTTTTCCATTATCTTGCTGGTTGCGAAAATGAATCTTAATTACCAGAAATATAGGAAACCCAGCACTCTTCTAGCTCTTAGATCTTTCACAGATGAAGTAAGAAATATTCCTTTATTAATTAACAATATATTGTTTCCCCTATTTCTTATCTTTATCTGTGTTTGTAGGTAATTGAAGAATACCACCTTTAGAGCCAAAACTTAAGGAGAAACCTTCAACTAATCGTAAAGGGAAATCTACTGCTTCAAGTGAAGGAAGACGCTCTGCCCCTCGTGATAAAGAACCCAGCGAGCCTCCTTAGAAGAAAAATAAAAATCAGCATTCTTATTCTCAACATACCCAATTGGATTCAATCGTTAGTAATAAATCTAATGATGAATTTATCGAAGAATTTGACGATATTATAGAAGTCCCTTCTGTGAAAAATTCTTCTTCCTCTGATTCTTCCATGACCCAACTGTCCATGATTTTTGGCGATTCTTCTCGTGGAAATGCGAATGAGTATGGCGATGAGACTCTTAATGGGATAGCTCAAGCGCTCGTCAAAGTGTGCGATGCTCCAATCTTATCTGATAATAATTCTCTTCGTGGAATTTCTGAAACTCTAACTCCAAGCTTCTTAAATGCACTTGGTATTCTGGTATGTTTTCTTAGTTGTTTCTTAAATCGCCAGATTTCTCTCGTCAAATTTTTGTACTTATAAAACTCTGTTGCAGGTTGGGAGAGCTTCTTTTGCTGCTACTGCTGATTTAGATAATAAATGTGCTTCATTTAAGAAAAAGGTTGTTAACCTTCGCCAAGATAAAGAGAAACTAGAGGCTGAAATTGCTGTGCTTCGTGAGAAAAATAAATTGTTGGAAACTGAAGCTTCAGTTGATAAACAGAAGATTTTGGATCTTAACAATGCCAACAAACAACTTTATGGTATGATTTACTTTTTCTTTCTTTTAGATTTTTTATTTTTCTTTTATATAGCTTATCCAAGCAATCATTTTTGCATATGTTTATGGTCTAACTGACGAAGCTACGTTCCTTCAAACCTTTCCCGAACCTGTAGATGATAATACTCTTCTTGCTCACCTTAATAATTCCTTAAGTAATTTTGCTGATGAACAAATTAAATCCCTCTCTATAGAGGAACTTAAATTTAAGTTTAATCTCCTGACCATTGAACACAGACACAATTTAGGATTATCTAATAAATTTAGGCGTCTTTATCATGAATCAAAAGAAGTGATCAATGGATTAAGAAGTAGAATTAGTGATCTTGTTGACGAGAAAGATCAAGCAATTAAAAACGGCAGCGAAACTCTAGCAGATTTCCATAAAATTCTTCCCGAAGTTCAAAAGGAAAGAGATAAACTCTTCTGCGAAAATAAAAATCTTTTTGAAAGAGAAACTCAAGTTCGTTCTCGCCTTCTTATTACTAGCGATGATGAGTATTCTTGGGAAGCACAGGTTCTTGATAATTCTAGGAATAATTTAGGTATAAATGCTAGTCTTCATGCTGATCAATCAGCCTTAATTAGGGACTTGATTTCTGAAAAAGAAGGTTGTTAACCACTCTACTCTATTAACCTTTTGTTTTTTTTATTATTCTTTCTTATAACTTCTATCTTGTCGATGCCTTATTCTCGCAGATTATGAAGACAGATGCCGTGTAAGGATGAGAGAACTAGAAGATATTAATCATCAACTCGCGAACGATCTTACTGCTCGCAACAATAAATACTCACGATTAAAATCTCAATTTTGGATTACTTCTGCAAATTTTAACAGATCCCTCCTCATTACTCGTAATAATACTACTAGGCAGGTTTGTGATGATCATGGAATTCCTCATTCTCTGTATCCTGATCTTGCAAATGCAATACCATCAATGGTTCAAGATCTTGATATCTCTGATACTGATGAAGATTTTGACGAAGGTGAAGAAGAGAATAATGACGAAGAAACAAATTCTGGCGATGATGAAGAACCCAACAAAAATAATGAATAAGAGAAATCTGGTGAAGAAGAAGAATCTGATAAAGATAACAATGTTGATAAGTGAAACAATGTATCTGTCTAACTTCTTTCTTTGATGTAATTAATCGCGAGTTTCTTCAATTTGCTGCAACTTTCTTCAATTTAATGTGTAAATTTCTTTGCCCCCTTATCTGTATGAATGAAAGAACAACCTCTTTTTTGCAATATAACTTGGTCAATATAGTTTGCATCTGCTAATTATCTGTGCCTTAATATCCATATAAATTTCTCATATGGTGATGAATAATAATCTTTATCATTCTATTCATTCCCATACTTGCCTCTATTATTCATCTGCAATATGAGAAAGTTAATAAACGAATATTTTGACGAATTTCATAATTTCCGCGATATTGTCGCAAACCCTGATATTTTTGCGATTTTATGGTCTTATCATTCCTTCCTACTTAAAGGTCTTACTTTTCCATAGTATTCTCTCTGCGACAAGATCGCAGGACGTCTTTACATTTTCATGTATTGACCCATTGATCTTGTCTTATCTGCATTTCTTTATTGTATTGCGACAATATGACGAGCCTAAGTTTTCTCGCGAAAACAAAACCTCGTGGCATTGCCGTCTTGCGATGAAATCGCAGGACGTATTTACATTTTCATGTAAAAACCCCTTGACCTCATCTTAACTTATTTCTCTTATGGATTTTTGCCTCTGTATAATTTACGCGACAATATGACAGGCCTAAATGATCTTGCGATCTTAGAGCCCCATGACATTGCCGTCTTAAGACACTTATCAGCTCCCTAATGGAGGGTTTCGCACTTATCTTCCCCCTGGTTTCCCCTTCAAGGAGGGCACATCGGCCATACAAGACTAGCTCCTCCCATCCGGATTTACTAACAACCAGTTGTTTTCGCAGCCCCTTGTCCTTTATGCCTATATGGCTTATAGTTACAAGACTGCACCCTAGGTGGGGTTTTCTTCAGGCCAAGTGCATTGTAGCCAAGACTTACCAAAGATGTCCAGGGTAGGTTCGTCTGTCCCGGGCACCCTTGTCTAAACCGTGTACCTCTGTTCCTTGGTCATACTCTACACTTCTTGGAAGAGACTCTCAGTCGTCCAACCAGGGTATAACCTTATAAAGTTGGAAATCCAAGATCTCTCTCCCGGATAGGTTTTCTTTAACCCCTACATCTGTATGACTCAGGTTCCAGTAGCGGTATAACCTTATCCCTGAATCATATAAAGAGATACCCCCTTTATGACGTGCTTGTAGGTCTTACATTTGCCTCTTACGAAATTGTACTCGCGAACTAAGTTGCATGCCATAAAGGTTTGTCCCATTCTCTTAATCTCTGCGAAATTTCATTCACGTTTCTTAAAATTTCTTGCGAGCTTTAAATCTCAATAATTTCTTTTCTTTTTCTTTTTTGAACTTTTCAATTTCATTTTCTTCACTCAAACAGAAAAAACAACTTTACCTTTCTACTTCTAGCGATCTGCTCGTCATATTTCATCTTTCTATCACTTTATTTTTTTCATCTTCCTTATCATCTATTATTTTACTTAGTGTTTTCCCGCAAGTTGCTTGTCATTTCCTCCTTTTATACTTTTTATACCTGTACCTCTGCTGCGTTTTATTTTTTGCTTGATTTCTGCGAGGGACTCGTTAGTTATTTCTTCATGCTTTTATATTGAATCAACCATTAATTTGTCACTTCTCTGTTGTTTCTTAATTATGTATTTCCAATTGTTGTTCTTCCCTGCTCTTTCCTCGCAAGACTTGATATCTATCTCATAACATTTCTTACTTTCTCCCCAATCTCCTTTAATTACTCCAACACCATTTGGATGAGGGAATTTAATGCACTGATGAAAGGTAGATGCAACACCCAATATCCTGTGTAGCCAAGGTCGACCAATTAAGGAGTTATATGGTGATTCAATATCGACAACACAGAATAAAATCTTGGAAGTCATTCCTCTTATCGGAATTCTCATTGTGATCTCCCCTTTAGGCTAGTTGGCAGTTCCATTAAAACCATAGATTCTGTATGTCGATGGTATCAAATCTTCATCTTTCCCACCCATGGTTCTGTAGGTATGGTAGAACAGGATATCTACGGAACTTCCAGTATCAATTAGGATTCTATCAATGGCCCAAGACTCCTCCATTTCGTTATTGTTTTCTTTACCTCCTTCTTCTTCTTCTTCTGCTTGTTCTGGTTTTATTTCCAACCTTACCACCAATGGGTTATCATGCACCTCTCCAGGCTCTGGTATTTCTTGTGCTGTAAAAGAAAGGATTTGTTTCTTCCACTCTTCTAATGGCGAGATTCTCGCTATATTCATTATTTCTTTTCCATCCATATCTCTGGCAAAGACTCTACTTAAGACATTATCGTGGAAATCTTCGATGGTTCTGAAAGAATGCACAATAGAATTACAAAATAAATTCTTTGCTTTAGTTCCAACCTCTATAACAAAAGTTTCTGCTCCTTTTACATTAGTCATTCTGCGATCGTTTGGTGGTGGTGGCAATTGTTGCGATTGTTGATGCTCTTTTAGAAAATGATTTAGCTTCCCTTGATCGATCATTCTTAAGATTATTCTTTTTACATTTCTGAAATTATTTATCTAATGACCATGAAAATGATGATAAGGACAGAATTCTTGATTACGAGTGTTAGGATGTGGTTCCTTCCCCATGTTCCATGGCGAGGGTATATTTTCCATTAAAATGATAGCTTCCAAGATTTTTTCTACACTAGCATTCAAGGGTGGCATCTTAATCTCCTCCCATATAGTTCTCATGTTCCCCTGATTTCTGAAATTATTTTGTAGGTACTGAATATCGCAAGATAATAGTTCACGAGTATCGTAGTAAATAAAGGAGAAAATAGTTATAAAATGATACGATGATAGAAGTAGCGCGGAGAAGTATGAAGTTTTGCGAGGATGGAATACTTTTGCGAGTATGAGTTGCGATACTTCGCAACTCATATACAGCTGTATAGGTTTTACTATAAATAGGAGTTCAAATGTAAAATTCGAGAGGTTCTTTTAGTGAGTGTTAGAAAATATCTTAGGAAAGAGAATAGATAAAGTTGTAACTATTCTACTTCCATTTAGATACTTCTTTGTAATCAAGTGAGAACATTAATAAGAAAATTGTTATTCATCATCAAGAACTTCTTGAGTTTTTACTAATTCTATTGAGGGTGTAGTTGTAGGTTATTCTGCAACTACATAATTGGCGCTAGAAACAGGGAGAGAAGAATTCATGTACCAGAAAAATGACAAGAAGAAGAAACACATCAGAACCATTAACTGAAGTAAGAAGAAGTGTAAGACTCGCAGGAGGAGAAGCAAATATAACAGGAGAACCTAGTAGGAGAAGGAGTAATCGAAGAAATCAAGCTCAACAAATAAGAGATCATGATAAAGTGAGTATACACACTTGGAGAACTAATACACCAGAAGAAGAAGATGGAGAACCACAAATCATAGAAAATGGGAGGTTGATGGGAGGAACAATTCTTGAAATAGAAAGGGAGATGTTAGAAACATTGAGACAAGGAATCCAAAAAGAACGAATGATCGAAGCTGAAGAGCGTGCCAATTTAACAAGACAAAATCAAGAATTGAGGATGGAAAATGAGATGCTACAAAGAAGGAAATCTCAAAGTGTTGCAAGATCAAATGTTAGAACAGAAAGAGAAGGACAAAATTCACCGATAATCAATAATGAAAATAATATGCAAGAACAAGGGCAGAATCAAGGTGAAAGAAATCAAGAGAATCATTTCATTTTAATACCAAACCACGAACAAAATATGGAGAATATACGAACAAGGACAAATCCTAGAGAAAACAATCAGAATCGAGAGGAAGAACATCAACTTATGGAAGAAACTGAGAGACAACAAGCAGTACATCAAAACAATCACGAGAATGGAGTAAGAAGATATGAAGAGGCTCGTAACAAACAAAATGTTGAGTATGAAAGAATTAAGAGAAGAATTTTAAATCAACAAACAGAAATGGAGAGAAATGAACCAAACTCTCGAATCAGAGTACAAGCAAATCAAGAAGAAATAAATCACAGAAGAAGGAGAAATGAAGAAGAAGAAATTCCTGATATTCACATGAGAATAATGAGAAGAATAGAAAGGGAAGAACAAGAATTCCAAGATGCTCTGCAACTGAAAAATTATGATAATTTGGAAAGAAGATATTTGCAAAATTATGCAAATGAAAACATTAATGAAGAATATGATAGAATGCGAAGGATCGTAAGGGAGGAAGCGCAAGAACGTAGAAGAAGAGAAGCTGCATTAAAAAGACCAATGGATGAGAATTCTGAGGCAAATGCACGAATCTTTCGAGAATTAGCAGAAATGAGAGGGATGATAAACAATAGAAGAGGAGGAGATAGAAGGCAATTAGATGAAGCAATAGGAGAAGCTGCGAGGACTCCATTTGCTAGAGAAGTACAATTGGGAGGAATTCCACCAAAATGCAATTTGCCCACACTTACCAGTATCTTTGATGGGACTTCATGTGCTATTCAGCACATTAAAGCATACATAAGATGCATGTTACAATGGGAGAATCATGATGCTGTGTTATGCAAGTACTTCGCATCAAGTTTAACAGGGGAAGCTTTAAAGTGGTTCGAAGGACTCCCTAAGAACACTATTACGTCATTCAGTCATTTGCAAGCAACTTTCCTTGGAGCATATATCACAAATCACTCTTCACGGCTTGGTATTCAAGATATATTTGGTTTAAAACAAAGAGTAGGTGAAAGTTTGAAGCATTTGGTAAGACGATGGAAGACTATGTGCAGTGATATGGCAGGGCACGTGGATGAGAGATACTTGATTCTGTCCTTCATAAATGCGATGTTCGCAACTGACCAATTATATGTTTAAATCTTCAGAAGAAAGAATTCCATAATGATGACAGAGTTACGAGAATTGCAAGAAGAATACATTACACTAAAGGAAAAACAACAGTATGGAATCATATCCAGTAGCAAAAACTAGCAATCAAGATGGAGGAGCAAATTTACTTCCCAAAATAATCAATGTAGTAGCAGGTACTTCACAAACATCCTCACAAACTTCTTCGCAAATTTCAGAAGAGAAGAAAATCAATGATAGCCAGTCAAAAATGGTAGCAATGGGTAGTAGAGATCAAGAAGAGTATGATAGAGAGAAGAATTTCTATAATCGAATAGGAAATAACCAAATTCCAAGACTAGATAAACAACAAGAAAATTATGGGGGACAAAGGCAAAATTATTTTGGACAAGGGAACCAGAGACAAAATTATAACAACGGTCAAGGAGGTCAAAGAATGGTAAGGGAAGAGATAAAGTTACCACCTTTGAATACAAGTGTAGAAAAGATATTGCAAGCAATTATCCTGGTAGAGAATATACCAACTCCATGGAACATGGGAAAGGAACCACCAATGGGTCCAAGAAGTCATGAATTTTGTTCATATCATCATTTTCATGGACATTCTATAAATAATTTCCATAATATCAAGAGGATAATCTTCCGAATGATTGATCAAGGAAAACTAAATCAATTTTTGCTTAAGCAGACACAGTCGCAACAATTACCACAGGCTCCATCCATAACTCGCAGGGAGAACACAACAAAAGAAAAGGGAGAAGAAATCCTACATATAGAAGTGGGGACAAAAGCAAGGAATGTTTTCTGTAATTCCATTGTTCATTCATATAAAACCATATAGGATTTTCATGATAATGTGTTAAGCAGGGTATATGTGAGGGATGGTGAAGGAAAGGAAGTAATGAACATCGCAAAAATTTCACGACTTGAAGATTGGAAGAAACGTGAAATTTCTTTTGAAGCCACTGAAATTCCAGAAGGTTGTGAAGCACATGATAATCCATTGGTAGTAATATTAGCAATCTACATGAATATGGAAGAAAACGAAGATGATATGGAGGAAGAATCAATTGGTCTTAATAGGATTTTGATTGATACGGGAAGTTCTGTCAATATCCTCTTCTATTCTGCTTACAAAACTATGGGGGAAAAGATGCAGATTTAATACCTTCTACTTACAGAATTTATGGTTTTAATGGAACTGCCAACAAGCCCAAAGGAGAAGTGAGCATGCGAATTCCATTAAGTGGAATGCGAACTGAAATTCTGTTCTGCGTTGTTGATGTCGAATCACCATATAATGCTTTGATAGGAAGACCATGGCTTCATGGAATTCTAGGCGTAGCTTCCACTCTACATCAGTGAATAAAGTTTCCTCATATGAAGGGTATTGGAATTATCAAGGGTGATTGGGATGAGGGAAAGAAATGTTACGATACAGAAGTAGAAGTTTGCGAAGGAAAAACTGCTGAGAAGGAAAATTGGAGAAAAAGAGCAAAGGCTGTGAAAAGAAGTGAAAATCTAATGGCAGAGGTTTAAGGAAAAAGAGAATAAAGTTACGATGATAATCATACAAGAAATTTACGATGATAATAAGGGATTGTGATTTGCGAAGAAAGAAGAAGGAAAATAATAAAACAAGAAGGTAATCAGTATGTTTGCTCGTGGAAATAAGGTATGTGGCAAAACAAATTTTTTATTTCGTGATAAATTTTACGAATATTGTTTACTCGCAGGAAATTGGGAAAAGTTACGAATTTCAGAATTTATATTCCGATTAAAATTTCATTAATTTGCGAATAAAAGACCGCAATCTGTGATCAGCCTCCAAAAAAGAAAGAGAGCCGCAGAAAATTTTATACAGGCAAACCTTTGTGGCGTACACCCTAGTTCGCGAAGCTATATTTCGTAAGAGGCAAAGTCCTAAAGTACGTCATTTAAGGGGGTACCTATAACGTGGCTAAGGGTAACCGGAACACCACCAAGGGCCCTTAGTACATGGTAAAAATTTAGGGGTACAACCCAATAATGGGGTACCTATCCGGGTTAGACACCTTGGATTCTCACCTAATCTAGCGACATTACGCAATATAAAATGCGGTGTATGAAGATTTAGGTTGGGAGACTAAGGCATACTGTCTTTCCCAAGAAGTGCAGAAAACGATCAAGGCGCCGAGGTACACGGTTGAGTCAAGAGTGCCGGGTGAGGTTGAACCACATCTGCCATTTTTGACAAGTCTTGGCAAATGATGCACTTGGCCCAAAGATACCCCATAGGGTGCAACCTCGTAACTATAAGCCCTATAGGCAAAAAGGATAAGAGGTTGCGATCAAAAGCTGGTTGTTTGCAGAACCGGATGGGAAGAGCTAACCTTGTATGGTCTATGTACGCTTCCTTGAAGGGGAAATCAGGGGGAAGATAAAGGGCAGCACCCTCCATTAGGGAGCTGATACGTGATATAAGACGCAAATGTCACGAGGCTTCTTGTTTGAGAAAACATAAAGGCTTGTCATATTTGTGCAACAAATGAAGTTATGCGAGCCTTCTAAAAAAAAAAAAAAGAGATAAAAAGAAAGAAAAGAATAAAGAACTCGCAGAACATAACAAAGAAGTTAAGATGAGATCAATGGGTCACTACATGAAAGTGTAGAGACGTCCTGCGATTTCATCGCAAGACGGCAATGTCATGGGGCTTTACGTTCGCAAGAATATTTAGGTCTGTCATATTGTCGCAACAATTCCTGAAGAGGCTAAAATACTATACAAAGAAGTTAAGATGAGATCAATGGGTTTTTGCATGAAAGTGTAAGAACGTCCTGCGATTTCATCGCAAGACGATAATGTCACGAGGTTGTATGTTCGCAAGAATGTTCAGACTTGTCATATTATCGCAAATACAAAAATTTACTACAAAAGAGGTGGAAAAATAAGACCTTTACTTAGGAAGGCATGATAAGACCACAGAAATTAATGAAATTCATTGCATCAATATCATTGAAGAAATTTTATAAGAATATACATCAAGAAATTTTGAAGAGAAGACAGCTCTGCCAATATCATTGAAGAATTTTTACAAGAAGTCCTATCAAAGAAGACAACATCATTGAAGAATTTTAATGAAGACTTAACAAAAGATGCGATTTTGATAGCAATCAAATACAGATAAGTTCATATTCGTAAAAGTTTACGAGAATTACATACTTCTTATACTTCTCCATATATTGAATATTTCTCCAAAAGATTGAATACTTCTTATAATTCTTCAAGAATATATCATATTTATTATACTTCTTCAACGGATATTTAATTTTGCGAAGGTTAAGTACTTATTATACTTCTTCATACAATTCTTATACTTCTTCATATATTGGGAAATTCTTCATGAATTGGATACTGCTAATACTTCTTCAAAGATATTTTATACTTCTTATACTTCTTAAGGGTAATTCATATTTCGTATACTTCATACTTCTTATACTTCAAGGGGAGATTTATTATTTACCTCGCAACATTCCGCAAAAGGCAAAAGGCTCATATTTTTTATACTTCAAAGGGAGGACTTTTTATTCATAATCACAATCAGACAAAACTTCGTAAAATAAATTGAGAAGGATATTCTAATAGTTCCAGCAAGAGTTGATCATCTGAAGAGCAATAATAAGGGGAAAGGGAATACTAAGCTAAGTCTTTAAGATATATTATTTCTCTCCACATGATCAAGTTATGCAAATAAGGGAAACAAACATCAAAGAAAGATTAATTCAAATTAAGCTTTGAAAAAGAAATTGTTGGATTGATTCAAAGTGCAATCAAGAAGAAAGTGTTATATTGAAAAGAAACAGAATAGACATACAAAAAAGAGTGAAGTTACAAAACAGATATACAAAAAAAAAGAGTGAAGTTATTTTTCAGGCGATCTATTCCCATCAAAATGATCTTCTTCTTCAACTTCACTATCATTTTCAACTTCACTTTCAGAGATTTCCAGATATGGAGTATCTTCAGGAATTTCTTCAGAAAGGAGCGTATGGTACTTCTTGAGAGGAATTTCATTATCTTGCGAGTCATCTTAGCTCGAAAACGCTTGACATATAAACTATGGTTATGCTAGGAAATCAGAAGTTGAGATCTCAAATCAGAAATTTTCTTATTACGATTAGCAAGGATAGTTTCCAGATCGTTATTCATCTTCGCATAATTTTCTGCAGCAAGGAGAAAAATTAAGGAATTGGTTAGCAAATTACGAAGGAAAAGTAACCAAAATTATTACCATCGCAAAGAATTTACCTTCTAATTGCTTCTTATCATTACGAAGAGAAGAATTTTCAAGCTTTAATTGATTATTCTCCTCAAGAAGAGAAGAATTATCAATTGCGATGCTCGCAGATTGTGAATTATCTTCGTGACGGGATATTAATTCTGCGTTATCAATACTTAAATCCTCTACTTTCTGACGGAGATTTGAATTTTCAACCTCTAACTTCTTACAACGATTCAAAGTTTTCTTCTCAGCAATAGAATGACGTCTTTCCCAATCAGAAGCAGCTGCACAACTAACTCTTCCAACCTAAACAAGAAAAAAGGGGTTAGAAATCAACAAAATAAGGGAAATAAATAAGGAATAGAGAAGAAACTTACCATGCTACCTAAAGCATATAATGAAGCAGGAGAGACGAATCTTGAAATTCCTTTGAGGGAGTTATTATCAATTATAGTAGGAACTTTACAAGCCTTCGCAATAAGTTTGCGAGCATTCGTTGTAGGAGAATTTCCTAATCCACGAGAAGAATGGAGGAAATCCTTAGAGATGCTAACCATTGCTGAGGCAAAAGTGTCTGGGATACTATAATCTTCATTTCCACCTTCATCAACATAATTATCATCATCTCCTTCGTCAGAAAGGGTATCAGAATTAGAACTAAAGTCCTTCTCAGGAAATTTATCATCTTCATCACCAAGATCTTCCTCAATGTTCTCATTAGAAGAAATTACATTGGAATGAGATTTGGTTGAGAGTTTCTTCTTTTTCCTCCTCTCGTAAACAACATATTGAAGTTTTCTTTTTCCTTTGCGAAGAGCATCATCTTGACTACCAGAAGCTTGGGTAACCTTCGCAGAACGAAGAGTTTGTTGTCTCGCAGTAAGCGTTTTAGAAGAAGTAGAACTCTTATTTTCACTCGCAGCAATCTCAGGAAGAAGTGGAACCTGCAAATTCAAATAAGGATAAGAAACAGAGGAAACAATATATTGTTTAGAAAAATACAAGAGTGTTTCTTACCTCATTTGAAATTAAAGGGTAACAAAAAGATAAGGAAATGGAAGTACATACATTTCTAAAAACCCAAGGTTGATAATAGCGGTTACGAAGGTTCGCAGGAAGTTCTACTATCCCAGAAATATAAGAACCTGATAATATTAAAGGGTACTTATACCAATCTTCATCATTAGAACGACGAGGTGTCTTATTATTTCCTGAAGCATAATCAATATCGTGCATGAGAAGATCATCTGCTGCGATATTAGCTTTACGATGAAGACGAACACCCCAAAGATTATCTTCTTTTCTCGCAGGAATTAGTGTGTAATTTTTGAAGAAACCCTCAACTGTATAATTCGCAGCAACAATTTCTATATTTTCAAATCCAGGTTTCCTAAGATAAACTGAATACAAAGATTTCCCAAAAGCGGCACGATTTGCGAATTCAACTAAGAGGCGAATATAATCACCAGTCAATTGGTAAATGGCACAAGAAAAATTGGGGTGGGAAATAATTTCATAGAATAGAGGAAAGTTAACATCATAAATAGGAAGACCTGCGAGGATTTGACCTCGTGAGATTAAAATTTTCTGATCATCCCAAACATAGTTGGTAAAGAGCTTCACGCAAAGAGAAGATTTATTATCATAACCTTCAATCTCAGAGAGAATAAGGTCTCTATCAGTAAGTTCCGCATTAATTTGTTCAATAGTTTTCTTCTTTGGTGCCATTGAATATAAGAGGGAAAATAGAAAGGAAAAAAGATAAAAGAGATTGCAGAGGCAGAAGTGGTGAAGAAGATGAATAAGAGAATAAAAAGCAAAAACAAAGGATAATATTTATAAGAGAGTTTGATGAAGATAAAAACTCATTAATATGAGTAAGCGTAAACGGTTGAAAAGAACGGTTACGAAGAAACGTGTCAAAAAGATAAGGGAAAAGTAAAAAGACGTGTTGCGAACTTGATGGGTGGTAATAATTACACTAAATTTACGAGAATAAGGATTCTCATGACATTTCTTCTTCGTAGAATTGACATGAGAAGAGGCAAGATGTAGGTACTGAATATCGCAAGATAATAGTTCACGAGTATCGTAGTAAATAAAGGAGAAAAGAGTTATAAAATGATACGATGATAGAAGTAGCGCGGAGAAGTATGAAGTTTTGCGAGGATGGAATACTTTTGCGAGTATGAGTTGCGATACTTCGCAACTCATATACAGCTGTATAGGTTTTACTATAAATAGGAGTTCAAATGTAAAATTCGAGAGGTTCTTTTAGTGAGTGTTAGAAAATATCTTAGGAAAGAGAATAGAGAAAGTTGTAACTATTCTACTTCCATTTAGATACTTCTTTGTAATCAAGTGAGAACATTAATAAGAAAATTTTTATTCATCATCAAGAACTTCTTGAGTTTTTACTAATTCTATTGAGGGTGTAGTTGTAGGTTATTCTGCAACTACATATTTTGCTTTTGTCCACCATAAGTTTCTTGAGGTTGGTCAAGCCTTTGGATTTGACTATTTCCTCCACGATTGTAATAATTCTTCTCTCTTTCAAATTCTTCTTGATCACGACTTCCCATAGCCACTAGTTTTTGTTTGTCATTATTCGCCACTTTCTCTGCTTGAACTTGCGAGGTGCTCGCCACGTTATTAATCATTTTGGGAAGCAAACTTCCATTAGACATTACAGAACTGGTGTTTGCAATTGGGTATGACTCCATTTCGTTTTGTTTTTCTTCCAAAGCAATGTACTCTTCTTGTAGTTCTCTTAGTTCAGTCATTGTGATGGTGTTTTTGATTCTGAAAATTTGTATGTAGAGTAAATTGGTCGCAAACATTGCATTAATAAAGGATAAAATAAGATATCTCTCATCTACTCTTCCCGCCATCTCACTACACATTGTCTTCCATCTTATGGTTAGATGTTTTAGACTCTCGCCAATTCTCTGTTTTAATCCAAACACATCTTCGATACCAGGTCGTGAAGAGTTATTGCTTATGTATGCACCCAAAAATGTAGCTTGTAAGTGATCAAAAGAAGTAATAGTATTTTTCGGCAATCCCTCAAACCATTTTAGCGCCTCGCCAGTCAAACTGGATGCAAAGTACTTTCATAAAACAGCATCATGATTCTCCCACTGCAGCATACACCTAACATAAGCTTTAACATGTTGAATAACACAAGTAGTCCCATCGAAAATACTGTTTAGTGCTGGCAAATTGCATTTTGGAGGAATTCCTCTTAGTTGTACTTCCTGTGTGAAGGGAGTTCTAGCTGCTTCTTCGATTGCTTCATCAAGTTGCCTTCTTCCTCCTTCTCTTCTATTATTTATCATCCCTCTCATTTCTGCTAATTCCCTCAAAATTTGCTCACTTGCAGTTGGGCTTTGTTCTATTGGTCTTTTTAACGCACTTTCTCTTCTCCTGCGATTTTCCTCTTCATTTCTATCCGAAATTCGCAATTGATTTTGTCTCCTAATTTCTTCTCCACCAACTTCTTCATTTCTCGCCAATTCTCTTTGTTGTCTTTCTATCCTTCTCTGTATTCTATCATATTATTCCCGAATATTGCCATTTTCGCGATTTTGTGTACGTCTTCTTTCTCGATTATCATGATTTTTTTGCCTTATTGCTTCTTGAAACTTCTGTTCTTCCATTTTTGCCCTCAGTCTTTCTCTCTCGCGAGCTAGGCGTGCCTGTTCAGCATAATGTCTCTCTATTTCATTCTCAACAATTCTTTGATTTCTGATGTGCTCTCGGCCATGTAATACTCTTCTACCTTCTTCGTGATTTTCTTCACCATCTTGATTACCTTCATTTCTTTGATTTTCAATATTTCGTCTTCCATTTAAAGTTTCTCCTTGTGGATCGTTACAATCATTATTTACTCTCTCTTCTCCCTGACGTTGTCCTCTATTTGGATTTTCAGTTTCTTCTTGTACATTTTCTCCATTATTTATTATGGGAGAATTTCTCCTTGGTATTTCTCTAAATGATCTTGAACTTGATCTAGTAGTACTTCTTGATCTTCTTCGTTGTAACCTTAAATTCTCCATTCTCAACTCATGATTTTGTCTTGTTAAATTTGCACGTTCCACCGCCTCTAACCTTATTTCTTCCTGTATTATTTTCCCTGATTCCTCTGTTGTTTCATCTTCATCTTGATGAATCGACCCTTCTTCTACCTCCTGATTTCTTCCTACTCCATTTTCTTCTCTTAATTGTCGATTTGTTTCTTCTCTCATTGAATCTGATCTCCATGTATGCACGCTTACTCTATCATAATCCACTCTTCCATTTTGTACCGATGTTGATTGGTTTGGTTGTTGAATTAAATTTTCCCCTTCATTCCTTGTTCTATTCCTCCTAATTATCATCCTTGAAGATTCTCCTAATACACTTGTTTCTTCACCTGCAAGTCTTTTACTTCTTCTCACTGTTGTTGGTGGTTCTGATGTATTTCTTCTCCTTCTTCCATCCATTTCTTCAATTTCTCCAAATCTTCAAATTGTAATTAGAGATTTTGGATCTTGATGTCCCCTTAGTCGGCGCCAAAATGTAGTAGCAGGATTTCCCATACTACACCCCTATTAAGATCCTATAAAAATCTAAATGAAACTAGTTGAAGATTAAAGAATTAAACGACACTTTTATTATTTAGATCTCAGAAATGTTTACAGAAAATATTCAAACTCAGAATTACAACTTTCTTTTCTGGAGTTTCTCTCTCCTCAAGATTTTCTCAACTTTAAAAATACATCATCATCCTCTGGACTTACTTGAACCCTTTATATAGGAAAGTACATAGTGGGTGACAGCTAAGTTTTCCCCTTCTTTCGGATATATTCTGCGATCTCATCGTGGTATTTGTAACATTAATCTTCGCCAACTTTTGTAATCCTCGTGAAACAACACTCTCATAACATGTCTCTTCAATCGTCAGCTATTATGAAGTTTACTTGTGACGCTCGCCAAATGTTGCTGAAGAATCCTTACGACACTCTCGTGAACAATGTCATTTATACTTATAGGAATATTTGACCTTCTCGTGAAAGCGTCGTTCTTACTACGAGAATATCGTTGTGGCGATATTCTGGTACTACATCTTGTTTTCTTTTTCTTCTTCTTTCTTGCGAGCAATGTATCTTTATGCGACTTTGAAATTTAATTTTGTTTCTATCATTTTGAATATTCTCAAGGAAGATAATGATATTTTATTTATCAATTCCCATACTTTCCCCTCATTATCTTTCTTGTATTAAACAAGTCTTTTCTTGCGAACTTTATTGCGAATAGTACTTGCGAAATTATGGATAGTACTGCGATATTACTAATACTTTGCAAAATTATGAATACTCCTGCTATGTGATTCTGAATAATATTTCTGAAAACATTCTGAAGGATATTATTTATCTCATCATCTCTTCTGTGATAAACAAATCTTTCCTGCATTCTTAAAAGAAAATAGTTAATGTTTGGGATTATTCTATTGGTCTTATTTTGCCTTCCTAGTTAAAGGTCTTATTTTGCTAGATATTTGTTTCTGCGACAAAATCGCAGGACGTCCTTACATTTGCATGTATTGACCCAATGATCTTACCTTATCTGTATTTTATCACTTTCTCTTCTACAATATGACAAGCCTAAGTTCCCTTGCGAGAACAAAGCCTCATGACATTGCCGTCTTGCGATGAAATCGCAGGACGTCTTTACACTTTCATGTAAAAACCCATTGATTTCATCTTAACGTTTTCTCATGGCTTGTTCCCTCTGTATAATTTTCATCACGCGAGAATATGACAGGCCTAAATATTCTTGTGATCATAAAGCCCCATGACATTGTCGTCTTTAGACACTTATCAGCTCCCTAATGGAGGGTGCCGCCCTTATCTTCCCCCTGGTTACCCCTGCAAGGAAGGCACATCGGCCATACAAGACTAGCTCCTCCCATCCGGGCTTAACAACAACCAGCTGTTTTCGCAGCCTCTTATCCTTTATGCCTATATGGCTTATAGTTATAAGACTGCACCCTAAGTGGGGTTTTCTTAGGGCCGAGTGCATCATAGACAAGACTTGCCAAGAATTCCCAGGGTAGTTTCGTACACCCCGAGCACCCTTGGCTCAACCGTGTACCTCGGTGCCTTAGTCATACTCCGCACTCCTTAGAAGAGACCCTCGGTCGTCCAACCAGGGTATAACCTTATATAGTTGGAAATCGAAGGTACCTCCCTCGGATAGGTTTTCTTTAACCCCAACATATCCATGACTAAGGTTCCAGTAACGGTATAACCTTATCTCTGAGTCATGCAAAGAGATACCCCCTTATATGACGCACTTTAGGTCTTACATTTTCCTCTTGCGAAGTTGTATTCGCGAACTAGGGTGTACACCATAAAGGTTCGTCCCATTCTTATGTCTCTGCGAAATTTTATTCTCGTTTCTTGCGATATTATCGCATTTCTTATTGGAAGAATCTCGCAGTTTTGATAGAGAAAGAAAAATTTATTATCCGTCTCATTATTTAACATACCAGCATTTCTAATCTCGCAGAATTTGTTATTGCTAATATCGTTTCAGATATAATCTATTCCATGGTCTATCAAGTTTTTGACCAACATCTCTACCTTCTGGGTCCATTAATTTGTATGCCCCGGTTCCAACTATCTCTTTAATGATGTATGGTCCATCCCACTTTCTCTCCATCTTTCGACCATTTTCTCGCTGATACACTGGTGTTTCTCGTAACACTAGATCACCTGGTTGGAACTCACGTATTTTGACACGTTTGTTATACTCGCAAGCTAATCTCTGCTGATAATTTTCCATATGTTGTAGGGATTTCTCTCTCTTTTTCTTCTAACTCATCAAATTTATTTATAATCATACCAGCATTAAGATTCTTCTCCCAAACTTCTCTTTTTGATGTAGGAATAGCAACTTCCGTTTGTAATACAGCTTCAACCCTATATGTCAGACAAAAATGTGACATTCCAGTAGCTTCCCGTCTAGTTGTATTGTAAGCCCATACTGCATTATGTACTTGTTCACACCATGCCTTGTGGTGTCCCTCTAATTTCTTCTTCAGTATATCAGCAATTGTCTTATTTATTGCCTCTGCCTGTCCGTTGGCCTGTGGATATAGTGGTGTTGATTTTCCATATTTAATCTTAAATGCATTAAGTAACAATTCGATATTCTGTCCTTCAAACTGTTTTCCATTATCAGATACCAACTGTGCGGGAATCCCAAATCTGCAAATTATATTTTCAAATATGAATGTAAAAATATCTTTGTCGCGGATGTGTTGCACTGCCTTTACTTCTACCCATTTTGTGAAATAATTTGTAGAGACAATTAAATATATTCTTTGTCCAGAACCTGGTACAAATGGTCCCATAATATATAATCCCCATTTTCCAAAAGGCCACACACTGGTTGAGGATGACAATGGTGCCCCTGGTGCATGTATTTTATTTCCGTATCGCTGACAATCTTCACATCGTCTTGAAAGTTTCTTTGCATCCTCATGCATGTATGGCTAATAATAACCTTGCATTTTTGTTCTGTATGCCAAAGATCTTCCTCCACTGTGATTACCAACGTCTCCATTATGCAACATCTTTAACACCTTTTGTCCTTCTTCCCGTGCCAAGCATCTTAGTGATGGTCCATTAAAAGATTTGCGATTTAATACTCCATCTCTTAATTCATAATTTGTTTCTCGGCTTTTTAACTTATGTGTTTCTAATATATTTCTTGGTGTCTCCGCTCTTTCCAAATATGCATGAAGTTCTTCTCGCCAGTCTCCAATATTTCCTTTTGGTTCTTCTTCACCATCTTCTATCATCATCACATCTGCTTTATCTTCTTCTTCCTTATTGACTGAGGGTGATACAAGTGTTTGAAATTTTATGCATCTCGCAACTAGATTTATCATCATGCTAGATATGAAAGAAAAAGCATCTGCGAGTCTGTTATGTTTTCTTGATATATGTCTCCATTTTATTTTTGGAATTCTCGCAGATAATTCTTCAACGAGGCTCTTGTGTTTTTTCAAAGATGGTTCATTTGTTGTGTATTCTCCTTTTATCTGGCGAATAACCAATTACAAGTCACTAGTAATTCTAGAATTTTCCAACTTCATTTCTATTTCGAATTTCAACGCAAGCACTACAACTTCATACTCCGTCTCATTATTAGTGGATGGGAACTCCAAACGAAATGAAAAAGCTATTTTTCTCCTTCTGCTGAAACAAAGACAACTCCAATTCCATTACCTTACCCATTTGATGATCCATCCACCAATATTTCCCACATGTTACATGTTCTTCTTCTATGTCCATCATTTCTTCTACAGCTTCATCATCTTCTAGAGGAAATTCTGCTAAAAAATCCGCTACAGCTTGTGATTTTGGCGAGGATATGATTTCGTATTTGATTTCAAAATGCCCTACTTGTGCATTCGATCTCTCAACCCTGCCTGATCTTTTAGAATTCTTCATTACTGACTCAATAGGTACCTTTGTTAATACTTTTATTTAATATGCTTGAAAATAGATGCGAAGCTTAAAAGTTGCATAAACCAATGCTAGAATTAACTTCTCAATCTTCGAGTAATTTTTCTCTGCAGTACTAAATGTTTTGCTGATGTAATAAATTGGTTTTTTTATTCCTACATCTACTCGCAATAATACTACACTTAACGCGTGTGAAGTTGTCGCAAGGTAAATTAATAATTATTCTCCGGGATCTGGCTTCTGCAAGATAGATATGTTCATTAAATATTCTTTAATCCCTTGAAAAGCCTTCTCACATTCATCTATCCACTTGAACTTTGTACCCTTTCTGAGTATGTTAAAGAAATGCTTGCATTTATCTGAAGATCGCGAGATGAATCTTCCTAGCAAGGCTAAGAGTCCATTCAACTTCTGCACATATTTTACTGTTGCGGGCATTGGCATATCGTGAATTGCTTGTACTTAATCTGGGTCAACTTGTATTCCTTCCTTTGACACAATGTACACAATTTTTTTTCCTGAAGCTACTCCAAAAGTATATTTTTCGGGATTTACCTTAATGTTAAAATATCGCATTTGATCGAAAATCTCCTTTAATTCCTGAACATGGTTTTTTTTTTCTTCTTTACTTTTGACTAGCATGTCATCTACATATACTTCTAGTGTTTTATGGATCCATTTTGCAATCACTTTTTCCACCATTCTTTGATATGTTGCACCAGCATTTCTTAAACCAAAGGGCATCTTTGTATAACAGTACAATCCTCTTGGAGCAAAGAATGCGGTGTGCTCTTGATCTTCTTCAGCGAGAGGGATCTGATTATATCCTTTATACCCATCTAATGAAGATATTCTATCATTTCCCGCTGCTGATTCAACCATTTGAGGAATATCCGGTAATGGAAAGCTATCTTTTGGATAAGATTTGTTTAAGTCAGTAAAATCTATACAAATTCTTATCCCTTTATTTTTATTTGGAACCACCACCATATTTGCAATCCATTCCGGGTACTTTGCTTGACTTATAATTCCCGCATCGAGCATCTTCTGTAATTCTTCCTCTATTTGGGAATGGTATGTTGTTGCAATTTTTCTTATCCTTTGTTTATATGGCCTTACCTCCTTGTTAATTTCTTGCTTATGACATGTAACTGATGGGTCTATTCCAGGAATTTCATCCATATTCCATGCGAAAATGTCTTTATATTCTCGCAAGAGGTTTACGGTTCGCTCTTCTTCATCTGCATCCATCTTCGTTTCAGTTTTTAGCATCTTAGGTTCTTCTTTACTTCCAACATTTACTTCTTTTGTTGGCTCTGCTGTGGTGTAGCTGGCTCCAGGCTCTCCCATTGGTGTTGAGGTTTTCACAGCTCCTATGAGTTCATCTCCTTCTTGCTAGATATCGCTGGGTATTCCGTCTCCTTCTTTTGCTCTTATCATGTAAACTTTAAATTCTTCTTCTTTCTTTGTTTCTTTCGCCATCTTTCTGTGAGCTTTTCGCAGCTTTGGACGCTCTTCATAATTTCTTACTTCAATTTGATAACACAGCTTTGATGCATTGATGTAATGTTGATGCTACAGCCTTGATTGCATGTATCCATGGACTTCCCAATATCATGTTGTACGGCGATTCCACGTCTACCACACATAATGTTACTTGTGTTTCAATCTTTCCTAGCGTAATTCGTACCACTATTTTGTCTTTAGGTTTTGTTAAAGATTTTCCAAAGCCATGAATATGATATGTTGAACAAGACATTTCTTCGTCTCTGTATCCCATTTTATTGAATGCATGATAAAATATTATATCTACAGAACTTCTTGCGTCCACTAAAGTTCTATTTATAACCCATTTTTCTGCAGACTTTGTTGATTTTCCCTTTTTTATTTGTATAACGGATACCGTAACTACCAAAGGAAATGTATGATTCAAATTTTCCGTTGGTATTTCTGCTGCTGTAAATGTGATTTTTTGCTTTTCCCACTCCTTCAATGGTGATATTTTCTCCACCGTCATAATTTTGTTTCCTTCAAAATCTCGTTTATGTATCTTCCCTTTAATGTTTTCATGGAATTTGTCGACCATTGTTCTTGTTATCATACCGTACTCCAATTTCCTACAATTCTCTTTAGCTCTAACCATTTTTCCTTCAACTATTTCACCAATTTATTCAATTATCTTCTTAATCTTGAATAATATTCATCTTCAACCTCGATTTTTATATGATTTTCGTTAATTCAATCCCTGTTTCGGGCGCCAAAATGTAGTTGCAGGAAAACCTACACTACACCCTTGATAAGAATTTACAGTAACTAACACATATTTGAAGATTAAAAACAACACTTTCTTATTTGATTCTCAGAAATGTTTACAAGGAATAAAAGAAATCAAGAATACAACCACTCTCTTGAACTTTCTCTCTCTTCAAGACTTTCTCAACACTCAAAAAAAATACATTATCTCCTCTCTGAATCTACTGGGTCTCCTTATGTAGGGTAGTTACATAGTGGATGACAGCTAAGCTGTCCTTTAATTTCGGATCTGACCTGCGATATTATCGCAGCAGTTGTAATACCAACCCTCGCTGATATTTGTAAAACTCGCAGTATCATCATGCTTTTTCCGTGTTTTGGATATCTTCACCCATTGCGTCATTCTTTCTGTTATCTGCAACGCTCGCAATGTGTTGTTGATTATCCCGCAGTGGTGTTCGCGGAAATGTTGTTAATCTCGCAAGAGTAATATCATGGCGATATTCTGGTCCTACAATAATGATGATTTTAATGCTGATATTCCTTCCGCGAGGAAATATTCCCCACCTGAGTCTTCTATGTCTCAGCTATCCAGCATATTTTCTAACACTATGCTTGGTGTGGGGGATGATGCTCTTAGAGACACATTCCAATCTCTCGCAAAGGTCTGTGATGCTTCCATATTAATGGACAATTAATATCTTCAAGTAATTTCAAGATCAGTGACTCCCAGCCTCTTAAATTCACTAAGCATTTTGGTGTGTTCTCATTTCTTCGTCATATTTGTATAATTTCATTTCTTCGCAGGATTTTAATTTATGTTTATCTTGACAATTGTTATTTTCCCTCGCAGGCTGGAAGAGATTCTTTTGTTGTTGCCTCAGACTTGGAGAAAAGGCGTACATCCTTTCACAAGAAGAACATTGTTCTTCGCAAGAAGATTGAGGAGTTAGAATATGAGTTTTCTAATCTCCGCGAGAAGGGCTAACAGATGGAATCTGAACTTGTTAGTCTTAGCGAGAAAAATAAAGAATTAGAATCTCCCTCGGATGATCTTGGCAAGAAGAATAAACAACTATAAAATGATCTTTCTCATCAACTACTCAAAGTATCCAATCTTGAAAGCGCCAATAAACAACTCTTAGGTATGAGAATTTTCCTCTTCTCTTTCATATTTCTACTTTCCATTACTCCTCATTATTTGATTTACCATTCTCGCAGACATTTATGGTCTCTCTGATGAGGCTTCAACCCTTCATTCTTTTCCTGAACCAATAGATGATGATGTTCTTCTAGAGCTTCTCAATAACTCTTTCAACAATCCCTCCAATGATAGAATTAATTCACTTTCCATATATGAACTCATGTCTAAGCTTTGCCTCTTAGAAATTGACCACAGATCTTGTTTAGACATGGCTAACAAATTCAAATGTTTTTACCACAATTCTAAGGAAGAGATTAAAACTTTAAGGGCTATGAACAGTGATCTCTCAAATGACAAAGATCGTATATCTAGACAAGGAGCTCAAACTTTAGCGGATTTTCATAAAACCCTTCTTGAAGTCCAAATTGAAAGAGATAGACTTATCTGCGAGAAAAAGGCTCTTGTTGAAAGGGAAAACCAAATTCGTACCCATCTTCTTATTAATAATAATGATGAATTTGCCTGGGCTGCGAAGGTTCTTGGCAACGCCAGAGCTAACTTAATTGTAGATGTTATTCTTCATGTCGAAAAAGCGGCCTTAATTAAAGACATGATTTCTGAAAGAGAAGGTTGTTAACTGTTCTTCCTCATTAATTACATGTCTTTATAAGTTTTTTTTTTTGAAAAATTTCCAACTCGTTGTTACACACTCGCAGGAGCTGAGAAGAGATATTCTGAAAGAATTGGAGAACTTGAATCCGACAAGAGTCAACTCGCAAAGACACTTGCTTCTCGCAATGAAAAATATTCAAGATTTAAGGACTAATTAAAGATCACTGCTGCGAATTTTAGTAACATCCTTGTTGGTGTTCGCAATGACTCTGTCAAGAGGGTCTGTGATGATCATAACATTCCTCACTCTTTGTATCCTTGCCTTGCAGAAGAGGTTCCAGCGAATACTCCAAACCTTGTTATTTCTGACAGTGAAGCCGAAGAATCTGGCAAATATGAAGGATATAGTGAAGATGATGGTGAAGACGAAGAAGGAGAAAAATATGGCAAGGATAATGATGGATCTAACTAGTTTTGTTTCTCCTTTTTAATCTCCTTGTAATATTTGTACTTTTATCTCCTTCTTCTTGTAATATTGCTGCGAATTTCTCCAGCTTCTAAGGTTCCTTGATGAATAAATTTCTTTTGCTTCTGTCTGTGTAGATTTAAGAACAATTCTTTTTTGTAATATGATTAATCAATATGATTATTAACTTTTAACTATATGTGTAAATCTGCCATATAAAGATGAATAATAATTTTATCATTCTGTGCATTCCCATACTTGACTCTATTATTCATCTGCAATATGAAAGATTGAGCAGATTAATGTTGAATAAAATCTGTTTGTAAATATTGCCTCTACATCTGCGTAAATGGCGCAGGTCATGTATGCATAATCTCATGATCTCTTGTGGTCTTATTTTTCCTTCCTAGTTAAAGGTATTATTTACCCACCTTTTGTTTCTGGCAACAAAATCGTAGGACGTCCTTACACTCGCATGTAAAAACCCATTGATCTTGTCTTATCCTTGTTTTTTCAATTTTATTGCGACAACATAACATGCCTAAGTTATCTTGCGAGAATAAATCCCCATGACATTGCCGTCTTGCGATGAAATCGCAGGACATCTTTACACTCTCATGTAAAAACCCATTGATCTCATCTTAATTTTTTCTCATGGATTCTTGCCTCTGTAAGGTATTTTTCACGCGACAATATGACATGCCTAAGTTCTCTTGCGAGAATAAAGCCCCATCATATTGCCGTCTTTAGACACTTATCAGCTCCCTAATGGAGAGTTCCACCCTTATCCCCCCTGGTTTCCCCTTAAAGGATGGCACATCGGCCATACAAGACTAGCTCCTCCCATCCAGTCTTACCAACAACCAGTTGTTTTCGCAACCTCTAATCCTTTATGCCTATATGGCTTATAGTTACGAGATTGCACCCTAAGTGGGGTTTTCTTCAGGCCGAGTGCATTATAGCCAAGACTTTCCAAGAATGGATAGGGTAGTTTCGTATGCCCCGGGCACCCTTGGTTCAACCGTGTACCTCGGCGCCTTGGTCATATTCTGCACTCCTTAGGAGAGACTCTCGGTCGTCCAACCAGGGTATAACCTTATATATATAGTTGGAAATCCAAGGCACCTCTCCTAGATAGGTATATCTCATGGAAATGGACCCCAGCTCTCCATGACTCAAGTTCCAACAACGGTATAACTTTATCCCTGAGCCATGCAAACATATACCCCCTTATATGACGTACTTTAGGTCTTACATTTTCCTCTTGAGAAATTTTATTCGCGAACTAGGGTGTACGCCATAAAGGTTAGTCCCATTCTTATGTCATTACTCTTTGATTATCTACTTTTTGCATTTTAGCTCTTGTATGATTTTTCAATTTTATCTTTTTCATTGAAACGAAATATTATTTTGAAACATTTTCTTCAACAAATCATTCATACATTTCTTAAATTTCACAATTTGAGAAATTTTACCTTTCTACTTACTACTTTTTTCTTCTGCTTTTTTGTTACGCTTTGCTATTTTCTCTTCATCTGCGAGGCGCTCGCCATCAATAGATTTTAGTGTGTGTTGACTTTGCAACATTCCATCTTCTCGCCGTTCTATTGTATCAACCATTAATTTTTTACTTCTTGCCTTCTGTTTAATGTTATGCTTCCAATTTCTATTCCTTGCAGCTCTTTCTTCATAAGATTCCATGTCAATTTCATAGCACTTTCTTCCTTCAATCCAATATCCCTTTATAACTCCAACATCGCTGGGATGAGGAAACTTAATGCACTGGTGGTAATTTAATGCTACACCTAGAATCCCATGTAACCATGGCCTGGAAACTAAGGCGTTATATGGTGATTCTATGTCAACAACACAAAATTGAACTTTGGAAGATATCCCCTTTAATGGAATTCACATAGTAATTTCCCCTTTGGGCTTGTTTGTTGTACCATTGAAACCATAGATCTTATAGGTTGACGGTATCATATCCTCGTCTCTTCCACCCATGGTTTTGTAAGTACGATAAAATAAGATATCAACTGAGCTTCCAGTATCTATTAGAACTCTGTTAATGGCCCAAGAATCTTCAGTTTTACCGTCATCATTTTCTTCATCTTCTTGTTCTCTTTGTTTTGGATTTATTTCTAATCTTACCACTAGTGGGTTGTCATGCATCTCACCAGGCTCTGGTACTTCTTGTGCAATGAAATAAATAGTTTGTTTTTGCCACTCCTCTAATGGCGAGATTCTTGCAATATTCATTATCTCTCTTCCATCCGCGTCTCTCGCAAAGACTCTGCTTAGGACGTTGTCGTGGAAATCCTCAATAGTCTTGTATGAATGTATGATGGAATTACTGAACAAATTCTTCGCCTTGTCTCCAACCTCTATCACAAATGTGTCTGCTCCTTTTATAGTATTCACTCTACGAATATATGGTGCTGGTGGTAACTGCTGAGATTGCGGATGTCCTATTAAAAAAATGATTTAACTTTCCTTGATCAATCATCCTCAAAATTATTCTTTTTACATCCTGGAATCGTTTATTGAGTGACCATGAAAATGATGGTAAGGACAAAATTCTTGATTTAGATTATTTGGATGTGGCTCTTTCCCCATATTCCAGGGTGATGGTATATTTTCCACCAAAATGATAGCCTCCCAAATTTTCTCTATACTAGCATTTAGAGGTGGCATCTTAATTTCTTCCCATATTATTTTCTGACTCCCTTGCCCTCTATAATTATTTTTCCTCTGACAACCATAAGTCTCTTACGGCTGATCAAGTATTTGAATTTTATTATTTCCACCGCGATTATAATAATTCCTTTCCCTTTCATACTCCTCTTGATCTCGACTTCCCATGGCTACTAACTTATGCTGATTATCAATCACTACTATCTCTTGTGGTGGCTGCGAGGTGCTCGCCACATTATTAATCATCTTAGGAAGTAAACTTCCATTTACCACTATTAAGCTGGTATTTGCGACTGGATATGATTCCATTTCATTTTGTTTTCCCTCCAAAGCAATGTATTCTTCTTGTAGTTCTCGCATCTCAGTCATTGTGATGGTATTATTGACTCTGAAAACTTGAACATATAGTAGATTGGTTGCGAACATAGCGTTAATGAAAGATAAAATGAGGTATCTCTCATCCACTCTACCAGCCATTTCACTGCACATTGTTTTCCATCTTAACGTTAAGTGTTTCAGACTCTCGTTAACCCTCTGTTTTAATCCAAACACATCTTCAATTCCTGGACGCGCAAAATTGTTACTTATGTATTCCCCCAAGACTGTGGTTTGTAGATGAGTGAAAGAAGTTATAGTATTCTTGGGTAATCCATCAAACTATTTTAGCGCCTCGCTAGTTAAACTTGATGCGAAATATTTTCACAACACAGCATCGTGATTTTCCCACTGTAGCATACATATCACATAGGCTTTGATGTGCTGAATGGCACATGTAGATCCATAAAAAATACTAGTTAATGCTGGCAAGATGCACTTTGGGGGTATTCCTCCTAATTATACGGCTTGAGTGAATGGAGTTTTTGAAGCTTCTTCAATTGCCTCATCAAGTTGCCTTCTGCCTCCTTCTCTTCGATCATTTAACATTCCCCTCATTTCTGCTAACTCTCTCAAAACTTGCTCATTCCCAACTAAATTTTGCTCCATTGGTCTTTTCAGTGAAGATTCCCTTCTCCTGCGTTGTTTCCTATCTTGTGTTGCGAGATTTTGATTTCCGTCTCCATTATTTTATTCTTGTCTTTCTCCGTTATCTTCTATTTTATTTCTTTCACGAGTGCGCACACCATTATATCTCTCATTTTCTCTTATGCGATTTTCTTCTGCTCTTTTTTGCACCCTATCGTATTCTTCGTTAATATTACCATTATTGCGGTTTTGTTCGCGTCTTCTTTCTAGATTGTCATGATTTTTCTAGCGAATTGCCTCTTGGAATTCTTGCTCTTTCACCTCTGCTCTTAATATTTCTCTTTCGCAAGCTAAGCGTGCTTGTTCAGCATAATATCTCTCGATTTCTCTTTCAATTATCTGCTGATTTCTTAAAGTTTCTCTTCCATGTAATATCCTCCTTCCTTCCTCTTAATTTTCTTCGCCATCTTGGTTATTTCGTGCCTGACGCTATTCATTCTCCTGCCTTCTGTTGTTTTGTTATTTTTGTTGAATTTCACCTTGTGGTATGTAACGATCTTCCCTTATTTCTCTCCTTTCGTGACATCCTCCATTTGGATCATGATTTTCTTCTTCAATATTTTTTATAGGTGATCTTCTTCTTATGTCACTTCTGATTGTTCTCGAACTTGATCTCGTTGTACTTCTTGATCTTCTATTTTGTAACATCATGTTTTCCATTCTCAATTCATGATTTTGCCTTGCCAAATTTGCACGCTCTTCCGCCTCTAATCTCCTTTCCTCTTGTATTATTTGTCTTAAAACCTCTACTGTTTCATTTTCGTCATCTCCATGTATTAATCCTCCATTTACTTCTTGATTTATTCCCTCTCATATTTCATCTCTTAATTATCGATCTTCTAGTTCTTCCATTGAATCTGATCGCCAAGTATGCACGCTTACTCTATCATAATCCACAACTCTATCTTGGATTGGCGTTTGCTGATTTGGCTGTCGAACATGATTTTTTCCATCATCCCTTGTTCTATTTCTTCTTGTTCTTACTCTTGAAGATTGTCCCATTTAATTTGTTTCTCCACTTGCAAGTCTTTTGCTCCTCCTTACGGTTGTTGGTGGTTCTGATGTATTTCTTCTTCTTATAGCCATTAATCTTAGTATACTGTTGAAAATTGCATAAGATCCTTCACTAATTATTCCAAATTCCTTCCAATCACAATGTCAATTTTTATCATTTTCTTCAATTGATCATCAATTCATTCCCTGTTTCGGGCGCCAAAAATGTAGTTGCAGGAAAACCTACACTACACCCTTCACAAGAGTTCACAATAATCAACACATATTTGAAGATTAAAAACAACACTTTATTATTTGATTCTCAGAAATGTTTACAAGAAACTGAAGAAATCAAGAATACAACCGCTCTCTTGGATTTTCTATCTCCTCAAAACTTTCTTCACACTCCAAAATTCATTCCCCATTTTCTGAATCTACTGGGTCTCTTTATATAGGGTAGTTACATAATGGATGACAGCTAATCTATCCCTTAATTTCGGATCTGACTCGCGGTGTTCTCACAGAAGTGATAATGCTAATGTTTGCAGATAATATAACCCTCGCAGAATTGTCATGTTCTTCTTATGTTTCAGTTATCGTCATCTGCTACGTCATTCTTTGAATCATTCTGCGACACTCGCACTATGTTGTTGAAGAACTCGCAGATAAATTCGCAGAAGTGTTGTAAATCTCACAAGAATAATATCATGGCGATATTCTGGTCTTACACTTCTCAAGTTCATTCCACCATAATCTCAACCCCTGATCTGCCTCACACCTTACCCTCAAATGATGTCTCTTTACCAGAAGATGACGATCATCAACTTTCTATTGTTACTAATTCTTCATCTGAGTCTCTCCCTTTCTCTAAGGAAACTGCAGACGGAGTGGCTCTTGCCTTAAAGGTCTTATCTGATCTTTTAGTTGATGCCAAGAAATCATCTATGGACCCTGTCAAATCTGGTGTTTGCGAAATTTTAGGTAAATATCTTGGTTCTGATAGGACTTCTTCGCAAACATCCTTAGAGAAGGAAGTTGAAGTCTTGAAGGAGAATCTTCGCCTTGAAAAGCAGAAGTTTCAAAATACTTCTTTGGACTGTGAACTTCTTCGCAAGAAAAATAATGAATTAAAAGGTATGAATTTCTTTTCTTCGTTCTTAACTTTCCTCTTAACAATTTTTTTATTTTCATGTTGTTTATTCTTAAAGTCTTTTTTCGCTTGTTAAGCTTTAAACCAGAAACGAATGATGGATAGATTTCAGTTTGAATCTGCTGCTAAATAAATTCGCGTTGATAGAGATAGTTGGATGGATCAATATAACCGATTAGATAATCTTCATACATATTTTGTTGATAAAATAAATAATCTTACCAAAGAGAATACTCAATTATTTCAAGAGAAAAACTCATTAAGCAGCGAAATATCTCGTCTCTCTTATTTTTTGACTAAAGCTAACTTAGAGATGGAAACTTTATCAGATGAAAATAGAACTCTTTCTCAGGAAAAGCAAACCCTTTTAAATATGGTGGCGATCTCTTCGTAGAAATTAAGTGTTCTTCAAAAAGTGTGTGATAATCAAGAACAATCTCTTCATTCGCTGAAAAATGAACTTAAAGAAGTAACTGAATCGTCTATTGCTGAGGAAAATACACTCATTCAAGGTAGAATAACTTTATGTGTAAAGGGCAATCAGCTTCAAGAACAATATTCCAAATTAGAAGAATCTCACTCTTTACTTGCGAAGGAAAACACTTTTCTCATTTTTAAAGAAAAGAAATTAAAATCTCGTCTAAAAGGTCTAGTTGGAGATAAATTTGATGATGCCATGAATCATTGGGAGAATACTTGCTTGGCACTAATTTAAAATCTAATATCTCAAAAGGAAGGTAGTCATTTTGACTACCTCAAACATCTTTCTTTTGTTAAACTTCTTTGCAATATTTCCCTTGCGAGGTGTTCGCCTGAATAATTTTTGTTTTTACCTTTCGCAGAATCTGAAAGAAAGATTCAGTCTTCCATTTCTACTTTGGATTCTAAACTTGCCAAGGTTCGCAAAAAAATGGTTTGCTTGCTGCTCATCTTTCCCGTTCTCGCGATCGAGAAGAAAGAAAGTATGATTATCTTGAATATTTCAAAAATATGGAGATTAGAAACCGTGACAGAGCTTTCATTCACCAAGATCATCTCAGTGTTGAAGTTCTTGTGAATGAGGTTCTGCTGTCCAAATCTCTTTCTCCTGTATCGCTCAAACCTATGGAAGTATATGAAGATCAAACTCCTCGTGCTAGTGACAGTGTCTTTGATTATGAAAGTGGTGAAGAAAGTGCTTCCCAAGAAATTTTAGAAGAAGAAGAAGAAATCCCTACTAAAGAAGGAGATGCTGGTGATGAAGTAATTGCTGGTGATGAACCAAATGAAGAAGAAACCAGAGTCGATTAGGATAAGGAAAACACTGGCAAAGATGATATAGTTGGTGGAGATGATAAGGTTGGCGAAGAAGATAAAGCTGGTGAAGAAGATATTGAAGTCTGAGTTCTAGTTTTATTTTCTTGAATTACTCTTTCCCCTCTTGCGAACAATGTACTTTGAACCTCTTTTGGAATCAATTTTGCTTTTTGTATTTTAAGAATTTGGGAGAAAGATCTTGCGAGAAACATAATGATATCTTATTTATTAATTCCCATACTTGCCTCTCATTATCTTTCTTGTGATGTATGATCTGCATGAAAAATGATTAGTACTTTATAAAAAGAAATTATTTTATTATGTGGTCTTATTTTGCCTTCCTAGGTAAAGGTCTTATTTTTCCATCTTTTGTATTGCGACAAAATCGCAGGACATTTCTACACTTTCATGTGGAAACCCATTGATCTTGCCTTAACTTTTTATTATTTTGTATTTTTGCTGCGACAATATGACAGGTCTAAATTTTCTTGCGAAATTAAAGCCCCATGACATTGCCATCTTGCGACGAAATCGCATGACGTCTTTACACTTGCATGTAATGACCCGTTGATATCGTCTTGTCTTCTCTTTTGTATTATTTCCTCTTCAGGAATGTTGCACAAATATGACAAGTATTAATACTCTCGTGAGTAAAACGTCTCATGACATTTGCGTCTTTAGACACTTATCAGCTCCCTAATGGAGGGTGCCGCCCTTATCTTCCCCATGGTTGCCCTTTCAAGGAGACATACATCGGCCATACAAGACTAGCTCCTCCCATTTAGTCTTAACAATAACCAGTTTTGTTCGCAGTCTCTTATTCCTTTTGCATATATGGCTTACGGTTACGATAATGCACCCTAAGTGGGGTTTTCTTCGGGCCGAGTACATCGTATCCAATACTTATCAAGAATGGCTAGGCTAGTTTCATACGCCCTGGGCACTCTTGGCTCAACCGTGTACCTCGACGCATTGGTCATACTCTGCACCCCTTAGGAGAGATCTTATTACCTTAGTCGCCCAACTCAAGTCATATGCTCAAGTTGAGAATCCAAGGTGTCTCTCCTGGATGGGATTTCATTGACCCCAAATCTCCATGACTTAGGTTCCAGAAACGGTGTAACCTTATCACCGATCCATGCAATAGATACCCCCTTCTATGACGTACTTTAGGTCTTACATTTGCCTCTTGTGAAATTTTATTCGTGAACTAGGGTGTACGCTATAAAGGTTCGTCCCATTCTGGATCTTAATGATCATTTCTTGCGAAACTTTCACACATTCTTATTTTAATTTGATCTTGAATAATCTCGCAGTAATTTTTTCATAATTTTTTTTTTTTGTTAATACTTACTTTGTTTCATCATACATCATTTCATCAACTAGGGATTCTCAAAGTTCCTCACGGGTAATATCTTTTTAAATATAATCTATTCCATGGTCTACCAAGTCTTTGACCAACATCTTTACCCTCTAGATCCATCAATTTGTATGCCTCTGTTCCAACTATCTCTTTTATAATTGTAGGAGCAGAATCTCTCAACAACAATGCTCTTGCGAAAACTTCTACCACATATGGCAAATGTCGCAAATTAATTACAGAAATGACGTAATAGACAACGACAGCATAAAATAACGAGAAAGATGTGAAGTTTTGATGGTTGTTATAAAGAAAGCTCGCTAGAATAAGGCGGGAGCTCGAGAGAATGTAGCGGGAGATCGAGATAATATAGAGAAAGCTTGCGAGAGTGTGGAAAGGGATCATAAAATAGGGGAAGTATGAGCTGTATGTGAGCTGTCATCCACTATGTAAACACCTATATAAAGAGAATAGCAGGAGAGAGAAAGAGGAAGAACACATTCTGAGAGGGAGATATTTTTTGTAAGAGAGAGAAATTTATTTTCTCTATCATCTTCTTCCCCAAAAGTTAAATCTAGAGCTCCAAATACTCATTAATGGAGTCTCCATGTAATCCAAATGTAATTTCAATAATCATAGTGAAGAACCCTAACCCCGTGGATGTAGATCACATTGGTCGAACCACGTAAATCTTGTGTATTATTTTATAATTTTAGCACTTTAATCCTTATTTTGGTTAGAAAATAGATTTAGATCTAGAAATTATTATCATAATATTATATGGGGTGTGTTGTGGGATTTCCTACAACTACATTTTTGGCGCTAGAAACAGGGACGAGTAAAGGATTTATCCTTCCTGTAGTTTGATTGGTTTAAGAGACTTCCATGAAGATTTGCTACTGTTCATATTTTTCTAGATCTAAAAAAAATGGTTCAAAAATGGAAATTTCATGGAAGAAATTACACTTTCAGGGAGTGAACATCATCAACAATTCAAAGACATGAAAATAATAGGAGAAAAAAATTAGTTGTTGTGGTGAATTTAAGGAAGAAACCCAAGGTTTCAGTGGAAGATTTCATGTTCAGGAGAAAAAGCAAGAGGCAAATTGTGAAAGAAATTAAGGAAGAACGAAGAGAAGATAAGAGATAGACGCTGCAATTTCTATCACAAACAGAAATTCGCACAAATGGTTCAAGGCTGAGAAACAAGCAGTAGGTCGCAAGATCGATTCTTCCTTATTGTGATATTTTCGCACATCTTTGATAAAATTCCAAGGGGAAAATAAAAGAACAAGTAACAAATGTTATGCGAATATTTCGCAAATAAATTCTTGAACAGATGGTTAATGGCTAAATTAATGAGTTATCTTCGCGAGTTCGAATCCCACCGTATGCATTCCTTTAATATTTTTACTACATGCGAAGATATGATTAAAACTATAGCATCGTGCGTTCCCTTCGTAGACAGAAGAGTAGCACAATTGGTCACCAGCGAATACAAGGAGTTTGATGTCACGGGTTCAAATTCGCAGAGACACATATTTTTTATTTTCTTCTCATTTTCATTGGCGAATAAAAGAATAAGAAAAAAAAAAGTTATACGTTAATTTCGCAGAGAGGTTCTTGAACAGTTAGTCCAGAGAACAATATGTGAGTTTGTGGTCAGAGGTTCGAATTCTCCTGCGAGCATAGTTTTCTTCTTTTTACAAAGGGTGAGAAAATGAATAATTTTGCAGCATTGTTTCATTATTTCGCAAGCAAGAGGCATCACAGTTGGTGATATGCGAAGTTAATGAGTTCATGGTCGCGAGTTCAAGTCCCAACATATGCATATTTTTTCGCGAAATCCTTGATAATTTCGTAGGTATATTTCACACAGAAGAGAGTTCATGATAATCTCACAGATAAATTTCACAAGCAAGAGAACTAGCACAGTTGGTTGGGAGGCATGAATGCAAGTAGCAGGTCGCGGGATCAATTCTTGATTCTTGCAAGTTTATTTTTTTATGCGAAATTTCTACATAATTGTCTCTCGAACAGTTAAACTTTGATTACTTCGCAAGATCTTTGATTAATTTGCAAGAGAGGGCTAGCACAATTGGTTTGTTGCGAGAAAATGCAAGAGGTAGGTCAAGGGTTCAAGTCTCATCTCTCACTCTTCTTTTTGCTGCGAGACGTTCAGACAACTCACATAAGAGCTAAGTACCCTTTCCTAGAACATTTTACTTACCACAAATAAAAGATTTTTGATTTAATTTACAAAAAGTGATACAATCGCAAGATTTCAAAAGATTTCCAAGATTTTTGATTTAATTTACAAAGCGCGATACTATCACAGAATTACAAAAATTTCATAACTACAAAGATTTCAGAATTACAATGTCTTAGAATTTCTCTTGAATATTTACTTTGCTTCAAATGATATGATATTATGAGAAGGAAAGAAATGAAAGAATAAATAAACGCAAAAATTTCGCAGAGAAACAAATAGAATGGGACGAACCTTTATGGCGTACACCCTAGTTCGCGAATAAAATTTCGCAAGAGGCAAATGTAAGACCTAAAGTATGCCATATAAGGGGGTATCTGTATACATGGATCAGGGATAAAGTTATACCGCCACTGGAACCTGAGTCATGAAGATGTTGGGGTTAAAGAAAACCTATCCAGGAGAGATACCTTGGATTTCCAACTATATATATATATATATTAACAGTTGGACGACCGAAGGTCTCTCCTAAGGAGTGCAAAGTATGACCAAGGCGCCGAGGTACACAGTTGAGCCAAGAGTGCCCGGGATGGATGAACCTACCATGGCCATTCTTGGCAAGTCTTGGCTATGATGCACTCGGCCCGAAGAAAACCCCACTTAGGGTGTAGTCTCGTAACTATAATCCATATAGGCAAAAAGGATAAGAGGCTGCGAAAACAACTGGTTGTTGGTAAAACCATATGGGAGGACTAATCTTATATGGCCGATGTACGCCTCCTTGAAGGGGCAACCAGGGGGAAGATAAGGGCGGCACCCTCCATTAGGGAGATGATAAGTGTCTTAAGACGCAAATGTCATGAGGCTTTATTTTAGCAAGAAAATTTAGGCTTGTCATATTTGTGCAACAAATATAAAGAGGCAAAAAGCCAAGAGAAAAGATATGACGAGATCAATGAGTTTTTGCATGAAAATGTAAAGACGTCCTGCGATTTCGTCGCAAGACGACAATGTCATGGGGCTTTATGTTCCCAAGATATTTAGGCCTGTCATATTGTCGCATGAAAAATATCCCGTTGAGGCCATAAGAGATGAGACAAGATCAATGGGTCAATACATGAAAGTGTAAAGACGTCCTGCGATTTTGTCGCAAAGAAAAAAGAAACGTGGCGAAATAAGACCTTTAACTAGGAAGGAAAAATAAGACCACATAAGAAAGTAAGCAAATAAGCTTGCGAAAATGATTATATGTGAGCAAACAAGCTTGCGAACATATATACTGAAATTAAATTAAGATAGTGAAAATGATGCACCTTTGATATTTTAATTATATTATATTATGCGAGACTAATAGTGCAGGAATAAACATTGGAGACAATAAAACAATGAGATACAATGAGCAAGAAAGATGAGGCACCATCAAATGAACTTGTGAGAACAATAATATGCAAAGAGGAATGCATATACTAGAGAAAAAAACAGAGAAATGAAGAATGGAGGCAATTTAAAGCTACATCAATTTTAGCACGGAAAAATAAGCTAAGTAACACAAACATTATCTATACATTGCAATAGATAAGCATTCTTATCATACAAACATCATACTCACATCATAAAAGCATTGCATAAGCATTTCATGACATAAACATCGGATAATACATTTCATGACATAATCATTACATAAACACTATATTCGCCCAAGTATTTTACAAAACTTAGCAGCACTATTCGCAGCACTATTTCAGGAGCATTATTCAGAATTTCGCTGAGTACTTCATAATTTCGCAGAATACTTCATAATTTCGCAGAGTACTTCATAATTTCGCAGAATACTTCATAATTTCGCAGAGTACTTTAGAATTTCGCAGAGTACTTCATAATTTCGCAGAGTACTTTAGAATTTCGCAGAGTATTTCATAATTTCGCAAGGTTATTCAGAATTTCGCAGGATTACTCAGAATTTCAAAGAATGTGTCAGAATTTCACAGAATGTGGTTATTTTGCAGAATGAGATTATTTCGCACAATTATAAGAAACTTAAAGAGATTATACTATCACATGAGCGCAAAACAAGAGACAGAGGCAAGATAAGAATAAATAAACAATTTGCTCATTCAACACTTTCTCAAGGATTCTACCTTCATATATAAAGAACAGAGGCGACTATGGATTACCAAGAAAACATTTTATGTTCCTTACCTTCTCGGCAAGAATCATTTCCAAAGGGCAATAATTCTCACCAAAAATGAAGTAATAATTTCACATGAATAAAGGCAATACTTATGACTTTCATTTAAGGACGGATACTTCTTATATTTTGAGGATTGAGTACTTCTTATATTTGTTCTAGGATACTTTATAATTCGTATACTTCAAGAGTTGATACTTCTTATTTACTTCGCAAAGATCTGGAACTTCACAAAAGAATAGAGGCAAGTACGTACTTTTCAAGTCCAATATTCTTTCGCTCGTTCCTTCATCAACAAAGATAAAAGACTACTACAATAACAGATTTTTTCTTAAAGATTGCTTTTCAAGCAATATTCAAGAAAAAATAGACAAAGTGTAAGAGCATAATCTCGCAACAACAACGCTCTTGCGAAAACTTCTACCACATATGGCAAATATCGCAAATTAATTACATAAATGACGTAATAGACAACGACAACATAAAACACGAGAAAGATGTGAAGATTTTATGGTTGTTATAAATAAAGCTCGCTAGAATAAGGCAGGAGCTCGAGAGAATGTAGCGGGAGATCGAGAGAATATGGAGAAAGCTTGCGAGAGTGTGGAAAGGGATCCTAAAATAGGGGAAGTATGAGCTGTATGTGAGCTGTCATCCACTATGTAAACACCTATATAAAGAGAAGAGGAGGAACACATTATGAGAGGGAGATATATTTTGTAAGAGAGAGAAATTTATTTTCTTTATTATCTTCTTCCCCAAAAGTTAAATCTAGAGCTCCAAATACTCATTAATGGAGTCTCCATGTAATCCAAATATAATTTCAATAATCATAGTGAAGAACCCTAACCCCGTGGATGTAGATCACATTGGTCGAACCACGTAAATCTTGTGTTTTATTTTATAATTTTAGCACTTTAATCCTTATTTTGGTTAGGAAATAGATTTAGATCTAGAAATTATTATCATAATATTATATGGGGTGTGTTGTGGGATTTCCTGCAACTACAATAATGTAAGGTCCATCCCATTTTCTCGCTAACTTTCCACTACCTTCTCGCTGATAATTTGGCGTCTCGCGAAGAACCAAATCACCTAGATGAAATTCACGTGGTTTGACATGCTTATTGTATTCTCGTGATAATATCCGTTTATAATTCTCCATATGCTATAAATATTTTTCTCTCTTCTCTTCTAATTCATCCAGTTTGCTTAGGATCATTCCAGCACTAAGATTCTTCTCCCATGCCTCTCTTTATTTCGTGAGTATAGCAACTTCTATTGGTAACACTGCCTCAACCTCATATGTTAGACAGAAATGTGAAATTCCCGTTTCTTCTCGCCTAGTTGTGTTGTAATCCCATACTGCATTATGTACTTGTTCGCAACATGCCCTATTATGTCCCTCCAACTTCTTCTATAATATATCTGCGATTTTCTTATTTGTTGCCTCTGCTTGCCCATTAGCCTGTGGGTATAAAGGAGTAGATTTTCCACATTTTATCTTAAATGCATTAAGAAACATTTCTATATTCTGCCCTTCAAATTGCTTCCCATTATCAGATACCAACTGTGCTGGAATTCCAAATCTGCAAATGATATTCTCAAATATAAATATAAATATGTCTTTGTCGCGAATGTGCTGTACCGCTTTTACTTCTGCCCATTTTGTGAAATAATCTGTTGCGACAATTAAGTATCTTTTTTGTCCAGATCCTTGTACAAATGGTCCCATAATATATAACCTCCACTTTATAAAAGGCCACACACCGGTTGAGGATGATAAGGGTGCTCCAGGTGCATGTATTCTCTTTCCATGTCGCTGACAATCTTCGCAACGCCTTGATACTTGTTTTGCATCTTCATGCATATATGGCCAATAATAACCGTGTATTTTTGCTCTATATGCCAAAGATCTTCCTCCGCTATGGTTTCCAGCATCTCCACTATGCAGCATTTTTAACACTTTATCTCCTTCTTCTCGTGTGAAACATCTAAGTGATGGTCCATTAAATGATTTTCTATACAATATCCTATCTCTTAATTCATAATTTGTTGCACGACTCTTTAATTTGTGTGCCTCCAATCCATTTCTTGGTATTTCTTCTCTTGTTAAATATGCATGAAGTTCTGTTCTCCAATCTGCGATATTGTCATTTGGCCTTTCTTCACCACCTTCTATTATCATTACATCTATTTATTCTTCCTCTTCTTTATTAATTAATGGCGATAAAAGTGTTTGTATCTTTATGCATCTCGCAGTTGGATCTGTCATCATGCTTGAAATGAAAGCATAAGCATCTGCGAGCCTATTATCCTTCCTTGATATATGCCTCCATTTTATTTTGGGGATTTTCGTTGACAATTCTTCAACAAGTTTCTTGTATTTCTTCAAGGATGGTTCTTTTTTTGTGTATTCTCCTTTTATCTAGCGAATGACTAGCTGCGAATCACTGATAATTCTATCATTTTATAATTTCATTTCTATTGCGAATTTTAGGGCATGTACCACAGCTTCATATTCTGTTTCATTATTAGTGGATGCGAACTCCAACCTAAATGAAAAATCCATCTTTGTTCCCTCTAGTGAAATCAAGATAATTCCTACTCCATTACCTTCCCCATTTGAGGATCCATCCACCAATATCTCCCATCTATTTGGTTTTGTTAACAAGTCTTTTGGATCTCCTGGTTCTTCTTTTACATCCATCATCTTCTAAAGGAAATTCTGCTAAAAAGTCTGCAATAACCTGCGACTTTGGTGAAGATAACACTTCATATTTAATTTCGAAATGTCCTACTTGCGCATTCCATCTCTTTACTCTGCCTGATATTTTTGAATTCTTCATTATTGATTCAATTGGTACCTTTGTTAACACTTTAACTTTATGTGCCTGAAAATATATGCGGAGCTTAAAGGTCGCATACACCAATGCTAGAATTAGTTTTTCAATCTTAAAATAATTTCTTTTTGCGGCATTGAACATCTTGCTGATGTAGTAAATTGGTTTTTCAACTCCTGCATCTACTCGAAATAACACAACACTTAATGCATGCGAAGATGTCGCAAGATAGATTAGCATCTCTTCTCCCGGTTCTTCCTTTTGTAAAATAGATGTATTCGCCAGGTATTCTTTTAATCCTTAAAAAGATTTCTCACATTCATCTGTCCATCTGCTGAAGAAATGTTTACATTTATCAGATGATCGCGAGATGAACCTTACCAGCGAAGCTAAGAGTCCATTTAACTTTTGCACATCTTTTACTGTTGCTGGTGTTGGCATATCGCGAGCTGCTTTCACTTTTTCTGGATCAACTTGTATTCCTTCCTTGGATACAATGTATACTAAAAAATTTCCTGACGCAACTCCAAGGATGCATTTTTCTGGATTCACCTAGATGTTAAAATGCCGCATCTGTTCAAAAATCTCCTTCAGATCTTGTACATGGTTTTTAGATTCTTTAGTTTTTATCAACATGTCATCTACGTACACCTCTAATGTTTTGTGTATCCACTTTGCGAATACCTTCTCTACCATCCTTTGATATGTTGCTCTTGCGTTTCGCAAACCAAATGGCATTTTTGTATAACAATATAATCCACTTGGAGCGAAAAAAGCAGTATGTTCTTGATCTTCTTCGGCGAGAGGAATCTGGTTGTATCCTTTATACCCATCTAGAGAATATATTCTATCATTTCCTGCTACTGATTCGACCATTTGAGGTATATCTGGTAATGGAAAGTTGTCTTTTGGACAAGCTTTGTTTAGATCAGGAAAATCTATGCAAATTATTATCCCATTATTTTTCTTTGGAACCACAACCATATTTGCTATCCACTCCGGGTACTTTGCTTGTCTTATAATTCCTGCATCAAATATTTTTTCTGCAGTTCCTCTTCTATTTTGGGATGGTAAGCTGTTGCGATTTTTCTTATCCTTTATTTAAATGGTCTTGCGTCTTTGTTGATCTCCAATTTATGACATGCAACTGATGGATCTATTCCAGTCATTTTATCCATGTTCTATGCGAAAATATCTTTATATTCTCGCAAGAGATTGACGGTTCTTTCTTCCTCATATGTATCCATCTTACTTCCAATTTTCAACATTTTAGGTTCTTCTTCAGTTCCAATATTTACTTATTTTGTTGGTTCTGTTGCAGTGTAACTTGCTTCAGGTTCTCCCATTGGTGTTGGTTCTTTTATAATTTTCGCTGGTTTATTTCCATATCCACCACATATAGCGTTATTTGTGTTTCAATTTCTCCCAACGAAATTCTCACTGTTATTTCTCCTTTTGGTTTAGTTGTGGACTTGCAGAAACCATGAATATGATATGTTGGATGAGACATTTCTTCATATTTGTAATCCATTCCTTTGTATGCATGATAAAATATTACATCCACTGAGCTTCCCATATCTACCAAAGTTCTATTCATCGCCCATTCTTCCATAGATTTTGCTGATTTATCCTTTTCTTTTCGTATAGCTGTTACTGTGATTACCAAAGGAGATATGTGGTTCAAATTTTCTTCTGGTATTTCTGCCACTGTGAATGTAATTTTATGCTTTTTCCAATCCTTCAATGGAGATATTTTTTCTACCGTCATAATCTTCTTTCCTTCAAAATCTCGTTTATGTATCCTCCCTCTAATGTTTTCATGAAATTCATTAACCATCGCTTTTGTGATTACATTACACTCCAATCTTCTTTTATTCTCATTGATCTTAACCATCTTTTCTCCAACTGATTTGTTGTTTTCTTTTATCATTTTCTCGATTTATACAGTTTTCACAATAATCTCCACAATCTCTAATAAAATTTTCTTGATTTGATAATCGGTTCAAAGTTTCCTTTGGACAAGATTTCATTTGATCATCAGTATATATAGAAGCTTGTTTCTCATCCTCTTCCGAATTGATGTAGTTCGATAAACTACCATCATCTTGATTTGTTTCAGATGTGACTAATACAACAACATATTTTGTTAGAGTCATTGGACCTGTCTTTTTATCAAGAGAATTAACAAAAGCTTCTAATTTGACAGTAAGATTCATATTCTCTTCAGTTAGACTATTCAGTTGACTGTCTTTATTTTTGATCTCCTGTTTAAGAAGATTTGACTTTGTCTTTAAAATTAACAATTTAGAAGACAGAGCTTTTATAGGCTTTAGGAGTTTTACCAACTCTTTATCAGCATCTTCTTTTTCATCAAAAAAAGACATAGATGTTTTCGCAACTCCTGGATCATGAGTCAACGAGGTAGTAACATCTTCAACCTTTGAGTAGTCAAACTCTTGCTTAACATTATATAAACCAGACATGGATTCAATTCTATAAGAATGGATCGCACCAAACACAGATTGTTAGATCTTTTCATGTTTTCCTGCTCTGATACCAATTGAAAAGGCGAGGGTACCCTAAATATACCTCAACTTATAACTTTTCCTTCCTATAAGTCATTTCCCCGAAAGTAATTATCTATAGACTGAGTCGAGATAATACAACAAATCGGTTCACACTTTGTGTGATCGTCTATGGATACGAGTAATTATCTATAGACTGAGTCCGCGAACTGGCGAAGTTCTCAAACCCGATAATTTCTGCTGGAGTTTGTGAACTCCATCAGGGAACTTAAGTCCGTGAACCTAGTCCGCGAACTTGAGTAGGTTATGTCTAAAAACAGTAGTTGCAGAATAACCTACAACTACACCCTCAGTAGAATTTGTAAAACTTAAGAAGTTCTTGATGATGAATGACAATTTTCTTATCAATTCTCTTAATTGATTACATAAAGATATCTAAATGGAACTAGAATAGTTACAACTTTCTCTATTCTCTTTCCTAAGATATATTCTGACACTTACTAAAAGAACCTCCTTAATTTTACATTTGAACTCCTATTTATAGTGAAATTTGTACACCTATATATGTATTGCGAAGTATCGCAATACATCTTCGTAAGATTATTCTATCTTCGCAAATCTTCATACTTCCCCGTGCTTCCTCTACCATCGCATCGTTTTGTAACTCTTTCCTCTTATATTTATTACGATGTTCGTAAGCTAATATCTTGCGATATTCGGTACCTACATCTTGCCTCTTCTCATGTCAATTCTGCGAAGAAGAAATTATTGTGAGAACATAACCGTTACTTATTCTTTTAGAATGTGGACACGTCTTTTGTAACCGTCCTTTTCCAGCTATTACCTTATATAAACTCTTTTACATTCTCTTCCTTATCTTTTTCTTACTTTATCTTTTTACTTCTGCAATTTTATCTTCTTATCGTACTCTCCATTACCATTTTTCTCTTCCTGTTTATATCATCATGAGTTCTCCGAGGTAATTTTCTTCTATCTTCCGCTTCTTTCACTTGTTTTCCTCTTTGATTTCTGTATAATTTATTGTTTGATTTTGGTTTGTTTCAGCAAAACTATTCCTCAGGTGAAACCTCCAACCAGAAATCCAAGCCCTAATCTTCGAAGAAGGAAATCCGAGAATCAAAAGGTAGTTAAAATACTCTGTCTTCTTTTTTAAACAATATATTGTTTCCTCAGTTTTTTAATCTACATTTTGATTCGTAGGTTGGCGAAAAATTAAACCCCAATAAGAGATCCCGAGTGACTAAACCCACCCCAATAATTTCAATTGATGACTTCCTTCCTGAGGTTGATAAGGAATTTCCCTCTCCTCCTCGTGAAATCACTTCTTCGCAAACTCCTGCCTCTACTCCATTACCCAGTCTTCAGTCTCCCACCAATGTCAATTTATCAACACTTCTTCAGGATCAACCTTCGCAGAATACTTTTTCAACCTCTTCTCTTGAAAAACCTATCTTAAATCCCAATCCTTTGAGTGATGTTGCCCCAGAAAATTTACAACTTGCTCTTATTCCTTCAAATTCTTCTCCTCTTCCTCAAGAAATTCGAGATGGAATTTACTCAACTTTCCGAATGTTATCTGAAGTTTTGAATAGTACTGCGAAGTCTACTATTGTTCATTCGCAGTATGAGTTTTGCGAAGCACTAAATAGTTTCATCAATCCTGATATTTCAATTTCACGTCAATCCTTGGAAAGAGAAGTTGAATTACTTCTCCAATCTTTGAAGTCTTATAGAGAAGAATGTGAGAATCTTCGTAAAGAGAATCATTAGCTTCAAAACGATTCTCTTGACTGTGCGATCCTTCGCAAAAGGAATGATGAATTGAAAGGTATGGTTATTATCTTCATATTTTCCCCTTTTGTTTACTTATATTCTTCATATGTTTGAAACACCCATTAAAACCCATTCCCCTTTATAGAATCCATACGGAAATGTAGAATGTTGGTACATCGCCATGAATCAGATGCATCAGAATATCAAGCCAAGCATGCAAGCCTCTTGAACCAATTCTCCCATTTATCTGATCTTCATTCGTGTGCTCTTGATAATTTTGATACTCTTTTCCAAGAGAATACCCAACTGATTTATGACCGAATTTTTTTGAATGATGATATATCTCAACTTACTTCTTCTTTAACTAAAGCCATCTTGAGAATTGAAACCTTATTAGGAGAGAACAAAACCTTATCAGAAGATAAATGCTCGTATTTGAATACAATGACCGTTTCTTCGCAACAATTAAACACTCTTCAGAATAAATGTTGCGATCAAGAAAATATTCTTTCTTTGTTAAAAGGTGAACTTGAGGAATTAAAGAGGTCTTCAGATGCAGAGAGAAGTTCTTTTGCCGTTGAGAAGAAGTCCCTTATTAATAAGAATATAATCTTAAGTACCAAGAAGAATCAACTTGAAGAAGATTACTCTGAACTAGAAAGTCTTAATGCCAAACTTGCGAAGGATAAAAATTTTCTTCTTTCTAAAGACCAAACGCTTTAATCTAAACTTAAAGGATTAGTTGGTGATGGTTTTGATAATGCGATGGATCAGATGAAGAATTGTTGTCTATCTTTAGCTCAATTTCTTACTTCGCAAAGAGAAGGTAGTCATTAAAATTTGACTGCCTCTGATGTATCTTTAAATTTTGTTATATTCGCAAATTTAACTCTTTGAATTTTGTTTTACTCGCAGAATCTGAGAATAACCTTCGCAATGCTAAGGCTGGACTAGAAGCCTCTTGTTCTGAGCTTCTCAAGAAAAATGCTTTGCTTTCTACTCGCTTAATCAACTCTCGTGATCGTGCCACTCGGAGATTCAACTATCTTGCTTATTCCAAAGATATCGAAGATACCAACCATTAGAAAGCTATACTTCGTGAAAGTCATCTGAAAGCCCAAGTCTTTGTGAATAACATTCTATTATCAAGATCCTTGCCTCCTGTGAAGATTACCCCTCTGGGAATATCTGATGATGAAGTTGTTCGTGATCCTGATAGTGATTTTGATTATGAGAGTGATGATGAAGGACTTGATGGTGAAAAGGAATCTGTTCCTCAAAGAGATGTTCCTGTTGCAGACTCTACAAAGGATGATATTTCGCAAAAGTTGAATGCTGCTAATGACCCTGCTCATCTTAAAGACCTCAGCACAGAGTGTTGATGAAGCATAATAATATTCTTTCTCAAATTATCATTGATTCTCTTGTTTTCTTTTCCTTTGAACTCTTTCTCTTGGCTACTGTTGGTTCTCTTTTTGCAAACAATTCTGCCTACTGTTTTTTTTTTGTTCTTTTAAGAAGTACATTTGATATTTTGCGAAGATGATTTGACCTTTCTTAAATTGAATGCTTTCCTTCTTTGCATCATTTGATCATATGAAGAGAAATAATATAACTTAAAGACTTAACTTAGTATCTCCTTTCCCCCTATTATTGCTCTTTAGATGATTAAACCTTGTTGGAAGTATTTGAATATCTGCCCCAATTTAACTTTCGAAGTTTCAGCTTGTTGCGATTGTGAATAAGAAATCCTCCTTTTGAAATACAAGAATAGATTCTTATGAAATATCCTTAAGAAGTATAAGAAGTATAAAATATCTTTGAAGAAGTATTAGAATTATTCAATCCGTGAAGAATTATTCAATATATGACGAAGTATAGGATTTATTCAATTCGCGGAGAATTATTCAATGTATGAAGAAGTATAACAAGTATTTAACCTTCGCAAAATTTACTAAATATGAAATATCCGTTATAGAAATATAATAAGTATGAGACATTTTTGAAGAAGTATTCAAACTATGGAGAAATATTCAATGTATGAAGAAGTATAATAAGTATGTAATCCTCGTAAAATTTAATGAATACGAACTATCTGTTTTTGATTGCGAATAAAATCGCATCTTTTGTTATGTCTTCGTGATATATATATTCTTGTAAAAATTCTTCAATGATATTGATGGAATTGTCTTCTTTGTCAGGACTTCATGATATATATTCTTGTAAAAATTATTCAATGATATTAACGGAATTGCCTTCTTTGTCAGAACTTCATGATATAAATTCTTGTAAAAAATCTTCAATGATATTGATGGAATAAATTTCATTAATTGTTGTGGTCTTATCATGCCTTCCTAAGTAAAGGTCTTATTTTGCCACCTCTTTTGTGATAATATTTTTGTATTTGTGATAATATGACAAGCTTGAACATTCTTGCGAATATACAACCTCATGACATTATCGTCTTGCGATGAAATCGCAGGACGTTATTACACTTTCATGTAATAACCCATCGATCTCATCTTAACTTCTTTGTTATGTTCTGCGAGTTATCTTTTTTTGTATATATATATATATATATATTTTTTTAGAATCCTCGCAGAAATTTAGTTGTTGCACAAATATGACAAGCCTTTATGTTTTCGCAAACAAAAAGCCTCGTGACATTTGCGTCTTATAGCACGTATCAGCTCCCTAATGGAGGGTGATGCCCTTTATCTTCCCATTGGTTTCCCCTTCAAGGAAGCGTACATCGACCATACAAGGTTAGCTCTTCCCATCCGGTTCTGCCAACAACCTCTTATCCTTTTTGCCTATAGGGCTTATAGTTACGAGGTTGCACCCTATGGGGTATATTTGGGCCAAGTGCATCATTTTCCAAGACTTGTCAAAAATGGCAGATGTGCTTCAAGTCCACCCGGCACTCTTGACTCAACCGTGTACCTCGGCGCCTTGATCGTTTTCTGCACTTCTTGGGAAATACAGTATGCCTTAGTCGCCCAACCTAAATAATGTTACATCGCATAATATTGCATAATGTCGCAACATTAGGTGAGAATCCAAGGTGTCTAACCCGGATAGGTACCCCGTTATTGGGTTGTACCCCGTAAAGTTCCATGTACTCAGGTTCCTTGGTGGTGTTCCGGTGTCCCTGAGCCATGCTTATAGGTACCCCCTTAAATGACGCACTTTAGGACTTTGCCTCTTACGAAATGTTTCTTCGCGAACTAGGGTGTACGCCACAAAGGTTTGCCTGTGTAATATTTCTGCGGATTTCTTTCTTTTTTGAAAGCTGATCACAGATTGCGGTTTTTTATTCGCAAATTGATGTGTGCGTCTTTCTTTAATGAAAGTTAATCGCAATAAAAATTTTGAAATTCGTAACTTTTGCAAATTTCCTGCGAGCAAACAATATTCGTGAAATTTATCATGAGTTTTATGGATAATACCTTTTCAAATACAGTCTATTCCAAGGTCTACCAAGTCTCAAACCCATGTCTCTCCCTTCTGGATCCATCAGTCGATAAGCTCCACTTCCCACAACCTCTTTGATAACATATGGTCCATCCCATTTTGGTGCTAATTTTCCTCCATTTTCTTTCTGATATGGAGGTGTTTCTCGCATGACCAAATCACCTGGTTGATATTCACGTTCAATGACTCTCTTGTTATACTCTCGAGCTAATCGTTCCTGATAAATTTTCATATGGTGCAACACCTTTTCTCTTTTTTCTTCCAAATCATCCAGTTCACTTAATATCATCCCTGCACTTAAATTTCTTTCCCAAGCTTCTTTCTTTGTTGTCGGAATTACAACCTCTGTTGGTAATACTGCTTCTACTCCATATGTTAAGCAATAAGGAGACATTCCAGTTGCCTCTCTTCTAGTTGTATTGTATGCCCAAACTGCACTAGGTACTTTCTCGCACCACCTTTTGAGATGTCCTTTTAATTTCTTTTTGATTGTATCTGCGATTATTTTATTTGTTTCCTATGCCTGTCCATTAGCTTGTGGATATAATGGAGTTGACTTCCCATAGTTTGTTGCACGACTCTTTAACTTATGTGCTTCTAGTCTGTTCCTGGATATTTCTCCCGTTGCGAGATATGCATGAATTTCCTTTCTCCAATCTACGATGTTGTTTGGTAATTCCCTTTTTACTTCCATCGCAACTGCCTCCTCAATTTCTTTTTCTTTGTCCACTGATGGGCGTTGAATTGTCTGGATTTTGATATTTCTTGTATTAGGATTGTCATCATACTTGGAATGAATGCAAAAGCATCTGCGAGTCGATTGTATTTCCTTGTTATATGTCTCCATTTTAATTTTGGTATCTTCGCAGATAATTCATCAACGAGTTTCTTGTATTTCTTCAAAGAAGACTCATTTGTGGTATAATCTCCTTTAATTTGACAAATTACCAGATGCGAATCACTTGTTATCCTTATACTTTTAAGCTTCTTTTCTATTGCGATCTTCAATGCATGCACTACAGCTTCGTACTCTGTTTCATTGTTCGTGGATGCAAATTCTAGTCTGAATGAGAATGCTGTTCTTTATCCTTCTGGTGAAATCAACACAACTCCTATTCCATTCCCCTCGTTGTTGGATGATCCATATACTAAAATTTCCCATCTATTTGGTTCTGTTAACAAATCTTTTGGATTCCCAAATTCTTCTTCAACATCCATCATTTCTTCTACTGCTTCATCTTCTTCCAAAGGAAATTCCGCCAAGAAATCTGCGACGACTTGTGATTTTTGCGATGATAATACTTCGTATTTTATCTTGTAATGGTTTACTTGGGCATTCCACCTTTCTATTCTTCCTGACCTTTTTGTGTTCTTCATGATTGATTCAATTGGGACTTTGGTTACCACTTTTATCACATGTTCTTGGAAGTATATTCGTAACTTGAATGATGCATAAACCAGGGCTAAGATTAACTTCTCCATTTTAGAATAATTTTTCTCTGCTGCGTTAAAAGTTTTACTAATGTAGTAAATGGGCCTTTCTATTCCTGCGTCTGCTCGCAACAGAACTGCGCTTAGAGCGTATGGAGTTGTTGCGAGGTATACCAATAATTCTTCGTCTTTCTCTGGTTTCTGTAATATGGATGTATTTGTGAGATATTCTTTGATTCCTTGAAAAGCTTTTTCACATTCATCAGTCCACTTGAATTTTGCTCCCTTCTTAAGTATGTTGAAAAAATGTTTGCACTTATCTGACATTCGTGAAATAAATCTTCTAAGTGAAGCCAAGAGCCCGTTTAGCTTTTGTACTTCCTTTACCGTTGCAGGTGTTGGCATGTCACGAACTGCTTGTACTTTTTCTGGATCAACTTGTATTCCCTCCTTTGATACTATATATCCCAAGAATTTCCCAGACGCAACTCCAATTATACATTTTTCAGGATTTAATTTGATGTTGAACTTTCTCATTTGTTCAAATATTTCCTTCAAATCTTGCACATGATCTTTGGCTTCTTTGTTTTTTATCAACATATCATCTACATATACTTCCAAAGTTTTATGTATCCACTTTGCAAACACCTTTTCAACCATTCGTTGATATGTAGCACCCGCATTTAGCAAACCAAATGGCATCTTCACATAACAATATAAACCTCTTGGATCAAAAAAGGAAGTATGTTCCTGATCTTCTTGTGCGAGTGATATTTGATTATACCCTTTATATCCATCAAGTGAAGTGACTCTATCATGTCCTGCAGTTGATTCCACCATTTGTGGTATGTCTGGTAATGGGAAACTGTCTTTGGGACATGCTTTGTTTAGATCTGTGAAATCTATACAAATTCTTATCCCTTTATTCTTTTTCGGAACAATGACCATATTCGCAATCCATTCTGGGTATTTCGCTTCCATTATGATTCCTGCATCCAACATCTTTTGTAATTCTTCTTCTATCTGTGCATGATAACTTTGTGAGATCTTCCTTATTCTTTGTTTGAATGGTCTTATATTTTTATCTATGTTCAATCTATGACACGCCACTGATGGATCAATTCCTGGTATCTCATCTACACTTCCTGCGAATATATCTTTATATTCTCGCAAGAGGTCAATAGTTCTCTTTTCTTCTTCTTCATCCATCTTAGTTCCAATTCGCAAGAATAAAGGCTCCTCTTTACTTCCAATATTTACTTCTTTGGTTGGTTCAGCTGCAACATAACTAGGACTTTGCTCCCCCATAGGTGTTGGTTCTTTGATTATTTTCACTGGTTCCCCTTCTTTTTCTGGAATCTCACTTGGTATTCCTCTCCCTTCCTTTGCCCTTATTGTATACACTCTGAATTCTTCTTCCTTTTTTTCCTTCTTCGCAAGTTTTCTACGAAACTGTTTCTTTCTTTCTCTCCCTCCACACTATTTTACTTCAATCTGATAACAAAATTTTGCACTATCAAGATCTCCTTTTAATTCATGTATTCCATTTGGCGTGGGAAATTTGATTTTCTGATGTAATGTTGAAGTAACAGCTTTGATCGCATGAATCCACGGCCTTCCTATCAGCATATTATATGGAGATTCCATATCTATCACACATAAGACTATATGTGTTTCGATTTCTCCTAGCAATATTCGCAGCGCTATTTTCCCTTTAGATTTTGTTGTAGATTTTCCTAATCCATGAATAAGACATTTTGAATTTGTGATTTCTTCATCTTTAATTCCCATCCCCTTAAGTGCATGATAGAATATGATATTAACAGAACTCCCTGTATCGATCAAAATTCGGTTTAATTTATATTTTTCTATAGCTTTCTTTTCTTCTCGCATGATCAGAATTGTGACCACCAATGGTGAAGTGTGGTTCAAGTCTTCATTTGGAATCTCTGCTACTGAAAATGTGATTTTATGTTTTTCCCATTCTTCCAAAGTTGTTATTTTCTCCACTTCCATGATCTTTCTTCCTTTACAATCTCGCTTGTATATCTTTCCCTTCATGTTATTATGAAATTCATCAATCATTGTCTTTGTGATCATATTACATTCTTCTCTTTTGCAATCTTCATCTACTGACTCCATTTGATCTTCAAATTTTCCACAATTCCTTCAAATTTCGGCTATCACAATCCCCTCCTTCTAGCGCCAATTATGTAGTTGCAGAATAACCTACAACTACACCCTCAGTAGAATTTTTAAAACTTAAGAAGTTCTTGATGATGAATGACAATTTTATTATCAATTCTCTCAATTGATTACATAAAGATATCTAAATGGAACTAGAATAGTTACAACTTTCTCTATTCTCTTTCCTAAGATATATTCTGACACTTACTAAAAGAACCTCCTGAATTTTACATTTGAACTCCTATTTATAGTGAAATTTGTACAGCTATATATGTATTACGAAGTATCGCAATACATCTTCGTAAGATTATTCTATCTTCGCAAATCTTCATACTTCCCCGTGCTTCCTCTACCATCGCATCGTTTTGTAACTCTTTCCTCTTATATTTATTACGATGTTCGTAAGCTAATATCTTGCGATATTCGGTACCTACAGGTTAAGGAAGGTGGAGCTAATACTAGATTTTTCCATGCAAATATAAGAATAAGAAAAGCTCATAATAACATCACTGAACTTGAAGATGAGAATGGTTGTTTAGTGACTGAACAAGATACAATGGTTGATATTTTGATTAACCATTTTGCAAATAAATTTGAACACAGGGAGGTGAATATATCTAATGAATTACTTGATGCTATTCCAAGAATTGTAACACAAGAAGATAATGCTTTCTTGGATTCTGTTCCTTCTGCAGTAGAGATTCATGAGGATGTTTTTGGCATGGAAGCAAACAGTGCTCCTGGCCCTGATGGCTATTCAGGTAGTTTTTATAGGTATGCATGGGAGGTTGTAGGGGATGATTTGATTAATGCTATACAATTCGGTTGGCAACATGGTTTTATACCTAAGGGGATGAATTATAATTTTTTGTTTCTATTACCAAAAGTACAAGGTGCCAAAAAGGCTGAGCAATTTAGACCTATTGGACTAGCAAATTTTAATTTCAAGGTTATTACAAGAATAATTACTACCAGACTGAGCACAATGATTGAAAAGATGATTTCTGTCCAACAAGGTTCCTTTGTTAAAGGAAGGAATATACAAGATAAAATTGTACTAGCCTCTGAAATGGTAAATGAGTTGAAATGCAAAAGGAGGGGTGGTAATGTAGGTATGAAATTAGACATCACTCAAGCATATGATTCATTAAGCTGGGATTTTTTGTTTGAAGTTCTTAGAAGATTTGGTTTCTCAGAAATAGGTATTAACTGGTTGAGAAAGCTTTTTGAATCAACAAAGATTTCAGTTCTTGTGAATGGCATTCCATGTGGATTATTTGGAGTGGGAAGGGGATTAAGACAAGCACCTATCTTATTTATATTAGCTGAGGAAGTTTTGAGCAGAAATATAACTAATATGGTTAATGATGGGAGACTACAAGATATGGTCACTAGAAAAGGGTGTAAGCCATCTCATTTAATGTTTGCAGATGATATTTTCATCTTCTGCAATGGTCACAAAAGAATATTGGACAATTTAATGAATTTGTTGGGAGAGTATCAAAGTTCATCTGGACAAGTGGTAAATAAACTTAAAAGTAAATGTTTTGTTGGAGGTGTCTCTAATGCAATAAGAATTGAAATTGCAGCTTACTTACACATGGAACTATCTGAATTCCCTGATAAGTATTTGGGAGTAATTCTAAATCCTGGTAGAGTAAAATATTCTCAGGTTTGGAGTATGGTGGAATTGATGCAGCAAATGATTGCAGGTTGGATGTGGAAATTACTTGCATTCTCTGATAGATTAATCTTGGTGAAGTATGTATTATGTAGTATGCCAGTCTACATCATGTCAGTTTACAAATGGCCACAGTATGTTATAAAGGTTTGTGAGAATATTATAAGAAATTTCTTATGGTCAGGTGACCTTGCAATCAAAAAATTGGTAACTTTCAAATGGGAAGAAGTTAACTCACCAATTGCAGAAGGAGGGCTGGGTCTTAGAAGGTTATAAGTAATGAACAAAGCTTTGTTGATGAAATTAGTATGGAAGATTGAAACTGAGGATGGTGGATGGACTCAGTTCATGAGAGAAAAATACAAGAACTCAAAGAATGAATGGATTACAACTTATAAGTAATCATCTATATGGCCAGGTATCAAATGGGTTACTTCTAATGTTAAGGAAGGAAGTAGGTGGTTAGTAGCTGATAGGAAGAAGATATCTGTATGGAAGGATAAATGGATCAAGGATTATGCTCTTATTGATAGATATGCAAATGATACTTATGTTGTGCAGAATATGGACTTACAAGTACATCAGTTAATAGTGAATGGAAGATGGCAAGTTCCAGAGCTGATGTACAGATTTTTTTGATAAAAGAGAACTGCCAGTTCTGACTAAGGGGGAAGATATTTTAATCTGGGAAAATGATCTTCAAGGTAATTTTACTGTGGCAAGTGCTGCTCAGTTTATAAGAAAAAAATACCCAGTAGTTCAATGGGCTAATAAAATTTGGGATCCATGCATTCATCCATGTACATCAACTAATTTATGGAAGATTTTAAGAGGCGCTTGTGCCACTGAAGAAGCCGTAAGAAAGAAAGGATTCTATACAGTATCAAAATGTTACTTGTGTGGTAAAAATCAAGACACTATGGAACATATATTATGGAAATGTGAGTTTAGTGCTCAAATATGGTATTGGCTGGGGGGTATCTTTCAATTTTTAAGTCACATGTCCTTTGCTGAAGTTTTAAATGTGGCTAAAGGGAAGAGTGCAGCTGTAAAAGCGATTTGGTTAAACAGTGCATTTATTACTATGACAGAACTGTGGCATACAAGAAATAGAATGATATATGAGAATGAGAAGCCAAACATCATAAAATTTAAACAAAAAGTTGTCAGGTTCACAGGGGAATGTGGAGTTAGAATCAAAGGCAATAAATGGAGTGGAATGTATGACTTAAACATCTTGCAGTACTTTGGAATTACTGGGATAAGAACTCTGAGTACTCAGGTGAAGCAATGCTTTTTCAAACTCCCTTCCAGAAACCAAGTAATGATTTGTTGTGATGGTGCATCTAAGGGGAATCCAGGGTGTGCTGGTGTTGGATTTGTAGCAAGAAATGAGGTGGGGGCATGTATAGGTCTTCGCTTCGGTGGATCGGGAATTGCAACTAACTACCTAGCAGAGGTGATGGCACTGGTGATTGCTGGTGAATGGGCAGTTAATAGACACTATACTGAGGTATGTTTTAGTCTAGATTCAAATGCAGTTCTCACAGCTTTCATGAATGACAATATACCTTGGATAGTAGTGAATAGATGGAAGATTATACAGCAGCACATCACTGCAATAACATTTAAACACTCATTTAGAGAGATAAATTTCTCAGCTAATCATATGGAAAAGAAGGGAGTGCTTCTGTCAAGAGGTGTTGTCTTATACTATGAAGAAAAACCTGAATTTTCTAGGAAATCTGGAGAGTGAGCATGGTTTATATTTCAGATTTTGCTCTTGATTAGTTTAATAATTTTGTACTTCAGTTTTGCTTTGGTAAGGTTTGTCTGTTTATTCTTTGTATTTTGTAATTGGGCTTATGTTATGGGATCAAATCCTTTTTGCTTTGCCTTATATTGGGCCTTCTGTAACTGTAATTGAAGTTTGTTTAGTAATAAAATTCATGATTTAGAGGAAAAAAAAACTATATTAAATAAACTAACAGACTACTAGCACCCTATTCACCAGGTTGGCCCTTAACTGAACTTGTCAGACCAAGGTTGGGTCCTGACAAATCCCACCCCTTCAAGTTATCCTTGTCCTCAAGGATATGAACCGAGCTCAACCTATGAAGAGTACATCTGTTGCCGACGTGTAGCTCTATCTGAATGTTGTAGGAAATATGAACTTCACAACTTCAACACCCAGGTCCATGAAAAGTTGGAAACTATCCATCTGAACAGCTTGCATGAAACTCTGTGGTCGTTCTATAGTTGATGCTCCACCATCCAAGGCTTGAGCGTGAATCTTCATGTTCTCTTGTGTGCAATCAGCATGTATACAGAGTTGTAATCGCCAATATGCTCTCTCTTCTGGCACCAAAAACTCTTCTGGCCTATGTACTCCACAAAACACCAACTTTTCATTGTAAACAAGCAACTCAAACGTTCTACACTTCTCAACAGAAAAAGCTTGCAGCTGCAGTACTTGATCGTACAAAGGTTATATTTCTTCATCACTTTTAATTCTAAGATGTTGTTACCTCCAGCTAAAACATCAATCTTGAGCTTGATCAGTATCATATCCATATTGCAATGAGCTGTATATTTACTAGTTACTCTGAACTTGTGCATATGAACTCTCATGATACGTCTTCTAACGGAATTATGAGTTGTAATTTCAATACGAGATGAGAATTTATGAAGTTGACTTGTTAACATGGAGTGGACAGTCTCTTTTTTTCCTTGTGGTGCTGTGACATTAGATGTGGATAGCTTCAGCTGCTTCAGAATTTGAAGGTAATTTGCAAAATGATACTCAGCCGCCAGAAAAACATAGTTGTCCAGTCTCCTTCTTATGATAGTCAAGAACAAATGCTCTTCAGACTTGAGCATGCTGATCTCGGTGATGCAACATTTCACTTGATTACAAGGTGAAATTGCCATAATTGATGAGCATTTCAGGATGGTACAACACATTCTTTTCTGAGCGAAGAATAATGTTGTCCAGGTAGTGTGCCGAACGGAACCAAATAATTGAGTTCCCCTTGAGTAATTTCCTAAGTAATTACCAGCAAAAATCGTAATTACTGTCTTGACTAACGCTGCAATGCCTTGTATAACCAGTTTGATTGCTTCTTTTCTGATTCCATAACCAATTCCCAACTCCAAACTAAATTTGATTATATAAAACAAAAAGACTGACCCAAAAAGTCCCGTAGCAGAGAAATAATTTGAATTGGCATACCTAGACTCTTTTAATTCAATCTTGTCTGGTAATCTGGTCACACTAAGTGGATTAACAATTACAACTGTATTCGCTTCCATGAGCACCAAGCCTAACTTTTCGCACTGGTAAGGAACAAACACAACCTCAAGAATTAAGATTGTGCTGATGTGAATAGAAGTAGCTATAGTGGTGAAAATCTCATGCCAAATCCTTTTAAGACGTGTATCTCATTTGTTACACAAAGCGTATATATGACAAACATATAATGAGGTGACCAGAATTACTCTTTTTTCTGCAAAACTGAAATTCATAGCCTTGATGATGTTCTTTAAGAGTCGAGCCTTGTATTTGACAACCTTACTGGTCTTCAGTTGCTTCAAGAATTGATGATTATATACACTAAAATACTGCACTGTCCTCATAAGGTACTTGTGTTGATTCTTGCGTCCTATAAGCCTGAATAATTGTTGCCCACCACTACTTATAAATAGATCAGCTAGAGCAGCTATAGTCGAGTTATGTATAGTAAGAATAACCAGCTGGAATGAAGATAGCTCAGTTATAGTAGTGAGGAATTGACCCTTCAATCCAATAATGGTACCTGCATTATGAGTTTCCTTTCCATCTTGAACCCTTGATGATTTAGCTTGCTCACCGATTCTACCAGTAGTTGCATTTGCGGACACTCTCTTAATTCCCATCATCCCCACCAGAAATTCCTTCCAACCAACAATCTTAACATTACTCATACCGTTCCTAGAGCCAGCAATAAACAAAGCGAAAGCAATTTCTGACAAGAAAACCAAAAGATTAAACTCTAAAAGAACTAGCACCTTCAACACAAGTAACATATGGCTATTGATATTTCTCTGTAATATTTCATCAAAAAACTTGCTAGCCTCACGTATGTTCCCATTTTTACCCAACAGAAAAATTTTCGACTCCGCAAACAACCAATCTAAATAATACCCATGCTCTGGAATCAGCTCATAAACAAATTTCAAATTATACTTATGCACTGAAATCGACTCATTTATGATAGTCAGACGAGAATTAAGTATATCAGAAAAGAATTTAGAACCTCTATTAATGTAATAATAATACCTCTTAATCAAATCGATCAACCTTCCTCGATTAAATACCCTCCAAGAAACATTTCGGCTACAATAGACACCTACTGGATTTCTATACTCACTTCCCTTTGTCACATGAAGTCCAAAAATTGAGCAGAGAGAACATTCTTGCTGTGTCATTTCCTCAAACAGCTTGCTGGAAATATACTTTTCTATAATTTTAACAAACTTAAACACTTTGGAGTACTCAAATAACAAATGCAAACGGTACCCAGGTTCAGTTTTATGCTCAATAACAACATCATCAATGTATTTATCCAGTAAATTAGACCCATCCAACTCTCTTCCTCTATAAAAAATCATTCGATAATCCTTAACACTAGTTGAAACATCACCAATAAAAGTAATCTGAGTTATGTGTACTAAGAAATACAACCCCTCAAAGCTGATGAAGTATGATAATATTTGATTTACCTTATTATTCATAACCAACTTCAAATCTCCAAATTGTTGAAGTTCATCATCAAAATTCTGATTTATTCCATTGAAATTATTTATCCTATGAGTTGCACCTCTTTTACCATGAAATTATACCACAAATTTAGTACAAGGATTGAAAGGCTTACCTTCTTGGTAATCCAGAAACTTTGAATTTGCCCTACCCTCAACAGGCAAAGAAGAAAATAATTCGAATCTGCGAGAGGAAAATCGTTGGTGAAGAGATACCAATTTCTCACCATTGCGAGCAGAAGAGCTCGGGTTAACTCCAACACCCTCAGATAGACGACGTGCTGATTTTGAGTCAAAAGGATTTATATCCAAATGGGCGTCGATTGCAAGTGTAGATCCAGATGAGGGTTCGAGTAAATATTCATCAGGTTTCAGTTTACTTAGACAATCTGCGAAGTCCTTCAACTGAGTTGAGTACTTATCCATTGCAGCTTTCCACTCAGCAAATGGATTGTTCCAGGAAATTTTCAATTTATCTTCAAAATCATCCAAATAGTTCACCATTTTCACTCGGTCACAAGGAATCGAGTGCTCTGATACCAATTGTAAGGACTTGCTTTACAAATTAGCACAGAAACAGCTCAAATCTCTAAGGATAGAGATTGTATTGGGGACAACAGAAATTCTAGAGAGAAAATACTAATTTACCGACTAATTTTCATAATCAGTTCTACAAACAAAGAAGGGAATATAAATGAAGGGTTTGGTGTGCACACGTGCCCATCACACACACTCTACTAATCCTACTTAAAAGCAACTATTAACTAATAATAATAATTAATTAACTATATTAAATAAACTATATTAAATAAACTAACAGACTACTAGCACCCTATTCACCAGGTTGGCCCTTAACTGAACTTGTCAGACCAAGGTTGGGTCCTGACATCAACCTACACCAAATATCTCCTGGAAGCTGCTCAAAGATAGCGGACCATGCTCCTTATAAGACCATGAAATCCGCGACTGGTCTGGGCAGACTATGAACAACGATGATTTACATGTATCAATTATGCTAAAGTCGCTTGCTTAATAACGATGCTTTACATGCATCGATTACACGATATTTTATAAATATTGATTTTACAAATAATGTAATTATTTAACCTAAAAGCACCATATGTTATTTTCTGAGCGTCGACTCACAACAAATCTTATTCATACGGCTTAACTTGCTTAAGGGCCTCATCCAGGTAAATTAAATTATACGAGTAGGCTTTTACCTGGGATCCTTAGTAATATAAATCATGCCAGTCATGGCTAAGTGTTATTTATTACAAATACTCGAGATGTCAAACATGTCACAACTGGGGGATGCTCACTAGGGTATTGGTCTGGCGGTTTACAATGTGCGGCGTGCAATACGCCCATTAAGAGAAAGTGTCTTGAATAGCGGAAAGGTGACAAGTAGGGGAGCATTGGGAGTACAAACCGTCCAGTCTTCCATAGTGTTAGAGCATAGCTCGGTTGAACCCACCAAGCGTTAGTATGTCAAGTTTGGTTGTCATATTTTAGTGAATCAAAACTCATCTAAGAGTAGCTTGATTATGTACTAGAGAAAAATTCATATAGGTTAGACTAAAAAGTCTAGGAATATGAGACATACAAGTATTACTTGAAGACCTGAAGAGCATGAAGAAGTAATGAGCTACAACGACGACATCATCCTTCCTCTTGAGGTTAGTAATATTGACTTGAACTGTTTCATTCCAAATGTATCTTTCAAGTCGTGCTACATTAAAAACATAACTGCGAAACTGTGTATGAATATTTTACTAGTAGTGATACATGATCACATGTTCATAGTGTTAAGGAATTAGACTACGAAGTATAAAGCTTATCTTTTGAACTTCATAGATACGACATCAACATAATCTTATGAATACTATTGTGATTATGTGAATGGGTAAAGGTGGAGATTTCATCTTAGGAAACAATGTTTTACATTTTTTTAAAGGAAGTACATTCATGAACTTGTTTATGCATCGAAAGGGAAATCGCTAGGCTTATTGGTATTGTTATTCATTGCATATTTTTGGATTACTAATATGTGTGAGATGGTAGAACCAATCATAACTTGTTATGTATCTTGGTATAACTAATCACAATGCCTGACTTATGATCTGGTATGACTAGTTTTTATTAATTAGTATAACCGATCCTAAGTAATCACCTGAAATGGTATGATCGATATTTGTAATTGGTGTGACCGATCCTAGTAATCGGTATGACAGATCACAAAAGAGTTGTGTAATTGATCCTTGTAATTGGTGTAACCGGTCCTAGTAATTGGTGTAACCGATCCTATTGATTGGTTACACCGATCCTAGTGACTGGTGTGACCGACCACAAGCAATACCATGAGTATATGGTAACCGGTCCTGATAATTGATGTAACCGATCCTGGTAACTGATGTTACCGGTCCTGGTAACTTGTGTGACCGATCACAAGTGTTTCATATTAAGGTATAACCGATCCTAGTGATTGGTAGCCGATTGAACCAATGAATGTGATTTGATATTTGATTAATCACATAGTTGTATTGGAATAAAAATGAACCAATTCTAAACTTGTTTGGAAGTGTGGTAGAATCGATTCCAAGATTGTAAATATGAAAGAGGATTTACAAAGAAAATATGTCAACATACTTTGAACAAGAATAGTAACTCTTATATTTTATTGTTCAAATATATTCCTTAATTACTTAAGGAGATCTCGGTCCGAAATAAATTAAGAATCTTTTAATTAAGGTTGTTAGTTTTATATGCTTTAATTACCAGCAATTAAATTCATATCTCTAGAGAATAAAAAATTAGTAATGTGAATTTACTAATTGGAGATTTTCTATTGAGAGATTTCGGAAAATATTGAACAAAGCATTTCATGGAATTATGAAAACCGAATGGGGTATTTATTGCATATCTTGAGAATACTTTCGGTTTTGGAAATTCCTTGGTGTCCAAACTTCCTTGGTCTATAAATGCCTAAGATTGCATTTCTAGCAAACTATCCTAAGAGCCATGAAAACTTCATATTTTTGTTATTTATGGTGGAGCCGTCTATCCGGAGAGGAAAGTACCCTAATTATGCGAAATATCATACAACCGCTCGTTTAAAGACTTATGTGGGATCAAGAAGCTCTACGAGTACCGTTGGTGGGAAACTAAATAATTGCAGTTTATTATTTTTTGATTGATTTGATTGACTAACGGTTGTTGAACTTTGATTGTACCTAGTTTGTTTATTCTTGAGAATCTTATCTTCTGATATAAGATTCACTCAAACTAGATCGAAGTGTGGTAGGCTCGGAAAGATACCTACTATTATGTATACTGCAAGTGCACAGTGTCGACAAGCAACACAGGGCAAGCACAGGTCGAACCACAGAGACTTGGAGAGTGTAGAAGTTGATTCTAAATCCTGATTCATAGAGTAACCAAAAGGGTTTTGATTTTGTCGATACGACGATATGATTTTCAAGTGACTGAAATAATAAAAGTAAAAGATGCAAATAACAAGATATGTAAACAATGATAATATGGATACTAGGGTATTCAAATCCACCAATAACCTATGATATGCATTCAACTTGTAATATTATACTTGTCCTTATAGTAGATTCAAGTCTACCGTATAAATAAGGTGTTTCTCCAATGGATAATTTAATCACAACTAAAGTATTTCTCCAAAGCATTAATTGTCTAATTAAGCACAACTAATCTAAAGATCAATATTTGGTTAAGCATGAGTTGTAGCATAATCAACATAGAGATATTCTAACTACAATGGATACATGGCATACATTGTGAGATCAAGATGTTGAAAAACTTGGATTAAATTATATCTTTAAACAATTCTAAACTTTCAAGATACAAGATATGAATACATACCAATGAGATTAGGGCTTCATCTAAACCCTAGTAAATGAAATTAGAACATGAAGAACATTACAACAAAATTGAAATTTGATAAACTAACATGAACAAGCTATTCTTGGATGGATTTTCAACACAACAACCCTCTCTATTTATACACAAAATTCCCTCAAGCACTTGGATTCGAAATTTGGAAAGCATCCACTCAACAAAACATGTTTTCTTAATTGATGGATTGAATGGAATATATTTGGCTGTGGGAAACAAATTGGGGGTGATTGAGTGAGAGAATGGGGATGTTTTCTTTGATGGATGAAATGGAATACAATGGGGGTGAGGTGGATGTTTTGGAAAGAATCCAATGGGGGTGAGGTGGATGTTTTGGAAAGAATCCAATGGGGGTGAGGTGGAAATGGATTTGGGTCTTGGGTTTTGGATCTTGGGTTGTTTAATCCCATGAATTTGTAAACAGGTTGCCACTGATGCGCGAGCGGGTTGCAACGCTTCCAACTTTCTTCTCTTTTGTCTTCTCAATTATTCCAAGCTTTATTTAGTACTTAAAAACACAAAATTAATTAATACAAATATTTATTCTTGAAAATGGTAAAAATGCAGAATTTGGGATAATATATGACTTTGAAGCGCGAAAGATGAGTTAAGTGCCAATGAAAAGGTGTATGAATATGCAATATTTGGCACTCATCAAATACCCCCAAACCTGAATTTTACTTGTCCTCAAGTGAAACAGAAATCTATAAATCCTAACTACACCAATGTCGCTGGTCTCTCGAATGCATTTAGCGTATGCACTAAGCCTTTAAACCCCTAGGTGTCCCTAGTGGATGAGTTGTAGTCTCGTGAGGGCCTACCAAAGATGTACCCACAAAACCTTCTCCAATTTCAGAGCATCCATAGAAATGTCTTCATCTTCGGTCTTCAACTGTAGATGATGAACTTCGGAATTTCGTAGAACCTTGACAATTTGTAACAATTTTTTTTTTTTTAAGACCCGCTACATAGCTGATCATCATTTTTTTTTAGAGACCCGCTACACAGCTGGTCATAGTAAACACACTACAAAAGACCCGCTCCACAGCTGGTCATAAAAGATAACAACAAAAGACTCAAAAAAAAAATGCAAACGACTACAAAGGATCCTACAAAAGACCCGCTACACAGCTGGTCATAAAAAAAATACAAAAGACTACAAAGGATCCTACAAAATACCCGCTACACAGCTGGTCATAAAAAATAACAACAAAAAAAACTCACAACGCCATATGCAAATACTCCCCCAAACCTAAATCTAACATTGTCCTCAATGTTTCAAAAGATGACAGAAATAACAAAAAACCATGAGAACAAAACGGATTCAAAGGAAAGAGATTACCAAATGCAAAAATGTTGGTGCTAACCATAGAAGGATGAATGCTTTGAAAGCAAACAATAAGAGTGATAAGACAAAAATTTGGTTAGCACAAAATATATACAAAATACAACTTAACCGGTTCATGAAACAAGATTTAACAATATCTACTGGATTATATACAAAGATTCACCATACACTAGCAATCTAAAGAGTTGAGGATCTACCCAAAAGATGAAGTGCAGAAATTTTAACAATCTCACATAATTATGATATGATAGAAATGCAAGTGAGAAAGTAAAACAAAATGAGATACCCCCAAACCTATATTTTTCAATAGTAATACTTTTGGGCACGAAATCTAACAATTTTAGGGGTTCATCACGCAGAAGGTCTAGCTCAAAATGGGCTTTGTTCGGGATGGGAAGAGAAACATCAATGCATTCCAGATATGACTTCTCAATAACAGGATATTTAGTGGACAAAAAGTCCAAAAGAATTTGAGATGCACATAACTCTAACCCTAGGTTTGGAACTGTCAACCACATCGATTCAGCACACTTCAAATGAACAATTCTTAGGTCCACTGCAAGACCATCAGTTGGTGACTTAATCAGGAGAGTAGGCACGTCTAAGTTTCTCATATGGATGAGATCAAGAGTACCATTATCATTAGTTACATTAACATCTCCTAAGTCATCTACAAGTGATACATCATGCTCACATTCATAGAACAATTCAGCAAGACCCAAATCAGTTTCATGATCATCCAAAGTTTTATTCTCATGCATAGACAAATCGAAAGAGACATCATGTTGTGACCTAGGTATAGAATCAGACACGTCAATTATATTTTCATGCATAAGATCATTAGTGTCGACAGGAGATTTAACATTTTCTAAGTCGACACAAGAAATGTGTCATGCTCTTGTTCACAGGACAATTGCACAGGCTCAAGATCAGTATCAACATCCCATGTATATGGAACATTAGAAGAAACATCACTCATTAAGGTCGAGGCAGAGAAGCCTATTGTCTCTGAACCCAAAGGTTCGACAATATTTTCAGTAAAAACATGTTCTTCTAACATAACATCATCATCACAGAAATGCTTTTCCCTATTCAAAATCGTAGTATTTCTAGTCCCTTCATTTAAAACAGGTTCATATGCAATATCAGTTGCACGAGTAAGACTAGGCATACTATTTTCACATTTTATTTCATTAGGACAAACAAACATTTCATCCTGAAATTCTCTCCTTCCTACATTTTGTAAACGAATCAAATTCATTTTTAATAATGCATTAAGTTGTTCGATGGAAGGAGAGTCTTCATTGATAGGAAATTCATAATCAATGCTATATGGTTTATCATGCAATACACTACTAGCATTATTTTGTTCGATGAGTCTGAGATTTTCCTCCACAGATTGAGAAGTACAAAATTGTTCAACTTCCCACTGTGGTGGATGATACATATGTGCAGGGTCATTAGGGTCTATAAAATACTGATCGCAACCTTCGAAAGGTTGATTATGGTCCCAATGACTATCAGCTTTATAATCTGTTGGCATTTCATATTTTGGATTTTCATGATATTATCTAGATTGCCTAAAATCATGCAAAATATAACAATTCTCAGCAGGATGGCCTAAGCCTCCACATAAGGTACAAGCATAGATTTCCGATTGCCTAGAAGAATTATATGCGACAGATTCATGCATTTGCATTTCTAAAGCTGCAGTTCTATCTTCTAACTGGTCCAAAAGTGATGATTGTGAGAGTTGGGCACTGTAAAGATGTTCATTTTCACCATGTGGTGGATGATACATGTGTGAGTAGTTATTAGGGTCCATGTATTGATGCTCGGATTTGTGAAAATGTCCATAAAACTCCATATAACTATTGACATCATGGTCTCATTTGGAGGCTCATAATATGAAGCATGCCCGTAAGCAAGCTCTCTCGATGGATTTGTTTCCATCCCCACTGCAGACCAGAATCCTGACATGATCTATAACTAGCACTAGGCTTGTTGCAGAGATTGGGATGTACACACTGAAAACAGACCAATATATTATTTTTTTCATTATTGGTTTTTTTTTTTTTTTGACAAGCCCGTTCTCTAATTACCTCGGGCATACATTAGAAAAAAAAAAATCATAAACGGAAGGGAAGTTCTATGTAATCGCAAACAAGGCTGACTCCACCATAGTAAACTTACTGATTTCTAGCAAACAAAAAGCATGATGGATCCACTTAGATTGTTTTCTAGACCAGCTTCTAATCCTTCGAAAGGGAATTCGTTACAATCTGAGCAAACCCTTATGGAATCAATCTGAGTTTAAGTAAATTGAATAGAGGTGAGGGAAGCTGCTAGAGCTTTGATACCCAAGGCCTCACCGTATTACAAGGCGGCGCAGTCACACATTCAACTTACAGAAACTATCATGAACTTCGAAGTATGCTTAAAGAGTAACCAATATTTTTCGAACGACTTTCCTACTAAGCTCGTTACCTTATATGTCTCGTTCTATTCCAAATTTTAAAGCTTAGGTTCACGTTAGGTATTGTTTTCATAAGGCGGGCAAGAAGAGAACGGTGATGAAATCCGAACTCTTATCTTGTATGGCCAGTCCTTGCCCTTTACTAGGAAAATAAAACAGCCGTATTCAAATCCTCAACATATATGCAACCGAAGGAATACAGTAACTCGCTAACAGGGGATTCGCGAGTGTTTCGACAAACTTACCTCCCGTACCATACGGGGGATGAACCGTTGTTGTCGACTCGGGCCATGACTCCTATGTCATGAACGAACCCGAGGGGCCGAGGTGATATTGTAATCACCGTCCTTCTCTACAAACAGTTTGATATTTAATACTACCCTTCCGTAGGGTTTAAAAATAAAAATAAAAATAAAAATAGAATGTCCAAGTCCAAAGTCCAAAATAAGGTGCAAAAGAAAAAGAAAATTACAAGAGTAAAGGAATCCTAATACAAACTAAAAATAGATAAATAAAATAAACTCTTTTTTTTTTATTAAAATAAAAACTTCTTCCGCTTTCTTTCGCTTCCTTTCCTTCGCCTTTACAACAGCTACTCAGGCACCTGTTGATCTCAAAAGAGGTAGTTAGGGTTTCGAAGTTTTAAAGCAAAAGCAAAATTAAAAAATAAATCAAAAATAAGTGTAAAACTGATTGTGAATAGTTACGCTGCTACAGTGAAATACCTGATTTACAGTGAAATACCTATTGTACGGTGATTATGGTACAATAAATATGTACAGTGAAATATGAACAGTGACAGGAGATGAAATATGAACAGTGACAGGAGATAGAAACTTCAACTACACCGCTACCGAGTCCCCGACAACGACGCCAAGAACTTGGTAGGCTCGGAAAGATACCTACTATTGTGTATACTGCAAGTGCACAGTGTCGACAAGCAACACAGGGCAAGCACAGGTCGAACCACAGAGACTTGGAGAGTGTATAAGTTGATTCTAAATCCTGATTCAGAGAGTAACCAAAAGGGGTTTGATTTTGTCGATACGACGATATGATTTTCAAGTGACTGAAATAATAAAAGTAAAAGATGCAAATAACAAGATATGTAAACAATGATAATATGGATACTAGGGTATTCAAATCCACCAATAACCTATGATATGCATTCAACTTGTAATATTATACTTGTCCTTATAGTAGATTCAAGTCTACCGTATAACTAAGGTGTTTCTCCAATGGATAATTTAATCACAACTAAAGTATTTCTCCAAAGCATTAATTGTCTAATTAAGCACAACTAATCTAAAGATCAATATTTGGTTAAGCATGAGTTGTAGCATAATCAACATAGAGATATTCTAACTACAATGGATACATGTCATACATTGTGAGAGCAAGATGTTGAAAAACTTGGATTAAATTATATCTTTAAACAATTCTAAACTTTCAAGATACAAGATATGAATACATACCAATGAGATTAGGGCTTCATCTAAACCCTAGTAAATGAAATTAGAACATGAAGAACATTACAACAAAATTGAAATTTGATAAACTAACATGAACAAGCTATTCTTGGATGGATTTTCAACACAACAACCCTCTCTATTTATACACAAAATTCCCTCAAGCACTTGGATTCGAAATTTGGAAAGCATCCACTCAACAAAACATGTTTTCTTAATTGATGGATTGAATGGAATATATTTGGTTGTGGGAAACAAATTGGGAGTGATTGAGTGAGAGAATGGGGATGTTTTCTTTGATGGATGAAATGGAATACAATGGGGGTGAGGTGGATGTTTTGGAAAGAATCCAATGGGGGTGAGGTGGATGTTTTGGAAAGAATCCAATGGGGGTGAGGTGGAAATGGATTTGGGTCTTGGGTTTTGGATCATGTGTTGTTTAATCCCATGAATTTGTAAACAGGTTGCCACTGATGCGCGAGCGGGTTGCAACGCTTCCAACTTTCTTCTCTTTTGTCTTCTCAATTCTTCCAAGCTTTATTTAGTACTTAAAAACACAAAATTAATTAATACAAATATTTATTCTTGAAAATGGTAAAAATGCAGAATTTGGGATAATATATGACTTTGAAGCGCGAAAGATGAGTTAAGTGCCAATGAAAAGGTGTATGAATATGCAATATTTGGCACTCATCAAAGTGTCGACGGGATCTTTAGAACTTTTTGTAGATCTAAATACGTCTTATGATAATACATTGCTAACATACTTCGTTTTGTGCGTGATTGATCACAAGAGATTCAAGTGGTGTTGTGCAGGTTTAATTGAAGATTAAAGAAGATTTAAAGACGAAGAAGATTTCTTATTGGTTTATCATATCTTTGTGTAGCACAAACCTTGATCGGCTGGGATCCAACTAGAATTAGATGTATTCGATTGATTAGTTGCGTGAGATCGGTAACGCCTAATAGTTCTCTAGAGATCTATTTTGATTGTTACAAATCCGAATCTTATTACTTAGGTAATAGGGACTGGATTGATCTAACCAGGCAAAGGAGTTTATTAGCTTAAATGGAAGAGCCTTTGCATATGACTTGAGATATATTTATCTGGAAATAATCAATACAGTTGTTACCAAACATATTTGTTATTCCTTTACTGTTTGGAAAACGATCCAAAGTAATTGTTCCAGTGCGCGCACTCATTGAATGTCGGAAGCGCATGGATACTTTAGAAACTAAGTGAAGTAGGGTTAGTTGCGTGGTCTCAACTATACGAAGTTGGTTTAGATTTTGTATAACAGTTTAATTCTGAGAGTATTCAATTCTGGACTAGGTCCCGGGGGTTTTCTGCATTTGCGGTTTCCTCGTTAACAAAATCTTGTTGTGTCATTTACTTTTCTATTTCCGCAATTATAATTGTTTATTATAATTAAAAGTAAAATACACAAATGTTAACTCCGCTTTACTTGATATTAATCCTATAGAGTTTGGTTAAGTTCGAACCTATTATCAAGTAATCAAACTATGATTGTTGTACTGTCCCGATCTTGTATCCATATATGATCACACAAAGTGTGAATATCGTTTTGTCGTATTGTATCGACTTTGTCCATAGACAATCACTTTCGGTAAGAGGACTTATATGTGGATAATTAAAGATTGTGGTGTATTTGAGTACCCTCTTCTTTTCACATAGCCATTGGACACGGTTTTCACCACTCGCCCATGATCTCCACTACTTCACAACTCTCACTTCCAGCGAGATCAGTGTGTTAAATTTTGACTTGTATAAATAGGATTTTCAATCTATTTTAAAAGGGGGAATCATCAGTTATCAACACAAGTATTTAGAAACCATCCAGGATTCACAAATTACACTTTGCAAGAAAATTCTACATTTTGATACAAGTCATAAAACTACACTTCACAGAATTCATCATTCTGATCTCAACACTTTCTTTGCTTCCCTGTAGGACCAGAATATCGCCACAATTATATTCACGAGAGATTAATGACACTTCTGCGAGCGTCACTGAAAACTCTTCAACAACATTTCACGAGCATCACAAAATAATTCAAAGAATGACGAAGTTGACGACTGAAGAAATATGAGAAGAACATGTGTGTTTCATGATGGTTACAAAGTTCGCGATAGGATCGCAAGATAGATCCGAAATTAGAGGACAACTTAGTTGTCACCCATTATGTAATTTCCTATAAATAGAGATCTAATAGATTTAGAAGGGGAGAGGTATTTTTTTTAGAGTGGAGAGAGTCTTGAGGAGAGAGAAAGTTTTAGGAGAGAGAGATATTTTTCAGAGAGACTTTTAGAGAGAGAAAATGTATTTTTCTTTATCATCTTCTTCCCTAAAATTAGATTTAGAACTCCATTAATGGAGATTATCAAATGTAAAATCAAATGTAAACTTTAACAATCATAGTAGAGAATCATGGATGTAGATCAAATTGATCGAACCATGTAAAAATCCGTGTGTCTATTTACAATTTTTAGAATTTTAATGATCAAATTAGTTTAGATTAAGAGATTATTATCAAGATATTACAAGGGGTGTGTTGTGGGAAATCCTGCAACTACATTTTGGCGCCGACTAAGGGGAGTGATAAAGAGAAATTAGCAATTATTGATGATGAATTCGATTGAATTTATGAGATACATGGGAAAATATGGAAATTCTGGGAAAAGAACGATGAAGAACAACCAACACAATTTAAGAGAAATGTTTACAGAGAAAGAGGAGCAGAAAAAATTGGGAAGCAGGAGCAGATTGGAAGAAATCTTTATAGGAATCAAATAAAATGAATCGGCATCAATTAATTGTTTAAACAGGACAATTTCTTTCTTATCTCTTTAATCATATTTTAATAATCTGGCTCTGGGAGATTTTGAATTTTTAAACGATCACACTTTGTTTTTCACAAAAATTGATGATTAGTTGATATTTTGAGTTCAAAAGAGTTTTGATCATAAATTTACGTCCATAAACTTTGAATTTAATCATAATTTTGACAACTAATGTGAACATGATTTTTGTGATTGAAGTCAAAAATGAAAGAATAGATCATTACAAAAACATCGATTTTAATCACAATTTTGATTGTTTCATGAAAATATAATTTTGATCGTTTCTGCGAAGTACAGATTTACAACTGTTGTTTTCAGAATCCATTTCATGAAAATACAAATTTTTGCGAGAATACAATCGTTAGACTTCTGTTAATATATTTAATTTATCGACTGAATATGTTTTCTTGAGTTCAGACTGCCGAACAAATTAATTGATTACTCGCAGTGAGTTGGTGGCAAAGGAAAATTAACGAGAACGAAGAAAGGAAAATAATATTGCAAGAGATAGAAGAAAAACGAATGATAGAGAGAGCAGACACATCAAAATTGAGTTGGGTAGCATCGTTGGAAGTAACAGGAACGAGCTTGCTCGCGAAATAAGAAGTTCACTTCGCAAATCTATGTCACCACAACAACAAAATTAATGGAACATCAACGAGGGGAACATCCACCAAGGAAAAGTAAACTTGGATATTTCGTGTTCCTTACACACCACAACAAATGATGAGAAAGTGTGTTGTGGAAGTTTACATTTCGTGGTCCTTACATTTAGGCAATTTCATACTAATATCACCACAACAAATGACGAGAAAATCCAACAACGTTTCACGAGTAATTAAGGGAGCTTTTTCCATTTCGTGGTCCCATTTTTTGTATTGTTGCATATTCGCAAATGACGAGAGGAAGTGGGAGCCGGTGATACATTTGTTGACGAGAGGAAGTCAACATTTGTTAGCAACGTTACATCTATACTTCGCAAGGAATTGACTAGCGAGCAGATGAAGTCTAGTTTCAGCACGGTATATCTTGGGTATTTCATTACTTTTCCAGATAATTAATTATTTCGCAAGTTAATTTGGCGAGAGAGAGAGTTAGAACAATTGGTATGGTGTCAGAGACAAGCCAAGAGTTCATTTCTTATTTCTTCTAATTTCACGAGCAAATCAAATACTTCGCGAGAATTGGCAGCAACAGCAAATCGCCAAAAAGCTAAGTACCACTTCCTTGAATACTTTACTTACAGAAAATGAAAATTTTTGATTTATATTATCGCCGGATTTTAAAGAACATTTCTAAGATTTTTAATACTTCAAAAGATTTCAAAAACTTTTGATTCAATTTACCAAAAGTGGTATAATCGCAAGATTTCTAAAATTTCTAAGATTTCAAAACATTTCAAAGAATTTTGATTTGATTGATCAGGGCGATATATTCGCAAAAATTTATAAATTTCAAAAAAGATTTCCAAAAATTTCTAAGATTTTTTATTTGACTTACCAAAAAAGAGATACAATCGCCAGATTTCAAAAATTTCAAAAGGTTATAAAAAATGAGATCATCGCAAAAAATTTAAAGATCGCAAAATTTTTCAAAGATTTCAAAGATTACAATAAATGAGACTATCGCCAAGATTTCTAAGATTTCAAAAAAATTTGATTTCATTTCCAAAACAACGATATCCTCGCAAGATTTCAAAAGACTACAGAAAATGGAATTGTCGCAAAAAAAAAATAAAAAAAAAAATTCAAGATTTCTAAGGTTACAGAAAAAGAAATTATAGCCAAAATTTCTAAAATTTCAAATTTCCAAAATACGCGATACAATCGCAAGATTTCAAAGATTTCTCTAGAATATTTCTTTTACAGAAAGAGATTTTTGGTTTAACAAATACGATAAAATCACAAGATTTCAAAGAATATTTCTAAGATTTCAAAAGATTTTAAAGAATATTTCAACTCACAAAAATGAGCAAAACAAATTTTTATCAGAGCTGCGAGTGTAATCGCGAGATTATATAAAGAATTGACAGAAATGAAAGAATGAAGAAACGCGAAAATATCGCGAGAAACGCGAATATAATTTCGCAGAGATTTAAAGAATGGGACAAACTTTTATGGCATGCACCCTAGTTCGCGAATACAATTTCGTAAGAGGCAAATGTAAGACCTACAAGCACGTCATAAGGGGGTATCTCTTTATATGATTCAGGGATAAGGTTATACCGCTACTGGAACCTGAGTCATACAGATGTAGGGGTTAAAGAAAACCTATCCGGGAGAGGGATCTTGGATTTCCAGCTTTATAAGGTTATACCCTGGTTGGACGACTGAGAATCTCTTCCAAGAAGTGCAGTGTATGACCAAGGCGCCGAGGTACACGGTTTATCCAAGGGTGCCCGGGACGGACGAACCTACCCTGGCCATCTTTGGTAAGTCTTGGCTACAATGCACTTGGCCTGAAGAAAACCCCACTTAGGGTGTAGTCTTGTAACTATAAGCCATATAGGCATAAAGGACAAGAGGCTACGAAAACAACTGGTTGTTGGTAAATCTGTATGGGAGGATCTAGTATTGTATGGCCGATGTTCCCTCCTTGAAGGGGCAACCAGGGGGAAGATAAGGGCGGCACCCTCCATTAGGGAGCTGATAAGTGTCTTAAGACGGCAAGGTCATGGGGCTCTAAGATCGCAAGATCATTTTGGCCTGTCATATTGTCGCGTAAATTATACAGAGGCAAAAAGCCAAAAGAGAAAAAGTTAAGATGAGATCAATGGGTTTTTACATGAAAGTGTAAAGACGTCCTGCGATTTCATCGCAAGACGGCAATGTCATGAGACTTTGATCTCTCAAGAGAACTTAGACTTGTCATATTGTTGCATAACAGGCCAAAAAGCCTCAAGAGAAAAGATAAGGCAAGATCAATGGGTCAATACATGCAAATGTAAAGACGTCCTGCGATTTTGTCGCAGAAAGAAAAATTGGCGAAATAAGACCTTTAACTAGGAAGGCAAAATAAGACCAATAGAATAATCTCAAACATTAATTATTTTCTTGTAAGAATGCAGGAAAGATTTGCTCATCGCAAGAGAGAAAGCACGTACTATTTAGAATCTCTCAGAAATACTATTCAGAGTTTCTCAGAAGTATTAATTAGAGTCTCTCAAGAGGAATATCTACAATCTCGTAGCATTATTCACAATGTCGCCACTATTCATCGCCACTATTCACAACATTATTTCAGAATCTCGCAGAAACATTCATCATTTCGCAGAAAAAATCAGCAACTCGCAAAAACGTTCAGAAATTCGCATAAACATTCATAAATTTTCAGGCTAATTCCGCATATTACAGACTATTCAAGAATTTCGTAGGAGAAATGATTATTTCGCAGAATATGATCATTTTATCAAATGAGGCAGAGGCAATTCGTTCATTTAACATTTTCTCAGGGATTCTTCCTTCATAGATAAAGAACAGAGGCAACTGTGGATTACCAAGAAAACATTTTATGTTCTTTATCTTCTCGCAAGAATCATTTCCAAAATGGACTAGGATTTTCACCAAAAATGAAGTAATAATTTCACGAGAACAGAGGCAATACTTATAACTTTCATTCAAAAATGGATACTTCTTATATTTAGAGGATTGAGTACTTCTTATACTTCTTCAAGGATACTTCATACTCCACGTACTTCAAGGGATGACGCTTCTTATTTACTTCGCAAAAGAATAGAGGCAAGTATATACTTTTCAAGTCCAGTATTCTTTCGCTCGTTCCTTCATCAACAAAGATCAAAAACTACTACAACAACAGATTTTTTCTTAAAGATTACTTTTCAAGCAATATTCAAGAAAAAAGAGGCAAGATATAGGACCAGAATATCGCCACAATTATATTCACGAGAGATTAATGACACTTCTGCGAGCGTCACTGAAAACTCTTCAACAACATTTCACGAGCATCACAAAATAATTCAAAGAATGACGAAGTTGACGAATGAAGAAATATGAGAAGAACATGTGTGTTTCATGATGGTTACAAAGTTCGCGAGAGGATCGCAAGATAGATCCGAAATTAGAGGACAACTTAGTTGTCACCCATTATGTAATTTCCTATAAATAGAGATCTAATAGATTTAGAAGGGTATAGGTATTTTTTTAGAGTGGAGAGAGTCTTGAGGAGAGAGAAAGTTTTAGGAGAGAGAGATATTTTTCAGAGAGACTTTTAGAGAGAGAAAATATATTTTTCTTTATCATCTTCTTCCCTAAAATTAGATTTAGAACTCCATTAATGGAGATTATCAAATGTATAATCAAATGTAAACTTTAACAATCATAGTAGAGAATCATGGATGTAGATCAAATTGATCGAACCATGTAAAAATCTGTGTGTCTATTTACAATTTTTAGAATTTTAATGATCAAATTAGTTTAGATTAAGAGATTATTATCAAGATATTACAAGGGGTGTGTTGTGGGAAATCCTGCAACTACATTCCCTTCCTAAGATCAACCCTTCTCCTTCATTTTGTGACCGAAGCAAGACTGGAACGGCCATTTCTTGGTTTAGGTCAGTATTATACAGATTGATCTCTCGAGTCTAAAGTACTCATGTGCAGTACATTTATTTAGGGGTTAGATTTGATTCTCACCGGGATACCCAATTTACCGTTTTCTCCCGGATCATTTTTCACCCTACTACAATTGTCCAATCGATAGCCATATAGTCGCGGTCAATATTTTATAATTTTTGGCGCCGCTGCCAGGGACTCAAAGTTATTTTTTGTTTTTCAATCAGATTTGTATATATTAGGCTAGACTAGATTTTTTCTTTAATTTATTTCAATATTTTACTCTTTGGGTATATTTTTATTTTTGATGTGCATGATAATTTGAGATTTAAAATGAAAATAAAATTTGCGCGCTAAACAAGTAAGTATCTGAATTTTTATTTTATTTTGTTTTGGTAAATAATTATATTGGAAGGTGTTTTGATTCTTTAGATTTTATTCTCTTTGTACATAATTAGTTTAGGATTCTTTTTAATTTTTTTAATTTTTTAATTATTTCCTTTTATCTTTTTTATTAAAAAAAAATACATGCACACACCACCAATTGCATTCTCGTCTGGCCCCGATTATTAGGAAAACATGTGGTATAGTACAGTGAACCATCTGGTCGTTATTATCTGATCGGTTGTCAGCCGAGCAAAAATAATTCACTTTCTCATTTTACTAAATATGAATGAAGTATGTGGTAATAAAGAGTTCATATCCACAGAGAGGCAATTGTTGTTATACAAATTTCAGTTTCTAAGGTAACCAAGGGGGGATTTTGTTTTTATCAAAGCAATAAAATAAAGGAAAGCAATAAAAGAATTGTAATAATCAATAAGAGGAAGATATTGGTTAAGGGATAGTATCATTCACAAACATGTATTCTCAACAATGACTAGAATTGGTATTTTAATCTCACATTTATTAAAATTCCTAGGATACCATGATCGCAAGTATATCATGCTAATTCCCTGATTTCTGCATATGTGAATTCTACTTAGAAAACAACCTAAAGTGTAAAAGCACAATTAGATTTAACTACCCAAGAGCATTAAGTTTTATGGAATAGACTAATCAATGCAAACAAACGTGTAAAGGAACTAATCCGTTTTAACAAAGGTTATGATTCATTTGTGACTAGTAGGATATATCACCACAAGCACTACCCACAATTATGCTACTTAGAATCAGGGATAAAGAACTTTTTCGTATTGAAAATCCTAATATAACTTTAGAAATGAATGCAAATCGGATTGATTCCGGACTCAACCAAACAAACAATCAAATCATATGACAATGTAAACCATGAATCATAAACAATAAAGTATTGAGACAAAACTAACTCATAGATTCAAATAACATGTTGTGAAATCCACTTTATCCCATAACCAATAATAAATGTTTAGCTACTCATAGATTTTGAGTTCATCATATTCATAATCAATAATAAAATGAAGAATATGAAAAATAAACGAAAGCAAACCCTAGTCGCTGCTCTCCTCCAAAACTCCAGTAGAAAAATATGTGATCTCCTTTTTAAAGTAGAAACTTTTTCTTTTTGTACTCCTCTTCTTTCCAAAACTAGGTCATAACTTCCAAATCCCAATACTAAGATGTCCACCAAACCCATATGTAGAAGAACCCATGTAAAATTCTGTCCCTAAAATGGCATGCCGGAAAACTGGTGCAATGGCCGGAATTCGGTACCGAAAAATATCTCAGGTGACAGGAAAAGTCCACCCGGTCACCGGTCAAATGAGTCAAACCGTCCAGTCAACTGAGTCAATAGAGAGTTAAGATCGGGTGAGTAAGAGAGTCAGTTGAGTCAAGTAATCAAGTCTGAGTCAGAGGCTAACTCAGCTGACTTGGTTCTAAGCTATAGTCTTGCACAGCCAGACCTGTGTTGCATAGGTTAGAACCTATGTGGCACCAAGATGGCGCTTTACAACTTTCACTCCCAGTCAACCAGTTTAGCTGCAACTCCCAAATTTTGTAGCTTCATAACCCTTAGTAGACTAGCACATACATTCCATTGCTTGGATATCAGAACCACTACCACCTTAAGAACTCATACAAGCAAAAATTCTTACTATCACTTGCACTTTTCAACTCGATCCACATCCACCACCTGAAAATCACCAGTGTATACTAGCCTGCACCTGTAATTTATCAACTTCTCATGACTGCAACCACCAGCTGCATTCATTCTAGCTTCTCTATAAACCTAGGCATACAACTATTGAGCATCAAACCTGTAGGACCAGAATATCGCCACATTTATTCACGAGAGATTAACGACACTTCTGCGAGCGTTACCGCAAGATCTTCAACAACATTTCGCGAACGTCACAAAGTAGTTTAAAGAATGACGTAATAAACAGTGACAACCTAAAACATGAGAAAGATGTGAAAATTTTGTAGTTAGAGAGAATGCTCGCGAGCACAAGGCGGGATTTCGCGAGGAGCATAGCAGAGCCTGCGAGGAGCATAGCAGAAATCCTAAAAAATTGGAAAGATGAGTTGAATGTGAGCTGTCACCCACTATGAAGATACTTATATAAAGAGAAGACCAGGAGAGACAAAGGGAGGGACACAATTTTAGGAGAGAGAGAGATATTTTGCAGAGAGATTTTTAGAGAGAGAAAATGTATTTTTCTTTATCATTTTTCTTCCTCAAAACTAGATTTAGAACTCCATTAATGGAGATTACTAATGTAAAATCAAATGTAAATTTTAACAATCATAGTAAAGAATCATGGATGTAGATCAAATTGATCGAACCATGTGAAAAATCTTGGTGTTCGTTTATAATTTTAGTAACTTTACTAACATTTTTATATGTAGATCCAGAAATTAATATCAAGATATGATAAGGGGTGTGTTGTGGGAAAACCTGCAACTACATTTTGGCGCTAGAAACATTACATGCTTGTTGGATTGAAGACGATCAAGAGAAATTAACATGTGTTAATGATGAATTCAATTGGATTTATGAGATACAGGGGAAAATATGGAAATTTTGGGAAAATAAAGATGAAGAACAACCAACACAATTTAAGAGAAATGTTTACAGAGAAAGAGAAGCAGAAATATTACGAAGCAGGAGCAGATTTGAACAAAACTTTATAGGAATGAAATGAAATGAATCGGCATCAGTTAACTGTTTAAATAGGACAGTACAGTGGATACAAGGAGAAGACTAATGATTTATTCACCACGTACTTCATCAACAATTGCGAAGAAATCAAATGAAGTTACACCAACAAATAATTCTACAGATATTCACTTGCGAAAATCAAAAGTCTACTCCAGGCAATAAGAAGGATATAAACAACTATTGGACATTTTAAATGCCGTTATTGGAGAATAATTACCATCTGCGAAGGGAATTAGCGATTATCGCCATTGTTGTGAAGAGATAGAGTGGAAAATCTTTTAGATTTCCGAGAGCAACAATGCCAAAATGCAATGACCAGCGAAGACACAAAGTTTTCTTGCGAAGAAATGATCTCATAAGTTTGCAACATGAAGAAATGGACAAGAAAACTACAGGTGCTTTTAACCTGAAGGCTAGTAAAAAACAAAAAGATTGCGAAGAACAACAGGAGTTCATTCTTACCGTTACCAGCGAAGAAAGATGAGTAGTGTTGGCCGCAGCGGGAGAGTGAAAAGGATTACTCCTTTAGTTGATTCCAGCGAAGTTGCCGCAACGGTCAGTTCCTGCGAGTTTAAAGGTTCCTATGAGAAGGAAAAAAGTAAAACAATAAATGAGAGTCAAAGCTCATCAAGCAAACACGTTCACAAAAAGGAGAAGAAGACAAATTAACAAATCAAAATGTTAAGAATATGATCTTCGCGGCTAATAATTTTTTTTTAGAGTTGTATCAGCTGCATGAATACGTAACAAGATACTTTTTGAACAATAAGACAAAAATCTAAACTTGTCAACAACTTTGGAGAAAGTGCATACTTGTTACTTCGTGACAGTTCAAGTTGTCCACCATTCTGGAGAAGGAAAATAATATTGCAAGAGATAGAAGAGACAAGGATGATAGAGAGTACAACCAAAGCAAAATTGAGTATGGTAGCATCGCTGGAAATAACCAGAACGATCTTGCTCGTGAGATTTATTTAATCAATAAACAAGATTATGCCATCAATTTCATACGGGAGGAAGAACAGACAAAGGGGATGATACATCTTCGAGATTAATTAAATTTCTGTTTGATTTTAGCTCATAGAAACTCCCCTGCCCCAAAGAGAATCTCACGTAAAAGAATTTCAGCAAAGGAAGCGTTAATAAACTAGATGAAGACAAATTTTTGGAAGTAGAAATGTAATAAGCAAGCATAAAAGAAGGAATTTTTGGAAGTAGAAATGCTGCGATGTTTACCGCAACAACAGAAGTACAAGCCGGAACAGTTGCGAGCAGATCGTAATAAGAGGATAGAAATGGGGCTTGTTATCGCAAACAGAATCCATTGCAGATGGTCAGTAGCGATGAGAAGGAGTTAAGTATCGCAGATTCGAATCCTTCGCCAAGCATATTTTTTTTTTTACTCATTTTTTGAACTTCAAGGAGAGAAGAAATGGAGTAATATATCAGAACTATGCCTTTCTTTCGCAAACAGAACCCAGAACTGATGATCATAGCAAAGATGGACATCTCGCAGATATTTGCGTATTTCATAAAAATGTTTACTTCTTCCCAAATACCAACGAGAAGAAGATATTAGTGACAGGTAAGCCCAGTTTACCCAAGAATTCACCAAACAGTAAACAAGCCATCAATGCTTAAGTTTGCAAGCTGCGATAATTACATTTCTTTTTGCGAGATTTATACATTTCAAGGATGCAAATATTGCAAACGAACCACATACTTCATGAGAGACGACAGCAACAGAAAATCGTATGAAAGATAAGTACCATTTTCTTTGAATATTTTATTTACAGAAAATAAAAGATTTTTTTATTTATTTTACAAAAAGCGATACTATCGCAAGATTTCAAAGAACATTTCTAAGATTTCTAAAAATGTAGTTGAAAATTACTAAAGATTTCTAACATTTCAAAAGATTTCAAAAATGTTTGATTTAATTTTCCAAAAGCGATATAATCGCAAGAATTTTCCAAGATTTCAAAGATTGCAGAAAATGAAATTATCGCAAAGATTTCTAAGATTTCAATTTTTTTGATTTAACTTCCAAAACAGCGATACCCTCGCAAGATTACTGTAGGTGTAAATTATCTACAGATCCAGGTGGCAACATCCTAGACCCAGTACACCCAAATACAAAGAAACGCGAAGTATAGAGCAAAGATTAAAGAGCGCGAGATTTAAGGAAGCCACGTGGATCGGGCGTAATAATGTCGGACAAGACTTGACCCAGACTTCTGATAAAGCTGACAAGATAAGGCGGTACGGGACAAACGAGGAGCTACATTCAAACATGCAAGAAAGTGTGGAACACATCGGCTGATCATAAGGGCGACTATCGAGACATCCGAAATCGCGTCAACAGAGGACCATAAGAGATTGGCTCGAACGAAATACAGGCGAGGATCCAAGATGCATCGACCGCACAAGACGACGTGAGTCGTCCCGATCACAGAACAACTAATTAGATGTAACAGGGTCAACATTCTAACTTCGTTGTATAAACTTTCTCCTATAAATAGCGGGACTTGTATTCTAGAGAGGCAGGTTGTAATTTTTGGGAGAGAAAGGAGAGAGAAACCCGAGTTAGCATAGAGAAAGAAGTGAATGAGAAGTAAGTTCATCTTGTAAGGAAATCCCACTAAGAGCAACACCTTTGTAACACCGTGAAGTAATAAGATTCATCATTTCACCCCCGTGGACGTAGGTAATCATACCGAACCACGTATATCTTGTGTTCATGGTTGAGTGTTTACTTTCGTTTGAGAAGAGTCGTACATTTCTATCCTTTGGATGTAGTTTGTAGTAAAATGCATCTACATTCTTGCGCCGACTAAGGGGACACGACTAAATCTCCGGATACCTTGCCATTAAAGTCTTCAGAGACGATCAACAGCTCCTCAATACACGTTAATGTGTTGGAGTAGAAGCTACGATGAACTCTGTTGGCCGAAGTAATGGTTGTTTTGAGTCATTTACTGAGCATTTAAAGTCATAGTAGTAGCAGCGTCTTCTTAGCGTCTTCAACAGTTTGATCGACAGAGAAACTTCACGAGCTCACCAGCGACTAACAGTTCAGGTTAGAAGCTACGTGAAGAATCTGTTGAAGGGACGACTGTTTGTTCTTGATAATTTTGTGTTTGTTAGCGTTAAGAGAGTTGTTTTTATCTGCGGTAAGAAGTTGGGTGCTCGGAGTTACCAAAAGTTAGCGTTTTAGATGTTTCATCGTGTAATGAACTGTCGACCTTGTATAATTTTTAGTTGACGGTGTAGCGTAAGTCGTCGGAAAGGTCATAATTAAATCTCGAGAAAGTGGAGTTGGTACAAGTTCAAATTAATTCTAGGGGTTACTTTCCGTACTTTCTAAGCATCATGTGCATAAGATCAATGATTTGGAGAATGTAGAACAAAGGATAAACCAACTTAAATGCATAGGTCGAGTACAGAGAGCGACGTCGTACGGAGTGATAGTGACGGGGAAGTGAGTACAGCCACAGATTCAGCATAAGACCAAAATAGGGTAGATAAACGGAACCCACCTGATAACCAAAGTTGACCCTGCATAGTAACAGTAGTCGTAGAGTCGAACGTTTCGCCTTTTTTGTCTGTGCATTTTGTTAGAAAAATCAGGTCGAAGTAAGGGGTTCTTTTTTGTATTTGCTGACGTAGGGACGGGCGATACTCGGCTTATCACGCGACGTAAATAATGGCTAGCACTTTAGGGACGATAAGGATGTTGAGGAATCGCACGGTCACTAGCAGCAGCATGCAGGCAGGGATAACGGGGCCGAGGCAAGGGAACAGTCGACAACCACCGCCCGAGGAATCTCATGCAGCTGCGCGAGGGATGCCTTTTGTAGACGAGGAAGTAGATTTGGGGCGGGACGATAACACCTTACCTCTGCACCAGATTATACTAACTCAGAGAAGAGTCGATCAAGTCGATGAACTCACAGCTTCAGACACCGATGACGATGAGGAAGCACTTGCAGCGCGAGCTCAGAGGCAATCGGCGAGGCGACAAATTGAACACCAGGAAGCTTTGGGAAGGGAACAAGAGCGTCTTAGGCAGATTCAGTTGGGGCGAGCAATAGCAAGTGACATCGGCCCGACAACCGTTCAAGCTTTCAATCATATAACCAATCCAATACCGCCCCCACCACCCACATCAGCACCATTACAACCTCGGCCACACCAACCCAATGGACATTCCAGTCATGAGAGTACGGACCCGACGTTGTTGGCCATTTTGGAGAGTCGAGGAGACAAGAAGCGGCAGACCGAGGGGACTCCAGCAGCGGAATTTAGCCTTGGAGTATGAGAACTACCAACTGAGGAACCAACGGACCAGATCAAGAGGGTCGTCAAGCCGAGGAACATCGGGTTATCGTGGCCGATCCGATCACTTGCCACCCATGATGGGGCAGAGTAACATTAATCAGCCCAATCAGTCAGGTCAGCCGCCATTACCTCCGGTTCCCCCAACGCAGATATATGGACCACCCGAGGACTCGTCCACCGATGAAGAAAGGCGAGGAAGGGACAGGCGGCAAGATCAGACAACTAAAGCCAAGCTTAAGGAGTTGGAAGCAAAAATCAAGGAACTTTCGGGCGGAAGCGAAGAGGATAAGCTGGCCGAGATTATGAGTGAAGCCGAGAAAACGCCTTTCTCTCAAGAATTGGAACAAATGCCGTTCCCACCTAAGTGTACTTTACCTTCATTCCCCTCTAGATTTGATGGAACCGGCGATGTGACCGAACACCTTAAGATGTATACCATGTCACTGATCCAATGGAGAAGTAACCCGGTAGTTATGTGTAAATTCTTTCCAGCTAGTTTGGAGGGAGAGGCGCGAGATTGGTTTTATTCGCTCGCACCTGGTTCGATCAACGGGTACGATGCGCTAGTCGAGGACTTCCTTGAGACCTATATGCATAACAGTCGACCTCGGCCAAGAATGAACAAGATGTTTACCCTCGCCCGAAGATTCAGAGAGCCATTGAGAACCTTGACCGACATATGGAGGAAACTGTGTACTGAAATTGGGAAGGTACCGGTGGACCAAGCCATCTTTGAGTTTGAAAACGCGTTGGGGAGATCGGACCCCATTTGGATTGCCATGTTTTCTGAAAAACCTAAAACCTTAAAGGAGATGAGAAGAATGCAAGAACACTACATCGCCTTGGAAGAAATTCAGGCCGAATCAAGAGATAGAGGGGTACAAGAAGCCAGTGTTGAAGTCGGTACTGAAACTAAAGCGGTCACGGACGACCATATCAGGCGATCAGAAAAAATATCGGACCCTCCCCCGAGGAACAGTGAGAAGAGGGAATGGATGTCCAAAGGGAAGAAGCCAAAGCAGGAAGCCCGATCGTATACCCCACTAAACGCTTCTTAGGAAGAGGTGTTCAAGGAAGTTGAGAAGAGGAGCGACATCAACTACCCAGCATCGAGGGGTGTACAGTTCCAAGAGACCCGAGATCATCCCGAATACTGTCACTACCATCAGTATAGGGGCCATTCCACCAATAACTGTCGAGAGGTGAAAGATATTGTTCAACACCTCATCCGCGATGGATATTTGAGGCAGTATGTCCGCCACCCCCTTCGGCCGGAAGCAACACCCGATGCGCCAGTTCATCAAGTCCGCATCGATAGGGCGAACCAATTCGTAAACACCATTTCACATTCGGCTATGCAAAACTACACTCTCGGCCCAGTAATCACCACTAGGATCCATAAAAGGGATCGTGACGGTAAAGATATATTCAGCGTAGCCAAGTCTCTTCCCATGGAACCCTGGATGACGGTGCCCATATCGTTCTCGGCTAAGGATGTCCCAAAGAAACGGACAGCACACAGCGATCCAATGGTCATCACACTGTTGATTGAAAAGTGGGGAGTAAGAAGGATTCTTGTGGATAGCGGAAGTTCAGTCAAGGTGCTGTTCTACGACACGTTCAGAAGAATGAAACTCTCAGACGATATGCTCGTCCCATCCACATACCGTATCTACGGCTTCAACGGCACAATAATCATCCCGAAGGGCGAAGTAACTTTAAGAGTTTCAGATGGTGGTGGCTACCTCGACACACTAACCACTTTCTGTGTAGTCGACGTCGCTTCACCTTATGAGGACATTATCGGGCGCCCATGGGTTGCGGGGATAAAGGGCGTAGCATCGGCCTTCCATCAAAGGTTAAGGTTCCCGACTTGCAAGGGAATAGCGGAAGTTATGGACGACTCCCAGGCGGCACGACAATGCATGAAAGTTGATATAGAAATAAATGAAAGACGGCGAGCTCGGCAAAGGAAAGAAAAGAACAAAGAAAAGGAAGTGAAGGCAGCAAAAGAATTGGAGGAGGAGATTTCTCAAGAGGTCCTGGCACACGAAACGCGAGAACAAGACCCTTTATAGAAATTAAAGGAAGCATCCCCAGTCAGGGATACCAAATCAAACTTCTCGACAGTCGAGCCGACTAAAGAAGTAAACTTGGGAACGATAGAGGAACCTAAAGTAGTGAGGATCGGGGCATTACTATCGGACGAAGAAACCAGTAAACTCACGACGCTATTAAAAGAAAACCTGGAGGCATTCGCTTGGGAAGTGCATGATTTGGAGGGTATTGACCCAAAGGTCTGCTGTCATCACTTAAAAATTGATCCGAAGTTCAAACCGGTTAGACAAAAAATGAGGCGTATCGCGCCAGAATTGCAAGCGGAGGTCGAGGTCGAGCTGAAGAAGTTACAAGAATCCGGAATAATAAGGAAGTCCCACTACCCACAAAGTGGATATCTAACATGGTCGTGGTACCAAAAAGAAAGGGGAGTCCGAATATGTATTGATTTCAGCGACTTGAACAAGGCCTGCCCGAAAGACAGCTTCCCCCTTCCCAGTATAGATCAATTATTAGAATCAATAGTGGGATACGAGGCGATGACTTTAATGGACGGATACATGGGATACAACCAAATACCACTGGCGCCCGAGGACCAGGAACACACCTCCTTCTTCATGCCAAGAGGATTGTATTGTTACACCAAGATGCCATTCGGACTTAGGAATGCTGGGGCTACGTACCAGAGATTGGTAGGCGATATGTTCGAAGACAAGATTCACGATACCATAGAAGTTTACGTGGACGACATGTTAGTTAAGAGTCGGAAATCAAAAAACCACGTCCGAGACCTTCGAGAGATCTTTCAAACAATGAGGAAACACAAGATGAAGATTAATCCTGCCAAGTGTGACTTCTGGGTCACATCGGGGAAATTCTTAGGCTACATCATCACTCCCAGGGGAATAGAAGCGGATCCCGAGAAGGTACGAGCCGTCTTTGACATGCCATCTCCCGCGACGGTGAAAGACGTGCAGAAACTAAACGGTTACATAGCCGCATTGGGACGATTTGTGTCACGATCATCGGACAAATGCAAGGCTTTTTACGACATCTTGAAGAAAGGAGAAAAATTCCGATGGACGGACGCAAGCGAAGAAGCTTTTCAAAGTATCAAGCTACATCTAGCTAGCCTCCTGGTCCTTCAAAGGCCTGAGCCGTCAGAAATTCACACTTTATACTTAGGCGCGACACCCTATGCCATAAGTGCGGTATTGGTTAAAACAGAGATGGGCGTGGAAAATCCGGTATACTTCGCCAGCAAAACTTTAAGTCCGGCCGAGAAAAACTACACTAGAATGGAGCAGATGGTGCTCGCGCTAGCCTTTGCTGCCTATAAACTACGAACATATTTTCAAGCTCATCGAATACGGGTGGTCACCAAATCGCCTATCGAAGCGGTCTTGGATAGTGCTGGGCAATCGGGGAGAATCTCCAAATGGGGAGCCATAATCAAACAATATGATGTGATATACGAGACAAGAACCACGATCAAAGGACAAGTAGTGGCCTATTTCTTGGCAGACTTCCCCCTCAGTGATGAGGACGAGGTAGAAGATATACCGGGAATGACAGAAGAACAAGAGGGGCCGGCGGACCTGCTAGCCGCTAGTAGCCCAACACGATGGGAAGTATTTGTTGATGGGGCATCTAAAAAAGACGGATCGGGTCTCGGGTTGGTGTTCACCACGCCAAAGGGGAGGAAGATTGTGCATTCGTTCAGGTTAGAATTAAAGGCAACGAATAACGTCACCGAATATGAGGCGGTGATCCATGCCTTACGGATAATTGTGGAAATGGGGCTGCATGAGGTTCGACTGACTAGTGACTCTCAACTAGTGATCCGGAAAATTACGGGCCAATACGCTACACACGATCCGGTGCTGCAAAAATATTGGGAGCTCGCCCAGTTTTACATCAAGCAAATCCCAGATATTAAATTCCGCCACATCTGCCGAAAGGATAACAGACACTCGGATGCTCTATCATACATCGCCTCACAGTTAGTAGACCCGAGCATTGAAGGGATACGCGTTATGAGGCTACTTAACCCGTCTATCCCTGAAACACCAGAAGCACGGATCGAGGTGGCCGTTAACACAGCCGAGAGATACAAATAAGGCGAATGGAGAAAGCCGATACATCAATACTTAGAGACGGGTGAGCTACCTAAGAGTCGGCCCGAGATGAACAAGATCAAAAGTAAATCGGGCGCCTACGAGTTAGGGGGGGGTCTTATATCGGAATTCCTACCTAGGGCCACTCCTACGATGCTTAAGAAGGGAAGAAGGCCATATAATCCTACATGAGCTACACTATGGGGCGGCTGGAAATCACAGCTCGGGAAGAAGCTTGTCGGCTAAGGCAAAAACAATGGGCTACTTTTGGATGTATATGAACGAGGACGCAAAGCAAATGGCAAGAGCTTGTGAAGAATGTCAGCGTTTCGGGAAGAAAATCCATGCTCCCGGCGTACCGTTAAACTCGATCATAAGTCCGTGTCCTTTTGCTAAATGGGGAGTGGACATTGTCGATACGTTAAATGTAGGAACGGGGCAAAGGAAGTATTTGATCGTGGCTACGGATTATTTTACCAAGTGGGTCGAGGCGGCACCACTGAGGCATATTCGAGACAAAGATGTTTTTAAGTTCATTTGGGAACATATCATTTGTCGCTTCAGGGTCCCGGCTGCCATCGTCTCGATAATGGAAAACAACTACGGGCGAGAACATTGATCTTCTATTTAACACTTACAACATCAGGAAGAGCAAAGCTACCCCGATTTACCCCCAGTGCAATGGGCAGGCCGAGATCACTAATAAGACCATCGCCGATAACATGAAGAAGAAACTGGACGGGGAATATGGCAACTGGTGCGAGGAATTATATAACGTCCTATGGGAATACAGAACCACACGGAGGGAAGCTACGGGGTTCTCCCCTTTTATGCTTACCTACGGAACCGAGGCGATTCTACCAACAGAAGCAATGATACCTACCACAAGAACTGAAGCGTGGAGGCGAAACGTGTTGTCCGATCTGATTTTGGATAAACTCGACGACTTGGAAGAAACAAGAGAAATGGCGCTACAAAAAATGGAAAATTATCAAAGGAGGTTACAACGGGAGTACAACAAGCGCGTTCGACCAAGAGAGTTTAATCCCGGGTAGCAGGTATTGAAATTTCTAGCTGAATGGGAGCGCGACAAAAAAGGCGGAAAACTAGCACCAAAATGGGGCGGGCCATATATAATCGAATCTAAGGCGGGCGAGGGATCGTATCGACTACTGCGACTCGACGGAACAAGAGAGATCAAACCATGTAACATCCGATTCCTGAAACTCTATCATCCTTGACGGGCAATGCGAAAAAAAAAAACAGTAAGCAAACGTGTCTTCTATCTCTGTGAAACCGTGAGGGGTATGGGATAGGGCACAAGCGACTAATGGTCATTCGTACTCGGGGCAATGCCAGTGTGGAAGTGCCGAGGTGACTTACACTCGAATGGTCATTCATACTCGGGGCAAAGCCAGTGTGGAAGTTCCGAGGTGACTTACACTCGAATGGGCATTTGTACTCGGGGCAATGCCAGTGTGGAAGTGCCGAGGTGCCTTACAGTCGCCTGGCTATTCGAACCGGGGGCGGTGGCAGTGTGCAAGTGCCGAGGTAGCCTAAGGGTTCTGGTGGTTGGAAACCAGTTCCAAAGGTTATTTAGACGCGAGGTCTACTCATCTAGGTGGCCTACTTACATCTGAAAGGTCACCACCATCGCAAGTGGGCGTGTCCACTTGCCCGAGATCGGTTGATCGATAACCACTCGGGACCATCGGGCCTAGAACTAGGATGACTGATACCCTTCCACTGAATCCAAAGAGATAGTGATGAGATACCCCGATCAGGACATGGCATAGGGCCCGATGACCCTCCTTGTTGGGTGTGTTCGACAGAAATAGTTAGAGTTCTAACATATAAAAGCAACAATTGCAGGGCATAACACCAGGAACAAAAGCGAAACAAATAACGTCGTGCGTTAATCAACAAACGGTCGGGGCAACATGCGGAACAAGAAACAAATCGATTGTGTCGTGAAACAACCAACACCCAGAGGAGCAGCATACAAAACGAAAACCACATCGATCGCATGGTACATCAATCAACAATCCCCAGAATAACATAAGAAACAAAAGCTAAATCGATAACACCAAGCGTCTGATAACAAAGTACGGAAAGCATCGCGCGGACATACGAAATGAAAAGTTTAGCGGAAATGAAACAAACAACATCGGTGACGCAGCACCCCCATTAAAACGAACAAGCGAGGTAGCGGAAATTAAAAAGGGGAGAAGTGTTTAGAGCGATTTACAACCCGATGGAAGGGGAAACATAGTGACGTAGCACCACAAAAAAAAGCTTAAACCTTGGGAGGAGCCGCGCCGGCCTTCCTCTGCGCGACCTCGAGCCGCTTCTTCTCCACCCAGTCCATAATGCCAGCCTGAACTTTCTGATCTAACTCCTCCGCATGGGCGACCCTTTCATCCTCGAGTTGTTGGGTAATCTGGGAAGCGTTTTCCTCAGCCTCAGCTAACTTGAAGCCCAAATCGACCTCAGCCTGTTTCAATCGGCGAACCTCCAGATCAAGCTCCTGCGAACGTTTTTGCGCGGCTACAAAACCACAAATATAGGATGTTATTCATCGGATACAACTTAACATTTTTGCAAGAATAAAGCACGATCTGGATCTAAAAAATGGCCTCAACACATCGGCTAAGAGACGTGACAGGGCGGGTAACACCGACTGAAGCGACTCTACCGACTTGGACAACTCATCCTCGGTCCTGGACAACTTCATGGTTAATTCGTTATAATGTTGCTCGTTGAACTCGTTACTAGGAAATACTTCTTATGCTCGCCCAATCGTTCATTAACCGACGCGACGCTTGAGAACCACAAGTCGCGATCTACTCCACTCTAAATCGCCCATAACTTTATCAAATTCACGCACACGGCCCAAGAATCGCTGTTAGCTCGCTCCACCACATCCTTATCTCTCAATATTCGTTGGCGGTCCTCGTGAAGATCTCGATTCTCGTAATTGAAGAGCGTTTACCCTTTGCTCCAAACTCGTGGCTAAAGCAGCTTTTTCGGCAAAGCAAGACGCTGAGAAGATCCCAAATGAGCCCGTAAATTGTCCATCTCGGAAGGATCATAATCAAACCGGCGATGTCGTTCTAACTCGTCCTCAAGACTTGCAATCTCCTCAGTTTGACGGTATATTTTGTCGTCTTTGTTTGCCATTCGTTGACGAAGATTTTCCACAAGGTCTTTCTCAATATCCCATTTTCTCTTCAAAATCCTAAACTCCGAAGTAGCGTCTATACCTATACTAGATACCCCGGCTAAGAAGAAGGATACCCGACTCAAGATACTGGCACGATAAACTCAATCAACACAAGTCAAGAAGAATCATATACCTTGAGCATCGGCAAGTTTGATCTCCAGCTCGTTCGCGCGACCCTTCTCATTCTGAAGTTGAAGTTGGAGAGACTCTATCAACTGTTTATCTCGAAGGCGATTGGCGGCATCCAAGCGTACACGGTTCATGATCTAACACAAACAAACGAGTTTGCATCATAAGCGACACTAAGGACAGAAATCAAAAGTGGGACATTACTATACAGAACCGAGTCGCTCACCACAGTGTCAAGTGTCAAGGCGATGTCGCCATAACAGGGTACAACATTCAATATTTCTTCACCAGTATACTTCCCAAAGTCGGAGGAAGTAAGCGCACCCAAGGAATTCATGATTGGTCCAGAAACAGTGAAGCAAGTCTCTGCGCTAGAAGACGATCCCTCAGTAAACCTGGGCACACAGGGAAGCTCTACCGGAACACTAGTAACAACCTTCTCTACGGCGGGCGTCTCCGAGGGATCATGCTGGTCGCCCACACCTTGTTCACCGACTTTTTCACCCGGCACAGTCTCTCCAAACAACTCATCCTCATCGGAAAGATAAATGATGGGGCTCGTTTTCGGCGGTGGCTTAGCAATTTCTTTACCTCTACCAGGATTACGCCTAAGCCGAGTAGGGTCGACATCGTCAACGTCATCATCATCGCGCCTCGGGTGTTTCTGCACAAGTGTCTCGTCAGAACATGTGAAGGCAAAAAATAGGGGAAAGTACATGTACTTATAAGGGAATCATTATGTTTGTTACCTTCCCCTGGTCTTCCTCAACCCTTGTGCCAGCACCTCTTTTCCTAGACCCGATAGTTTTTGTGGAACTGACCTGAGATTTTCAAACAACAACAAATGACTAACTGACGCCCGAAGCTAACAAGATAGAAATCAAGAAAAGCGCGTACCTTATTGGCCTTGTCATCATTAACCACCCAGAAAGAATAGGGCTCGGCGGGAAAAGTAGGCGACGGGAAGTCACCATGAAGGATAGGACCTCGGAAAAGAAGCGGAACTCGGGGATAGGTCGGATCATTATAATGTCGGGCTCGCCTGTTGGAACCATGGCCGATAGGATCGGCATCCAGCATCATTCTTTCGACACCCTCGGGCATATTTTTGACCCGATGAGGACTTGCAGCAAACCCAGCAAGATCGCCCAAGGTCGAAGTACCAACTCGATAGTTGACAAGGAAATTTGCAACGGTATACTCAGGAGCGTCCTCAGGCTTGTAGGTCGACCACTCGGCAGTAGAACCATGACCATCGCGGTGATCCCTCCACTCGTTCATAATTCGGAAAGTATTGCCAGTCCATTGAGCTAAAGCACGAGAAGGCCGAATCTGGGACAAAATCTCGTAATAAAATGGGCTATCAGGGTTGTATAAGGGAAGACGAAGGCCTAGCTCCAGCTGACCCAAGGTGATGACCACACAATTAGCCGATTGCTCGTGCTTCTTCATATCGGTTTTCTTCAAACTACCGTTTCGGCCCGACAGAAGGGTCACTTCGTAATTTTGAAGATCGTATGTCTCCTTCAACTGCTCAATGAACTCTTCATTGGAAAGATCTTTTACCCTTTTCTCGGACCTGCACGAAATAGAATAAGAGCTATCAGCAAAAATAGATCTCATCGCGCGATCATCATACCTAGAAGGGCTCTCAAGCAAAAACAAAGAAGCAAGGGGGGGAACATCAAACTCGGAAAAAACATCATCAACAGACCTCTTTTCATCCATGGAAGGAGAAGAAGCCATTAACGAAGATAATGCAGAACTCGGTTTTCAACAAATAAAGATGAGGCAACAGCAGCTACTGTAACGATCGATGAGTAGAAAAGGACGAAAGAAAATCAAGAAAGCTAGGGTGTTTTGAGAAGCGTAAGATATGAAGAAACTTGGAAGAAAACCACAGCAGCAGAACAGAAGGGCAGAGAAGAAGAAGGAAGAAAGGAGCGGGCTATTTAAAGAAGAAACTTTGTAACCGACGCTGACGGTTACCAGTCATAAAGTGGAAATTAGTGGGGCGCTGCATGGCGGGATTAGCGGCATGAGCGAAGACATGGGCGGTTAAGACGATGTTCTTCTACTCGTGCCTCCCACACAGGTGGAAGAAGGGGCATAAATGTAGGTGTAAATTATCTACAGATCCAGGTGGCAACATCCTAGACCCAGTGCACCCAAATACAAAGAAACGCGAAGTATAGAGCAAAGATTAAAGAGCGCGAGATTTAAGGAAGCCACGTGGATCGGGCGTAATAATGTCGGACAAGACTTGACCCAGACTTCTGATAAAGCTGACAAGATAAGGCGGGACGGGAAAAACGAGGAGCTACAGTCAAACAGGCAAGAAAGTGTGGAACACATTGGCTGATCATAAGGGCGACTATCGAGACAGCCGACATCGCGTCAACAGAGGACCATAAGAGATTAGCTCGAACGAAATACAGGCGAGGAGCCAAGATGCATCGACCGCACAAGACGACGTGAGTCGGCCCGATCACAGAACAGCTAATTAGATGTAACAGGGTCAACATTCTAACTTCGTTGTATAAACTTTCTCCTATAAATAGCGGGACTTGTATTCTAGAGAGGAAGGTTATAATTTTTGGGAGAGAAAGGAGAGAGAAACCCGAGTTAGCATAGAGAAAGAAGTGAATGAGAAGTAAGTTCATCTTGTAAGGAAATCCCACTAAGAGCAACACCTTTGTAACACCGTGAAGTAATAAGATTCATCATTTCACCCCCGTGGACGTAGGTAATCATACCGAACCACGTATATCTTGTGTTCATGGTTGAGTGTTTACTTTCGTTTGAGAAGAGTCGTATATTTCTATCCTTTGGATGTAGTTTGTAGTAAAATGCATCTACAATTACAAAGACTTCAAAATTACAAAAAACCGAGAACATTCAATTTATATATTTCTCTAGAAAAATTCTTTTACAGAAGATTTTTGATTTAAAAACGCGATAAAATCGCACGATTTCAAAGAAGATTTCAAAGATTTCTCTAGAATATTTCTTTTATAGAAATAAATTTTTGATTTAACAATGCGATACAATCGCAAGATTTCAAAGAATATTTATAAGATTTTAAAAGATTTTGAAGAATGTTTATTTCAAATATGGTGTTATGAGAATGAAAGAAGAAATGACAGAAATGAAAGAATTGACAGAAATGAAAGAATGAAGAAACGCGAGCATCGTCGCAAGAAAGGCGAATAAAATTTCGCAGAGATTAATAGAATATGACGAACCTTTATGGCGTGCACCCTAGTTCGCGAATAAAATTTCGTAAGAGGCAAATGTAAGACCTAATAGTGTGTCATATAAGGGGGTATCTGATTGCATGGCTCAGGGGTAAGGTTATACCGCTGCTGGATCCTGAGCCATGGAGAGAAAGGGGTCCATCTCTTTGAGATACCTATCCAGGAGAGAGATCTTGGATTTCCAACTATATAAGGTTATACCCTGGTTGGACGACTGAGAATCTCTTCTAAGAAGTGCAGAGTATGACCAAGGTGCCGAGGTACACGGTTGAGCCAAGAGTGCCCGGGACGGACGAACCTACCCTGGCCATTCTTGGTAAGTCTTGGCTATGATGCACTTGGCCTGAAGAAAACCCCACTTAGGGTGCAGTCTTGTAACTATAAGCCATATAGGCATAAAGGACAAGAGGCTGCGAAAACAGCTGGTTGTTGGTAAATACGGATAGGAGGAGCTAGTCTTGTATGGCCGATGTGCCCTCCTTGAAGGGGCAACCAGGGGGAGATCAGGGCGGCACCCTCTATTAGGGAGATGATAGGTGTCTTAAGACGACAATGTCATGGGGCTTCGTTATCGCAAGAGAACTTAGGCCTGTCATATTGTCACGTGACGTAAATTATACAGAGGCAACAAGCCACAAGAGAAAAGTTAAGATGAGATCAATGGGTTTTTACATGAAAGTGTAAAGACGTCCTGCGATTTCATCGCAAGACGGCAATGTCATGGGACTTTGTTCTCGCAAGAGGATTTAAACCTATCATATTGTCGCAGAAAATTCAAAGAAACAAGGATAAGGCAAGATCAATGGGTCAATACATGCAAATGTAAAGACGTCCTGCGATTTTGTCGCAAAAAGAACAATTGGCAAAATAAGACCAATAGAATAATCTCAAACATTAATTATTTTCTTTTAAGAATGCAGGAAAGATTTGCTCATCGCAAAATAAATATCAAGTACTATTTAGAATCTCTCAGAAATACTATTCAGAATCTCTCAGAAGTATTGTTCCGAATTTCTCAGACGTATTATTCAGAGTCTCTCAAGAGGATTGTCTACAATCTCGCAGTACTATTCATCGCGGCACTATTCAGCGATATTCATCACGTCACTATTCAACACTATCCATCGCGACACTATTCATCGTGTCACTATTCATAATTTCGCAGGGTCATTCAGAAACTCGCAGATACATTTAGAATCTTGCAGACATATTCAGAAACTTGCAAACTCATTCAGCACCTCGCAGACTATTCCAGAATAATGCAGAATATGATTAATTTATCGCATGAGGCAGAGGCAATATAAAAATAAAGAAATAATTCGTTCATTTAACATTTTCTCAAGGATTCTATCTTCACAGATAAAGAACAAAGGCAACTATGGATTACCAAGAAAACATTTTATGTTCTTTATCTTCTCGGCAAGAATCATTTCCAAAATGGACAAGGATTTTCACCAAAAATGAAGTAATAATTTTTCATGAACAGAGGAAATACTTATAATTTTCATTCAAGGACGGATACTTCTTATATTTTGGGGATTGAGTACTTCTAATATTTCTTCAAGGATACTTCATACTTCGAATACTTCAAGAGTTAATATTTCTTATTTACTTAGCAAAGATATGGAACTTCACAAAAGAATAGAGGCAAGTACGTACTTTTCAAGTCCAATATTATTTTGCTCGTTCCGTCATCAGCAAAGATCAAATATTACTACAACAACATATTTTTTTATTAAAGATTACTTTTCAAGCAATATTCAAGAAAAAAGAGGCAAGATGTAGGACCAGAATATCGCCACAATTATATTCACGAGAGATTAACGACACTTCTGCGAGCGTTACCGCAAGCTCTTCAACAGCATTTCGCGAACATCACAAAGTAGTTTAAAGAATGACGTAATAAACAATGACATCCTAAAACATGAGAAAGATGTGAAAATTTTGTAGTTAGAGAGAATGCTCGCGAGCACAAGGCGGGATTTCTCGAGGAGCATAGCAGAAATCCTAAAAAATGGGAAAGATGATTTGAATGTGAGCTGTCACCCACTATGAAGATACCTATATAAAGAGAAGAGCAGGAGAGAGAAAGGGAGGGACGTAATTTTAGGAGAGAGAGAGAGAGAGATTTTGCAGAGAGATTTTTAGAGAGAGAAAATGTATTTTTCTTTATCATTTTTCTTCCCCAAAACTAGATTTAGAACTCCATTAATGGAGATTACTAATGTAAATTTTAACAATCATAGTGAAGAATCATGGATGCAGATCAAATTGATCGAACCATGTAAAAAATCTTGGTGTCCGTTTATAATTTTAGTAACTTTACTACCATTTTAATATGTAGATCTAGAAATTAATATCAAGATATGATAAGGGGTGTGTTGTGGGAAAACCTGCAACTACAAAACCATCTCCCTCTCAGTCTTTTAATCACACTACAAACAACACCAACAAATCCACCATCTGCACTTGCACCTAAACCACATCCATTCCATAATACTGCTCTTCTAACTCTCAATTGCAGTCCCATTTCAGCTCATCATAAGTCCATAGGCACTATCTCTGGCGGCAACACCAAGCTAGCACACATCACAAGATTAGGAAGTTACCTCATTTGAACCTCCAGTAAGCCATACTCCATCTACTTGTACTGCTCCAACAACTTACCTGATCTTGTAAAGCACCACCATGTTCAGCTGCAATATTACCACTTTCCATTTATCTCAGCTCAATTACGCCTTTCATTCCACATTCCATGGAATCTTAGCAGCAAACCTTTCCAATATCAGTTCAATCTCACATGCGCTTTCACCAGAACCATAACTCAGTTCTGCATTGCATAAAGCTTCGAGTCATTTCCCTGTAACATTAACTACAGCTGCAACCTAAACTATCATCTACTCATTCCTTTATTCAATCAAACCATTATTGCATTCATACCAACACCAACTATCCACTGCAACATAGCCTAAATCAATCTGTCTCAGCTTCTTTCTCAGCTCAAAGTCGTACCAACATCAGTACCCATTCCCTGCATCATTTCAGATTCAAGAACTGTGCCCAATTCCATTTCATACTCCAATTACAACAAACTTTGGCTTCCTCCATGCAACTGCAACCTTTTGATCCCACCAGTGCTACCACCTTGTTTCATCTCTGTAACCATAGCTGCATCTCCACCAGAACCCATCTTCTGGGATCAATCCCCATCAACGAACCAAAATCCTCATTGTTGCCTATTAACTCCATCAGTTCCATTTACTACAGCTTCTTTTCTACCAAACTCCATTCAATCTCAATATGTACAACCCACATAACCATGAACAATCAACAGCAACAGCAATGAGCATCAACCACTCATCACTTAAACACAACCCGTATGACCCATTACCTGAACTGCAGATTGAACAACATTATAACTCCATTAAAACCCATTGTTCCAGTTCCATACTGCTCCATAACCTGTTTAACCTAACATTCATCTAGGTTTTATCCTCTGTAATCAGTTCACCAGCACAACCACAATGCTGAATCTGAGGTCAACCCATCAGAATTACCACCTTGTTCTTGCTGACAAACCATCACCCCAGCTGTTTTCTTCTCTTTGTTATTTTATAATTCATATAACCAACAACTCGAACCATTCTCTGAATTCCATGTAACTCAAGATTCAACAAATAACCAAATCTGAACCCAACCCTTGAATTTCAACCCCATCAGCTCAAACTATCTGTATAACTTTCTTGGCTTCAATTCTCGAGTTCCTATCCCTGTAGCCTGAATCCAACACATACCCATGACATTAACACCCTAATCATCTCAAATCTATCTCCTGATTCTCACAATTCAACAGCAACATTGTAGTAGCAGGATTTCCCACACTACACCCCTATTAAGATCCTATAAAAATCTAAGTGAAAATAGTTGAAGATTAAAGAATTAAACGACACTTTTATTACTAAGATCTCAGAAATGTTTACAGAAAATATTCAAACTCAGAATTACAACTTTCTTTTCTGGAGTTTCTATCTCCTCAAGGTTTTCTCAACTCTAAAAAATACATCATCATCATCTGGACTTACTTGAACCCTTTATATAAAAAATTACATTGTGGGTGACAGCTAAGTTTTCCCCTTCTTTCGGATATATTCTGCGATCTCATCGTGGTGTTTACAATATTAATCTTCGCCAACTTTTGTAATCCTCGTAAAATAACACTCTCATAGCATGTCTCTTCAATCGTCAGTTATTATGATGCTTTCTCGTGACGCTCGCCAAATGTTGCTGAAGAATCCTCACGACACTCTCGTGAATAATGTCATTTATACTTATAGGGATATTTGACCTTCTCGTGAAAGCGTTGTTCTTATCATGAGAATATCGTTGTGGTGATATTCTGGTACTACATCTTGCCTCTTCTCATGTCTTTTCTACGAAGAAGAAACGATCATGAGAATCCTTAATTATCGCAAGAATATCTGAACTTTTTTCTCCGGCGATATTCCGCTAATTCAGCTTTCTTTGTTAACACGTGTTGTAAATCTGTCCTTTTGTATTGACACGTCTCACATAATTTACTCCCTTATTTGCTATAAAAGGAAGAGTCGAATTTCATTTCTAGTTTTCTTCTCTTAACTCTCTTTCTTCTTTACTTAGTTTCTTTGCTTTTTGTTCTGCAACTTCTTTTCCTTCTCATTCTTCTGCTACTGTAATAATGGAGTCCTCGAGGTATATTTTTGATAATGGTATTTTCTTAGATCAAATTTTTTATTTATATTCTTTGATCTTCTCTTACTTAATTCTTTATATCCTTATATTATGTATTCTTCAGCGGAGATGCATCTATTTCCCAATCCTCGACTCAAAAACCTATTATTCAGAAGAGGCCGACTGGAAAAAGGAAAGAAAATTCTGCGAGCAATAAGGTAGTAAGAAACACATTCTATTTCTTAATAACAATATTGTTGCCTCTGTTACTTATCTAGATTATTGTTTGCAGAATAACGAGGGTAATGTTAATCCTCCTAAAAGATCTCGCCAATTAAATAAGACCTTTGGAAGTAATTTCGTCATTCCTCCCTTAATATCTGCGAAAGCTTCACCTACACCTGTGCAATCTGATCTTCCTTCTTCTTCTGGCGAGAAGCTCACTTTCACTACCACTGCCTCTACTGGTCCTTCACCAATTCAAATTGCAGAACCCATCATACCTGAAATTCCCTCTAGCCCTTTACTTCCTTCAAATGCTACTTTCCCGAAAACTCCTCCTTCTGATGATACAACCATTGCTAATGACTCAAATCATCAACTTGTCCCCACTTCCTCTATTTCACCTTCTACATCTCTTCCTTCATCAAATGAGACCATCGCAGGAATTGATGTTGCTTTCAAAATTTTATCTAACATTCTAAATAATGTTAGAAATTCTTCTACTGATTCTCTCCAAAGCGGAGTTTGCGAAACTTTGCTCAAATATTTTGGCTCAGACAATTCTGTTTCACGAGCTTCTCTAGAGAATGAAAATGTTGCTTTGAGAAAAAGTCTTCAAGATAAGACTTATGAATGTGAAACTCTAAACCACAAGCTCAATAACTCTGTACTGGATCGCGAGAATCTCGCTAAAAAGTAAGCTTCTTTTTGCCCCTATCCTTTTATCTTTTTATTCTATTTCCATATTCTTCGTACTTAATCCTCCCTTTAAATTCTTGGTTTATATATTAGTTTCCAACCGAAATCGTTTCATCGAAAAACTTAAATCTGAAACCATAGCTGATGAAGCTCGCATTGAAAGAGATTCTTGGATGGACCATCATAGTAGATTAGATAATATTTATACATATTCAGTTGATCAAATAAGAAATCTCACGAATGAGAATAATCAATTATTGCAAAATCACAGTTTTCTAAACATCGAGGTTACTCACCTCTCATATTCGTTATCCAAGACTAATTTGTCTATAGAATCTTTGTCAGACAAGAATAGAACTTTATCTCAAGAGAAACACAAATTATCAAGCTTGTTGGCGATCTCTTCACAGAAAGTAAACAATCTTCAAGGAATATGTGATGACCAAAAGCAGTCTCTCCGCTCTCTTAAAAATAAACTTGACGAAGTAACTGAATCATCTGCCGCTGAAATAGACAAACTTATCAAGGGTAGACTAACTCTTAGTTTGAATGCCAGCAAGCTTCGATATGAATATTCCCAATTAAAGGAATCTCATTCCTCATTGTCAAAAGAATATTCATATCTACGCACCAAAGAAGAGAACATGAAATCTCGTATAAAAGGCATGGTTGGCGACAAATTTGATGATGCTATGAATCAATGGGAGAACTGCCTCTTTTCATTAATCCAAAACTTAACTTCGCAAAAAGAAGGTAGTCAATTATGACTTCCTCACTTGTTGATTTCCCTTGTCACAATTTATGTTATATTTCTATAACCTTTCATTATTTTGTTGCTCGCAGAATCTGAAAAAGGCCTTCATTCTATTGTCACCAATCTTACTAAGGAGATGGACAGTGTTCGCAAAGAAAACAAGACTCTTCTTCTCAACCTTTTAGAAACTCGTGATAAAGCAGAAAGAAGACTTGATTATCTTGAGTATTTCAAGAATATAGAGATCAGAAATCGTGACAAGGGTTTCTTTCGCCAAGTTCATCTTAGTGCCTAAGTTCTTGTGAACGAAATTTTGATCTCCAACTCTCTTTCTCCTGTATCCGTTCCACCTCTGAAAGTTGACGATGATGAAGTCCCTCTTCCTATGGACAAAGATTTAGAATTTCCTTCTTCTGAAGGAGATGTTGAAGAAGACGCTGAAGAAGAATATGATCAAGGAAAAGAAGAAAACCCTCTAAAAGAAGGAGAAGATCGTAACAAAAAGAACTCTGGCGATGATGTTCGAGATGAAGGAAATATTGGTGATGATAACAATCCTGACAATTCCAAATCTGGCGAGACTACCGCTTGAAGCTTGAGTGCTATTTTTAATTTCTTTTTTCTTCTTCTTTCTCGCAAATGATATAACCCTTTTTGAACTATAATATTCTCAAGAAACTTAATGAAATCCTACATATTTATTCCCTTGCTTGCCTCCTCATTAAATTTCTTGAGACTTGTTGAATTCAACTTGTTTCTTGTGATAAAGAAATCTTCCCTGCATGCTTAACAAAGAAGAATTAATTTTTGAGATTATTCTATTGGTCTTATTTTTCCTTCCTAATTAAAGGTCTTATTTTGCCAATTTTTTCTTTTTGAGACAAAATCGCAGGACATCTTTACACTTTCATGTATTGACCCATTGATCTTGCCTTATCTGTATTTATTTATTATATTGCGACAATATGACGAGTCTAAGTTTTCACGCAAAAACAAAGCCTCGTGACATTGCCGTCTTGCGATGAAATCGCAGGACGTCTTCACATTTGCATGTAAAAACCCCTTGATCTCATCTTAACTTTTTTATCTTTTGGATTTTTGCCTCTGTATAATTTACGCGACAATATGACAGGCCTAAATGATCTTGCGATCTTATAGCCCCATGACATTGCCGTCTTAAGACACGTATCAGCTCCCTAATGGAGGGTGCCTCCCTTATCTTCCCCCTGGTTGCCCTTTCAAGGAGGGCACATCGGCCATACAAGACTAGCTCCTCCCATCCAGATTTACCAACAACCAGTTGCTTTCGCAGTCTCTTGTCCTTTATGCCTATATGGCTTATAGTTACAAGACTGCACCCTAGGTGGGGTTTTCTTCAGTCCAAGTGCATTGTAGCCAAGACTTACCAAAGATGGCCAGGGTAGGTTTGTCCGTTCGGGCACCCTTGGCTAAACCGTGTACCTCGGCGCCTTGGTTATACTCTGCACTTCTTGGAAGAGACTCTCAGTCGTCCAACCAGGGTATAACCTTATAAAGTTGGAAATCCAAGATCTCTCTCCCGGATAGGTTTTCTTTAACCCCTACATCTGTATGACTCAGCTTCCAGTAGCGGTATAACCTTATGCCTGAATCATATAAAGAGATACCCCCTTTATAACGTGCTTGTAGGTCTTACATTTGCCTCTTACGAAATTGTACTCGCGAACTAAGTTGCACGCCATAAAGGTTTGTCCCATTCTCTTAATCTCTGCGAAATTTCATTCGTGTTTCTCGCGATATTGCTCGCGTAATCTTTAAAGTAAAGTAGTCAATGATAATAACCTTTAATTATGCCAATATTTCTGACCTTACAGTATTTGTCACTGATAATACCTTTTCAAAAATAGTCTATTCCATGGTCTCTCAAGTCGTTGGCCAACATCTCTTCATTCAGGATCCATTAACTTGTATGCCCCATTTCCAATTATTTCTTTAATTAAGTTAGGTCAGTCCCATTTTTTCGCCAATTTTACACCATTCTCTCGCTGATATCTCGGTGTCTCTCGCAGAACTAAATCACCAATTTGGAATTCCCATTTTTTGACACGTTTGTTGTATTCGCGAGCTAACCTTTGCTGGTAGTTTTCCATATGATGTAGAGTTTTCTCCCTTTTTTTCTTCCAATTCATCTAGTTTATGTAAAATCATACCAGCACTTAAATTCTTTTCCCACGCTTCTCTTTTTGTTGTAGGAATAGCAACTTCTGTTGGTAATACAGCTTCAACCCCATATGTTAAACAAAAGGGTGACATTCCAGTAGCCTCTCTTCTAGTGGTGTTGTAGGCCCATAATGCATTATGTACTTGCTCACACCATGATTTGTGATATCCTTCTAATTTCTTTTTCAGAATATCTGCGATCGTTTTATTAGTTGCCTCAGCTTGACCATTTGCTTGTGGGTATAAAGGAGTAGATTTTCCACACTTTATCTTAAATGCATTAAGTAGTAATTCTATGTTTTGTCCTTCAAACTGCTTTCCATTATCAGACATCAACTGTGCTGGTATTCCAAATCTGCAGATGATATTCTCGAATATGAATGTGAAAATATCTTTATCACGAATATGTTGTACTGCTTTTACTTCTCCCCATTTTGTGAAATAATCTGTAGCCACAATGAGGTATCTCCTTTGTCCAGAGCCAGGCACAAATGGTCCCACAATATCTAATCCCCATTTTCCAAAGGGCCATACACTTGTTGAGGATGATAGTGGTGCTCCTGGTGCATGTATCTTTTTTCCAAATCGCGGACATTCTTCACAACGCCTTGAATGTTGTTTCGCATCTTCATGCATGTAAGGCCAGTAATACCCTTGCATCTTCGTTCTATATGCCAAAGATCTGCCTCCGCTATGATTACCAGCATCTCCACTGTGTAGCATTTTTAACACCTTTTCTCCTTCCTCCCTTGTCAAACATCTTCTTCTATAAATACTCTTCTCATTCTTATCTTTTTCTCTTTTACTTTCTTCTTCATTCTCCGCTCCTTCTCTGCAAATTTTACTGTTCTTCCGCGAATTACGCTTTTGCTACTGCTGTAATTTCTTTATTCTTTTCAACCTTTCCTTTTATTCCCATACTCAAAGATGGTTGTTGCTGGTGCTAAAAACTTGAAGGCCTTCAATGAAATGCGCGAGAAACTCAGAATTTCCCACACTACACCCTGACGAGCCTATGTAGAACGAATATCGCCACAACGATATTCTCGCGGTGGAAATGACACTTCTGCGAGAAACCTAAACATTTCTACGAGTATTAACAACACTTTGATGAGAACGTCACAAGATTCTTCAACGATATTTGGCGAGTGTCACAAAAGAGTGATATAACGGTCAAAGACTGAAGATATGTGAGAAGAATAAATCTGCTTCACGGTGGTTACAAAGTTGGCGATGGTGAATACTAAAGTTATGGCGAGGAGATCGTAGAGTAGATACGAATTAAGGGGAAATCTTAGCTGTCTTCCACTATGTATTTTCCTATATAAAGGGTTCGACTAAATCCAGAAAAGGATGATGTACTTTTGAGAGCTGAGAGAATTTTGAGGAGAGAAAAACTCCAGAAAGAAAGTTGTACTTCTGAGTTTTGATACTTCTTGTAAATCTTCCTGAAAGTGAATTAATAAAAGTGTTGTTGTTCATCCACAATTATGACTTAGTTTTCATAGATTCTTGACAAGGGTGTAGTGTGGGAAATCCTGCAACTACATTTTGGCGCCCGAAACAGGGAGAATCAAGCTAAGAAATCATCTTTTCCATTTTTAAGACGCTCCCTCTCTCTCCTGCTACAGTAACTTAAACTCTAGCATAAGAACTGATGTTGATATCTTCATGAGTTTAGAGGAAACTCTGAGAACTTTAAGACAATGGTTGTGCTTCGAATGTATGAGTATTCAGTCTTGGATCAAAGCGTGCAAGCATGAAGGGAACACTGATATTAAGCCTGAGATATGTGCGAGTTCTGGTGAAGTAGCTGAAATAATTTTTAGAGTGCCTAAGCCTCGTCTACAGGAGGATTTAGTGCATCTTGACAGGGACTTCAAATTGAATGAAGCAATTGTGGATGCAGTCTTTAGAGCCCCGGTATGTACGGTTAAGAGCATTCCAAGAGGTTGCATGTTAGCTTTTTCTCATGCCCTGAAAGCGACACTACAGAAAGTCGCGGCTGAACCTAAAGCTGTTAAACATTGGGTAAGGCTTTTGCTGCTCCCTCGATGCACTTTGAGAGTGTTCCGACCTAAGGGTAGAGCTGAATGCAGGTCTGGTAATCGCAAGGCGACACAACAGGCACAAATTCTTAGAGCGCTGGCACTTTGGGGTGAACCTAGTGGGACTATAAAGCTTGTTCGTGAGATTTTAAAGCTGCCGGCAACAGTTAGTGTTAGAGATGATTACACAGAGAAAGACAACAAAGATGATGACACGGGGAAAGACAACAGGCTCGGTACCAATATATCTACTTGTTTGCACAAGGTGGCAGATGGGCACTTCACAGCGGATGTTAAAGCCATCAGTTTGTCCGGGGTGGCGTCGTACAACGAGAACACAAGGAAAGCACTTGAGGATAAGCATCCGACGATGCCACCTCCACGGAAACCAACCTGTACGTTGCAGGAGACACCATTAGTGGCCGAAGAAGGTACCATTCTTAGTTGTATTAAATCTTTCCCTATGGGAACTTCGTGTGGAAGGGATGGCCTTCGGGCACAACATTTGTTGGATGCTTTCTGTGGGGAAGGCTCAAATGTGGCTGCTGATATGGTCACGGCCATAACTAGGGTTGTTAATCTTTGGCTTGGCGGGAGATGCCCTCTTAACCTAGCGGAGTTAATTGCATAGGCTCCCCTAACACCCCTCCTTAAACCGGATAAGAGCATTCGTCCCATTGCTGTTGGGACAATTTGGCGTCGACTGGTGTCCAAAGCGGCGATGAAAGGGGTTGGTAAGGACATGGAAGCGTATCTACAGGATTTCCAGTTTGGTGTAGGTGTTTCAGGTGGTGCTGAGGCAATCCTACATGATGTGAATAGGTTTTTCAGTAAACATCATGTAGACGCTAGCCTCTATATGCTAATGGTTGACTTTACCAATGCTTTTAACCTAGTCGACCGAACGGCTATGTTTTCTGAGGTACGTAAGCTTTGTACATCTATATCTCCTTGGGTAGAATACTTGTATGGTCAACCTGCAAGGCTCTATGTGGGGGACTCCTTTATCTACTCATCCACATGAGTACAACAAGGTGACCCTTTAGGGCCTTTGTTATTTGCTCTGGTACTTCATCAGCTTATATCTAAGATAAATGAGCACTGCATATTATCCCTACATGCCTGGTATCTTGATGATGGCACTGTTATTGGCGACACCGAAGAAGTGGCAAAAGCACTCACTATTATCAAAACAGAAGGGCCTGCGCTGGGGCTTATACTGAATATTAAGAAAACTGAAATATTTTGGCCCTCTTGTGATGGACGAAGGATAAGTGATGGGATGTTTCATGTCGAAATCTCAAGACCAGATAAGGGAGTCAAACTATTAGGTGGTGCAGTTAGCCTCGACGATGGTTTTGTGAAGGGCCTTGCCATTAAGAGGGCTGAAAAAGCAGTGGATTTGATGCAGATTTTATCCAAGCTCCATGATCCTCAAAGTGAATTTCTGCTTTTACGAACGTGTATGGGTATCTCCAAGCTGCTTTTTGGCCTTCGTATTTGTCACCCAGACTATATTATGGAGGCGGTATATATATTTGATAGAGGCTTGCGAGAAGTGGTGGAAAGCATCGTGGTGTGTGGGGGACCGTTCTTTGGAGAGCTACAGTGGAGACTATCTACTCTACCTATCAGATATGGAGGTCTTGGACTTTACACTGCTAGGGAGGCGTCTGAGTATGTTTTTGTGGCTTCACGTGTGAAATCTTGGGGATTACAGGATCACATATTGAGGAGTAGTGGTGTGGACGGTATGGATGATAATTTTAATAAAGCTTTGGAAATGTTACAAGTGACTCTTCCTGATTTTGATCTTAACAACTTCACCAATAAAGACAACGCCCCCCCTAAAGCACAAAGCATCCTGGCGAGTGCTCTTTTTGGTAAAGTGGTTAAGGACATTGATAGAGTTTACATGCTAACGGAGAGACAGAAAGCGGTTTTTGGTTGTTTGCAAGCAGCACATGCCCAAGATTTTCTTATGGCTATTCCGATTGAGGGGCTGGGGCAGAAGATGTCTCCTTTGGAGTACCGGTCTATCCTCAAATACAGGTTAATGATCCCGCTTTATCCCTCTGACTCTCGCTGCCCTGCTTGCATCACAGGTTGCTTGGATTCATATGGTGAACATGCAGTTCATTGTAAAGTAGACCCTGGTTATAAATATAGACATGATCATGTAAGGGATATCTTGTATGATGTACTGTGGAGGTCTGGCATTTCGGCAAAGAAAGAAGCACCTGTGCATTTCCTGACAGACCCACTTGAAGGGAGATCGACACTAAGACCAGCTGATGTTCTTATTTTTGGATGGGCTAATGGGAAACACACATGTGTTGACCTCACCGGGGTATCTCCTTTGGTAGGAATTGGACATGGCACCTTTACAGTCGGGCGAGCAGCGCTAAAGGCTGCCTCAAGTAAGATATCGAAGCATGAGAAAGCATGTGTTGACAATGGGCATGCTTTCGTCCCCTTTGCTTTTGATAATTTTGGCTATTTGGCTCCAGAAGCAGTTGGACTACTCAAGAGGGTCCAGAAATTCATGCGCAGCAATGTAATGACCCCTGGCTCACGAGATTTTATTTTTAATAGGATAGGTTTTGCTATTCAAAAAGGGCTAGCGGCACAGCTTGTCGCTCGCTTGCCTAGTATGTAATTTTTAACTTTGTAAGATTTTGTTTTATTAAATTCTATGATTTGTATGATTGAAAATCAATAAGCTGATCATGATCATTTAAACAAATTAAAAAAAAAGAAATCTATAATTACAACTTGAAAATTTGAAGAAATTGTTAGAATTGAAGAAATGGTTAGAAGAAGAAGAAACACATCAGAACCACCAACAACTGTGAGGAGAAGTAAAAGACTTGCAGGTGAAGGAACAGGTGAATTAGAAGAATCTTTAAGAATAAGATCAGGAAGAAATAGAACAAGAAATAAAGCAGAAAATTCAATTCAACAGCCGAATCAACAAGCACAAGCGCAATATAGGGATGTGGATTATGATAGAGTGAGCGTACACACTTGGAGGTCGGATTCAATGGAAGAAGCAGAAAATCGACAATTAAGAAATGGAGAAGAAGGAGAAAGAAATCAAAGAGAGGCTGGAGAATTAGTTCATGTGGGACATGAAAATGGGACAGTAGATGATCTGAGGCAAAGAACACAGGAAGAAAGGAGATTAGAGGCGGAGGAACGTGCGAATCTAACAAGACAAAATCATGAACTAAGAATGGATAATTTGAGGCTACAAATAAGGAGGTCAAGAAGTACTATAAGATCAAATTCAATATCATTCAGAGAAGATCCAAGGCAAAATTCCCCAATGAGAAATGTTAGAGAAGAAGTGCAAAATTTAAATGGAGAACAATGTCATAGAGAAGAAGAGATAATTGGCGATCGTTATAATTTGCGTGAAAATAGAAATCAAGAGGGAAGAAACAACCAAATTGAAGAAGAGAATCTAGAGGAAGGTAGGAGGATATTGCATGGGCAAGAGAATCAAAGGAATCAAAGAATAATTGAAAGATACTATGCTGAACAAGCGCGCTTGGCTTGCGAGAGAGAAAGATTAAGAGCATAAGTACAAGAGCAAGAATTTCGATAGGCAGTACGACAAAATAACCATGAAAATCGAGAAAGAATACGTACACAAAATCGCTACAATGATAATATTCAAGAGGAGTATGATAGGATACAAAGGAGAATAGAGAGACAACGAAGAGAAATGATGAGAAATGAAGAAATTCGCAGAGAAGAAGATAGGCAACTGCGATTTCAAGAGGAAGGTGAAAGAGAAAATCGCAGAGAAAGACGAGATGATGATGAATAAGACAACACACAAAATCTCGCAAGACAAGAAAGACAAGAACGCAGAAGAAGGGAAGCTGCATTAAAAAGGCCAATGGAACAAAACTCAGCTGAGAATGAGCAAATTTTGAGAGAATTAGCAGAAATGCGAGGAATGATAAGCAATAGAAGAGAAGGAGGTAGAAGGCAACTTGATGAAGCTATTGAAGAAGCTGCGAGGACTCCATTTACTCAAGAAGTACAGTTAAGAGGAATACCTCCAAAATGCAATTTACCAGCATTAACCAGCATTTTTGATGGGATTACTTGTGCTTTTCAACACGACAAAGCTTATGTTAGATGTATGCTACAGTGGGAGAATCATGATGCTGTGTTATGCAAATATTTTGCATCCAGCTTAACTGGCGAGGCGTTGAAATGTTTGAGGGATTACCAAAAAATACCATAACTTCTTTTGATCATTTGCAAGCTACATTTTTAGAAGCGTAAATTAGCAACAATTCATCGCGGCCGGGTATTGAAGATGTGTTTGGGCTAAAACAGAGAGTTGGCGAGAGTCTGAAACATTTAACCATAAGATGGAAGACAATGTGCAGTGATATGGCAGGAAGAGTTGACGAGAGATATCTTATCTTGTCTTTTATCAATGCAATGTTCGCGACTAATCTGCTGTACATTCAGATTTTCAGAATAAAAAATACAATCACCATGACAGAATTGCGAAAACTGCAGGAATAATACATTGCTTTGGAGCAAAATGAGATGGAATCATACCCAATCGTGAACACCAGCTCGCTGGCGGAAAGTGGAAGTTTTCTCCCTAAAATGATAAATAATGTAGCGAGAACCTCGCAATCACAAAAAGGGAAAGTAGTCATTGATAACCAACAAAAATTAGTAGCGATGGGTAGTCGAGATCAGGAAGAATATGAAAGGGAGAAGAATTATTATAATCGCGGTGGAAATAATAAAATTCAAAGACTCGATCAAGCTCAAGAAACTTATGGTGGACAAAGGCAGAATAATTTTAAAGGACAAGGTAATCAGAAGATAATATGGGAAGAAATTAAGATGCCAGCTCTCAATACCAGCATAGAAAAGATTTGGGATGCTATCATTTTGATGGAAAATATACCCTCTCCATGGAACATGGGAAAAGAACCCCATCCAAACAATCGAAGTCAAGAATTATGTCCTTATCATCATTTTCATGGCCACTCAGTAAACGATTGTAGGAATGTGAAGATAATAATCTTGAGGATGATTGATCAGGGAAAGTTAAATCATTTTCTAGTAGGACATCCACAATTTCAGCAATTACCGCCAGCACCAGAAACCCGCAGAGTGAATGTTGTAAAAGGAGCAAAAACATTTGTGATAGAAAAGCAAAGAATTTGTTCTGCAATTACATTGTGCACTCATATAAAACTGTGGAGGATTTCCATGATAATGTCCTAAGCAGAGTCTTTGCCAGAGACACGAATGGAAAAGAGATAATTAATATAGCGAGAGCCTCGCCATTAGAGGAGTGTCAGAAGCAAACTCTATCTTTCACTGCGTAAGATGTACCTGAGGTTGGCGAGCAACACGATAATCCACTGGTCGTACGATTAGAGATTAATCCAAAACAAATGCAAGAAGAAGATGAAGAGAATGATAGTAAAGTTGAAGATTCTTGGGCTATCAACAGAGTCTTAATAGATACAGGGAGTTCAGTTGATATCTTATTTTATCATACCTTTAAAACCATGGGTGGAAAGGATGAAGATTTAATACTATCAACATACAAAATTTATGGATTTAACGGTACAACTAACAAACCAAAGGGGGAAATTGAAATGCAAATACCATTAAAAGGAATATCTTCAAAAATCTTATTCTGTGTTGTGGATATCGAGTCACCTTACAATGCTTTGATAGGACGACCTTGGTTACACGGGATATTGGGTGTTGCATCAACTTATCATCAATGTATAAAATTTCCACATCCCAATGGTATTGGAGTTATAAAGGGAGATTTGGTTGAAGGAAAGAGATGCTATGAAATTGATATGAAAACCTATGAAGAAAGATCTGCGAGAAGCAAAAATTGGAAACACAACGTCAGAAAGAAACAAAGAGGTGACAAATTAATGGTTGATATAATAGAACAGCGATAAGATGAAATGCTGCGAGACCAAGGAAGTGGAAAATTGGTGGTTGATAGCGAGAGTATCGCAACTGAAAAAAGAGAAGAAAAACGCAACAAGAGGGTTATGATGAAAGAATAGCGAGAAGATGAGGATGACAAATTAAGGGTGAGAGTTTCATAAAGGAAGAAAAGGTAGCAAAACTCAGCAAAGAAATGACAACAGAGAGCAGTTAGTAGAGAGGTAAAGCAATGACATTTAAGAAATTTGAAGAAAATGTGCTAGAAAGGTAAGAAATACTGGAATATTGTAAGATAAAACAGTTAAAAAAAATTCTTCTTTCTCTATCACAATTCATGCGAGCGTCATCGCCAGAGTAGCGAATAAAATTTTGCAGAGATTAAAATAATGGGACGAACCTTTATGGCGTGCACCCTAGTTCGCGAATAAAATTTTGTAAGAGGCAAATGTAAGACCTAATAGCGCGTCATATGAGGGGGTATCTCTTGACATGACTCATCGATAAGGTTATACCACTGCTGGAACCTGATTCATGCAGATGTTGGGGTTAAAGAAAACCTATCCGGGAGAGAGATCTTGGATTTCCAGCTATATAAGGTTATACCCTGGTTGGACGACCGAGAGTCTCTTCCAAGAAATGCATAGTATGACCAAGGCGCCGAGGTACACGGTTGAGCCAAGGGTGCCCGGAGCGTACGAAACTCTCTTTCCATCCTTGGTAAGTCTTGGCTACAATGCACTTGGCCTGAAGAAAACCCCACTTAGGGTGTAGTCTTGTAACTCTAATCCATATAGGCATAAAGGACAAGAGGCTGCGAACACAACTGGTTGTTGGAAAATCCGGATGGGGGGAGCTAGTTTTGTATGGACTATGTACCCTCCTTTAAGGGGAAACCATGGGGAATATAAGGTCGGCACCCTCCATTAGGGAGCTGATAAGTGTCTTAAGACGGCAATGTAATGGGGCTTTATGATCGCAAGATAATTTAGACCTGTCATATTGTCGCATGACGAAAATTATACAAAGGCAAAAATCCTAAAGAGAAAATGTTAAGATGAGATCAATGGGTCTTTGCGTGAAAGTGTAAAGACGTCCTGCGATTTCATCGCAAGACGACAATGTCACGAGGCTTTGTTCTTGCGAGATAATTTAGACTTGTCATATTGTCACAGAGATATTGAAAAGATACTGATAAGACAAGATCAATGGGTCAATACATGCAAATGTAAAGACGTCCTGCGATTTTGTCGCAGAGAAATGAAAAAGTTGGCCAAATAAGACCTTTAACTAGGAAGGCATAATAAGACCAACAGATTATTGCGATATTGCTCGCAGTATTTATGAGATTTGGCAAGTACTGAGGCATAATTTAACGCCAGTAATGAGGCATAATACATATTTACTTCAACTAATATTTAATCTTTATGCAATTTTCTCTTATTGCAGATGAATAATAGAGGCAAGTATGGGAATGCATAGAATGATGAAATTATTATTCATCTATCATATGATGAAATTGCATTGATAATACTAAGTAACATACTTATATAGATCATTAAAAGATAACAGTTATATTGATTGTTTTGCAAAAGAGAATTGTTTTCTGACGCATACAGGCAGAAGCAAAAGGAGTTTATATTGGCGAAGAAACTCGCATTTAATTACAAAAAAGAGGAAATGATTATACAAAGAAGACAAAAGAAGAAGAAAACTAATTAGACCGATCGCCATCTTCATTGTCATATTTCTTCTCTTCATCATTGTCATATTTTTCTGCATCGCCAGAGTTTCCCTCTTGTACATCATCACCAATACTATCTTCATCGCCAGAATCCTCAGCTTCACTATCAGAGATAGTAGGTCTTGGGATTTCTTCTGGGATTTCTTCTTCTAGATCAGGATATACAGAATGAGGGATATTATGATCATCACAGACCAACTTAATGAATTTATTGCGAGTAATAACAAGAGATCTGTTAAAATTCGCAGTAGTAGCATTAAGACGGTCCTTTAATCTTGAATACTTCTCATCGCGAGCAGTAAGTTTGGTCGCGAGTTGATGTTTTTCATCTTCAAGTTCTTGAAGTCTCTCGCGACAATTCTTCTCAGCAGCTACGAGAACGTGACAACGAATTAGAAGCATTATCAGGAAGAATATTAAAGTGAAATGTTAGCAAGAATTGAACAAGTTAACAACCTTCTCTTTCAGAAATCATATCTCTAATTAAAGCAGCTTGTTCAACTTGGAGACTAACATCTACACCTAGGTTGTTTCTGGCATTATCAAGAACTTTTACAGCCCAAGCAAACTCATCATTGCTATTGATAAGAAAACAAGAGCGAGCTTGTGTTTCCAGCGCAAGAAGATCTTCATTCTCGCTAATAAGTCTATCTATTTCCACTAGAGTATCAAAAAGAGTTTTATGGAAATCTGCTAGAGCCTTGGTACCATTTTTAACAGCAAGATCTTTCTCATCAATAAGATCACTATTTCTTTCCCTTAATCTATTTATTTCATCTTCGGAGTCAAGGTAAAGGCGTTTAAATCTGTGGGTTAAGTTTTAATTGGATCTGTGCTCTATTTTCAAGAGGTTAAATTTGGATTTAAGTTCCTCAAAGGAGAGAGATCTAATCTGATCATCTGAGAAGTTACTTAGAGAACTATTAAGGCGATCAAGAAGAGCATTATCATCTAAAGGTTCGGGAAAAGATTTGAGGAGTATTTCCTCATCAGTAAGACCATAAATATCTGCAAAATGGTTGCTTGAATAAGCTATAATAGGGTGAGAAGAATTAAGAAATAAAGATAATAGATTATACCATATAATTTTTGATGAGCTTTTTCAAGATCAGCAAATTTATGCTTGTCAGCTGAGGCATCAGTTTCCAATTGCTTATTTTTTCCACGAAGATCAGCAACTTCTGCCTCCAGCTTTTCTTTCTCTTGACGAAGGTTATTAGATTTTTCTTCTTGAATAACACATCTAGTGTCCAAATCAGAAGCAACAGCAAAAGAAGCTCTTCCAACCTGCGAGAAAATTATATAAATTAAGATTTGGCGAAGAAACAAATACAAAAGTAAAATAAATAAGAGGAAACATACCAGTATGCCAAGAGAATTCAAGAGACTGGGAGTTAGCAATCTTGAAACTCCGCGAAGAGAAGCATTATCAACTAAGATAGGAGCATCGCAAATGTTGGCGAGAGATTGAGATATTTTAGTAATATCTTCGTCTCCATACTCATTAGGGATACCATGTTCAGTATCGCTAAAAATTGTAGATAGTTGAGCCATGGAAGACTCAGAGGGAGAAGAATTCACCATGGAAGGAGCACCATTATCAACATTAAAATTATCCTCATCTACATCAACATTTAGATCATCAGAAATAGGTTGAGGAGTTGAAGAAGAAGAATGTTGAGTTTTTCTTTTCTTTGAAGGAGGATCGCCAGATTTATCATCACGAGGGGCAATAGGCTTTTCTTTAGCAGAGGCAGCTGATTTTCCTTTGCGATCAGTGGAAGATTTTCCTTTGGGTTTTGGTTCTAATGGTTCAAGCTCTTCGATCACCTGCGAACACGGATAAAGATAAGAAATAGGGGAAAAATATATTGTTAAAATCTATAAAAGAATATTTATTACTTCATCCGTGAAGGATTTCAGAGCCAAGAAAGTGCAAGGTTTCCTGTGAGTTTGATAGCTGAGTTTCATTCTATCAATCTGAGAAAAATCAAAGTAGTTAGCGAAAATATAAAAATATAATGAAGATAGTGAATAATAATAATGCAAAAGTTGAGAGGATATATACTTCTTTAGATCTCTCAGGCCAATTAAAAACCCAAGGTTGATATTCTGCAATACTCGCGGGAAGTTCGCGAGAACCAGAAATATAAGGACCTTCGAGACATATCGGAAAGATAAACCACTTGTCATCGCTAGAATGGCGAGGTCCATGATTTGTTTTCGTATGAAAATCAATATCCATCATGAGAGCTTCATCGACAACGAGTTTCTTCAAGCGAACACCCCAACAGGTGCTATCCCTCTTCATAGGGAGTATCTTGTAATTTTTGAAAAAGTTTTCTACAGTATAATCTGCAGAGTTAATGGGAATATGTTTGTAAAGAGGATTTTGAGCATCTTCAGAATAGCGCGATCCTTTTCCAGTACCGCGATGAGCATATTCAAGTAGCAACCTAATGCAATCTCCACCTAATTGGTATATTGCTCGCGAAAATCTCTCGTCAGATATTATTTGGTAGAATAATGGGAGTTCTAGGTCATAGAGAGGAAGGGGAAGACCAGCTTCAAGTTGTCCTAGCGATACTATAATTTTTTCGCGAGAACATTAATCATCAGTAAATAATTTTAGAGAAAGTTCAGATCTAGAATCATGATCTGGAATTAAAGACAAGTTAAAACCTTTGATTCTTAGTTTCTCGCGCATTTCATTGAAGGCCTTCAAGTTTTTAGCACCAGCAGCAACCATCTTTGAGTATGGGAATGAAAGGAAAGGTTGAAAAGAAGAAAGAAATTACAGCAGTAACAGAAGCGCAATTCGCGGAAGAACAATAAAATTTGTAGAGAAGGAGCGGAGAATGAAGAAGAAAGTAAAAGAGAGAAAGATAAGAATGAGAAGAGTATTTATAGAAGAAGAAATTTCTCGAAGAAGGTGGTAGTAATTAATGCCAAGAAAAGACGTGGGTGGTCAAATCGCAGCGGTTAGAGGAGACGTGTCAAAAATTTATTTGAAGAAAAGATTCGTGAAGACAGCTGGCGAAGGACGGAGAAATCTGAAAAGATAAGAAATTATGGCATTTTAGATTCTCATATCTTATCTTCTTCGCATAAAATACATGAGAAGAGGCAAGATGTAGGACCAGAATATCTCCACAACGATATTCTCGCGGTGGAAATGACACTTCTGCGAGAAACCTAAACATTTCTACGAGTATTAACAACACTTTGACGAGAACGTCGCAAGATTCTTCAGCGATATTTGGCGAGTGTCACAAAAGAGTGATATAACGGTCAATGACTGAAGATATATGAGAAGAATAAATCTGCTTCACGGTGGTTACAAAGTTGGCGATGGTGAAGACTAAAGTTATGGTGAGGAGATCGTAGAGTAGATCCGAATTAAGGGGAAATCTTAGCTGTCTTCCACTATGTATTTTCCTATATAAAGGGTTCGACTAAATCCAGAAAAGGATGATGTACTTTTGAGAGATGAGAGAATTTTTAGGAGAGAGAAACTTCAGAAAGAAAGTTGTACTTCTAAGTTTTGATACTTCTTGTAAATATTCCTGAAAGTGAATTAATAAAAGTGTTGTTGTTCATCCACAATTATGACTTAGTTTTCATAGATTCTTGACAAGGGTGTAGTGTGGGAAATCCTGCAACTACATCCATTAAAACCCATTACTCCAGTTCCATACTGCTCCATAACCTGTTTAACCTAACATTCATCTAGGTTTTCTCCTCTGTAATCAGTTTACCAGCACAACCACAATGTTGAATCTGAGGTCAACCCATCAGAACTACCACCTTGTTCTTGCTGACAAACCATCACCCCAGCTGTTTTCTTCTCTTTGTTCTTCTATAATTCATACAACCAAAAACTCGAACCATTCTCTGAATTCCATGTAACTCAAGATTCAACAAACAACCAAATCTGAACCCAACCCTTGAATTTCAACCCCATCAGCTCAAACTATTTGTATAACTTTCTTGGCTTCAATTCTCGAGTTCATGTCCTTGTAACTTGAATCCAGCACATACCCATGAAGTTAACACCCTAATCAACTCAAATCTATCTCCTGATTCTCACAATTCAACAGCAACATCAAACCCTAACTTCTTCCATTCAATCAACCATCACAGTAGTCATGAGTTCTTCTTCCTTATGCTTAGCAACATCAGAATCCTCACTGTCTCACCACAATCATTTCTTTTATCTACTACTTTTATTATCAACTTCTCTGAACCACAGTCGAACAGAAACATCCATTTTTCTTCCCTTTCTCGATTTCAGATAGAGGGTAATGATAAGAAGAATTATCCCATTATGAATTTTAGGGTAAGGGAAACTGAGTGATACAACCATCCAGGTTAGGCAGATAAGGGGTAACTCAAATAACTTGGCCTGTCAGTTCCAGATAAGTGACAACCCACTCGCTTCTTGCTCAACTGTCAATTATGGCAAACTGACGGTTCATCTTCACCTCCTTCTTGCGCACGTCAACCCGCTCCAAATATAGCTCCCATGTGAATTGGCCTCTTTGCCTTTTACGCTCCAAATAGACGTTTTCTCCTTCTTTTGCTCCCAAGGACTCTATTGCACCTAATAACTCAAAATTAAACATAAGAGATGCAATTCACAATAGTAATAGCAAAGAAAGCATAAATACTAAATATAAAATAAGGTGTTTTAGACACCTATCATCATCCGAAACACCACAATCCTTAGCCTAGTACCGTTGACCAGCTTTTGACTATAGGTATATTCCACTTAAGGTAACCTATCCTACCAATTTTAGTCGACCCTGTATTTGCATGTGCACAAAAAATGTCGAGCTGGTATTACAAAGGCCAATAAAATGAATACCTATCGGAACTTAAAAATGGACATTATCCGTACTATGGCCATATATAATATGGATAGTAATTGGGACCACTACTATCCATTTGAAGGTTCTGGTTTATACCAATGTGATCCCAATTACTATTCGCACGTTCACCAGTCATACGAACCGAAAAATGAGCAATATAGTAATGATTATAATGTGAATTCTACTCCTTTTGAGGATTTAGTTAAACAGTTGCGACCTAATTCTTCTTACAATATAATTATTTCTCTCGAAGATTCACTCAAGCAGTTGATTAAAAGTTCACATAGGACATATATATTAATGGATCAATTAATTGAAACTGAACAAAGGAATTGCTTAGATACGAAGAAAATAATTACATCTTTAAGTATTTCTCTCAATGAACTTAATTTCCAATTTGATAAGATTCAAGCATCTTCATGTTATTATGATGATGAGGATAGTATTGATGAAGATTCTGAGATATGTAGTCATAATGACGAGAAAATTATTACACCAATTGAGCCTTATGATGATAATGTTGTTTCTAGTTCAAATCCTAATAATATTAATAATTATTCACCTATTAAAAAGGATGGGGATTTTACTAGGGATACCATTGTTTTAGACAGTGTAGTATATCATTGTGATTATGAATCCAATGATGGTTTAGAAGGAAGAGTTAATCCTGAAAATACTGTTTTCGAGTCAAGCGATTTAGAAACATTAGTCTTAGAAAAAGAATATAGACTCGTAAAGATGGGTGAGAATGCACCACCTGATTATAACTTAGAAAAAGCAATTGACTTATTTCAGGAATCTTACGATCTATAAATTAGGGAAATTGTGACTAGTCTATATAGAGACACCAAAATTCTAAGTTTGGGGGTGATTATCACTCTCTCCTTGTGCCTTACCTTTAACTCTTAGAAAGTTTCCTTATTTGGGACTTGACATATGTGCCTCAACCATCTTACAAGATTATCTTCATACACGTTTTCCTGAACCTAATTATGTCCATAAAGAAGTCAAGTTGTTAGAAAGCCATCCTATGATTGATGTGGTTAACCCAGGCTATGATACCAAGATTGACTTTGTTTTCCCACCAAATATTTTTCTTCCAAATGTGGAAACTTATAAATTTCAAGTGTGTCACATATTAAGTTTTGAGACTAAACCTAATTATTTTAGAAGATTAAAATCGACACATTTACTTAAGAATGACCACCATTATGGTCAACTATGTAAGTCAAATCTAATTGACTTTGAGGATCCACATTTGTTCAGGTTATTATTATGTGCTTCTAAGTTTTTATTTGTAGTAGCAGGAAATCCCACACTACACCCCTCACAAGAATTAGCACAATTGATCTACAAACACTTAATCAGGAACATCGATTTCCATTAATTGACACTTAGAAAATTACAAAGGAAAAAGGAAATTAAAATTCAATCACTCTGTTTAGAATTTTCTCTCTCCTAAAAACTTTCTTAGTATTTCATAAATTATCTCTCCTTCTCAAGATTACTCATCCCCTATATATAGGGTATTACATAATGGATGACAGCTCATAGATAACTAAGCTATCCCTTAATTTCGGATCTAACTTGTGATACCTTTGCCAGTGTACAAATGTTAACCCTCGCAAACACTTTATTCTTCGCAGGATCTTTATGTTTTCTTCATGTTTCTACCATCGTTATTTGTTGCGTCGTTCTTTTAATCTTTTCTGCGATGCTCGCCAGTGTCTTTAGTGAAAACTCCGCAAGAATATTCTTGTTGCGATATTCTGATCCTACATCTTGCCTCTTTTTCCTTGAATATTGATTTTAAAAGCGATTTTATGGAAAAATCCTCCTTGATGTAGTTGTTGAAGGAACGAGTGAAAGAATATTGGACTTGAAAAGTACGTACTTGCCTCTATTCTTTTGCGAAATTCTGGAATATTGCTTCTACTCTTTCGAAATTATCACTTTAACTTGTCCACTTTGGAAATGATTCTTGCAAAGAAGATAAAGAATATATGATGTTTTCTTAATAATCCATACTAGCCTCTATTCTTTGTCTTATGAGAGTAGAATCTTTGAGAAAGTGAGTTAGTGATTTCTTCATCCTTATCTTGCCTATGCCTCAGGGTAATATAATCCCTTAAGGACGTCTTTAATTTTGCAAAATAACCATACTCTGCGAATCTCTTGCATATTCTGCGATGTTGTAGCTATTTTTGCGAAATAATGCTTCTCAAAAAACTTTAACAATATTTCTGCGAAATTCTGACATATTTGTGAGACTACAAATAATACTTCTGACATATAGTCTTATTATTTTCGCAGAATATATCACACGTATCTTTTCGTCCATCCCATTCTTGACACATATTTTTCAACCGCAACTTTTCAACCATTCATGTGTCTCCTCGCATTAATTGTGTTTATCTTTTCGAGAACTTTCCCTCTCTATAAATATCCCTTTCATTCCTTTCTCTTCTTCTTTTTATCTTCTTCCAAATCTCTCTGTAATTTTACTATTCCTCCGCAATTTTTGCTTCCGCTACTATAGCTCTTCATTCTTTTCTTTCTTCCAACTTTCATCCTTATTCCTTAAATATGGCTCCCGCTGGTCGCAAAAACGAAATTGCTTTTGAGAAAGTTCAGAAAATACTTCAAAGCAAGGGTTTTACTTTATCCACCATCCCATATCAAGGTCCTAAATCTGAACTCACTGCAAAGTTATTTTCTGATCATCCTTCCCATCAGGGTAAAATCATAATATCGATGGGTCAACTTCTCGCGGGCCTTCCCATTCCTCTCTACGATCCTGAGCTTCCCTTGTTTTATGAGATACTTTCTCATAAGAAATTCTCGCGAGCTGTATATCAACTAAGCGGTGATTGCATTCGTCTAATGTATGAGTTTGCCACTCGCGGTGCAGGTGAAAAATCTCTTTATTCTGATGACGCCAAAAATCCTAAGTTCAAAGACGTTGCGATTGTTCCTGCGAAGTATACTGTGGAAAACCTTTTTGCGAATTATGAGGTAATTTATATGAAGAGAGATAGCACTTGTTAGGGAGTTCGTTTAAACAAGAAAAGTAATGTTGTTGTTGACAAGATCTTAATGCAAGACATTGACTGGCACCTTGGTAATAATTTATGCCCACGCCACTCTAATGATGATAGATGGCATATTTTTCCCTTAATCCTAGAAGGTCCATATATTTCTGGTACTCTTGCTTTACCTGCGAACCTCGCAGAGTATAATCCTTAGGAATTCTATTGGCCTGATAGGGATTTGGAGGTATATTTCTGAACTCCACTTGAATTATTATCTTCTGTATTCTTTATCTCTTTTTGATGATTATTTTTATATCTTCATATGTTTACAAAATTATCAGATTGAGAGATTAAAGAAGAATTATAGCAATACTGGGAAACCCATCATTTTATCTACTCTTCGTTCTATCACAGATGAGGTAAGAATTCTCTTTCAGAATTTTTAATGATATATTGTTGCCTCCATTTTCTCTGTTTCCTATCTTTATTTTTGGTATAGGTTATCACTGAGATAGAACCTATTGAAATTGCGAATACCACTAATAAAGGTAAAGGCAAAGGTTCTTCTCACAAGGAGAAATCCAGTAAAGATGTTACTCGCAAGGAGAATTCTGCTGCTCCTCCTTCAAAGAAAAGAAAAACTTGTTCTCCCTCCCCTTAAAATTCTCAATCTAGCGAAAGTTCTACTAAGGATAATGCTGATGATAGCGATGATGATGGTAATGATGACATTTCTTATGCGAATGAAACTTCTCAACCTGAGTCTTCTATGGCTCTGCTATCCAGAATATTCTCAGATTCTTTGCATGGCATTGGAGATGATAATGAGGCTCTTACTAACCCTTGCCAAGATCTTGTTACTATCTGCGATGCTTCCCTACTGACTAATAATGACTCACTTTGCGGAGTTTCTAAATCAGTATCTCCCAGACTTCTAAACTCCCTTGGTACTCTGGTATGTTCTTATTTCTTTGATTCTTTTTGATTTCAAAAATTTCCAATGTATATACATCCTTGTAATTCTTGTAATTCTTCTTTTAGGTTGGTAGAGCTGCTTTCGTAGTTTCTTCATATTTGGATAAGAGACGATCAACTTTCTTAAAGAAAAATACTGATATTCGCAAGGAGAATGAAAAGCTAAAGTCTGAATCTGCCAACCTTTGCGAGCAGTTATAATCTGATTTAGCCAACCTTCGCGAAGAAAACAAGCGATTGGGAGTTGAACTCTCCTCTTCGCAAGATAAGGTTGCTAACCTTCAAGATGCGAACGATCAACTTTATGGTATGAAATTTTTCCCTCTTCTTGTCCTCTTATCCTTTTACTTCATCTTATTTGATCAACCACTCTTGCAGACATTTATGGTTTATCCGATGAAGCTGCGACCCTTCATTCTTTTCCCAATTATATAGATGATGATACTCTTCTTGAATGTCTGAATAAATCTTTGAATAGTTTTTCCAATGACCGAATTACTTCCCACTCCAGTTTAGGGCTAGCCAATAAGTATAAGCGTTTTTATGTTGATGCCAAAGAGGATATTGGTAAATCTAGATCTAAATACAGTAAGCTTATTGATGAAAAGGATCGTATTACTAAACAAGGTTTTCAATATTTAGCGGAATTCCACAAGACTCTTCTCGAAACTCAGATTGAAAGAGATCGGCTTATCTGCGAGAATTCTAAACTTGTTGAGAGGGAAACCCAAGTTTGTTCCCATCTTATTATAGATAATGATGATGAATTCACATGGGTTGCGAAAGTACTAGACGATGCTAGAAGTAATCTAGGTGTAAATGTTAGTCTCCATGCTGACCAAACAGCCTTGATTAAAGATTTAATTTCTGAGTGAAAAGGTTGTCAACTATTCTTTCCTACTAACTCTTTGTTTTTCATAAATTTTCATCAAGTTACTAATTCATTGTTATACGTTCGCAGCTTCTGAAAAGATACTCCGTCAAAGAATTGAAGAATTAGAAAATGAAAAAGGAGTTCTCGCAAATTCCCTTTGTTCTCGCAATGACAAGTGCTCAAGATTAAATAATCAACTGAAGATAACTATCACCAACTTCAAGAATGATGCTCTTACTTATCGCAATAATACTATCAGGTCAATTTGCAATAATCACAACATTACTCTTTCTAATTACCCTTGTATTGAAGAAAAAGTTCCGGAGAATGTTCCTTCTTTGGTAATTTCTGATAGTGAAGCTAATGAAGATGAAGAAGAATCTAAAGAAGAAGGATCAGAAAAATCTGATGAAGAGGAAAATGAATCAACCAAGAAGTAGTTTTGCTTTGCTGAATATAAAACTTGTATATTCGTTCTTTAATCTTTCTATCTTTTTGATGCGAATTTCTCTTCCTTCCTGCATGTGTTAGTAGAAAAATTCTTTCTTGCGATATAATAAATCAATATATAATTAACGTTTTCAATCTATGTATAAATCTGCGTAAATCTATCATGCGGAGTCAAAAAATACTTTCTCATGATAAAAATTAATCATATATTCCCATATTTGCCTCTGTTTTTTGTATCCAAATGAGAGATTAAGCAATTTTTAAAGTGAATATTGCACAATCTCGCAATTCTTTACTTATATTCTTATGTGGTCTTATTTTGCCTTCCTAAGTAAAGGTCTTATTTAGCCACTCTTTCTTTTGCGACAAAATCGCAGGATGTTTTTGCATTTTCATGCAAAAACCCATTGATCTTGCCTTATCTTTTTATATTCTTTTGCTGCGACAATATGATAGGCCTAAATTTTCTTGCAAAAATAAAGCCCCATGACATTGTCATCTTGTGATGAAATCGCAGGACGTCTTTACATTTTCATGCAATGACCCATTGATCTCATCTTATCTTTTCTCTTGGATTTTTGCCTCTTTTGATATTTATTGCACAAATACGACAAGTCTAAATTTTCTTGCGAAAATAAAGCATCATGATATTTGCGTCTTAAGACACTTATCAGATCCCTAATGGAGGGTGTCGCCCTTATCTCCCCCCTAGTTTCCCCTTCAAGGAGGCATACATCATCCATACAATACTAGCTCCTCCCATCCGGATTTACCAAAAACCAGTTATTTTTCGCAGCCTCTTATCCTTTTCGCCTATATGGCTTATAGTTACAAGACTGCACCCTAATTGGGGTTTTCTTCAGGCCGAGTGCATCATAGTAAAGACTTTCCAAGAATGGCCAGGGTAAGTTCATCCGCCCCAGGCACTCTTGGCTCAACCGTGTACCGCGACGCCTTGATCATATTCTGCACTCCTTAGAAGAGATCCTCGGTCGTCCAACCAGGGTATAACCTTATATATAGTTGGAAATCCAAGGTATCTCTCACGGATAGGCTTTCTTGAGCCCCACATCTCCATGACTCAAGTTCCAGTAGCGGTGTAACCTTATCTTTAAGCCATGAAATCAGATACCCCCTTAAATGACGTACTTTAGGTCTTACATTTGCCTCTTGCGAAATTTTCTTCGCGAACTAGGGTGTACGCCATAAAGGTTCGTCCCATTATGTGAATTTCTCTTCGCGTTTCTTGCGATATTTTCGCATATTCTTGCTTCAATGCTAGTGTAATTTCACAATATCATATTTTCCATTAAGCAATAATCTGTGAACCACATTGTTCATACATATCTTTCAATATCATTTCAACATCATAATATGAAATCTTTTACCTTTACTTTATTCTGCCCTTGGTATTTTGTTACGCTTTTCTATGTCCCCCTTGTGAGTCATTCACTAGATATTGTGTTCATTCTTTCTCAGATTTTCTTCTTATCGCAGCTCTATGGCATCCACCATTAATCTGTCACATCTTTGTTTTTGCTTGATGTCGTGCTTACAATTGCTATGCTTCGCAGCTTTCTCTTCGCACAATTTTATATCAATCTCATAAAACTTTCTGCTTTCACTCCAATCTCCTTTTATGACTCCAACACCATTTGGATGTGGAAACTTAATGCACTGATGGTAGGTGGATGCCATACCTAGAATTCCATGCAACCAAGTTCTTCCAATTAAGGCGTTGTAGGGTGACTCCAAATCCACTACACAGAATAATACTTTAGATGTTATTCCTTTTAATGGGATTCTCATTGTGATCTCTCCCATTGGTTTATTGGCGATACCATTGAAACCATAGATCTTATAGGTTGACGGTATCAGGTCCTCGTCTCTTCCACCCATGGTTTTGTAAGTATGATAAAATAAGATATCAACCGAGCTTCCAGTATCTATTAGAACTATGTTAATGGCCCAAGAATCTTCAGTTTCACCGTCATCATTTTCTTCATCTTCTTCTTCTATTTGTTTTGGATTTATTTCTAATATTACCACCAGTGGGTTGCCATGCATCTCACCAGGATCTGGTACTTCTTGTGCAGTGAAAGAAATAGTTTGTTTTTGCCACTCTTCTAATGGCGAGACTCTCGCAATATTCATTATCTCTCTTCCATCCGCGTCTCTCGCGAAGACTCTTCTTAGGACGTTGTCGTGGAAATCCTCAATAGTCTTGTATGAATGTATGATGAAATTACATAAAAAATTCTTCGCCTTGGCACCAACCTCTATCACAAATGTGCCTGCTCCTTTTACAGTATTCACTCTGCGAATATCTGGTGCTGGTGGTAACTGCTGAGATTGTGGATGTCCTATTAAAAAATGATTTAACTTTCCTTGATCAATCATCCTCAAAATGATATTCTTTATATTCCTGCATTCATTTGTTGAGTGACCATGAAAATAATGATAAGAGCAAAATTCTTGACTTCGGTTATTTGGGTGTGGTTCTTTTCCCATATCCCAGGGTGCTTGTATATTTTCCATTATGATTATGGCTTCCAAATTTTTTTCTACACTTGCATTCAAAGGCGGCATTTTGATTTCTTCCCATATTATCTTCTGATTTCCCTGCCCTCTTTTATAACTTTGTCTCTGTCCACCATAAGTCTCATGTGGTTGATCAAGTCTCTGAATCTTATTATTTCCACCTCGATTGAAAAAATTTCTCTCTTTCGAACTCTTATTGATCTCTGCTTCCCATTACTAACTTCTGTTGACCATCATCCATACTCTTTTCTTGTTTCACCTGCGAGGTGCTCGCTACTGTATTTATCATCTTGGGGAGCAAGCTTGCATCCGCTGCAACTGAACTAGTGTTCACAATAGGATACGACTCCATCTCATTTTGTTTTTCCTCCAATGCAATATATTCTTCCTGCAATTCTCGCAGCTCTGTCATAATGACTGTATTTTTTATTCTAAAAATTTGTATAAATAACAAGTTGGTTGTGAACATAGCATTAATGAAGGACAAAATGAGGTATCTCTCATCTACTCTTCCAGCCATATCGGTGCACATTATCTTCTATCTTATGGTTAAGTGTTTCAAACTTTCGCCAATCCTATGTTTTAACCCAAATACATCTTCAATATCGGGCCGCGAAGAATTTTTGCTTATATAAGCACCCAAAAATGTAGCTTGTAGATGGTCGAAAAAAGTTATAGTATTTTTAGGTAAACCTTCGAACCATTTTAACGCCTCGCCTATTAAGCTAGATGCAAAGTATTTGCATAATACAACATCATGGTTTTCCCACTATAGAATACACCTAACATAAGCCTTGACATGTTGAACAGCACATGTAGTCCCATCGAAGATACTGGTTAATGCTGGTAAATTGCATTTTGGGGGTATTCCTCCTAATTATACTTCTTGAATGAATGGAGTTCTCACAGCTTCTTCAATGGCTTCATCAAGTTGCCTTCTGCCTCCTTCTCTTCTGTTATTTAACATTCCCCTCATTTATGCTAGCTCTCTTAAGATTTGTTCATTCCCAGCTGAGTTTTGCTCCATTGGTCTTTTCAGCGCAGCTTCCCTTCTCCTGCGTTCTTGCCTATCTTGTGTTGCGTGATTTTGAATTCCATCTCCATTATTTTCATCTTGTCTTTCTCCGCTATCTTCTCTTATATTTCTTTCACGAATGCGCATACCATTATATCTCTCATTTTCTCTTCTGCGATTTTCTTCTGCTCTTCTTTGCACCTTATCGTATTCTTCATTAATATTACCATTATTGCGGTTTTGTTCGCGTCTTCTTTCTCGATTTTCATGATTATTCTGGCGAATTACCTCTTGGAATTCTTGCTCTTCCACTTCTGCTCTCAATCTTTCCCTTTCACAGTCTAAGCGTGCTTGTTCAGAATAATGTCTCTCGATTTCTCTTTCAATTATCTGCTGATTTCTTAGAGTTTCTCTTCCATGCAATATCCTCCTCACTTCCTCTTGATTTTCTTCGCAATCTTGGTTATTTCGTGCCTGACGCTTTTTATTCTCCTGCCTTCTATTCTTTTGTTCGTTTTGTTGAATTTCACCCTGTGGTATATTACGATCTTCCCTTATTTCTCTCCTTTCGCGACGTTCCCCATTTGGATCATGATTTTCTTCTTCAATATTTGCTATAGGTGATCTTTTTCTTATCTCACTTCTGATTGTTCTCGAATTTGATCTCGTTGTACTTCTTGATCTTCTATTTTGTAACCTCATGTTTTCCATTCTCAATTCATGGTTTTGTCTTGCCAAATTTGCACGTTCTTCCGCCTCTAATCTCCTTTCTTCTTGTATTCTTTGTCTTAAAACCTCTACTATTTCATTTTCGTCATCACCATGTATTAATCCTCCATTTACCTCTTGATATCTTTCTTCTCATCTTTCATCTCTTAATTGCCGATCTTATGGTTCTTCCATTGAATCTGATCGCCAGGTATGCACGCTTACTCTATCATAATCCACAGCTCTATCTTGTATTGGTTTTTGATGATTCGGATGTCGAACCTGATTTTCTCCATCATTCTTTGTTCTATTTCTTCTTGCTCTTATTCTTGAAGATTCTCTCATTTCACTTGTTTCTCCACCTGCAAGTCTTTTACTCCTCCTTACAGTTTTTGGTGGTTCTGACGTATTTCTTCTTCTTCTAGCCATTTCTTCAACCCTAACAATTTCTTCAAATTTCCAAATTACAACTATAGATCTCTTAATTTGATTTTCTCTATTTCGGCCGCCAAAATTTAGTAGCAGGAAATCCCACACTACACCCCTCACAAGAATTAGCACAATTGATCTATAAAAACTTAATCAGGAACATCGATTTCCATTAATTGACACTTAGAAAATTTCAAAGGAAAAAGGAAATTAAAATTCAATCACTCTGTTTAGAATTTTCTCTCTCCTAAAAACTTTCTTAGTATTTCAAAAATTATCTCTCCTTCTCAAGATTACTCATCCCCTATATATAGGGTATTACATAATGGATGACAGATCATAGACAACTAAGCTATCCCTTAATTTCGGATCTAACTTGTGATACCTTCGTGAGTGTACAAATGTTAACCCTCACAAACACTCTATTCTTCGCAGGATATTTACGTTTTCTTCATGTTTCTACCATCGTTATTTGTTGCGTCGTTCTTTTAATCTTTTTTTCGATGCTCGCCAGTGTCTTTAGTGAAAACTCCGCAAGAATGTTCTTGCTGTGATATTTTGATCCTATATTATTTAAGTTTTTCCAGACTTTACAACATGATCCTCCGGATTCTGTCTATGAAGAAACTTATCAAATGAAAATATTTTATCTAGACCCTTTTATAGAATTTTAACCTGAACCACAACAAGATATAGTTGTCTTAAATAGAAAACTTGACAAGGGTGTATTTGGTTGGTTCACTTTCATGGTCTGCTACAGTTTTTTTATATTTGTGATAACATTATTTGATTCATATGACCCACAGTTGTTTCGGCTACTACTTTATGATTTTATGTAATGACTAATTCTTCTAATGTCTGGCTGAAGACTTTAAACTTAGCACTTCTTGGGAGGTAACCCATGCTAATGCGATATAATAATATCATTCCTTAATTTCCTTTCCTTCAACTGGTAACAGTTTCTCATTGTTCATGCTTTTAATTTCATCTTTAGAACATAGAGGACAACGTTAGATTTAAGTTTGGGGGTATGGGAGAAACTTTTTCATTGCATTAAATAAACTACATATCCTAGAAATTTGTGCCAATTTAGGATGACACTAACCAATCTAAGTGAATGGAAACATCTTGGTTGTAGGAGTTGGGGAACCCAAAAACAGAGTCTATTCATAAAAGGACAGAGTTCATGTGTTATAAATAACATGGTAGTTTCACCGTATCTCGGAATCATCATATTACGTTTTTTTTTTTTTGAAAACTTATATGTTTCTCTAAGTGATTTGGTGGGGCACACACATCGAATTGTTACCACTGCAGGGATGGAGTAGAGTGATTGAGTTACTAAAAAAATAAAATAAAAAATAACGAGACTAGTCCAATCAGACCAAACGAAAAAAACTCCAAAAATAAAAATCTAAAAATAAAAATAAAAAAATAAAAAGTTTATTATTTTTCAATAAAATCGACCGTTGGTTCCCTTGTATATGCCAGCTGAGTTGATATAGAATTAGGATTATCAGCCACTGGTTCCCTTGTATATGCTAGTTGTATTGATATTAGTCCACACCAGTATCTCAGTCCATTAGGATAGGATTCAACTTGGCAGTGGCCTTCAGACAGATGTGGGAAACACCGTTCACCTTGGTCAACATTGCGAACCATCTATCTCTATATCCATCTTCTTGATCTATTCATGTGATTTGTGTGATACATGATATTCATGTCCATAAGGCGACTATCTGAGTAGAGTTCTGTCACTTATATATGAATATGATTCACATGAAGGTACTTCCTCTTGTAGTCAATGAGAGTATCCAACCAAGGAGATTATTTAGTGTCGTTCCTGAATTCTTCACATGGGGCTAGGATTTGGAGTAATATTTTTTGGGTACACCTCTTAGAAACCCTCACGAGACTATAACTCACCCACTAGGGCCACCTAGGAGTTCAAAGACTTGTTGTACACGCTAAATGCAATCGCGATGCATGCGACAGTGAGTTATGATTTTTATTTTTATTTAGTTCTGATCGAGGACTAGCAAAATGTAGGTTTGGGGGTGTGATAAATGCTTAATTCTTACATATTTACTACTCAAATTTACATTTATTTAGTTCTTTATTTTGTACATATTTAGTAGTTTTTGTTTAGTTTGCAGTTTTTAAAAGATAAACCTCCATGGACTAAAATGTGGAATTCTGCTTAAGAAATAAAGTGATTTGATGGGATAGGCCCAAAAAGGAAACATGAAGAATTATTTGGATATGGAAGTGTGGTAAGTGTGCCACAGCGTGTGGAGAAATGTGGAGACCATGTGCAAGATATTAATTATGATAAAGGATATTTGAAGATATTGTTTAATGAAGAAAATATTTCTTTATGAATGTGGAGTAATGGAATATATGAAGATTTTGGAAAGAATATTATTCTTTATGGTTAGAAATAATACAGTATTTGACACATGACGCATTTAGATTGAAAGATTTTATTTTGTATCTACACGTGGCATATTTTCATTGGATGATGTGGTAGTGGGAATGGAAAAGGAAAGTGGTTTCCTTTAAAACCTATATAAAGTGGTGGAAGGTTAATCACGGCCCCTAGGTGGCTCGGACCCTCCTTTGTAGCGGCAAACAAAATGCGACGCTTATTGAAAATATTCAATAAAATCATGAGTCATCGTTTAAACCCTTGAATTGAGTTTTCTAAATTCAACTATGATATTATAAAAAGATGATGCAAAGTTCCTTTATTATGAAATTATATGATCCAAAACCAACTCAAATCCCACCTATTTTTTATTGCTCCATGTACTTGCTTGAGTAAAAATATCTGATGGAATTCCAAACGAAAATCTTCTTTTTAGATTACTTACTGGTTTGGCGATAATTCTGAAAAAGAGGGGGGTCTAACAACCACACCCAATATTTCGTTTGGAAATCTGTATGAACTAAACCTTAATAATATTGCAAGAGTAAAAACTCAATCAAAGAATAATATAATACTAAAGAGTTTATCTCTTACTCAACACAATCAATGGATAAACAAAAGCAAGTCCGTAAACCTGATTTTGGTGTGAAGTTCTTGAACCAAAATCTTTTGTGTTAATCCCAACCTACTCAATATCCACCATGTATAAACATCTTTAAGCAACAATCACTAAAGGAATATTTCAACACGATGTCCACTTGAAAAAAGGTTAGTCCGGACTAGTCTAACAATGTGAAAATAACAAAATCAAGTGTTCAAGATCAAACAAGTCTTATCCAACAAACAAGGTCGGATTTAACAACTATGATTGATTAACGTACAACCTGTATTATTTCAATTATATAAATAGAATATAATGCAGAAAAGAAATAACACAGACACCAGAAATTTTGTTAACGAGGAAACCGCAAATGCAGAAAAACCCTGGGATCTAGTCTAGAATAAACATACACTGATTATAAGTTGTTACACAAATTTCCTACTACCTATTCGGACTAGATGTGATACCTACTTCAGCTGTATTCAAGCACTTATAGAACTCCTAGCAGAACACCAATTCTCTTTAAGAATTCTCGTAAATCTTCTAGAAGAACCCAAGGCCCTCTTTAAAAGATACAACAACACGATTGATACGATTCGATGTTTTGTTTGCACAAAACACCGGATTGATTTCCCTTTAGATGTAAATCAAGGTTTTGGAAATCTTGTGTTTATTTTGATAAAAACAATTACTAGGTAAAAGTAATATCTAAACAAACTTTCAGATTATGGATTATTACACTCTTCAAGAAAAGGAAGAGAAACCTAATTATTCTACAACAAGAACAACTAGAATAAATATAGAATTTTCTAGAAAAAACCTTTACATAGTATTTTTTTATTAAATATTTCAAAATGAATTGAAAACAACAATACAAAGCTTAATTTGGCAACCTAGCAACAAGATGGGCATTGTAGATGGGGAAAAAAGGTTCGCTGGCTTTTTAGGAAAGTGAAGAGTCGAGCGTGTCGTCGGGACTCCTCGAACCGGGAAAACTTCTTATACCCACACATATATACTGCAAAGGGAGTGCTTAGATTCGATCAATCTGTAGGACTCCGACCTAAATCAAGACAATGGTCGTTCTAGAGTCAATTCGGCCGTAAAGAGGGAGATGGGTTGATTTGTAAGAGGGAAGCTGAGAATTATGTGGGATCAATGATGATCAAGGATTGTGGGTGTGTTGTGGGTTTCTGCAACAATTTGTGAAATGTGGAGTTCTGATAAGTTCTGATGGATTGATGAATTCTTAAGAGTAATTACTCGAGAAATTCTGTGTAGACTGAAAAACGTTGTCTGTTAATGATCGTTCTTTTTTCGTTGTCCTCAATCATGGATTCAAAGACTTATTTATATTGTAGAGTTGTGAACACCTTGATCCCTGTAAGTGTGACAGTTTCATGAGTGGAAGAGTGGTCCGGGAAAAGATCGTGGTAAAGTCAGTTCTATGTCGTGTGGAGACGTGACAGATCGTGCACCCACTACTTTGTTAACTCCTTTAACCATTGACACAACTTACGCACATTTCTCATCGTGGATGAATCCACGTGTTGTAGGCCGCCAGAACAAAACCCTAGTTAATATCCCATAATTTGACGTGATTGGTGTCTCACGAATCGTGGAGTCTGCATGACAGACGTATATTTAGTGTGTCAGTTGTTGACTGATTAGGCAATGAGCATGGGTTTTGCTGAATCGAGCATGTTTGACAAATGCTTAGTGATTCATGATCATTAACATTGCTCGTCTGAGCAAATGTTATAAATTCAACAAGTCGTTGAATATTGATGAGTTACTGAATATATGTGGATTATTCGAGCAACTGATCAAGTATTGCTCGATTCGACGAAATACTGATAAATTACTGAATATTGATAGTTAGGTCAATATTCGAGCAAATGAGAAAGTATTGTTCAATTCGACGAATTACTAAATATTTGAGAATTTGACGTGCAATTGAGCAAGTATTGCTCAATTCGACGAATTACTGATGAGTTGATAATTTGACGTGTAATTGAGCAAGCATTGCTTAATTCGACAAGTTACTGATGAATTACTGAATATTGATAATTGGGTCAAAGTTCGAGTAACTGGGCAAAGTTGCTCAATTCGACGAAATATTTATTGGTGACGTGACCCAATAAAATATATAAAAATAATGGTAGATTACCAGATATTATATGATTAATCCCTTTGGATCAACATATAAATTAATTTGGTGTTTGAACTTGCTCAGAATAATGATTTGTTGAGCATTTGTTCGAAAACCCTAATTTTGATGAATTGCTCATTATTCGACGAATTGCTGAAAATAGGTCATGAGCAAAGGGGGGACCAACCTCATGGGACTATGGACGTCCATGTGATACCAAATTGTCCGAGTGAGCATGTACCAGGGTTCTCAGTTGGAGAGTCGGTGAAGGAATGATGATTAAGTGTCGGTTTCATCATTTATTGAATTACTGCTGGGTTCAACATTAGGCAAAACCAAAGTATGAGAGATAAGGGACCGACCAAGAGAGCATGGGACCGGATCTCGGTGGTCACGTGACCAATTGTTGGTTGTTTGAGCAATCCCCAGGTTGGTTGGAGAGAGTTTGGGCCCAATACGAGCAATTGAGCAAATTATGTCAGAATTATGAAAACATGTGGGATCGGATTTGTGCAAGATCTAGGAATAACCCTGGTCGGTCATTAGGGCATTTGTTTGTTTCCATGGTATTCGTGTCTCCGTACTGAGAGTTTCAGTATTTTCTGATGTGCGTTCGAGCAACATTGTGAATTTTCAGAAGAGTTTCGTCTTGACTGAAATTCTTAATTTTCGTTGGAATGCTCAATTTCTCAATATTTTGTAAATATTAAAATAAGAATATTTTAACATATAAATTTTTTTGAGAGGTTAGCCGGTCACGTGACCGTGTTGGCTCTTGAATTTTCATGATTTGAGCAAAATTTGAGAAATTATTAAGAAATCATGATTTTTGCTCAAACCAAGGAGTTTCATGAATTCGAGGAAAATAATAATTATAAAAGACTAGGGATTGCAGGGTGTGGGACCGAACACGGCTAGGGCATGGCCGGATGGCCATGTTTCCCGGTCCCGCACCCTCTTCCCTATTTTATAATATTATTTCATGGATCCGTGAAGTTACGGAGAATCCATGAGTTTTTGTTGAAATGGAGGAGTTTCATGAGTTTAAGGAATCACAATAATTATATAAATCTAGGGATTGCAAGGTGTGGGACCGGCCACGGCTAGGGCATGGCCGGCCAGCTATGATGCCTGGTCCCGCACATCTTTCCCTATTTTATAATATTATCATTATTTCATGAATTCATGAAGTTATGGAGAATCCATGAATTTTGTCGAAACCGGGGAGTTTCACGAAATTGGGGAACGATTATTATAATAGGCTAAGGATAGTAAAGTGGGGGACCAGCCACGGCTTGGGCATGGCAGGCCGGCTAGGCTGCTCGGTCCCGCGCCCCTTTCCTTATTTTATAGTATTATTTCATGAATCCATGAAGTTATGAGGGATTCATGTGTTTTGCACAAACAAGGAAATTGCTAAATTGAAGGAGTTTTCATGATTTCATGAAAAATAACAAAAATTGGGAAAAATAATGGGAGAGGCACGGAACCGGCCCGTGGATGCCTCATATTATTTTATTATTATTTGTTTTCTCCTGTTTTGCGTAGGATTCCTCTTTTGTTCTTATTTTTGAATGCTCGTTCGTGCATCCGGGTGCTCAGTCGTGCATCATTGTCGAATACACTTACACCATTTTTGTGGGGCTTACTCAGTGATGTTCTAGATGGCCGATAGTTGAATATTTATTGCTAATTCATGATATTCAGTGTAGAATAGTTCATGAAACGAGACAATAAAATAAGTGGTTATTTATTATCAATTCATAGGATCAGCTGTGAATTCGACCATGAACTCAGAATAATAAAACATGCATTACCATTCCATGGGATCGTGGATTCGACCATAAAATCAGAGTAATAAAATTATCTATTACCATTTCATGAGATTAACAGTGAATTCGATCATAAAATCGGAGTAATGAGATAAATTATTGTTTCCATTCCAAGAGATCAAGTCGTAGATTCGATCATGGAATCAGAGAAATTGTTATTGACATTCCATGGGATCAGGCTAAGGGTGCACACGGTACGGTTCGGCTCGGTTCTTGCCGAGGCTGAGTACCTATACCTCCCTAGCCTCGGTTCCAAAATTTTGGACCGGTACCTGTACCTTGTACCTCGGTTTCGGTACCATTCGGTACACGTACAGTACCAGGTACGGTACCAGTACCAATCGGTACTAATTAACTTCAGAGAGGTGCGGTTAGGGCATGGCCGGTGGGCCAGGCCCGTGGACGCCTCATATTATTTTGCACAAACAAGGAAATTGCTAAATGGAAGGAGTTTTCATGAGTTCATGAAAAATAACAAAATTGGGAAAAATAATGGGAGAGGCAAGGAACCATCCACGACTAGGGCATGGACGGCTGGCCGGTGGGCCGGGCCCGTGGACGCCTCATATTATTTTATTATTATTTGTTTTCTCCTGTTTTGCGTAGGATTCCTCTTTTGTTCTTATTTTTGAATGCTCGTTCGTGCATCCGGGTGCTCAGTCGTGCATCATTGTCGAATACACTTACACCATTTTTGTGGGGCTTACTCAGTGATGATCCAGATGCCCGATAGTTGATTATTTATTGTTAATTCATGAAATTCAGTGTAGAATAGTTCATAAAACGAGATAATAAAATAAGTGGTTATTTATTATCAATTCATAGGATCAGATGTGGATTCAACCATGAGCTCGGAATGATAAAACAAGCATTACCATTCCATGAGATCGTGGATTCTACCATAGAATCGGAGTAATAAAATTATCTATTACCTTTTTATGAGATTAGCAGTGAATTCGATCATGAAATCGGAGTAATAAGATAAATTGTTATTGCCATTCCATGAGATCAAGTCGTAGATTCGACCATGGAATCAGAGCAATTGTTATTGTCATTCCATCGGATCAGGCCGTGGATTCGACCATGGAATAGGAGCAATAATAGATTATTCTGGGAATTTGGCGGTGAATATCACGGTAGAATTAATCTATGTGCATAGTCAGGAGACGGATAATCCCAAGGGTGCTCTCAGACACTACGGAGAACACCCGAGTCTATACACGTCACTCTACATAGTCAAGATCAGTGAGTATCACTGTCCTGAAGGCGTTGTTGCTCTCAATCTGAAGAAGAATCGCCATATCGTTCTTCTATGCAGAGGTGGGTCACTCTCCTGTAGTCAGGGAACAGTGAGTATCACCGACGTCCTGAAGGCGTTAAGCCCTTTCAACAAACAATTATGTAGGAGGACCGCCCAATTATATTATTCTACATAGAGGTCACAATGAAATGCTAGGGACCAAACGCTCATCTAGTGGAGGCTTTTCGAAAGACATATTCATCATGGCTTCGTAAAATATGAATCGTCGCATGCCTAAAGCCGTATCAGAAACATGCAGTATCATGATTTTACGGTTTTGACCTTTGTTGAAAATCCACCATCAACATTAAGTCCCCTGCTTAGTGAGGGACAATCATGTGCCACAGTAAGCATTAAATGGTGATATTTAGTCGACGAGATCGTGGTTGAACTCAGTCTACAAAGGTAGTTTCAGAATCCTCAATTTGCTCCAATGGTGTCATGTACGAGCAAATTTTCAGTTGAAGACCCTGATAGTGTGATAAAGTGTTATCTTGTGAACACGGAGAGGTGAAGCATCGCTGATTTGGTCGGTCAAAAGTCTAGTTTTGGTCGATTTAGGATTTACGGGCCCGAGCCCGAAAAGGGAAACCCAGGTGTTTTAGGTTTTGGAAATAAAATTAATATAAAATGGAAGAAACCCTAATATTTTATTTTATTTTGCTTGACCGACCACCCTTCCCTTTGATTTCTTCACGCTAGCAGCAGGAGGAGGAAAAATCACGCCAGAATTTCCAGTTGCCGGTGATCAACGGCGACCGTCCAGCCAGTTTCCGACCAGGTGCGTAAAATTTTTTATTTTTTTTTTGCTGTGTGTTTTATGATTTCATGAGTTGTTCATAAAACAAAAATCCCATAGTTTCATGTGTACGTAAGGTTCATGAAGGATTTGTTTTTTTTTAGAAAACGTATGAATGCTCATTTTTTGTTAGTTTAGGAAACGAACAAAAATCCCTAACATGGAAGAGATACATAAAACTTTGCATGGATATGGTATAATTGCAGTAGTAAAGGTTTTTTTTGTTAGGTTTCATGAAAACCCAAGTTTGTTTTCAAAGCATGAACTTTGCAAATACTTTTAAGAACGTAGAATTGCTCGTAATAAAAGTAGTAAATAATAATCTTTAGGGTTAAAGGAATTTTTGAAAAGACCTGGAGTTCATGATAAAGTTTATTTGTAAACTTTGAAATTTTGTTGGGAACATGTGGACTTTTACGAAAATAGAAAACACACTGGTTTCGTAGACGAATGCTCGACTGAGCGAAAAGTTTTTTTTTTATATATACGTACGTGAGTTATCAAGCTCACGGATTTTTTTTTTAAATTTACGTGACTTGTTCACGTTTTTTTTTTTTTTTTAAAAGGAAAAATAAACCATGCTTTGGTTTTATGAAAAATTGTTGATAGTAAACAATATTTCTATGAGTTGATGAATTCGTAGTGTATGTGCAAGTTTGGCGATTTTACAGCGTATGTACACGTAAAAATCAGCGAATAGTCACATGGAAGGTTGTGTGAATTATTCATAGCTTCATGAAAAGCCAACGTTGACTTTATATAATAATAAGTTTTTTGGCTCGGCTTTGCTGGTTTGAAAGAACGAGCAAGTTTTTGAGGTTTTACGTTGTTATCACTAAGTTCGTGAAATCGTAAATAGGTAAGAGTTAAGGATTACCATTTTTGCAGACGCTGATTGTGAGCATCGCAATTGCTTGATTGCTTTAATTCCATTACATTGATGAAACTCGTGTGGAATGTTGCAGCGATTTGACAGAAATGAATCGATTCCGTAATAATGCTGAAAGTGACGTTTCCAGAGACACTTATGGAGATGACGTTTCCACAGACGCATCTTCTAGAGATGACGTTTCCATAGACGCATCTTCTAGAGATGATGATTGCTCCAAGGATGGCGATTCTGGAACTTCTCAGGGGAGGGAAAAAATTCTCAAACCCAAGAACATCCCAAGAATTGAAGACAGATTCTTTGAATATATATATAGGCCTGAAAAACGTCATTTAGGCTCTACATTTCGGTTGCTCATAAATCCCAGGACTACCGCTCAGAATAAATTGGTGTCTCCTTCAGCAATAATTCGGTTTTGCTTGGAAGGAAAACATTATTCAGCTTCTCATGTGGAACTCAAACTTTCTCGAAATCCATTGATGCATTTTTCCGAATGGGCAAGGCATATGCTAGGCCACAGCCGTGTGAGGGCCTTGCTGGATAGTGGCAAAGTGACACGAGCCATTCAGGCTTCTGGAGATTTGATCATCAATCATGACATACCAGGTATCATGGCTTTGATTTATCGTTGGTGTATCACTACTCACACCTTTACATGCATATGGGGAGAGTTCACAATTACTCTAGAAGATGTAGCCGCTTTGTTGCATCTTCCGGTCATTGGAAACTTCCCTGGAGAACTCTCGACAGAGGAGAAGCTGATATCTCGTACTTTGGAGGCTAAAATGCATGAGCTCAACGAGTCCCTCAAATTTTGCTATGCTCAATGGTTGAGATACTGGTGGCCGCGAGATAGAATTCCTGAAGAACCTGTTGATAGTACCCTGTCTGTTGCTGCTTTCATGTGCTTGTGGATTTCTAGAGATGTTCTTGAGGATAGTGGGCATTTTTTGAAACCGTTGGTGATACCCTTTGCCATTAAGATGGCTAAAGGTGAGAAACTTCCAATTGGTAGCCTGTTTTTAGGTTCATTGTTTGCCAACTTGGATTCTTTGGTTATTGACTCCTGTGTTTCTAACGGCTTCATGAAAATTGAAGCATATGTTAATACCATGTTTATCCAAGATTTGATGTGGGAGCATCTTGAGAGGTATTCTCCGATTCAACATAGTGTTTTGCAAGGTCCTAATGTCGACACTCGCCATGCTTTCCTCGAGAAAGACAATGCCAGGATCATGAGGTGGTCTACAAAGCAGCCGCAATACAAGATATGTATTACTGATATTCTGGATATCGAATCTGATTTCAATTTTCTCCCTTGGGTGTCGGTCCTTGATTTCTTCTCACAACTGATCACCTTCAATACAGCTGAACAAAATATCACATTGAAGACGGGTGCTGATTTGAGTGATGGAGAGAGATCTTTCATATTAAGTTGCACTCCCGGCCATCTAGTATCAGTGATGTATGGAGACTTCAGAGTAGAGGAATATTATATTGACAGGGAAGCTCGGAAAATGGGCATCGACTAATGTATCCAGGGTCATCGAATGAACAAACCATCAGTTGAGCATCTGAAGGTTAATATGGATTGTACTCACGTGGAGGGGAATGAGTATTTATCCCCGTGCTCTGATCGTGCTAGTTTCGTGACTCCGAGTTACATAGAATTCTGGCGTCAGCAACTTGAGCGTCTGTATGCTTTCATGAAGGATGTTAAGTCCCCATCTCAGGACTTTCCTTCCCTTGAATCTATTAATGCTCGACCAAAGGTAAAGTACCTTTCTCGTGGTGACAAGAGAAAAACGTCTCCAGAATCGCAGGTAAGCTTCTTTTCTTCACAGTCATTGAAAGCAAGCAAGACGTATTTTAATCATCCATTGATTTTGTGTAGGATGGCCATGCTGTGAGGTCTCAAATATGTGTAGACTTCTCATACCTTCAAGAAAGTCCCCAGGGTGGAGAAGGAAGAAGTAAAACGGCTCATCGGATGATACCTAATAAAGTGCAATCCCCTGCCGCTTCTTTAGTGAGTTGTTAGCATTCCTCTTATCATTGTGGCTTTTTTGTCCATATAATCAGGATCTTAGAAAAATTATTTCTAATTTGTTTCAGAATTTTTCTCCATCGGTTATTGACGGTCTTCATCTTTCCTCTATACGAACAACTCAGAAATACAGCGTCGATGGAGAGGTTGATGTGAGTAGTATTTCATGTAAGTGATTTCGGAATTTCCTTGAATGAGATAATAATGATTATTGTTGATAATTATAGGAGGAGATATTTGTGGAAAGCCAACATGGTCAAGATATTCCTTCGTCTTTGAATAGTGGCGAGAAAGAAAATCCTCAAGAGTCGCGACCGAATGAAGACAATGACACTCCCAATGTTAATGCCAACCCCGTTAACCCCTCGAATGAGTTGAAGCCTTCTCAAGTGAGTATCTGCTTTGTATTATCCTCCTAGAAGTATAATGTTGTTGATTTTTCGATGAATGAATGAGCATCTTGATGAATATATGGGAAAATTTGTCGAAATACGTCGTCTGAAAATCCAGACCTCAGTTTTTAGTAAAAACGCTGTAGAATCTTCATCCATCATCATATTTTCGTGATCTACCCATGTGTATTTAAGACCAGGAAATTTCCAAGCTTTATCAAAGAAGATTTTTAAGTTTTGAGCACTTTTAGGGGTCCGGATCGATGAAACAGTAAACTTCCAGGAGACCTCACGAAAATTTTCAGTTGGTATGAGGTCCAATGTCTTGGCCACAACTCCCTGCTAGTTCATCCAATTGCTATGAAATTTTGATATGTTGTAGATTACATCCATATGAAGAGAATGGTAGATGACTAAGACTTAAATTCCTTACCAATTACTCCCAGTTTATTGTTCTATATAGAGTGGTATAAAATTTTCCTAACGATCTTATTGAAAAACGTGTTTCATGACTCTTATGCTATTTGCTCATTTATCGGACGCGTAGTAGAGAGCATAAATAATGTTAGTTCACTTACATGCTGGACTTCATGATTGCATTGAGTTCCATGCTTGAATCGCTCTAATCCCATGCAATTTTCTTATTAGGTGCAAAATGTCGAAACTGAGAATAATGAAACCGATAATGATGATTCAAGCAATCCAGGCCTGTTGATAATGAGATAACCACCCCTGAAATTCAAGCCCGTGAGGTGGTTGTTGTTGAAATTGTTGAGGCAATTGAAACACCAATGGTGGTTTCTCCAGAAACAGGGAAAGCCGGGGCGAGAGTAGAAGCTGCGCCTATGGTTACTGAGGTTTCTCCTGAGGTTGAGAACCATATAATAGTGCATGAATATTATACTATAGGGATTGTTTGTGAACCTTCATTTGGTGCTTCGCTCCCGTACCATGTGTTTGTTGGTTGATGCAGCGTTCCTACTGGGTATGCCAATATGTATGAGAAGTTGTGGAGGATGTACGACCATATTTTTGTCACAAGGGATCCTGAACGGAGTTACTTCCTGATAATGCAATTAGGAAACATATTGCATGTCATAAACGATATTCGTACCAGGACCAGAAGTAGTGTCACAAGAGATGTACTCTTTGATTGGGAGTACAATTTGGAGAATTCTGAGAGACTTGGCTTTAATCTGAAGTGGCTTCGTCAGAAGATCGACGCTATCAAGGATGCAGTGGTGAATGATGTGCCCTTTACTAGTGCTGCTGTGGTGGAGAAGATGGCCAAGATTGCTGAATTGACTGAAAAGCTGGAGTTGGAGAAAGAGGCCTAAGTCTTAGAGAATGAAGAGAAACAGAAGTCTTACTTTGTTGGCTTCCTTTAATTTTCTTTCCATGATCTCTTGAACATTGAACTTCTGAGAGATGTGAGGTTTTATTTTTGACTTTGAATTCTGATAGGTTTTGAGTTTTGGGTGATTGAGGATTTTCTTTCGGAGTTTTGGATTTGATAGATATTTTTCTTAAATAAAAGAACTTTGATAATTTGCTGAATTCAAATACTGAATGCAAGTATTGCAAATGTTTTGGAGGTATTGAAATTACAGATAAAAGAAAATCCTAAAATGCAAACGTAAGATGTTTCGAACTTTTGTCTCAAACATAGAGCACCTAACGTCGAATGCTTCATGCGTCGAAAAGCTTGAGCCAATTCTCATGAATCACAGGTATATTTGTCTTGCCCTTCATGTCAGCCAATTTGTAATATCCTCCAGCTACTGACTTAGCAATCATAAAAGGTCTTTCCCAGTTAGAGCCCTTTGTAGAATGTAAGTTGCGCCTAGTTGCTTCAAGAAACAAATATCCTTCACGGAACCTGTTAGGCTTGGTGGGTCGTTCTCTGAATATCTTCTGTTTCTTAGGAATTCTTCTCACATCGGGATGCTCTGTTGGAGTTTTTTAATTCTGTGGCATATAGGGACACTCGTTCAAGGGAAAACATTCAGGGTACTGATTGTGGAACTCAGTGACTATTCTATCAATGACCGTATTGGTGAGATATTTAATTTCGAGAGGTTCGATATCTAACCACTTGGTGAAGTATTTCTGAGGTAAGACTAACCACTCGTATCGTTTGGTAACAGCCGAGTCATAAGTAAGATCAAGTCCCCTGACCAGAGTTGCATATTTGCAAGTTGGTAATATAGGTGCATGAGTGGGAATGAGACTTGCCTGAGTGCAGAACCTTTTGACAAATTCATGTGCGCTTTCTTCAGGATTTTGTGTGAGTTCCATCAAGGCTTCGACTTTTCCCTAATATTCAAACGGTGGATAATCCTTCATCTCTTCTGAACTGGAGATTTCTTCCGAGTCGGAGCTTTCTTCGACAGAGAAATGTGCAATCGAAGAAGATATTGCAGTGACATTTCCATCGTGAATCCATGCTCGTCCAAGAACCATATCATATCCTGGATCTTCTCTAATTATGAAAAACTTGGTCCCAGTCCAAGTTGAGTCATCTTTTACTTTGAGGATGACGTAACCATAAGAATCTATGGAGATTCCTTCATGGTCTCTGACTGAGACATGAGCGTGAGTTGCTTCTTGCCGAGTGATGCCATCAGCCCTGAGAGTCTTTAGAGGGATGATGTTAACAGCGGTTCCAACATCAACCAGTGCTCGCCTGAACTGATTTCCTTTGAGATGGACTGTAGTGAGAAGCCCCCAGTCATACATATCCTTGTATGTTACTGGAGGTTCATGGCGTATCTCCTGAACATCTAATCGTTTCCCAGCCACGATATGGTTCAGTACGGCAAACATATCATTTCTTTGAGCTTTAGATAAGTACAATAACTCATATACATGCTCGATTAGGGATTGGACTGCTTCCTTGACCGGTTGCTCAGAGAGTATGAACGTCCTGATTGGGAGAGGATTTCTGTGCACTCCTTCAGTTCTCAGTTCCCCTGAGTCAGCTTTTTGTTTGAATATGCGCTTCGGGGTTCTGCAATCACTTGTTAGATGGCTGACATACCTATGGAAATGGCAATAGCGTGCATTTTCCATTTATTCTTCAGTTGGCTCCTTTTTAACATGAGCATTTTAATTGCACCATCTTGAATCCAAACCTCCAATAGTTTGATCACTTATTCAATAGAAAAGGGGAAGTCAGGTGCATCTTGATCGTCATGTTGATGTTGAGTAGGCGATTATGCTTTCCTGGCTTTGCCATCTTTCCTTGACTCTTTTGAGGGGTTGAACGCTGGAGGAGCGTTCTTGTGTGGATGTGCTTCAGCTTTTATTTTGCTCCCTTCAGCAACATTCATGGAAGTTTCGACATTGTACTACTTGTTGACTAAACGCCTAGCAGTGTTGCTTCGAGTATCTTTCGATTCCTCCACTTTGACAATATTCGTTCTTTCTAACAGGGCATGAGAGGTAGTTGCTGATCGCTTGGCCGCTTCGTGAAGTTCTGAGAAGGTCTGTAAACGAAGATTTTTCAGCAAAGCTCTATAGAATGGATCATCCCATTGATGCACAAATCCACCAGTTTTTGTTTAGTGATATTTGGATCGTGATAATCCAGAGCCTGGAGTCTGAACTTCTTTACGTAGTCATTCGGATGTTCAGTATTCTTCTGAGACATCCTTCCCAAGTCGGAGAGTGTGACTTTCTCAGAGACAAAGAAATATTTCTTGTAGAAAGTATTAATTATTTCTCACCAATTGGTTATGCTCCCTGGTGCGATGTTGTTGTACCAATTGTAAGCTTGGCCGGTCAGAGATTTCGAGAACTCCTTTAAACGGACAATATGGTTATGTTCATGCTCCAGAAATCAAGAGACGTGTTCTCTAGCATTCCATGTTCCATTGTACAATGTGAATGTTGGAGAGATGTAACCTTTCGGGAGAGGAATCCTTTGTATAGCAGCGGGATATAGAGGTTGATGACGGTGCATGGATGGTGTGTGCCCGTTTCCTCGATTCTCCATAAAGCGTTCCAAGTCTTCACAAGTGATGAAACCGGCAAGTTCAGGTTCTGCAGCTTTGCGGGTTTCATCATCGTCGTGGACCAGAATAACTTCGGGATCTGTAGTTAGAGAAGTATCCTTATATTTTCCCTTCTCTCAAGTTTTGTCTGACATCTTATCAGTGAGGGTCTTAAGGTAATTGCACAGATCTTTCTGCGTCACATCCATGTCAGTCTAGTTTTTGGAAAGGACTTCCTGTACTTTCATGAGATAAGCAATAGTAGGCGGGTTTTCTCTGAGTTCTTCGGGATGTCGACCAAAGATAGGATTATTTTCGACATTAGTGTGAGGAGTAGTAGTGTCTCCACCACTGTTGGAAGCAGGAATACCTTCCGGAATTTCATCGTTGTTGCTGGTACTAATGATATTTGCATTAGGATTTGTAACAGATCCTGACCTAAGACCAACCATCTTGTGAAAATGAGAGATTGCAACCGAGAGACTAATCTCTCATTGTGGTCACCAATCTGTAGATGGGGAAAACGGTTCGCTGGTTTTTTAGGAAAGTGAAGAGTCGAGCGTGTCGTCGGGACTCCTCGAACCAGGCAACTTCTTATCCCCACACAGATGCACTGCAAATGGATTGCTTAGATTCGAGAGATCAATTTGAAGGACTCCGGCCTAAACCAAGACAATGTCCGTTTCAGAGTCAATTCGGCCGCAAAGAGGGAGATGGGTTGATCTGTAGGAGGGAAGCTGAGAATTATGTCGGATCAATAATAATCAAGGATTGTGGGTGTGTTGTGGGTTTCTGCAATAATTGGTGAATTGTGGAGTTCTGATAAGCTCTGATGGATTGATGAATTCTTGAGAGTAATTACTCGAGAAATTCTGTGTAGACTGAAAAACGTTGTCTGTTAATGATCATTCGTTTTTCGTTGTCCTCAATCATGGATTCATAGACTTATTTATATTGTATATTTATGAACACCTTGATCCCTGTAAGTATGACGGTTTCATGAGTGGAAGAGTGGGCCGATAAAAGATCGTGGTAAAGTCAGTTCTATGTCTTGTGGAGACGTGACGGATCGTGCACCCACTACTTTGTTAACTCCTTTAACCGTTGACACAACTTACGTACATTTCTCTTCGTGGATGAATCCACGTGTTGTAGGCCGCCATACCAAAACCCTAGTTGTTATCCCCCAACTTGACGTGATTGATGTCTCACGAATCGTGGAGTCTGCAGGACAGACGTATATTTATTGTGTCAGTTATTAACTGATTATGCAATGAACCTGGGTTTTGCTGAATCGAGCATGTTTGACAAATGCTTAGTGATTCATGATCATTAACGTTGCTCGTCTGAGAAAATGTTATAAATTCAACAAGTCGTTGAATATTGATGAGTTACTGAATATATGTGGATTATTCGAGCAACTGAGCAAGTATTGGTCGATTCGACAAAATACTGATAAATTACTGAATATTGATAGTTAGGTCAACATTCGAGCAACTGAGCAAGTATTGTTCAATTCGACGAATTACTGAATATTTGAGAATTTGACGTGCAATTGAGCAAGTATTTCTCAATTCGACGAATTACTGATGAGTTGATAATTTGACGTGTAATTGAGCAAGTATTGCTCAATTCGACAAGTTACTGATGAATTACTGAATATTGATAGTTAGGTCAATATTCGAGTAACTGGGCAAAGTTTCTCAATTCGACGAAATATTTATTAGTGATGTGACCCAATAAAATATATAAAAATATTGGTAGAATACCAGATATTATATGATTAATCCTCGTGGATCAATATATAAATTTATTTGGTGTTTGAACTTGCTCAGAATAAGGATTTGTTGAGCGTTTGTTCGAAAACCCTAATTTTGATGAATTGCTCATTATTCGACGAACTGCTGAAAATAGGTCATGATCAAAGGAGGGACCAACCTCATGGGACCATGGACGTCCATGTGATACCAAATTTCCCGAGTGAGCGTGTACGAGGGTTCTCAGTTGGAGAGTCGGTGAAGGAATGATGATTAAGTGCCGGTTTCATCATTTATTGAATTACTGCTGGGTTCAACATTAGGCAAAACCTAAGTATGAGAGATAAGGGACCGAACAAGAGAGCATGGGACCGGCTCTTGGTGGTCACATGACCAATTGTTGGTCGTTTGAGCAATCCCCAGGTTAGTTGGAGAGAGTTTGGGCCCAATACGAGCAATTCTGCAAATTAGGTCAGAATTATGAAAACATGTGGGACCAGCTTTGTGCAAGCCCTAGGAATAACCATGGTCGGTCATTAGGGAATGTGCGTGTTTCCATGGTGTCCGTGTCTTTGTACTGAGAGTTTCAGTATTTTCTGATGTGCGTTCGAGCAACATCGTGAAATTTCAGAAGAGTTTCGTCCTGACTGAAATTCTTAATTTTCGTTGGAATGAGCATGTATGCTCAATTGCTCAATATTTTATAAATATTAAAATAAGAATATCTTAATATCTAAATTTTCCATGAGAGCCTAGCCGGTCACGTGACCATGTTGGCTCTTGAATTTTCATGATTTGAGCAAAATTTGAGAAATTATGAAGAAATGATGATTTTTTTCTCAAACCAAGGAGTTTCATGAATTCGAGGAAAATAATAATTATAAAAGACTAGGGATTGCAGGGTGTGGGACCGGCCACGACTAGGGCATGTCCGGCCGGCCATGTTGCCCAGTCCCGCATACTTTTCCCTATTTTATAATATTATTTCATGGATCCGTGAAGTTATGGAGAATCCGTGAGTTTTTGTTGAAACGGAGGAGTTTCATGAGTTTAGGGAACAACAATAACTATAAAAAGCTATGGATTGCAAGGTTTGAGACCGGCCACGGATAGGGCCGTACTGCTATGATGCCCGGTCCCGCACACCTTTCCCTATTTTATAATATTATTATTATTTCGTGAATTCGTGAAGTTATGGAGAATCCATGAATTTTGTCGAAACAGTGGAGTTTCACGAAATTGGGGAATGATTATTATAATAGGCTAAGGATTGTAAAGTGGGGGACCAGCCACGGCTTGGCTGCCCGGTCCCGCGCACCTTTCCTTATTTTATAGTATTATTTCATGAATCCATGAATTTATGCGGGATTCATGAGTTTTTCACAAACAAGGAAATTGCTAAATGGAAGGAGTTTTCATGAGTTCATGAAAAATAACAAAATTGGGAAAAATAATGGGAGAGGCAAGGAACCAGCCACGGCTAGGGCATGGCCGGCTGGCCGGTCCCGTGGACACCTCATATTATTTTATTATTATTTATTTTCTCCTATTTTGCGTAGGATTCCTCTTTTGTTCTTATTTTTGAATGCTCGTTCGTGCATCTGGGTGCTCAGTCGTGCATCATTGTCGAATACACTTACACCATTTTTGTGGGGCTTACTCAGTGATGTTCCAGATGGCCGATAGTTGAATATTTATTGCTAATTCATGATATTCAGTGTAGAATAGTTCATGAAACGAGACAATAAAATAAGTGGTTATTTATTATCAATTCATAGGATCAGCTGTGCATTCGACCATGAACTCAGAATAATAAAACATGCATTACCATTCCATGGGATCGTGGATTCGACCATAGAATCAGAGTAATAAAATTATCTATTACCATTTCATGAGATTAACAGTGAATTCGATCATGAAATCGGAGTAATGAGATAAATTGTTGTTTCCATTCCAAGAGATCAAGTCGTAGATTCGATCATGGAATCAGAGAAATTGTTATTGACATTCCATGGGATCAGGCTAAGGGTTCACACGGTACGGTTCGGTTCTTGCCGAGGCCGAGTACCTATACATCCCTAGCCTCGGTTCCAAAATTTTGGACCGGTACCTGTACCTTGTACCTCGGTTTCGGTACCATTCGGTACATGTACAGTACCAGGTACGGTACCGGTACCAATCGGTACTAATTAACTTCAGAGAGGTGCGGTGTTCGCAAACAAACTATAACTGCAGTTTGATTAGTAATTAACTTCTTAAACTCTGTACTCAGTCATAATGCATGCAAAACTAATCTGGGAACACACATATTAGTTTTACCTTTCCCTGCACAAGGACACATCTTACCATTACTCGATCTCACTCACCAATTAGCTCTCCGTGGTTTAATCATCACCATACTCGTCACTCCCAAGAACCTCTCTTTTGTGAAACCGTTACTTTCCAGGCATCCATCTTGCATCAAAACACTAGTCTTACCTTTCCCAACAACTACTCAGTTGTTTCCTTCTGCTCCTTCTTTACCACCTGTAATTGAAAACTTGAAAGATCTACCGTCAAGTTACATTCCAGCTTTCTTACACGCCTTGGATAAACTAAATGAACCTCAGTTCCAATCCCAAAGATCCATACAAGGTTAGGTATTATTTATGAAGCCTTGCGCACCATTGGTCAAGGAGCACATGTCCACAAACAGTTGTGTGATCCTCAACAACTGTTTCGTGAGCCTGCAACTCTTATTCACTCTACAAACTATTACTACTCGGTACAATTGGTCCGGGACGGTATGGGACTGGTATAGGACCATGTACCTATACCTCCCTATCCTCGGTTCCTATTTTTTGGACCGGTACCTGTACCCCCTTCCTCGGTTCGGTACAAAAACAGGTACGGTTCCACCGGTTTCGGGAGGGTCCGGCTCGGTTCCTGTGCACCCTGAGATCAGGTCGTGGATTCGACCATGGAATCGGTGCTATTGTTATTTCCTTTCCATGGGATTAGGCCGTGGATTCGACCATGGAATAGGATCAATAATATATTATTCTGGGAATTCGGTGGTGAATATCACGTCAGAATTAATCTCTGTGCATAGTGAGGAGATGGATAATCCTGAGATTGCTCTCAGACACTACGGATAACACCCGAGTCTATACACGTCGCTCTTCATAGTCAGGATCAGTGAGTATCACTGTCATGAAGGCATTGTTGATCTCAATCTGACGGAGAACCTCCCAATCGTTCTTCTATGCAGAGGTGGGTTACTCTCCTGTAGTCAGGGAACAGTGAGTATCACCGACGTCCTGAAGGCGTTAAGCCCTTTCAACAAACAATTATGTAGGAGGACCGCCCAATTCTATTATTCTACACATAGGTCACAATGAAATGTCAGGGATTGAATGCTCAGCTAGTGGAGGATTTTCGAAAGACATATTCATCATGGCTTCGCAAAATATGAATCGTCACATGCCTGAATTCGTATCAGAAACATGCAGTATCATGATTTTACGGTTTTGACCTTTGTTGAAAATCCACCATCAACAGGCGCCAACCCCTTTTTGAATAGCAATACCTAGACTATGAAAAATAAAACCACTACTAGCATCGTTGCTAACTAAAAAATTCTTCAAACGCTTAAAAAAACATAAAGTATCTTCGCCTAGTTCCCCTATAGTAGAAAAAACAAGAACCCCCAGACCATATCCATGTGCGACGCATTTGTCCAAGTATTTAGTACGCTTTCGTGAAACAGCACTAGAGATAACTTTGCCTGAAACGAAAGAGCGAGTACCTTCACCCGTGAAGGGGGAGACACCTGTAACATCCATACACACATCTTGATCATTTTCCTAGTTAAGAACGAGGATATCAGCAGGCCGTAAGCTCTTGTCATCATCTGGAAAAAAAAAACTCAAGAAAGACTTCTTTTCCGGAAGGCACACCAGCTTTGTAACAAATGTCAGCAACGATATCACGAACAAAGTCATATCGAAACTTAACCCCAACATCCTTAGCACAATGGAGGGCGTGATCCCAAAAGATATCCATAGATTTGTTACAACTTGAGCATAAACCATTCTCAACAAACAATGGGATGCCAAGGCGGTAACAAAGGACAACTCTGAACTGTCTAGGCCTGGGGCATTGGTTAATCCTACTAATAGGTACGGATAATAAATAATCTTGTGTATTCTTAACTTGGTTACACTGCCATAAAATAAAATCTCTTACAGACATAGAAAATTGGTCTAGGATTTGTTTCTTAACTGCATCAAACTAAGTGATTGCCAGGGAATGCATGGAAGGGGGGGGGGGGAGTATCATCGACGCAATAACACGAAGGTAGTACACATACCTGGATAAAGTTATGAAGAGCCAACTGATAAGCAAAGCATTTGTTTATTGAGAATAAGTTACCAAGAATCACCTTTTGTACCGAAGTATTCTGGCTCTGAGAAGATAGATAACAATAAGTACGGGTGTCTGCCATGGTATAAATACCCAAACCACCGTCTTTAATGGGCAAGGTAGCTAATCTATGCTGTAAAGGACCAAAACCAGGACCGTCACCAGTGATAAGGAGTCTCAGGTGCTTGAGAAAATGATCATCGAAAAGCTCAGTGGCTTGATGAAGGGTTGCAGGATTGGTAGTACGCATTGTAAAATATAGCCTGGATACACCGACAAAATTGTGAAGTAATAGCATCTCACTATGAGGATCCTTGAGTTTCTTAATGGAAGTCATTAGTTGAACAATCTTGTTGTTAGATCATTGCTCGGTCGAACTCGGATGTGTTGCTATCTCAAACATCTTTGTCAATATTAGTGATCAAAACTATAAAATCTTGATTTCTAGTCTACTATACCTAAGGTCTCGGACTAGGATATAAAGTGTAGTTGATCTCACGAACTCCATGTAAATCATCATACAAGACAAATGACTACTCAAGGAACCAGTGGATCTTCATCAACTAAAAGGTATGTGGAGACTTGAACTTATCTATCACTCAAAAATCTATCTACTCTATCTCCTATCTTGAGACAAAAGTCGTATTACTATATAGACTAAGCATATACACATGTGATATTTCGAGCTAAGTATATCTCGCTTATCTATTTCTCGAAATATGTGTTAGTAAAGATTTCGCTTTATCCAAGTTCATCTTTACCTAGTGACAGAAGTCATGTTACATTTCAATCATTTTGGAAATCGCTCTGACGAAAAATAGTTTGTGAATACAACTATATAACGCCCTCTGAGAATGTCTCAATGATTGAAATAAAAGTTTAGACAATATAACCATTGGGGGATGTAAACATTGTTGTGGTAACACATATATGTATAAGTCCTTAGCACTTGAACCGAAGTTTGCGAACTTTATTGATCAAGTGAAACCGGAACTTGAGCAGCCAACTCAGTCCGCGAACGTGCATAGTTCTCGAACCCGAAAATTTCTGCGGGAGTTTGTGAACTCCAACAGATTAACTTGAGTCCGTGAACTTAAGTGGTTATGTCTAAAAACGATGTTTGTGAACTTATCTTGATAAACTAAGGTTCATGAATCGATTCGAGTGAATCATATCATTTTTGCTTCAATTGTGTCTTGTGTAGTACATGAGATATCATAGCAATTGAACAACTCTCTAACTAGTTCATTTGAGTCATTTGGACTAGTTATGGTGAAGAAGAATATGGTTGATATGAAAGTTATCATTTGGCTAACCATTTGGTTAACTAGTATTGAACTAACTATTGCACACGTTTTGGTACGGTTACACAAACCCAAAATCGTCAAGTACATGTGTGTATGACAAGCTAAGTTTTCGATCTAACGGTTGAGAAATATGAGCTTGTATCTAATCAGGTTTTCATCTAACGGTGAATATTAAATGCTTTGTTACTAAGCTAACATTGATTGCAAACCCTGATTTGAAATACTATATAAGGGAGAACTCTAGCAACTGGGAAACCTAATCCCCACACATTCTGTGTGATACTAGTTTGCTAAGCTAGAGTCGATTCTCCTTTAACCTTTGGTTTTCTTCTTCTAAAACAAGGTAAACGACTTAAAGACTTCATTGGGATTGTGAAGCCAGACCGATACTACTTTTCTTGTAGTTGTGTGATCTGATCTTGCTGTTTCTATCGTACGAGTACAATTTTAATAATTGGCTTGAGATTAATTTCTTCGATAGGCAAGATATAAAAGTAATCACAAACATCTTCGTCTTATCGTTTGTGATTCATCAATAATCTTCTTCGTTGCGTCGATTAAGTTTATTATGAGGTGATTGATAAAACTGAGATGTTCTTTGGGAATATAAGTCTAGTTTTATTGATTGGTTCATGTTCACCTTGATTTATCAAAATACGGAACAAAACTCATAGGTTTATTCGTGGGAGACGAATTTATCTATCTTGTAAACTTTTCTGTGTGAGACAGTTTATTTATTAAAGTCTTCGACTTTGGGTCGTAGCAACTCTTGGTTGTGGGTGAGATCAGCTAAGGGAATCAAGTGTGGAGTATCTTGATACGATCAGAGGCATAGGAGCATAAGTGTACCTTGGATCAGTGTGAGATTGATTGGGGTTCAACTACAGTCCATACCGAAGTTAATTTAGAGTAGGTTAGTATCTGTAGCGGATTAATACAGTGTATGTTTAATCTGGACTAGGTCCCAGGGTTTTTCTACATTTACGGTTTCCTCGTTGACAAAATTCTGGTGTCTGTGTTATTTCTTTTCCGCATTATATTTTTATATAATTGAAATAATAAAGGTTATGCGTTGTTCAATAAATAAGAATATCCGACCTTATTGGTTGTTGATTTAAATTTATTGACACTTGGATATTGGTCTTTGGTACCATCCAAGTTATCTCTCTTTGATTAAGACTCGCAAATTGTATTTGCTTGAGTAAATCAAATTGAGAGATTGGGATAATAACTCCTTGAGTATTTTCTATTGATTGAGTCTAACTGTCTAGTTGATTCTCTAGAAAACAACTCGGAGTTGTCCATACAGATTGCTAATCGAAATATTGGGTGAGGTTATTAGACCCCCGTTTTTTTAACTTGTTCACCCTGCTTAATATCATATCACTAATAAAGCTCAAGTCCAGACTCACAGGACCACCCAAAAGTTTAACACCATTAGAAGGTCTACCAATATCAGGACGAAAAACACCATCAAAAGTACTTCTGGGATCAATTGAAGGCCAAAAGACTTCCATTTTCTTTATATTGAGATGTAAGCCTCTTCCTGGTCCTTCAGTTTCAATAAAGCGTAAGGCCTTGGCAACCTCAAGTGTATCACCAATAATCGTACCATCATCAATGTACCAAGAATGTAAGTCGAGATTACAACTGGAAGCAATAATATTCACTAGAGGGTGAAGTGTCAAGGCAAATAGCACGGGACCGAGAGGGTCACCTTATTGGACTCTGAGAGCAGAAGATAAAATATATTGGTCATAATAAAGTTTGGTAGGTCATAAAATATATTTTTACCAGATACCTTAATAGAAGTTTTCTTTCTAGCTTCCGATTTCGACTAACAAGTGTTGGTATACGGTCGAAAACTGAAACCTATCCAAACCTAGGGTTTATCATCAACAACTCTTGAATGGTTTTATATCAAAATAGAAAACCTTAGAATAGACAAGAGGTGAAAAACCTAGATTACAAGTTTTATAATCAATCACGAAGATTAGATCCAACTCAGCTTTGTGATCCCCAATACAAAGACTTTTATCTCACTCTTGCTCACGAAGAACAGAAGACATGGAAAACAACCTTGTGAAGATAGCACCAATTTTCCAAAGGGAGTGAAAATGTGTAGCACTCAACCCTTTATTTATAGTGAAAGGTAGCTTGAAAGCTAAGCATATCTATTTTCCTTTTTCAAGACTCTCTTGATTTTTGGAGTCTTTCCTAAGTTACAACTCTTGCAAAAACAATTAATTAATTAGAAAATATTGTATTTATGTGAATAAATCACATTTTAACTTAGGCAGGAATTAAAATTTATCACAATCACTTTAATATGGTGTAGATGGTGGATTTTCGACAAAGGGTAAAATTGTAAAACTATACTCCAAATTCGGCAACCGGATGAGTATTGAGGCCCATGTCTCTCATTAAAGCATGAAAGCTCATGCCATAAATATCTGACTGAGAAGGATGTCTCTCAGAGTACATGTAGATTGTAGTCTCTCAGCTGAGGCCACGAAACATCTCATGAATACTGAGAAATTTTAGTAATTACTCCGGATACGGCAATCGGATGAGTATCGAGACTCATGTCTCTAAGCATGAAATCTCATGCCATAAATCTCTGACTGAGAAGGCTGTCTCTCAGAGTACATGTAGATGTGTAGTCTCTCAGCTGAGGCCACGACACATCTCATGAATACTGAGCAATTTCAGTAATTACTCCAGATCCGGCAATCGGATGAGTATTAAGACTCATGTCTCTAAGCATGAAAGCTCATGCCATAAACCTCTGATGGAGAAAGTCTCTCAGAGAAGATGTATATGTGTAGTCTCCCAGCTGAGACCACGACATATCTCATATTGTATAGAATCAAAAGATTAGACGGCTCCCAGACAGCATGCCTGCTAGTATAGAGCGACAACGTCTTCGGGATGCAACCAGGTTTTCCCTGACTATACAAGAGGAATATGATACTCCAGAAAGTTCATATTGCTCAACCCTCAGATGATTAATGCTCCTAGACATGAAGCCCTTTTAGTATAGATCCCTCAATTAATTATCTTAAATCGTCTGAATATCCAACAATATACTACGAACCATCGTCTGAATATCCAGCAATATTCTACGAATCATCAATTAATCGCCTGAATATACATCAATATTCCGTGATTCTCTGTTGTATTGCGTCACTTCAATTCGTGGTTCTTCCCAACAGAATTCCATGGGTTAGTGATAAATATTCAACGAAAGCAGGCATCTGAGCATCGAATAAGCCCTGATAAAAATGGTGCAAGTTTAATTAGCAAATAATGCACAGACCAGCATTTTGAATGCACAAGCATTTCAAAAAATATGAATGAACGAGGAACCTATGCAAAATAGGAAAGAAAAATAATAGTAATAAAATATTAGCAAAAGCGCCAGGGGACTGGGCTCACCAGCCGGCCAGTCATGCCGTGACCAGTCCCGCGCCCAATTTTGTGTTTTATCATATTTTACTATTTTTCCGTGATCTCACGAAAATTCTCTCGTTCGAGAAAATCTCATATTTTTCAAAGAAATTATCTAAATTACATGATTTTATTAAAAAATAATAAAATTAGGGAAATGTGTCATGAGACCGCCGGCCGGCCGATCATGCCTTGGCGGTGGCAGGTCCCACACCTCACATCCAATTATTTTATTATTTCTTATCAAATTATGAAAATTCCTTGATTTTATGAATTTTCCCTAAAATTACCTAATTTCATGTATTTTCTCTAAAATCATAGAAAATATTAAAAAATTAGGAAAAACTTATGGAACCGGGCTCTAGCCGGCCGGTCATGCCCTATCCGGTCCCACACGCCCATTGTTTTATTATTATTTGGTGTTTTTTTCATGATTTCATGAAAACTCCCTGATTTCAACAAAATACCTTGATTTTAGCAAATCTCTTTGATTTTATGAAAATTCTCTAAAATCATGAAAATTATATAAAATTGGGAAGATTGTCTTTGGACCCACGCCCATGGACGGCCAGCCATGCCTTGGCCTTTGCCGGTCCCACACTCCCATTCCTTATTTTATTTTATTTTATCTTTCATCTTATGGAAGTTCCCTAATTTCATCAAAACTCTTCAGTTTCATGTAATTTCTCTCAAATCAGAGAAAATACATAAAATTACATAAAACTGTGAAATATGTGGGACCGTGCTTGTCACCGGCCGGCCATGCCCTAGCTGTGGCCGGTCCCATACCTTGAAATTCCCTATTTTATTTATTTTCCCTCATCTCATGTATTTTTCCCAGTTTCAGCAAAACCATGGATTTTGCATATTTTCTCCAAATGTTGCTCAAACGTGCACCAGAAAAAATCAAAATTCTCAGGACTGAAACACGAACATTATGGTGACACAGGCGCATCCCCTTGACCGACCAAGGGTGACCCTGAGGCTTGCAAACAGCTGGTCCCGCATGTTTTAATAATTTTAACCTAATTTGCTCAATTGCTCATATTAGGTTCAAACTCTTTCCAAACAATTAGAAGTTTGCTCAAATGACCATCCACTGGTCCCACACCCACCAAGATCCGGTCTCATGACCTCTTGGTCGGTATTTCATATTTCCATAATACCAGGTTTTATTATTTGTCGCTCACACGAGCATTATTTCAGTGATTAAACCATCATTTAATCATTCCTTCACCAACTAGTCCTCAAGAGGCTTTGGTATTTTTTCTCGTTCGAGCATCTGGGCGTTATATGGTGAACCCATCATCCCATGTAGACGGTCCCGCGTTGATTTGCAATAAATCATCATTTCGGAAAAATTAGGGTTTTGAATCCAGAGCTCTGCAGAAGCATGATTCTGAGCAGATTCAAACATTCTGATAATTTTATGTTCATTCCCTAATCAACACTTTATTTATTTTTCTCGACCTAGCAGTCAGTAACTTAAATTAAAATTTATTTGGTCTTGTTACCAACGATTCATCAAAAGCAATATTTGCTCAAACTAGCAATATTCGCTCAAACCGGCAATGTTTATTCAAATTAGCAATATTCGCTCAGACTAGTAATATTTGTTCAGACCAAAGAATATTGGTTCAACTATCAATATTCAACAATTCAGCAACATGGTTTGCTCATCTTAGGTTATAATGATACCTTGTCTCAGCAGACACATTAAATTTATGAGTTTCAGAACATTTGCTAATCATGTTCAACTCAGCACTACACGGACTGATCGTCCCATAAATTCAGCAACTGACTCCACAATCACGAGATTTCAATCGTGTCACATGGGGGGATATTAACTAGGGTTTTGGTCTAGAGGTCTACGGCATGTGTGTTCACCCACGATGAGAATGTGAGCAAGTCGTGCAATCAGTTGGAAGAGTTAGAAAATTAGTGGGTAGAAAGTTAACCAAGCCTCCGCACGATGAGTAATTGGTTTAACATGATTTCCCACTTCCCCACTCTCTGATTCCAGCAACTGTCACACTTCATGTGATCATGGTGTTTTCAACTCCGGTATTATAAAATGTCTCTGAATCCTGATTGAAAGAACAACATTCGAAGATTCGAACACTTCGTCTAGCAATTTCTCATCAAATTTCATACAGACAATCTTTTGTCTACACGAACTCAGAGAAATTACTCTCGATTGAGCAAAATTCAATCATTCAGAGTATTTTCACGTTGAATTCACAACACACCTACAATCTCTGATCACCATTGATCTCACGCATTTCTCAGCTTCCCTCCTACAGATCAACCCATCCTCTCTTGTGACCTAATTGACTCTGGAACGACCATTGTTCTTGGTTTAGGCCGGAGTCTTACAGATTGATCTCTCGAACTTAAAGCACTCCCTTTATGCAGTGTATCTGTGTGAGGTTCAACATTTCTCTCAGTTCAAGGAGTCTCCACACGGTCGACTCTTCTATCCCGTAAAAACCAGCAAATCTTTTTTTCCCTATCTATAGATTAGCGACCACAGTGGGAGGTTAATCTCTCGGTTGCAATCTCAAGCTTTCAAAAGGATGGTCAGTCTTAGGAATAACTCAACCGCTCCAGATCCCAACCGGAATCTCTCGAACGGTGATGTCCCTCACACTCCTTCGAACAATTCTGGTTACAATGAATTATCATATTTTACAACTCCGTTTATCTCCGTTGAACCAATCAATAGAGAAACCCCAAGCTTGGCTTAGTTGGAACGGAGACAAGAAGACTTATCAAAGAACGTAGACCAACTGAAAAGGGCGATCGATAACCTGTTCACTTGTCTGGTACACGTGACGAGGTGTTTAGGAGAAGAGATGGTGGAACCTCCAAATCCCTCTACTGGTGATCCTCCTCAAACCAACAGTTTCACCACATATGAGAAGTCAGTGGAACAAGAAGTTACACATCTGATTGAAAATTTATGCGAACTCTTACACTTCTCTAAGGATCAGCGCACAGACACCTTTGCTGCTCTCAGACAGATATCATCTGACATGCAAATAACTTCACCAACCCTAGCGGTTGAAGAAATATCTTTGGTGTCTGGACATACCATCGAATACATGACTTTTGGAAAAGAAGATCGCATGGCAGACGAAGGACACAATCAGGCGCTATACGTGACTGGTTTCATCAAAGGCACCGAATTTAGAAGGGCTCTCGTAGACACCGGTGCTTCCACGAACGTTGTCACTATGAAGACTCTTAGGATGGCCATATTCCCACAAGGTAAAATCATTCTCCATCCCATTATAATGACAGGATTTGAAGGAAGCCAACGTCATACATATGGATATGCGTACATAGATTTAAGGGTGGGGCCAATTCAATCGAAAGTGAAATTTCATGTGATCGAGCAAGAACCTGACTATCACATGATACTTGGACGACCATGGCTCCATGATAATAAGGTGGTTCCCTCAACCTACCACCAATGCATGAAGTCCTTACTCAACAACAAAACCGTTCGCATAGATGCTTCGGCATCTCCTTACGCTCTCGCCTATGATGTTGAGTTCATTGAATCCCAGAGGAGTGTCCCTGAGCCTCCTAATAAAATCTACACTACTCCACTTCCAAGTTGGAAGACGATTGAAGTATCTGCTGCTAATGCGTCATCACCACCTTCAGAGGAATGACCGATCAAGTCACCTGCTACACCAGTCAAATGCCGAAAAGATAAAATCACGATCCCGGGATCCAATTTTATAACCACTCATGATGCAGAATGAAGGGTCATTTACCGGCGACGCAAAGATTAACAATTAATAGGGGAGATTGATCAAGAGTCTCCCCATACTGATGAATTTTTTCAGAACGAACAATTACATGAGGAGGAAGTTCAGGAAGCTCCACAGCAGTTGCAAGATGGCACGAATTCTACTACTGATGATCTTGAAACAGTTAACATCAGCACAGAGGAAAATCCAAGACCAATCTTGATCAGTTTTGCGCTATCATCGGAGGAACGTGCAGGCCTAGTAGAATTACTGAAGGAATATCGGGATATGTTTGCTTGGATGTATGAAGAAATTCCTGGCCTGGATAACAATCTGGTCACTCACCGTCTACATATCATCCCCGAAGCAGAAGGTAAGACAGTAGAGTCTATTGCAATACTCTCACAGCTAGAAGGAAGAGGTACATTTTGTGAAGGGGAAGGATTACTCTGCGAAGATGATGAAGAAACGGGTACGTAACCAAGAGTATTGAAAGGAACAGTAGTTTCAATAATCTATGGTTGATTCTTTTGTTGACGAGGTTTCTTAGGAGGCCTATTTGAATTTCCGCCATCCTGCGAATGGCAATCAAGATAATAAACAGAGGCAACAATATTGTTATTTGAAGAAGTGGTGTTTCTTACTACCTTGTTATTCGCAGACTTTCTCCTCCTCGTACCCTCTTTGGGTGGTGAATTCTGAGAATTATTATGGTTTTGGATTGTAATTCTCAAACCAGAAGTGTTTTTGCTGAAATAAAAAGCAGTATGGGAATTAAATGAAGAACAAACAAATAAGATAATTCCAGGAAAGTAAAATCAGTTTCAGCGAAAATTAACAGTAGCAGAAAGAAAATTAACCTTGTAGATTCCATGAAGGTAAGGAAGAATAACAATAAGAAAATGAACTTGATAAAAAATAAAATCACAGACGATGAAGATTTGCAGAACAGAGAAGATAAAGATGAAGAAGACGAAGAAAAAGTGAAAGAAGATAATTATCTTTCCTAAATCTCTCTTAAATAGGGAAAAGAAGGTGACCGGTTAGACGTGTCGGTGGAAGAAGGAATATTCAACACGTGTAGACAATTAAGCGTGATTCATGGAATCCTGTCGGGAGAAAAATATGGAAAGATAAACAGTTGCGATATTTTAAAGAGTAGTTTCTCATGATATTCTCTACTTCGCAGAAAATACATGAGAAGAGGCAAGATGTAAGATCAGAATATCGCAGCAATAACTTTCTTGCGAAGTTTTCACTTAAGACACTGGTGAGCGTCGCAGAGAAGATTAAAAGAACGACGCAACAAATAACGATGGTAGAAACATGAAGAAAACGTAAAAATCCTGCGAAGAATAGAGTGTTTGCGAGGGTTAACATTTGTGCACTCGCGAAGGTATCACAAATTAGATCCAAAATTAAGGGATAGCTTAGCTGTCTATGAGCTGTCATCTATTATGTAATACCCTATATATAGGGGATGAATAAACTGGAGAAAGAGAGATAATTTTTGGAATGCTAAGAAAGTTTTTAGGAGAGAGAAAATTCTAAACAGAGTGATTGTATTTTAATTTCCCTTTTTCTTTGTAATTTTCTAAGTGTCAATTAATGAAAATCGTTGTTCCTGATTAAGTGTTCTTATTTAAATGTAGTAGAAACATGAAGAAAACGTAAAGATCCTGCGAAGAATAGAGTGTTTGCGAGGGTTAACATTTGTGCACTCGCGAAGGTATCATAAATTAGATCCGAAATTAAGGGATAACTTAGTTGTCTATGACCTGTCATCTATTATGTAATACCCTATATATAGGGGATGAGTAAACTGGAGAAAGAGAGATAATTTTTGGAATGCTAAGAAAGTTTTTAGGAGAGAGAAAATTCTAAACAGAGTGATTGTATTTTAATTTCCTTTTTCCTTTTTAATTTTCTAAGTGTCAATTAATGAAAATCGTTGTTCCTGATTAAGTTTTCTTAGATCGATTGTGTAAATTCTTGTGAGGGGTGTAGTGTGGGATTTTCTGCTAATACAGCGGACCTACATGGACCTGATCAAAGAAGCGACATTAGATATGAGCGTTCCTATCATGGAGACTCCTACACTGGGGACTGATCCTCACAACGATCCTCCTCAAGTAAATAGTTTCACTATGAACCAGAGGTCGTGGATCGGGAAGCGGTTTCTCTAGTGGAAAGTTTATGCGGACTTTCGCACCTCTCAAAGAATCAGCGCGCTGAGAGGTTTTGCTGCAAACAACCAGAGGAAGGTCATAATCGTGCCCTACATGTCACCGCACGCATCAAGGATTCAGAGTTCCAGACGGCCCTTATCGACAAGGAGCGTCTTCGAATGTGATTACTCTCAAGACTCTCAGGACATCCAAGGTTCTCCCAGGCAAGGTAGTATGAAAGCCTACCACAATGACGAACTTCGAGGGAAACCAAACCATCACATACGGGAGAAGCTCCGCGGAAAGAATCAGACAATTTCGTTACGTCCCACTCCCCATGTGGGAGTCAATTCAGGAAGAATACCGGCTTGCATCATTGAGGGATAAAACCCACAATACATCTTTGCTGACGAAGCCACGACCCACGTTCAAACGAAGAGGGAACGAACTTTTGTGGCAAGTCGTGACCAGAAAGGGAAAACGGTATACCGACGTGCCATTATCAATTAGCAGGGGAGACTGTTACCCAGTCTTTCCATCTAATGGAATGCTACAACAGTAACGAACCACGAGAAAAAGTGCTAGATGCTCCACAACAGCTTCAAGATGGAACCAACTCCACAACTGATGAGATTGAGATCTTTGAGGAATCCCCTAGGCCTATCTCCATCAGCTCAACCTTGTGTACGGATAAACGCACGAAGCTCGTGGAACTTCTCAAAGAGTACCAGGACATATTCGCTTGGAGATATGAAGAAATGCCGGATTTAGATGAAAATTGGTCACCCATCATCTACATGTCATACCTGGATCCAAGTCGGTTAAACAGTTGCAGTTCAGACACGAGGAAAATGGATAGATCAGGTGCTGCATAGACTTCAGAGACTTGAACAGGTGCTGATCCAAAAACGATCCTCCTATACCTAACATCGACATGTTAGTAGATGCAACCAGCGCACACGGAATGTTCACCTCCATGGATGGATGTAGCGGCTACAACCAGATAAGAATGTACGAGCATGATGCAAGTAGGATAGCTTTTTGAACTCCTCTCGGAAATTTTTATTATACCAAACTTCTATTTGGTTTAAAGAATGCCGGTGAAATGTATCAACGCTCTATGACGGCAATCTTCCACTGGAGACGATACCTCAAGGGAGCATCCTCAAAAAGATAACGATATCCACATGTCATATCGAGCAAGATCCGGGCGAGTCACTCTATCAGACAGTGGTCAAACAAGTTCCGGGCGAGTCACTCTATCAGACAATGGTTGAACAAGATCCGGGCAAGTCACTTTATCAGACGGTAGTACATGTCTATTATGCTATGTTAGAGAATCTGTGATTTTGGTCATCCTCTGGAGCTATTGAACGCTCATCTACAACAACATATGCCCTGATAGAAAGAACCAGGCCTGCCGGTAATGAAGAGCCTCATAATGTTCGTAGGGGCATATATCTCACCAACAGGAGATGCAACCTTCAGCCTTCTGTAAGCAGTTCCCTAAAGCAGCAAGAGGAAAACCACCGAGATACAACATCATGCACGTCCGCCAACTCCAACTCTAGTACCACATGCATGACTCCCATAATGATGAAACAACGTCCAAGATATTCCATATCTGGCTTGACAACAACCACTACTAACAAACCATGTAAACCACGCTTGGGGACTAAGGCTCAGCATGAAGTTCCTTCACCATCAGTCAAGGACTTCTTCAACACGAGAGAGATGGTCTGTCAAGAAGCATGGAATTCGAACTGAAGAGGAATCCACTTCAACGCTCCCTCTAGCATAAGCTGCTTCAATAGTCTATTCAAGAGACGCCTCAACGCTCTCTCTGGGATCAACGTTCGCTTCATAATCATGTTTCAACACTCTCTCATGGATCCACCTCAACGTTCGCAGCAGAAGCCACTTTAACATCCTCTCAAGCTATTTCAACACTCAAGCTACATCAATAATATGTGCTTTGGTAAAGTTATCTTTGATGCATACATCTCATCCATCCTTCATGAGGACCCTGAAAGGGCGCGGTGAACAACTCATAATCAATGTTTGGCATGTCTTTGAAGCTATCAACACCTCCTGACTTGGCACCAGCATTATCCCCAGAAGACATCTCAATAGGAGTTATTTTTTTCATTCTACAATAAAAGACAGGAATCAGTACTTGTATAAAAACGCGTGAGATGTGTATTCACACACGACAGAACACACATTCACGTTGGAGTACACAAGGCTGGTATTGGGACCACCGGTATTGATCAAGTTTCAAGTCAGGTATTGCTCAAGTTTCAAGTCCGATGTTGATCAAGTCACAAGTCCGGTATTTCTCAATTTTCAAGTCCGGTGTTGATCAATTTTCAAGTCCGGTGTTGATCAAGTCACAAGTGCGATATTGCTCAAGTTTCAAGTCCGATGTTGATCAAGTTTCAAGCCCAGTATTGATCAAGTCACAAGTCCAGTATTGCTCAAATTTCAAGTCCGGTGTTGATCAAGTCACAAGTCCGGTATTGCTCAAGTTTCAAGTCTGGTATTGATGAAAGTCACAAGGCTGGTATTCAAATAAAATAGGCGCACGCAGCATGGACGGTTTTCAGTCGAAACACAGGGTCGATGTTCAGTCAGGCATGTGGCGGGTTCTACTTGATCCCATCCCCAGATTGGTCGAAGAAGACACAGCCGTCCCCAATCAAAGCTCGCTCTCCAGAAGAAGGCATTTCAGCTCCAACACTTCAACGCTCTCCCGGGCTTGCTCCAGAAGCTGCTTCAACGCTTTCTGCAGGACCCACATTTACATTTGAGCACACAAGGTTCATTTTAAAAAAAAAAACAAGCATGCTCACATCGGGTCTCATGTTCGAGCGAAGCAAACAGCAAAGGCCGGTGTTTGGTCAAAGCATCAAGTCCGGTGTTTAGTCAAGCTAGCTGGGTCGGTGTTTGGTCGAAGTAGCAAGATGACACTCGAGCAGGCACATCAATCCCATATTCTATCAAGCAGGCGCAATAGCCCCACGAACGAAACAGGCACATCAAGCCCATGTTCGATCAAGCAGGCGCAGTATCCCCACGAACGAAACAGGCACATCAACCCCACGTTCGATCAAGCAGGCGAAGTATACCCACAAACAAAATAGGCGTAACAGTCCATCGAAGCAGGCAAGACTGACATCATGCTAAGGGAACGCTTGCCTGGACGTCTCTTGAACGTGACATGATCGAAGGACAGGACGACCCGGCTCTCCTGGTAACATCTAACTTTGTCTCATAAGTTTTATCTTTAACTGTCACCATCATATGCCTACCCCACAATAGTGTAACCATTATGTGCTAGGCAGGGGACTTAATGTTGATGGTGGATCTTCATTTAAGGCTAAAATTGTAAAAGCCAAAATTATGCGCTAACATCTTTTAAAAGATAAAGCCATTAATAAGTGATGAATACTTCTTCAATTTACTAATTCACCTAGAATGGAGCATGTGGCAACAATCCCAGTCTGTGAATTAAATACAGCATTATTAATTAATGCATAACCAGCCTTGTATTTACCGTACTCATTATTAGTGCGGCATGACGACTGAGTGTTGTTCTCAGCAGAGCAACACGAACCTCCAAGCATTAAAATGAAAGCATGTACGAAATACCCATACAGGCTGCAACTCTCGGTGTGCTATACTAGCCCAATTGAGGATGTAGGACCAGAATATCACCATGATATTACTCTTGCGAGATTAACAACACTTCTGCGAACACCACCGCGAGTTACTCAACAACACTTTGCGAGTATCACAAGATAATTTAAAGAATGACGTAATAGCTGACGAATGAAGAAACAAGAGAAGAGCATGATTGTTTTGCGATGGTTACAACGCTTACGAGAATTGACATTATAACTACTGCGATAAAATCGCGAGTCAGATCCGAAATTAAAGGGCAGGTTAGCTGTCATCCATTATGTAACTACCATATATAAAGAGACTCAGTAGATTCAAAGAGAGGGGGGTGTATTTTTTGAGTGTTGAGAAAGTCTTGAGGAGAGAAAAAATTCTTGTGAGCGGTTGTATTCTTGATTTCTTCCATTTCTTGTAACATTTCTGAGAATTAATTAATAAAGTGTTATTCTTAATCTTCAAATATGTGTTGATAATTGTGGATTCTGGTAAGGGGTGTAGTGTAGATTTTCCTACAACTACATCTTGGCGCCCGAAACAAGGATGAATTGATGCTTATTTGAAGAAAAAAGTGAAGATTGACATTGTGATTGGAAGGAATTTGGAATAATTAGCGAAGGATTTTTACGTAATTATCAACGTGTCACTAGGATTAATGGATAGAAGAAGAAGAAATACATCAGAACCACCAATAACCGTAAGGAGGAGTAAAAGACTTGCGGGAGGAGAAACAAATGAAATGGGAGAATCTTCAAGAATAAGAACAAGAAGAAATAGAACAAGGAATGATGGAGAAAATCAGGTTCGACAGCCAAATCAGCAAACACCAATGCAAGATAGAGTTGTGGATTATGATAGAGTAAGCGTGCATACTTGGCGATCAGATTTAATAGAAAAACCAAAAAAATAGACAATTAAGAGATGAAAGACGAGAGGGAAGAAACCAAGAAGTAAATGGATGATTAATACATGAAGATGATGAATATGAAACAGTAGAGGTTTTAAGACAAAGAATACAGGAGGAAAGGAGATTAGAGGCGGAAGACGTGCAAATTTGGCAAGGAAAAACCATGAATTGAGAATGGAAAACATGAGGTTACAAAATAGAAGATCAAGAAGCACAACAAGATCAAGTTCGAGAACAATCAGAAGTGACATAAGAAGAAGATCACCTACAACAAATATTGAAGAAGAAAATCATGATCCAAATGGAGGACGTCGCGAAAGGAGAGAAATAAGGGAAGATCGTTACATACCACAAGGTGAAATTCAACAAAATGAACAAAACAACAGAAGGCAGGAGAATGAACAGCGTCATGCACGAAATAACCAAGATGGTGAAGAAGATCAAGAGGAAGGAAGGAGGATATTGCATGGAAGAGAAACTCTAAGAAATCAGCAGATAATTGAAAGAGAAATCGAGAGACATTATGCTGAACAAGCATGCTTAGCTTGCGAAAGGGAAAGATTGAGAGCAGAGGCAGAAGAGCAAGAATTCCAAGAGGAAATTTGCCACAATAATCATGAAAATCGAGAAAGAAGACGTGAACAAAACCGTAATAATGGTACTATTAACGAAGAATACGATAGGGTGCAAAGAAGAGTAGAAGAAAATCGCAGAAGAGAAAATGAGAGATATAATGGTGTGTGCATTCGTGAAAAAAATGTAAGAGAGGATAGTGGATAAAATAATGGAGATGGAAATCAAAATCTCGATACACAAGATAGGCAAGAACGCAAGAGAAGGGAAGCTGCGCTGAAAAGACCAATGGAACAAAACTCAGTTGGGAATGAACAAATCTTAAGAGAGCTAGCAAAAATGAGGGGAATGTTAAATAACAGAAGAGAAGGAGGCAGAAGGCAACTTGATGAAGACATTGAGGAAGCTGCGAGAACCCGATTCACTCAAGAAGTATAATTAGGAGGAAGCCCTCCAAAATGCAATTTACCAGCATTAACCAGTATCTTCGATGGGACTACCTGTGCTGTTCAACATGTCAAGGCTTATGTTAGGTGTATGCTACAGTGGGAAAACCATGATGATGTATTATTAAAATACTTTGCATCTAGCTTAACTGGCGAGGCGTTAAAATGGTTCGAAGGTTTACCTAAAAACACTATAACTTCTTTCGACCATCTGCAAGCTACATTTTTGGGTGCTTATATAAGCAACAATTCTTCGCGGCCCGGTATTGAAGATGTATTTGGGTTAAAATAGAGGATTGGCGAAAGTTTGAAACACCTAACCATAATATGGAAGTCAATGTGCAGCGAGATGGATGGTAGGTGTATGAAAGATATGTCATTTTATCTTTCATTAATGTTATGTTCGCAACCAATCTACTATATGTTCAAATTTCCAGAGTCAAAAATACCATCACAATGACTGAGCTGCGAGAATTACAAGAAGAATACATTGCTTTGGAGGAGAAACAAAATGAGATGGAATCATATCCAGTCGCAAACACCAGCTTAATAGCGGCAAATGGAAGTTTACTTCCTAAAATGATTAATAATGTGGCGAGCACCTCGCAACCACAACAAGTGAAAGTGGTGATTGATAACCAACAGAAGTTAGTAGCCATGGGAAGTCGAGATCAAGAGGAGTATGAAAGGGAAAGGAATTATTACAATCGTTGTAGAAATAATAAAATTCAAAGACTTGATCAGCCGCAAGAGACTTATGGTGGTCAGAGGCGAAATAATTTTAGAGGGCAAGGGAGTCAGAAGATAATATGGGAAGAAATTAAGGTGCCACCTCTAAATGCTAAAATAGAAAAAATTTGGGAGGCTATCATTTTGATGGAAAATATACCATCACCCTGGAATATGGGAAAAGAGCCACATCCAAATAATCGAAATCAAGAATTTTGTCCTTACCATCATTTTCATGGCCACTCAATAAACGGTTGCAGGAATGTAAAAAGAATAATTTTGAGAATGATTGATCAGGGAAAGTTAAATCATTTTCTAATAGGACATCCACAATCTCAGCAGTTACCACCGGCACCAGATATTCGCAGAGTGAATACTGTAAAAGGAGCAGAAACATTTGTGATAGAGGTTGGAGCCAAGGCGAAGAATTTGTTTTATAATTTCATCATACATTCATACAAGACTATTGAGGATTTCCACGACAATGTTCTAAGCAGAGTCTTCGCGAGAGACGCGGATGGAAGAGAGATAATGAATATTGCGAGAGTCTTGCCATTAGAGGAGTGGAAAAAGCAAACTATTTCTTTCACTGCACAAGAAGTACCAGAGCCTGACGAGATGCATGACAACCCACTGGTGGTAAGATTAGAAATAAATCCAAAACAAATAGAAGAAGAAGATGAAGAAAATGATGATGGTGAAATTGAAGATTCTTGGGCCATTAACAGAGTTCTAATAGATACTGGAAGTTCAGTTGATATTTTATTTTATCATACTTACAAAACCATGGGTGGAAGAGACGAGGATATGATACCGTCAACCTATAATATCTATGGTTTCAATGGTACTGCCAACAAGCCCTAAGAGGAAATTACTATACAGATTCCGTTAAAGGGTCTTACAAGGTTCAATTTTGTGTGGTTGACATAGAATCACCATATAACGCCTTAATTTTCAGGCCATGGTTACATGGAATTTTAGGTGTAGCGTCAACTTATCACCAGCGCATTAAGTTTCCACATCCCAGCGGTGCTGGAGTTATAAATGGAGATTGGATTGAGGGAATAAATTGTTATGAAATTGATATGGAATCTTGCGAAGAAAGAGAAGCGAGGAATAGAAATTAGAAGCATAACATCAAGCAGAGGCAAAGAAGTGACAAATTAATGGTTGATACAATAGAACGGATAGAAGATGGGATACTACAAAGTCAAAACACACTAAAAGAAATTGATGGCAAGCGCCTCGCAGATGGAGAGAAAATAACAAAACGCAAAAAAAGGGCAGAAGCAGAAAGTACGTAGAAAGGTAAAATTATGAAATTTATGAATGATTTGTTGAAGAAAATGTTTCAAAAGAATATTTCATTTGAATGAAAAATATGAAATTGAATAATCATACAAGAGTTGAAATGCAAATAAAGAGAAGATCAGAGAAAAGAAATTTTATCAGAGTTGCAATACTCGCAAGAGAAATATAAGAACGGGACGAACCTTTATGGCATACACCCTAGTTCGCGAATAAAATTTTGTAAGAGGCAAATGTAAGACCTAAAGTGCATCATATAAGGGGGTATCTCTTTGCATGGCTCAGGGATAAGGTTATACCGTTGCTGGAACCTGAGTCATGGAGATTGGGGTTATTGAAAACCCATCCAGGAGAGGTACCTTGGATTTCCAACTATATAAGGTTATACCCTAGTTGGACGACCGAGGGTCTCTCCTAAGGAGTGCATAGTATGATCAAGGCGTCGAGGTACACGGTTGATCCAAAAGTGCCCGGGGCGTACGAAACTACCCTGACCATTCTTGGAAAGTCTTGACTATGATGCACTCGGCCCGAAGAAAACCCCACTTAGGGTGCAGTCTTGTAACTTTAAGCCATATAGGCATAAAGGACAAGAGGCTGCGAAAACAACTGGTTGTTGTTAAGACCGAATGGGAGGAGCTAGTCTTTTATGGCCAATGTGCCCTCCTTGAAGGGGTAACCAGGGGGAAGATAAGGGCGTCACCCTCCATTAGGGAGCTGATAAGTGTCTAAAGACGGCAATATCATGGGTATTTATGATCGCAAGAACATTTAGGCCTGTCATATTATCGCGTGACAAATATTATACAGAGGCAACAAGCCATGAGAGAAATTTAAGATGAGATCAATGGGTTTTTACATGAAAGTGTAAAGACGTCCTGCGATTTCATCGCACGACGGCAATGTCATAAGGATTTGTTCTCGCAAGGGAGCTTAGACTTGTCATATTGTCGCAAAGAAATTGACAAAATGCGGATAAGGCAAGATCAATGGAATACATGTAAGTGTAAAGACGTCCTGCGATTTTGTCGCAGAAACAAAAAAAAAAGTGGCTAAATAAGACCTTTAACTAGGAAGGCAAAATAAGACCACAAGAGATCATAAGATTATACAGAAACGACCTGCGATATTTACGCAGAAGTTGAGGCAAAGTTTACAAATAGTTTTATTCAACATTAATCTACTCAATCTTTCGTATTATAGATGAATAACAGAGGCAAGTATGGGAATGATAAGATTATTATTCATCTTTATATGGAAGATTTACGCAGATGGATAAGATCACTTTTTCGGGTTCTTAGAATATTGATTTCTTCTTTAGAGTTAAGGTATTGACGCTTGGATGTATTATCCGCTCTCAAACTAGATCTGTGATCAATTGCTAAAAGATGAAATTTGGATCTAAGATCATATACAGAAAGGGATTTAATATGTTCATTTGAATAGTTATCTAAGGATTCATTAAGGTGATTGAGAAGAGTATCATCGTCTATTGGATTTGGAAAATAACGAAGGAATACAGCTTCGTCAGAAAGGCCGTAAAAAATGCAAAGGAGTACAAGGTTAAAGAAAAAGAGAGAGATTTTTTACCATAAAGTTGATCGTTCGCAGCTTGGAGGCTTGCGACCTTATCTCGCGAGGAATAAATTTCAGTTTCCAACCGCTTGACCTTTTCTTGAAGCTCAGTAGACCCAGATTCCAATTGCCCACGAAGACTAGCGGACTCAGATTCCAACTCCATATACTTCTTGCGAAGAACAGTATTCTTCTTGTGAAAAGATGCGCACCTCTTCTCCAAGTCTGAGGCAACAACAAAGGAAGATCTTCCAGTCTGCGAGGGAATAATATAAACTAAAACTTGGCAAGGAAATGAATACATGAATGTGGTGAAGAAATGAAAACATACCAGAATACCAAGAGAATTTAAGAGACTGGGAGTTATTGATCTTGAGATTCCTTGGAGAGAATCATTATCAACCAATATGGGAGCATCGCAGATCTTGGCAAGAGCCTGGGATACCCCGTTAAGAGCTTCATTTCCATAATTATTTGCGATACCATGTGTAATATCGCCAAAAATGTTAGATAGCTGGGCCATGGAATATTCAGATTGGGAGGATTCCATTGCGGAAGGGATACCAGCATCAAAATCATCATTATCATCATGAGAATTTTCTTCATTATACTGGGGTGATAAAGGGGAAGTAGTTTGGATCTTTCTTTTCTTCGAGAGAGGACCAGTGGATTTTTCCTTGCGAGGAGCACCGGATTTCTCCTTGTGAGGAGCGTTAGATTTCTCCTTGCGAGAAGAATCTTTGCTTTTCCCTTTGGTCCTCGCAACCACAACAGGTTCTCTTTATTCAATAACCTACGAACACAGATAAAGATAAGAAATAGAGGCAACAATATATTGTTAAGAATCATAAAGGAATATTTCTTACTTCATCTGTGAGATATTTAAGAGCAAAAAAGGTGCTAGGCTTCCCAAATTTCTGGTAGTTAAGTTTCAGCCTGTTAATCTGGAAAAATTGGAGTAGTCAGCGAGAGTATGAAAACATGAGGAAGATAATAATGATAATTATGCAAAAAAATTGAGGGAAAATACCTCTTTATTCCTTTCAGGCCAATTGAAAACCCACGGCTGATATTCTGCGAGATTCGCAGGCAATGCATGAGGACCGGAGATGTAGGGACCCTCTAGACATAATGTAAAATGAACCATTTGTCATAACTGGAGTGGCGAGGGCCTTGATTATTACCCGTATGCTAATCGATATCTAACATAAGAACTTTATCTTCAGCGATTTCATCCTTCTTTTGTAAGCGGACACCCTAACAAGTGTTGTCCTTCTTCATAGGGATTATATCGTAATTTGCGAAGAAGTTCTCCACAATATACTTCGCGGGAACAATTGGAACATCTTTAAATTTAGGATTAGCGAGATTCTTTACCAGCACCGCGAGTAGCATATTCAAGCATTAAGCGAATGCAATCCCCACTCAACTGATATACCGCCCATAAGAACTTCGCGTGAGAGAGTATCTCATAGAATACAGGAAGTTCAGGGTCATAGAGAGGAATGGGAAGACCAGCCTCAAGCTGGCCTAGAGAGACTACGATCTTCTCATGGTTACATGGAAGATCAGAAAATAATGGAACATAAAGTTCATACTTAGGGTTTTGATTGAGAATGGTGGATAAAGTAAAACCTTTGTCTTGAATTTCTTTTTGAATCTTCTCGAAAGCAATCACATATTTGCGACCGGCTGCAACCATTTTTAGTATGGGAATGAATATTGAAAGAGTAAAAGATCGAAAGAAAAATTGTAACAGTAGCGGATCCGGAATTGACAGAAGAATATTGAATTTGGAGAGAAATTACGGAGAGAAGGAAGAAAGAAGTAAAAAGAAGAAAAGATAAGAGTGAAGAAGATATATATAGAAGGTAAAAAATCTCGGGAAGATAAGTGCAATTAATATAAGGAAGATACGTGAGCGGTTGGAATGTAGCAGTTGAAAGAGACATGTCAGAAGTTGAATGGAAGAAAAAACACGTGTAATAAATCTGGCAATAGATGCAGAAATGTGTCAGAACAGTAAAAAGCGAAAAGATGAACAGCTGCGGCATTTTAATTCTCATGATCTTTCCTCCTTCGCATAAAAGACATGAGTAGAGGAAAGATGTAGGACCAGAATATCGCCATGATATTACTCTTGCGAGATTAACAACACTTCTATGAACACCACCGCGAGTTCTTCAACAACACTTTGCGAGTATCACAAGATAATTTAAAGAGTGACGTAATAGATGACGAATAAAGAAACACAAGAAGAGCACGATTGTCATGTGATGGTTACAACGCTTATAACTACTGCGATAATATCGCGGGTCAGATCCGAAATTAAAGGACAGCTTAACTGTCATCCATTATGTAACTACCCTATATAAAGAGACCCAGTAGATTCAAAGAGAGGGGGATGTATTTTTTGAGTGTTGAGAAAGTCTTGAGGAGAGAGAAAATTCTTGTGAGTGGTTGTATTCTTGATTTCTTCCATTTCTTGTAATATTTCTGAGAATTAATCAATAAAGTGCTATTCTTAATCTTCAAATATGTGATGATAATTGTGGATTCTGGTAAGGGGTGGAGTGTAGGATTTCCTGCAACTACAGAGCATATTACTCTCGGTATGCTATACTAGCCCGATTGAGCATCTGGACTGACCATGTCAGTCTCAGAAACGGTCACGACCATCCAACTTCACCAGCATGAATTGGATAGCTCAGATCAGATCCATGACCCCAAGCAGGTATTGGAATATTCACTACCGAACCAACATGGGCCCCGCATGGTCGGCCTCTCCAAAAGATTGGCATAGCCTACCAAAACGTCCAAGCCAAAGCAGTATGGGCAGAAAACCCTAAATTAGGGTTTGCGGCACATTACATGTGTCGCAAAACAGTCTTAACCATCCATATTCACATGTATAGATGGAGGGTGTAGATGTAGATTCAAAGGTCCCATAGCATGTCAACACGATCACCGTGGGCCCACCTACATACCTGACCGATCGGCCAGGACCAACCATGTTTAGTCATCCCAATTCGTGCGCCCGAACAGAGCATGACGCACGGCCGTGAAACTCAAAATTAGGGTTTTGAACATCACGAGTGTCCATTTTCTCCGACACGAATGAAAGGTCCGAGATTAGATTAAGCAGGTCCGGTCATACCAACATGAAGACCGTGGGCCCATATATCCCTTCACCTGATCGGCCAAGGTATACCATGCCTGGTTATCCCAAAACGCACGCCCAAACTAGCGTGGTCACACTTCCCAAATTGTAAACTAATCTCGACCACTCAACTTCGCCAGACAATTTGAGTGGCTTAGATCACGTTTTCATGAGACAGTCAGGTATAGGCGTGAACACCAGCCTACGACCTACACGCCAGACCAATCGGCCAAGACCGACCAAGATTGGTAGTCTTGGAATGCGCGCATGAAGTTGGCACGATGTGCGGATTTTGCGGCACCAGTTTTCTGTCGCAAATTGATCTAGACCACTAAACTTTGCCGGACGAATTTAGTGGCGCAGATCACACTTTCGTGAGACAATGGGGTATGGGAGCCTACACTGTCATGCCATCTACACGCATGGATGATCGGTCAGCCAAAAATCGTAACCCAAGCTTGGATTCAATCAGGCTGAAGAGTGGTGCTTGCGCACCTCCTCCAAAACCCTAATTAAACTAACAGTCGCAGATGAGTGTCTCAAAGATCATCTTTTCCGTCCAACTTCACCGGCTTGGTTATACAGCCCTGGTCAGGAGTTAATTGGTCAGTGCGGCGTCATGGTGATCACCACCTGTCACTCTATCACACCATGTTGTCGGCCAAGGGAGTACTTGCTTTTGCAACCTACAAACCATCACATGAAGTAGGCTGGACATGAGGCTATTTTGGGACGCTCAAACACCTGCATAGAATACACACGATACTTCACAAGTATTGACTTCCTGAATAACGTTGTTATTTAATTTATCATTACATGCTACTTTCTGTGGGTCCCACGATCCACACACTCAAGACATCAATCATGTCACAAACTGGGGGATACATACTGGGGTATTGGTCTGGCGGTTTACAGCGTGCAGCGCATAACGCGCCATCACAAGAACGTGTCAGGAAGTCATGGACGGTTAGTGATGATGGGAGAAGTGGGCAAGACTGGTCGTGTGACACTAACACATTACTCCATCACTCCATTTTCTCCACTTCCCACGAGATATGAGGGTTAGACTAAAAGTTTTGTATAAATAGGTTCTCCATCCTATTTTTTCAAACAAGGACAAGACAACAGAGGCAAGTGTTGATACAATCGTATTAAAACACCGAAACTGATAGCTTACATCTTGCATTCTAGTTCAGCTTTCTGATACAAGTCATACATAGCCAACACCTTCACAATCTCAACACCTTCTTCGCTTCTATCCCTAAGATCAACCCTATATCCTTCACTTTGTGACCGAAACAAGTCTGGAACGACCATTTCTTGGTTTAGGCCATATTTGCACAGATTGATTTCTCGAATCTACACGCACTCACCGCGCAGTGCATTTGTTTAGGTTTTAGATTCATTCCTCATCCACATACCCCAAATTACCAAAACCGACAGGAGTAGTTTTTACCCATAAACACCTACGAACATAGGATATCCAGGGCTTACAACAAAATGGTTAAACCTCGAACTTTCCAAGTAGTGGATTTGGTTTTAAAGATGGGAAAGCACATTCAACAAGATATGTCTTCTCCTAAGGGCTGTATGTTATCATCAAAGCAGTATCTAGTGGATACTACAAAATTCTAGCAATCAATGGAGGAAAGGAAGAAAATATTATCAACGGTAAATGGCTCAAAGCTTATTATGCTTGATCAACAACAAACAATTAATCCTCCATTCAAATACATCTCAAATGTAATTTATTTCGTTCAAAGAGCATGCAAGATGCTCGTTTGTTCACCAAACATTCATCAATTGAACAAAATTTCTAGACTATTCTACCTCATCAGAAACCTACATCTCAATTCTCCTGATTGCTCAGAGCAAACCATCCATCAATGGATAATCCCTATAAGAAACTCTGTCAAGTTTCTTCTGGAAAATCCTAGTCTTTGCCCTCAAATCCTCAACAGATTTATCAACCCTTGCCGACTCCAAAGCTAGTATCTCCTCCTCCTCCAATAAAGCAGTAGTCATGGAAATCGCATCAGCAGCCTCTGTCGCCTTATGAATCTTGATTATTTCAAGCTGACGATGGAGCCAGCTTACATTGAATCGCAATGTTTCACAGTTGGAAACTATGTCATCCCACTTGTGCAGTTCCTGACTCTTGACGTCTCCCAAGTGCATTTGGTTCATCTCTTCAATGATTGGCAGCAACCCTACAACCGTGGTCAAAAGGGTTGGTGGAAAACCTTTACACACTTCCTTAGTAGAAATTTTCCCATACTTTTTCCAGATCTTAATGTACAGAGGCGCATGACACTTGGGAATGACGAATCTGCCGACTACTTCATTGTCTGCGAAAGTATTGATCAAGGGAGCTTCAAACAAGAGTCCAGCTATCGAGTATTCATGAGCATGAACACTAGTTTCTGTCTCTATGGATTCTGCAGAGTCTTCACATGCCTGATTGCTACTATCTTCAACCTCAACCACAGTCACGGACTTTCCACTCTTTTTCCTCCTAGCGTCAACAACGACACGAACATCCGCCTGCGACGAAATGAGGAAACATTTAGTTTCACCGAATTGAGTATAATAGAATTTTCAAGAAGTTATAAGGTTGATTACAGATGATCCAGTCTCATCATAAGCCGACATGTACCAGGCAGGGGATCTAACAATCCGTCTAGGTCTTGGGTTGTGAGAGGAAGAATTCTTCTGGTTATTCTGCACCAAATCAATTTCTTACGGTCAATAACCTCGATCAAACAGAGACATAAAAGATATACAACTTACTGAGATGGACGCTTCAATTTCATTCTTCGACTGAGGTTCATCTTGAGAATAAGTACTGCTCAACATGGCAATGATAAGGTATGATGATCAAAATTCTTCTACACGATGAAATTGACTCAGGAATGAAGGAAGTATTTGCGCAAGTGGTAAACCCTAAATTTATTTATATATATATATATATATATATATATGTATAAAAGATACAACAAGCACTCATCTCAGAATCAGTTGCGAGTTTTGCTGAAACCGTAAGTCTTGAACAAGGTCAAACTGGAGATGCGGAGTAAAACAATGCACTAGGGACTGACTAAAAGTCGCACGGCCCCATGTGCTATACGGCTTATGTTTGAGACGAAGAACCACAAGAGCTAAGTGAGATTACAATGAGTTTGGCATGGAAGATTGGTTCGATTTGCTTAAATCAATCAAAGAGAACTCACATTAATTAAAATCTCTCATTCAGAAGGAAAATCTAACTACTTCAATAAGATTGTTCGAATGAAGACATCTACTACGACAATTGAAAGTATTCAAATACTAAAAGAGAAAATAGGATCAAAAGTAAAGCTAATCGTCAGATTCATCATCACTGTCCTTTTCGGGGTCTTCATCGCTATCCTTCTCAGAATTCTCTGCTTTGGAGTCACTGTCAGAATTATTGGTGACGTCAGGATGAGCATAAAAATCGTCATTTGAATCCGAATATTCTTCCTATTCAACTCCAATTTGCTCCATGGAATTCCGGTACTCTCTTTCACGTCGATCAGGCCTAATCTCGTGCTCTAGTACCTCCCATATTTCTTCTTCATAATCATCAGCATCAGAGCCAGCAGGCCTCCCGTCCAAGAATTGACGTTTCTCCTCAGCTCTTTGTATTATGTGCCGGATTCGATCCTTTTCACGCTGACGAGCTTCTTTCGCATCATATTCAGCTTTTCTTTTCCTAAATTTAGCAAAGGTTACCCTTCGTTCATTAAAGGGGATGCTAGGATTTGCACCTTCATTGCGAATTATCTTGGCTCTCGATTTAGCTACAAATTTTTTGGGGGCTTCGTCAGAAGAACTACTACTGGAAGTAGGCATTTTATGAAACCAGGAACACGGAATTATCAACATGCAGATAAATTCATCGACAAAATGGTAATTCTTGAATCCTACCTTTTTCAATTTCACTAACAATAGTGATTGTGCTGCAAGAGTTAGCACACAAAATTAGTTCTTTCCTTGAAACCTGCAGTAACGAACAAGACCTCATTAATTCATAAAAAGGGATTTTCTCATAAAATCATAGACATAATTTTCATAATGTGAACATTCACACAACTGACCTATGAAATTTACAACAAGATATTATAATTGTCTAGTTTCGACAAAACCCGCGTCTTGATTTTTACAAAACAATAGTTAATGCAATTTGGTCACATAAATTTTTCAAAAATTTATCTAATGAGAACAAACCCATGTGGATGAAATATGTCATCATATCCCACATAATATGTCATGGTTACATATACATTAAAAAAAATTCTATTTTCCTTCGTATTAGCATTTTCTTTAAAACGAAGGTTTATGCTAGGTTTGTGAAAGCTCACGCCTCTTGTGATAAAATATTAGTTCTCATGAAAGCTCATAAATAAGGTTTTATCACTGAACATAAGTTTATTTATATGAAGAAAATCTATTTTCCCTCGCATGAGCATTATTTTCTAAAACGAGGTTTATTTCGGTTTTGTGAAAGCTCACATCTCTTAACATAAGGTTTTGTTTCCCATGAAAGATCATAAACAAAATTTTATCACTGGACATAGGTCTATTTTCAAAGTAAAATCTCTCCTAAATCAGGGTTTATTATTAGTTTTCAAAACTAACAATCGAACGAACATACGTTTAATAAAACAAGGGTTTTTCTACAAAACTCACATTTACATATACACATGTATAAAATTTTAACGTGATGAAAGCATGAGCAACTCATGAACTCAGCAAACAAACAAAAAAATTGCGCACCTGACGGCGCCGCCGGAGATTGACCGGCGATGATCGGACGGCGGAGACTTCCGGCGATTTTTGGTGGGAAAATTTTTCAGCTCCTGCTGAACTCGGACGTGGAGAAGATGAAGGAGGTGGTGGACGTGAGAAATAAAAAACAAATAATAAGGGATTAATTCCTTTTATACCTAATTTTATTTCCAAAACCTAATTCCTTAAGGATTTCCTTTTGGGGCCCGGCCCGTGAATCCTAAACCGACCAAGGTTCCGTCATCAAATCAGCGGTTCAACACCAATTTATGTTCACTGGATGATATTCTATTATGCCACCGGGGTTTCCGCTCGAACCATGGTTTGCTCATTAAGTCGAAATCTGGTAATATCTTATATTATGACTAAGTTCAATTACTTATTTCTATTTGTACCTGGAAAATCACCATTCAATGCTGACTTAGGAACATGATTGTTCCTCACTAAGTAGGGGACTTAATGTAGATGGTGGATTTTTGACAAAGGGTAAAATTGTAAAACTATGCTCCAGATTCGGCAATCGGAGGAGTATTGAGGCCCATGTCTCTCATTAAAGCATGAAATCTCATGCCATAAATCTCAGACTGAGAAGGCTGTCTCTCAGAGTACATGTAGATGTATAGTCTCTCAGCTGAGGCCACGGCACATCTCATGAATACTGAGCAATTTCAGTAATTACTCCGGATCCGGCAATCGGATTAGTATCGAGACTCATGTCTCTAAGTATGAAATCTCATGCCATAAATATCTGACTGAGAAGGATGTCTCTCAGAGTACATGTAGATGTGTAGTCTCTCAGCTAAGTCTACGACACATCTCATGAATACTGAGCAATTTCAGTAATTACTCCGGATCTGGCAATCGGATGAGTATTGAGACTCATGTCTCTAAGCATGAAAGCTCATGCCATAAACCTCTGATGGCGAAAGTCTCTCAGAGAAGATGTAGATGTGTAGCCTCCCATCTAATACCATGACACATCTCATACTGTATATAATCGAAAGATTGTACGGCTCCTAGACAGCATGCCTGCTAGTATAGAGCGACAACGTCTTCGGGATGCAACCAGGTTTTCCCTGACTATATAAGAGGAATATGACACTCCAACAAATTCATATTGCTCAACCCTCAGATGATTAATACTCCTAGACAGGAAGCCCTTCTAGTATAGAGCCCTCAATTAATTATCTTAAATCGTCTGAATATCCAGCAATAATCTTCGAACCATCGTCTGAATATCCAGCAATATTCTACGAATCATCAATTAATCGCCTGAATATCCAGCAATATTCTGCGATTCTCTGTTATATTTAGTCACTTCAATTCGTGGTTCTTCCCAGCAGAATTCCATGGGTTAGTGATAAATATTCAACGAAAGCAGGCATCTGAGCATCGAATAAGCCCTGACAAAAATGGTGCAAGTGTAATTAGCAAATAATGCACAGACCAGCATTTTGAATGCACGAGCATTTCAAAAAAATATGAATGAATGAAGAACTTATGCAAAATAGGAAGAAAAATAATAGTAATAAAATATTAGCAAAAGCGCCAGGGGACTGGGCTCACCATCCAGCCAATCATGTCGTGACCAGTCCCGCACCCAATTTTGTGTTTTATCATATTTTACTATTTTCCCGGATCTCACGAAAATTCTCTCGTTCGAGCAAATCTCATATTTTTCAAAGAAATTATCTAAATCACATGATTTTATCAAAAAATAATTAAATTAGGGAAAGGTGTCATGGGACCGCCGTCCGGCCGGTCATGCCTTGGCTGGTCCCGCACCTCACGTCCCATTATTTTATTATTTCTTCTCAAATTATGAAAATTCCTTGATTTTATGAATTTTCCCTAAAATTACCTAATTTCATGTATTTTCTCTAAAATCATTGAAAATATTAAAAAATTAGGAAAAAATTATGGAACCGGGCTCTAGCCTACCGGTCGTGCCCTAGCCGGTCCCACACACCCATTGTTTTATTATTATTTGATGTTTTGTTTCATGATTTCAACAAAATACCTTTATTTTAGCAAATCTCTTTGATTTTATGAAAATTCTCTAAAATCATGAAAATTATATAAAATTGGGAAGAGTGCCTTGGGACCCGCTCCCATGGCCGACCGGCCATGCCTTGGCCTTTTCCGGTCCCACACTCCCATTCCTTATTTTATTTTATTTTATTTTATTTTATCTCTCATCTTATGGAAGTTCCCTAATGCATCAAAACTCTCCAGTTTCATGGAATTTCTCTCAAATCAGAGAAAATACATAAAATTACATAAAACTGGGAAATATGTGGGACCGAGCCGTGGCCGGTCCCACACCTTGCAATTCCTTGTTTTATTTATTTTCCCTCATCTCATGTATTTTTCCCAGTTTCAGCAAAACCATGGATTTTGCATATTTTCTCCAAATATTGCTAAAATGTGCACCAGAAAATATCAAAATTCTCAGGACTGAAACACAGACGTTATGGTGACACGGGCACATCCCCTTGACCGACCAAGGGTGACCCTGAGGCTTGCAAATAGCTGGTCCCGCATGTTTTAATAATTTTAACCTAATTTTCTCAATTGCTCATATTAGGTTCAAACTCTTTCCAAACAATTGGAAGTTTGATCAAACGACCATCCACTGGTTCCACACCCACCAAGAGCCGGTCTCATGACCTCTTTGTTGGTCCTTCATATTTCCATAATACTGGGATTTATTATTTGTCGCTCACACGAGCATTATTTCAGTGATTAAACCAGCATTTAATCATTCCTTTACCAACTGGTCCTCAAGAGGCTTTGGTATTTTTGCTTATTCGAGCATCTGGGTGTTATATGGTGAACCTGTCATCCCATGTAGCTTGTCCTGTGTTGATTTACAATAAATCATCATTTCGGCAAAATTAGGGTTTTGAATCTAGAGCTCTGCAGAAGCATGATTCTGAGAAGATTCAAACATTCTGATAATTTTATGTTGATTCCCTAATCAACACTTTATTTATTTTGCTCGACCCAGGAGTTAGTAACTTAAATTAATATTTATTTGGTCTTGCTACCAACGATTCATCAAAAGCAATATTTGCTCAAACTAGCAATATTCGCTCAAACCGGCAATGTTTATTCAAATTAGCAATATTCGCTCAGACTAGCAATATTTGTTCAGATCAAAGAATATTGGTTCAACTATCAATATTCAACAATTCAGCAACACAGTTTGCTCATCTTAGGTTATAATGATACCTTGTCTCAGCACACACGTTAAATTTATGAGTTTCAGAACATTTGCTAATCATGTTCAACTCAGCACTACACGGACTTATCGTCCCATAAAGTCAGCAACTGACTCCACAATCACGAGATTTCAATCGTGTCACATGGGGAGATATTAACTAGGTTTTTGGTCTGGCGGTCTACGGCATGTGTATTCACCCACGATGAGAATGTGAGCAAGTCGTGCAATCAGTTGGAAGAGTTAGAAAATTAGTGGGTAGAAAGTTAACCAAGCCTCTGCACGATGAGTAATTGGTTTAACACGATTTCCCACTTCCCCACTCTCTGATTCCAGCAACTGTCACACTTCATGTGATCATGGTGTTTTCAACTCCGGTATTATAAAATGTCTCTGAATCCTGATTGAAAGAACAACATTCGAAGATTCGAACACTTCTTCTAGCAATTTCTCATCAAAGTTCATACATACAATCTTTCGTCTATACGAACTCAGAGAAATTACTCTCGATTGAGCAAAATTCAATCATTCAGAGCATTTTCACGTTGAATTCACAACACACCTACAATCTTATGTCACCATTGATCTCACGCATTTCTCAGCTTCCCTCCTACAGATCAACCCATCCTCTCTTGTGACCGAATTGACTCTGGAACGGCCATTGTTCTTGGTTTAGGCCGGAGTCTTACAGATTGATCTCTAGAACTTAAAGCACTCCCTTCTTGAAGTGCATATGTGTGAGGTTCAACATTTTGCTCGGTTCAAGGAGTCTCCACATGGTCGACTCTTCAATCCCGTAAAAACCAGCAAATCTTTTTTCCCCATCAACATATGGTAATCAAATATGTTTGGATTAATAGTCATCTTTCCTAGATAAGGAAACATCACCAACTTGACCAAAAATGCATTTTAGTCACGTAATTGGGCCCAAGTCCGTGAACCATTACAAACAGTCCATGGATTATTTCCTACTAACGAACTGTAACAATTACAGCAACACTTATAATTGTTACTTTAATAAATCACTCATAACTTCATCGTTATAACTTGGAATTGAGTGATTCATGGCTCGTTGAATTCGTAAGCTCATTCACTATTACATGAGATCCTCTATGGGGATAAAGGTTATTTTCACCAAAGTCATGAATCAACTAACCTCAAGTATATATAAATAAATGTACATTATCATCATAGGAATTGTTCCATAGAGTGAGCATTTATCTCGATAGATTAGAAAGGTAGAATTGAACAAGAATCCAAATGAAATCAATCACATACCTTTTTTGATGAAGTACTTGTAGATGTATTCTTGTAGTCTTCAATATTTATCCTTTAAGGATAGCTTCGATTCAACTTCTTAGACCTAATCTAGTCCGAAACTATCTTTAGTATACTAAATCAATAATGCATTTTGGCAACTAAAATTGACAACTAACTTGACATACCAACGCTAGTGGGTTCAAACAAGAAATGCTCTAACAATCTCCCCCTTTGTCAATTTTAGTGACAAAACCATTTTACATATGTATTGTACTTGTTAAAAGCATTACAGCTCCAAAATCCTACATACTTGATCTCCTTGGTTCTTCAACTCTGTGTATGTTCATCCTGTACTTGTTGAAGATCCATCATAGTATTATTACACAGTATCAAAGTTTCATTGTATCACAGCTTTAACAATAATACTACGGTGATATGTATCACTCCCCATTAGTCAATACTCCATCTCAACATGATAACCCCCCCCCCCCCCTTACATAATGATCCGTAAACCATATGTATTTGTAGTGTGAACTTGATAGGTGTCTAAAACACCTATATATTTATCTATTGTTTATGCTTTCTCTGCTAGTTTTCTTGTAAATTATGTATCTTATGATTGCTTTTGAATATTTAGGTACTTTGGAGTCACTTAGAACAGAAGAAGAAGAAAAGGCGCAAAAATCTCATCTCATGTGCAAATGCTTTTGGAGGCGGATTATTTCTCACAATTTGGTTTTATTTCTTCATCTATGTCTGAAAAGTATGTCAGCTTTAGTGATGCAACTTTTCTGTCTGAAAAGCACGACAACTTTAGTGATGACTCTCATTGAAGATAAGAAGTAGATTTGAGAAGTGAAAGATGGTTGTTGGTTGAAGGCAAAAGAAGGCGTTCATTTGGAGCGGGCTAAGGTATGCGAACAGGAGGTGATGAAGAATAAACTGTCAGTCCCTCAAAACCGACAATTGTGTTGATAAAGAAATTAGGTTGTTGGTTATCTGAAACCGACAAGCTATAGAAGAGTTACTACCCCTTATATATACCACCTGGGTGCATATAGTAATCCCAGCTTTAGTACATGATCCTAAATCTAGAATTTCGCCTCTCATTACCAGTTCCCTGAAATTCAGAGAATGATTTGGGCAGAAACTGAGGAGAACAGAAGAGTGATGGATGATGGTAAAAAGGAGAGAATCAATTGAGGAGTTGAGATGGAAATTCAGGGTTTTACTGAGTTTGAATTCTCAAGAAAAATCAGTTGAGGAAGGGATTGTAAACTAGGGTTTGGATCTGAAATTAAGGGTTTAAAGAAATAGCTGAGAGCAATCGATTAACCTGGGTTCGTGTTTGCTGTCGAGAATCAAAAAGACGTGAAGAATTGAAGACGAGGTTTTGGTCGAATTTGCAGATAGAGATGTGGGTATAGTCTGCAGTTGAAGGCAAGTTGGTACTGGTCTAGATATGAAATTCTGGGGTTAGTTCTGGTCAGGGAAGGTTTCAACTGAGGTCAATGGTTGGCTGTAATGGACTGTATGGATGAGAAACTGCAATCAGATGGAGTAGCTGATGCTAATTGATTTTTGGTGGTTTTGTTGAACTTCAGATGGTTGAATTGCAACTAGTGGAGGAGCTATAATGGGATATATGGAGCTACAACAGCTGAGAAGATGAATTCATGGAAGTACAGGTGCTAGCTGGAGTGGCAGGTGAGCTGTGGTGGCACTGTTGAACTCCAATGGTGGTGTTGGTTGGATTGAAATGAGACAACAAATGGACAGAAATTGAGGTGGAAGTGTTGCTCTATGCTTTGGAGATGAGGGAGATGGCTGTGGATGCAAAGTGAGTTCAAGGGATGTGTAAGGAGGTTAAGTAGCTATTGCAGGTGAGTTCAAGGAGAAGCTGAGTTGATGCAGCTGGAACTGAAGTGGTGGAGATGATATTGCATCCTGGCGTTGCAGCTTTAGGTGATGGTGTTTGTGCTGTGTGTGGTGAGTCTGTACAATGGTGGAAATAGTTGGGATTGTAGTCGAGAGTTGCAGCCAAGAATTGATTGCAAGCAGCTGAGATTGCAGGTACAAAAGCTGGTGCTTGTGTGTGAACTGTAATTCTTACAGTATATGACATAGCAGTCAATAAATGAAGCTACAACAGGCAATGGAAGATGCAGTTCAGCTAAGTGGGTGTGCTGCAGTGATCTGGTGTTGTTCTCAGTGCAACCTGGCGGTTTTGATGGTGTTGGAATATGCAGCTGAGTTGGAGATGATTGAACTCAGCAAGGGTTTCTGAAGCATTGCAGGTGGCAATGCAAGAGTGAGAATATGTGTTGGCAGGGTTTTGCAGAACTGGATGCAGTTGAGCAGATAGCATGAAGCTGTGGCCAAGTGTTGAATGCACTGTGGTTGTTGCTGCCATGGATTGGATTGAAATGCAGTATAGTTGTATATGGAGAGAACTAAAGCTCAATGAATTTGCAAGTATGAGTTGGTGCTAGTGAACCGTTTTGCTGCCATGGCTATGCACGAGGGTTGTCGAGCATTGGCTTGGACATGAGAAGCCATCAGGGTGAGAAATGCATATACAAATGTTGGTGCTGTTGTTGCTTTGCAGAGCAGGAGTAGGAGTAGTGACTAAACTACAGCTGAAATGAAGTTTTTATAGCTGGGAAGTTGGACAAGGTTTATAGGGGAGCTGAGATAGGTGGAGTAGGCACTGGTGGAAATGCAAGTGTAGAGAATGATGTATTGCAGCCAAGAATTGAGATTGCAACTGATTTGCAGGAGCCAATGAATTTGCAAGTGTAGCTGGTAACATGGATGGCAAGAGACAAAGCTGCTAGTAGGGTATTGATCAACAAAGAAGCACTTGACTTTGTGCAATGGCACAAAGCTTTGACAGCTCGGCTTAGTACCGAGTTGATTTCGACACGATATGAGCCTGACTCACCCATTTGAATCATAGAAGAGTTACTGGTCGACCATTGATACTTGCAGGATATCTGAGATTTTCCGTTGACCAGATTCCGGCGCCGACGGCCAAGTTCTGGTCAACTTCCGGTAATACACCCAGTTTTCCGGTGACTATTATATGGGCATGTTCTCTACTGGGCTACTCTCACACATGAGTTATATGGGCTTGGTGGATACATTGGGCTTGGAATTTTGGGGATATGACCTAGTTTGAGGAGAAAAAGCTACAAAAATGGAGGATTTCTACACTTTGTTTAATCACGTATTTTCTATTCTACAGGGAGTTTTGCAGAGAGCGGGAACTAGGGTTTGCTTCCTTGTTTCATTTTCATCTTCATTATTTCATTTATTATATTTGATGATGAATTCCATTATTATGAGTAACTAAAACTCTCTTTGATTAAGGGCGATTTCGAAGCCCGAAATATGAATCTATATTTGATATGAAATAACTTGTTCTCTTGTATTTATTTATGTTATTGATTGATTTTCTACTATTCTAATATTGTCTATGGATTATTTGTTAAGGGTTTAAGTTCGAAATTGAATTATTAATTCTTAATCTATTTGCTAGTTTAGATTTTCTTCGACCCGTAATTGTCTAGAGAAGATAAACACAAGTAGCAATATGTGGGTACTTATGATGGGACTTTGTTAAGTATCCATATGTAGAAATCAACACTAGTAGGTGATTCATGCTTTTGAGTTCATCACTAGGAGCAACCTTATCTCACAGAACTTAGAGCACTTGTTTAAGTCACACCTAGTAAGCGTACCTCTAGGAAATTTGGCAAGTAGGAACCGGTAGTCGAGCGCTTCCGTATCCGGTGAGCTAGGAGATAGTAACGGAATAGTTGAGCGTACTAATTATTCTAGGGTTGTTAGTAACATGATTGTAGTTGCAGGAATTCCCACACTACACCCTATTCATGAATTTACCAACATCTATGACATAATTTGAAGATTAGGGACACTTTTTATTAATTTGGTCTTAAGGAATTACAGATATCAAGAACACAGAACACTTGATAAAGATTTTCTCTCTCCTAAAACTTTCCTAACACTCAAAAATTCATTACCCTCTTTGGGACTATTCATCTCCTTTATATAGGTATTTACATAGTGGATTACAGCTCATGACAGCTCATTTACATCTAAGATTCCCTTCAATTTCGGATCTGACTTCTTGCGATAAATCGCAGTTAGCACCGCCTTTAACTTTCGCAGGTTTTATTGATATATCGCAGACATGTCACACTTTCTTCGTGTTTCTGTCGTTTTCAGTCATTACGTCATTGTTTAAGTCATCTTTGGATGTGTCGCAGAATATTACTGATGTATCACAGAGTAATTCGTTTATTATCGATATATCGCAGAACAGTCGCTTATTTCTCAGGAATATTGTTGTGACAATATTCTAATCCTACATCTTGCCTCTTCTCATATCTTTTCTGCGAAGAAGATAAAGATCATGAGAATTTAAACTTCTTAATTTGCCGCAACTCCCTGTCTTTTCATATTTCCTTTATTCTGATACGTCTCTGCATCCAATGCTAGATATTCTACGCGTGTTTTTCCTTCCATTTATTCCTTGACACGTATTCTTTCGACCGTTGAATTCTGACCATTCACGTCCTTTCTTCATTGAATGCACATTGATATTCTCGAGAACTTTCTTCTCCTATAAATACCTTCTTTACTAATTTTTTTTTTCTTCTTTTTACTTTCTCTTTTCTTCTCTGCAACTTCACTGTTCCTCATCTTCTTCCGCAAATTCCGGATCTATTATTCTTTCAATTTTCCTTCTTTAATCTTCTTCGCCTTAATCATCGCTCCCATATTAAGAAATGGCTCCTGCTAAAAAATTAGGTCAATCCACTTTTCAAAAATACCAACAGAAACTTCGAACACTAGGACTCAAACTTTCTGAGATCCCTGGTCATTCTTCAGATACTGAACTTTCCATTGATCTAGTTTCGGAATTTCCTTCTTCTAACGAGAAAATTCTTGTTTTTTGGGTCAATTAGAAGCTGGCCTTCCTATTCCTCTTTATAACCCAGATCTCCCTCTTTTTTATGAGATTATTTCTCATGTTAAATTTTCGCGAGCAATCTGCCAATTAAGTGGGGATTGTATACGTCTTATTCTTGAATATGCCTCTCGTGGAGCTGGTAAAGGATCCCTTTATCCTGATCATGCGAAACATCCTGATTATGAAAAAATCCCAATTATTCCAGCGAAATATACCGTGGAGAATTTCTTTGCGAATTATCAAGTGATTCCAATGAAGAAAGAAAGCACATGTTGGGCTATTCGTTTGAATAGGGATAAAAAAGTTGCAAAGGATAAAATTCTTATGCAAGATATAGACTATCATTCCACAAGAAACAATGGTCCACGCTTCTCCAAGGATGATAAATGGTGCAGATTTCCTCTCCTCCTTGAAGGTCCATATATTTCTGGTACTCTTAACTTTCCTGCATATCTTGCGGCTTATCATCCTTGGGTTTTTAATTGGCCCGAAAAGAATTCTGAGGTATATCTCGCGAAGTTAATCATTATTCGCAAACTTAGATAAATATACTGTTCTTACTAGTTATTGAATTATTTTTTATCAGATTGGAAAAATGAAGGCTAGCTACGCCAGTACTGGGAATCCCAATCTCCTAATTTTTTTGAAAACCTTCACAGATGAAGTAAGAAACATTCTCTTATAACTTTTAACAATATATTATTGCCCCTGTTTCTTATCTTCATGTGTGGTTGTTTTCTAGGAAATACCATTTTTCGCAGTAGTTGAAGCCAAGGATAAAGGCAAAAAATTAATAACTCCAAATGAGAGTTCTGGCACTTCTCCTCATCGCAATGAGAATCAAACTTCTGAGAGTCCTCCAAAAAAGAGAAGAAAAACTCAGCCACTTAAAGAAATTTCTTCTGTCGCTGAAAAATACAATGAGGTTGAAGAGAGTGGAAGAATTAATAATGATGCTACCGTGGGCACCTCTTCAATACATTTTTCCTCCGCAAGGGTTAGGTCTGCGATAGCTCTTTATCAACCTGAGACTCCCATGGATCAATTGTCAAATATCTTTAGAAATCCCATGCAAGGTATTGGAGATGATGATATTGCTCACGCTTGCGATTATCTATCAAAAATCTGTGATGCTTCCATCTTAACTAATAATAAAGATCTTAAAGGGGTCTCGAGATTTATCAACCCAGATTTTATTCATGCACTAGCTTCATTGGTATGCCCCTTTTCTTTTATTTTTCTTGTAGTAAACTTTACACTTGTCATGAATATCGAAGATCTTTTATTTACCCTTACTTATTTTCTCTTATATGGCACAGACTGCTAGAGCTTCTTTTTCTGTTACTTCGGAATTAGAAAATAGATTATCATTATCGCAGAAAAGGCTTACTGATTCACAATCTGAATCTGTGAAACTTCGCGAAAAGAATAAGCAATATGAAGATGAAATATCCATTCTTCGCGAAAAATGTAAGCAATCGGAAGCATCTGGGAATACTGAGCTCCTTAACAAGAATAAATCACTTGAAGTAGATGTTGAAGTTCTTCAACAAAAACTAGCTGACAAGGAGAAGTTCTGCAAACAAATTATTGGTATGATTTATTTTTTTTTTATTTTTTTTACTTTCTTCTTTCTTGCTATTTTAGATTATTTAAACAACCATTTTGCAGATGCCTATAACCTTACTGATGAAGCTCTTATTCTCAATTCTTTTGATGAACCCATAGATGAATCCATTCTTCTTCAACGTCTTAATGACGCTTTAAATAATTATTCCGATGAAAAAATTAATGCTCTGTCTATCGATGAGCTTAGATATCACATTTCCCTTATAAGAATGGATTATAGATCTACTTTGAGTATATCCAATAGTTTTAAGACTTGTAGAGATGAATTTGGAAAAAGAATCAAAACCTTGAAAGCCCAAAAGATGGAACTTGAGAAGGATAAAGAACGCATTACTCTTCAAGGCGCTGAAGCTCTATCAAAGTTCCGCAATGCCCTTATTGACACTGAACTTGAGAGAGATAGACTTAAGGATGAAAACATTAAACTTCTTAAAAGATAAAAACAAATCCGTTCCCATCTTCTCATTCAAAAATGATGATGAACTCGCATGGGCTGCGACAATTCTCGATAATGCTAGGAAAAACTTAGCAATAGATGTCAGTCTTCATACCGAACAGGCAACCTTGATACAAGAAATGATTCATGAAAGAGAAGGTTATTTATTGCTCCTCTAACATCTTTATATCTTTTGTATATTTTTGATAAATTTCTAACTTGTTATTGTATCATCGCAGAATCTGAAGAAAAACATTCTACAAGGATAGCAGAACTTGAAGAAGAAAAAAGTAGTCTTGCAAATAATCTTGCTTCCCGCAATGATAAAATCTCTAGGCTGCGAAAGAAGATAAAGATATCCAACTCCAATTTGCGTAGTAACCTTCTCACCGTTCGCAATAATGTTATTGAGAAAGTCTGCAAAGATAATGATCTTCCTCTTAGTTTATATCCTTGCCTCTTGGAAAACATCCCAACCAGTTCTGAAGTACCAATTATTTCTGACAGTGAGGCTGATATAAATGAGGATGAAAGTGAAGATGAAGAAGAAACTGATGATGAAGATAATGAAGACGAAAATGAAGATAATAGTGAAGACAAATTCCAATAGTTCTGCTTCTTTTTTTTGATCTTCTCCTGTATTTTTCCCTTTCTTTCTTGCGATAATTATCTGCGACAAATTGTATCATTCTTTCTGCAAGATACTTTTAATTCCTGATGTTCTTCAATATATATAAATTCCTTTTCCTTTTGCCTCTATCCGTCTGTTATTTATATGAGTTTAACATATAATGATTAATAACAATACTTATTGTTCTTATACATCGTTCCCATACTTGCCTCTTGTTATTAATCTGAAATATGATAAATGAATCATCGTAAATTTTTCTGCGAACAATTTATTATATGTTTCGCAGACATAATTTTCTTGTGGTCTTATTTTGCCTTCCTAGTTAAAGGTCTTATTAAGCCACTTTTATGTGACAAGATCGCAGGACATTCTTACCTTTATACGTAATAATCCATTAATCTTGCCTTATCATTTAATTTTAATTTCTGCGACAATATGATAAATCTAAGCCATTTTGTGAGATTAATCTCTCTTTGCTTTTTAAGACTTATGATATTTCCGTCTTTGCGATGAAATCGCAGGACGTCTTTGCGATTTATATCCTCTTATTATTTCTTTCATTTATCTCATTATTTGATCTTATCGCAAAAACCCATTGATCTCATCTTAACATTTCTTATTAGGCTTTTTGGCCAGTCATGCGGCAATATGACGGGCCTAAATATTCTTGCGAATATAAAGTCCCATGACATTGCCGTATTTTTTGATACACAACTCCCTAATGGAGGGTATCGCCCTTATCTCTCCCCCCGTTTGCCCCTTCAAGGATTATACATCGTCCATACAAGACTAGCACTTTCCCATCCGGTTCTGCCAACAACCAGTTGTTTTCGCAGCCTTGTCCTTTATGCCTTATATGGCTTATAGTTACAAGACTGCACCCTAAGTGGGGTTTTCTTCGGGCCAAACACATCGTAAGCCAAGACTTGCCATGGATTTCCAGGGTAGGTTCATCCATCCCGGGCACCCACAGCTCAACCGTGTACCTCGGCGCCTTGATCATACGTTGCATTCCTTAGGAGAAACTCTCGGGCGCCCAACCAGGGTATAACCTTATATAATTGGGAATCCAAGTTATCTCTCCCGGATGGATTTTCAATAATCCCAAATCTCCATGACTAGGTTCCAGCAGTGGTATAGCCTTTCCCATAGCCATGCAAAGAGATACCCCCCTTATGACGCACTTTAAGGACATTGCCTCTTACGGAATAGAAACCGCGAACTAAGGTGTACGCCATAAAAGTTCGTCCCATTCTTATATATTTTTAGGCGATTTGCACCCTTATTATGCATTTGCATTAAAAAAAATTATATGATTAGAAATCACCATCTTTTCCTTTTTAATAGAAAAATTTCTTATTTTTGAGCAGAGTTTTTCTTATGTGATTCGAAATCATCTTGTTTTTCGATTGTTCGCAATATGATATTGTTGCACTTCTTTTATTCTTTGATGAATGATTATTCGCAACTTCTTGTTACTTATTTATTTTCTTGCGAGAAACGGTTCATCGCAACATCTTATACTTTTTGTACTCCTGCGAAGAATAAAGATTCCAATTTTTCCCCATCTTCGTATGATTAATCGTTATTGAATCTTTTGGAACAAACTATTCTTGAAGTATAACCTTTCCTCGCAACTCTATATTGTCCACCATCAATTTCTCAGCTCTCTGATTTTGCCTCCTGTTATGTTGCCAATTACGATTTCGGGCGCTTCTTTCTTCGCAAGTATTAATGTCAACTTCATAACACTTTTTGCCTTCAAACCAATCACCTTTAATTATCCCAATACCATGAGGATGTGGAAACTTTATGCATTGATGATATGTTGATGCTATGCCCAAGATCCCATGGATCCATGGCCTTCCAATTAAAGCATTGTAAGGAGACTCTATATCCACTACGCAAAACTTAATTTTTGAAGATATCTTGTTCAATGGAATTTCCATAGTAATTTCTCCTTTTGGCTTGTTTGCGATGCCATTAAAACCATAGATCTTGTAAGTTGAAGGGATTAGCTCATCATCTCTTCCACCCATTGTGCGATAAGTATGATAAAACAAAATATCCACCGAGCTACCAGTGTCAATTAAAACTTTATCTATTGCCCAAGAATTACTTGCTGCATCATCATTATCTTCTTCTTCTCTGTATTTTGGATTTATATCTAACTTCACCACCAATGGGTTGTCATGCATCTTCCCAGGCTCTGATATCTCTTCTGCAGTAAAAGAGATAACTTGTTTCTGCCATTCTTCTAACGGAGAAATCTTCTCAATATTCATCACCTCTCTTCCCTCTATATCCCATGAAAATACTCTGCTTAGCACATTGTCATGGAAATCCTCTATCGTTTTTTGTGAATGTGTAATTGAATTGCAAAGCATATTTTTTGTTGTAGCTCCTACTTCAATGACAAATGTTTCTGCTTCTTTTGCAATATTAACTCTGCGAATTTCTGGTGCTTGCGGAAATTGCTGCGGTTGTAAATATCTTGCTAAAAAATGATTTAATTTTCCCTGTTCGATCATTCGCAAAATGATTCTTTTCACGTTTCTACAATTATTCACAGAATGACCATGAAAATGATGATAAGGACAAAATTCTTGATTGTGATTGTTGGGATGTGGTTCCTTCCCCATGTTCCAGGGTGAGGGTATATTCTCCATTAAAATAATTGCTTCCCAAATATTGTCTATACCAGTATTTAAAGGCGGCAATTTGATATCTTCCCACATATTCCTCTGACTTCTTTGCTCTCTTGAATAATTCTGCCTCTGTCCACCGTAAGTTTCCTGCGGTTGATCAAACCTTGGGACCTTATTATTGTTATTACGATTATAAAAATTTCTCTCTTTTTCTAATTCCTCTTGATCTCTACTCCCCATTGCTACTATCTTTAGTTGATTATCAGTCTCCATTTTCTCTCGCGGATTTTGGGAAGTACTTGCTACTGTATTAATCATCCTTGGTAACAAACTTCCATTTGCTGCGGCTAAACCTGTGCCTGTGAGAATTGGATAAGACTCCATCTCATTTTGTTTTTCCTCCAGAGTGATATATTCCTATTGCAATTCCCGCAACTCTGTCATAGTGATTGTGTTCTTAACTCTGAAGACCTGGATGTATAATAGATTTGTCGCAAACATAGCATTTATGAAGGACAAAATGAGGTATCTTTCATCTACTCTTCCTGCCATTTCACTACACATTGTCCTCCATCTTATGGTTAAGTGCTTCAAACTCTCACCAACCCTCTGTTTCAATCCAAACACATCTTCGATTCCAGGTCGCGCAGAATTATTGCTGATGTAGGCTCCTAAGAAAGTGGTTTGCAAGTGCATGAACGAAGTTATTGTATTCTTGGGAAGACTTTCGAACCACTTTAATGCTTCGCCAGTTAAACTTGACGCAAAATATTTGCACAAAACGACATCATGGTTCTCCCATTGTAGCATACATCGAATATAAGCTTTGATATGTTGGACAACACATGTAGTTCCATCAAATATACTGGTCAACACCGGTAAATTGCATTTTGGAGGTATCCCTCCTAATTGTACCTCTTGAGTAAATGGAGTTTTCGCAGCCTCTTCGATTGCCTCATCAAGTTGCCTTCTTCCTCCTTCTCTTCTGTTATTTATTATTCCTCTCATTTCTGCCAATTCTCGCAAGATTTTTTCATTCCTATCAGAATTTTGCTCCATTGGCTTTTTCAACGCAGCTTCTCTTCGTCTGCGTTCATGCCTTTCTTGTCTTGCAATGTTTCTCGCTTCTTCTCCAACATCTTGGTTTTGCCTTCTTCTGCGACTTTCTTCTTCTTGCAAGTTAATTTGTCTTTCATTCTCTTCCCCATGAATTTCCTCATCCCTTACTATTTCTCTTCGTTGCCTTTCTATGTCTCTGTGAATCCTCTCATATTCCTCATTGAGATTATCATTATTACGATTTTTCGCACGTCGTCTTTCTCGATTGTCATGATTATTCTGACGCAACGCTGCTTGAATTTCTTGCTCTTCTACTTCTGCTCACAATCCCTCTCTTTCTCCTTCTAAGCGTACTTGCTCAATATAATGCCTCTCAATATCGTCTTCGATAATCCTGCGATTTCTTCGAATCTCTTCATCACGTAACATTCTCCTTCTCTCTTCTTGATTTTCTCCCTCATCCTGATTATGTCTAATGTCTAAAGTTTCCCCGCGTGGAATATAACGATCATTTATCAAATTCTCCCCAACATTTTGTATAGGGAGATTTTGCCTTGTTTCTTCTCTATATGATCTTGAATTTGATCTCATGTTGCTTCTCGATCTTCTGTTTTGCAACCTCAAATTTTCCATTCTTAATTCATGATTTTGTCTTGTAAGATTGGCACGCTCTTCTGCCTCTAATCTTCTTTCTTCCTGTATCCTTTGTCTTAAATCATCTTCCATTTCATGTTCTTCATGAATTAATCCTCCATCCATTTCTTGATTTCTTTCCTCTGCTATCGAATCTGTCCTCCAAGTATGCACACTTACTCTATCATAATCCATATTTCTATCTTGTGCTCGTGTTTGTTGATTTGGTGGTTGGATTGAATTTTCTGCTCCATTTCTCATTCTACTTCTTCCTTACCTGTTACTTAAAGATCCTTCCAATTCACCTGTTCCTTCCCCTGCAATTCTTTTACTTCTTCTCACTGTTGTTGGTGGTTCTGATGTATTTCTTCTCCATCTAGCCATTTCTCTTCAAATCTTCAAACTGTAATTTTAAATTTCTCAAGTTTGATTCTCCCTGTTTCTGGACGCCAAAATGTAGTTGCAGGAATTCCCACACTACACCCTATTCATGAATTTACCAACATCTATGACATAATTTGAAGATTAGGGACACTTTTTATTAATTTGATCTTAAGGAATTACAGAAATCAAGAACAAAGAACACTTGATAAAGATTTTCTCTCTCCTAAAACTTTCCTAACACTCAAAAATTCATTACCCTCTTTGGGACTATTCATCTCCTTTATATAGGTATTTACATAGTGGATTACAGCTCATGACAGCTCATTTACAGCTAAGATTCCCTTCAATTTCGGATCTGACTTCTTGCGATAAATCGCAGTTAGCACCGCCTTTAACTTTCGCAGGTTTTATTGATATATCACAGACATGTAACACTTTCTTCGTGTTTCTGTCGTTTTCAGTCATTACGTCATTATTTAAGTCATCTTTGGATGTGTCGCAGAATTTTACTGATGTATCGCAGAGTAATTCGTTTATTATCGATATATCGCAGAACAGTCATTTATTTCTCAGGAATATTGTTGTGACAATATTCTGATCCTACAATGATAATGCAACAAACTTGGCTATATATCAATTTGGTTTGTATTCCGTGGTCTGGAATGAACCTTTAATCACTTCCATCTCATATTTGAATACATTTTACAATTTTCAGATTTTCTACAACACAATCATCTTTGCTAAGAGTATTTGCATAACAACTTAGACTTCATTCCTCCCTTGGGACGATCCTGCTTACACTATACTACTTGCTAGTGTAAAAAGTAGAGAAATATTATTTTTGCGAGATTCGATGCCTCGTCAAAATTGGCGCCGTTGCCGGGGAGGTAGTGGCGAGTTTAGTTGTTATTGTTTATTCTTAGTTTTCGTTTTTGCTTTTATTTACAATTTCTGTTTACTTATTCAATCTTTAAGAATCTGATTTTCAGGTACGATTTCTTTGGTGAATGCGTGGAGAGGGCAGACCAAGTCCTATTGGTATACGTCTTCGATCGGGAACTTTACTTAGAGATTTCATTCGAGCAGTGAATACTCCACTTCATCCTAGTTCTACACCAAGTGAATTCTCAGACTCGGACGAAGAGGAAGATAACACAATGGGAGATCGTCCGCCTGCTCCAAGAACACTCAAGGAGCTCACTTCTCCAAACCTTGATCAGCAGCCTTTATGTATTCAGCTGAATGGAAACATTGAGTTGAAGCCGCAATTGATTAACTTGCTTCCCAAATTCAGAGGTTTATCGGGAGAAGATCCTAATCGTCACTTACAATAATTCCATCATGTTGTAACTAGTATGAAGCAAGCAACTGCAGATGCGGATATGGCTATGATGACAGCATTTCCTTTTTCCCTTTTAGATTCTGCAGGAGAGTGGTTCTTTTGCTTACCCGCTGGAAGCATAACCACGTGGAATGGAATGAAGAAATTGTTCCTTGGAAAGTATTTTCCAGCATCAAAAGCAGATGTGATTCGCAAGGAGATTTGTGGTATTAGGCAAATATCGGGAGAGACTCTTCATGAGTATTGGGAGCGCTACAAGAAGCTTCTAGCTAGCTGACCACACCACCAAATCAGCGATCAACTTGTGATTCAATATTTCTATAAAGGATTACTTTCTACTGAGAGACATTTGATTGATGCCGCAAGTGGTGGTGCACTTACCAACAAGACAATTGCGGAAGCTACAAGTTTGTTGGAGAACATGGCTGCGAACACTCAACAATTATTCACTAGAGATGAATCAGCGGTAAGGAAGGTGAATGAAGTTGGCAATTCTTCACACTTGGAACAGATGATGGGAAACATGGATAGGATGATGCATCAAATCGCTGCGGCTGTCATACCATCATCATCATATACCGAAGATGTTGAGAAAGCAAATGTCATGTATCAAAATCAGCAAAGGCCGAGGTATGATCCGTACTCTAGCACATACAATCCGGGTTGGCGAGATCATCCCAATTTCAGCTACGCCAACAAGCAAGCTGCAGCTCCCAATCCTACTTTTAATCAATAAGGTGGGTACCATTTCTTGCAAAAGCCATGTCAAGAAACTCAAGGCACGAGTATAGATGACAAGTTGAATCTCATTCTCAACACAATGGTGCAAGATAAGCAAAAGTCAGAGATGGATATGAAAGACATCCGAACTCAAATGGTTCAATTAGCTACTGCCGTGAGCAAATTGGAAGCACAAGCAGAGGGAAAACTTCCTTCGCAAGTAGTAAATCACAAGGAGAACGCCAATGCTATTGAGTTACACAGTGGGAAGCAAGTAGAGAAACCGGAAAAATCACTGGTGTCCCATGAACCTGATTTGGAGAGAGAAGAGGGTGAAACATCCCCTAAAAAGGCTGATCCGGTAACAAATTCTTACTCTAAAACTCGTGTTTCTACTCATGTTACTACTCCTCCTTTTCCTAGAAGGTTTGCAAAGTCGAACAAGGAGACATTGTACCAAGAGCTTTTGGAAATCTTTAAGAAGATTGAAGTGAACATTCCACTCATCGAGGCGATAAGGCAAGTTCCGCGCTGGGCAAAGTTCTTGAAGGAATTGTGCACTAACAAGCACAAATTGACCAGTAATGAAGTGATGAGTGTGGGGGAAAATGCTTCGGCATATCTTCAAAAGAAACTCCCACCTAAGTTGAAGGATCCCGGTAGTTTCACTATACCATGTACTATTGGTAAAGTCAGGTTTGAGCGTGCTATGCTAGATTTAGGAGCATCCATTAATGTTATGCATGCCTCCGTTTATGAATCATTGAAACTTGGACCTCTTAAAGATACCGGTATTGTTATACAACTTGCTGATAGGTCTAATTCTTACCCGAAAGGGGTTATTTAAGATGTTTTGGTGCAGGTTAATCAACTCATATTTCCGGCTGATTTCTATGTTCTTGACATGATGGATGAGGATTCACCATCGACTACCCCCTTGTTGTTGGGTAGACCATTCATGAGAACCGCGAGAACCAAGATAGATATTTTCAAATGATCTTTAACTATGAAATTTGATGATGAGATCATAAGTTTAAATATCTTTGAGGCTATGAGATATCCTAGTGACGTGAATTCATGTTTTTCTATTGATATTGTTGATTCTCTAGCTCAAAAGATGTTTGAATTGAATAGTGATGATGCTTTAGAAAACACCATAGTCGAAGGTTTAGGTTATGGGAAATACAAAGACATTGAAAGTGAATTGTCTATTTGTGATGAGCTTAAAGAGGATGTTTTATCTCTTAACTCATTACAAGAAGTTCCACAAAAGTATAATGCGTCTTATATTTCTTTGTCGATTACTAATTAAAAACTTTTACCCTCGATTGTGCAGGCACCTACTCTTGAGTTGAAACCTCTTCCGGATCACCTTAAATACGTATATTTAGGTGACAATGAAGAGTTACCGGTGATCATTGCCAACAACCTCACCGAGGTGCAAGAGGAGAAGCTTGTTCGAGTGCTAAGGGAGCACAAGTATGCCATTGGATGGACCATTGCCGATATCAAAGGAATCAGTCCTTCCACATGTATGCACCGAATACTTCTTGAGGAGGGGGAAAAACCAACAAGAGAAGCTCAACGTCGCTTGAACCCTCTAATTATGGAAGTAGTCAAGAAAAAAATCCTGAAGTTGTTAGATGCCGGGATTATCTATCCCATATCCGATAGAAAATGGGTGATCCCAATTCAAGTCGTTCCAAAGAAGTCCGGAATCACGGTGGTGAAAAACGAAGACAATGACTTGGTTCCAACTAGAATCCAGACCGGTTGGAGAGTTTGCATTGATTACCGAAAGCTCAACTCTACCACCTGAAAGGATCATTTCCCTTTACCATTCATTGATCAAATGCTTGAAAGGTTGGCTAGACGTGCTTACTATTGCTTCCTTGATGGGTTTTCAGGTTATAACTAGCTTGTAATAGCTCCAAAAGACCAAGAAAAGACAACGTTTACTTGTCCTTTTGGCACTTTTGCGTATAGACGTATGCCATTTGGCTTGTGCAATGCTCCAGCCACTTTTAAACGTTGTATGGTAAGCATATTCTCAGATTATGTGGAAAGCATCATAGAAGTGTTTATGGATGATTTTAGCGTGTATGGTGATTCCTTTGACAAATGCTTAGGTAACCTTGCACTTATTCTTAAACGATGCGTAGAAACTAATCTTGTGCTTAATTGGGAAAATGTCACTTTATGGTCACTCATGGGATTGTGCTAGGCCATGTTGTATCTTCTAAAGGGTTAAAAGTTGACAAGGCTAAGATAGATTTGATTCGGAACTTACAATACCCCACAAATGTGAGGGAGGTTCGCTCTTTTCTTGGTCATGCAGGATTTTATAGGAGATTCATCAAGGATTTCTCCAAGATTGCAATGCCCCAGTGTAGACTTTTACAAAAAGATGTGGCCTTTGATTGTGACAAGGAGTGCAAGGAAGATTTTGATACCTTGAAAGAGTTGTTGACTACCGCACCAATTATCAAACCACCCGATTGGAGCAAGCCATTTGAGTTGATGTGCGATGCAAGTGATTATGCCGTTGGAGCCGTGTTGGGACAGCGAGATGGTAAAGTTTCATATGCCATCTATTATGCTTCTAGAACTCTCAACGGAGCACAAATCAACTACTCCACTACTGAAAAGGAGCTTTTGGCTATAGTGTTTGCACTAGATAAGTTTAGATATTATTTAGTGGGTACAAAGGTGGTTGTTTTCTCCGACCATGCTGCACTTCGATACTTTCTAACAAAGAAGGATGCTAAGCCAAGGCTCATAAGGTGGATACTCCTTCTTCAAGAGTTCAACATGCAAATCAAGGACAAGAAGGTCAGCGAGAATACCGTAGCGGATCATCTAAGCAGATTGGTTGTGTCTGAAAAAGCGATTCCTTTGCATGATAGCTTCCCGGATGAGCAACTCTTTGCGGTTGGTGGCACAACTCCATGGTACGCTGATATTGTCAACTTCTTGGTAATGGGTCAAGTACCTAGTTCCATGTCTACATTCCAAAAATACAAGCTCAAGAAGATTGCCAAGCAATATATATGGGATGAACCTTATTTTTGGAAGCATTGCTCCGATCAAACGATCCGCAGGTGCGTACTTGAATCCGAGTTCCAATCAATTCTGAATTTTTGTCACTCATATGCTTGTGGTGGCCATTTCGGATCTAAGAGGACAGCCCTCAAGGTTCTCGAAAGTGGTTTTTATTGGCCTACATTGTTTAAGGATGCATATTTATTTTGCAAGGCTTGTGATAGGTGTCAAAGGACAGGTAACCTTGGTGGTAGAAACCAAATGGCGCAAACACCAATTCTCGTTGTTGAGATTTTTGATGTTTGGGGTATAGACTTTATGGGGCTTTTTGTGAATTCCAATGGGAAATTTTTTATACTTCTTGCTGTAGATTATGTTTCTAAGTGGGTGGAAGCTAAAGCCACTCCCACCAATGATTCTCATGTTGTTTGTGAGTTTGTGAAGGAACATATCTTTTCTAGGTTTGGAACACCTCGAGTGGTGATTAGTGATGGAGGTTCGCACTTCAAGAGATCCTTTCACGCTCTTCTAAAGAAGTACAACATTTCTCATAAAGTTGGCACACCGTATCATCCACAAACGAGTGGACAAGCTGAAATTTCCAACCGGGATATTAAGTCCATCTTAGAGAAGACGGTGAACATTACAAGGAAGGATTGGATTTATAGACTCAATGACGCTTTGTAGGCGTATAGGACAGCTTATAAGACACCCATCGGTATGTCTCCTTTTAGGCTTGTCTATGGAAAACCTTTCCATCTTCCCGTCGAACTTGAACACAAAGCTTATTGGGCTATCAAGGTATGTAATATGGAATTAGATGCAGCTGGTGAACATAGGAAACTTCAACTCAATGAGTTAGAAGAGATACGAAATGATGCATATGAAAGTTCATGCATTTATAAATAAAAGACCAAAGCTTTCCATGATAAGATGATTTCCCGAAAGAGTTTTGAAGTAGGGCAGAAAGTACTTTTATTCCATTCTCATCTTAAATTGTTTCCGGGTAAACTTAGGTCCAGATGGGTTGGACCATTTGTTGTTACTAATGTGTTTGCGCATGGTGCAGTTGAGATTACTAGTCCCAAAACAGGGCTGGTTTCCAATGTTAACGGCCATCGCTTGAAACCATACTACGAGCAGTTTGTGACGGAGAATCAGGATATGATCACATTGAGTGATCCACTCCCTCTGGAGGAGTAATTGGAGCTGAACGTCGGGCTGACGACGTTAAACCAAGCGCTAAGTGGGAGGCAACCCACCGGTTTTGTATCTTTTACCTTTATCTTTTTATTTTTCAGCATTTTATCTTTTATTTTTCTTTGTTTTTGCATTTCATTTGCGGAATTTCCCACCTTGAACTTTCTTTGGACGATTCAATTTTACATTGAGGACAATGTAAAGTTTAAGTGTGGGGGAGCATTTATATGTTTGTATAGTTTATTTGATACTTTGTTTGTTGCCTTTAGAAAAAAATCAGAAAAATAGAAAAACAAAGAAAAAATTGTGCTTTTTGAACTCCGAAATCTAGAAATTTATGCCTTTAGGATGACACTATTAGTGGATGGAACCATTGTGATTGCAGGATTTAAGGAACCCATTAATTAACAAAGATGAACATAGCTCAGAAATTATAAATTACATGTTAGTTGTTACCATATCTCGGAATATCACCATATCACATTCTATTTTTATTTTTCCATATTTATCTATTGTTCTCTAAGTGCTTTGGTGGGTCACTAAAAATCGAGTTGTTATTACTGCTATGATGAAATAGAGTGATTGAGTTGCTAAGAAAAAGGAAAAAAAAAAGAGACCGACCAATTAGACCAAACGGAATAAAAATGACACTTGGGAATAGCAGTATGTGTGAAACGTAGTCTCCGTCGCCTAAACAAGCGTGGAATTCAGGATCCAAGGAAACTATCACGTACTTGCTGACAAGAAGCATGCGCTTGGATCCAAAAGATCTAATCATGCCGTCTAAATATTAAAAAAAAAGAAAAAAAAATGTGAAAAAGAAAAAAGAAAAAAGAAAAGAAAAATATTATTATTGTGTTGAATAAAGTCACTCATGGTTCCCTTGTATATGCCAGTGAGTTGATGTAGAAATAAGTTTGTTGATCGCTGGTTCCCTTGTATATGCTAGTGTATTGACACTAGAATTCAGACCAGTAACTCAATCCAATAGGATAGGTTCATCTTGGCGATGACCTTCAGACAGATATGGGATACATCGATCACTTGTGAATATTCGCCACATCTACCTCTTTATCCATGTTCTTAATCTTTCCATTGTGATTGTGGTTAGTCAGATTCCGAGTATTGTGGTTTGTTCGACTTTCTAAGAAAAACTTTATACACTTATATATGAACTGAATTTGCACAAGGTACCTCCTCCTGTAGTCATTTTGGATTCGTTCATTGATTTGTCACAAATAGACGGAGTTGGAAATATAGGTTTTGTAGGCAGACCTCTTGTAAACCTTCACGAGACTAAAACTCGTCAACTAGGGACACCTAGGGGTTCAAAGGCTTGTTATTTATGCTTAAAGTGACCGTAGCCTCGACAAGACGGAGTTGTATGTATCTTTTAGAATTATTTTGTTTGATTTGCTCGAGGACTAGCAAAGTCTAAGTGTGGGGGAATTTGATAGGTGTCTAAAACACCTATATATTTATCTATTGTTTATGCTTTCTCTACTAGTTTTCTTGTAAATTATGTATCTTATGATTTCTTTTGAATATTTAGGTACTTTAGAGTCACTTGGAACAGAAGAAGAAGAAAAGGCGAAAAAATCTCATCTCATGTGCAAATGCTTTTGGAGGCGGATTATTTCTCACAAATTGCTTTTATTTCTTCATCTATGTCTGAAAAGTATGTCGACTTTAGTGATGCAACTTTTCTGTCTGAAAAGCACGACAAATTTAGTGATGACTCTCATTGAAGAGAAGAAGTAGATTTGAGAAGTGAAAGATGGTTGTTGGTGGAAGGCGAAAGAAGGCGTTCATTTGGAGCGGGCTAAGGTATGCGAACAGGAGGTGATGAAGAATAAACTGTCAGTCCCTCAAAACCGACAATTGTGTTGATAAAGAAATTAGGTTGTCGGTTATCTGAAACCGACAAGCCATAGAAGAGCTACTACCCCTTATCTATACCACCTGGGTGCATATAGTAATCCCAGCTTTAGTACATGATCCTAAATCTAGAATTTCGCCTCTCATAACCAGTTCCCTGAAATTCAGAGAATGATTTGGGCAGAAACTGAGGAGAACAGAAGAGTGATGGATGCTGGTAAAGAGGAGAGAATCAATTGAGGAGTTGAGATGGAAATTCAGGGTTTTACTGAGTTTGAATTCTCAAGAAAAATCAGTTGAGGAAGGGATTGTAAACTAGGGTTTGGATCTGAAATTGAGGGTTTAAAGAAATAGCTGAGAGCAATCGATTAACCTGGGTTCGTGGTTGCTGTCGAGAATCAAGAAGACGTGAAGAATTGAAGATGGGGTTTTGGTCGAATTTGCAGATAGAGATGTGGGTATAGTCTGCAGTTGAAAGCAAGTTGGTACTGGTCTAGATATGAAATTCTGGGGTTAGTTCTGGTCAGGGAAGGTTGCAACTGAGGTCAATGGTTGGCTGTAATGGATTGTATGGCTGAGAAACTGCAATCAGATGGAGTAGCTGATGCTAATGGATTTCTGGTGGTTTTGTTGAACTGCATATGGTTGAATTGCAGCTAGTGGAGGAGCTATAATGGGATATATGGAGCTACAGCAGCTGAGAAGATGAATTCATGGAAGTACAGGTGCTAGATGGAGTGGCAGGTGAGCTGTGGTGGCACTATTGAACTCCAATGGTGGTGTTGGTTGGCTTGAACTGAGCCAACAAATAGACAGAAATTGAGGTGGAAGTGTTGCTCGATGCTGTGGAGATGAGGGAGATGGTTGTGGATGCAAAGTGAGTTCAAGGGCTGTGTTAGGAGGTTAAGTAGCTGTTGCAGGTGAGTTCAAGGAGAAGCTGAGTTGATGCAGCTGGAACTGAAGTGGTGGAGATGATATTGCAGCCTGGCGTTGCATCTTTAGGTGATGGTGTTTGTGCTGTGTGTGGTGAGTCTGTACAATGGTGGCAACAGTTGGGATTATAGTCGAGAGTTTCAGCCAAGAATTGATTGCAAGCAGCTGAGATTGCAGGTACAAAAGCTGGTGCTTGTGTGTGAACTGTAATGCTTATAGTATGTGACAGAGCAGTCAATGAATGAAGCTACAGCAGGCAATGGAAGATGCAGTTCAGCTAAGTGGGTGTGCTGCAGTGAGCTGGTGTTGTTCTCAGTGCAACCTGGCGGTTTTGATGGTGTTGGATTATGCAGCTGAGTTGGAGATGATTGAACTCAGCAAGGGTTTCTGAAGCATTGCAGGTGGCAATGCAAGAGTGAGAATATGTGTTGGCAGGGTTTTGCAGAACTGGATGCAGTTGAGCAGATAGCATGAAGCTGTGGCCAAGTGCTGAATGCACTGTGGTTGTTGCTGCCATGGAGTGGATTGAAATGCAGTATAGTTGTATATGGAGAGAACTGAAGCGCAATGAATTTTCAAGTATGAGTTGGTGCTAGTGAACCGTTTTGCTGCCATGGCTGTGCACGAGGGTTGTCGAGCATTGGCTTGGACATGAAAATCCATCAGGGTGAGAAATGCAGCTACAAATGTTGGTGCTGCTGTTGCTTTGCAGAGCAGGAGTAGGAGTAGTGACTAAACTACAGCTGAAATGAAGTTGTTATAGCTGGGAAGTTGGACAAGGTTTATAGGGGAGCTGAGATAGGTGGAGTAGGCACTGGTGGAAATTCAAGTGTAGAGAATGATGTATTGCCGCCAAGAATTGAGATTGCAACTGAGTTGCAGGAGCCAATGAATTTGCAAGTGTAGCTGGTAACAGGGATGGCAAGAGACAAAGCTGCTAGTGGTGTATTGATCAACAGCAAGTACTGACCTGTGCAATGGCACAGGCTTTGACAGCTCTGGCTTAGTACTGAGTTGATTTCTGACACAGATATGAGCCTGACTCACCCATTTGAATCATAGAAGAGTTACCGGTCGTCCATTGATACTTGCAGGATATCTGAGATTTTCCGTTGACCAGATTCCGGCGCCGACGGCCAAGTTCCGGTCAACTTCCGGCAATACACCCAGTTTTCCGGCGACTATTATATGGCATGTTCTCTACTGGGATACTCTCACACATGAGTTATATGGGCTTGGTGAATACATTGGGCTTGTACTTTTGGGGATATGACCTAGTTTGAGGAGAAAAATCTACAAAAATGCAGGATTTCTACACTTTGTTTAATCACGTATTTTCTATTCTACAGGGAGTTTTGCAGAGAGCGGGAACTAGGGTTTGCTTCCTTGTTTCATTTTCATCTTCATTATTTCATTTATTATATTTGATGATGAACTCCATTATTATGAGTAACTAAAACTCTCTTTGATTAAGGGGGCGATTTGAAGCCGAAATATGAATCTATATTTGATATGAAATAACTTGTTCTCTTGTATTTATTTATGTTATTGATTGATTTTCTACTATTCTACTATTGTCTATGGATTATTTGTTAAGGGTTTAAGTTCGAAATTGAATCATTAATTCTTAATCTATTTGCTAGTTTAGATTTTCTTCGACCCGTAATTGTCTAGAGAAGATAAACACAAGTAGCAATATGTGGGTACTGATGATGGGACTTTGTTAAGTATCCATATGTAGAAATCAACACTAGTAGGTGATTCATGCTTTTGAGTTCATCACTAGGAGAAACCTTATCTCACAGAACTTAGAGCACTTGTTTAAGTCACACCTAGTAAGCGTACCTCTAGGAAATTTGGCAAGTAGGAACCGGTAGTCGAGCGCTTCTGTATCCGGTGAGCTAGGAGATAGTAACGGAATAGTTGAGCGTACTAATTATTCTAGGGTTGTTAGTAACATGATAATGCAACGAACTTGGCTATATATCAATTTGGTTTGTATTCCGTGTTCTGGAATGAACCTTTAATCACTTCCATCTCATATTTGAATACATTTTACAATTTTCAGACTTTCTACAACACAATCATCTTTGCTAAGAGTATTTGCATAGCAACTTAGACTTCATTCCTCCCTTGGGACGATCATGCTTACATTATACTACTTGCTAGTGTAAAAAGTAGAGAAATATTATTTTTGCGAGATTCGACGCCTCGTCAGAACTTGTTTGTGGGAGAAAACTACTTCTGCAGGTTTAGGTAATTTTGGGTGTGTGTGGATGAGGAGTGAATTTAAACCTTCAACAAATGTGCTGCACGATGAGCACTTTTGATTCGAGAGATAATCTGTACAATTCTGGCCTAAACCGAAGACACGGCCGTTCCAGATTTGTTTCGATCACAGGTGAAGGATGTGAGGTTGATCTTAGGGAGGGAAGCGAAGAAGGTGTTGAGAGTATGAAGGTGAAGGCTATTTGATGACTTGTTAACATAAGGTTGAGCAGGCTAGAAAATGTTGCAGGCAGGCTCTGGGTGTTGAATACGATGGTATTAACACTTGGTTTTTTCTGTGTTATTGGAAATAGGGAGGAGAACCTATTTATACAAGTCGATAAGCCTTCATAACGTCTCTCGTGGGAAAGTGGAGGAATTGGAGTGATGGAGGAAGTGGAGGTGTGTGTTAGTGTCACACGGTTGCTTGCCCACTTCTCCTATCATCGCTAACCCCCCATGTTTCCCTGACACGATCTTGTGATGGTGTGTTGCACGTTGCACGTGGTAGGCTCGGAAAGATACCTACTATTGTGTATACTGCAAGTGCACAGTGTCGACAAGCAACACAGGGCAAGCACAGGTCGAACCACAGAGACTTGGAGAGTGTAGAAGTTGATTCTAAATCCTTACTAAGAACTGATTCAGAGAGTAACCAAAGGGGGTTTGTTTTTGTCGATACGACGAGATATTGGCAAAGACTTAAACAGAAAGTAATTTGAATTAAAATATGCAATTAAATCAAGGTGTAAATATTGAGAATATGGAAACTAGGGTATTCAAATCCACCACTAACCTATGATATGCATTCAACTTGTAATATTATTCTTGTCCTTATAGTAGATTCAAGTCAACCGTATAACTAAGGTGTTTCTCCAATGGATAATTTAATCACAACTAAAGTATTTCTCCAAAGCATTAATTGTCTAATTAAGCACAACTAATCTAAAGATCAATATTTGGTTAAGCATGAGTTGTAGCATAATCAACATAGAGATATTCTAACTACAATGGATACATGGCATACATTGTGAGAGCAAGATGTTGAAAAACTTGGATTAAATTATATCTTTAAACAATTCTAAACTTCCAAGAACAAGATACAAGATATGAATACATACCAATGAGATTAGGGCTTCATCTAAACCCTAGTAAATGAAATTAGAACATGAAGAACATTACAACAAAATTGAAATTTGATAAACTAACATGAACAAGCTATTCTTGGATGAGTTTTCAACACAACAACCCTCTCTATTTATACACAAAAATTCTCTCACACTTGGGATCCGAATTTCACTGTAGCAACCACTCAACAATTAAACAAAACATGTTTTCTTAATTGATGGATAGAATGGAATACAATGGGGGGTGAGGTGGAAATGGATTTGGGTCTTGGGTTTTGGATCATGGGTTGTTTAATCCCATGAATTTGTAAAACAGGTTGCCAGCGATGCGCAAGCGGTTGCAACGCTTCCAACTTTCTTCTCTTTTGTCTTCTCAATTCTTCCAAGCTTTATTTAGTACTTAAAAACACAAAATTAATTAATACAAATATTTATTCTTGAAGATGGTAAGAATGCAGAATTTGGGATAATATATGACTTTGAAGCGCGAAAGATGAGTTAAGTGCCAATGAAAAGGTGTATGAATATGCAATATTTGGCACTCATCAGCACGCTGTAAACCGCCAGACCAATACCCCAGTTTGTATCCCCCAGTTGTGACGTGATTAACGTCTCGAGTGAGTCATGGGACCCACATAAGGTAGCAAACGGTGCTAGGTAAAATAATCAAGTTGTTTGTAGGCACATATTGTATGCATGCGGTGCATTAAATATGCTTAACATACTTGAAGCCTACACAACCTTGATGAAAAGATTGCAAGTTGGAGTGACTCAACTAGCTATGTTCAGGCGTTGTTCGGAGGTAGCATGAGCGGGACCTACCTTGGCCGATTATTCCATGGGGAAGTGTAGAGGATGGTGATCACGATGATACCTTGTTTGCCACCTAACTCCCTTCCTAGGCTATTCATCCAAGCATGCGAACTTGGACGGACGAGATTGATGGAGGAATAACCGTTGGATTAGGGTTTGGAAGGCTTGCGAGCTTTCTCTTTCACCCTAACGGTTTTATGCCTTGGGAGGCATGCATGGAGTGTCCGATTGTCCCTGCATGTAGGTGGGACGCCACTCTACACGTCGACGCCAACTGGAAGTCAATCGGAGCAATCTGGGTCACCCGTTCTAGCCTGCGATGACGGATGGCCGAGATTAGAAGGGATCTCGCATGCTGCCTTTGGGCACGAATTTTGAGATAGCTGGTCTGCAACCGACCATGGCCGATTGTCTGGCCATGTATCCGGTCCCATGGTGAGTACACATGCGTCGTCGGCCAGCAGTTGTGCTTCGAAATCGTTAATGCGCTCATGCCCAAAGTTGCTTGGTCGCAACCTGTAAGCAAACCCTAATTTTAGGGTTTGTGAGACGCAGCTTCATGCTAGCGCATCTCGACGCCCATGGATCCTATGGTGAAGCCGTTTGCATCATTAGGAAGGTAGACCTGCGGTGAGCATGTGCGTGCGCGCTACTCGGTCCCGCGCATGATCTAGGCCGTCCAACCATGCCTGTGGAGTTGGACGGATGAGATCTATTTTTGAGTTTGTTTTCAGCAGGTGAGACTAACATCGGTAGTCTTGCATGCGTTCAATGGGGCTAATATAACCCGCCGTCAGGTAGCCTATGGGTGTTTGCATGTCGAACACAAGGCTTTGAGTAGGTCATTAATTGTAATGCTGCAAACCTACAGAAAATCGGGATGGTTGCTACATGCTCCGCTCTGGGTAGGTTTTAATTCTCAGGGATGGTTGCACATGCTCCAATGAATTATCATGGCGAGAAATATTCATCGCCTGAAGGCTTTATCCTTTGAAGGACGTCAGCTTACAAAAATTGGCTTTTTACAATTTTAGCCTTTAAATAGAAATCCACCATCAACATTAAGTCCCCTGCCTAGCATGTAATGATTACACTGTTGCAGGGTAGGCATGAGATGGTGACAAATATACGTAAAATAAATAAAGGTAACTAACCTTGGAAGGCAGCCGCTAGTGATTATCCATGTGAACGCACCAACGCAGGCATGAAACCTTGGGTGGGCCGGTTTCCCTTCTTGGTTTTTGGAAGCAAAAAGGAATCCTTTTCTAATTATACTTCTTCAAATTTTTGCCTATAAAAGGGAGAACCCTTTTTCGTTTCACGATTTTTTTTTTTTTTTGTGAACTTCCAGCTCTCTGCTCGTGCTGCCGCCATCGTTGTTGCCGCCGGCGCCGTTAATCAAGTACGTGCAATTTTTTTTTTTTTTTTTTTTGCAAACCCTAATTATTTAGGTAGAGTTTATTTTGCACTTTGAGAGGATTATAGGTGCAACAAAACATACCATAATTGATTCCTTTACCGCCTGCCAGGATTGCGTAGTAAAAGAAAGCATAAACATGTTGCTCGTTCCCTTTATCCTTGCATGTCAAAACCCAGGTTGTAGCTTGATAGAACCGCTGCCTTGAACTTGTAGACATGATAACCAACTGTAGAAAATATGTTGACATGTTGGCTTAGTTTTAGGGATGCGTATGCAAACTTTAGTGCCCGCCTGCGTGATTTTGAGGTACTCTTGCGCTTGCGTTTATCGAAATTACTGTAGAATCCTCATACAAACTCGGATTTTGACGGTCCGCATATGTATCCTCAATCCCAGAAAATTTCCAAGCTTTTACAAAGAAGCTTTTTGAATTTTGAGCGTGTTTAGGGGATAAAAACCGCGAAATAGTAAACTTCCAGGAGGTTTTCAGAATTTTTTCAGGTTGCGTGTTTTCTGATGTTTTGGCCACCCCTCCTTGCTATTTCATCCGATTGTCGTGAAATTTTGATATGTTGTAGGTAACTTCCATATGAAGAGAATGGCATATAAAATAACACTAGATTCTATACCCATTGCTCCCAGTTCGTAATCGAACACAGGGTAGTGTAAATTTCCCTCAACTGAGTTTGTTTGGCAGACGCTTGAACCATCCCAATCCCATGTAATCTCCGTATTAGGTGCCTAACAGAGAAGTTGGGAATCACGAGAATCTTTTATTGCCTTACGACTCCTTGGAAACATGCTGACACTTCCAATCTTATTGCAGTTGCTCAAATGATGAACACGGAGGATAATGTTGTGAATGGAGGTGTCGACCCTTTCAGAGATATGCCAAATATAGATGATGAAATGCTTACCAAGTCTTTTCCAAACATCCGGAAGCATCCCAATCATAAAATATGCCTTATTACCAGTACAGAAAGTGATGAGGGTCGCTCGTCATCTTTAGTAGGCGTGATGAGGTTTTGTCTCCAGAATAAAGGATATCCACCTTCCCATATTGACTTCAAAATTTGTCAGACTCCACTTAGCTCATACGAAGGATGGATGTGTCGTATGTTGGGTAACGCAAGGATTAAAGACAACTTGACCAGGGCGCGAATTCTTGATGCTGTCAGGGAGTCCGCAATTCTCCATGTTAAGAAGGACATCCCAGGTTTGGTTGCTTTTGCTTCTCGATGGCGTCCTTCTACAAATACAACTTTACGCACATGGGGTGAAATGAATATTACTCTTGAGAGCGTGTCTGCATTAATGAGTCTTCCTATCGCTGGCAGTTTTAATTTCAAACAGTCTGGCGATGATGAAGATGCCATCCACCAGGCTATAATTCAGAAACTAAACGAATACGACCAGCTGGACAAGAAGCCGAAATGTTTCCACACATGGTGGGTAGGTGAATGGTCCTCCATGCAAGGTAATGATGATCTTAGCACAGCTGCATTCTTGTCCTTGTGGTTGTCCAGAGATATTCTTGATGACGGCTCAGGAACGAAAACTATTAGAAGGAAGATCATCATGTTCGCCATTAAGCTAGGAAAAGGTATAACTCTCCCCTTTGCTTCGTTATTCCTTGGCTCGTTGTATGGTCACCTTAATTCTTTAGTGGAGGAGATGTATATTTCCAACGGGTACATGAAGGTGGATACATATGTGCACGTCGCCTTTCTTCAAGTGCTTTTGTGGGAACACTTTAAGGATTACGCTCCCATTCCTACAACCTCAGTCCCCAGCTTGTATGGTGGTTCAAGAATACTCCGTTGGCAGAATAGACGTCCAAAAGTTGGGGTGAGGCCTGTAGATTTGCTCGATAGTGTGAGTGCCATAGACTTTCTTCCTTGGGGGTCGGTTCATCCTTCCGCCATCGTCCCTGTCATTGAGCTGCCGCCTGAGGGGAGAGATATGAGCCCTGAAGAAGTTGTTTTCCTGCGGAGCTGTATACCAGGATATGTTCCTTCTTTTTGTGATAACAGGCTAAGCATCATTCCATATAATATTGATAGAGCCGCTCGCCAAATGGGTTTTGATCAAGGTGTCCCATTTCGTCGTCCCGTAACGCCTTCAGAAGAACTTAAGTCATCATGCCTTGACGTTGATGTTTTCTCGCCGGAGCTGAACCTTCCCTTTCCTTCCCCGAGGAGAAAGCCGGTAGCTACTTCTGGTTACAAAGATTTTTGGAGGGGGAAACTGCTGCTCTTTAAATCATTTGCTAGTGAAATGGAAACTGACCTTCGTGGTAAACCTCTTGATGACGTCTTGGTTGGTCATAGGCGATTGAAATCCCTTCTAGGAAAACGAGACAGGGTTAACGCCACCGACTATAATCTCAAGTCCAAGAAAATGAAGCGAGCATGTAGCCCAGTAATTCTCAACTCTTCCAATATGCAGGTATTCTGAATTCTTTATGCTTGATTTCCAGTTTCGACTTTCATGAGCAGTTTTATTAATCCTTGTTGGTGATCAGGGGATTCCTGAAGAAAATGCCTTTGCTATACTGGCTCGAGTTTACAATGAGGAGCGTGGAGGCAATGGGAAGTCTGGAAATATTCATACTGATAAGTCTGATAACAATGACCTTCATGTAGAGCAGTCTGGCAACACTGATCCTCATGCGGAGAAGTCTGGCTACACTGATCCTGTCATATATAACGATGAAGGTGGTTCAAGATCGATTGAAGAGAATGCCTTCCAGAGCAGTAATTTTAGTGAGCTTGTAGATGAGGCCGTGTAAGAAATCCAGACCAGCACTCCGAGGAGTCTGGAAGGGACATCAGCTGCGATGGTTCCTTCTAAAGAGATGTTGTCGCCAACAGTCTTTCCTGGTGCTATGTTTGACCTTCCATTTGATAATCCACGTCCTGATCATGTGTTGGTTGGAGGGTTCAGCGTGCCGGCTCAGTTTGAGGAGTTGTATACCAAAATATGAAAGAAATATGGTCATATTGCCACCACCACGAAGCTGATGAGTCGTCTTGCTTTGGTCAATCGCGTTCAGGAGGCCTTACCCGCTATTCAGGAGATGAGCGTTGCAATTGGTCGTGATGTTTCTGAAGACGTGATGGAAGACTGGAAGTGCCACTTGGATGTGTTTGAGCAGTATGACTTCAGTGCTCCTTGGTTCTTCAAAGGGTTTTATGCAATTCAGGAGATTCATAAGAAGCAAGGTATGGTGTCTTCCACTGAATGCGTCGTTCGTCAGAAACAAAAGGTTAGTAGGTTGGCCGAGGAGTTGAAATTTCAAAAAGCCGTTCTCCGGAAGATGGAAGCTGCTCTTGCTCAGAAGAATGAGGTGTTGCTGAAAGACTTTCCCTGAAGTATTCATGCTGTCTGCTTGTGTTTTCTCTTTAGATGTTTTTCGAGTGATTGTGAGGATTTCCTTTCACACAGTTTGGTTTTAGGTTTTGAATTGATGGGTGATTGAATCTTGGACTGGTTTATTTACGACATGATGTTATGAATGTTTGACTCTTGGAAAAGATTATTCTAAAATAGAATCTGAATCTTATATTATGAGTGATCATACATGTCATGTGAAATTAAAAACGCAGTGTGAAAGGGAAAGGTGAGGGGGCGAGAGCATGTATGGTGCCTGCTCATTGAGTATCATGTTCATATATGTAGGATGCCAAGTCCCCAGTAGGATATATAACTATCTTACAGTAACATTTGCTGGAACTTACTTATCTTTCGAAATCCGTGTATGAGAATGAACACTCCCGAATACTTTCTCCCCAAAGAGCGCTTGCTAATTTTTTGAGGGGAAAGGTTGTTTTTCTGAATTTATCTTATCGTGGACAATGCGTTTCAATGCATGGAACTTGCTGGTGGGGTGATGGAAAAATCGATGGTAATGACAATACCTCGGGTTGGATGTCTCTTGATCGGTGGGCGGACGCCACACAGGCGGCAGTTGTACTTCTCCATCACGTACCCATGTCTCCAACAACTCCACAATCTTCCTTATGGGAAACGGGAATCGTGGACCTCTTGAGTCTAAAATTTCCTGCATCGGCGCGTGTCATGACTCTTCCCTTGGGTCTTGGTGTGAAGCACGCTTTGGAGACAGAATTGAGGTGTTATCACGTGTCACCGCATCCGCGGCCCTCTTGGTCGGGTGATTCTACTGAAACATGGAGGACGTTGCTCTGGCGATTGTATTGTTGTTGTGCTGGTGATTTGAAGGCTGCAGGCTCCTACGTTCATATGATCTATGATTGATTTCGCCTTCCTCCAGTGTTTCTTCCCCTGGATGAAGAGTCATCACGGGTTGGGCATTGTTCTGAGCTTTGGCAAGAGACTTGAGGTATAAATCTTCTAACAAGGCTTCGTATGCAGTTGATTCTCTGTTTTTTATCCGGCAAGCGTCATAATTCTTCATGTTGGTCGATCCATCTCGAGCTCCCATTGCCAGGTGAAAGGTATTGTTCGTATCTGGGCTCTCTGGGGCCATGTGTTCCGCCAGTTCTTCTGAAAACCTGACCTTCAGAATTTTTTGCGTCATTAGTGATATTTCCTGGGTAGCTTCTTGCAGAGCCCTCCTGTAACTGAGCCAATATGTCGTTCAAGAGACGGAAGGTTTCACTCTGCCTTCTAGCAATACCTGCTTGATTTGCCAGGACATCTTCCAGCATCCTGGTCACATTTTCGATGACACTTGGATTATCCATGTCTTCTGAAGGATTTAACGAATGGGAGTACATCTCAGGATGAATTTTTGGGATTTGGTGAAGAGTGAACTGAAAATCGAATCAAATCTAAGATCTACCCCTCCAAAGTCGAATAAAAACTGTCATATTTTAAAGATTAGAGTTTTGCAACCGAGAGATTAACCTCCCACTGTGGTCACCAATTGTTTGTGGGAGAAAACTACTTCTGCAGGTTTAGGTAATTTTGGGTGTGTGGATGAGAAGTGAATTTAAACCTTCAACAAATGTGCTTCACGATGATCACTTTTGATTCGAGAGATAATCTGTACAATTCTGTCCTAAACTGAAGACACGGCCGTTCCAGATTTTTTTCGGTCACAAGTGAAGGATGTGAGGTTGATCTTAGGGAGGGAAGCGAAGAAGGTGTTGAGAGTATGAAGGTGAAGGCTATTTGATGACTTGTTAACAGAAGGTTGAGCAGGCTAGCAAATGTTGCAGGCAGGCTCTGGGTGTTGAATACGATGGTATTAACACTTGGTTTTTTCTGTGTTTTTGGAAATAGGGAGGAGAACCTATTTATACAAGTCGATTAGCCTTCATCACGTCTCTCGTGTGAAATTGGATGAAGTGGAGTGATGGAGGAAGTGAAGTTGTGTGTTAGTGTCACACGGTTGCTTTCCCACTTCTCCTATCATCGCTAACCGCCCATGGTTCCCTGACACGATCTTGTGATGGCGTGTTGCACGCTGCACGCTGTAAACCGCCAGACCAATACCCCAGTTTGTATCCCCCAGTTGTGACGTGATTAACGTCTCGAGTGAGTCATGGGACCCACATAAGGTAGCAAACGGTGCTAGGTAAAATAATCAAGTTGTTTGTAGGCGCATATTGTATGCATGCGGTGCATTAAATATGCTTAACATACTTGAAGCCTACACAACATTGATGAAAAGATTGCAAGTTGGAGTGACTCAACTAGCTATGTTCAGGCGTTGTTCGGAGGTCGCATGAGCGGGACCCACCTTGGACGGTTATGCCATGGGGAAGTGTGGAGGATGGTGCTCACGGTGATACCTTGTTTACCACCTAACTCCCTTCCTAGGCTATTCATCCAAGCATGCGAACTTGGACGGACGAGATTGATGAAGGAATAACCGTTGGATTAGGGTTTGGAAGGCTTGCGAGCTTCCTCTTTCACCCTAACGGTTTTATGCCTTGGGAGGCATGCATGGAGTGGACGATTGTCCCTGCATGTAGGTGGGACTCCACTCTACACGTCCACGCCAGCTGGAAGTCAATCGGAGCAATCTGGGTCGCCTGTTCTAGCCTGCGATGACGGATGGCCGAGATTAGAAGGGATCTCGCATGCTGCCTTTGGGCACGAATTTCGAGATGGATGGTCTGCAACTGACCGTGGAAGATTGACTGGCCGTGTAGCCGGTCCCATGGTGAGTACACAGGTGTCGTCGACCAGCAGTTGTGCTTCGAAATCGTTAATGCACGCATGCCCAAAGTTGCTTGGTCGCAACCTGTAAGCAAACCCTAATTTTAGGGTTTGTGAGCCGCAGCTTCATGCTAGCGCATCTCGACGCCCATGGCTCCAATGGTGAAGCCGTTTGCACCATTAGTAAGGTAGACCGGCGGTGAGCATGTGCGTGCGCGCTACTCGGTCATGCGCATGATCTAGGCCATCCAACCATGCCTGCGGAGTTGGACGGATGAGATCTATTTTTAAGTTTGTTTTCAGCAGGTGAGACTAACATGGGTAGGCTTGCATGCGTTCAACGGGGCTAATATAACCCGCCGTCAGGTAGCCTACGGGTGTTTGCATGTCGAACACAAGGCTTTGAGTATGGCATTAATTGTAATGCTGCAAACCTACAGAAAATCGGGATGGTTGCTACATGCTCCGCTCTGGGTAGGTTTTAATTCTCAGGGATGGTTGCACATGCTCCAATGAATTATCATGGCGAGAAATATTCATCGCCTGAAGGCTTTATCCTTTGCAGGACGTCATCTTACAAAAATTGGCTTTTTACAATTTTAGCCTTTAAATAGAAATCCACTATCAACATTAAGTCCCCTGCCTAGCATGTAATGATTACACTGTTGCAGGGTAGGCATGAGATGGTGACAAATATACGTAAAAGAAATAAAGGTAACTAACCTTGGAAGGCAGCCGCTAGTGATTGTCCATGTGAACGCACCATCGCAGGCATGAAACCTTGGGTGGGCTGGTTTCCCTTCTTGGTTTTTGGAAGCAAAAAGGAATCCTTTTCTAATTAGACTTCTTCAAATTTTTGCCTATAAAAGGGAGAACCCTTTTTCGTTTCACGATTTCTCTTCTTTTTTTTTGTGAACGTCCAGCTCTCTGCTCGTGCTGCCGCCATCGCCGTTGCTACCGGATTGTTTCCGTCGGCGCCGTTAATCAGGTACGTGCAAAAAAAAAAAAAAAATTGCAAACCCTAATTATTTAGGTAGAGTTTCTTTTGCACTTTGAGGGGATTGTAGGTGCAACAAAACATACCATAATTGATTCCTTTACCGCCTACCAGGATTGCGTAGTAAAAGAAAGCATAAACATGTTGTTCGTTCCCTTTATCCTTGCATGTCAAAACCCAGGTTGTAGCTTGATAGAACCGCTGCCTTGAAATTGTAGACATGATAACCAACTGTAGAAAATATGTTGACATGTTGGCTTAGTTTTAGGGATGCGTATGCAAACTTTAGTGCCCGCCTGCGTGATTTTGAGGTACTCTTGCGCTTGCGTTTATCGAAATTGCGGTAGAATCCTCATACAAACTCGGATTTTGACGGTCCGCATATGTATCCTCAATCCCAGAAAATTTCCAAGCTTTAACAAAGAAGTTTTTTGAATTTTGAGCGTGTTTAGGGGATAAAAACCGCGAAATAGTAAACTTCCAGGAGGTTTTCAGAATTTTTTCAGGTTGTGTGCTTTCTGATGTTTTGGCCACCCCTCCTTTCTCTTTCATTCGATTGTCGTGAAATTTTGATATGTTGTAGGTAACTTCCATATGAAGAGAATGGCACATAACATAACACTAGATTCCATACCCATTGCTCCCAGTTCGTAATCGAACACAGGGTAGTGTAAATTTCCCTCAACTGAGTTTGTTTGGAAGACGCTTGAACCATCCCAATCCCATGTAATCTCCGTATTTAAATTCGATCTTGGGATTTACTTCCTTCTTATCCGTTAAGGAATATCTTTGAACAAAATAGAATAAGCATTAATGCACCGTGTTAAAAGAATGTCGACATCTTACTCTTGCAAGTCTTTTCCATGCTTGCTTACTTGAAACCGATTTACCACACTTCCAAACAAGTTTAGAATTAGTTCATCTGACTTTCAAGAACTATGTGATTGATCAAGTACCACTCAATCACAACTCATGGGTTTATGGTTCTACCAAAACAAGTTTCGATTCTACCTCCATGTGAGTACTGTGCATAGTTACACTAGCTTACCAAAGATACGGCTTACTTGGTACTAGGATCGGTTCCCCACATATATTTGGTATCTAACTTGTATGCACTACACATGTCCATAGGATCGGTTCCCCCTTCCCAAAAACTTGTTGCACATGTTCATAGGATCGGTTCCCCTTTCTTCCATACACCTTGTTGCACCTCATACAAGGATCGGTTCCCCTTGTGATGTATTGCACCTTTTACTAGGATCGGTTCCCCTCTTCCCATAAATAGGTTCAGACATACACAACCCGGTCATACCCCAGGTGATAACTTAATATCGGTTTCACTAATAAAAGTCATACCAATACATAAGTTAGGCATCATGTGAATAGTTCTATCACGATAACAAACAAGTCATGAGCGGTTATACTAATCACACATATTGGTCGTTCATAAGATATTGAATGAAGAACATCCCCAATAACGCCTGGCGATTTGCTTTTCGGTTCATAACTTATATATCATGAACTTACTTCCTTTGAACACATGTAAACATTGTTCCCTAGGACGAAATCCTCACCTTATACCCATACATAATCACAATAACATTCATACGATTATGTCGATGTCTTATATACAAAGTTTAATGGTTAAGCAAGAAACTTCATATTGTATTCCTTAATACTATGTTTATCTAGAGTGTTCATACTTCACAGTTTTATGTTTTCAATATGCACGACTTGAAAGATACGTTAGGGAATGAAACAGTTTAATTCAAATATCACTAACCTCAAGTGAAAGGATTATGTTGTTGTTGTAGCTCCGTTCTTCTTCACTTCTTCAAGTCTTCGCAATACTTGTAATGTCTCATCCTAATACTTTCAAGCTAACATATACGAAGTTGACTCTAATACATTTAAATCAAGCGACTCTTAAATGAGTTTTGCTTTACTAAAATATGACAACCAAACTTGACATACCAATGCTTGGTGGGTTCAACCGAGCAATGCTCTAACAATCTCCCCCTTTGTCAGTTTTATTGACAAAACTCTTACAATCATATGGATAAATAAATTACAATAATTCATTACACATACGCTTGATTCCCGAATCCACATCACATAACCTGCATTCATTCAATCCTCAAAAATGCAATATCTGCACTATAATAACAAAGCTTATACTCCCCCTAAAGGTGGGATAGGTAGATATTCAATCCGCACATCTTTGTTATCCCATTCATATGATATGTTACTCCCCCTTAGTCTTTGATTTTCCTCATTCGTTAGATAAACGTTCAAGCACCATCATCCTCTTCCTTAGTGACACCAATCAATCATAGATTGATACCAACATCACTAGTTTACTCCATATATTTCTCCCCCTTTTTGTCACAAAAATGACAAAGCAAAGAACAAATAATGGACAACACGAAAAGGATCTTACAAATCTTAAAAATAGACTTACAACCTGTTGAGTCAAGTACGAGGGTTTTACATACCATTTTTGATAACCAACATCAAAACCGAAACTACGAGTAATTACGTGTTGATATGTTATCATGGAAATAATTGCCCGAAGCAATTTTCCCAACTAGTTTAGCAAACCAAAAATCAACTAAGAAACTTAGTTCCTTTGTTAAACCGATTGTATAAATACAACCGCTTCATTAGATAAGACCAAAACAAAGATAAAATCCATTTTTCTCATCAGGTTCTAATTATCCATATAACTTAGACCTTTAGATTTCAAACAATCCAAATACTAGGTTAGTTAACTAGCATTCCTTGTTTAGGCTTTTGGCTAGACTTGAATAACTGAAACCTCCACTTTGATAAGTCTAACTAAGATCAGAATTAACTTATCTTAGCTTATCCGAAATCGAATTGGACTAAACAATTCGTCCCGTCAATTTATTCATTCGTTAAGCCATAAATAATTCATACAAACCAATAAATAAACTTGCATAATTATTCACCTCTACCGGATACATTAGAAACAACATATATAAACCACAGTTTCACTATTGCACCGAAACTTTGTAAGCTTAAACAATTCATACTACACAATAAATCAAAATAACAATTGTTTTACTTAACTGGAAGCAATTGAATTAACATAGACATTAAAGCACCGCAATTGCACCAAATTTTGTAAGTCTAAACTATTGATATCACACAAACAAAGCAAGATAACAAAAGTTTTACTTAACCGGAAACAATTGAATAACACACACATCCATACATTCATAAGGGAATAAACACATCAATTATACCAATAATTTCTTTTATGCAAAAGCAATATATATATCAAATCAAAATAGTCTTTTCTTAAAACAGGAAAACAATTAACTAACAAGATTGTTACCTCAATTTCGCATCCAACTTCTCCAAATATGATTCCATCACTTTCTTCTTCCGGGAGAATTGATATCGAAATACCATCATGTTGTCATTCTCATGCCAAAAAAAAAAAGAATAACAACAACCAACCTTTACCTGAGAAAGGTTTAAAATCAGTTTTAACAATTGCAAGCAAAAGTTGAAAATCGTCGAAACACATATGCTTTTATGCTAAACCAAAACCGATTCATCATATTGTGACTTTTTCACATATTGTTTCTACAGGAAACCCTCATGATCCTTTGATAAATCCTACCAACTTGGGCTATAACTTAATCATGCTAAATCAAAAAGTCACCCATACCATAAGGGTTCACAACATATTATGAGATCGAATATCAAGGCATAAAACCGAAATCAAACATCCTATAAACATACATAGCATATAAAATAAATCATTAAAGTACCGTCTATGTAAATCAAAAACTATCACAAGAAAAATTATAAATCAAATAACTTTATTCATAATAGTTTTATTCATAATAGACTTATACAATCAATAAAAGCAATCAAAAATTGATGTCTATTGTTCTAATACAACTCAATCCTTCATATCAATGCTACACGAAGGTAGGTTTCTATTTTCGTTCTTCGGCTTGTAAATTTCTTCAAGTAGAAAACCTTTTTGCTTAACCAGAACCTCTTGCAGGTGAGAAATTTTCGAGAAGGACTCTGCAAGAGCATGTAGTTCTGTCTTCGATTGAACACAAAAGAGTGTCAATGCCTCAATACACTGATCTTTCTTCAGCGTATTCTCTCTTTCCTTCTTTTGCTAAGCCAATCTCCCTTTTTGATTTTACCCCTAATTTTAAGAGAACCCCCAAACTTATTTTTAAGATGATCATTCTAATCTATCATCTTTTCATGCAAAGATATTTGATCCAGACTCATGGTACGGACAAGGAAAGATCTCAAAACGAAAAGGATCTCTTTATATTTCTCATATTTCCGAAAATATAATATATTTACATATACGAATATATAAAATACTTTAAATTACTAGATTTTATTTCCATAATCTACACATAAAGTTCCTTGATTTCTTCTTCCTCACTCGAATATGGCACATATGGTGAGGAAGGAACTCTAATACCGATTAAGTGGTATTAGTATGAGATTTTCTCTCATTATGGAAATTTGAACAACCCGAGTGTTCTTGATCTAGAATCATATGAGAAACTCTCCTTTTGTTACCTCGAACTATCGAAGTATCTTGACTTTGGTTGTCAATGCAACTCTTAGTAGTTTTGTTCTTAAGACAGTTTATGCATCTTATCTTATCTTTACCTTTACCATTAGGTGATTTAATAACATCGGAAGACATGTCCATTCTTAAAATGGGTAAATCACTAATGGAGGAGAAAGAAATAAGATTGACAACTAATGCAAAATTAGTTGTTTCCTCTTCTTCAGAATCATATGAATCAGAGGTCTCATCATGAGTCACAGCCAATGCCTTACCTCCAGTGTACTTCTTACGATTGGGAGAGTCTTTAGTAATATGACCAAACCCTTTAAACTTGAAGAATTGTGGCTGATATTCATCATCTTCTTCATGTTCCTTTTTGACATGAACTCGATCATGTGGTCGAGAAGATTGGTGAGTATCCTTTATTAATCTCTTATTTCTTGACATTAAGAGATCTCGAAACTGTCTAGTAATCAAAGATAATGATTCTTCGTTTTCATCATCAGAGTTTCCTATAATCTGTTCATCGGAATCATCCAACTTTATATTCCTTTCCATTGGAGGTTTAGGAAATTTTTCAGCTTTAAAAGAAATTCCTTTATTTTGAATAGACTGTGATTCATGATCAAAGATATTTAACTTTCCAACGAGTGTACTTCGTGAGAGAGTTGAGAGATAATTTGCCTCTATGAATGCATGCTTCTTAGAATCATATCTTGATGGCAATGATCTGAGAATTTTGCACACTATATCCTTTTCAGAAATAGTCTTTCCTAGCGAGAAAGAGGCATTAATTATCTCAGAGAGTTTAAGATGAAACTTTTCAAAAGTGTCGTTATCATCCATTCGAAAGTTTTCCCAATCAAACGTAATAGTATGAAGTCTAGCTTACTTTTCTGATGTGTTTCCTTCGAACACGATTAAAAGATTATCCCAAGATTCTTTCGAAGTTTGACATGTTGATACATGATGTTGTAAATCACGGCTCACAGCATGTATTATAGCATTTAAACCATATGAATTCTGCTTAGCTAGTCCCTTTTGTTCGTTCGGAAAATCTACTAGGCGTTTAAGCTCAGTATCCGAATTTTCTATCTTTGGAAGAATATAACCATCAACGACTAATATCCAAGTATTAAAGTCTCGTGATTGAAGAAAATATCGCATAGCATATTTCCACCACAGATAGTTTATTCCGTCAAATCTTGGCGGTACGTTAATTGAAGTCGATTCGTGAGAACTCGAGTTCATTCTTATAGGATGGATCGCACCAAACACAGATTGTTAGATATTTTCATATTTGCCTACTCTGATACCAATTAAAAAGGCGAGGGTACCCCAAATATACCTCAAGCTATAACTTTTCCTTCCTATAAGGCCTTTCCCCGAAAGTGATTGTTTATAGACAGAGTTGAGACAATACAACAAATCGGTTCACAGTTTGTGTGATTCTCTATGGATACGAGATCGAGACAATACAACAAAAAAGTGTGTTTACTTGATACAAAGGTTCGGACTTAACCAAACTCAATAGGATTCACGTATCAAGTAAATAGGAATTAACGTTTGTGCAATTTACTTTAATTATAATAAAATAATTATAATGCGGAAATATGAAGTAAATGACACAGCAAGATTTTGTTAACGAGGAAACCGCAAATGCAAAAAAACCTCGGGACCTAGTCCAGAATTGAATACTCTCAGGATTAATCCGCTATACAAAATAAGACAACTTCGTATAATTGAGACCAAGAAACTAAACCTATAGTTCACCTAGTTCCGTATGTATTCCCACGCCTCCAACCTGTAAACAAGTCACGTACTTGGACCAATTCCTTTGGTTCGTATTCCAAACAGTAAAGGAACAACAAATCTGTTTGGTATCAACTCTCTTCAACCAAGTGATATGAGTTGCACAAAGGTTCCCTTGTTTATCTTAACATAAACTCCTTTGCCAGGTTCCAAGATCTATCTTACGTTTAATCACCCAAAGGTAATCACTAAGATTAAGCCAACAACACTCTTCAATCAAGTGATATGTGTTGATGCCGATCTTCCTCAATTAATCAATCCAATCTACCACAAGGATAAACCGATTATTAATTGGATCCAATTTTTCCCAAAAAAGTATTGTGCACACTAAAGATTATAAAAACACCAAGTAAGAAATCTTCAATATCTTCTTAGATCTTCAATAAACACCTGCACACAATCACTTGAATCTCTTGTGATCAATCACACACAGAACGGAGTCTGTTAACAATTGATTATCACAAGATCGTCTTTAGATCTAACAACAGTCTAAAGATCCACGTCGAAACCTTGAACTAGTTTGAGTGAATATTATATCAGAAGAGAAGATTCTCAAGCATAAACAAACTAGGTGCAATCAAGATTCAACCACCGTTAGTCAATCTAATCAATACGAAAACTAAAGATAAAACGCAATATATAGTTTTCCACCAACGGGTCGCGCTAAAGCTTCTCAATCCCAAAGAAGACTTTAAATTGAGTAGCCATAAGAGATTTCACCTAATTAGATTATTCTCCTCTCCGATAGGCGGCTTCACCAGTAACAAAGACAAAAGAGTAAGTCTAGGTTACGCAAGATTAGTTTGCTAGAAATGAAAACTCAAAGTATTTATAGACAAGGAAGTTTGGACACCAAGGAATTTCCAAAACCGGAAATATTCTCAAGATATTTTCATTACTCCACCAAATTCGGTTTTCATAATTCCAGTGAATGCACTATCCAAAAATAATGATCGAAATCTCCTTGGAAAATCTTTAATTATCAAATGCACATTACTAATTCTTATTTTCCATATATAATTAAAACCCCTTAATTAAAAAGATTATTAACTTATTTAAATTCGATCTTGGGATTTACTTCCTTCTTAGCCGTTAAGGAATATCTTTGAACAAAATAGAATAAGCATTAATGCACCGTGTTCAAAGAATGTCGACATCTTACTGTTGCAAGTCTTTTCCATGCTTGCTTACTTGAAACCGATTTACCACACTTCCAAACAAGTTTAGAATTGGTTCATCTGACTTTCAAGAACTATGTGATTGATCAAGTACCACTCAATCACAACTCATGGGTTTATGGTTCTACCAAAACAAGTTTCGGTTCTACCTCCATGTGAGTATTGTGCATAGTTACACTAGCTTACCAAAGATACGGCTAACTAGGTACTAGTATCGGTTCCCCACATATATTTGGTATCTAACTTTTATGCACTGCACATGTCCATAGTATCGGTTCCCACTTCCCAAAAACTTGTTGCACATGTTCATAGGATCGGTTCCCCTTTCTTCCATACACCTTGCTCCACCTCATACAAGGATCGGTTCCCCTTGTGATGTACTGCACCTTTTACTAGGATCGGTTCCCCTCTTCCCCTTAATAGGTTCAGACATACACAACCCGATCAAACCCCAGGTGATTACTTAAGATCGTTTTCACTAATAAAAGTCATACCAATACATAAGTTAGGCCTCATGTGAATAGTTCTATCAACAACACAAACAAGTCGTGAGCGGTTATACTAATCATACATATTGGTCGTTCATAAGATATTGAATGAAGAACATCCCCAATAACGCCTGGCGATTTCCTTTTCTGTTCACAACACATATAATGAACTTACTTCCTTTGAACACATGTAAATATTGTTCCCTAGGACGAAATCCTCACCTCATACCCATACATAATCACAATAACATTCATACGATTATGTCGATGTCTTATATACAAAGTTTAATGGTTAAGCAAGAAACTTCATATTGTATTCCTTAATAATATGTTTATCTAGAGTGTTCATGCTTCGCAGTTTTATGTTTTGAATATGCACGAATTGAAAGATACGTTAGGGAATGAAACAGTTCAAGTCAAATATCACTAACCTCAAGTGAAAGGATTATGTAGTTGTTGTAGCTCCGTTCTTCTTCACTTCTTCAAGTCTTCGCAATACTTGTAATGTCTCATCCTAATACTTTCAAGCTAACATATACGAAGTTGACTCTAATACATTTAAATCAAGCGACTCTTAAATGAGTTTTTCTTTACTAAAATATGACAACCAAACTTGACATACCAATGCTTGGTGGGTTCAACCGAGCAATGCTCTAACAATCTCCCCCTTTGTCAGTTTTATTGACAAAACTCTTACAATCATATGGATAAATAAATTACAATAATTCATTACACATACGCTTGATTCCCGAATCCACATCACATAACCTGCATTCATTCAATCCTCAAAAATGCAGTAGCTGCACTATAATAACAAAGCTTATACTCCCCCTAAAGGTGAGATAGGTAGATATTCAATCCGCACATCTTTGTTATCCCATTCATATGATATGTTACTCCCCCTTAGTCTTTCCTTTTCCTCATTCGTTAGATAAACGTTCAAGAACCATCGTCCTCTTCCCTAGTGACAACAATCAATCATAGATTGATACCAGCATCACTAGTTTACTCCATATATTTCTCCCCCTTTTTGTCACAAAAATGACAAAGCAAAGAACAAATAATAGACATCACGAAAAGGATCTTACAAATCTTAAAAATAGAGTTGCAACCTGTTGAGTCAAGCACGAGGGTTTTACACACCATTTTTGATAACCAACATCAAAACCGAAACTACGAGTAATTACGTTTTGATATGTTATCATGGAAATAATTTCCCGAAGCAATTTTCCCAACTAGTTTAGCAAATCGAAAATCAACTAAGAAACTTAGTTCCTTTGCTAAACCGATTGTATAAATACAACCGCTTCATTCGATAAGACCAAAACAAAGATAAACTCCATTTTTCTGATCAGGTTCTAATTATACATATAACTTAGACTTTTAGATTTCAAACAAGCCAAACACTAGGTTAGTTAACTAGCATTTCCTTGTTTAGGCTTTCGGCTAGACTTGAATAACCGTAACCTCCACTTTGATAAGTCTAACTAAGATTAGAATTAACTTAGCTTATCTTATCCGGAATCGAATTGGAATAAACAACTCCTCCCGTCAATTTATTCATTCGTTAAGCCATAAATAATTCATACAAATTAATAAATCAACTTGCATAATTATTCACCTCAACCGGATACATTAGAAACAACATATATAAACCACAGTTTCACTATTGCACCGAAACTTTGTAAGCTTAAACAATTCATACTACACAATAAAGCAAAGTAACAATAATTTTACTTAACTGGAAGCAATTGAATTAACATAGACATTAAAGCACCGCAATTGCACCAAATTTTGTAAGTCTAAACTATTGATATCACACAAACAAAGCAAGATAACAAAAGTTTTACTTAACCGGAAATAATTGAATAACACACACATCCATACATTCATAAGGGAATAAACACATCAATTGTACCAATAATTTCTTTTAAGAAAAAGCAATATATATATATCAAATAAAAATAGGCTTTTCTTAAAACAGGAAAACAATTTAACTAAGAAGATTGTTACCTCAATTTCGTATCCAACTTCTCGAAATATGATTCCATCGCTTTCTTCTTCCGGGATAATTGATATCGAAATACCATCATGTTGTCATTCTCATGCCAAAAAAAAGAATAAAACAACCAACCTTTACCAGAGAAAGGTTGAAAATCGGTTTTAACAATTGCAAGCAAAAGTTGAAAATCGTCGAAACACATATGCTTTTATGCTAAACCAAAACCGATTCAACATATTGTGACTTTTTCACATATTGTTTCTACAGGAAACCCTCATGATCCTTTGATAAAGCCTACCAACTTGGGCAATAACTTAGTCATGCTAAATCAAAAAGTCACCCCCAAACCAAAAGGGTTCACAACATATTATGAGATCGAATATCAAGGCATAAAACCGAAATCAAACATCCCATAAACATACATAGCATATAAAATAAATCATTAAAGTACCGGCTATGTAAATTAAAAACTATCACAAGAAAAATTATAAATCAAATAACTTTATTCATAATAGACTTTTACAATCAATGAAAGCAATCAAAAACTGATGTCTATTATTCTAATACAACTCAATACTTCATATCAATGCTACATGAAGGTAGGTTTCTATTTTCGTTCTTCGGCTTGTAAATTTCTTCAAGTAGAAAACCTTTTTGGTTAACCAGAACCTCTTGCAGGTGAGAAATTTTTGATAAGGACTCTGCAAGAGCATGTAGTTCTGTCTTCGATTGAACACAAAAGAGTGTCAATTCCTCAATACACTGATCTTTCTTCAGCGTATTCTCTCTTTCCTTCTTTTGCTAAGCCAATCTCCCTTTTTGATTTTACCCCTAATTTTAAGAGAATCCCCTGACTTATTTTTAGGATGATCATTCTGATCTATCATCTTTTCATGCAAATATATTTGATCCAGACTCATGGTTCGGACAAGGAAATATCTCAAAACGAAAAGGATCACTTTATATTTCTCATATTTCCGAAAATATAATATATTTACATATACGAATATATCAAATACTTTCAATTACTAGATTTTATTTCCATAATCTACACAAAAAGTGCCTTGATTTCTTCTTCCTCACTCGAATATGGCACATATGGTGAGGAAGGAATTCTAATATCGATTAAGTGGTATTAGTATGAGATTTTATATCATTATGGAACTTTGAACAACCCGAGTGTTCTTGATTTAGAATCATATGAGAAACTCTCCTTTTGTTACCTCGAACTAGCGAAGTATCTTGACTTTGGTTATCAATGCAACTCTTAGCAGTTTTATTCTTAAGACAGTTTATGCATCTTATCTTATCTTTCCCTTTACCATTAGATGATTTAATAACATCAGAAGACATGTCCATTCTTAAAATGGGTAAATCACTAATGGAGGAGGAAGAAATAAGATTGACAACTAATACAAAATTAGTTGTTTCCTCTTCTTCAGAATCATATGAATCAGAGGTCTCATCATGAGTCATAGCCAATACCTTACTTACAGTGTACTTATTACGATTGGGAGAGTCTTTAGTAATATGACCAAACCCTTTACACTTGAAGCATTGTGGCTGATATTCATCATCTTCTTCATGTTACTTTTTGACATGAACTCGATCATGTGTTCGAGAATATTGGTGAGTATCCTTTATTAATCTCTTATTTCTTGACCTTAAGAGATCTCGAAACTGTCTAGTAATCAAAGATAATGATTCTTCATTTTCATCATCAGAGTTTCCTGTAATCTGTTCATCTGAATCATCCAACTGTCTATTCCTTTCCATTGGAGCTTTAGAAAAAAAATCATCTTTAAAAGCAATTTCTTTATTTTGAATAGACTGTGATTCATGATCAAAGATATTTAACTTTCCAACGAGTGTACTTCGTGAGAGAGTTGAGAGATCATTTTCCTCTATGATTGCATGCTTCTTAGAATCGTATCTTGATGGCAACGATCTGAGAATTTTGCACATTATATCCTTTTCAGAAATAGTCTTTCCTAGCGAGAAAGAGGCATTAATTATCTCAGAGAGTTTAAGATGAAACTCTTCAAAAGTGTCGTTATCATCCATTCGAAGGTTTTCCCAATCAGACGTAATAGTCTGAAGTCTAGCTTACTTTTCTGATGTGTTTCCTTCGAACACGATTAGAAGATTATCCCAAGATTCTTTCGAAGTTTGACATGTTGATACATGATGTTGTAAATCACGGCTCACAGCATGTATTATAGCATTCAAACCATCTGAATTTTGCTTAGCTAGTCCCTTTTCTTCGTTCGAAAAATATACTAGGAGTTTAAGCTCAGTATCTGAATTTCCTATCTTTGGAAGAATATAACCATCAACGACTAATAGCCAAGTATTAAAGTCTCGTGATTGAAGAAAATATCGCATAGCATATTTCCACCATAGATAATGTATTCCATCAAATCTTGGAGGTACGTTAATTGTAGTCGATTCATGAGAACTCGAGTTCATTCTTATAGGATGGATCGCACCAAACACAGATTGTTAGATCTTTTCATGTTTTCCTGCTCTGATACCAATTGAAAAGGCGAGGGTACCCCAAATATACCTCAATCTATAACTTTTCCTTCCTATAAGTCCTTTCCCCGAAAGTGATTGTCTACAGACAGAGTCGAGACAATACAACAAATCGGTTCACAGTTTGTGTGATCGTCTATGGTTACGAGATCGATACAATACAACAAAAAAGTGTGTTTACTTGATACAAAGGTTCAGACTTAACCAAACTCAATAGGATTCACGTATCAAGTAAATAGGAATTAGCGTTTGTGCAATTTACTTTAATTATAATAAAACAATTATAATGCGGATATATAAAGTAAATGACACAGCAAGATTTTGTTAACGAGGAAACCTCAAATGCAGAAAAACCTCGGGACCTAGTCCAGAATTGAATACTCTCAGGATTAAGCCGCTATACAAAGTAAGACAACTTCGTATAGTTGAGACCAAGCAACTAAACCTATAGTTCACCTAGTTCCGTATGTATTCCCATGCCTCCAACCTGTAAAAAAGTCACGTACTTGGACCAATTCCTTTGGTTCGTATTCCAAACAGTAAAGGAACAACAAATCTGTTTGGTATCAACTCTCTTCAACCAAGTGATATGAGTTGCACAAAGGTTCCCTTGTTTATCTTAACATAAACTCCTTTGCCAGGTTCCAAGATCTATCTTACGTTTAATCACCCAAAGTTAATCACTAAGATTAAGCCAACAACACTCTTCAATCAAGTGATATGTGTTGATGCCGATCTTCCTCAATTAATCAATCCAATCTACCACAAGGATAAACCGATTATTAATTGGATCCACTTTTTCCCAAACAAGTATTGTGCACACTAAAGATTATAAAAACACCAAGTAAGAAATCTTCAATATCTTCTTAGATCTTCAATAAACACCTGCGCACAATCACTTGAATCTCTTGTGATCAATCACACAGAGAACGGAGTCTGTTAACAATGGATTATCACAAGATCATCTTTAGATCTAACAACAGTCTAAAGATCCATGTCGAAACCTTGAACTAGTTTGAGTGAATCTTATATCAGAAGATAAGATTCTCAAGCATAAACAAACTAGGTGCAATCAAGATTAAACCGTCGTTAGTCAATTAAATCAATACGAAAATTAAAGATAAACCGCAATATCTAGTTTCCCACCAACGGGTCGCGCTAAAGCTTCTCCATCCCAAAGAAGACTTTAAATTGAGCATCCATAAGAGATTTCACCTAATTAGATTACTCTCCTCCCCGATAGGCGGCTTCACCAGTAACAAAGACAAAAGAGTAAGTCTAGGTTACGCAGGATTAGTTTGCTAGAAATGCAAACTCAAAGTATTTATAGACAAGGAAGATTGGACACCAAGGAATTTTCAAAACCGAAAATATTCCCAAGATATTTTCATTACTCCACTGAATTCGGTTTTCATAATTCATGTCAATGCACTATCCAAAAATAATGATCGAAATCTCCTTGGAAAATCTTTAATTAGCAAATGAACATTACTAATTCTTATTTTCCATATATAATTAAAAAGATTCTTAACTTATTTAAATTCGATCTTGGGATTTACTTCCTTCTTAGCCGTTAAGGAATACCTTTGAACAAAATAGAATAAGCATTAATGCACCGTGTTCAAGGAGTGCTGACATCTTACTCTTGCAAGTCTTTTCCTTGCTTGCTCACTTGAAACCGATTTACCACACTTCCAAACAAGTTTAGAATTGGTTCATATGACTTTCAAGAACTATGTGATTGATCAAGTACCACTCAATCACAACTCATGGGTTTACGGTTCTACCAAAACAAGTTTCGGTTCTACCTCCATGTGTGTACTGTGCATAGTTACACTAGCTTACCAAAGATACGGCTGACTAGGTACTAGGATCAGTTCCCCATATATATTTGGTATCTAACTTGTATGCATTGAACATGTCCATAGGATCGGTTCCCTTTTCCCAAAAAATTGTTTCACATGTTCATAGGATCGGTTCCCCTTTCTTCCATACACCTTGCTGCACCTCATACAAGGATCGGTTCCCTTTGTGATGCACTGCACCTCTTACTAGGATCGGTTCCCCTCTTCCCATTAATAAGTTCAGACATACACAACCCGATCATACCCCAGGTGATTACTTAAGATCGGTTTCACTAATAAAAGTCATACCAATATATAAGTCAGGCCTCATGTGAATAGTTCTACCAAGAATACAAACAAGTCGTGAGAGGTTATACTAATCACACATATTGGTCGTTCATAAGATATGCAATGAAGAACAACCTCAATAACGCCTGGCGATTTCCTTTTCGGCTCATAACACATATCATGAACTTACTTCCTTAGAACACATGTAAACATTGTTCCCTAGGTTAAAATCCTCACCTCATACCCATACATAATCACAATAGCATTCATACGATTATGTCGATGTCTTATATACAAAGTTTAATGGTTAAGCAAGAAACTTCATATTGTATTCCTTATTACTATGTCTATCTAGAGTGTTCATGCTTCACAGTTTTATGTTTTCAATATGCACGAGTTGAAAGATATATTAGGGAATGAAACAGGTCAAGTCAAATATCACTAACCTCAAGTGGAAGGACTATGTTGTTGTTATAGCTCCATTCTTCTTCACTTCTTCAAGTCTTCGCAATACTTGTAATGTCTCATCCTAATACTTTCAAGCTAACCTATACGAAGTTGACTCTAATACATTTAAATCAAGCGACTCTTAAATAAGTTTTGCTTTACTAAAATATGACAACCAAACTTGACACACCAACGCTTGGTGGGTTCAACCGAGCAATACTCTAACAATCTCCCCCTTTGTCAATTTTATTGACAAAACTCTTACAATCATATGGATAAATAAATTACAATAATTCATTACACATACGCTTGATTCCCGAATCCACATCACATAACTTGCATTCATTCAATCCTCAAAAATGCAGTAGCTGCACTATAATAACAAAGCTTATACTTCCCCTAAAGGTGAGCTAGGTAGACATTCAATCAGCACATCTTTATTATCCCATTCATATGATATGTTACTCCCCCTTAGTCTGTGCTTTTCCTCATTCGTTAGATAAATGTTCAAGCACCATCGTCCTCTTCCCTAGTGATACCAATCAATCATAGATTGATACCAGCATCACTTGTTTACTCCATATATTTCTCCCCTTTTTGTCAAAAAAATGACAAAGCAAAGAACAAATAATGGACAACACGAAAAGGATCTTACAAATCTTAAAAATAGACTTGCAACCTGTTGAGTCAAGCACGAGGGTTTTACACACCATTTTTGATAACCAACATCAAAACAGAAACTACGAGTAATTACGTTTTGATATGTTATCATGGAAATAATTTCCCGAAGCAATTTTCCCAACTAGTTTAGCAAACCAAAAATCAACTAAGCAACTTAGTTCCTTTGCTAAACCGATTGTATAAATACAACCGTTTCATTCGATAAGACCAAAACAAAGATAAACTCCATTTTTCTCATCAGGTTCTAATTATACATATAACTTAGACCTTTAGATTTCAAACAAGCCAAATACTAGGTTAGTTAACTAGCATTTCCTTGTTTAGGCTTTCGGCTAGACTTGAATAACCGAAACCTCCACTTTGATAAGTCTAACTAAGATCAGAATTAACTTAGCTTAGCTGATCCGGAATCCAATTGGACTAAACAACTCGTCCCGCCAATATATTCATTTCTTAAGCCATAAATAATTCATACAAACCAATAAATCAACTTGCATAATTATTCACCTCAACCGGATACATTAGAAACAACATATATAAACCACAGTTTCACTATTGCACCAAAATTTTGTAAGCTTAAACAATTCATACTACACAATAAAGCAAAGTAATAATTTCTTTACTTAACTGGAAGAAATTTAATTAACATAGACATTAAAGCACCGCAATTGCACCAAATTTTGTAATTCTAAACTATTGATATCACACAAACAAAGCAAGATAACAAAAGTTTTACTTAACCGGAAACAATTGAATAATACACACATCCATACATTCATAAGGGAATAAACACATCAATTGTACCAACAATTTTTTTTAAGCAAAAGCAATATATCAAATAAAAATAGGCTTTTCTTAAAACAGGAAAACAATTAACAAAGAAGATTGTTACCTCAATTTCGCATCCAACTTCTCCAAATATGATTCCATCGTTTTCTTCTTCCGGGAGAATTGATATCGAAATACCATCATGTTGTCATTCTCATGCCAAAAAAACAAAAGAATAACAACAACCAACCTTTACCAGATAAAAATTGAAAATCGGTTTTTACAATTGCAAGCAAAAGTTGAAAATCGTCGAAACACATATGCTTTTATGCTAAACCAAAACCGATTCAACATATTGTGACTTTTTCACATATTGTTTCTACAGGAAACCCTCATAATCCTTTGATAAAGCCTACCAACTTGGGCTATAACTTAATCCTGCTAAATCAAAAAGTCACCCAAACCATAAGGGTTCACAACATATTATGAGATCGAATATCAAGGCATAAAACCGAAATCAAACATCCCACAAACATACATATCATATAAAATAAATCATTAAAGTACCGGCTATGTAAATCAAAAACTATCACAAGAAAAATTATAAATCATAACTTTATTCATAATAGTTTTATTCATAATAGACTTATACAATCAATGAAAGCAATCAAAAACTGATGTCTATTGTTCTAATACAACTCAATCCTTCATATCAATGCTACACGAAGGTAGGTTTCTATTTTCGTTCTTCATCTTGTAAATTTCTTCAAGTAGAAAAACTTTTTGCTTAACCAGAACCTCTTGCAGGTGAGAAATTTTTGAGAAGGACTTTGCAAGATCATGTAGTTCTGTCTTCGATTGAACACAAAAGAGTGTCAATGCCTCAATACACTGATCTTTCTTCAGCGTATTCTCTCTTTCCTTATTTTGCTAAGCCAATCTCCTTTTTTGATTTTACCCCTAATTTTAAGAGAACACCCTGACTTATTTTTAAGATGATCATTCTGATCTATCATCTTTTCATGCAAAGATATTTGATCCAGACTCATGGTTCAGACAAGGAAAAATCTCAAAACGAAAAGGATCTCTTTATATTTCTCATATTTCCGAAAATATAATATATTTACATATACGAATATATCAAATACCTTTAATTACTAGATTTTATTTCCATAATCTACACATAAAGTTCCTTGATTTCTTCTTCCTCACTCGAATATGGCACATATGGTGAGGAAAGAATTCTAATACCGATTAAGTGGTATTAGTATGAGATTTTATCTCATTATGGAACTTTGAACAACCCGAGTGTTCTTTATCTAGAATCATATGAGAAACTCTCCTTTTGTTACCTCGAACTAGCGAAGTATCTTGACTTTGGTTGTCAATGAAACTCTTAGCAGTTTTGTTCTTAAGACAGTTTATGCATCTTATCTTATCTTTCCCTTTACCATTAGATGATTTAATAATATCGGAAGACATGTCCATTCTTAAAATGGGTAAATCACTAATGGAGGAGGAAGAAATAAGATTGACAACTAATGCAAAATTAGTTGTTTCCTCTTCTTCAGAATCATATGAATCAGAGGTCTCATCATGAGTCACAGCCAATGCCTTACTTCCAGTGTACTTCTTACGATTGGGAGAGTCTTTAGTAATATGACCAAACCCTTTACACTTGAAGCATTGTGGTTGATATTCATCATCTTCTTCATGTTCATTTTTTGACATGAACTCGATCATGTGGTCGAGAAGATTGGTGAGTATCCTTTATTAATCTCTTATTTCTTGACCTTAAGAGATCTCAAAACTGTCTAGTAATCAAATATAATGATTCTTAGTTTTCATCATCAGAGTTTCCTGTAATCTGTTCATCTGAATCATTCAACTGTCTATTCCTTTCCATTGGAGCTTTAGAAAAAAATTCAACTTTAAAAGCAATTCCTTTATTTTGAATAGACTGTGATTCATGATCAAAGATATTTAACTTTCCAACGAGTGTACTTCGTGAGAGAGTTGAGAGATCATTTGCCTCTATGATTGCATGCTTCTTAGAATCGTATCTTGATGGAAACGATTTGATAATTTTGCACACTATATCCTTTTCTGAAATAGTCTTTCCTAGCGAGAAAGAGGCATTAATTATCTCAGAGAGTTTAAGATGAAACTCATCAAAAGTGTCGTTATCATCCATTTGAAGGTTTTCCCAATCAGACGTAATAGTCTAAAATCTAGCTTACTTTTTTGATGTGTTTCCTTCGAACACGATTTGAAGATTATCCCAAGATTCTTTCGAAGTTTTATATGTTGATACATGATGTTGTAAATCATGGCTCACATCATGTATTATAGCATTCAAACCATCTGAATTTTGCTTAGCTAGTCCCTTTTCTTCGTACGAAAAATCTACTAGGAGTTTAAGCTCAGTATCCTAATTTTCTATCTTTGGAAGAATATAACCATCGACGACTAATAGCCAAGAATTAAAGTCTCGTGAGTGAAGAAAATATCGCATAGCATATTTCCACCATAGATATTTTATTCCGTCAAATCTTGGCGGTACGTCAATTGAAGTCGGTTCGTGAGAACTCGAGTTCATTCTTATAGGATGGATCGCACCAAACACAGATTGTTAGATATTTTCATGTTTGCCTGCTCTGATACCAATTTAAAAGGCGTGGGTACGCCAAATATACCTCAAGCTATAACTTTTCCTTCCTATAAGTCCTTTCCCCGAAAGTGATTGTCTATAGACAGAGTCGAGACAATACAACAAATCGGTTCACAATTTGTGTGATCGTCTATGGATACGAGATCGAGACAATACAACAAAAAAGTGTATTTACTTGACACAAAGGTTCGGACTTAACCAAACTAAATAGGATTCACGTATCAAGTAAATAGGAATTAACGTTTGTGCAATTTACTTTAACTATAACAAAGCAATTATAATGCGGAAATATAAAGTAAATAACACAGCAAGATTTTGTTAACGAAGAAACCGCAAATGCAGAAAAACCGCGGGACCTAGTCCAGAATTGAATACTCTCAGGATTAAGTCGCTATATAAAATAAGAAAACTTCGTATAGTTGAGCCCAAGCAACTAAACCTATAGTTCACCTAGTTCCGTATGTATTCCCATGCCTCCAACCTGTAAACAAGTCACGTACTTGAACCAATTCCTTTGGTTCATATTCCAAACAGTAAAGGAACAACAAATCTGTTTGGTATCAACTCTGTTCAACCAAGTGATATGAGTTGCGCAAAGGTTCCCTTGTTTATCCTAACATAAACTCCTTTGCGAGGTTCCGAGATCTATCTTACGTTTAATCACCCAAAGGTAATCACTAAGATTAAGCCAACAACACTCTTCAATCAAGTGATATATGTTGATGTCGATCTTCCTCAATTAATCAATCCAATCTACCACAAGGATAAACCGATTATTAATTGGATCCACTTTTTCCCAAACAAGTATTATGCACACCAAAGATTATAAAAACACCAAGTAAGAAATTTTCAGTATCTTGTTTTTCTTCAAATCTTCTTAGAACTTCAATAAACACCTGCACACAATCACTTGAATCTCTTGTGATCAATCACACAGAGAACGGAGTCTGTTAACAATGGATTATCACAAGATCGTCTTTAGATCTAATAACAGTCTAAAGATCCATGTCGAAACCTTGAACTAGTTTGAGTGAATCTTATATCATAAAAGAATATTCTCAAGCATAAAAAAACTAGGTGCAATCAAGATTCAACCACCGCTAGTCAATCAAATCAATACGAAAACTAAAGATAAACCGCAATATCTAGTTTCCCTCCAACGGGTCGCGCTAAAGCTTCTCAATCCCAAAGAATACTTTAAATTTTGCATCCGTAAGAGATTTCACCTAATTAGATTACTCTCCTCTCCGATAGGCGGATTCACCAGTAACAAAGACAAAAGAGTAAGTCTAGGTTACGTAGGATTAGTTTGCTAGAAATGCAAACTCAAAGTATTTATAGACAAGGAAGTTTGGACACCAAGGAATTTTCAAAACCGAAAATATTCTCAAGATATTTTCATTACTCCACTAAATTCAGTTTTCAAAGTTCATGTGAATGTACTGTCCAAAAATAATGATCGAAATCTCCTTGGAAAATCTTTAATTAGCAAATGCACATTACTAATTCTTATTTTCCATATATAATTAAAAAGATTCTTAACTTATTTAAATTCGATCTTGGGATTTACTTCCTTCTTAGCCGTTAAGGAATATCTTTGAACAAAATAGAATAAGCATTAATGCATCGTGTTCAAGGAGTGCCGACATCTTAATCCTACAAGTCTTTTCCATGCTTGCTCACTTGAAACCAATTTACCACACTTCCAAACAAGTTTAGAATTGGTTCATCTGACTTTCAAGAACTATGTGATTGATCAAGTACCACTCAATCACAACTCATGGGTTTACGGTTCTACCAAAACAAGTTTCGGTTCTACCTCCATGTGAGTATTGTGCGTATTTACACTAGCTTACCAAAGATATGGTTGACTAGGTACTAGGATCGGTTCCCCATATATATTTGGTATATAAATTGTATGCACTGCACATGTCTATAGGATCGGTTCCCCTTTCCCAAAAACTTGTTGCACATGTTCATAGGATCGGTTCCCCTTTTTTCCATACACCTTGATGCACCTCATACAAGGATCGTTTCCCCTTGTGATGCACTGCACCTCTTACTAGGATCGGTTCCCCTCTTCCCATTAATAAGTTCAGACATACACAACCCGATCATACCCCAGGTGATTACTTAAGATCGGTTTCACTAATAAAAGTCATATCAATACATAAGTCAGGCCTCATGTGAATAGTTCTACCAAGAACACAAACAAGTCGTGACCGGTTATACTAATCACACATATTGGCCTTTCATAAGATATACAATAAAGAACATCCTCAATAACGCCTGGCGATTTCCTTTTCGGTTCACAACACATATCATGAACTTACTTCCTTATAACACATGTAAACATTGTTCCCTAGGATGAAATCCTCACCTCATACCCATATATAATCACAATAGCATTCATACGATTATGTCGATGTCTTATATACAAAGTTTAATGGTTAAGCAAGAAACTTCATATTGCATTCCTTAATACTATGTCTATCTAGAGTGTTCATGCTTCATAGTTTTATGTTTTCAATATGCACGACTTGAAGGATACGTTAGGGAATGAAACAGTTTAAGTCAAATATCACTAACCTCAAGTGGAAAGATTATGTTGTTATTGTAGCTCCGTTCTTCTTCACTTCTTCAAGTCTTCGCAATACTTGTAATGTCTCATCCTAATACTTTCAAGCTATACAAAGTTGACTCTAGTACATTTAAATCAAGCGACTCTTAAATGAGTTTTGCTTCACTAAAATATGACAACCAAACTTGACATTACCAATGCTTGGTGGGTTCAACCGAGCAATGCTCTAACACAAGTGAACCCCTACATGTTCCACAGCCGCTTCTCTCCTCAAAGATATAACAATTAAGCACAAGTTCATTTAGGAAGTCTCCAACATAAAATGTCATTCCCGAAAGAACAACAAGAGTGACTTTTCTCCAGGGAGAAGGATTTATATATTGGATTTTAGAAATCCTACAAGGAGATACCATTTAAGAACCAATCATTGAAAGTCTCTCATGAGATCGTGTTACTAAAAAACTAGAACTATCTCATGGTAACAATACACAATATGTAATCATAAAGATCAAATATTGTGATCATTTTTTCTAAGATACAAACTTGTATAAACAAGAATTGATATGCTTAGAAGGAAGAATAACCTTTTCCACAAGGATTTACACCAAGAATGGTTACCATAAGAGTATGAAAAGGTTTCTTTGAGAATTTCAATCACAAGTCAAATTAGGTAATTAAGTCAAGTTCTAATGACTTCAAAAGAACTAGTTTAGAGAGTTATTCAATTGCTTAGATCTTTATAATAGATACAATTGAAACTAATCGGTTTGATTCACTTGAATCAATTCATGAAAAATATAGCCACGGTTTGCAAAGATTGCATTCCTTATAATTTATTGTTTAAGTTCATGAACTACCGATTTGAAAAATAACCAGCTTAAGTATGCATATGGGTATGCGTACCTAAGCAACCAGATTGAGTTGGTTTTTGGTTTCCAAACTCAGTAGAATTTTTCGGGTAGAAAAGTTCTGCCAGTATGCGTATGGGTACGCATAACTAAGGTGACTGGTTTATGAGTTCGTAAACTCCAAACTCAACAGAATTTTCCGGGAGGAAAATTTCCGCCAGTACGCATACCCAACCTGTCTCCTTTACCAATACCATATGCACACATATGCACACACTTGGTTTCCGGCACATGGATTTATACACTAATGTGCGAACACACTATATATGCGTATATCCATAGATGGTAATCTCAACTCTACATTGCAATCATTAAAACATTCTTCTATAATGTTATGACCGTCGTTATTCACAACTATCGTCATCAAAGCTATTTTCAAGATTGAAACGTCATCATAAATTTCGTCACGAGTAAAGATGAAAATGGTTAAAGCAAAAGCTTACCAACACATATTTCTAGGAATATGTAAGAGAGTTAAACTCAGCTCGAAACAATAAATTGTTCCACATATTCAGAAATTACCCAACATAATATGTGCGCCCCAATTCTTTTGCAATCCTCACCGTATTTATTAGGGATTCTTGGTGAGGATGCACTTTCAACAAAATCAGGTTGTGTTGAGGTGAACAAAATCTTGCTCATGGCAGGTGTTCGAAACAAAATCATGTATAGACTCTAGGAATTTAACAACTTCCTTGAAACTTTCAATAACTGTTCCATACCTTTTTAAGATGTTATCCCTTGTCGAACACTTGTCTGGGAGATCCTTCTTAATAGTACTCATTGCTTTATTGATCTTCTTTGGTACCCATTTCTGAGTAACTTTTGGAACAACGTATTTCTTTTTCTCCTCAATATAAGTATGAAATTTCTTGGAGGGAACACTAGAAGAACTGATATTATGAAAATCAGTTTTTCTCTAGTTTGGAACATCAGATCTTTTCACCTTAATAGAATCCGATCTGGTTTTATCTCATTTAAGATATTTGTAATTCCTTTGCAAGTGACCTGGTTTTCCACAATAAAAGCAATGTTTAGTTGAATGGAAAAGTTTATGTTTAGTGTTACCTGAATGTGTATGTGCTTTCTTTGGAATTTGATATGATTTCCTCTTTTTGTCATCGGCAGTTGGTAGAGATACCTCACTTTTGTCAACCGTGGAAGGTTTTGGTTGAGAAGAAACTTTAGCTTTGACAAATTTTACCTCTATGCAAATACCAGGAGCGTCTATTCCTTCATAGCCCAATCCTCGTGTATCACGATGAATTCTACATGCTCCCAATATCGAGGTTAATTTATCTGAGCTCCTATTTCTAGATAAATTCTCTTTTAAGATCGAGTTTTCTTCTTCCAACCTTTTGACATTTTCAAGTGCAATAACTGGATCATTCTTGAATGATTCACATTGAACTTTGAGATCTTCTCGTTCTGAATCAAATAACAAGTTCATCTCAATATTCTCCAAATAATCTAGCTTTGCTTGAAGAGTAATTTCCCGATCTCGACTTACGAAAATTTCTTCTTTAATCATTCGTATTTCGTTGAGATAATCTCTTGCACCAATAGAATCAAGTTGGTCTTGCAAGTCTTTATTCCGAATACGAAGTCTGTCATATTTAACTTTCTCACTGAAAATGGTGCTTTTAGCCTCCGAGAATTTCTGATGACATTCCTTAAGAAGATTATTAGCAACTGGATATATATGGAACACTTCTTCGTCAGAATCAGAATCAGTATCCGATTTTTTTTTTCCAGAAGCTAATGCAACCTCGCCTGCGTACTCTTGGTGCTCACAATATTCGGGTCCATCATCAAGAGTAGGCAAAGCAGCTACATATGCCGATTGTCTACGGTTCCCTCTAGGACATACTGAAGAAAGGTGCCCAAAACCACGACAGTTATAGCATTGTACATCATCATTAAGAGATGTTGTAACTTTAGAAAAACTTTTTTTCCTATCTCTCAAGAATTTTCTAAATTGCTGTGGAGTAACATCCTTAGTATCTGGAAAACCATATTTATCCTTAGAGGATTCAGATTTTTTTGCAGCTTTAAGAGAAATCACCACTTTTCTAGATGCGTATTCATTATCAAAGATCTTTAACTTTCCAACAAGAGTATTTCTGGAGAGTGTAGAAAGATAGTTTGATTCTTCAATGGCATGTTTCTTAGACTCGTATTTTGATGGTAGAGACCTGAGAATTTGGCACTCAAACTTTCTCTAGAATAGTTCTTCTTAATGAATATGAGGCGTTAAATATTTGAGAAAGTCTTTGGTTAAACTCATCAATGGTTTTATCATCATACATGCGAAGGTTTTCCCAGTCAGATGCTAGGTTTTGAAGCCTCGCTTCTTTCTCTGCAGCATTCCCTTCAAATACAGTTTCTAAGATATCCCAAGCATCTTTAAACTTGTTACACGTAGTCACGTGGTGCTGATGATCTAGGGTAATTACATGGATGATAGCATTTAATCCTTCAGAATTTTGCTTTGCAGCAAGAATCTCAAGATCATTGTATTCACCAATATCCTTTGCAACAGGTACACCGTCTACTATAACTAATGGAGGATTATAGCCATTAACAATACGAACCCATGATTGAAAATCTCGCGCTTGAATAAAAGAACGCATAGCAATTTTACACCATAAATAGTTCGTGTCATCGAAGACTGGTGGTACGCTTATAGAGATAGCACTTCTGTCCATAAAAATCAGATTGCTTCAAACACAGACTTATGAGGTCTTAGCGTGTTTGCCTGCTCTGATACCAATTGAAAAAGCTGGGGTCTAACAACCACACCTAATATTTCGTTTGGAAATCTGTATGAACTAAACCTTAATAATATTTCGAGAGTAAAAACTCAATCAAAGAATAATATAATACTAAAGAGTTTATCTCTTACTCAACACAATCAATGGTTAAACATAAGCAAGTCCGTAAACCTAATTTTAGTGTGAAGTTCTTGAACCAAAATCTTTTGTGTTAATAACAACATATTCAATATCCACCGTGTATAAACCTCTTTAAGCAACAATCACTAAAGGAATATTTCAACACGGTGTCCACTTGAAACAGGGTTAGTCCGAACTGGTCTAACAATGTGAAAATTAAAAAAATCAAGTGTTCAAGATCAATCAAGTCTTATCCAACAAACAAGGTCGGATGTAACAACTATGATTGATTAACGTACAACCTGTATTATTTCAATTATATAAATAGAATATAATGCAGAAAAGAAATAACACAAACACTAGAAATTTTGTTAACGAGGAAACCGCAAATGCAGAAAAACCCAGGGACTTAGTCCAGAATAAACACACACTGATTATAAGCTGTTACACCAATTTCCTACTACCTATTCGGACTAGATATAATACCTTCTTCATCTGTATTCAAGCACTTATAGAACTCCTAGCAGAACACCGATTCTCTTTAGAAATTATCGTAAATCTTCTAGCAGAACCCAAGGCTCTCTGTAGAAGATACAACAACACGATTGATATGTTTCGATATTTTGTTTGCACAAAAGACCGGTTTGATTTCCCTTTAGATGTAAATCAAGGTTTTGGAGATCTTGTGTTTATTTTGATAAAAACAATTACTAGGTAAAAGTAATATCAAAACAAACTTGTAGATTAGGGATTATTACACTCTTCAAGAAAAGGAAGAGAAACCTAATTATTCCACAACAAGAAAAACTAGAATAAATCTAGAGTTTTCTTGTATAAAATTTCTTAAGGATTTTTACGAGTTATCTTAATCGAAGTTTTCTTCCTAGCTTCCGATTTCGACTAACAAGTGTTGGTATACGATCGGAAACTGAAATCTATCAAAACCTAGGGTTTATGATCAACAACTCTTGAATGGTTTTATATCAAAAGAGAAAACCTTAGAATAGACAAGAGGTGAAAAACCTATATTACAAGTTTTATAATCAATCACGAAGATTAGATCCAACTCGGCTTTGTGATCCCCAATACAAAGACTTTTATCTCACTCTTGCTCGCGAAGAATAGAAGACATGGAAAACAACCTTGTGAAGCTAACACCAATTTTCCAAAGGGGATGAAAATGTGTAGCACTCACGAACCCTTTATTTATAGTGAAAGGTAGCTTGAAAGCTAAGCATAGCTATTTTCCTTTTTCAAGACTCTCCTAATTTTGGGAGTCTTTCCTAAGTTACAACTCTTACCAAAATAATTAAATAAATAAGTAATTAGCAAATATAGTATTTATGTGAATAAATCACATTTTAACTTAGGCAAAAATTAAAAGTTATCACAAACACTTTAATATGGTAATCAAATATGTTTGGATTAATAACCATCTTGCCTAGATAAGGAAACATCACCAACTTGACCAAAAATTCCTTTTAGTCACATAATTGGGCCTAAGTCCGTGAACCGTTACAAGCAGTCCATGGATTGTTTCCTACTAATGAACTATAACAATTATAGCAACACTTATAATTATTACTTTAATAAATCACTCATAACTTCATCGTTATTTTAGTTGCAGGAATTCCCACAACACACCCCTTATAATATCTTGATAATAATTTCTTGATCTAAACTCATTTGATATGAAAATGATGATTAAAATACTAAAATTGTAAATGGACACACACATTTTTACATGGTTCGATCAATTTGATCTACATCCATGATTATTCACTATGATTGTTTAAATTTACATTTGATTTATATTGATAATCTCCATTAATGGAGTTCTAGATCTAGTTTTGGGGAAGAAGATGATAAAGAAAAATACATTTTCTCTCTAAAAATATCTCTCTGCAAAATATCTCTCTCTCTTACTAAAATTGTCTCTCCCCTTTTCTCTCTCCTGCTCTCCTCTTTATATAGGTGTTTACATAATGGATGACAGCTTATACTTCCCCTATTTTAGGATCCCTTTCCACACTCTCGCAAGCTTTCTCCATATTCTCTCGAGATTTCTTTACAACCGCAAAATCTTCACATCTTTCTCGTGTTTTATGTTGTCGTTGTCTATTACATCATTAATTTGCGACATTTGCAATGTGTTGTTGAAGAGCTCGCAGAAATGTCGTTCTAAATTTCACAAGAGTATTGTTGTGGCGATATTATGATCCTACATCTTGCCTATTTTTTCTTGAATATTGCTTGAAAATCAATCTTTAAGAAAAAATCTGTTGTTGTAGTAGTCTTTGATCTTTGCTGATGACGGAATGAGCGAAAGAATATTGGACTTGAAAAGTACGTACTTGCCTCTATTCTTTTGTGAAGTTCCAGATCTTTGCGAAGTAAATAAGAAGTATCAACTCTTGAAGTATACGAATTATGAAATATCCTTGAAGAAATATAAGAAGTATTCAATCCTCAAAATATAAGAAGTATCCGTCCTTGAATGAAAGTCATAAGTATTGCCTCTATTCATGCGAAATTATTACTTCATTTTTGGTGAAAATTCTTGTCCATTTTGGAAATGATTCTTGCCGAGAAGATAAAGAACATAAAATGTTTGCTTGGTAATCCATAGTTGCCTCTGTTCTTTATCTATGAAGGTAGAATCCTTTAGAAAATGTTAAATAAACGAATTGTTTCTTTATTCTTATCTTGCCTATGCCTCATGCGATAATCTCTTTAAGAAAATAATCATATTCTGCGAAATAATCACATCTCCTGCGAGATTCTGAATGTGTATGCGAGATTCTAAATAATCTGCGAGATTCTGAATAATCTGCGAATTTATGAATAACCCTGCGAAATTATGAATAGTGCTCTTGAAATAGTGCCGCGAATAGTGCTGCGAAATTATGAATAGTTCTGCGAAATTTTGAATAGTGCTGCGAAAATGCAAATAATCCTTCTGAGAGACTCTGAATAATACTTCTGAGAAATTATGAATAATACTTCAGAGAGATTCTGAATAGTATTTCTGAGATATTCTAAATAGTACTTGCTATCTCTCTTGCGATGAATAAATCTTTTCTGCATTCTTAAAAGAAAATAGTTAATGTATGAGATTATTCTATTGGTCTTATTTTGCCTTCCTAGTTAAAGGTCTTATTTTTCCAATTTTTGTATGTGCGACAAAATCGCAAGACGCCCTTACATTCGCATGTAAAGACCCATTGATCTTGCCTTATCATTTTTTTTGTCAATTTCTCTGCGATAATATGGCAGGCCTAAGTTTTCTTGCGAAGACAAAGCCCCATGACATTGCCGTATTGCGATAAAATCACAGGACGTCTTTACACTTTCATGTAAAAACCCATTGATCTCATCTTATCTTTTCTCTTGGCTTTTTGCCTCTTTATAATATTTGTCACGCGATAATATGACAGGCCTAAATGTTCTTGCGAACGTAAAGTCCCATGACATTGCCGTCTTAAGACACATATCAGCTCTCTAATGGATGGTGCCGCCCTTATCTTCCCCCTGGTTTCCCCTTCAAGGAGGGCACATCGGCCATACAAGACTAGCTCTTCCCATCCGGTCTTAACAATAACCAGTTGTTTTCGCAGACTCTTATCCTTTATGCCTAAATGGCTTATAGTTACGAGACTACACCCTAAGTGGGGTTTTCTTCGGGCCGAGTGCATCATAGCCAAGACTTTCCAAGAATGTTCAGGGTAGTTTCGTACGCCCCGGGCACCCTTGGCTCAACCGTGTACCTCGGAGCCTTGGTCATACTCTGCACTCCTTAGGAGAGACCCTCGGTCGTCCAACCAGGGTATAACCTTATATAGTTGGAAATACAATGTACCTCCCCTGGATAGGTATCTCAAAGAGATGGACCCAACATCTCCATGACTCAGGTTCCAGCAGCGGTATAACCTTATCCCTGAGCCATGGAAACAGATACCCCCTTATATGACGCACTTTAGGTCTTACATTTGCCTCTTGCGAAAATTTATTCGCGAACTAGGGTGTACGCCATAAAGGTTCGTCCCATTCTAATATCTCTGCGAAATTTTATTCGCGTTTCTTTATTCTTTCATTTATTCTTTCATTTCTATCATTTCTTTCATTTTTGTCAATTCTTTCAATCATTCTTTGCGAAATAATCATTCTTTTCTTCATTCTTTGCGAGATAATCATCAACTCTTTTCTTTGCGAAATAATCGAAAATCTTACGAAGTAATGAAATACCAAATTCATTCCTCTGACCAACTAATTGCACTTGAAATTTTGTAGCAATGAATCTCGCAACTGTATAACTTCTGTGCAAACTTAAACCTTGATATTTTGTTTACTGCTGGGTGAACTTTAATGGGCTTGGACGAACTAGTCTTGGAATATTTAATCAATTTTCTTGCTACTCATTTCTTCTTCACGCTGGTATTTTGGAAGTATATATCTTTGCGAAGTAAATGAACATCTACGAAGTGTTCATTCTTGCTGCAAATATTCTCAATGTAAACATCTGAGAAAGAAAATGTTTACAATATGCAAGGCAAAAAAATTCTGTGCGAACAAGGGGACTTGAACCTGCAACCCATTGCTTATTCTCTTCACCTCAAACCATATGTAGTAGTTTCTGTTTGTGTAAAAAGATGAAATTCGTTTAACTTATGCTCTTACAATCGCTGATGTTTGTGAGATCCATTTGTTTAACTTACTGACACTTATCCACTGATCGTTTTCTCGTAAAAGCGATATGCAATCTCGTCCCTTGCTCATATAAAAATTTGTCCTTCTCTTTCATCTTTTACGTATCAACATACTTTTTGTCTTCTATGTCTTTTCTTCGCTGGTGCATCCCCATAGCTAGTTCTTAATGAATTTTCATTGTTTAGCATAGATAAGAATAGTTTTTCGTTGTTCATTTATTTGAGGTCTCTGTTTCATCAGCAGTTTACACTCATCATTACGGTAGCATAAAAGTATCTTGTTATATTCAACTCTCATTTTCGCCTGTCTCGTTCATTCTAACATCTATGAGACTTCTCTACTGCATATTATTATCTTGCTCGCTAGGTCTTATTATTTGGTTTGTTCACGTAATTGTATTAAATCCTCTTCGTTGAATCACTTCGCCTGTACGTAATGTCCCTGCGAATTTTAACCATCATAGATTAGTGGATTAGTGGCTTCCCCAAAGGGCTTAAAATTTTATTAAATATGGCTTTCTGAAAATTCTAAACATTAATATCATTCAATATAATGGCTTTAGAATCAGAGACGTGAGGATGAAGGCCCTCCCCTTTTGATTGTGTCGTTCGCATCTAATGAAGTTTATTTTCCCTATATTGACAATGAGCTTATTTAATTGTGTGAGTATGAGTTGGGTCTATGATAGTTTTGTTTTTTTTGATGGTTACATGTGCTCCTTTTGGCGTCGTTGCTCGCAGCTCTTGAACTGCACAAGTAGAATAGCTGCATTCTAACAAAGATGGGTGTGTCTTTCTTTGCGTGTTTATGGTTGTCACGAGTTGTATGAATCCTCTCTAGCTTCTGATGCTGTAATCTCCCTGCATAAATTAAGTTGATGAAAGAGACCATTTTTTTTACACTGCGAACTAGTGAAACTATCTCCTCGCAATCTTTAGTTGAGTTCTCTTTATTATACTCTCACTTAGGACAAGTATTTCTTGTTGACTTCCTGTTTGTTAGATGAAGTGATCTGTTTGCTGCCTTATTTCTCTGATGATTACATAATTAGTCTTTGGTGTAACCTCTGATAAAGTTAACTTCTTCTATATCTCTCCTTCCTTAATTGATCTTCCCTCTTTGATAAATTTGGTCCATGCTGATTCGATGAGAATGATGAGTTTGCATCTCTCGAGTTAAATTTTCCGGACTAATGTTGTCGTGTTCTTCTTATCACTGGTTCATACCCATGAAGTATGTATTCACCGCTTGTTGCTGGCTTGATCACTCTTGATTCTTTCTTTCATCTATCTTTACGGCTGAGCTCATGAACTGCGGTTTTCTTCGCAGAGGAGATCTTTACCTTTACAGATACTGCGAAATTCCATTACTGGTGCTGTTGCCTTCTTCGCCAGGAATGTAGTTAATTTCCTTTGTTGGATCTAGTTGGATACAATGAGTTTGCTTCTGCGAAAATTATCGCCATGATATTGGTGGATCGAATATTTGCTCCAGCTTTCCTTCTCTGACTTATATAGATCCTCTTAGCTCCGCCTGGACATCGTTCTCACATCGAGAGTTTGTAATCACCTCTTCCTTTCATATATCTTTCCGCTGATGAGTTTTCTTCCTGGTTGTTTTTGCTTCGCCTGGATAATGTTCTCATGTGCTTCACCGTCTTTGGATATCATTGCCATTTGTTCCCTCTTCTTCAAATATGATTCTTTTTCCACCTATACGTTTTCTTCGTACATTATTAATAACCCTCAGCACGAGGAACCTTCTCATCTTCGTAGTTCATCAAAACCAATTATCTTGTTTATTCGATTATCTCTGTAGTGAAGTTTTAATTCTTTAGATGGAATGGATTGAGCTGTCTTATCTTGTTCGTCTTTCTCCTCATTTGCTAATTGAATCCGCTTTGGTTGATATGCTACTCTGACCTCACATGTGTACATTTCGTCAATCCTGATTAATTTTCCCAACTCTTTTATGTCTTGTTGGTTTTGAAGTTCTCCCACGCTTTTAGTTGTTGCGGCGTCAAACTCCCTCCTACATGTTCTTTCTCTCCTTATCTCTGCTTGTATATCCTTTCTCCTGCTGATCGCTGTCGTATGCGTCAAAAATAATTTACACTTTCTTACTACTCAAAATATAAATATAGCAAGGGCAAGAAAGGATCGATCCCACAGAGAGGTCTAGGTTGTCTCGTTCTTTCGGTTTCCTATATTTAACACGGTTGATTTTCTGATTTTTATATACTAAAATAAAATAAAAGCAAAACAATAAAAAGTAAAGCACACAAATCAAGGTATTGAAAATATTGGTTAGGGATTCATCTTCATTCACAAATATGTTTTCTTCACAATAACTAGAATTGATATTTAATCTCAACTTTTATCAAAAGCCCTAGAATATCTTGATCGCAAGAATATCCCGCTAATCTCCTTTTGTCATCAACAAACACATTAAAAGATGCGAGTATGAGTTCTATCTAAAAGAACAACCTAACGTGTAAAAGCACTAATCAAGTTTAATTCCCTAGATGCATTAAGTTCTATGAAATCAGGCCAATCAAAGCAATCGAACGTGGAAAACGCACTAATTCAATTTAACAAAGGTCACGGTTCACATATGATTATAAGGATGTATCACTACAAGCTATAACCATATTCATGCTACTTGTAATCAGGAATATATCACTTTTACGTATAACAAACCCTAATCTAGCAATAGAGATGAACACAAACTCAACCGATTCGCGACTCGATCAAACAAGCATTCAATTCATGTAACAATATAAACAGTGAATCATAAACGATAAAGTATGGAGACAAAACTAATTTATCATATCAAAAACCATATCATATGAAATCCAATTATTCCATAACCAATAATAAAACTCTAGCTCATTTTCATGGAGTTCATAACAAGAAGAAAGAGAGACTCTATCATGTTCACAAACCCTAGAACAAAAGTAGAAGATAAATAATATATGATAAAAGATAGATAAGATTTTGAGAAAGACTTCTCTTTTATAGCTCTTCTTGTTCCAAAATTAGGTTTAGCCTTCAAAATCTTCAAGTCCACGTCCATCTACTAGTCCACCAAGCCCAGGTGTGAGAAATATGTCTCTGGAAATTTTGGGTCCAAATCCGGTCGCCGGATTGCTGACGTCATCGCCGGAATCCGGCTACCGGAAAATTGTCTCAGGCCACTTAGTCTTCGGAAACTATCACCAGGCCAACTATATACTTCCAGTACCTCAACTCTCCTTCTCTGCAGTCCATACATTCACAAAAGCCAACTAACCCAACTTCTTATTTCTTGCGAAAACGCAACCAAAAGCGCGCCATGTAGCTCACATATCCGGCCGCCAACTCTTCCATTCGACTCATACCCCCTTCATGATTCAGTGAAATATTATGATTCACACTTTAACTTCCGCAATTCGACATCCCGGGCTATACTCACCGTCTCGCCATTCTAGCTGTGTTTTCGCACTCTTTTCTGCAGTTTCCAGTCTCCATTTGCTTTCACCATCCTAGCTCAAGCTGCAGCTGCAACTCATAACCAGCTTCAACTTCAAACACCACCAGCTCTGTTGAGTACAGCCTCACTCCATGCACCGGTTCCCAATTATTCTTACTTCTTCTCAGCACAGCAGCAGACTTGTTTGCTAACCACACTCTATAACTGCCAGCAACAGCGTCATGGTCTCACTGCATCATCCCTCATTGCCATTACTCCGCAGAAAACCAAACAGGATCAATATTTTATCTCCAGTGAGTCTCAACTTATTTCTTTGCTCGAGCTTTAATATTCTCCGCCTAATCCTCTCTATAAAACTCCAGCGTGACTGCCACTATCTTGCAGCCTATCCCATCAGCGATCACCTACTGCAACAGCATTCAAACAATACTATTCCACCATTTCATATTACCACCATCAGTTCCATTTCACATGTTCTCACTATACCAGCAACTCCCTACACATACATCTAAAACACTCATGCACCTGCCAATTCAAACCTACCACCACTTGAGCATCATTTCAGTTGACATGTTGTTGTCTCAATACCAACTGTAACAACACATCCATTGTCTTAGCTGCCACCATTAGGCCCATAGCAGTAACCACCATTCTTTGCCATTCAGTCATCCCCTGCAATATCACTCCCGTCCTGAAACACACCTGCAATTTCATTGAAAAACTTCTGCAGCAACAGCAACACAGTTCCCTTATTGTTACAATCACCAACTAAACTAAACCTTTGCATCTCCTGCTCATCTAATGCACTTTCGCACTCGAACCAAACATCATCCTCCTTTCATCTGCTGCAACATAACCAGCCATCATGGATAGTCAAGCATCAACTGCATTTTGCTCTTCTCTACAGCATCAACTCACTGCCAACTTTCCCCATTCAGTCTTCTCTGCATATCACTTCATTGACATTCAACCATAACCATCCGACTCTCCATCAGTTCTAATTAGCCACTGCAGTACTCATTTACTGCAGTAGTTACTTATCACTAACACATACTCCATTAACTCTTAATGTGCCACCGACTATAACCAACACCAGCATCAGCTGCTTTACCTGCTTAACTGTAACCTGCAATATCAGCTCCAGCTGCCTATGGACAGCAGAACCCATAAAATACTCGGAGGAAGTAAGCTGGTTGCAGCTGGAATTTCAGTTGTGGACATTACTCGTTCAGGCCTTTACACAAACACCGTGTGTGCAGTTTGCAAACTGGTAATAGTTGTGTATTGGTTGCATATTGAGAGCCACCCAAATCCTTCTTTGCTGTTCATTTCACAGTCAAGACGAACCCATTCATTCAAATAGTAATTCAGAGCTCAAAATCACACACATTCTTTAATTAGTCATCAAACAGGTTTGTTATCTTCTCGGCAACTTGATGTTAACTTGAATCTGCAGACAAACCCACTCCTTTTGATTCTTCCCGGACTCTAATTACTCCTTAATATTCATTATTCGTCACAAAGAATCAATGACAGAAACTCAACTGAACTTGGACAACATCCATATTATTCTGGTCAAATAATACCCAGACTCGAGTACCAGTTCCTTCTTCATCTCGGCTGGATAACTGATCTAACCCTTCGATAAACGACCACAAGAATCATGGCTTACAGCGGCGTAGCATAGTGGAGAACTTGGCTGTAACATGAAGAGAATAGGAAGAAAAGATGTTGTCTGAGAATTGGTCGACCTAGTTGCTGATTTTGAAAGAGAATGGGGAGGTCAGTGTACTGTGGTCTGGATGCCCCTTATCCTCAGCAAGATTCCAAATAGTAATTTTGTGCTCTTGTACATCTTTGGCGACTTTGACTTGCTTCAATCGCCCATCAATTCTTAATACGACGTCGGAATCGCTCCATTCTTTCGCCGTTATTTTCGTCCTCTTCAAGGTGATGAGAAGAAATCCTGGATTTGAGCGTGTTCTACTTCCTTTTTCTCCAATGACTCCAAAACACCTAACAAACTCAAAAGAGAAAATAAGATACATAATTCACACGAAAAATAGCAAAGAAAGCATAAATACTAGATATAAAATTAGGTCTTTTAGACACCTATCAAATTCCCCCACACTTAGACTTTGCTAGTCCTCGAGCAAATCAAACAAAACAATTATAAAACATACATACAACTCCGTCTCGTCGAGGCTACGGTCACTTTAAGCATAAATAACAAGCCTTTAAACCCCTAGGTGTCCCTAGTGGACGAATTTTAGTCTCGTGAAGGTTTACTAGAGATATACCTACAAAACCTATATTTCCAACTCCATCTATTTGTGACAAATCAATGAACGAATCCACAATGACTACAGGAGGAGGTACCTTGCAAATTCAATTCATATATTAGTAAATAAACTCTAATTAGATAGTCGAACAAGCCACAATACTCAGAAAAACACACCACAATCACAATGAAAAGATTAAGAAGATGGAAATAGATGTAGATGTTGGCGAATGTTCACAAGTGATCGATGTTTCCCATATCTTTCTGAAGGTCACTGCCAAGATGAACCTATTCATCCTATTGGATTGAGCTACTGGTTTGAATTCTACATCAACTCGCTGGCATATACAAGGGAACCAGAAGTGACTTTATTCAACCAACATAATACTTTCTTTTCTTTTTCTTTTTCATTTTTTTCATTTTTTTTTTCATTTTTTTTTTCTTTTCTTTTAGACAGCATGATTCAATCTTTTGGATCAAAGCGCATGCTTCTTGTCAGCAAGTACATAATAGTTACCTTGGATCCTGCATTCCACGCTTGTTTAGGCGACGGAGACAGGGACAACGTTTCACACATACTGCTATTCCCAAGTGTCACTCTTATTCCGTTTTGGTCTAATTGGTCGGTCTCTTTCTTTTTCTTTTCATATATTTTTTTTCATTTTTTTATTTATTTATTTATTTTTTTCTTTTTCTAGTAACTCAATCACTCTATTTCATCCTAGCAGTAATAACACGTCGATGTTTAGTGACCCACCAAAGCACTTAGAGAACAATAAATAAATATGGAAAAATAAAAATAGAACGTGATATGGTGATATTCCGAGATATGGTAACAACTATCATATTAATTGTGATTTCTGAGCTATGTTCATCCCTTTTAGTTAATTGGTTCCTCAACTCCTGCATTCAAAATGGTTCCATCCACTAATGGTGTCATCCTAAAGGCACAAGTTTCTAGATTTCGGAGTTCAAAAAGCTCAAAAAAAATTTCTTGGTTTTTCTATTTTTTTTTAAAGGCATAAAACAAACTAAAACAAACTATACAAACATATAAATGCTCCCCCACACTTAAACTTCACATTGTCCTCAATGTGTAAAACCGAAAGTTCTGAATTCTGACGTAACAGCAGATAAAACGCAAAAATTGTACAAATTGGTAAGGAATTTGGAAAAACTCCATTTCACAAAAGTTTTTCACCTACGTGTTTTCTACATAGTGTCAAAATTTCACAGTTTTTGATAAACGGTCTGACAGTTATGGTCTATGGACTGAACTACGCGCAGTCTAAAATTTTCTGACGAAAAGGTATTCATCATAATTCTCTTCTAAGATAGATTATGGACTTAATGAAATTAAACATGGGGATGCAAATATGATATGAAAACAATAAAAAATAAAATAAACGAAACAAAAATAAAATAAAAAGCAAAAGGATAAGAGATACAAAACCGGTGGGTTGCCTCCCACTAAGCGCTTGTTTTAAAGTCGACGGCCCGACTTAACTTCTTGAAAGATTCATTGCCCATATATTAGCAATCTGAAAATTTGGGGATCCATCCATAGTACCTGTTTTTCAAACACTAGATTCACACAAATATTAGTAATATAAAACATAAATGAATCTATGAACCGATAAAAGCTTCCCCCACACTTATTCTTGTCCACACTTGGAAGTGCATAAAGAATATATGAGTCGGGTACTTCCACGGTGTCTTGTTCCAAAACCTGCATAGTATGAGAATCAAATATTTCAAATGGAGGATATCGAGAAAAAAAGTCATCTAACAATGTTTTCGAAGCACATACATTCAAACCAATAAGAGGTAAAGGAGAAGAAACGATATGCAAAGGGTTAGACAAACCTATCACAATTTCTTTTAGCACGACATCCTTTTCATCCTTGAAAAACTCAAGTGAATTATTCACCTCTTATATATAATGGTCCTCTATCAAACCTTGCAACCATTCTTCATCCGTTTCTGCCTTAACTAAAGTCTCGACATCAACATCGTCATTACAAACATTCACAAGTTCAATTGGGTCTTCCATAATATTGGTCATAACGGTCACATTCTCAACATACTCCTCTTCATTAGACTCAAACCATGTTGCAAAATCTTGTAAAACACTAGTTTCATCATACTCATGTACCTTTTGAATAGGTTCTTGATCATTATAAAGATCAAGGATTGAGTCAACTACACTAATGTCATCCAATATCTCCAAAGGTTGGTCCTTTTCTACTTCACCTTGATTGCAAAGAGACTCCATTGTAGACTCCTCGGGGATGTCACCATAAATTGGTTCAAGCGATGTACTTTCATATTCATCGTCACTGTCATAAGATTGGCTACCACTTCCCAAAGCTTGGTCTTTCGCAGAATTGTGCATGTCCTCTTTGTACTCTTCAATGCCTTGTCTTAAATATGAAACACTTTGTTGAAGCTCTTGGAGTGATCCATCCAAGTTCTGAAAATAGCATTCCATTTGTTGGTAAAACTCATTCGACATAGACAAAGTAGAATCACTTACCTCAGTATTGCTAGGCCAATTATCTTCCCTTTGAATGGGTGAATGATCATAACTACGATCAGAAATTGGGCTAAACATACTATTAGCACATTCGGTCGATGAAACTGGTTCCACGCTTGGTTGTCTACAAATTGACTCCATGCTGACCATAAATCGTTGCATCTCATCTACCAAACTAGAGGAAATATTAAGAGAAGCACAACTATTCTCCCCTCTTTGTGGTTGCTCACTTACATAACCACCATAAGAAGGTTGATATGAATGAGAATAACTCATAGGGTACGTGGAGTATGGATCATAACCAAAGGATTGGTTTTGATTGTACTCCCCATAAGGGTGATAGTTGTCATGTTATTGAGGTTGAAAGCCGTATTGATTGCTCCAATATGCTTCGTCCATAATAAGTACCTGAAATACGATTCTCAAACCAAGGTTAAAAACCAGAAAATAAGGAAAACAAAAATAAGACTAAAAACAAAAACAAAACAAAAATAAGAAACCAAAAACAAGTGACAACCGTTGCCTCCCCGGCAATGGCGCCAAAATTTGATCGCTGTCGTATGCGTAAAAAATAATTTACACTTTCTTACTACTCAAAATATAAATATAACAAGGGCAAGAAAGGATCGATCCCACAGAGAGGTCTAGGTTGTCTCGTTCTTTCGGTTTCCTATATTTAACACAGTTGATTTTCTGATTTTTATATACTAAAATAAAATAAAAGCAAAACAATAAAAAGTAAAGCACACAAATCAAGGTATTGAAAATATTGGTTAGGGATTCATCTTCATTCACAAATATGTTTTCTTCACAATAACTAGAATTGATATTTAATCTCAACTTTTATCAAAAGCCCTAGAATATCTTGATCGCAAGAATATCCCGCTAATCTCCTTTTGTCATCAACAAACACATTAAAAGATGCGAGTATGAGTTCTATCTAAAAGAACAACCTAACGTGTAAAAGCACTAATCAAGTTTAATTCCCTAGATGCATTAAGTTCTATGAAATCAGGCCAATCAAAGCAATCGAACGTGGAAAACGCACTAATTCAATTTAACAAAGGTCGCAGTTCACATATGATTATAAGGATGCATCACTACAAGCTATAACCATATTCATGCTACTTGTAATCAGGAATCTATCACTTTTACGTATAACAAACCCTAATCTAGCAATAGTAATGAACACAAACTCAACCGTTTCGCGACTCGATCAAACAAGCATTCAATTCATGTAACAATATAAACAGTGAATCATAAACGATAAAGTATGGAGACAAAACTAATTTATCATATCAAAAACCATATCATATGAAATCCAATTATTCCATAACCAATAATAAAACTCTAGCTCATGTTCATGGAGTTCATAACAAGAAGAAAGAGAGACTCTATCATGTTCACAAACCCTAGAACAAAAGTAGAAGATAGATAATATATGATAAAAGATAGATAAGACTTTGAGAAAAGACTTCTCTTTTATAGATCTTCTTGTTCCAAAATTAGGTTTAGCCTTCAAAATCTTCAAGTCCACGTCCATATACTAGTCCACCAATCCCAGGTGTGAGAAATATGTCTCTGGAAATTTTGGGTCCAAAACTGGTCGCCGGATTGCTGACGTCGTCGCAGGAATCCGGTCGCCGGCGCCGGAATCCGGCTACCGGAAAATTATCTCAGGCCACTTAGTCTTCGGAAACTATCACCAGGCCAACTGTATACTTCCAGTACCTCAACTCTCCTTCTCTGCAATCCATACATTCACAAAAGCCAACTAACCCAACTTCTTATTTCTTGCGAAAACGCACCCAAAAGCGCGCCATGTAGCTCACATATCCGGCCGCCAACTCTTCCATTCGACTCATACCCCCTTCATGATTCAGTGAAATATTATAATTCACACTTTAACTTCCGCAATCCGACATCCCGGGCTATGCTCACCGTCTCGCCATTCTAGCTGTGTTTTCGCACTCTTTTTTGCAGTTTCCAGTCTCCATTTGCTTTCACCATCCTAGCTCAAGCTGCAGCTGCAACTCATAACCAGCTTCAACTTCAAACACCACCAGCTCTGTTGAGTACAGCCTCACTCCATGCACCTGTTTACAATTCTTCTTACTTCTTCTCAGCATAGCAGCAGACTTGTTTGCTAACCACACTCTATAACTGCCAGTAACAGCGTCATGGTCTCACTGCGTCATCCCTCATTGCCATTACTCCGCAGCAAACCAAACAGGATCAATATTTTAGCTCCAGTGAGTCTCAACTGATTTCTTTGCTCGAGCTTTCATATTCTCCGCCTAATCCTCTCTGTTCAACTCCAGCGTGACTGCCACTATCTTGCAGCATATCCCATCAGCGATCACCCACTGCAACAGCATTCAAAAAATATTATTCCACCATTTCATATTACCACCATCAGTTCCATTTCACATGCTCTCACTGTACCAGCAACTCCCTACATATACATCTAAAACACTCATGCACCTGCCAATTCAAACCTACCACCACTTGAGCATCATTTCAGTTGCCATGTTGTTGTCTCAATACCAACTGTAACAACACAACCATTGTCTTAGCTACCACCATTAGGCCCATAGCAGTAACCACCATTCTTTGCCATTTAGTCATCCCCTGCAATATCACTCCCGTCCTGAAACACACATGCAATTTCATTGAACAACTTCTGCAGCAACAGCAGCACAGTTCCCTTACTGTCACAATCACCAACTTAACTAAACCTTTGCATCTCCTGCTCAGCTAATGCACTTTCGCACTCGAACAAAACATCATCCTCCTTTCATCTGCTACAACATAGCCATCCATCATGGCTAGTCAAGCATCAACTGCATTTTTCTCTTCTCTACAGCATCAACTCACTGCCAAACTGCCCCATTCAGTCTTCTCTGCATATCACTTTATTGACATTCAACCATCACCATCCGACTCTCCATCATTTCTCATTAGCCACTGCAGTACTCATTTCCTGCAGTAGTTACTTATCACCAACACATACTCCATTAACTCTTAATGCGCCACCGACTAAAACCAACACCAGCATCAGCTGCTTTACATGCCTAACTGTAACCTGCAATATCATCTTCAGCTGCCTATGGACAGCAGAACCCATAAAATACTCGGAGGAAGTAAGCTGGTTGCAGCTGGAATTTCAGTTGTGGACATTACTCGTTCAGGCCTTTACACAAACACCATGTGTGCAGTTTGAAAACTGGTAATAGTTGTGTATTGGTTGCATATTGAGAGCCACCCAAATCCTTCTTTGCAGTCCATTTCACAGTCAAGACAAACCCATTCATTCAAATAGTAATTCAGAGCTCAAAATCACACACATTCTTTAATTAGTCATCAAACAGGTTGGTTATCTTCTCGGCAACTTGCTGTTAACTTGAATCTGCAGACAAACCCACTCCTCTTGATTCTTCCCGGATTCTAATTACTCCTTAATCTTCACTATTCGTCACAAAGAATCAATGAGAGAAACTCAACTGAACTTGGACAACATCCATATTATTCTGGTCAAACAATACCCAGACTCGAGTACCAGTTCCTTCTTCATCTCGGCTGGATAACTGATCTAACCCTTCGAAAAACGACCACAAGAATCATGGCTTACAGCAGCGTAGCATAGTGGATAACTTGCCCGTAACATGAAGAGAATAGGAAGAAAAGATGTTGTCTGAGAATTGGTCGACCTAGTTGCTGATTTTGAAAGAGAATGGGGAGGTCAGTGTACTGTGGTCTGGATGCCCCTTATCCTCAGCAAGATTCCAAATAGTAATTTTGTGCTCTTGTACATCTTTGGCGACTTTGACTTGCTTCAATCGCCCATCAATTCTTAATACGAAGTCGGAATCGCTCCATTCTTTCGCCGTTCGTTTCGTCCTCTTCAAGGTGATGAGAAGAAATCCTGGATTTGAGCGTGTTCTACTTCCTTTTTCTCCAATGACTCCAAAACACCTAACAAACTCAAAAGCGAACATAAGATACATAATTCACACGAAAAATAGCAAAGAAAGCATAAATACTAGATATAAAATTAGGTCTTTTAGACACCTATCACCTGCGAAATTTTTCACCTGATGTTTTTGTCTTATATTTCTCTTCGTCTTTTCTTTCGCTCCTAGGAAATTCTTTCCTATTGGTGATGCTGCGATGATTCTTTTAGTAATATAATTTTTCTTTGGTCGTTAGGTCAAATATCTTTTTTTTATTCCTTTCTTCGTTGCGGTAACACTTATGTACGGCGTTCATTGTTGGATGGTTTTCTGCGAAGATTTCCTGTGCAACCTTGAGTTCACATCTTTTTTCTTTGTCTAGACTTTCGCAGATACTTTTTTGTAATTTTTCATACGCGTTGATGTTTAGAGAAGATTTCGGTCATACGTGCTACAAATAATAGATAAATTTGGTCAGCAACCTATAGAGCGTTAAGATGAGTAATTTCTCCTTGCGAAAAATGAAAACTTTCAATGAAATCTACTTGTTTTTGTTCTTGTAAAATGTAAATCTCTAATCAACAGAAAATCTTGAATTTTGACATTTTTAGAGATTTATTAAACAGATTTGTAAAACGAGGTGTGGTTACTACAAATTTGTAGCAAAACATTTTTTAGATTCAAAACTTCCGCAATAAATCAAATTTCTACAAAAAGTAAAGTTTAGGTTTTATAAAAAATCTATTTTCCAATTTTTGTTTTGAAATTCCCAGATCTGAAAGTGTAACAAAGAATAAGAAAAATGAGAAGAGATTTGTCCTTTTTTAGTTAGCTTTTTCTTCATCTGCCTCTCGACATATCTCCTTCTCTCTATTTCCCGTATAATCATGAATATTTGTTGTAGCTTCTATATTTGATCTTAAAGCTTTTAAATCCAGTGAGATCCAATTCTAACAATAGCCAATTTCTTTGAATCTTCTTCAATTTGTCAAGTAGTTGCCCCCTCCCTGTTTCTAGCGCCAAAATGTAGTTGCAGGAATTCCCACAACACACCCCTTATAATATCTTGATAATAATTTCTTGATCTAAACTCATTTGATATAAAAATGATGATTAAAATACTAAAATTGTAAATGGACACACACATTTTTACATGGTTCGATCAATTTGATCTACATCCATGATTATTCACTATGATTGTTTAAATTTACATTTGATTTACATTGATAATCTCTATTAATGGAGTTCTAGATCTAGTTTTGGGGAAGAAGATGATAAATAAAAATATATTTTCTCTCTAAAAATATCTCTCTGCAAAATATATCTCTCTCTTACTAAAATTGTCTCTCCCATTTTCTCTCTCCTGCTCTCCTCTTTATATAGGTTTTTACATAATGGATGACATCTCACACTTCCCCTATTTTAGGATCCCTTTCCACACTCTCGCAAGCTTTCTCCATATTCTCTCGAGCTCCTGCCTTGTTCTCTCGAGCTCCTATCTTGTTCTCTCGAGATTTCTTTACAACCGCAAAATCTTCACATCTTTCTCGTGTTTTATGCTGTCGTTGTCTATTACATCATTAATTTGCGACATTTGCAATGTGTTATTGAAGAGCTCTCAGAAATGTCGTTCTAAATTTCACAAGAGTATTGATGTGGCGATATTCTGATCCTATAGTTATAACTTGGAATTGAGTGATTCATGGCTCGTTGAATTCGTAAGCTAATTCATTATTACATGAGATCCTATATGGGGATAAAGGTTATTGTCACCAGAGTCATGAATCAAATAACCTCAAGTATATATACATAAATGTACATTACCGTCAAAGGAATTGTTCCATTGAGTGAGCATTTATCTCGATAGATTAGAAAGGTAGAATTGAACAAGAATTCAAATGAAATCAATCACATACCTTTGTTGATGAAGTACTTGTAGAATCCTTCGTGTAGTCTTCAATCTCCATCCTTTAAGGATAGCTTCGATTCAACTTCTTAGACCTAATCTTGTCCGAAACTATCTTTAGTATGCTAAATCAAGAATGCATTTTGGCAACTAAAATTGACAACTAACTTGACATACCAACGCTAGTGGGTTCAACCGAGCAATGCTCTAACAAATTCGAAGTTCGAGATACCGATAATGATTCTTTAAAAGGTTTTGCTGGTAAACCTAATAATCACCATTAGAGGTATAAACGGCATTTTAAGTTGGTCCATGCCTAATTTTTTGGTTCTCCAAATTTCAACGTGTATCTCTCCATATACTGTATAATATAAGGGTGATACCTTGTTGACACAAATACTGTATAATATAGGTACACAAATATTGTATAATATAGGGACATAAATATTGCAATTGACACAATAAGGGGTGGATTTATTAAAATTCCCAACTAAAAGATTTTGGTATTTTCCGTCCCTGAAAATTTTGGAAATGACATCCGTGTTCCAAAATGCATGCCTATTTTGTAGGTGTCCTTGATTTTTGTTGTCCCGGGACAATTCTCTATACACTTCTTTGGACACCACGAATACTCATGACACTTCTATGTACACCTTGGTTTACATTGAGTTTACACCAAGGACATCATTATACACCTTGGTATACATTGAACTAGTACTAGACGGCCTTATGGGCCGGTGCCGATGGGCTTAACCTCACACCAAGACAACTGAGCCGACAACTGAGGTTACTGCGGAAAATAATATTTTTTTAATGACTTCACACCACGGACATTGCATTGTATGATTTGCTTTACATCACTACCCTTTGATAAATATAAAAATAGAAGTTCTCTTATATCTGCGTTCTTCACTCGACAAGCTCTTCTGTCGATCGATGGATTTTTGAAATTCCGCTTTTGTATAGGGGACGAAGGGAGTAACTTATATATTTTCTAATGGGATCCACATGGATTACCAATATCTTAGTTTGAAAAATGAATAATTAGATAAACGTTAAATTAATAGCTTGGTATCAGTCAAATAAGCTTGGTATCTATTGTGTTAGAGTGATGCTCGGTTGAACTCGCAAGCGTTGATATATCAAGCTTGTTGTCAAGTTTAGTTGCCAAAACTATAAGTCTTGATTAGGATAGAAAGTGTAGTTGAGCATTAGAATTCACGACGTTCATCGATTAAAGACGAAGAACTACTAAGGGGAGCTTGTGGAACTTCATCAACAAAGGGTATGTGGAGACTTGAACTCATCTATCACTCAAAATTTTATCTACTCTATCTCATATTTGAGACAAAAGTTGTATAGCTATATAGACTTCGATTATCTCATATTTGACTCAAAAGTCTATCTACTCTAACTCGTTTACATATTTCTCGGAATATGTGTTGGTAAGCTTTCACTTTTACAAGTTCATCTTATATTCTTGACGAAAGTCAAAAGGTGATCATGTGAAAATCGCCTTGTAATATCTTACATGATTTGTGTGAGACAGTCATTTGATGTAGACTCGGAATGTTTCGTATTGATCATTCGATAACTTGAAAATTGCTTCGAAGCTAATAGTTTGTGTGAGACAGCTATTGTCGTCTTCTAAGAATGTTTCAATGATTGAAATTGGAGTTTAGAACAAATAACCATGATTGGATATAACCCATTATGGGTACTTGTATGCTAATTTGTGCAAGATATTCCAAGTCCAGGAACCATAGTATGCATACCCGTATGCGTACTGGTTGGTTAATGAAAGTCCGGGAACTTAGTATGCGTACTGGCGTGAGTCTCAAGTTCCGGAAATTCAACTGAGTTTTGAAAGGTATGTGTAACCGTTCGCATACTGGCGAACCCAAAATTGGTCCGACCACTAAGGTATGCGTACCCGTTTGCATACTTGATGAGTAGGTTATGTTCTAAAATTGGTTTGTTCATGAACTAATACATTTATATAATAAGGAATGCAATATTTTGCAAATCATGGCTATAATGTTCATTAATTGATTCGAGTGAATAAAAAATTGATTTTGCTTCAATCGTGTCTTGTATACTTCTATGAGAATATAAACAATTGAACAACTCTATAATTAGTTTCATTTGAACTATTTATGGTTAAGATGAATATGGTTGATAGGAAAGTGTTCATATGGCTAACTTCCGTTAACTATTGTTGATCCAACAAGGTGTACAAGTTTAGGTACGGTTACTCATATCTAAGTGAAGTCACTTTTCATTTGTATGTAACAAGCTAAGTTCGATCTAACGGTTGAAAGATATTAGCTTGAGTCTAATCAGGTTTTTATCTAATGGTGAATATTGAAAGCTTTGTTACCAAGGTAACATTGATTGAAAATACTGATTTGAAGACTATATAAGGGATAACTCTAGCAAATGGAAAATCTGATCCCCACACCTCTTGTGTGATAATAGTTACGACTAGAGTCAATTCTCCTTTAACCTTAGGCCTTTTCCAAAACCCTTTAGGTTAACGACTTGAAAACTTCATTGGGATTGTGAAGCCAGGCATAACTATTTTCTCTGTAGTTGCATGTTCTAATTTTGCTATTTTCTATCGTATTGAGTACTATCTTCTCTACGATTTGCTCGAGATTTAATATCCGATAGGCAAGACAAAAAGTAGTCACAAACATCTTCGTCTCATCGTTTGTGATTCCACGAGATCTTGTTTCGCTACCATACGATTAAGATTATTGTGAGGTGATTGATATTTTTAGGCTGTTCTTCGGGAATATAAGTCCGGTATATCAATTGGTTCCTATTCACCTTGATTTATCAAAAGACGGAACAAAAACTCATAGGTATATCAGTGGGAGACAGATTTATATATTTAATAGACTTTTTTGTGTGAGACAGATTGGTTTATCAAGTCTTCGACTTTGGGTTTGGAAACTCTTAGTTGTGGGTGAGATCAGCTAAGGGAATCAAGTGCGCATAATCCGGCATGGTTCTAGAAGCGTAAGGAACACGACTGTACCTTGATCAGTGTGAGATTGGTTAGGGCTAAACTACATTCCAGTCTGAAGTTAACTTGGAGTACGCTAGTGTATGTAGCCTCTTAATACAGTGTGGTGTTCAAATCTGGACTAGGTCCCGCGATTTTATGCATGTGCGGTTTCATCGTTAGCGAAATTTCTGGTGTCAGTGTTATTTCTTTTCCGCATTATATTTTCTATATAATTGAAATATCACAGATTGTGCGTAAGTTCAATCAATTGTGAATCTAATATTTGGTTGTTGATTAAATTGATTGACACTTGGATATTGGTTTTTGATATTGTCCAAGTTATTTCTTATATTCAATCGGGCTCGCAAATTCCTAATTGTTTGATTGCAGATTGAATTGAGAAATAGAGATATCACTCTAGGATATACTTTTCTTCAGATTGAGTCTGACTGTCTAGTTGATTTTCTTGAAAGTATATTGGAGTTAGTCCATATAGATTGCTAAGTGAAATATTGGGTGAGGTTGTTAGACCCCCGCTTTTTCAGTTGGTATCAGAACAGGAAAACACGTTTAAGACCTCATAAGTCTGTGTTTGTAGCAATCCGACTCTATGAATAGAAGTGCTATCTTTATAAACATACCACCAGTCTTCGATGGCTCTAATTACTTATGGTGGAAAATTGATATGCGTGTATTCCTTCAAGCGCGTGATTTTCAATCATGGGTTTATGTTGTAAATGGATATAATCCCTCGGTTTTTACAGAAGGCGATGTAACTGCTCCAAAGGATATCGGTGATTATGATGTTGTCGAGATTCTTGCCGCAAAGCAAAATTCTGACTGATTAAATGCAATCATCCATGCCATTACCCTAGATCTTCAATACCATGTGACTACATGCACTCGGTCTAAAGATGCGTGGGATATCTTAGAAAACGTATTTAGAGGGAATACCTGTGAAAAAGAAGCTAGGCTTCAAAACCTAAATTCTGATTGGGAAAACCTTCGTATGGCAGATGAAGATTCATTTGATGAGTTTAATCAAAAAATGTCTGAAATTGTTAATGCATCGTTTGCGTTGGGTAAGACTATCCATGAAAAGGACATTGTGATGAAAATTCTCAGATCATTGCCATCTAGATACGATTCTAAGAAACATGCCATCGTTGAAGGAAATAACCTTGAAACTCTTTCCAGAAATACTCTTGTTGGGAAGTTAAAGATCTTTGATCATGAGCATGTGTCCAAATATGGAAAGGATATTGCTTTCAAAGCACAAAAGAACACTAAATTACTTGATAAGGGTAAAAGTGTTGGCATCTCTGAAGATGATCCTTCTGTGACTGATTCATCAGATGAATATCTTGACAAGTCAGTCTCCTTGATCACAAGATAGTTTAAAGATCTTCTTTTGAAGAAAAGTAAACGGTTCACTAGAGATAAACCTAAGTCATCAGTTAAACCGCATAATCGTGTTCCTCTTACAAACAGGGATACTGGCGATACTAATGACGAGGATACCACAGTGCTTCAAGTGTAAAGGTTTTGGTCATTTAGCAAATGAGTGCCTGAATCGTAGAAAACACACTGGAAACAAAGGTCTTGCTGCAACTCTTGATGAAATGTCTAATCACTATGATTCTAATGAAGACGAAAAATAAATTGTTGCACTCCTCTGTGAAAATATTGATTGATAATTGTAGCAATACGTACATCAACCTCGATATTCTTTCGGGAGAAACTTCAACCACTTTGGAGGATAAAATGGATTTCTCTTTGTCTACTGGAAATTTTATTTCTAATTTTTCAGGTTCTACCGTTTGTCTAGTAACTTGCATAGCAATGGCGTATGAACCATCCTCTATATTGACATGTTCTTATTGTCTTATTGTACTCTCAAGGGTCAAGAACTCTCCAATTGTTTCAAGTACAAACATATGATAAAATATGTCAATAAACTTCAACGAAGAGCAAATCGATTAGCAAACAAGCTAAAACTTATTCAGAAGTCATCTGAGTTAAGTAAACTTATCTATTCTCCAAAGAAGTTACTTTCCAAAGATAAAAATAGACCTATAAATAAAAAAGTACGGTCTAAACAGTCTATTAAACAGGTTTTTAATAATTCCGTTCAAGAAAGTTATGGTGGACAGATTATTGTTCACCCCAGCACAACTTAAATGTGTTAGTTGTGTATCTTGTCTCATATGCCTGGTTCAAAAGAGACAAGGGTTTGCAAACTTCAGGCTTTAGGAAAAGAGAAAAGATTTTTTTTGTCTTGTTTTTCTTGTTTTTTGGTTTTATTTTCGCCGGTTTGGAATTCTTCCATTTTTTCTTATCTATTTGATATTGAAAGGGGTTTCTCTGTTTCATCAATAAAAGAGGGTTAAAATCGATAATTCTACCTTCTTTAGGGTTGTGAGTTGTGCGTACGTGAATCCTTTTAGTGTACAAAGGTTCTGTAACCCTATAATCCTTTTCTTTTTCTGAAAACTCTTTTTTATCACAAGATTGCTTGTTGAGCTTGATTTGTGAATTCCTCTCACAATCTCATACTGGTATGGAGAAAACAAGCATTATGTCTTCTGATGGAAAAGATGTTAATATGATTGTTAAGTCATCAATCATGAAGGAAAAAGATAAATCTCTTGTACCTTCAACTTTGAAAAGAAAAAGGAGGAATGTAAGAAAACCAAGAGTTGTTCCTTCTAATCTACAGAAGTTTTCTGGGGTTCTTGAAGAGTTAAAGGAAACAAGAAAGGAGATTCAGCAAATAAAGGTTATTGTCTTGAGGACTCTCGAAATTTAGAAGGCCCTGGTTAGGCATCAGTCTAGAAGGTTTGTTGGAATTGACTCCTTTCTTCATGAACCTTATTATATTCCTATGTATGTTGACGACAAGGAGTTCGGGGACGATAAATAATTTTTTAGAAGCCTTAATGTCTAGGAAACTTCTTATGAGAATTTATTCTTGTGGTTTAAGAAGGATAACTAGAGTTTGGAATAGCCATTATTTTGAGTACACGTAGCTATTTCCAACGACTTTCATCTTGCAATGTTTTTAGATTTATTTATTTTAATTCTAAAGTTTATTTGGAATATGATTTTGCAGTATTAATCTTTATTGGTTTTATATATTGCAAAAAAATTATGGGATATCTGTGTTTGCGCCGGTGAACTATGATTATCCCATATATGTCAAAAGTTAAGCCTATTATATCATTATGCAAATATTGATGGAAGATAGGATGAACTTTTGATTGTAAAGATTAAGTCTATTATATGTCTTTATGTAAATATTGATGAAAAAAAGAATGAATCTTTGTATATTCCGCGGTATTGATCTTTCCCTGATCCACTTCTTTGTGAAAGTATTGTGCGGCTCCGTAAGTTCTCTTATGTTAAGCATTTTTGATTAAATTAATCATGGATTCTCTTGTGGTTAATTTAATTGAGTTTTCTGGATACAAATTCATGTCTCATATAATTTTTTAATGTCCAAAGAAATCCTTATTTTCTTGTGAAAGTAAGGTCTCTCTTGTTGTTCTGTCGGGAGTGACATTATATGGTGGAGAGTTCTTAATTGAACTTGTGTTTAATTGCAATCTTTGTGGGGAGTGCGGCTGTGGAATATTGTAGGAGTTTTCTTATATCTTTATAAACTCCTTGATGAATGCATTTAGTTTCGACTGTATGATTGCATCTAAACAAAGTTGATATGTTCTCTTTTAGTCATGAAGAATCTCTATGAGAATTTCATTATGATCCCACTAGTTTTCGTATCTTTGCCAATTTATATTGACAAAAAGGGAGAGAATTAATGTGTAGTTCACACTACAAATACATATGGTTTATGGATCATTGTGTAGGGGGTGGTTTTCTGTGAGATGGAGTATTGAATAAGGGGGAGTGAAAAGATATGATACAATTGGACTCTGATGCTGTGTAATAATACTATGACACTGTATAACAATGATTGAGAGCTACTGTATTCTCATTGTTATATCTACGAATCTTCAACAACTATGATTCTTAGTTGAACACGTTCAGAATCACTGGTGTACTTGGAGGTGATGAAGATTTCGAGTAATGTTGAAGAACCAAGGAAATCAAGCATTTGGATGAGAAGCTACAAAGTTTATTTATTTTGTAATCCATATGTATTGATAGTTTTGTGACTAAAATTGACAAAGGGGGAGATTGTTAGAGCATTGATCGGTCGAACTCGCAAGCGATGCTATCTCAAGCTTGTTGTTAAGTTTAGTTACCAAAACTAAGTCTTGATTTCTAGTCTACTTATAGCTAAGTCTCGGATTAGGATAAAAAGTGTAGTCGAGCATTAGACTTCACGGCATTCATCGATTGAAGATGAAGAACTACTAAGGGGGACTTGTGGAACTTAATCAACAAAAGGTATGTCAAAAGTCTATCTACTCTATCTCCTATTTGAGACAAAAGTCATATAGATATATAGACTTCGATTATATACATTTGATATTTTGAGCTGAGTTTAACTCGCTTACATATTTCTCGGAATATGTATTGGTAAGATTTCGCCTTAACCAAGTTCATCTTATATTCTTGACGAAAGTCAAAAGATGATCATGTGAAAATCTCCTTGTAACATCTTATATGATTTGTGTGAGACAGTCATTTGACGTAGACTCAGAATATTTCGTATTGATCATTTGATCACTTGAAAATTACTTCGAAGCTAATAGTTTGTGTCAGACAGCTATTTTCGTCATCTAAGAATGTTTCAATGATTGAAATGGGAGTCTAAAACAAATAACCATGATTGGATAAAGAACAATATGCGTACTTGTATGCCAATTTGTGCAAGATATTCCAAGTCCGTGAACCATAGTATGCATACCCGTATGCGTACTGGTTGGTTAATGAAAGTCCGGGAAATTAGTATGCATACCGGTATGCGTACTGGCGTGAGTCTCAAGTTCCGGAAATTCAATTGAGTTTTGAAAGGTATGCATACCCGTTTGCATAATGGCGAACCCAAACTTGGTCGGGCCACTTATGTATGTGTACCCATATGCATACTTGAGTAGGTTATGTTCTAAAATAGGTTTGTTCATGAACTAATACATTTATGTAATAAGGAATGCAATCTTTTGCAAACCGTGGCTATAATGTTCATTAATTGATTCGAGTGAATAAAACATCGATTTTGCTTCAATTGTGTTTTGTATACTTCTATGAGAATATAAACAATTGAACAAATCTATAAATAGTTTCATTTGAGTCATTTGAACTAGTTATGGTTAAGATAAATATGGTTGATAGGAAAGTGTTCATATGGCTAACTTCGGTTAACTATTGTTGAGCCAACAAGATGTACACGTTTAGGTACGGTTACTCATATATAAATGAAGTCACTTTTTATTTGTGTGTAACAAGCTAAGTTCGATATAACGGTTGAAAGATATTAGCTTGAGTCTAATCAGGTTTTCATCTAACGGTGAATATTGAATGCTTTGTTACAAAAGTAACATTAATTGCAAACCCTGATTTGAAGACTATATAAGGGAGAACTATAGCAACTGGAAAACCTAATCCCCACACCTCATGTGTGATACTAGTTGCGACTAGAGTCGATTCTACTTTAACCTTAGGTTTTTTCCAAAACCTTGTAGGTTAACGACTTGAAGACTTCATTGGGATTATGAAGCCAGACCCAACTATTTTCTATGTAGTTGCATGTTCTGATCTTGCTATTTTCTATCATATTTTGTACTATCTTCTCTAAGATTTTCTCGAGATTTAATCTCTGATAGGCAAGATAAAAAGTAGTCACAAAAATCTTCGTCTCATCGTTTGTGATTCCACAATATCTTGTTTCGCTACCATACGATTAAGATTATTGTGAGGTGATTGATATTTCTTGGATGTTCTTCCGGAATATAAATTGGGTATATCAATTAGTTCCCGTTCACCTTGATTTATCAAAAGACATAACAAAAACTCATAGGTATATTTGTGGGAGATAGATTTATCTATTCAATAGACTTTTCTTTGTGAGACAGATTAGTTTATCAAGTCTCCGAATTTGGGTCGTAGCAACTCTTAGTTGTGGGTGAGATTAGCTAAGGAAATCAAGTGCGCAAAATCCAGCGTGGTTCTAGAGGCATAAGGAACGCAACTATACCTTGATCAGTGTGAGATTGATTAGGGCTCAATTACATTCCAATCCGAAGTTAACTTGGAGTAGGCTAGTATTTGTAGCGGCTTAATACAGTGTGGTGTTCAAATCTGGAGTAGGTCCCGGGGTTTTTCTACATTTGCGGTTTCATCGTTAACAAAATTTCTGGTGTTTGTGTTATTTATTTTCCGCATTATATTTTCTAAATAATTGAAATATCACAGGTTGTGCGTAAGTTCAATCAATTGTGAATCCAACCTTTGATTGTTGATTAAATTGATTGACACTTAGATATTGGTTTTTGATACCGTCCAAGTTATTTCTTATATTCAATCGGGCTCGCAAATTCCTAGATATAACTCTTGGGTATACTATTCTTAAGATTGAGTCTTACTATCTAGTTTATTCTCTTAAAAGTATACTGGAGTTAGTCCATACAGATGGCTAAGCGAAATATTGGGTGTGGTTGTTAGACCCCCGCTTTTTCATATTGTTTCAAAATTAATTACCTCAACAATCTTTAAGATACATGTAGGATGATTGAATCTCCGCCTTTTCTTTAGTTCTAATTATAGATGATTTTTTTTTGTGTGTGTGTGTGTGTGTATGGGTGGGTGGGGGATGGGGGTGATAGGTGTCTAAAACACCTTATTATTGATCTATTTTTTATGCTTTCTCTGCTAGTTTTCTTGTAAATTATGTATCTTATGTTTTGTTTTTGAGTATTTAGGTACTTTGGAGTCATTTGGAACAAAAGAGGAAGAAACAGCGCAAAAGTCTCGTCTCATGTGCAACTTCTATTAGAGGCGGATTATTTCTCATCATTTGCTTTTATTTCTTCATTTCTGTCTAAAAAGTATGTCGGCTTTAGTGATGCAATTTCTGTCTGAAAAGCATGACAACTTTAGTGATGAATAGAAATTGAAGAGATGAAGTGGGTTTGAGAAGTAAGAGACGGTTGATGTTGGTGGAGGAACTCGGGAAAGGAAGAAAGCGTTCGTTTGGAGCGAAAATGAGCATAAATTCCAGTTCACAGGCGAGCAAAGTGGGCTAGGTTGCGCAAGAAAGAGGCTAAGCTGTCGGTTATTCGGAACCGACAAGCCTAATATTTCCGGATTGCCCTTATCCAGCCTGGGGTGTCTAATAGTGGGTGAAAATAGCCATCCCACATCTAAAACCTAATTGGGATCGACTATCTCTCAACACACATTCAATTCATTTCTGTGTTTGATGAATTTGATAAAAAATAAAAATGTAGGCGCAGCCATAAGCAGTGTTGTTGCTGCTGTGTAATCCATAGATGAGAGAATTTAAGAGAGCTATTTTGAATCATAGAATGGAGGAGATTGAAGAGGATTTTGAGAAGATTAGGGTTTGTTGTTTCTGTGAATCGAAGAAGATAAGTGAACAAGTATGGGATTGTGGCCAAGGCTAGGTGAAATTGATTCAGGAGATGAATAAGAACAATGGATTTTGGAACTATGAAGATTACAGGCAAGTGATGGACTTGAACTGAAGTTGGAGTGAGCTTGAAAAAATGATGCAATGGCTGAGCTACATGTAAAGGTGTACTGTGAGTTGTGCTGTTGCAGCTGTTACAGATACTTTGAAGCTGAGTTACAATAGGAATGGTACTGGTTGGATTGAATGAGATTGGTTGGCTGTGGCAGAATGTTTGATTGAATCGAATGTTTCACAGGGAGGCTCGAGAAGTATTTGTGTAGCTGAGAAGAGCATGGAATAGCTGGTGCAATGGCTGTGATTTATGCCGCAATAAATCGATGATGGATTGAAGCTGTGAACTTAAGGCTTTGTTGGTGGAGCTATTTCAAGGAACTGAAATGGGTTGCTATAAAGCAAGGAAATGGAAAACTCTCTGTGCTGCTGTGAGAAAGAATGTTTTGTGTATGAAATCCATTACAGGGATGGAGTTTGTGCCTCAGGAAATGGGTGCAGGTTATTGATTATGCTGTAGATGTGGTTTGTGTTCAAAGTGGTACTGATGCAGTTGAGCGGAGAGTTGAGTCATTGACATTGCAGTGGTGGATTGAAGTTGCAACATCAGTGAATCGTAGTTGGTGCTAGAATAGGATTTTCAAGGGGTTGGTGGTATTGAGATAGTTGAGTTTCAGCTGGTGGTGCTAGCCGAATCAGGTGTAAGTGTAGTCGAGTTGGTGGAATTGGTTAAGAAGAGGAGCTGCTGTCATGGTGGAGCTGTATATTGCAGTCAGTCAGTTACCTATGTTACAGATGGCTGGCTGTAATGGACTGTGTGCTGAGAACTGAGACTGAAATGAGAATAATGCAATGTTGTTGGTAATGGAAGGTTGCGATGCAGAAGCAAGATGGAGTATGTGATGTTTATGTTATGTTGCAGGATTAGGTAGTATGAATGTTGTGATGTGCAGGTTAGTCTGGTGAATGTTTGGCATTGGTTTGGACCGGATTTAGAAGCTTACATGGACCGAGCAGTTCAGGTGTAGCTGTTAGTATTGCAGAGAAGAAGTGCCTACATGGAGCAAGAATAAGCTACAACCATGAATGAGTGCTGGTGGCTTTGTTGAGTTGCAGGTGAATGAATATGATGTGCAGGGGAAGGTGGAATGTATGACGAAAATGGAATTTAATGATGTTGACTTTGAACAAGGATATGTTGAGACAGAGAATTAGAGTTGCAGCTGCAGTTTGAGTTGTTGTAGTTGAGATGTAATTCAAAGTTGAAAGTGTTGCTGCAGAAGGGTTTCAGGTGTTGGAACTGAAAGAGAAGTGTAGCTGGAATAGAGAACAGCCATCATGGCTGAGCACAATCATTGTGCAACAGCGGGTTGGCCTGGAAGATGGCTTAAGCCATGGCAACCAAACCAAGTCAGCCAGTTAGCTCACTTGAATATCTGATTCGAGTTGACTCAGCTTCTGACTCGTTTTGACCCGGCAATGACTCAGTTGACTCCGAGTTAGATCGTTGACTCGTTGACCAGTGTGACTTTTCAAGTGGCCGGCGGTGATTGATGTTGCCGGATTCCTGCAAATTTCTGGCCAAAAACCCAGTTTTCCGACGAGAGTTTTTGGGACAGATTCTCTACACGGGTTTTTATCACTTGTGGGCTTGGTGGATTTTCATCTAATGGACTTTGAAGACTTGGACCTAATTTTGGAGAAAAAGCTACAAAAAGAGAAAGTTTTCGATAACTATGGAGATCACGTATTATTCTTGGAGCAGAGGAGAGAGCCGCAACTAGGGTTTGCTTTCGTATTTATTTTTCATCTTCTTTATATGATTATTGATGATGATGAACTCCATTAATATGTGTAGCTAATTTATTATTTATTGGTTAAGGATGTAGTCTTATTTCTAAAACTTATGCTTGAGTTATGTATTAGTTTTCTCTCTTTGTTTTCGTTCAAATCTCTACTGCTTTTAATAATCACATGATTGATGTATTGTGATAGGATTCAGATGCTTGGTTAGTTAAGTGTCCAATTAATTGCACTTGCATCTTGTCCATAGCTATTTTAGGGTTTTTCATCAAGCGATAACCCAAATACAAGTAGCATGATATGATTATAGTTTGTAGTGATACAATCTTATAATCATATGTAGAGTTTGACCATTGTCCGAATTGTCATGCGCAATGTATGACAATTGCATTGATTATCCTATTTCCCAAACTTAATGCTCTGAGGAATTGAACTTAATTAGCGCAAGGCGTTAGGTTATTCTTTAGGTAGAATTCACATACACAACTCTAATGTGTGTGTTGGTGAACTTAGGAAATTATTAGATTATCTTGCTCTCTTGATATTATAGGCTTTTGATAATAAAAGAGATTAAATTGTAATTCTAATAATATATGCAAGCACATGTTTAAGATTGAAGATGAATTCCTTGACCAATATCTTTCTCTCATTGATTACTTCCAACTATTTACTTTGCTTTTATTTTACAAAAATCAGAAATCCCCTATTTTGGTTACTAAGAAACTAGAATTTGATAACAACAATCGCCTCTCTGTGGATACGAACTCTTCCTTACTTTATACTTCATTTATATTTTGTTGAGTAAGAAAGTGAATTATTTTTGACGCATACGACTGCGATCAGGGGGGTCCATCAAAGACACTACAATGTTAAAGTCAGGGAGAGCTCTAAGAAGGTGAATTATGGAGAAATTGAATAAAAAATTATGTAACTTTTGAGTTGGATTTTTGGCAGAAACCAAATCATCTGATAAGAGCATATTTTATATATTTCGAATGTTAATGCCATGCTAGTATTTGCTACATTATTTTGTAATTATTATATATTACTCTTGTTTTCTCATTTTAATTGTTTTATTAGGTGAATCATCCAAAATGAGCTAAATCACACTTAATTTCATAAAGAATGGAGTAAGGTACAAGTGAGAGGTGATCCAAGATCAAATTCAACTCGTTCAAATCTAAAAGTGGAAAGTTATATCTTCAAGAGAATCAAAAATTGAAACACTGAAAAAGAGGGGGTCTAACAACCACACCCAATAGTTCGTTTAGCAATCTGCATGGACAAACTCCAATATAATTCCGAGAGAATCAACTAGACAGTCAGACTCAATCAATGGAATATATCCAAGAGTTATATATCTATTTCACAATCTAATAAGAAAATCAAACAGATAGAAATTCGTGAGCCAGATTATTATGTGAAACAACTTGAACGGTACCAAAGACCAATGTTTAAGTGTCAATCAATTTATATCAACAACCAAAGGTTGGATTATCTAATCGATTGAACTTACACACAACATGTGATATTTCAATTATATAAACAAATATAATGCGGAAAATAAATAACACAGACACTAGAAATTTTGTTAACGAGGAAACCGCAAATGCAGAAAAACCTCAGTACCTAGTCTAGATTTGAACACCACACCGTATTAAGCCGCTACAGAAACTAGCATACTACAAGTTAACTTCGGACTGCTGGAATATAGTTAATCCCTAACCATCTCACACTGATCAAGGTACAGTAGCGTTCCTTACACCTATGAATCCCAGCAGGACTTTGCGCACTTGATTCCCTTAGATAATCTCACCAACAACTAAGAGTTGCTATGACCCAAAGACACTATAATGTTAAAGTCAGGGAGAGTTCTAAGCAGGTGAATTATGGAGAAAATGAATAAAAATTTGTGTAACTTTTGATTTGGATTTATAGGCAGAAACCAAATCATCTGATAAGAGCATATTTTATATATTTTGAATGTTAATGCCATGATAGTATTTGCTACATTATTTTGTAATTATTATATATTACTCTTGTTTTCTCGTTTTAATTATTTTATTAGGTGAATCATCCAAAAGGAGATAAATCAAAATTAATTGCATAAAGAATGGAGTAAGGTACAAGTGAGAGGTGATCTGAGACCAAATTTAACTCGTTCAAATCTAAAAGTTGAAAGTTATATCTTCAAGAGAATCAAAAATTGAAACACTAAAAAAGAGGGGGTCTAACAACCACACCCAATAGTTCTTTTAGCAATATGTATGGACAAACTCCAATATAATTCCGAGAGAATCAACTAGACAGTCAGACTCAATCAATGGAATATATCCAAGAGTTGTATCTCTATTTCACAATCTAATCAGCAAATCAAACAGATAGAAATCCGTGAGCATGATTATTATGTGAAACAACTTGAACGGTACCAAAGACCAATGTTCAAGTGTCAATCAATTTATATCAACAACCAAAGGTTGGATTATCTAATCGATTGAACTTGCACACAACATGTGATATTTCAATTATATAAACAAATATAATGTGGAAAATAAATAACACAGAGACTAGAAATTTTGTTAACGAGGAAACCGCAAATTCAGAAAAAACTCAGGACCTAGTCTAGATTTGAACACCACACCGTATTAAGACGCTACAGATACTAGCATACTAAAAGTTAACTTCGTACTGCTGGAATGTAGTTAAGCCCTAACCATCTCACACTGATCAAGGTACAGTCGCAGTCCTTACACCTCTGAATTCCAGCAGGACTTTGCGCACTTGATTCCCTTAGATAATCTCACCAATAACTAAGAGTTTCTACGACCCAAAGACACTACAATGTTAAAGTCAGGGAGATCTCTATGGAGAAAATGAATAAAAAAATTGTTTAACTTTTGATTTGGATTTATAGGCAGAAACCAAATCATCTGATAAGAGCATATTTTATATATTTCGAATGTGAATGCCATACTTTTATTTGCTACATTATTTTGTAATTATTATATATTACTCTTGTTTTCTTGTTTTAATTGTTTTATTAGGTGAATCATCCAAAATGAGATAAATCACACTTAATTGCATAAAGAATGGAGTAAGGTACAAGTGAGAGGTGATCTGAGACCAAATTCAACTAGTTCAAATCTAAAAGTTGAAAGTTATATCTTCAAGAGAATCAAAAATGGAAACACTAAAAAAGAGGGCGTCTAACAACAACACCCAATAGTTCGTTTAGCAATCTATATGGACAAACTCCAATATAATTCTGAGAGAATCAACTAGACATTCAGACTCAATCAATGGAATATATCGAAGAGTTGTATCTCTATTTCACAATCTAATCAGCAAATCAAACAGATAGAAATCCGTGAGCCTAATTATTATGTGAAACAACTTGAACGGTACCAAAGACCAATGTTCAAGTGTCAATCAATTTATATCAACAACCAAAGGTTGGATTATCTAATCGATTTAGCTTACACACAACATATGATATTTCAATTATATAAACAAATATAATGCGGAAAATAAATAACACAGACACTAGAAAAAAAAATTAACGAGGAAACCGCAAATGCAGAAAAACCTCAGGACCTAGTCTAGATATGAACACCACACCGTATTAAGCCGCTACAGACACTAGCATACTACAAGTTAACTTCGGACTGTTGGAATGTAGTTAAGCCCTAACCATCTCACACTGATCAAGGTACAGTCGCGTTCCTTACACCTATGAATCCCAACAGGACTTTGCGCACTTGATTCCCTTAGATAATCTCACCAACAACTAAGAGTTGCTACGACCCAAAGACACTATAATGTTAAAGTCAGGGAGAGTTCTAAGCAGGTGAATTATGGAGAAAATGAATAAAAATTTGTGTAACTTTTGATTTGGATTTATAGGCAGAAACCAAATCATCTGATAAGAGCATATTTTATATATTTCGAATGTTAATGCCATGCTAGTATTTGCTACATTATTTTGTAATTATTATATATTACTCTTGTTTTCTCGTTTTAATTGTTTTATTAGGTGAATCATCCAAAAGGAGCTAAATCAAACTTAATTGCATAAAGAATTGAGTAAGGTACAAGTGAGAGGTGATCTGAGACCAAATTTTACTCATTCAAATCTAAAATTTGAAAGTTATATCTTCAAGAGAATCAAAAATTGAAACACAAAAAAAGAGAGGGTCTAACAACCACACCCAATAGTTCGTTTAGCTATCTGTTTGCACAAACTCCAATATAATTCCGAGAGAATCAACTAGACAGTCAGACTCAATCAATGGAATATATCCAAGAGTTGTATCTCTATTTTACAATCTAATCAGCAAATCAAACAGATAGAAATCCGTGAGCCTGATTATTATGTGAAACAACTTGAACGGTACCAAAGACCAATGTTCAAGTGTCATTCAATTTATATCAACAACCAAAGGTTGGATTATCTAATCAATTTAACTTACACACAACCTGTGATATTTCAATTATATAAACAAATATAATGCGGAAAATAAATAACACAGTCACCAGAAATTTTGTTAACGAGGAAACCGCAAATGCAGAAAAACCTGAGGACCTAGTCTAGATTTTAACACCACGCCGTATTAAGCCGTTACAGACACTAGCATACTACAAGTTAACTTCGGACGGGAATGTAGTTAAGCCCTAACCATCTCACACTGATCACGGCACAGTCGCGTTCCTTACACCTCTGAATCCCAGCAGGACTTTGCGTACTTGATTCCCTTAGATAATCTCACCCACAACTAAGAGTTGGTACGACCCAAAGACACTACAATGTTAAAGTCAGTGAGAGCTCTAAGCAGGTGAATTATGGAAGAAATGAATACAAAATTGTGTAACTTTTGAGTTGGATTTATAGGCAGAAACCAAATCATCTGATAAGAGCATATTTTATATATTTCGAATGTTAATGCCATGCTAGTATTTGCTACATTATTTTGTAATTATTATATATTACTCTTGTTTTCTCGTTTTAATTGTTTTATTAGGTGAATCATCAAAAAGGAGCTAAATCACACTTAATTGCATAAAGAATGGAGTAAGGTACAAGTGAGAGGTGATCCAAGACCGAATTCAACTCGTTCAAATCTAAAAGTTGAAAGTTATATCTTCAAGAGAATCAAAAATTGAAACACTGGAAAAGAGGGGGTTTAACAACCACATCCAATAGTTCTGTAATTGCAGGAAAACCTACAACACACCCCTTATCATATCTTGATAACAATTTCTAGATCTAAATATAAAAATGGTGATAAAAATACTAAAATTATAAATAGACACCAAGATTTTTTACGTGGTTCGATCAATGTGATCTACATCCACGGTTCTTCACTATGATAATTTGTAGCTACATCAATTTATATTTACAATCTCCATTAATGGAGTTCTTGGAAGAATTATAGATCTAGTTTTGGGGAAGAAGGTGATAAAGAAAATACATTTTCTCTCTCTAAAAATCTCTCTCTACAAAATATCTTTCTCTCTCTTTCTAAAATTCTCTCCCCCTTTCTCTCTCCTGCTCTCTTCTTTATATAGGTAATTACATAGTGGATGACAGCTCATTTACAGCTAAGCTTTCCCTTAATTTCGGATCTGAGTTCTGCGGTAATATCTTTCGCAAGATTTCTTCATTTCTCTCAAGTTTCTGTTACATTTCCCTCAAGTCTCTCCATGTCTCGCAGGATTCTTCCTTCTTGCTACATTTCTTGCGAACTATCACCTTATTCTTGCGAGTAATGATAAAATCTTCACATATTTCGTCATTTCTTATAATTATTTGCGACACTTGCCATGTGTGGCATAAATCCTTGCAAGAGCGTTGTTGTTGCGAGATTCTGCTCCTACATTTTGCCTCTTTTTTCTTGAATATTGCTTGAAGAGCAATCTTTAAGAAAAAACTCGTTGTTGTAGTAGTCTCTAATCTTTGTTGACGAAGGAACTAGCGAAAGAATACCAAAATTAAAAAGTATATACTTTCCTCTATTCTTTTGCGAAGTTCTGAAGCTTTGAGAAATAATTAGAAGTATCATCTTTTGAAGTACACGAAGTATGAAGAATGAAGTATGCGAAGTATCCTTGAAGAAGTATAAGAAGTACTCAATCCTCGAAATATATGAAGTATCCGCTCTTGAATGAAAAATATTACCTCTATTCATGCGAAATTATTTCTTCATTTTTGGTGAGAATTCTTGCCCATTTTGGAAATGATTCTTGCCGAGAAGATAAAGAACATAAAATATTTTCTTGGTAATCCCTAACTGCCTCTGTTCTTTATCTATGAAGGAGAATCCTTGAGAAAATGTTGAATGATTAAATTGCTTCTTTATTCTTATCTTGCCTCTGCCTCAAGTGATAATCACTTTAAGAAAATAATCACATTCTGCAAAATAATCACAATTCCTGTGAAATTCTGGGTGAATCTGCGAATTTATGAATGAGTCTGCGTGATTATGAATAACCTTGCTAATTTCTGAATATTTCTGCGATTTTATGAACATTTCTGCGAACTATGAATAGTGCTCAAATAGTACTGCGAATAGTGTCGCAAATAGTTCTGCGAATAGTGCTGCGAATAATGGATCAAAATATGAATAGTCCTGCGAAATTTCAAGGTATTATTCTCATTTCGCCATGATAAAAGTGATGTAGCTTTAAATTGCCTCCATTCTCCATTTCTTTGTATTTTTCTCTAGTGAATACATTCCTCTTTATTCTCGCAGGTTCATTCTCTTGTGCCTCATTTGTCTGGCTCATTGTATCTCATTGTTATTTTCTCCACTATTTTTTCCTGCAATATAACTATCTTCGCAAGTTTATTTGCGTTCTCTCTAGTGGTCTTATTTTGTTTTTGGCTTGTAAAACTTGTGTACTTCTCTCTTTCTTTCTTGCGACTATTTTCTGTGATAAATTGTAATTTCCATTCTATGCATTCCCATACCTGCCTCTTGTTATTGATATGTAATGAAATAAGACTAATATGAAGTCGTTAGCAATCTGTTATACGCTTGTAGGTATAACCTCTCTTGTGGTCTTATTTTGCCTTCCTAGTTAAAGGTCTTATTATGCCACTTGTCTGCGATAAGATCGCAGGACATTCTTACTTTTATATGTAATAATCCATTGATCTTGTCTTATCATTTATTTTGATCTTTGCGACAATATGATAAGTCTAAGCCATCTTGTGAGATTAATCTCTCTTTTCTTTTTAAGACTTATGACATTGCCGTCTTTGCGATTTATATCCTCTTATCATTGATTTCATTTATCTCATCTTTTGATCTTATCGCAAAAACCCATTGATCTCATCTTAACATTTCTCTTGAGGCTTTTTATCTGTCACGCGACAATATGACGGGCCTAAATATTCTTGTGAATATAAAGTCCCATGACATTGCCGTCTTTGTCACGCGACAATATGACGGGCCTAAATATTCTTGCGAATATAAAGTCCCATGACATTGCCGTCTTTTTTTATACACAGCTCCCTAATGGAGGGTATCGCCCTTATCTTTCCCCTGGTTGCCCATTCAAGGAGACGTACTTCTGCCATACAAGACTAGATCCTCCCATTTGGTTCTAGAAACAACAAGTTGTTTTCATAGCCTCTTGTCCTTTATGCCTATATGGCTTATAGTTACGAGACTACAACCTAGAGGGGTTTTCTTCGGGCCGAACACATCGTAAGCCAAGACTTGCCATGGATGGCCAGGGTAGGTTCATCCGTCCCGGGCACCCACAGCTCAGCCGTGTACCTCGGCGCCTTGATCATACTTTGCATTCCTTAGGAGAAACTCTCGGGCGCCCAACCAGGGTATAACCTTATATAGATGGGAATCCAAGTTATCTCTCCTGGATGGATTTTCTATAATCCCAAATCTCCATGACTAGGTTCCAACAGCAGTATAGCCTTTCCGATAGTCATGCAAAGATATAACCCCTTATGACGCACTTTAAGGACATTGCCTCTTACGGAATAGAATCCGCGAACTAGGGTGTACGCCATAAAGGTTCGTCCCATTCTTATGTGTTTTTAGGCGATTTGCGCCCGTCTTATGCATTTGCATTTCTCTCTTGTGAAATTTTATTCGCGTCTTTTGCGATAATTTCGCATTTCTTTACTCTTTCATTTCTTGCGATAATTCCGCCATGTTATGCAATTGCATTTCTCTCTTGCGAAATTTTATTCGCGTCTTTTGCGATAATTTCGCATTTCTTTACTCTTTCATTTCTTGCGATAATTCCGCCATGTTATGCAATTGCATTTCTCTCTTGCGAAATTTTATTCGCGTTTCTTGCGATAATTTCGCATTTCTTCATTCATTCATTCTTTCATTTCTGTCATTTCTTCTTTCATTCTCATAATATCATTTTTGAAGTAAATTCTCTGTAAAATATTTTGAAATCTTAGAAATCCTCTTTGAAACCTTGCGATTATATCGCGTCTTTAAATCAAAAATGTTCTATAGAAATATATAAATTTAATCTTCTCTGTTTTTTGTAACTTTGAAATCTTTGAAAAATTTTGAGATCTTTAAATTTTTGCGATGAATTCTTTTTTGAATCTTGCAATTGTATCGCAATCTAAAAAATCTTTGTAATGTTTTGAAATCTTAGAAATTTTAGAAATCTTGCGATTATATATTGCTTTTGATAAATAAAATCAAAAATCTTTCTCGCAAAAATCATAGATAAAATATTCAAGGAAATGGTACTTATCTTTTGCGACTTGCTGTTGTCTCTTGGGAAGTATATGATTTTCTTGAAAATTGAGAAGAAATGAGAAATGAAGTCTTGCATAATTAACTCTTGATCTGACTCTTATATAATGTTGCGCCATATCAACTGTTCTAACTATTTTTTGCAAAATATGTCTGCGAAATAATCTCCCGTTTCTTTATTCGCGTTTCTTTATGCTTTCATTTCTGTTTTCATTCTCATAATATCATATCATCTGAAGCAAATATTCAAGAAAAATTCTAACATATTGTAATTCTGAAATTTTTGTAATTGTAAAATCTTTGTAATTCTGCGATTGTATCGCTCTTTGTAAATCAAATCAAAATATTTTGAAATCTTTGCAATAATTTCACTTTTTGTAGTCTTTGAAATCTCTGAATTTTTTTGAAATTTCTAACTTTTTGCGATAATTCGCAGACATTTTTTATGATCTTTTGTAGTCAAAAATCTTTGAAATGTTTTGAAATCTTAATAATTTTAGAAATCTTGCGATTATATCGCTTTTTGGAAATTAAATAAAAAATCTTTTGTTTGTTGTAAGTAAAATATTCTAAGAAAAGGTACTTAGCTCTTATGTGAATTGTCTGAACATCTCGCAGCAAAAATTATTGGGAAGAGTGAGACTTGAACCCTTGATCTACTTTCTGCATTTTCTCGCACCATACCAACTGTGCTAACCTTCTCTTGCGAAATAATAAAAGATCTTGCGAAGTAATCAAAGTCTAATTGTTCTAGAGACAATTCTCGCAAAACAAAAATAAACATGCGTGAGATGAGAATTGATCCTGCGACCTATTGCTTGCATTCATGCCTCTCAACCAACTGTGCTAGCTCTCTTGATTGCGAAATTTATCTGCGAAATAATCTAAGGCTAACTTGTGAAATAACAAAAATAAACTTGCATGAAGTAAGAATTGATCCCGCGACCTATTGCTTGCCACATATCACGCTGAACCATCTGTGCTAACCCTTCTCTGCGAAATTTCTCTGCAAGATTATCATTAACTATCTTCTGCGTGAAATACACTTGCGAAATTATCAAGGATTACGTGAAAAAATATGTATGTGTTGGGACTTGAACTTGCGACCATAAACTCATTAACTTCGCAGATTACCAATTGTGCTGCCTCTTGTTTGCAAGATAATGAAACAATGTTGCGAAATTATCTATTTTTTCACCCTTTGTAAAAAGAAGAAAATTATGCTCGCAGGAAAATTCGAACCTGTGACCACAAACTCACATACTGTTCTCTGGACCAACTGTTCAAGAATCTCTCTGCGACATTTAACGCAGAACTTTTTTACTTATTCTTTTATTCTCCGCTGAAAATGAGAAGAAAATGAAAAATATGTATTTCTGCGAGATTTGAACCCTTGACCTCTTTGTTATTCTCGCAGACTTGAACCATCTGTGCAAAAATTATGCTTGTGATAAAAATTGCAGCCTCTACCTCTTATCTTCTCTTCGTCCTCCCTTAATTTCTTTCACAATTTGCCTCTTGTTTATTCTCCTGAACATGAAATCTTCCACTGAAACTTTGGTTTTCATTCTCAAATTCACCACAACAACTAATTTTTTCTCTTAGTCTTCACATGTCTTTGAATTGTTGATAATGCTTACTCCCTGAAAATGTAATTTCTTCCATGAAATTTCCATTTTTAACCCTAAAAAAATTTTAGATCTAAAAATATACATGAACAGTAGCTAATCTTTCTTGGAATTTTCTTGAATCAACAAATTCATCCTTTTTACATAGTTTTGCATCTTCGTCTTTTTCTTTTATGCTCTTTCACTGTGTTGTCGGTGTTTGTTTGAAGATACAACTTCTCCATTATCGAATTTCCTCTCAAATTTTTTAAATCTCACAAATTCTAACTCTTCATGTAGCCAATTTCTTTGAATCTTCCTCAATTAATCAAATAGCAGGTAGTGTTTCTAGCGCCAAAATGTAATTTCAGGAAAACCTACAACACATCCCTTATCATATCTTGATAACAATTTCTAGATCTAAATATAAAAATGGTGATAAAAATACTAAAATTATAAATAGACACCAAGATTTTTTACGTGGTTCGATCAATGTGATCTACATCCACGGTTCTTCACTATGATAATTTGTAGCTACATCAATTTACATTTACAATCTCCATTAATGGAGTTCTTGGAAGAATTATAGATCTAGTTTTGGGGAAGAAGATGATAAAGAAAATACATTTTCTCTCTCTAAAAATCTCTCTCTGCAAAATATCTTTCTCTCTCTTCCTAAAATTCTCCCCCCCTTTCTCTCTCCGGCTCTCTTCTTTATATAGGTAATTACATAGTGGATGACAGCTCATGACAGCTCATTTATAATTAAAATTTCCCTTAATTTTGGATCTAAGTTCTGCGGTAATATCTTTCGCAAGCTTTCTTCATTTCTCTCAAGTTTCTGTTACATTTCCCTCAAGTCTCTCCATGTCTCGCAGGATTCTTCCTTCTTGCTACATTGCTTGCGAACTATCACCTTATTCTTGCGAGTAATGATAAAATCTTCACATATTTCGTCATTTCTTATAATTATTTGCGACACTTGGCATGTGTGGCAGAAATCCTTGCAAGAGCGTTATTGTTGCGAGATTCTGCTCCTACAAGTTCGTTTAGCAATCTGTATGGACAAACTCCAATATAATTCCGAGAGAATCAACTAGACAGTCAGACTCAATCAATGGAATATATCCAAGAGTTGTATCTCTATTTCACAATCTAATAAGCAAATCAAACATATAGAAATTCGTGAGCCTAATTATTATGTGAAACAACTTGAACGGTACCAAAGACCAATGTTCAAGTGTCAATCAATTTATATTAACAACCAAAGGTTGGATTATCTAATCGATTGAACTTGCACACAACATGTGATATTTCAATTATATAAACAAATATAATGTGGAAAACAAATAACACAGACACTAGAAATTTTGTTAACGAGGAAACCGCAAATTCAGAAAAACCTCAGGACCTAGTATAGATTTGAACACCACACCGTATTAAGATGCTACAGACACTAGCATACTACAAGTTAACTTCGGACTGCTGGAATGTAGTTAATCCCTAACCATCTCACACTGATCAAGGTGCAGTCGCGTTCCTTACACCTCTGAATCCCAGCAGGACTTTGCGCACTTGATTCCCTTAGATAATCTCACCAACAACTAAGAGTTGCTACGACCCAAAGACACTATAATGTTAAAGTCAGGGAAAGTTCTAAGCGGGTGAATTATGGAGAAAATGAATAAAAATTTGTGTAACTTTTGATTTGGATTTATAGGCAGAAACCAAATCATCTGATAAGAGCATATTTTATATATTTCGAATGTTAATGCCATGCTAGTATTTGCTACATTATTTTGTAATTATTATAAATTACACTTGTTTTCTCGTTTTAATTGTTTTATTAGGTGAATCATCCAAAAGGAGCTAAATCACACTTAATTGCATAAAGAATGGAGTAAGGTACAAGTGAGAGGTGATCTTAGACCAAATTCAACTAGTTCAAATCTAAAAGTTTAAAGTTATATCTTCAAGAGAATCAAAAATTGAAACACTAAAAAAGAGGGGGTCTAACAACCACACCCAATAGTTCATTTAGAAATCTGTATGGACAAACTCCAATATAATTCCGAGAGAATCAACTAGACAGTCAGACTCAATCAATGGAATATATCCAAGAGTTGTATCTCTATTTCACAATCTAATCAGCAAATCAAATAGATAGAAATCCGTGAGCCTGATTATTATGTGAAACAACTTGAACGGTACCAAATACCAATGTTCAAGTGTCAATCGATTTATATCAACAACCAAAGGTTGGATTATCTAATCGATTTAACTTACACACAACCTGTGATATTTCAATTATATAAACAAATATAATGCGGAAAATAAATAACACAGACACCAGAAATTTTGTTAACGAGGAATCCGCAAATGCAGAAAAACCTGAGGACCTAGGCTAGATTTGAAAACCACACTGTATTAAGCCGCTACAGACACTAGCATACTACAAGTTAACTTCGGACGGGAATGTAGTTAATCCCTAACCATCTCACACTGATCTAGGTACAGTCGCGTTCCTTACACCTCTGAATCCCAGCAGGACTTTGCGCACTTGATTCCCTTAGATAATCTCACCCAAAACTAAGAGTTGCTATGACCCAAAGACACTATAATGTTAAAGTCAGTGAGATATCTAAGCAGGTGAATTATGGAGAAAATGAATACAAAATTGTGTAACTTTTGAGTTGGATTTATAGGCAGAAACCAAATCATCTTATAAGACCATATTTTATATATTTCGAATGTTAATGCCATGCTAGTATTTGCAACATTATTTTGTAATTATTATATATTACTCTTGTTTTCTCGTTTTAATTGTTTTATTAGGTGAATCATCCAAAAGGAGCTAAATCACACTTAATTGCATAAAGAATGGAGTAAGGTACAAGTGAGAGGTGATCCAAGACCAAATTCAACTCGTTCAAATCTAAAAGTTGAAAGTTATATCTTCAAGAGAATCAAAAATTGAAACACTGAAAAAGAGGGGCTCTAACAACCACACCCAATAATTCTTTTAGCAATCAGTATGGACAAATTCCCATTTAATTCCGAGAGAATCAACTAGACAGTCAGACTCAATCAATGAAATATGTCTAAGAGTTGTATCTCTATTTCACAATCTAATCAGAAAATCAAACAGATAGAAATCCGTGAGCCTGATTATTATGTGAAACAACTTGAACGGTACCAAAGACCAATGTTCAAGTGTCAATCAATTTATATCAACAACCAAAGGTTGGATTATCTAATCGATTGAACTTACACACAACATGTGATATTTCAATTATATAAACAAATATAATGTGGAAAATAAATAACACAGACACTAGAAATTTTGTTAACGAGGAAACCGCAAATTCAGAAAAAACCTCAGGACCTAGTCTATATTTGAACACCACACCGTATTAAGCCGCTATAGACACTAGCATACTACGAGTTAACTTCGGACTGCTGGAATGTAGTTAAGCCCTAACCATCTCACACTAATCAAGGTACAGTCGCAGTCCTTACACCTCTGAATCCCAGCAGGACTTTGCGCACTTGATTCCCTTAGATAATCTCACCAACAACTAAGAGTTGCTACGACACAAAGACACTACAATGTTAAAGTCAGACAGAGCTCTAAGCAGGTGAATTATGAAGAAAATAAATAAAAAATTGTGTAACTTTTGAGTTGGATTTATAGGCAGAAACCAAATCATCTGATAAGAGCATATTTTATATATTTCAAATGTGAATGCCATGCTAGTATTTGCTACATTATTTTGTAATTATTATATATTACTCTTGTTTTCTCGTTTTAATTGTTTTATTAGGTGAATCATCCAAAAGGAGATAAATCACACTTAATTGCATAAAGAATGGAGTAAGGTACAATTGAGAGGTGATCTGAGACCAAATTCAACTAGTTCAAATCTAAAAGTTGAAAGTTATATCTTCAAGAGAATCAAAAATTGAAACACTAAAAAAGAGGGGGTATAACAACCACACCCAAAAGTTCGTTTAGCAATCTGTATGGACAAACTCCAATATAATTCCGAGAGAATCAACTAGACAGTCAGACTCAATCAATGGAATATATCCAAGAGTTGTATCTCTATTTCAGAATCTAATCAGCAAATCAAACAGATAGAAATCCGTGATCCTGATTATTATGTGAAACAACTTGAACGGTACCAAAGACCAATGTTCAAGTGTCAATCAATTTATATCAACAACCAAAGGTTGGATTATCTAATCGATTTAACTTACACACAACCTGTGATATTTCAATTATATAAACAAATATAATGCAGAAAATAAATAACACAGACACCAGAAATTTTGTTAACGAGGAAACCGTAAATGCAAAGAAACCTCAGGACCTAGTCTAGATTTGAATATCACACCGTATTAAGCCGCTACCGACACTAGCATACTACAAGTTAACTTCGGACGGGAATGTAGTTAATCCCTAACCATCTCACACTGATCTAGGTACAGTCGCGTTCCTTACACCTCTGAATCCCAGCAGGACTTTGCGCACTTGATTCCCTTAGATAATCTCACCCAAAACTAAGAGTTGCTATGACCCAAAGACACTATAATGTTAAAGTCAGTGAGAGATCTAAGCAGGTGAATTATGGAGAAAATGAATACAAAATTGTGTAACTTTTGAGTTGGATTTATAGGCAGAAACCAAATCATCTTATAAGACCATATTTTATATATTTCGAATGTTAATGCCATGCTAGTATTTGCAACATTATTTTGTAATTATTATATATTACTCTTGTTTTCTCGTTTTAATTGTTTTATTAGGTGAATCATCCAAAAGGAGCAAAATCACACTTAATTGCATAAAGAATGGAGTAAGGTACAAGTGAGAGGTGATCCAAGACCAAATTCAACTCGTTCAAATCTAAAAGTTGAAAGTTATATCTTCAAGAGAATCAAAAATTGAAACACTGAAAAAGAGGGGCTCTAACAACCACACCCAATAATTCTTTTAGCAATCAGTATGGACAAATTCCCATTTAATTCCGAGAGAATCAACTAGACAGTCAGACTCAATCAATGAAATATGTCTAAGAGTTGTATCTCTATTTCACAATCTAATCAGCAAATCAAACAGATAGAAATCCGTGAGCCTGATTATTATGTGAAACAACTTGAACGGTACCAAAGACCAATGTTCAAGTGTCAATCAATTTATATCAACAACCAAAGGTTGGATTATCTAATCGATTGAACTTACACACAACATGTGATATTTCAATTATATAAACAAATATAATGTGGAAAATAAATAACACAGACACTAGAAATTTTGTTAACGAGGAAACCGCAAATTCAGAAAAACCTCAGGACCTAGTCTATATTTGAACACCACACCGTATTAAGCCGCTATAGACACTAGCATACTACGAGTTAACTTCGGACTGCTGGAATGTAGTTAAGCCCTAACCATCTCACACTAATCAAGGTACAGTCGCAGTCCTTACACCTCTGAATCCCAGCAGGACTTTGCGCACTTGATTCCCTTAGATAATCTCACCAACAACTAAGAGTTGCTACGACCCAAAGACACTACAATGTTAAAGTCAGACAGAGCTCTAAGCAGGTGAATTATGAAGAAAATAAATAAAAAATTGTGTAACTTTTGAGTTGGATTTATAGGCAGAAACCAAATCATCTGATAAGAGCATATTTTATATATTTCAAATGTGAATGCCATGCTAGTATTTGCTACATTATTTTGTAATTATTATATATTACTCTTGTTTTCTCGTTTTAATTGTTTTATTAGGTGAATCATCCAAAAGGAGATAAATCACACTTAATTGCATAAAGAATGGAGTAAGGTACAATTGAGAGGTGATCTGAGACCAAATTCAACTAGTTCAAATCTAAAAGTTGAAAGTTATATCTTCAAGAGAATCAAAAATTGAAACACTAAAAAAGAGGGGGTATAACAACCACACCCAAGAGTTCGTTTAGCAATCTGTATGGACAAACTCCAATATAATTCCGAGAGAATCAACTAGACAGTCAGACTCAATCAATGGAATATATCCAAGAGTTGTATCTCTATTTCAGAATCTAATCAGCAAATCAAACAGATAGAAATCCGTGATCCTGATTATTATGTGAAACAACTTGAACGGTACCAAATACCAATGTTCAAGTGTCAATCAATTTATATCAACAACCAAAGGTTGGATTATCTAATCGATTTAACTTACACACAACCTGTGATATTTCAATTATATAAACAAATATAATGCAGAAAATAAATAACACAGACACCAGAAATTTTGTTAACGAGGAAACCGTAAATGCAAAGAAACCTCAGGACCTAGTCTAGATTTGAATATCACACCGTATTAAGCCGCTACCGACACTAGCATACTACAACTTAACTTCGGACGGGAATGTAGTTAATCCCTAACCATCTCACACTAATCAAGGTACAGTCGCGTTACTTACACCTCTGAATCCCAGCAGGACTTTGCGCACTTTATTCCCTTAGATAATCTCACCCAAAACTAAGAGTTGCTACGACCCAAAGACACTACAATGTTAAATTCAGGGAGAGCTCTAAGCAGGTGAATTATGGAGAAAATGAATACAAAATTGTGAAACTTTTGAGTTGGATTTATAGGCAGAAACCAAATCATCTGATAAGAGCATATTTTATATATTTCGAATGTTAATGCCATGCTAGTATTTGTTACATTATTTTGTAATTACTATATATTACTCTTGTTTTCTCGTTTAAATTGTTTTATTAGGTGAAGCACCCAAAAGGAGCTAAATCACACTTAATTGCATAAAGAATGGAGTAAGGTACAAGTGAGAGGTGATCCAAGACCAAATTCAACTAGTTCAAATCTAAAAGTTGAAAGTTGTATCTTCAAGGGAATCAAAAATTAAAACACTAAAAAAATAGGGGGTCTAACAACCACACCCAATAGTTCATTTAGAAATCTGTATGGAAAAACTCCAATATAATTTCGAGAGAATCAACTAGATAGTCAGACTCAATCAATAGAATATATCCAAGAGTTGTATCTCTATTTCACATTGTAATCAGCAAATCAAACAGATAGAAATCCGTGAGCCTAATTATTATGTGAAACAACTTGAACGGTACCAAAGACTAATGTTCAAGTGTCAATCAATTTATATCAACAACCAAAGGTTGGATTATCTAATCGATTGAACATACACGTAACCTGTGATATTTCAATTATATAAACAAATATAATGCGGAAAATAAATAACACAGACACCAGAAATTTTATTAACGAGAAAACCGCAAATACAGAAAAACCTCAGGACCTAGTCTATATTTGAACACCACACCGTATTAAGCCGCTACAGACACTAGCATACTACAAGTTAATTCGGACTGGAATGTAGTTAAGCCCTAACCATCTCACACTGATCAACGTACATTCGCGTTCCTTACACCTCTGAATCCCAGCGGGACTTTGCACACTTGATTCCCTTAGATAATATCACCCACAACTAAGAGTTGCTACGACCCAAAGTCGAAGACTTAATAAACCAATCTTTCTCACACTGAAAAGTTTATTGAATAGATAAATATGTCTCCCACAGAAATACATAAGATTTTTGTTACGTATTTTGATAAATCAAGGTGGACATGAAACAATTGATATATTAGACTTATATTCCCAAAGAATAACCTAGTAATATCAATCATCTCACAATAATCTTAATCATATGGTAGCGAAACAAGATACTGTGGAATCACAAACGATGGGACAAAGATGTTTTTGACTACTTTTTATCTTGCATATCTGAGAATAAATCTCGAACAAATCTTAGAGAAGATAGTACTCAATCACGATAGAAAACAGTAAGATCATAACACGCAACTACAGAGAAATAGTTGGGTCTGGCTTCACAATCCCGATGAAGTCTTTAAGTCGTTAACCTATAGGGCTTTGGAAAAACCTAAGGTTAAGGGATAATAGACTTTAGTCGCAACTAGTATCACACAGGAGGTGTGGAGATTAGGTTTCCAGTTGCTAGAGTTATCCCTTATATAGTATTCAAATCAGGGTTTGCAATCAATGTTACCTTGGTAACAAAGCATTCAATATTCACCGTTAGATGAAAACCTGATGACTCAAGCTAATATCTTTCAACCGTTAGATCGAACTTAGCTTGTTACACAAAAATAAAAAGTGACTTCATTTAGATATGAGTAACCGTACCTAAACTTGTATACCTTGTTGGCTCAACAATAGTTAACCGAAGTTAGACATATGAACACTTTCATATCAACCTTATTCATCTTAACCGTAACTAGTTCAAATGACTCAAATGAAACTAGTTCTAGAGTTGTTCAATTGTTTATATTCTTATAGAAGTATACAAGACACAATTGAAGAAAATTTTATTTTGATTCACTCGAATCAATTCTTGAACATTATAGCCACGGTTTGCAAAAGATTGCATTCCTTCATATATAAATGTATTAGTTCATGAACAAATCGATTTTAGAACATAACCTACTCAAGTATGCGAACGGGTACGCATACCTAAGTGGCCGGACCAAGTTTGGGTTCGCCAGTATGCGAACGGGTACGCATACCATCCAAACTCAGTTAAATCCCGGGACTTGAAACTCACGCCAGTACGCATACCGGTATGCATACTCCCGGACTTTCATAAACCAACCTGTACGCATACGGGTATGCATACTATGGTCACCGGACATGGAATATCTTGCAACAGTTAGCATACAAGTACGCATACTGTGCTATATCCAATCATGGTTATTTATTCTAAACTCCCATTTCAATCATTGAAATATTCTAAGAAGATGACAATAGCTATCTCACACAAACTATTAGCTTCGAAGCTATTTTCCAGTGATCAAATGATCACTATGAAACATTCTGAGTCTACCTCAAATGACTGTCTCACACAAATCATGTAAAATGTTACATGGCAATTTTCACATGATCATTTTTTGACTTTCGTCAAGAATATAAGATGAACTTGGTTAAAGCGAAATCTTACCAACACATATTTCGAGAAATATATATGTGAATTAAACTCAGCTCGAAACATCAAATGTGTATAATCGAAGTCTATATATACGACTTTTGTGTCAAATAGGAGATAGAGTAGATATACTTTTGAGTGGTAGATGAGTTCAAGTCCCCACATACCTTTTGTTGATGAAGTTTCGCAAACTCCCCTTAGTAGTTTTTCGTCTTCAATTGATGAACGTCGTGAAGTCTAAAGCTCAACTACACTTTTTATACTAATCCGAGACTTAGATATAAGTAGACTATAAATAAAGAATTATAGTTTTGGCAACTAAACTTGACAACAAGCATGGGATAGCAACGCTTGCGAGTTTGACTGAGCAGTGCGCTAACAATCTCCCCCTTTGTCAATTTTAGTGACAAAACTATTAATACATATGATACTTCATGACTAAAAGAGAACATATCAACTTTATTTCGATGATTTCACATAGTCAAAACTTAGTGTATTCATCAAGGAGTTTATAAAGATCTACAATATTACACGGCAGTATCCCCACAAAGATTGGGCAATTAAGCACAAGTTCAATTAAGAACTCTCCCCCATAAAATGTCATTCTCGAAAGAACAACAAGAGCGACCTTACGTTTACAAGAAAATAAGGATTTCTTTGGACATTAAAAAATTACATGAGACATGAATTTGCATCCAGAAAAGTCGATTAAATGAACCACAAGAGAACCCATGATTAATTTAATCGGAAATTCTCAACATAAGAGAACTTACGGAGCCATATTGTACATTCATATAGAAGTGGATTAGAGAAAGATTAATATTACGGAATATTCAAAGATTCATTCTATTTTTCATCAATATTTTCATAAAGACGTATAATAGACTTAATCTTTGTAATCAAAAGTTCATTCTATCTTCCATCAATATTTGCATAATGACATAATAGGTTTAACTTTTGACATATATGGAATAATCATAGTTCACGGATGTAAACACACATATCCCATAACAATTGTTGCAATATAAAACCAATAAATATTAATACTGCAAAATCATCTTCCAAATAAACTTTATAATTTAAATCTTCTGATCGAATAACATTGCTGATATTTTGTCAGAACTTCCAGACAACCTTTCCAGGTCACACTTAAGAGTATTAATCTCTTTTTCCTTCAAAGATAGGTTTCTGGTGAATTCATTATTAAGACAATCTATCTCAAGATTTTTTTACCTGAAGTGATGATTCAAGTCTCTCCAAGGAAGCCTTTAGTTGGAGATTTTCATGGTGAATTTCTTCACACTTATCCAAGAAATAAAAAATCTCAGTGTCAGACTCAAACTCTGAATCAAAATTTGAGTAGGGAGAAGTTTCTACTGCGAGAGCTGAAAATTCATCACACACATCGGAAGTATGCATGATATTGACAACCTGGGATGATTTTTCTTGTATTGAAGCATCTGAAGCATTAACCGGAGAGAGTCGTTTCTCACATCTTTTGCTTCTTTTTACAATATCCTTGATATTTTTTGTAATTAGTGATTTATCAAAATCAACATGATTGTGTTAGAGCACTGCTGGGTCGAACTCGCAAGCATTTCTATCTCAAGATTGTTGTCAAGTTTACTTGCCAAAACTATAAGTCTTGATTTCTAGTCTACTTATAGCTAAGTCTCGGATTATGATAGAAAGTGTAGTTGAGCATTAGACTTCACGCCATTCATCGATTGAAGACAAAGAACTACTAAGGGGAGCTTGTGGAACTTCATCAACAAAAGGTATGTGGAGACTTGAACTCATATATCACTCAAAATTTTATCTACTCTATATCCTATTTGAGACAAAAGTTGTATAGCTATATAGACTTCAATTTTACACATTTGATATTTCGAGTTGAGTTTAACTCATATACATATTTCTCGAAATATGTGTTGGTAAGCTTTCTCTTTAACCAAGTTCATCTTATATTCTTGACGACAGTCAAAAGATGATCATGTGAAAATCTCCTTGTAACATCTTACATGATTTGTGTGAGACAGTCATTTGATGTAGACTCGAAATATTTCGTATTGATCATTCGATTACTTAAAAATTGCTTTGAATCTAATAGTTTGTGTGAGACGGCTATTGTCGTCTTCCGAGAATGTTTCAATGATTGAAATGGGAATTTAGAACAAATAACCATGATTGGATATAGCACAATATGAATACTTGTATGCTATTTTATGCAAGATATTCCAAGTCCGGGAACCATGGTATGCATACCTGTATGCGTAATGTTTGGCTATTGAAAGTCCGGAAACTAAGTATGCATACCGATAAGCGTACTTGTGTGAGGTTCTAGTTCCAGAAATTCAATTGAGTTTTGGAAGGTATGCGTACCCGTTCGCCTACTGGAGAACCCAAAATTGGTCCAGCCACTTAGGTATGCGTACTCGTTTGCATACTTGAGTAGGTTATATTCTAAAATCGGTTTGTTCATGAACTAATACATTTATATAATAAGGAATGCAATCTTTTGCAAACTGTGGATATAATGTTCATGAATCGATTCGAGTGAATCAAAATCGATTTTGCTCCAATTGTGTCTTGTGTACTTCTATGAGAATATCAATAATTGACCAACTCTAGAACTAGTTTCATTTGAACCAGTTATGGTTAAGATGAATAAGGTTGATAAGAAAGTGTTCATCTGGCTAACTTCGGTTAAAAATTGTTGAGCCAACAAGGTGTACACCTTTAGGTACGGTTATCCATATCTAAATGAAGTCACTTTTCATTTTTATGTAACATGCTAAGTTGGATCTAACGGTTGGAAGATATTAGCTAGAGTCTAATCAGGTTTTCATCTAACGGTGAATATTGAATGTTTTGTTACCAAGGTAGCATTGATTGCAAACTATGATTTGAAGACTATATAAGGGAGAACTCTAGCAACTGGGAAACCTAATCCCCACACCTCCTATGTGATACTAGTTGAGACTAGAGTCGATTCTCCTTTAACCTTAGGTTTTCATCTAACGGTGAATATTAAATGCTTTGTTACAAAAGTAACATTAATTGCAAACCCTGATTTGAAGACTATATAAAGGATAACTCTAGCAACTGGGAAACCTAATACCCACACCTTTTATGTGATACTAGTTGCGACTAGATTCGATTCTCCTTTAACCTTAGGTTTTTCACGAAACCTTGTAGGTTAAAGACTTGAAGACTTTATTGGGATTGTGAATCCAGACACAACTATTTTCTCTGTAGTTGCGTGTTCCAATCTTTCTATTTTCTGTCGTATTGAGTATTATCTTCTCTAAGATTTGCTCGAGATTTATTCTCCGATAGGCAAGAAAACAGTAGTCACAAACATCTTCGTCTCATCGTTTGTGATTCCACAATATCTTGTTTCGCTTCCACATGATTACGATTATTGTAAGGTGATTTATATTTCTAGGTTGTTCTTCGGGAATATAAGTCTGGTATATCAATTAGTTGATGTTCACCTTGATTTATCAAATAACGGAACAAAACTTCTAGGATTTATGTGGGAGACAGATTAATCTATTCAATAGACTTTTATGAGTGAGACAGATTGGTTTATCAAGTATTCGACTTTGGGTTATAGAAACTCTTAATTGTGGGTGAGATCCTCTAATGGAATCAAGTGCGCAGATTCCTGCAAGGATTCAGAGGCGTAAGGAACGTACATGTACCTTGATCAGTGTGAGATTGGTTAGGGCTCAACTATATTTCAGTCCGAAGTTAACTTGGAGTAGGATAGTGTCTGTAGCGTCTTAATTCAGTGTGGTGTTCAAATCTGGACTAGGTCCCGGGGTTTTTCAGTATTTGCGGTTTCCTCATTAACAAAATTTCTGGTGTCTGTGTTATTTCTTTTCCGCATTATATTTTCTATATAATTGAAATATCACAGGTTGTGCGTAAGTTCAATCAATTGTGAATCCAACCTTTGGTTGTTGATTAAATTGATTGACACTTAGATATTGGTTTTTGATACCATCCAAGTTGTTTCTTATATTTAACCAGGCTCACAAATTCCTATTTGTTTGATTTCAGATTGAATTGAGAAATAAAGATATAAATCTCGGATATATTTCCATTGATTGAGTCTGACTGTTTAGTTGATTCTCTTAGAATTATATTGGAGTTTTTCCATACAGATTTTTAAGAGAAATGTTGGGCGTGGTTGTTAGACATCCGCTTTTTCGATTGGCATCAAAGAAGGCAAACATGTTTAAGACCTTATAAATTTGTTTTTGTAGCGATTTGACTCTATGGACAGAAGTGCTATCTCTATAAACGTACCGCCAGTCTTTGATGGCTCGAATTACTTATGGCGGAAAATAACTATGCGTGCCTTTCTTCAAGCGCGTGATTTTCAATCATGGGTTTATGTTGCTAATGGATATGGTCCTCCAATGGTTACAATAGACGTTGTTTCTATTACAAAGTATATTGGTAGATAGGAACCTAACGAGATTCTCGTTGTAAAGAAAAATTTTGATGGTTTAATTGCTATCTTACATGACATTACCCCAAATCTTCGAAACCATGTGTCTACGTGCACTCGGTCTAAAGATGTGTGGGATATCTTAGAAACTGTATTCGAAGGGAATACCTCTGAAAAGGAAGCTAGGCTTTAAAACATAAACTCTGATTGGGAAAACCTTTGTATGGATGATGAAGATTCATTTGATGAGTTAAATCACAAAGTGTCTGAAATTGTTAATGCATCTTTTGCATTAGATAAGACTATTCCTAAAAAGGACATTGTGATGAAAATTCTCAGATCCTTGCCAGCAAAATATGATTCTAAGAAACATGCCATCGTTGAAGGAAATAACCTTGATATGCTTTCCAGAAACACTCTTATTGGAAAGTTAAAAGTACTTTATCTTGATCAGAACACAGTTTAAGCATCTGTGTTCAATGCTGTGACCATTACAAATGAATCTTCTAACTTGTCGTGGGCTGATGAATGTTGTTCTAATCATGTTGATTTTGATAAATCAATGATTATACAAAATATCAAGGATATTGTAAAAAGAAGCAAAAGATGTGAGAAACGTCTCTCTCCGGTTGATGCTTCAGATGATTTAATACAAGAAAAATCATCCCAGGTTGTCAATATCTTGCATACTTCCGATGTATGCGATGAATTTTTAGCTCTCACAGCAGAAACTTCTCCCTACTCAAATTCTGATTCCGAGGTTGAGTATGAAACTAAGATTTTTTATCTCTTGGATAAGTGTGAAGAAATTTACCACGAAAATCTCCAACTAAAGGCTTCGTTGGAGAGACTTGAATCATCACTTCAGGTGAAAAATCTTGAGATAGATTGTATTAATGATGAATTCAACAGAACCCTATCTCTGAAGGAAAAAAAAGATAAATACTCTTAAGTATGACCTGCAAAGGTTGTCTAGAAGTTCTGACAAAATATCAGCAATGTTATTCGGTCAGAAGTCTTTTGGAAACACAAATGGTTTAGGGTTCAAAAGCAAAAATGTGAGCACAAACAACTCTTTTGTTCCAGCCGGTTTTAGAATAATTGATGATGAAATTTTTGATAAACATGAGGCAAATAAGCAAGACAATAAATATTCCTTGATTTGTTCGTTTTGTGGAAATGCAAATCATGTCCAAAATAAGTGTTGGAAATTCAAGAGAAACAACAAGAGGATTTCCAAACTTAAAAATGGCATGCAAAGAATGAATATGGCCTTGAGTAATCAACAGAGTACTCCTGAAGACAAGAAGAATTCTAAAAGATCCAGATCCAAATGAGGTAAGAAGTCTGTTTATACAACAAACCTTGATAAGTCACTATGTGATAAAATATGTGAGCATTCGGCTCACTCCGTCACTATCTAATACTAGTGATATTTTCATATCCATTTTTAACTTGAGAAAATGAGGATTGCATCAAGGTTGCTCAAGTTTTGTATAATTGTTAATTTCTTTTTTATGTTAAGAAAATATCTCCTTAGTTAAAATTGATAATGGATCAGGAACCATAAAAGACTTTTTCAAAGTTCTTCTAGGGTTTGGATGTTCATTGGTCAATTTATATTCATTTGTGATCAAAATGCCATTCACTTCTCTTATCTTTGAAAGATACAGTTTCATGGCTCCTGTAACTAGAGTTACCACAAAAAGGGATGCAGTTGAAGCAGTTAATGTGTATCTATGTGAAGGAATTAAATACTCAAGGAAGAAAAAGGAGAGATCCACAAATGATTAAGAGGTTTTTCCTCTAACTGCCTCTTAACTGTTTGTCTTTTTTTCTTTTAACGAAAAATAAAATTTTATTGATTTAAACCAAAGAATTACAAAGAATAAACAAAAATACCAAAAAGGAGACAACATGTCTTAGGCCCAAAAACAGAAAAGAAAGAAGCTTCAGAAAATACATGTCTTGATCCCATTAGGGGGAAGATTCAAAACCTGTAATTAGTTTTCCCAGGCATCTCCATTCTGTGCATATTATCAGGTATGTGATGGAATTTCATTACCTGTCCCTTCATTAGATTCACACCCTTCTTGGCAAAGAAGTCTGCTGAAAAATTTATCTCTCTGTAAACATGGTTAAAGTGAATAGATTTCACTTTCTTGCAAATGTACCACCATCTGTTCCATACGAACCATGGAAGCTTGTTTTTTTGTAAAGGCTGCAATAGCTACTGTAGAATCTGAGTTGATATTTATATCAGTTTCAGAGTGCAGTACTGCCCATTCCAAAGCACCAATAATACCCAAAACCTCAGCTACAAAGTTTGTTGATATTCCCAGTCCAACACTTTCAGCAAAAATGAAATTTCCTCCATTGTTTCTAGTTATGAATCCATATCCAGCACAGCCAAGATTACCTTGAGATGCTCCATCACAGCAAAGTAAAAGCCTATCTGGTTTAGGCAGAGAAAAGATACATTCTATTACTCTAAAAGCTTTCACTCTTCTGCACCCAATGTTAAAGTATTTCGGAATTTGGAGATCATAGGAGGAATTGTCCATATTACCTTTTAACCTCAGTTCACATTCTTAGACCATGCTAGTGATTTTTTGTTTAGCCTTCTTACTATTAAATGGTATGTTCTCAAAGAAAAGCTTATTTCTGGTAAACCAAATGTCCACCATTATATTAAGAGCTGCAATATGCCACATTTCTTGTATCACTGAACTTTTGTGTTTGTAGAGATTCAAAATGTCATCAAAAGATTTTGGATTCTTGAAAGCAAAAATCCCACTTATCCAGTTCCAAAGTATCTGCCCATAATCACAGTTCCACAGTAAGTGGTTTGTGGAGTCTTGATCTTTCAAACAAAGATAACATCTGGAAGCAATGTTCATACCTCTATTTTTTGCATTTTCATCTGTTGTGCAAGCTTCTCTAGAAATTTTCCATACATTTGCAGCAGTAGAAGGGTGTACACATGCCTTCCATATTCTTTTATACCATCTCAGTTTAGGTTATTTTTTTCTGACCACATTAATTGCACCGTGAACTGAAAATGCACCATCTTGAGTTGCAGTCCATACATGTTTATCATATATAGCAGTAAGTAAAGGAAAATCTTTAGTTGAGAAGAAGACTAACATCTCTTCTGGAATAGTCCATGTATTGTTCACAGTCATATCTTTCACCTTCATATGGATATTCTGCTGAATATATTCATTTTTTGGGTAGGCTTTAATAATACTTGAATTCAATATCCAAGTATCCTTCCATATTGAAATATGTTCTCCATTGCCTACTAGCTATCTGGTATTCTCTTCAAAGTCTTATAAAACCCAATTAATTCCACGCCAAATTCAAGATTCTTTGGAATGTGAGATCCAACATCCATTTTTATCTTGATACTTAGCTAAAAAGAACTTTGCCCATTCTTCCTCAGATGTAAGTATTCTCCATAGTAATTTTATCAACAGTTCTTTATTGATGTCTTCAAACCTCCTGATTCCTAACCCACCTTCTTCAATAGGGACACACACTTTATCCCATGAAATTGTGATAAATTTCCTATCTTCTGCATTTCCACTCCATAAGAAATTTCTAAGTATTCTTTCACAATATTTAATAACTTTTTAGGCCATTTATATATAAACATATTGTATATAGGAATACTACTCAGGACAAATTTAATAAGTGTTATTCTAGCTTGGAAATTAAGAAATTTACCAATCCAATTTGCTAATCTTTTCTGTAGCATTTCAACAAAATACCAAAGATATTCAGCCTTAATTTTTCCTTGAACTAGTGTGACCCCCAAGTATTTTTCAGGAAAGGAAGATAGGTTCATGTTCATAAACTCAACAATCTGTATTTTTCTAATATTGGGAGTTCCATCAACAAAAACTTTACTTTTAGCAGCACTCACTACTTGACCAGAAGCAGATTAATAATCTATGAGTAATTGCTTGAGATGGATTAGAGTTTTCATGCAACCATTGTAGAATATAAAGATGTCATCAGCAAAAAACATATGTGAAGGATGAATACCTTTTTTAATCACCATTGGTTGGATCTTGCACATTTGAATAGAATGAAGTATATTTCTACTTAATACATCAGCAACAAGAACATATAGAATATGAGATATGGGGTCTCCTTGCTTCACTCCTACCCACTCCAAAATACCCAATTGTTCCACCATTTAACATGATAGATATCTTTGTTTGTTTTTTTAGCAGAATCAGAATGCAGGAACTTTGTAGAGAGCCCATATTTCTTCAGAATAGCTAGAAGATATTCCCAGCTAATAGTATCATAGGCTTGAGATATATCCAGTTTTAAGCCTACATTTCCTCCTCTTCTTGTAAATTGCATTTCATTGACTAATTCAGAGGCTAAAAGTACTTGTTCATGTATATTTCTTCCTTTGGTAAAAGCACATTGTTGAGGGGAGATCAATCTATGCATTAAACTGCTCATTATAATTGTTATTATTGTAAAAAAATTGAAGCAAAAATTGCTTAGACCAATAGGCCTGAACTGGTTTGCTTTTTTTGCTCCTTTGGTTTTAGGCAATAACACCAAAAAAATTGAGTTTAGACCAGTAAGAATAATTTGATTGCTCTAACAAAACTGAATGGCAGCAATAAGATCTTCCTTAATGATAACCCAAGCAATTCTGTAAAAAATATCAGTAAACCCATCAAGACTAGGGGATCCATCTTGATTTAATTCAAACACATCATTTTTGATTTCTTCTTTGGTAGGTAGTTGTTCCATAAAATCATTATCTTTTGTAGTTATCAACTGAGGTATTACTTCAAATATTTTTTCTGAGAACTGAACTGGTTGGGCAGCAAATTTATTTTGAAAGTATTTAATAAGAATAGCAGCAAGCCAGCAATGTCTTGTTGTTTAGTAACTATGCTCCCAGATTCATCTTCAATTTCAGCTATATTTTTTCTTATTTGTCTTAATTTGATAGAAGTATGAAAAAATTCAGTATTTGCATCCCCATATTTTATCTAATTTATTCTTGCCTTCTGACTCAACATGGTATGATAATTTTGTGCTGCAACATCTCTAATTCCTCTGGCAGTAACATAATTATTCAACAGCTCCAAGTTAGAAGGATCAACATCAGAAAACAAGTTTGTTTCAGTGATTTTTTCTTCTGCTTTCTTCAAATTCGCATGGACATCTCCAAAAACCTCCCAGTTCTATTTTTTCAATATACATTTTAATCTCTTTAGCTTGTTAATTAAAATAAAAATAGCATTTCCAGATAATTCTTCCTTCCATGAATCTTCAACCACCTTTAAGAAATTAGGATGAGTAATCCACATCTTCTGAAATCTATAAGGAGAATTAGTTGGTTTAGGAATCTCCATATCAGTGCCTACCAGAAAACTATGATCAGAAATACCTCTTGAAGATACATGGTACTTCCATCCACTATAAATATTTAGCCATTGAAGATTAAATAATGCTCTGGCAAGATTACAAAGTATTCTTTTCCTTCCATATCTACCATTTGACCATGAAAATTGCAGACAACTTTTAGGGGATTGAAGAAGGTGACATTGATCAATACATTCATTAAATTCATTAACAGATGTGGAGAGGGGACTTCTACCTCCCCTTTTTTCTTGAATAGAAATTATAGTGTTAAAATCTCCAATTACCATCCAAGGTTTATTCATATTACTAATAAGAAGTAAATCTGACCATAATTCCCTTCTATTAGTTTTAAGAACATCAGCATGAATCCCAGTGACTAAGATACCTCCAATTTTAATAGTGATACATTATCTTGATGAAGAAATAACAGTAGGTATAGATAGTGATGAATTCCAAAATAACCATAAATTGGCTTTCCTATGATCACATGTATTGTGTATTACTTTATGATGCATTCCATGCAGATGGATTCTATGTTTATAATTGAAATGGACTTTAGGTTCTGCTATCCATACTAAAGAAGGGTTTACTTGTTGAACTAAATATTTTAGTTTATCTTTGGCCTTAATCCTCTTAAGACCTCTGATATTCCAATATATTATTCTCATTTGGACAAATTTAGAAAAAATTCCCATTTTGATTCATAAGTTTCTGAGATTCTTTGCTAGATTTTCTAGTAAGTGGAGCTGGTTTAGTAGGCTTAGCAGGAGCCTTTTTCTTTTCAGCAATAGGTTTCTTAGAAGTAACAGGAAAGCTAGGGCTACTGTTTTTATTTCTCAATATAATGACTGGAGAAGTAATATAGCTATTATGAAGTAGATATGAAGCACTAACCTCTTTAATTTCTCCATCTTCAGAGCTAGAATCATTTGGTTCTTCTTCAATGATAGGATGGTCATTTTGAGAGGACGTAATTGTTGCTTGCTGAATATTTTCAAAACATTGAATTTCTTTAACTGCTCCACTAGATTCACCCATAATATTTTGAGAATTAGTACCAACCATGGTAGGAAAAACATCATCAGATTGTAGATCATTATTGAAATCTTCAGAGTTGTCTTGAAATTCCTGAAATCTACCAGAAGAAATATCTTGTTGGAGTACACTTGAAGTAACACTGCTTACATTATGAAGTACTTGTTCCACAATTGTATCTGGCTCATTCCCACATATATGAAAACCAATCTGTTGAGGTTGCACTTTCTTAGGCTTCCATTGTTTTCTTGGTTTTATACAAAAATTATCAGTAGTTGGGATTTGAGAATGTTCTTTCTTTTTAGATTTGCATTTTGCTAGATAATGTCCTAAAACTTTGCAATGGCTACAAAATTTAGGATTATTAGATATGTGAATAGATTGCTCAAATTTTCTATATTTTGAATTTACCTAAATTAAATTAGGAACAGACTTGGAGAAATCAATTTCAACCAAAATAGAAGCATAATATCCCATAGTTTTTTTCAATGTTATATCATCCACTCTGATAACTCTTCCCAAAGTGTCTCCCATCTGTAACATAATGTTTTCCTTCCAATATTCTAAAATCAAACCAGGAAAACTTACCCATACAAAAGCTGAAGTTGTCTTCTGAGCAGCATGATTAGAATTCGGCTCTTAAACTGAGTTTTCGTGATTCAACAGACCAACCTCCTTTCCAAACATAATTCCTATCTTCCTCATTATCAAGTTTAATAGTAAATAAACCTTTGCCTAATGGAATAAGTTGATCCATACCTTTCAGTTGTCATTGTTGTTTCAGTGAGTTCGAAACGGTTTCCATTTTGAGTTTAACTAAATCCAATCTGCCAATTAGACTAAAACGCCATTCATCCAAGCATTTAATAATAATGTTATCAGGTATGAAAAGAGAAGGAGAAGAATCACCTACTCCATCTTCATAATACATAGTATGATACCTAAAATTAGATTTTTCAGAAGTGGATCGATCTATAAAAAAAATCCATAGGTATTTCTGAAATGGATTAGGAATTAATGATAAAACCTGACATAATTATGAACACCAATCATCAGAAAACCCTGAATTAAATGAAGAACCAGAATTTAATGAAGAATCAAGGTTGAGAATTACAAAAAAAACTGAAAAAATGAATTGAGTTTCTCGCCGAGTCAGTCTCCCGATTCACATAGCAAAAATCTCTACAATATCTCAACATCCCCTTTGTCTTGTCTGTTTGTCATTTTGATAATAACTTTAGAGGTATGGTGAAGGATTTCATCAACACAATAAATAATTTAAAAGCTCAAATCATTTCCTCTTTAGAAAATATATCTCACTATGAACATATGTTGTCTCTAACAAGGAATACCTTGAGTGAACTAAAAAGAGAACTTAGTGAGTTAACTGATATTTCTGAAGATTTAGAGGAATTGAACAATCCCATGATCAATGGGTTTTCAATAATGAGAAGGAATTCTCAGTAGATGCCCTGAGAAAGCTCTACGATGTCTAGGAAACTTCTTATGAGAATTTATTCTTGTGTCTTAAGAAGGATAACTAGGGTTTGCCATAACAATTATTGTGAGTACACATAGCTATTTTCAACGATTTTCATCTTGCAATGTTTTTAGATTTATTTATTTAATTCTAAAGTTTATTTGGAAGATGATTTTGCAGTATTAATCTTTATTGGTTTTATATATTGCAAAAATTTCATGGGATATGTGTGTTTGCGTCCGTGAACTAAGATTGTCCCATACATGTCAAAAGTTAAGCCTATTATGTCATTATGCAAATATTGATGGAAGATAGGATGAACTTTTGATTAAAAACATTAAGTCTATTATATGTCTTTATGAAAATATTGATGAAAAATAGAATGAATCTTTGAATATTCCGCAGTATTGGTCTTTCCTTGATCCACTTCTTTGTGAAAATACTGCGACTCCATAAGTTATTTTATGTTGAGCATTTCCGATTAAATTTGAAAAGACGAGGGTACCCAAATACACCAAAATCTTTTATTTATCCACCTATAAGTCCTCTTACCGAAAGTGATTGTCTATGGACAAAGTCGAGACAATACTACAAATCGGCATTCACACTTTGTGTAATCGTCTATGGATACAAGATCGAGAAATTACAATAATCAAATTGTGATTACTTGATAATAAGTTCGGACTTAACCAAACTCTATAAGATCACTATCAAGTAATACGGAGTTAACGTTCGTTTAACTTACTTTAAATTATAATAACAACAATTATAATTTCGGAAAGGAAAAGTAAATGACACAGTAAGGTATTGTTAACAAGGAAACCGAAAATGCAGAAAAACCCCGGGACCTAGTCCAGAATTGAATACTCTCATAATTAAGCCGCTATACAAAATCTAAACCAACTTCGTATAGTTGAGACCAAGCAACTAACCTTAGTTCACTTAGTTTCTTCAGTATCCCTGCACTTTCGACATTCAATAAGTGCACATACTGGAACAATTCCTTTGGATCATATTCCAAATATTAAATCAATATCGTGGTCAAGTCACTCAGAAAATCACGCTTTGCAAATCGGCGAAAGCTCGGCGATTGGATCGGATCAAATCGCTATCTCAGATTTCTCGATTCTGGGAACGGATCTGATTAGAGCATAATCTTAACTAAAATCAAGGCTTAAACTCAATGATTAGTGACTAAATCAAGAGTTTATTATCAATTCAGATCAGGAAATGGTGACCGCTACATCATCTTCTTTTCCCGCGATCTGTTCTTGGAATTTCCTAGATGGATCGATTACACAGGAGAATAAGGGGAAGATCCTTTAAAAGGGAAAAAATTCTGGAGTTCTTGACAAGGTAAACGACAAATCGTACGCTAATATTGTTTCAACTTTCAAATCAATATATTTTGATTCTTCAAATCTGGAAAAACCGTGCTACAACGGATCTGATGTATCGATCTGTATATCAGAGGACGAATACCAAAAAGGAGTGCAAGATTGGAAGAATTGATTAATTGGCAGGTTGGTGCTGCCGAAGGGCTCAACTCCATTGAACATGGCAGAGATACATGAAAGGCTGACCATTACATGGAACATCAAACATTGGGTTATCTCTACACTAGGCAAAGGTTTCTTCTGCTTCAATTTCTCTTGTGAAAAATATGTAGCTTATGTCCGCTCTGCAGGGACGTGCAATATCAAGCCGGGTATTATTCATTTTAGGAAATGGATCCCTGATTTCAATCCACATAAACAAATTCAATCTCTTGCTCAGGTTTGGATTAGAATATATAGTTTAAGCTATGAATATTGGATATCAAAAACTCTTTTTGAAATATCAAGTGCAATAGGTGATCCCTTGTATGTGGACAAATCAACTATAACACGCAGCTTTGGGTTATATGCTAGAGTCTTAGTGGAAATTGATATATCAAAAACCCCAATAGAGGAGATACTAGTTGAGAGACACAATTACTTTTTCACCGCAAAAGTAACTTATGAAAAAAAAGCCATCCTATTGTCGTTTCTGCAACATGATAGGTCATGAAGAAGTCTTATGCAATAAGAAACAACAAATGCAGGGCAATGCTACTGAGTTGAATAAGGAGGCTACAATTCAGCCAAAAAAAACACTATGCTCCAAAAAAAAAGGAAAAAAAACTAAATGATGATGGGGAAAAGGTGGTGTTTTGATAGCAGCACAACTAGTTGACAATTGTCTTGTAATCATAAGGGATACAGGGTCGAAGGACAATGACAACACCTTGCATACATAGAGCACGGATTCTTCGGATACTACAGCTGTGGAGGCTAACAATGAAGTGACGAATAATGAGGTGACTAAAGAGGCGATAAAGACGGGAATTTTCCTGAGACTAGCATAGAGGGGGTTAAAGATGTGGCAGTGGTCATTCAACAAGAGGATGACGCTGTTAGTGTTGAAACTTTAGATGATATAGATGAGGATACTTATGCAGAGTCTAATGCTGATGTAGATGTAGATGTGCATTCAAATACTGTTAGTGTTGAATAAGATATAACTGCTAATGTGGATGCAGTTGCAGATGAAAAGGATACTTCTTTTGAAGTGGTTATGTCTAAATCTCAAAAAAAAAGGGACAAGAAAAAAAAAAGCAGATGGAAGAATCTCAGTCTAAACCTTGGACTATGCTTCCAAGGAATGGTTCTAATCCTTCCCAATGAAAACGCTATATTGGAATATGCGGGGCTTTGGAAACTCAGATACGCAGCTAGTATTTTACAATTATTGTCGTAAATTTTCCCCGGATTTGGTTTTCATTGCAGAACCATGGATTTATTTTTCCTCGATTCCGTCGAACTACTGGTCCAATCTTGATTTGAAGTTAGTGGCTCTAAATGATATAGGATCTCAGAATTCGAACTTGTGGTGTCTTTGTACTAGTCATATTAAAGTGGATGTGGTGTCCAACTCGGTGCAGATGATCTCTTGCAAAGCTACTCTTGGTGACATGGAGTACTTCATTGCAGGGGTGTATGCTTCAACCTCTTATCTCACGCGTAGGGAACTGTGGTTTCGGCTAACTGATTTGATGAATAATGTGTTGTGCCATTGTTGTATAATTGGAGATTTCAATTCAATTTTGGGTACTCATGATAAATCGAGAGGGCCTCCTCCGAATCGGATTTCCTGTGACGACTTCTTATCCTTCTCGGAGGTCAATGAACTTCATCATCTGGATACGAGGGGTGCTCAGTTCACCTGGACTAATGGTAGAAGGGGAAGCCACAACACGGAGATCCATCTGGATAGAGCAATCTGCAATGACAACTGGTTGGGTTCGTGGGATTCTACGGTTTGCAGCACATTGGCAAGGGTAAAATCAGACCATTACCCTCTTCTGCTTGAGGCGTACAAGGGTGACAAAACTTTCGCTTTTTCGTTTAAATTTCAAAGTGCATGGTTGAATCATCCAGGGCTGAGAGAAGTGGTGGAGCAAACTTGGCAGCAACAATTCTTGGCTGCCCAATGTATGTGCTAATGCAAAAGCTAAAATCTCTGAAGTCGGTACTAAAGCGTTGGAACAAAGAAATTTTTGGAGACATTCAACTCAACGTTACCAGAGATACTGAAGATCTTGAAATTATCCAGAGCTGTATTATGGAGGAGGGCTACTCAGATGAGCTTCACTTCACAGAGGTCACTGCTTCTAACAACCTTGTGGATGCTCTAAAAATTCAGAAATATTTTTGGAGAGGCAAGTCTAGGCTAAATCGGGTAAAGGATGGAGATGCTTGCACGAAGTTTTTCCACAAGTATGTGCAGATCAGAGCTGCCACTAACAAAGTCACGCATCTTAAGGAAGATAATGAGCTGCTCACCTCTCATGAGGAAATCTCAAATCATGTAATTTATTACTTTCAGAATTTATATGATAATGATAATGTGAATCCTTCAACTGATTACATTGAGCAGAATATTCAAAGTAAGGTTTCAGTGGAGGACAACGAGGCTCTCACTGTAATGCTGGACAAGCTGGAAATCAAAGCGGCAGTGGATGATATGAATGCGAATGGTGCTCCGGGGCCGGATGGTTTTGGTGGCATTTTCTTCACTTCTTTCTGGGATATAGGAGGTACTGAGGTAACCAATTCTGTGCAATTCTTTTTTCAAAACGGTTGGATAATGCCAAATGAAAACCCGAGTAATGTTATTATCATACCGAAATAGCCGGGAGCTGACGCGATTGAGAAATTCCATCCGATTACTCTCAGCAATTTTTATTTCAAAATTATTGGTAAAATTTTAGCTACTCGGTTAAGCCCAATTACTTCGAAAATAATCTCTCCTCACCAACGAGCTTTTCTGAAGGGCAGAAACATATTCGAATGCATTGGAACTACGTCGGAGGCGATAAACATGCTATATCACAAGTGCTTTGGAGGTAACATTGCCCTTAAATTAGATATACGTAAATCTTTTGACACTCTCAACTGGAATTTACTTTTGAGTAGTCTTAAAGGTTATGGTTTCTACGATAAGGTGGTAGAGAGGATTAGTTCTATCTTGCATTCGGCTACTTTGTCTATTGTGATTAATGGTAAAGCAATGGGATACTTCAAGTGTAAAAGAGGCATGTGTCATGGGGATCCGCTGTCTCCAATCCTTTTCTGCTTGGCCGAAGAGGTTCTAAGTAATGCTATTGCAACTGCATTCAGGCAGGGGGAGATTCATCACATCTCTTCTCCGAAAGGTACTGTTTTTCATTCTCATGTGCTTTATGAGGATGATATCATGGTATTCTGTAGAGGAACGAAAAGAGATATGAGGTCGATAATACATATATTTGAGATGTATGGTCAAAATTCAGGGCAGACTATAAGTGCAGCGAAGTGCACTGTTTACTGTAGTACGCATGCTCAGAACAGGGTCTCTCACGTTGCGTCTTCGTATAACATTCTTATGGGAAACCTTCCTTTCCGTTACCTGGGCGTCCCGATTTTTCGAGGTAAGCCGAGAATAATTCATTTTCGGTCTATAATGGATAGTATAAAGCTGAAATTTGCGACTTGGAAAAGTAAATCTATGTCTATGATGGGAAGAGTGGAGCTTATTAGGTATGTCATAGCAAGCTCTGCCCTATATGGTTTCCACATTTACAAATGGCCTAGGTCTTGCATCCAGACGCTGGAAAGGTGGATCAGAAGTTTTGTATGGTTCGGAGATATAAACAGTATGCATCATAATACGGTGGCTTGGGACAAGGTGTGTCTTCGTACAACTGAAAGGGGTCTGGGGATTAAGTCTATAAAAAGTTTGAATGATGCGGCTTTAATGAAAATGACATGGAAACTTCTGATGGTTCATTCGGTTTTTGGTAGCTTCGTCAAGGTTCGCTTTGCTAGGGCATCTTACAAAAAATCTTCGATATGGCATGGTTTCAAAGAACAATGGAATATAATTCAAGACAATATGCTTTGGCTTGTTGGTAATGGGAATAAAATTGACTTTTGGAATGACGTCTGGTACATTGGTATGGACATTTCTATAACGGACTATCTGGAGTTAGACATCTCGAACCTGTATAACTTGGTGGCAGACTTTATAAAAGAGGGTAAATGGAGGTTGCCTGACTACATGCCGGAGATGGAAGGTAATATTCAGCAGGTAATCAATGAAACCCCCTTTGCGATGCATATGGAAGACAAACAGGTGTGGAAAGGAAGTACTTCGGGAGAGATAAGCATGAAAAATGCCTATGAGTTTCACAGGCTCAAAGAGGCGGAGCAGATAGATTTCAAAGATTTATGGTCGATAAGGATTCCTCCACGTCGAGCTTGCACGGTATGGAAAATATTACACAACAGAATAGCAACATATGACAATGTAAAGTTCTATGGGGGCGACGCAGTTAACTGCTGTAACTTGTGCCCCATTCCGCGTTGCTGTGAAACTCAACAGTATATTCTCTTTGATTGTACTTTTTCTAGTTCTCTCTGGAACTGGATAATGCTTCTATTTCGTCATAGGCTGGAATGTTCAAATATGCACTCCATTTTCGCTTCTATCAGACGCTTTTCAGGCTGCTCTCAGATTAAAAACCTGCTTTGTATTGCTGCGGTGAGCTGTATCTGGATTATTTGGTTATGCCGTAACATCCTAAGATTCGAGCATAGGGTAATCTCCTATAATCAAGCAATTAATCAATTTACTAGACTCATCGCGGAATCAGGTAAAAACGGGGGAGGTTACTCTTTCTCTACCTCCGCAGACTAGCTAATTTTGGATTGCCTGGGAATAAAAAGGTTAGATCCGAAAATGCCGAAAGATGTGGTGGTCAAATGGCACTCTCCAACTCAAGGTTGGATAAAGGCAAACACGGATGGCTGCTCTATAGGTAACCCGGGTCCGTCAGGCTATGACGTAGTCTTTCGAGACGCTAATGGTAGGGTGCAGGGTTGTTTAGCGCAAAGCTTGGGTATTGAAAACTCTTTGTTCGCTGAGCTGTGGGGAGTTATTTATGCTTTGCGCATGGCTCGTTCAAGAGGTATTCGCATGCTTTGGCTGGAGTGTGACTCTATGTTTGTCCTATAGGCTATCAAAAAGCATGGTCTAGTTCCGTGGAAATTATCGATTCACTGGAACAACTGTTTGGTGTTCACCAAATCAATTCAGTTGATTTGTACTCATGTCTATCGAGAAGGAAACTCAGTGGCAGACAGGCTGGAAAAGCATGGAGCGATGGTGGAATCTCGTTGGTGGATAAATGCTCCGAATTTTACTAAGCGGAATTGTGATATAGATAACTCGGTCTTTCCGTTATATCGTTTTTGTAATATGTAACTTGGGGAGTCTGTTTGTTTTTGCTATATTTTTTTTTCCTTTTTCCTTGTTCTTAGAGGTAAGGCTTAGTCCCCCTCTTTCTTTTTCTTCTTTCAATAAAATGGTTATTGTTTAAAAAAAAAAAAAGTATTCCAAACAGTAAAGGAACAACAAATCTATTTGGTAACAACTCTCTTGATTCTTTCAGATGAAGATATCTTAAGTCATAAGCAAATCTCTTCCGTTTAACAAATAAACTCTTATGCCTAGTCAGATCAATCTATCCAACAACTACCGAAGTAGCAGAGTTTAGATTTGTAATCAATTAATATAGAATCAAACAAGAAACTATAAGGTGATGCCGATCTTACATAACTAATCAATCTGATTCTAGGCAGATCCCAGCCAATCAAGCGTGCACACCCAAAGATATAGAAACCAAATAAGAAATCTTCTTTCTCTTCAAATCTTCTTTAATCTTAAATAAACACCTGCACAACACCACTTGAATCTCTTGTGATCAATTACGCACATAATGAAGTCTGTTAACAATGGATTTGTAGTTGCAGGAAATCCTACACTACACCCTTGTTAAGATTTCACAATAATCAACTCCTACTTGAAGATTAAAAACGACTCATTATTATTTAATTTTCAGAAATGTTTACAGAAGTGGGAGAAATCAAGAATACAACTATTCTATTGAAGTTTCTCTCTCCTCAAGACTTTCTCAACTCTCAAAAATACATCATCCTTCTCTGAATATATAGGAACCCTTTATATAGGAAATTATATAGTGGATGACAGCTAAGTTTTCCTTTTATTTCGGATCTACTCTGCGATCTCATCGCAACAGTTATAATATGAAATATCGTAAGCATTGTAACCATCGCAGATCAATCATGCTCTTCTCATGTTTCTTCAATCGTCAGCTACTACGTCATTCTTTAAGTTATTCTGTGACGCTCACAAAGTGTTGTTGAAGAGCTCGCGGTATTCTCGCAGAAGTGTTGTTTATTTCACGGGAATATCGCTGTAGCGATATTTTGGTCCTACATCTTGCCTCTTCTCATGTCTTCTTCACAAAGTGGAGAGGATATGAGAATATCCAACTCTTCATAGCACTCGTAACTTCCTTTCTTTCCATATTTTCTCCTCGACAAAACTCTGAGAATTTAGCTTAACCGCCTACATGTGTCGTAAATTCTTCTTTTTTACTGACACGTGTCTACTCAACAGGTCATCTCCTTTTTCCTATAAAAGGTAGAATTTGGTTACAGAAATAATTCTCTTCTTCTTCCCTTTGTCTTTTCGTTTTTACAACTGCAACTTTTCTTCTTCTTCATATTCACCTGCTACTGCTTTAATGGAATCTTCAAGGTATGTGTTTTTCTGACATTACTAAATTCCATTTTGCTTACTTGAATCATGTTTACTCAAATTTTACTAATCTTTTCTATTTGATTCTTCATGATTCCCATACTATGTTTTTCTCTTCAGTGGAACTAACTCCCAATCTGTAATAAAAAACCCTAGTCTTCATAAGAAACTAGTTGAGAAGAAAAGGAATCCTGCGAGTCATAAGGTAGTAATAAATTTTTTACTTATTCTAAACAATATTGTTGCATCTGTTTCTTATCTAAGTTACTACTCGCAGGATGACGAGAATTTCGTTAGACCTCGCAAACGATCTTGCCAGGTTAAAACTCTTGAGGCTGATATTATCATTCCCAAATTGACATATGCGAGAGCAATTCCGAAAACTTCGCAAGTGAAACCTCCTTCTTCTGTTTGCCAGAACATCGCCGCTAATATCCCTTTCTCTACTGACATTTTTACAAATGAAGTTCCCAAAGTCGTTGTCAATGAAATTCCCTTAAGCCCTTTATTACCTTCGACTGTTACCTTTCCAAACACTCCTCCTTCTGATGATGCAACCATTGCAAATAGCTCAAATCTCCAACTCGCCATCATTAGCACTTCACCCTCCACACCTCTTCCCTCATCCAAAGAAACACCAGTAGAGGTTGATGCTGCTTTTAAAGTTTTATCTGACATTTTACTTGATGCTAGGAAATCTTCTATTGACCCTTTTAAATATAATATCTGCGAGACTTTACTAAAATATTTTGGTTCTGACTGTACCGATTTGCGAACATCTTTGGAAAATGAAGTTGATGCTCTAAAGAGAAGTCTTCAAGCCAAAACTTCAGAATGTGAAATCCTCTGCCAGAAGCTTCACAATTCTTCACTTGATTGCGAGAATCTTTGCAGAAAAAATAACGAGCTGAAAGGTATAATTTTCCTGCCTCTGTCTTTTGTCTTTCTGTTCTAGCAAGTTTTCATCTTCTCTGTACTTAAGCTTCTTTCTTAAATTCTTGGCTTGTATATTTAGTTTTAAATCAGAATCGATTCATTGAAAGACTTAAATTTGAGTCTATCGCTGAAGAAGTTCGTGTTGAAAAAGAATCTTGGATGGACCAGTTTAATAGATTAGATATTCTCAACACGTATTCGATCGATCAAATAGATAATCTTACTAATGAGAATAATCAATTATCGCAAAGCCAAAATTTATTAAGTAGCGAGGTTACTTGCCTCTCATATTTGTTAATCAAGGCTAATTTGGCGATGGAATCTTTATCAGACGAAAATAGAACTTTATCTCAAGAAAAGCATAGTTTCTCAAGCTTGATGGTGATTTCCTCTCAACAATTGAGTAATCTTCAGAGAATATGTGATAATCAAGATCAATCTCTTCATTCTCTTAAGGATGAACTCAGGAAAGTAACTGAATCATCTGCCGCTGAGAAGGATAATCTAATCAAGGGTAGGTTAACTCTTAGTTTAAAGGCCAGCAAGCTTCAAGATCAGTACTCCCAATTAGAAGAATCTTATTCTTTATTAGCAGAGGAAAACTCGTATCTCCTCTCCAAAGAAGAAAATATAAGATCTCGCCTGAAGGGTATAGTTGGGGACAAATTTGACGATGCCATGAATCAATGGGAGAATTGTTGCTTATCTTTAATTCAAAACTTAACTTCTCAAAAAGAAGGTAGTCATTTTGACTATCTTGACTGTTAATTTTTCTATTTAATTTCTCCATTATACTTCTTGCGAGATCTAAATATTTTCTTGTCATTTTTGTTTCTCACAGAATCTGAAAGAAGCCTTCACTCTACCATTTCTGATCTGACTGATAAATTGGCTAAAGCTCGCAAAGAAAATGGATCTCTCCTTTCTCGTTATGTTAAATCTCGCGACCGAGCAGAGAGAAGATATGACTATCTTGAGTATTTTAAGAACTTAGAGATTAGAAATCGCGATAAAGGTTTCCTTCGCAAAGTTCATCTTAGCGCTGAAGTCCTCGTAAATGATATTCTGATATCTCAGTCCCTTCCCCCAGTATCTGTTCCTCCTCTAGAAGTAGATGATGATGAAGTTCCTCTTCCTATGGATAAGGATCTAGAATATGCAAGTGGAGAAGAAGATATTCCTCAAGAAGACCCAGTAGAAGAAGAATCTCAAATTAATCGTACTGAAAAGAATGTTGGTGAAGCTGGTGACACTAGCAAAGAGAATGAATCTGGCGAGACCAACACTGCTGCTTGAATTTTATTTTGTTTTCTTTTTCTTCCCTTTTCTTGCGAGCAATGTATCTTTATGCACCTTTGGAACCCAACCTTTATTTCCGTTATTTTGAATTATTCTCAAGGAAGATAATGATATTCTGTTTATTAGCTCCCCTACTTGCCCCTCATTATCTTTCTTGAAATGATTAGTTACTTCCCATACCTTCTTTTTGCGAGCGGTGTTATTATATTCCTTGTGAGATTATGTATAAGTCTGCGATATGACGAATATTAATGCGATGTTTTCTTCTAATAATCATGTTGTGTGATTCTGAATAACATTTGCTGAAAAATTCTGAAGGAATCTTGTTTCTCTTACGGGTACGCATACTTCCCCGAGTATCCAACAACCGCCGGTACTCGTACGGGTACGCATACTTTAGGTTCCCTTATTTGGATTTTTACACAAATGTGAGAACACACTATGTTTATATCCAAACATGGTTACTTGTTCCAAACTCTCATTTCAATCATTGAAACTTTCTTAGAGGATGTTAAAATAGTCGTTATTCACAAACTATTTTCATCAAAGCGATTTTCAAGTTATTGAAATAATCAACATGACTTTCTTCACGAGTAAAGATGAACTTGGCCAAAGTGAAAGCTTACCAACACATATTTCGAAAAATAGATAAGCGAGACAAACTCGGCTCGAAATAGCAAATGTGTATAATTGAAGTCTATGTAGCAATACGACTTTTATCTCAAAATAGGAGATATAATAAATACACTTTTGAGTGATAGATAAGTTCAAGTCTCCATATACCTCTTTGTTGATAAAGTTCCACAAGTTCCCTAGAGTAGTTCTTGGTCTTCATTCGATGAACGCCGTGGAGTCTAAGGATCACCTACACTTATTATCTTAATCTGGGATTTAGCTATAAGTAGACTAGAAATCAAGACTTATAGTTTTGGTAACTAAACTTGACAAACAAGCTTGAGATAGAAACGCTTGCGAGTTCGACCGAGCAGTGCTCTAACAATCTCCCCCTTTTTAGTGTCAAAACTATAAATACATATGGAATACAAAATAAATTAACTTTGTAGCTTCTCTTCCAAATGGTTGATCTTCTTGGTTCTTCAACATAACTCGAAATCTTCATCACTTCCAAGTACTCCAATGATTCCAAAGGTATTCAATTCAGCATCATCGTTGTTGAAGATCCGTAGCCATAACAATGAGAAAACAATAGCTCTCAATCATTGTTATACAATTTCATAGTATTATTACACAACATCAAAGTTCAATTGTATCACTCCCCCTTAGTCAATACTTCATCTCATATGAAAACCACTCCCCCTTACATAATGATCCGTAAACCATATATATTTGTAGTGTGAACTACACATTAATTCTCCCTATTTTGTCAATAAAATTGGCAAAGCTATGAAAATTAGTGGGATCCTAATGAAATTTCCATAGAGATACTTCATGACCAAAAGAAAAGCGCATATCAACTTGTTTAGATGCTGTTAGAGCATTGCTCGATTGAACCCACCAAGCGTTGGTATGTCAAGTTTGGTTATCATATTTTAGTGAAGCAAAACTCATTTAAGAGTCGCTTGATTTAAATATACTAGAGTCAATTTCGTATAGGTTAGCTTGAAAGTATTAGGATGAGACATTACAAGTATTACGAAGATTTGAAAAAGTGAAGAAAAACGGAGCTACAATGACAACATAATCCTTCCACTTGAGGTTAGTGATATTTGACTTGAACTGTTTCATTCCCTAACGTATCTTTCAAGTCGTGCATATTGAAAACATAAAACTGCGAAGCATGAACACTCTAGATAGACATAGTATTAAGGAATACAATATGAAGTTTCTTGCTTAACCATTAAACTTTGTATATAAGACATCGACATAATCGTATGAATGTTATTGTGATTATATATGGGTATGAGGTGAGGATTTCATCCTAGGGAACAATGTTTACATGTGTTCTAAGGAAGTAAGTTCATGATATGTGTTGTGAACCGAAAAGGAAATCCCTAGGCGTTATTGGGGCTATTCATTGCATAACTTATGAACGACCAATATGTGTGATTAGTATAACCGCTCACGACTTGTTTGTGTTCTTGGTAGAACTATTCACATGAGGCCTGACTTATGTATTGGTATGACTTTTATTAGTGAATCTGATCTTAAGTAATCACCTGGGGTATGATCGGGTTGTGTATGTCTGAACTTATTACTAGGAAGAGGGGAACCGATCCTAGTAAGAGGTGCAGTGCATCACAAGGGGAACCGATCCTTGTATGAGGTGCATCAAGGTTTATGGAAGAAAGGGGAACCGATCCTATGGACATGTGCAGTGCACACAAGTTAGATACCAAATATATTTGGGGATCCGATCCTAGTACCTAGTCAGCCGTATCTTTGGTAAGCTAGTGTAACTATGCACAGTACTCACATGGAGGTAGAACCGAAACTTATTTTGGTAGAATCGTAAACCCATGAGTTGTGATTGAGTGGTACTTGATCAGTCACATAGTTCTTGAAAGTTAGATGAACCAATTCTAAACTTGTTTGGAAGTGTGGTAAATCGGTTTCAAGTGAGCAAGCATGGAAAAGACTTGCAAGAGTAAGATGTCGACACTCTTTGAACACGGTGCATTAATGCTTATTCTATTTTGTTAAAAAAAACTTCCTTAACGGTTAAGAAGGAAGTAAATCCCAAGATCGAATTTAAATAAGTTAAGAATCTTTTTAATTAAGGGTTTTTAATTATATATGGAAAATAAGAATTAGTAATGTTCATTTGCTAATTAAAGATTTTTCAAGGAGATTTCGATCATTATTTTTGGACAGTGCATTCACAGGAATTATGAAAATCGAATTTGGTGGAATTAGGGGTGCACAAAATGGCCGACCCGACCGCTGACCCGACCAACCCAACCGTTGAAAAACCGAACCAACCCGAAACCGAATATTCTGGCGGCCCTGGACGGTAAATGAGTGCTAAAACCGACCTTGATATGGTGCTATGCGGTTGTATCGTAATACCGACCGACCGATTTCAGAACCGACCGATCAAATATATCTATGGCTAAGAAACCCTAATACCCCACATATAAATAACTAGCCTAATACTCCAACCCTACCTCTCTCTACACGATTCTTTTTTTCATTATTTTTTCGCCCATTTTCGTTATTCTCTAGTCTAGGTTGCAGAAGAGGAGGCGACTCCATTTCCATATCCTCTTTGACCTCCATAACTTTACTAAATACCAGTCTACCACGTTTTTCCTATATCACCACCATCATCTCTAAGTGTTGAGATGGATTCTTCACCTTCTGGTAAGGAAGAAAAGCTTATTAATTGATATTTATGAACTGTTATTAATGATTCGTGGATTGATTATGATTGATTTAGGTACTATTAATTAGGGTTTAGTTTGATTTTGATTTTTTTATTGATTTTTGATTGATTTATTAATTGATTTAGGTATTGTTAATTAGGGTTTTGATATTTTTTTTATTGATTTTTGATTGATTTAGGTATTGTTAATTAGGGTTTTGATTAAGGTATTGTTAATTAGGTATTGTTAATTAGGGTTTTCTTCAGGCCGAGTGCATCATAGCCAAGACTTACCAAGAATGGCAAGCGAAGGTTCGTCCGTCCCGGGCATCCTTGGCTCAACCGTGTACCTCGACGCCTTGGTCATATTTTGCACTCCTTAGAAGAGACCCTCAGTCGTCCAACCAGGGTATAACCTTATATAGTTGGAAATCCAAGGTACCTCTCCCGGATAGGTTTTCTTTAACCCCATCATCTTCATGACTCAGGTTCCAGCAGCGGTATAACCTTATCCCTGAGTCACACATAGAGATACCCCCTAATATGACGTACTTTAGGTCTTACATTTGCCTCTTGCGAAATTGTATTCGCGAACTAGGGTGTACGCCATAAAGGTTCGTCCTGTTCTTTGTTTGTTTTGCGTATATCGCAATCTTTCATTCTTTATGTAATCTTGAATAATCTTGCGAACAAACTCGCAGCTGTAAAAATTTGTTTTGCCCATTAAAAATTTGTTACTGATAATATCTTTTTAAAAATAATCTGTTCCATGGCCTACCAAGTCTTTGACCAACATCTCTGCCCTCTGGGTCTACCAGTCTATATGCCCCTATTCCAACTATTTCCTTAATGATATATGGTCCATACAATTTTCTCGCCAACTTTCCACCACGTTCTCGCTGGTATTCTAGTGTTTCTCGCAAAACTAAATCGCCTGGTTGAAATTCACATTTCTTAACTCGTTTGTTATATTCGCGAGCCAACCTTCGCAGGTAATTTTCCATATGTTGTAATGCTTTTTCCCTCTTCTCTTCTAATTCATCAAGTTCTCTTAGAATCATACTAGCATTAAGATTCTTCTCCCAAACCTCTCTTTTTGTTGTAGGAATAACGACTTCTGTTGGTAACACGGCTTCAACCCCATATGTCAAACAAAAAGGTGATATTCCAATAGCTTCTCGTTTAGTTGTATTGTAAGCCCATATTGCATTATGCACCTGCTCGCACCATGCCCTGTGGTATCCCTCTAGCTTCTTTTTTAAGATGTCTGTGATTGTTTTATTAGTTGCCTCAGCCTGTCCATTTGCTTGTGGGTATAAAGGAGTAGATTTTCCACGTTTTATCTTAAATGCATTAAGTAGCAATTCTATATTATGCCCTTCAAACTGCTTTCCATTATCAGATACCAACTGTGCTAGAATTCCAAACCTACAAATTATATTTTCAAATATGAATGTGAAGATGTCTTTATCGCGAATATGTTGTACTGCCTTCACTTCTCCCCATTTTGTGAAATAATCTATAGCGACAATTAAATATCTTCTTTGCCCTGAACCATATACAAATGATCCCACAATATCTAAACCCCATTTCCCAAAAGGCCATACACTTGTAAAAGATGATAATGGTGCTCCTGGTGCATGTATCATCTTTCCATATTGCTGATAGTCTTCACAACGCCTTGAGAGTTGCTTTGCATCTTCATGCATATATGGCCAGTAATAGCCTTGCATTTTTGTTCTATATGCCAAAGATCTCACCCCACTGTGATTACCAGCATCACCACTATGCATCATTTTTAACACCTTTTGTCCTTATTCCCTCGCTAAGCATCTTAGCGATGGTCCATTAAAATATTTGCGATATAATACTCCATCTCTTAGCTCATAATTGGTTGCCCTACTTTTTAATTTATGTGCTTCTAATCTATTTCTTGGAGTTTCTCCTCTCGCCAAGTACGCATGTAGATCTTCTCGCCAATCTGTAATATTGCTTTTTGGCTCTTCCTCGCCAGCTTCTACCATCATCACATCTGTTCCTTCTTCCTCCTTGTTTATCGAAGCTAACAAAAGTGTTTGAATTTTTATGCCTCTCGCAGCTGGATTTGTCATCATAATTGATATAAAAGCAAAAGCATCTCTGCGAGACTATTGTCCTTTCTTGATATATGTCTCCATTTTATTTTTGGAATTCTCGCAGACAATTATTCAACAAGTTTTTTGCATTTCTTCAAGGATGGTTCATTTGTTGTGTATTCTCCTTTTATCTGGAGAATAACCAATTGCGAATCGCTAGTAATTCTTGCATTTTCTAACTTCATTTTTATTGCGAATTTTAGAGCATGAATCACAGCTTCATATTCTTTCTCATTATTAGTAGATGAAAACTCCAATCTAAATGAAAAAGCCATTTTTTCTCCTTCTGGCGAGATAAAAACAACTCCAACTCCATTACCATCTCCATTTGATGATCCATCCACTCATATCTCCCACTTGTTGGGTTCTGTTAATAGCTCTCTTGGGTCTCCATGTTCTTCTTCTATATCCATCATTTCTTCCACAACTTCATCATCTTCTAAAGGAAATTCAGCTAAGAAATCTGCTATAACTTGTGACTTTGGAAAAGATAAAATGTCATATTTAATATCAAAGTGCCCTACTTGTGCATTCCATCTTTCAACTCTGCCTGATCTTTTTGAATTCTTCATTACTGATTCAATTGGCACTCTTGTTAATACTTTTACCTTATGTGCTTGAAAGTAAATGCGAAGTTTAAAAGTTGCATGAACCAATGCTAGAATTAACTTCTCAATCTTTGAATAATTTCTCTCTGCAGAATTAAATGTCTTGCTGATATAATAAATTGGCTTTTTTACCCCTGCATCTACTCGCAGCAATACTGCACTTAGCGCGTGCGCGGTTGTTGCGAGATAAATCAATAGTTCTTCTCCTAGTTCTGCTTTCTGTAAGATAATGTTCATTAAATGTTCTTTAATTCCTTGAAAAGCCTTTTCACATTCATCTGTCCACTTGAATTTTGTTCCCTTCTTGAGTATATCGAAAAAATGTTTGCACTTATTTGAGGATCGCGAGATGAATCTTCCTAGCGAGGCTAAGAGTCCATTTAATTTTTGCACATCTTTTACTGTTGCAGGCGTTGGCATGTCATGAATTGCTTGTACCTTTTCTGGATTAACTTGTATTCCTTATTTTGACACAATATACCCCAAAAATTTCCCTGAAGTTACTCCAAAAGTACACTTGTCAGGGTTCACTTTGATGTTAAAATGTCGCATTTGATCGAAAATCTCCTTAAAATCCTGTACATGGTCTTTAGCTTCTTTACTTTTGATCAACATATCATACACATATACCTCAATAGAATGTTGTAGTTGCAGAATAATCTACAACTACACCCTCAATAGAATTAGTAAAAACTCAAGAAGTTCTTGATGGTGAATGATAATTTTCTTATTAATTCTCTTAGTTGATTACATAGAATTATCAAAATGGAACTAGAATAGTTACAACTTTTTGTATTCTCTTTCCTAAGATAATTTCTTACACTCATTAAAAGAACCTCTCGAATTTTACATTTGAACTCCTATT